>OV702286.1:262854247-264104247 GCA_916181665.1 Avena sativa
AAGTTTTGATGGTCAATAAGACCACCAATTTCAAGAAACAGGGCAAGCCTAAGAAAAGGGGCAACTTCAAGAAGGACGGCAAGAAAGCTGCCGCACCTGCTAAGAAGCCCAAGGCTGGTCCTAAGCCTAAAACTGAGTGCTTCTACTGCAAGGGTGCTGGTCACTGGAAGCGTAACTGCCCCAAGTACCTGGCAGATCTGAAGAACGCCAACATCAAGAAGAAAGGTATATTCGATATACATGTTATTGATGTGTATCTTACTAGTAATCGTAGTAGTGCCTGGGTATTTGATACTGGTTCGGTTGCTCATATTTGTAACTCGAAACAGGAGCTGCGGAATAAACGAAGACTGGCAAGAGACAAGGTGACGATGCACGTTGGAAATGGCTCCAAGGTTGATGTGATCGCCGTCGGCACGCTCCCTCTACATCTACCTTCGGGATTAGTTTTAAATTTAAATAATTGTTATTTGGTGCCTATGTTAAGCATGAACATTATATCTGGATCCAGTTTATTGCGAGACGGTTACTCTTTTAAGTCTGAGAATAAAGGTTGTTCGATTTATATGAGTAATATCTTTTATGGTAATGCACCTGAGATGAATGGTTTATTCTTATTGAATCTCGATAGTAGTGATACACATGTTCACAACATAGATGCTAAACGAATAAAATTGAATGATAATTCTACATACATGTGGCACTGTCGTCTTGGTCACATTGGAGTGAAGCGTATGAAGAAACTCCATTCTGATGTACTTCTTGAATCACTTGAAAGATGCGAAGCATGTCTAATAGGAAAAATGACTAAGACTCCATTCTCTGGAATAATGGAGCGAGCTACAGAATTATTGGAAATAATACATACCGATGTGTGCGGTCCAATGAGTGTAGCATCGCGTGGTGGATATCATTATGTTCTCACTTTCACGGATGACTTAAGTAGAGATGGGTATGTCTACTTTATGAAACATAAGTACGAAACTTTCGAGAAGTTTAAGTAATTGCAAAGTGAAGTGGAAAATCATCGTAACAAGAAGATTAAGTTTCTGTGTTCTGAACGCGGAGGTGAATATCTAAGTTATGAGTTTGGCATGCATTTAAAGAAATGTGGAATACTTTCGCAGTTGACACCGCCGGGAACACCACAACGTAATGGTGTGTCCTAACGTCGTAATCGAACTCTCTTAGATATCGTTCGGTCTATGATGTCTCTTACAGATTTACCGCTATCATTTTGGCGCTATGCATTAGAGACAACCGCATTCACTTTAAATAGGGCACCATCTAAATCCGTTGAAACGACACCGTACGGATTGTGGTTTGGTAAGAAACCTAAGTTGTCGTTCCTTAAAGTTTGGGGTTGCGAAGCGTATGTAAAGAAGTTACAGCCTGATAAGCTTGAACCCAAAGCGGAGAAATGCGTCTTCATAGGATACCCAAAAGAAACAATTGGGTATACCTTCTATCATAGATTCGAAGGAAAAGTTTTCGTTGCCAAGAATAGATCCTTTCTTGAGAAGGAGTTTCTCTCGAAAGAAGTGACTAGAAGGAAAGTAGAACTCGACGAGGTTATTGAACCTTCTCTCGGAGTTGAGAGTAGCGTAGCGCCGGAAGATGTTTTTGTGCCGCCTGCACCAACTGGAGAGGAAGCTAATGATGCTGATCATGAAACTTCGAATGAAGTTACCGCTGAACCTCGCAGGTTAACAAGGGTTCGTACCACTCCTGAGTGGTATGACTCTGCCTTGAATGTCATGTTGGTGGACAACACTGATGACCCTGCGACGTATGAAGAAGCTATGGTGAGCCCAGATTCCGAGAAATGGATAGAAGCCATGAAATCTGAGATGGGATCCATGTACGAAAACCAAGTGTGGACTTTGGTGGACTTACCGGATGGCTGTAAGGCTGTCGAGAACAAATGGATTTTCAAAAGAAAAACAGATGTTGATGGTAATGTTACCGTCTATAAAGCTCGACTTGTCGCGAAAGGGTTCCAACAAATTCAAGGAGTTGACTATGATGAGACTTTCTCACCAGTAGCGAAGCTAAAGTCTGTGAGGATTTTGTTAGCAATCGCTGCATATTTCGATTATGAAATTTGGCAGATGGATGTCAAAACGGCGTTCCTTAATGGTGACATTGAGGAAGAGTTGTATATGGTACAACCCAAGGGTTTTGTCGATCCTAGTGATGCTGACAAGGTATGCAAACTTCAGCGCTCCATTTATGGACTGAAGCAAGCATCCCGGAGTTGGAATCAACGTTTTGATAAAGTAATCAAAAACTTTGGATTTATACAAACTTATGGAGAAGCTTGTATTTACAAGAAAGTGAGTGGGAGCTCTGTAGCATTCCTAGTACTATATGTAGATGACATATTGTTGATTGGGAATGATATAGAACTTCTTAATAGCGTCAAAACCTATTTGAATAATAGTTTTTCAATGAAGGATCTTGGTGAAGCGGCATATATTCTAGGCATCAAGATTTATAGAGATAGATCAAGACGCCTAATAGCGCTTTCACAAAGTACATACTTAGACAAAGTTCTAAAGAAGTTTAGAATGGAAGAGAGCAAGAAAGGGTTCGTGCCCATGTTGTCAGGTAAGACCTTGAGTAAGACTCAAAGTCCGGCTACGGCAGAAGATAGAGCAAAGATGAATAATATTCCCTATGCCTCGGCCATAGGTTCTATCATGTATGCCAAGCTCTGTACAAGACCGGATATAGCACATGCTGTTAGTTTGACTAGCAGATATCAAAGTGATCCTGGAATGGAACACTGGAATGGACAGCGGTCAAGAATATCCTAAAGTACCTGAATAGGACTAAGGATATGGTTCTTTCTTATGGAGGTGATGAACAGCTTGTTGTAAATGGTTACACTAATGCTAGTTGGAACACCGATCCAGATGACTCGAAGTCACAGTCTGGATACGTATTTATTTTGAATGGTGCTGCAGTGAGCTGGAGGAGTGCCAAGCAAAGCGTTGTGGCGAAATCTTCAACTGAATCGGAATACATAGCTGCTTCGGAGGCTGCACAAGAAGCCATATGGATGAAGGAGTTCATTACTGAACTTGGCGTGGCTCCTAGTGCGTTGGACCCGATGGCCATCTACTGTGACAACACAGGTGCCATAGCTAATGCACAGGAGCCAAGGTCACATAGCAAGCTGAAGCACATCAAGCTACGTTTCCATGCTATTCGCGAGTATGTCCGAGATGGTGACATAAAGATTTGCAAAGTACACACTGATCTGAATGTGGCAGATCCGTTGACTAAACCTCTACCTAGAGCAAAGCATGACCAACACCAGAACGCCATGGGTGTCCGGTATATTACCATGTAATCTAGATTATTGACTCTAGTGCAAGTGGGAGACTGTTGGAGATATGCCCAAGAGGCAATAATAAAAGTGGTTATTATTATATCTTTATGTTTATGATGAATGTTTACATCCCATGCTATAATTGTATTATAAGGAAACACTGATACATGTGTGTTTTGTAAACATAAAAGAGTCCCTAGTAAGCCTCTTGTGGAACTAGCTTGTTGATTAAATGATGATCATGGTTTCCTGATCATGGACATTGGATGTCATTAATAACAAGGTTATATCATTAGGAGAATGATGTGATGGACACACACCCATAGTAAGCGTAGCATAAGATCAAGTCATTAAAGTTTGTATTGATGTAAGCTTTCAAATACATAGTAACCTAATCCCTCGACCATGAGGTTATGTTAATCACCATCACCAGATGGGTACTTTGATGACATCAAACACTGCTTCGTAACTGGGTGGTTATAAAGGTGTCATTGGGTATTCTGAAAGTATGTGTTGAAGCGCATAGACTAAGATTGGGATTGGTCCATCCATATGATGGATAGATATGCTCTGGGCCCTCTCGGTGGAATGTCATCTAGTTAGCTTACAAGCATGTGACTAGGTCACAAGGGATGACATAACATGGAACGAGTAAAGAGTACTTATCAGTAACGAGGAAGAACTAGGTATGGAGATACCGACGATCAAACCTCGGATAAGTAGAATATCGCGTGACAAAGGGAATTGGTTTCGTATGTTAATGGTTCTATCGATCACGAAGTCATCATTGAGTATGTGGGAGCCATTATGGATCTCCAGATCCCGCTGATGGTTATTGATCGGAGAGGTGTCTTCATCATGTCTGCATATTCACGAACCGTAGGGTGACACACTTAAGGTTCGAAGTTGTTTTAAGTAGATATGGAATATGCGTTGGAGACCGAATGTTGTTTGGAGTCTCGGATTGGATCCGGGACATCACGAGGAGATCCGGAATTGTCCGGAGAATAAGATTCATATATTGGGGATCATTTTCTAAGTTAGGAAATGTTCCGGAGTGTTTGTATGGAGATTCTAGAAGGTTTCGGAATGTTCTGGAAGGTTCTAGAAGATTTCTTGGAGTTTGCTTGAAAACCAAGAAAGGATCAAGGAGTCTTTGTGGGGCAAGACACGGATTCGTGGGGGAGGAGGATTCCTCCCCCCTCCCAATCCGCCGGCCAAGGAGGGAGGGGAGTCCTACTAGGACTCCCCGTCCCATGGCGCCTCCCTCCTTTAAATAGAGGGGAGGGGGCGCCACCCCCTAGACCTCTCCCATAACAAACCCTAGCTGCCGCCTCTCTCCTCCTCCTTCGCTCTGCTCTGGCTTAGGCGAAGCCCTGCAGAAATTTCTACTCCACCACCACCACCACACCGTCGTGCTGCTGGGATTCCGTGGAGAAGATCTACTACCTCCGCTGCTCACTGGAACGGGGAGAGGAAGTTCTGCTTCGACTCCGCACGTGTGACCGACTGCGGAAGCGCTGCCGGAACATGGCGCCGGAAGGATCGTTCACACGATCTTGAGATCGGCAAGTGATCGACTACATCAACCCCGAGATCTAATCTCGTAACGCTTTCAGATCTACGAGGGTTAGTATAGATCTATCTCGTTGCACATGTTACGAACCCATCACACACATGCAATGACAATGGTGGATCCAGATGTGGTTTGTGAAAAGAACAGACATGCAATAAAACTGGTGGATCCATATATGGTCTGTGAAAAGAACACACAATGACAATGGTGGTTCCATATGTGGTGTGTGAAAAGAACACACATGCAATGAAGTCTGGTGGTTCCATATCTGGTGTGTGAAAAGAACACACATGCAATGACACTGGTGGATCCATATGTGGTCTGTGAAAAGAACACACATGTAATGATGACAATGGTGGATCCATATGTGGTTTGTGAAAAGAAAACACATGCAATGACAGTGGTGGATCCATATATGGTCTGTGAAAAGAACACACACGTAATGATAATGGTGGTTCCATATGTGGTCTGTGAAAAGAACACACATGCAATGAACTCTAGTGGTTCCACATGTGGTCTGTGAAAAGAACACACATGCAATGACACTGATGGATCCATATGTGGTTTGTGAAAAGAACACACATGCAATGCCTACTCTTTCTATTTTCTATTTGAAACCGTTATTATGTCCTGCCCTTGTGAAAGGGAAATGGACGTCGCCTAGAAGGGGGGGTGAATAGGCGTTTTAAAATTATTACGGTTTAGGCTCTAATAAATGCGGAATAAAACTTAACGTTTAATTTATCAAGCCAAAACCTATATCCACTAGTTTCACTAAGTGCACCAATAACCTATGCTAAGCACGATAAGCAACAAGGTGATAGCAAGATATAGTACTTCAAGCACGATGGCTATCACAATGTAAATTGCATAAGTAAAGGGCTCGGTTGAGAGATAACCAATGGACGAGGAGACGATGATTTGTTTCCCGAAGTTCACTTCCAGAGAAGCTACGTCTCCATTGGAGAGGTGCGGGGGCGCAATGTACTTCGAACGCCACAAATGCCTCACCTCGAGGTGTGGTGGCTCGATGCTCACCCAACGCCACACAAGGCCTCACCCCAAGATGCGAAGGCACACAACCTACCGATGCCACAACAGGCTCACCCTATTCTCCCGTAAGCTCGCCACAAAAGGCCTACTCACGTTCCACTATGGGACACTTGAGGGCGGTCACCGAACCCGTACAAGGCTTGGGGCAATCTCCACAACTCAATTGGAGGGCTCCCAAGAAATGCCACAAAGGCTCCATAATGCAACAAAAGGCCAACAAGCTTGGGGAACCTCCACAACTCAATTGGAGCCCCAAGAACAATGCCACAAAGGCTACAAAGACACAAAAGGCAACAAGGCCACAAAAGGCTACAAGACCACAAAAGGTCAACAATCCAACCACACAACCGTCTAGGGTTCCAAGAACCTAAGAGAAACAATCTCAAGGGATTAAACTCACCGGATCTCCGAGGAGAACTCAAACCTATGCACCAAATACAAGAGGCAAGTCCTTCACTCTCAAATTCCACCAAAGCTACAAAAGCTATTGGGGAATAAGGGAGGAAGAACACAAGAGGAGAACACAAAACTCTCCAAGATCTAGATCCCAAGGATTCCTTCACAAAAAAGGGATTTGGCTTGGTGGGGCTTGTAGATCTAGATCTCCTCTCTCAAATCCCTCAAAAATATGCAAGAATCATAGGAGGGGAAAGGGGAGAGGGAAAGCTTTTGAAGGTCAACAATGGAGGAAAGAGAGTGGAAGAGCTAGCAAAAATGACCTCAAAAGTTGGGGAAACTTTTGGGAAGAGGGGGCCCTTAAATAGGGCAAGAGAAATCTGCCCGTTTGGGCCAGATTCGCGCCCCACCGGAACTACCGGTGCCCCACCGGTACTACCTCTAAATAGAAACACAAGATACAGAAGAAAAACGAGATTTACCGGAACTTTGGCCGGAACTTGGGCCAGTACTACCGCTCAAGCAAAAACGTTGGACACCATTGCACGAAAACTTCAATAACTTTTGACTCCGAACTCCGATTTCGATGATCTTGGGCTCGTTTTGAAGAGAACAAAAATCTCTACAAGATTATGCAAAGAAACATCATATTCCAACAATATAGGATAAAAATAAAATGGAGAAAGGTATGACCTCTCAGAAGCGACGAATCGGTAAAACCTCCAGAACCCAAAACGCAAGAAGTTGAGCTTGGAAACTCTAATTGGGATGAAACCAATTTTGTTGGAAATATAATAAAGAGTAGAATACAAAAAAAGGTGAAATATTGGGTATCACCAAGGGAGAAAATACCATGAATATATATGTGACATACCTCCCAAGGTGTGGAGCCGGAAAAACCCGCAAGATCAAAAACGCAATAAGATATGCAAGGAAAATCCGTTTTTGACGAACTAGAGCTTGTTATGAAGATAACCACAAGCTCTAGATCCTCACATGGACAAGAACCAAACAAAAACCAAGAAAGATGATGCTATGTATGCAAAGGTTTGAGCTCTCTTTGAAAGATACGAACGAGTCACCCACTCGAGAGCCCCTCTTGATAGTACGGCTATCTATCCTAAACCCGGTCTCCCAACACGACAAGAACACTACAAGAGACCGGAGTAGAAACCCTATCACGATCATACATTTTCCTTGAGCATCCCACTTGAGCTTGATGTAGACGATCTTGTCACCTTCAAGATGGAACACCTTTCTTGATTGCACTTGCTTGCACTTGCTTGATGAAGTCTTGAGAAATGCTCCCCCATACACCATGGGGAAGCCTCTTCTTCGAACTTGTCTTCATCATTCTCTTGAGCTTGCACATCAATTCTTGATGATGTCTTGAAGAAAGCCATGAGGAACTCCATCTTCTTCTTCTTCAAGACATACTTGATATTCTTCTTCTTCGACTTGATTCCAAAAGGCACAAAGCCCTTGGACAATGCTTCTTCTTTTTCATCCTTAAAACCAACACATGGTCCAAGCGGTGCCAATGGACAAACCTACAAGTGAGACTCAATTTGCACATTAGTCCATACGGATTGTCATTAATTACCAAAACCACACATGGGGGCATACATGCCCTTTCACCTTGGTTTTCTGATAGTACTTAGATTTCCCTCTCTCTCTCGGTCACAAATCTCAAAAAAGCCCAAACTTGTGCTCACTCTGGGTGCTACGCCCTGATTGGCTGACACAGATGTCACGCGGATCGTCTCCACCAACCGTTGATCCTTTATGATCCAACGGGCAGGATAACCCCTCCCTCTCCACTTTTTTTTATGCATGGTCTATCTGTGCCACCGATACTTTACCTCCATAAACAAGTGAAAATCCATCTATCTAAATAAAATAAATAATCATATTTCAAAGCTATCATCTTCGTCTTCCGGTTCATCCTCGTCTTCGTCAACGCCATGGTTCTTGCCATCGCCACCGTCGGTGTCCTCCTTTGATGACTCGACACCTCCCCTTCCTCGTATAAGCGCGCTATCTCCTCGTCGCAGTCCTCCTCCTCCTCTTCATAGTCCGATGGGTCCACATCACTCTCCTCCGCTTCTGCCTCCAACTGATCGATGAACGCCTCCTTGTTGGCCGAGTCGGACTTGTCCAAATAGCTATCTCCTCTCTTCTTCCTAGTCTTCTTATCGTTCCTCTTCTTGTCCATACTCGCCGGTGCAACACGCGCCCTCGTCCTGGCTGCTGCTTTGCGCTCGTCCGTCGTTGCAGGTACCCCACGCTCCTCCTGCGCGGCCGGTACGAGCTTCAACGTAGCGGTGTCCTCGAGTGCCAATGTTGATGGATCCTGGCATGGTCGGACACAACGTGTTGCCTCAGTAGGCGACTCGCGAGCGCGAATGATGCAACGAAGAGCCGGGGACGCATGATGGTCAGTGGATGGCTTGGACATGCCATTGCCACGACGAGGGGGCATCGTCCTCGAGGTAGTTGTTCCGAATGGTCGATGGCGGGTACACAGAGTGGGGTGCCGATCTGATCAAAGACGCGTGCGTCGTGTTCACGCATGCATTTGTCGATTATCACAAAAAAAGTAATATCTCGCGTACTGAACATAATTTGATCACAACAAAAGTGGCACATCGTATTCTAGACTCGTAAATATCCCATGCGTGCCTGTCAACGTGGAGTTCGATGGAGTTCGACCTGCCGACGTGATCATGCAGCAGTTGCGCGCGTCATTGCCCCATCAACACATGACACACGCACGCAGGACGTGCGCGCCGATGCCCGTGATGACCACCCGGATCACACTCCTCTTATTATATACTGGATTTTAGGCGGCGCCGAAGACCATTGAACTGTCCATCGCAATAAAGACAAGTCCCATCAATTCCCTACCCCTGCCTCCCTGGCTTCTTTGAGAAGGTAGACCTTACATGGTGGTCTTGTATAATAGTAGTAGTACTACTGGACCACGGCATGTACTCTTTGACTCTTCTCCCACACTAATCACTATTTTCTTCCTCCTGCCGCCGCCACCCTCACCCTGCAATCCATGGCTCCCCTGAGGAGAGGCCGGTCGACGATCCTTGCGGAGAAAAGGGAGAGATCTCTCTACGAGGCACTTCTTGCTCTACCGGCCTCTCAAGCCCCCCTCTCACCGAGGCCCAATCTCCCCCGACAATGGCACCGAATGTTCTAGCAGGCGAGGGATCCTCCCGGTATGGTCTTCTTGTTCTACTTCTTCTCCCTCTCCCTCTCCATCATGATCTTATTCAGCTTCTTATTGTTTTTCTTCTTATTCTTGCTCTTCCTCTTCTACGTATTACAGGCCGGCCTTGGAGCCAGAATCCACCACGATGGAGGCGTTGCAGGACCCGTTCGGCCCCGTTCCACGTCTCAGCGAGGTAGCAAATCTCCACATTGATATTTCTCCGAGCTGTGATGTGGATTTCTTAGATCGTGTCCGCCCTGCATTGGTTTTTCTTCTTCTTTTGCGAGTTGTATTAGTTTTCATGAATATGACTGGATCTCTTGGTCTTTCCTTAATACCACTATTCATAGATTCACTATGGTTTTTTTTGATTAGGATTAGTTTATCGTGGTTATGAATAGATCTCTAGGTCCATTTTAACATTGCGGTCAATAGATTCAACGGGGATTTTTTGATATGTATCAGTATTCACCTAGAACCTAGAGTGTAATTATAGAATTTCTATTTCAATTAACATGAACGATGCAGCGATCGAAGGTCGAGTACCATGACAAGGTGGTCGCGATCAGTGCCAAGATTGGCAACCAACATGGGCTTGCACGCTCCCTCACCAAAGCTAATGAGAGCCTACGCAAGCAATTATCTGTGCAGAAGGAGATCTTGCTAGATTTTGCACGTGATGTCGTGAGGCTGCAGAAAGTGCTCGACCGTAACTTGAACAAGCAAGAACATGCCATCAAGATAATCAACGAGCTCATGGAGGAGAAGAAGAATCTCGTGGAAAGGTGCACTCTCCTGCAGGACGAAGTCACCGAGGCACTCAGAGGACACGTCAAGGAAACCAAGGTTGCCATCCAAGCCTACCATGACAGGAACCGTTTCCTGGATGTTGTGAAAGATATACAGGAGGACATGAGCAGAGGGATCACCGTACTCGAGGGTGTTTGGAAAGAGAACGAGGAGCGAAGGGCTTGTCTAGAGGCGTATCAGAGCAATGCCCAAGTATGATTCCCGTTAGAGGGGGCATGAATATCAGTTCGTGCTCCACTCCTTTTGTAATGTTTAGGGTTCAGGGAGCAATGCCCAAGTCTGCTTCCCATTATAGGGTGCAATAAGAATCCTAGGGCAACTCCTTATCTATCTGGACATGTGTTGGTGTTCATGTTCATGAATGGACACCATGTGCTCTTTCCATCATGTATCTAGACATGGGTTTCTGCATTATGAGTTTGCCACTAGCCTACTACTATTTGGTGATATTGGAAAAAACCCACAACACACTAAACTGCAGATAAACCTTATTTGTCTTTGAATTGAAATTATGACAGTGCCACTAGTCGATTCATAAAATGTTGATTAGTCCTAGATTGCTTCTTCCTTGAAATTATGGCAGTGCCACTACTCGATTCAGTTAATTATGGAAACTAACCAGCTTGTCCTTTGTGAACTGAACAACCCATACTATGTATTTTTGTTGTAGGGAAAGAGGCAAAAGCTCGACCAAGACCTGGCGACCTGGCTAAATGACAAGATAGCCATCCAAAGGGAGAAAAATAATTCGCAAAAACTGGCCTTTGACCACCTGCGCGCTGAACTCGTGGTCCTTTCTGACAAGTGCCAGAAACTGAAGGAGTTAAACGCCGGCTGGGAAAAGCTTCACATGGAAGGTCGCATCTCGGCTAGGAAGCAGACGGAGATCATGAAAGGGATCTTGAAGGAAAATCGTATGGCTACGGGCCAACTTCTCGAATCTGTGACAGAGCGCTGGAACCTGCAGCTATCGCACGACAAAGTACTGAAGGAGCTAGCCGATCGTAGGGAGGAAAACAAGCAGCTCCGGGCCAAGCTCGCTTGAACCCAACATATGTCTATTTAGTACTGAACTGCTTGGTTTATCCTCTGCAGTGGTGATTTTGTAAGCGTGAACTTAACTCTATGCACGATATGTTTGTTCGTCTGAAATTAAGTTTCTCGAGGATTGAGTTTGTCTTAGTTAAGAAAGTGCAACTGCAAGTCTTACAGTTAACTAGTTTCAGGCATTGGCACAACATAAATTATTCATCTCGAATTTCATTTATCCTTGGTAGTCTGTCCTTGGTCACCCTCGCGTGCCTTCTTCAGTTCCTTCAACAGATCCACAATGCAGTACTCTAGCTTCTTATTATCGTCCCTGAGCTGATCCCTCTCCTTTTCTGCATTATGAATCAGCAACCTATGACTATCCTGAAGCTTCTTTGCAGTTCCAACAACCAAGCTCCCATTGATTCTATCACTTATCTCTGACTAAAAATTCTCGATTTCTTGCTCCAGCTCCTTATTTCGTACCGATAGCTTGTAATTTTTTTCAACTGCATCACAAGCATCAATGAATCTCCCCGACCTTTCCAACTCATACATCTCCCATAACCGAGCCAAACATTTCTTAAGTGCATCTGGCCACTCAAGATCCACCCACTCTACTGCTTTACACATCGGGCCAACCTAAAAACACACACTATAGTGTTATGAACATACACGATACATTTTTCTTCATGTCACCGTTGCACATAATGTAAACAAACCTGATTTGTATAGCCCAAAAACCTTCTCCCAGTGTTACAGCCCTCGAATGCAACATATCTCCTTAGTTTTAGCCCATGGTCACATGGCACTTCTCCATCGAGATCTAGGCCCTCCCATTCAGAGTCGTAGATCATCCGTGGTACCTATAGGTAAACACAAAGCTGGAATTGAACACGATTGCATGCACATATGGAGCTCAGATCGAGAGATTTACCATTGCCTAACCCTACCCCGAGAAAATAGAGGAACTCACATCGTGGGAGGAATACTCGATGTCGGAGAGAAGGTTGTCGCTACTCGACTGATCGTCCTCGTCGTTCCAGGACAGCATGGCGAATGCGTTGGCGTCGGCGTCGCTGAGGAGAGATAGAGAGAGAGAGCAGCCCTTCTACCGCTGCAACAATGACTAAATTGGGATGTTACAATAGTTTAATGGATACCATGCCCTTTCCCTGGATTATTGTCTCCTGCCTAATATGGATTCTCTTCATACATTCTTATTTCAAATATTAAACTTGTACTCCCTCCATCCCAATTTCATTGCCTAACGAAAACATACCAGTATATTACATCATCTAAAGAAACAAAATCATGTCAACTACAAGGTACTTATGCATCACTTGTTCAGTCATGCTCTCACAAAACATTACATTACAATCTCTTAACAAACATAATCACAGAAACAAGTATATTACATCAACTAAAGAAACAAAATCATGTCGACTACAAGGTACTTACGCATCACTTGTCCAGTCATGGTTTCACAAAACATCACATCACAATCTCTCAACAAACATAATCACAAAAACAAGTATATTACATCAAGTCAAGAAACAAAATAATGTCGACTACAAGGTACTTACGCATCACTTGTTCAGTCATGGTTTCACAAAACATTACATTACAATGTCCCAACAAACATAATAACAGAAACAAGTACGATACGTCATCTTAAGAAACATAATCATGTCAACTACAATGTACTTAAGTCTTATTACAACAATGATGGTTTCGGTGAGTGACATCTCCGAAAATCTCAATAGCTCGCACAACATTATATCGCAATCTCTCAACAAACATAATCACAAAAACACGCTCTAAATGCAACAACAGTCAATGTTACAGATACAGGCAGGGGAACCCCGCGGTCCATATGACAAGCCTAGGGTAGCAGCTCTCATCAGATCTCATCAATGTTGACCACCTCATTTTGTTCAGCCACTACATGGGCCTCTACGTCCACTATAACCTGTTCAACAACATCAGAAATGGTACGAAGGAAGAACACCTTCCTGGTTCGCTTCTTTCGTCGCATAATCTGCATAATATCTTCAGTATCCAAAACATCTATGAATTGCTGCTTCTTATGATGCCACCACCGGATTTGTGCCATCTGCTTAGGGTCAATGCTGATTTCCTTACCGATCTTCTCTCTCATTTCATCAAGAGTTATATTTTTGGAATCGACAGTGATCTCCACAGTACATGACAAAACTGGCTTATTAACTCCCTCATCATGTTTTGCCATGTATGAATCCACCTCTGTGCGTATACTGAACTTATCTAGATCAGCATCTATTGGTCCGTATTCTCTAGGAGCCGAAGCTCTGGCAGCAAGATCTCCAGAATCTTCATACATATCATCAATCATTGCTTCAACTTTCACCTTACGATCAGCTTCACAACACTCCCAAACCATCTGAAGTTCATGGGAGTGCTCGATTTGCTGATAGGTATCATTCATGTTGCGCCACACCAATTTTTTCCTCTGTCTAGAACCCCAGGGAATCCTAGCGGCAAGCATATCTACCAGCTGCGAAACAGACATAACCTCTTTGCAATTCACAAGCAGATGCACATCTTGCCTGAACACAACCCACTCGCAACCAAAATCAAGTTTTGAAGTGTACTGGCGAACATGAACTGTGAACTCATATAGGTCCCTTGTATCAAAGCTGTGCCTAATTTGATTAAAAAGGGGAACTTTTAAGTTCATTCGATTCTATTATGCCGTAACTAATCTACTTGTAAGATAAGGCACAGATAAGAAAAATTCACCTCTCGCTCTTCTCCCGGGTTTTTTCTTCGAGATTTGGGTGTCGCATCCGCCCACCGGAGCCGAACAATCCACCGCCGGCCTTACTTTTCTCTTCAACCCGCTGCTCGTAGGTACCTTGGGAGCAGAATCCTTGCTGACCTCCTCGCTAACCGGGGCTGAAGATCTCGCCACTGCTTCGTGTTGAGCCCTAGACTGTGGCCCCAATAGACCCAAATCAGTTGGCGACCTAGCTACAACCTTTGCCTTGCAAGACATGCTGGGCCACCGCTGTCGGATTCAGTGTCGGAGGAGGGAGCAAAAAGGTCCTTCGCCACTGGTAGATTCATGGTTGGGGAAGGGAAGAAAAGGGACCACCGCCGCAGCAGCCAGATTCAGTGTCGAGAGTTAGGAAAGTACAGTAATGGATTTTCCCCTACGACATGTGCATGATGGTTAAGAAGAGTGACCGGCGAAGAAGGGGCACAACAGGAACTAGTGTAACAGAATATCCTGACTTAACGGGAGCGATTTGAAAATATTGGGTTTGGCCATCATTCACTCGAAACATCCCTCTCAGCAATTGGCGCCCCAACTTTTCGAATCGCGGTGATTAAAATCGACTCGGGTACCGTGTTGCCTGGGCGCCTCAACTTTCAGGCCACAAAATGATATTCTCTTGGAAAAGACCACATGCAATGAAACCAGTGGATCCATGTGTCATGGGAAAGAACAAATGCAATGACTCTAGGGACTCCATCTGTCAATACATGGTCAAAGAGACCAAAAACACATAGGGAAGCAGCTTCCACATTGTATGTTGCACCAGTGTGGCAGAAGTTGCATCACAAAATCTACTTGAGTGTGTATGGTCATGTGGATCAATTTGGTTTCGGAAGAGAGCACATGCAATGAAACCAGTGGATCCATGTGTCACTGGAAAAGAACAAATGCAATGACTCTTGGGACTCCATGTGGCAAGCCATGGTCATAGAGCCCAAAAACACATAGGGAAGCAGCTTCCACATTGCATGATGCACCAGTGTGGCAGAAGTTGATTTACAGAATACACTGGATCAATGTGGTTTTGGAAGCGAGCACATGAAATGACACGAGTGGATCCATGTGTCATGGTAAAAGAACAAATGCCAAGACTCTAGGGACTCCATGTCTCAATCCATGGTCACAGAGACCAAAAACACATAGGGAAGAAGCTTCCACATTGCATGTTGCACCAGTGTGGCAGAAGTTGTATCACAAAATGTACTTGAGTGTGTGTGGTCATCTGGATAAATATGGTTTTGGAAGGGAGCACATGCAATGACACTAGTGGACCCATGTGTCACGAGAAAAGAACAAATGCAATGACTCTAGGCACTCCATTTGTCAAGCCATGGGCACAAAGACCAAAAACACACAGGGAAACATCTTCCACATTACATGTTGCATCAGTGTGGCAGAAGTTGCATCACATAATCATCTAGAGTGTGTGTGTGGTCATGTGGATCAATGTGGTTTTGGAAGAGAGCACGTGCAATGAAACAAGTGGATCCACGAGTCATGATAAAAGAACAAATACAATAACTACACGGACTCCATTTGTTAAGCCATGGTCACAGAGACAAAAAACACATTGGGAAGAAGCTTCCACATTACATGTTGCACCAGTGTGGCAGAATTTGCATCACAAAATCTACTTGAGTGTGTGTGCTCATGTGAATCAATGTGGTTTTGGAAGAGAGAACATGCAATGACACTAGTGGAACCATGTGTCATGGTAAAAGAACAAATGGAATGACTCTAGGGTCTCCATGTGTCAAGCCATGGTCAGATATACCAAAAACACATAGGGAAGCACTTCCACATTGCATGTTGCACCAGTGTGGCAGAAGTTGCATCACAGAATCCACTAGAGTGTGTGTGGTCATGTGGATCAATGTGGTTTTGGAAGAGAGCACATGCAATCACACCAGTGGATCCATGTGTCATGGGAAAAGAACAAATGCAATGACTCTCGGGACTCCATGTGTAAAGCCATGGTCATAGATACCAAAAACACATAGTGAAGCAGCTTCCATATTGCATGTTACACTAGTGTGGCAGAAGTTGCATCACAAAATCCACTAGAGTGTGTGTGGTCATGTGGATCCACGTGGTTTTAGAAAGAGAGACATGCAATGAAACCAGCATAACCATGTGTCATGGGAAAAGAACAAATGCAATGACTCTAGGGACTCCATGTGTCAAGCCATGGTCACAGAGACCAAAAACACATAGGGAAGCAGCTTCCACATTGCATGTTGCACCAGCGTGGCAAAAGTTGCATCACAGAATCCACTAGAGTGTGTGTGGTCATGTGGATCAATGTGGTTTTGGAAGAGAGCACATGCAATGACACTAGTGGATCCATGTGTCATGGGAAAATAACAAATACAATGACTCTAGGGACTCCATGTGTCAAGCCATGGTAACAGAGACCAAAAACACATAGGGAAGCAGCTTCCACATTGCATGTTGCACCAGTACGATAGAAGTTGAATCAGAGAATCCACTTGAGTGTGTGTGGTCATGTCGACCAATGTAGTTTTGGAAGAGAGAACTTGCAACGACACCACTGGATCCATGTGTCACGGGAGAAGAACAAAATCAATTACTCTAGCAACTCCATGTGTCAATCCATGGTCACAAAGACAAAAACACATAGGGAAGCATCTTCCACATTGCATGTTGCACGAGTGGGGCTGAAGTTGCATCACAGAATCCATTGGAGTGTGTATGGTCATGTGGATCAATGTGGTTTTGGAAGAGAGAGCACATGCAATGACACTATTGGATCCATGTGTCATGGTAAAATAACAAATGTAATGACTCTAGGGACTCCATGTGTCAAGCCATGGTCATAGAGACCAAAACACATAGGGAAGCAGCTTCCACATTGCATGCTGCACCAGTGCGACAAAAGTTGCATCACAGAATCCACTTGAATGTCTGTGGTCAGGTGGATTAATGTGGATTTTGAAGAGAGCAAATGCAATGACACCAGTGGATCCATGTGTCACGTGAAAATAATAAAAGCGATGACTCTAGGCACTCCATGTGTCAAGCCATGGTCACAGAGACGAAAACACACATAGGGAAATAGCTTCCACATTGCATGTTGCATTAGTACGGCAGAAGTTGCATCACATAATCCACTTGAGTGTGTGTGGTCATGTGGATCAATGTGGTTTTGGAAGAGATCACATGCAATGGTACTAGTGGGTCCATGTGTCATGAGAAAAGGACAAATGGAACAACTCTAGGGACTCCATCTGTCAAGCCATGGTCATAGAGGCCAAAAACACATAGCAAAGCAACTTCCACATTGCATGTTGTACCAGTGTGGCAGAAGTTGCATCATAGAATTCACTGGAGTGTGTGTGGTCGTGTGGATCAATGTGGTTTTGGAAGATAACACATGCAATGGAACCATTGGATCCATGTGTCATGGGAAAAGAACAAATGCAATGACTCTAGGGACTCCATGTGTCAAGCCATGGTCACAAAGACCAAAAACACATAGGGAAGCAGCTTCCACATTACATGTTGCACCAGCGTGGCAGAAGTTGCATCACTGTGTGTTTGGTTATGTGGATCAATGTGGTTTTGGAATAGAGCACATGCAATGAACTAGTGGATCCATGTGTCATAGAAAAAGAACAAATGCAATAACTCTAGGGACTCCATGTGTCAAGCCATGGTCACAATGACCAAAAACACATAGGGAAGCAGTTGCCACATTGCATGTTGCACCAGTGTGGCAGAAGTTGCATAATAGAATCCACTTGAGTGTGTGTGGTCATGTGGATCAATGTGGTTTTGGAAGAGAGAACATTCAATGACACTAGTAGATCCATGTGTCATGGGAAAATAACAAATGCAATGACTTTAGGAATTCCATGTGTCAAGCCATGGTCATAGAGACCAAAAACACATAGCGAAGCAGCTTCCACATTGCGTGCTGCACTAGTGTGGTAGAAGTTGTATCAGAAATCCACTGGAGTGTGTGTGGTCATTTGGATCAATGTGGTTTTGGAAGGGAACATATGCAATGAAACTAGTGGATCCATGTGTCATGGGAGAAGAAGAAATGCAATGACACTAGGGACTCCATGTGTGAAACCATGGTCATAGAGACCAAAAACACATAGGGTAGCAGTTTCCACATTTCATGTTGCACCAGTGTGGCAGAAGTTGGATCACAGAGTCCACTTGAGTGTGTGTGGTCATGTGGATCAACATGGTTTCGAAATAGAGCACATGCAATGACTCTAGGGACTCTATGTGTCAAGCCATGGTCACATAGTCAAAAAACACATAGGGAAGCAGCTTCCACCTTGCATGTTGCACAAGTGTGGTAGAAGTTGATTCACAGAATCTTTTAGAGTGTGTGTGGTCATGTGGATCAATGTGGTTTTGGAGAGAGGACGTGCAATGAAACCAGTGGATCCATGTGTCATGGGAAAAGAACAAATGCAATGACTCTAGGGACTCCATGTGTCAAACCATGGTCCCAGAGACCAAAAACCACATAGGGGAGTAGCTTTCACATTGCATGTTGGACTAGTGTGGCAGAAGGTGCATCATAGAATCCACTGGAGTGTGTGTCGTCATGTGGATCTATATGGTTTTGGAAGAAAGCACATGCAATGTGTAGCATCCCAATTGTCTAACAATTGTAATGCTACTTGGTCTTGTAAGATAATGGCTACTTCCTATATATATTGTTGCATCATAATTATGTCATGCTCATGTCATCATTCCACCTTGCATTTGAGCATCATATAAAACCCTGTTTCTTTGGTTCTTCTCTCATATGCATTATTAATTGTATTTGCCTCTTGATATTGTATTTGGTTATTGATATATTGTTTAATGCCCAAGTTGAGTTGGGGCATATCTTCTGTTTCCAATCTACACCTTTCTTTTGTCACCACCTTATAATTCCACCACCTCATTAATCCATGAGCTTGTACTTCTTTTTCTTTTGATATTTTATTCTAGCTCATGTGGTTTGGGGTGGATCAACTCCTTTAAATTCTTTTGCTTGGCTTTTAATCCACTTCTTGGAAATGCATAAGAATAACGCCATAATATTATTATTGTTTTCACAAAATAAATCATGGCATTATTATTTTGCATGGGCCATGCAAAATGTACCACCACCTTTTATCCATTTGGTTTTTCCTTTTTTTATTAGTGGATATTTCTTTGTGGACCATCTCCATCCATCCCACCATCCCCATATTCTCATCCATATCATTTTTCTTTTAATTAAATCTCTTCATGCATGATTATATGAGGCTTATTCTTTCTCTCTCTATTTTTTTTCTCCTAGCCCTAGTTCTACTAAACCCTAACCTCACTCTCACCTCTCTCTCTTTCACTCCCTCTCTCTCTAACATGTTGGTCCCACCTGGCCCTCTCTCTCTGACCCACACCTCAGCTAACCCCAGCCCTATCTCACCCCACCCTTCTCCTAACCCCTAACCCGAGCCCCTCTAAGCTAACCCTAGCTTACAACCGAGCCCTCCCCTCTTCTTCTCTTTCTCTCTGCCGTGCTAGCCCCACCGCCACGTCGGCCCCACCTGCAGCCCCTCTCCTCTGCCGCCGCCGAGCCCCACACCGAGCACGTGAGGGGGTAGACGGAGAAAGGTGGCCGAAGCCACCTTTATCTACCCCGAGCCCCACAGCGACGCCCCTCTTTCCTCTCTCTCGCTTTTCTCCTTGTTCACGGCTCCTCCGCCTCTCCCAGATCCACCCTAGAGCCCTGCCCTCGCCTCCCCTTCTTCTTCTCCGACGCCACCGACTCTCGCCGACCCGCCGCCAGTACCACGTCGTCCCCTCTTTCCAGCCGGCCAGCACGACGTGGAAGTGGTCACGGAGGTCGAGGATCATCCCCTGCATCGCCCTGTATGCGCCAGTGAGGAAGAGGACCCCAGGACCGCCAGTACCAGCGCCGCCCGACGCAAACCCTAAATCTCCGGCCGCCAGCCTCCTTGTCGCCCTGCTGCGCCTCGTCCCGACCCGCCACCACCGACCACCCCGCGGTGAGCCCCTCTATCACCGGGACAACCTCCGCCTCGCCGTGAAGCCCTAGACGCGCCAGGCATTGCGCCGAACGCTCTCAGTGCGCCGCCGCTCGCTGTGGTCTACACGCTCTCGCGCCGCATAGTGCCTCATCTGGTCGCGTAGCTACTCCCTGTCAACTACCCCGCCCAGCCGCACTGGCTACCATCCTCAGCGCCAGAGCCCGCGACACGAGTTCGATCCCTGCGCGCGCGCTCTGCCCCGTCGAACACCGATCCCTCGTTAGTAAACGCAGAGAAGAAGTACAGTACCGCGGGCCTGTGGTAACTTTGCAAAAGCCCCCTTTTTTGTTTTCGCTCTCAACCTGCGGTACCTCGTGGCCCACTAGTCAGCCTCCCAGCCCCTTTTGCAGAAAAACACCCCAGCTCTCCAGCCCTCAACCCGCAGTCCCCCGGATGCGCGACGTGTCGCCCACTGGCTGGCTGCGCGCGCCGTGGACCCGCGAGACCGCCGGCCCCACCTGTCAGCCTCATGGTCTAGCTCAGCCCGCGGTGAGAAAGGTTTCTCTGCGTCGTTTTTCCGCCAGGTCAGCCCGGGCCCATTTGTCTGTGTCTGTGGCTAGATCTGGGCGAGTACGAAAGGTTTTCTGTTTTGCTGTTTAATGTTTTTTTAAAGTTGTTTTAAATTCAAATCTGAATCAGTTTTAAATATCTTTTCAAATATAAAACCAAATAATACAAATGATATATGTTTTTGAATCAGAAAAATGTGAGGAATTCAAATATCCTATTCAAAATATTATTTGAGCACTTTAAAATTTCGAGGTGATTAAAATTACAATAAAATGCCCTTTTCCTTAATTAATTAATAACTTTTGTTTTATAACTCCAAACTTGACAAACAATATGTCTAGATCGATCAGCGCGACGAGCCCGTTCTATCTATGCATTACATGTTCTGAATTGCCGCATGCATCATATAAATATAAAGTATACAGCAACTTATTTGAGTATAAAATGTGACTAAAACTCAATAAAATGCTTTATTCTTGTACCCCACACCTCACCCATGCCATGCACCATTATTGCCATGCAAATTGTGCATCATTCATCATGGCATGATTTTTTGCTTGACGCATTATAATTCATATGCTTGTGCACTCTATTTATGTTGGCCCTTGTTTGTTTGGTTCTTCTTCGAATAGACGCTGAGCAGGGGATATATCAGGAATCCCAGGAGCACTACCCAGATCCTTCCCTCGCTTCAACTGAGCTGCCAGGCAAGCACTACCACATGCTTGCATACATATACTACCTATTGCCTCTATCTTATTCTTGCATTATTGAGTCACGTTTGCATTAAATTGAATCCCAAGTACTGCATAACCTTTACTTTTAAACTCCACTGAAGCTTGTCCCTCCATCCCATGAGCCATTACTACAGGAGTTGTTTGAGCCATGCAGGTCGTAGAACAGCATGTGTAGGGTTTGTGAGAGTCTGATGGATAATGAGGTACCTAAACAACTTAATCTGAGTAGTAATGGGATAACTAATGAAAGTGGCACCGGTGAGCAATATCTGCTATTTGGTTCTTCATGCTCACTTGTGTCCCGTAGGACCCCGAGTACTTGATTCCTGTTCCTTGACTATTCACACTATCCACATCCGGGAGGCCTTATGGACCCCCCTGAGCCAGAGCTTGATTCATCCTTATTTCTTGGGGCCACAAAGTAGTTTGAGGCTTTATTACTATCCTGTACTTATGCCATGTTTTACTGCTTTAATTACGATTGTGCGAGGAGCACCTGTACTGTTTAGGATTGCGGAGTGTTTTCTCGGTATCGACAAGCCCAGTCACACTTTCGGGTTCCCAGTCGTTTACAGCCATTGGCGCAAACCTTGGGTCCGTCTCGGAGCTGGCCAACTTCGTTGCGGGTAGCATAATGGGGTGGCCCCCTGAAACATTTCTGAATCCTGTGATCGCTTTGTCATGAATGCGTCGTTGGGTTTTGATTTGGTTTTTCCGAGGTTGATCGAGTGTGTGTTGCTATTTGTGCACCCCTGCAGGGTAAATATTTCTGAAAGCCGTGTCCACGGTTATGGACGACTTGGAGCACAGTTTCTCGAGCTAGACAAGTATAACTAAAGTACCGCTTTTAATGTGACTAAGTACCTGACTAGTAAATAGTGCAACACTCATGGAATGGATAATAAAACTGCCAACGGATGGGGGTTGTTCGTCCGCTTCCTCGTTGGTAAGCGAGGAGGAGGATGGATCTGTTAATATTACTGTTATAACTGTTGTTCTTAATTAACGGACATGCGTCTATCTTTGGTTAGGTGGATGGTTAGCGAGTATCTATAGAATTGCTAGGGATTATCTTTTGCTGCAATTGCGTCACCCCAGGTTGTGTCCCCTTTAGAGGCATCAAGACTTGCTGAGTACCCCTAGGGTCTCACACGATAAATTGTTTGATTCAGATGAACAGGTATACTCGCAAGATGGATACTGGGTGGAGGAGACGGACAATGTTGGCAACGATCACTCGGTGTAGAGATTTCGGGAACGGGGATCCGTGAGATCTGTGGGCGGGATGTGTTTATTTATGGGGCATCTTATGCCGATTTGCTTCTTATCCATACTCGGATCTTGTCTTCCGCTTCCGCTTGATACTCTGATGTTTGATGTATGAGGAGATATCCTAAACTATTATATCTATCTAGGATATTTGGATCTTGCCGTATGGCGTTGCAATATTTCTATTTCTGTTAGATGGAATGGCTCTGAGGACTGTTGTATGTGGCTTGCATACATACTCATTTGTGTATGTAGTTGATCCCTTTGCCTGCCGATTACGCTGCTCGTTCTTGTCCCGATGTTTGGAAATGGTTAGGACGGCCGAAAGGTCTATCTGTGAGTGGCATTTGGCCCCACCGTACTATTTTAACCATTTCCGTTCATCCAGGCTTGTAACTAAGAGCGTAATTCACCGAGGTAGTTACAATTGGTATCAGAGCCATCCTGCCCTTCAGGGTCTCAGCCAAATGGTCGTTGTCAGTCTAGTAAATATTTTGGTAGCTATGTATACTAGGGAAAAACAAACGTGAGAGTAGGACTGCTTCCATTTTCTTCTTACCCACCCACCACCCTTTTTCTGGTAAGGAAGTGTAACGTTTTCAATCCTCTTCTAAAATTCAAACTAGGATTCACGTGTTCTGGGTTCCGTAGTACCATAGGTTGTGTGTGTGTGTGTGTGAATTCCTTGTCTATCTGTTGCATCCAACATGTTATCAATATCTGCCTTTTGGTTATCAACTGTTGGTACATTCCATACCGACAGGCTTTTGCAAACCGACGCGATCTATCTGATTCGTTGTATACCGACGCGATCTGTCTTACTCCTTGTTATCCGACGTTATCTTGTTTGGGGTGTTCGTTTCCGTAGTTACTAATCTTTAGGTTCATCTTAAGAAGAAGGTGTTGGGATATGTGTTTTACTTATTCATGTGCGGAGTAATGATTTGAGTGCGGGATGGAGTCGCGACCATACCACTATTTATCTCATTCGCTCTTGTATATTCAATTGGTAGAGTTACTAATCTTGATTTGTTAAGTGGTTTTGCGCATATAGTGGTATTTTAATGCCGAAATTGCGAAAAAAAATTCTTTAGTTTTGTGTACCACACTCCTTGTTCAGTCTTGTACGATATGCTTAATATCTTCTAGGTGCTTTGAACTTTGTTGATATTTTAATATCATCTTAGTACTTTGTATCCTTTAATCTTGGTTAATTCCATTTTGGTACTATTTTGGATTATTATTATTCTCCATTATGGTACTAACTTGTGTTTTATATCAATCATAGGATGGCACCACCACGCCGTTCTGAGGAGGACATACAACCTGAACTGGGGGCTGCATTGGCAAGCATCGCCAATGCCTTGGCCGCAATGCAGCAGAACCAGCAGCGATTTGAAGAAAGTGTCAGGAGTAATGAGTTTGTTCTGCTACCTCCACCTCCCAAGCGGGGAGACATCAAAAGCTTTCTAAAGTTCAACCCACGCCAATTTGATGTTTCTGATCAACCACTTGATGCTGATGATTGGTTGCGGGAGATGTCAAGGTTACTGGCGACTGCTGATGTTCTTGAGCAAGAATGGGTAAAGTGTGCCACTCACCTTTTCAAGGGAGATGCAGCTCTGTGGTGGGAGAATTACCTCAAGGCAAACTACACTGGTTTTCAGCCTACTTGGGAACAGTTCACTGGAGCTTTCAAAGAGCAATATCTGTCAGAAATTGTCATGGAGAGGATGAAGGAAGTGTTTCTCAACCTCAAGCAGGGCAATGACAATGTCAATACCTACATCAGAAACTTCATGAACCTTTCTCGTTATGGTGGCCATGAGATCTCTGATGACAAGAAGAAGCAAAAAAGGTTCAGACAAGGGCTCAATGCATCGATTAAATATGCAATCACACATGCTAGGCCGGCGTCTTTTCTGGAACTCCAACATACAGCTCTGCAGGAAGAAGCAAGTAGGCAAGTGTTTGAGGAGTCAAAGAAACACAACCATGATGCAGCAAGCTCTTCAGCTATGTCAACTCCTTCTAAGCGTCGTGTCTGGGTTCCTAACACCCCACCGTCGCTCCCGGCTCCACCAAGACCTTCAAGCTACGCAGCAAGGCCACCAAACTTCCTCACTGCTGCTCCCAGGGGCTACAACCACAACTACCCTAGAGCGCCTGGCGGAGTCCCTGGCTACGTTGCTCCACGTCCACTTGGTGCTTGTTACACTTGTGGAAACACTGGGCATCAACAATGGAACTGTCCAATGAACAACAAAGCTCTTCCTCCACCACCTCCAAGATCTGCGGCAAGCTCTCCTATGGTTCGTGCACCACCACCTTGGGCTCTCAACATCAACACCAAGCCCGGGTCTACTGTTGCTCGTGCCAACTATGTCAACGCCGCTCAAGCTGAGCATGCACCTGGAGTTGTAATGGGTATGCTTCCTGTTAACTCAGTTCCTGCATGAGTTTTGTTTGATTCTGGTGCATCGCATTCTTTTGTCTCCACAAGTTTTGCGGATGACAATGGGTTCCCTATGGATCCTCTCCCTAAGCGGTTAATGGTGCTTTCCCCTGGAGCAACAATGGCAGCTTCTAAAATCAGCCATGGCAATCAAATTGAGATTGGTGGTTCTTCGTTCCCGGCTTCCTTGATTATTCTGGGCAATTCTGACATTGATGTTATCCTGGGCATGGATTGGTTGACAGCAAATGTAGCTGCGATTGATTGTGCTGAACGCTCGGTTTCTCTAAAAATTCCTGAAGGCCATATAGTCTATTCTCCAAGTTTGACTCCTGCTATTCAGTTTTTCTCTTTGGCGGCTCTAAATGATGATGCTATGGAAGCTATTCAGAGTGTTCCGGTGGTCTGTGAGTTCCCATATGTCTTTCCTGAAGAGTTGCCACGTATGCCTCCGGATCGTGAGGTTGAGTTTGTGATTGAGCTTGAACCTGGTACCGCTCCTATTTCTAAGCGGCCTTATAAAATGGGTCCTGCTGAGTTAGATGAACTCACACGTCAGCTTGATGAACAAGAGAAGTTGGGTTTCATTCAGCACAGTACTTCTTCTTGGGGTAGCCCAACCATCTTTGTGAAGAAGCGAGAGAAGACTAATAGACTTTGTGTTGACTATCGGGCTCTCAATGCTAAAACCATCAAGAATAAATATCCCCTTCCGCGGATTAATGATCTCTTCGATCAGCTAGCTGGTGCTGTGGTATTCTCTAAGCTTGACTTGAGAAGTGGATATCATCAAATCAAGATTCGCAAGGAAGATGTTCCTAAAACAGCTTTTTCACCACCTGCTATGGCCTGTATGAGTACACGGTCATGTCTTTCGGTCTCACCAACGCACCTGCCACCTTCTCGAGGCTTATGAACTCGGTTTTCATGGAGTATCTTGATAAGTTTGTAGTGGTCTATTTGGATGACATCCTAGTCTATTCTAAGTCAAAGGAAGAACATGAAGAACACCTTTGGTGTGTGCTAAACAAGCTTCGTGAGAACCGCCTGTATGCAAAGTTCTCCAAATGTGAGTTTTGGCTCCCGCAGGTCACCTATCTTGGTCACGTCATCTCTGCCAAGGGCATTGCCGTCAACCCAGAAACTGTAAAGACAATTGTTGACTGGCTTCCTCCTGTAAATGTCAAGGAAGTCCGGAGTTTCCTTGGTTTGGCTAGTTATTGCCATCGCTTCGTGCAGAACTTCTCGAAGATTGCAAAGCCTCTTACCGATCTCCTCAAGAAAGGCAAGAAATACCTTTGGACTCCTGCATGTCAAGCAAGCTTTAAAACACTCAAAGAGAAGCTCACTTCCACACCAGTTTTGATTCCTCCAGATACATCAAAGCCTTTCCAGGTATTCTGTGATGCCTCATTGCAAGGATTGGGTGTGGTCCTTATGCAAGACAAACAAGTTGTTGCTTATGCCTCTCGACAGTTGAAGACGCATGAGATCAACTATCCTACACATGACCTCGAACTCGTAGCAGTTGTCTTTGCTTTCAAAGTATGGAGGCATTACTTGCTTGGCAACCGTTGTGAGATCTTTTCTGATCACAAGAGTCTGAAGTATATCTTCACACAGCCTGATCTCAACCTTCGTCAGAGGAGGTGGATTGAAGCAATCAATGATTTCGATTTGACCATCAACTACACTCCGGGCAAAGCCAATGTTATGGCCGATGCTCTCAGCTGCAAGGCTTATGTCAGCAACCTCATGGTGGAAGAACAACAGCCTCTCTTGTGCGAGGAATTCCGCAAGCTCAACCTTGAAATTGTGGATCAAGGGTATCTTCTGAACCTTCCAGCAACCCCTCTCTTGGAAGAAAAGGTTTGCTCCATTCAACTTGGTGATCCTTACACCAAAAAGATCATCTCCAACATTCAGCTTCCGAAGTATGAGTCCTTCCACGTCGACGACCAAGGCTCTCTTTTCTTTGAACACAGGATGTTTGTTCCGAACTACCCGGGTTTGAGAGAGCAAGTTCTCAAGGAGGCGCATGATTCTGTTCTTTCTATCCACCCTGGCAGCACAAAGATGTACATGGACTTGAAAACACAATATTGGTGGCCTGGTTTGAAACGATATTGTGCCAAGTATGTCTCGGAGTGTGATGTCTGCCGTAGAGTTAAAGCTGTCCATCAGAAACCTTCTGGTCTTCTACAGCCATTGAAACCTCCGGAATGGAAATGGGAGAAAGTAGAGATGGACTTCATCACTGGTTTTCCAAGGTCACAGAAGGGCAACAATGCAATCTTTGTTGTCATTGACAGGCTTTCTAAAGTGGCTCACTTCTTTCCCATCAAGGAAACAATTTCTGCAATTCAGTTGGCTGAGCTCTATATCAACAGAATTGTCTCTCTGTATGGAGTTCCTCTTGAGATCAGTTCAGACCGTGGAAGCATCTTCACTTCCAAGTTCTAGGGAAGTTTCCAAAATGCTTTGGGAACAAAACTAAACTTCAGCACAGCTTACCACCCTCAGTCGCAAGGACAAGTTGAAAGGATCAATCAGATTCTAGAAGATATGCTCCGTGCTTGCGTCATCTCTTTCAGCATGAAGTGGGAAGAATGTCTTCCTTATGCTGAATTCTCTTATAACAACAGTTTCCAGAAAAGTCTAAAGATGGCACCATTTGAGGCTCTCTATGGTCGCAAATGCAGAACTCCGATTGGTTGGTCGGGCGCAGGTGAAAGAATATTGTTTGGCCCTGACATTGTAACTCAAGCGGAGGAGAAAGTTCATATCATTCTTGAAAACCTGAAGATTGCTCAAAGTCGCCAGAAGAGCAATTATGATAGAAAGCACACGGACATGGAGTATGTCCCTGGTGATCTCGTTTACCTTCGTGTCACTCCCATGAGAGGAATGCACCGCTTTGGTATCAAAGGAAAGCTGGCTCCTAGATACATCGGTCGTTTCAAAATCCGTGGAAGAAGAGGAGAAGTTGCTTATGCTCTTGAGCTCCCTAAAAAACTCAAAGACCATGATGTTTTCCACATCTCTCAACTCAAGAAGTGCTTCAAGGATCCCGGCAGGACCGTGGATCATGAACTCATCAACCTCCAAGAAGATCTGTCTTATCAAGAACACCCCACAAAAATTCTTGAAGTCGCAGAAAGAAGGACTCGGAACAAGTCCATCAAGTTCTGCAAGGTGCAGTGGTCGCACCATTCTGTTGATGAAGCCACCTAGGAACGTGAAGATGAGCTCCGTGCCAAGTATCCTACCCTCTTTGAGTCTTTTTCTTCTTAGAATCTTGGGGCGAGATTCCTGTTTAGTGGGGGAGAGTTGTAGCATCCCAATTGTCTAACAATTGTAATGCTACTTGGTCTAGTAAGATAATGGCTACTTCCTATATATATTGTTGCATCATAATTATGTCATGCTCAAGTCATCATGCCACCTTGCATTTGAGCATCATATAAAACCCTGTTTCTTTGGTTCTTCTCTCATATGCATTATTAATTGTATTTGCCTCTTGATATTGTATTTGGTTATTGATATATTGTTTAATGCACAAGTTGAGTTGGGGGCATATCTTTTATTTCCAATCTACACCTTTCTTTGTCACCGCCTTATAATTCCACCGCCTCATTAATCCATGAGCTTGCACTTCTTTTTCTTTTGATATTTTATTCTAGCTCATGTGGTTTGGGGTGGATCAACTCCTTTAAATTCTTTTGCTTGGCTTTTAATCCACTTCTTGTAAATGCATAAGAATAATGCCATAATATTATTATTGTTTTCACAAAATAAATCATGGCATTATTATTTTGCATGGGCCATGCAAAATGTACCACCACCTTTTATCCCTTTGGTTTTTCCTTTTTTGTTAGTGGATATTTCTTTGTGGACCATCTCCATCCATCCCACCATCCCCATATTCTCATCCATATCATTTTTCTTTTAATTAAATCTCTTCATGCATGATTATATGAGGCTTATTATTTCTCTCTCTATTTTTTTTCTCCTAGCCCTAGTTCTACTAAACCCTAACCTCAGTCTCACCTCTCTCTCTTTCACTCCCTCTCTCTCTAACATGCTGGTCCCACCTGGCCCTCTCTCTCTGACCCACACCTCAGCTAACCCCAGCCCTATCTCACCCCACCCCTTCTCCTAACCCCTAACCGGAGCCCCTCTAAGCTAACCCTAGCTTACAACCGAGCCCTCCCCTCTTCTTCTCTTTCTCTCTGTCGTGCTAGCCCCACCGCCACGTCGGCCCCACCTGCAGCCCCTCTCCTCTGCCGCCGCCGAGCCCCACACCGAGCACGTGAGGGGGTAGACGGAGAAAGGTGGCCGAAGCCACCTTTATCTACCCCGAGCCCCACAGCGACGCCCCTCTTTCCTCTCTCTCGCTTTCCTCCTTCTTCACGGCTCCTCCCCCTCTCCCAGATCCACCCAGAGCCCTGCCCTCGCCTCCCCTTCTTCTTCTCCGACGCCACTGACTCTCGCCGACCCGCCACCAGTACCACGTCGTCCCCTCTTTCCAGCCGGCCAGCACGACGTGGAAGTGGTCACGGAGGTCGAGGATCATCCCCTGCATCGCCCTGTATGCGCCAGCGAGGAAGAGGACCCCAGGACCGCCAGTACCAGCACCGCTCGACGCAAACCCTAAATCTCCGGCCGCCAGCCTCCTCGTCGCCCTGCTGCGCCTCGTCCCGACCCGCCACCACCGACCACCCTGTGGTGAGCCCCTCTATCGCCGGGACAACCTTCGCCTCGCCGTGAAGCCCTAGACGCACCAGGCGTTGCGCCGAACGCTCTCAGTGCGCCGCCGCTCGCTGTGGTCTGCACGCTCTCGCGCCGCATAGTGCCTCATCTGGTCGCGTAGCTACTCCCTGTCAACTACCCCGCCCAGCCGCACTGGCTACCATCCTCAGCGCCAGAGCCCGCGACGCGAGTTCGATCCCTGCGCGTGCACTCTGCCCCGTCGAACACCGATCCCTCGTCAGTAAACGCAGAGAAGAAATACAGTACCGCGGGCCTGTGGTAACTTTGCAAAAGCCCTCCTTTTTTGTTTTCGTTCTCAACCCACGGTACCTCGTGGCCCACTAGTCAGCCTCCCAGCCCCTTTTGCAGAAAACCCCCCAGCTCTCCAGCCCTCAACCCGCAGTCCCCCGGATCCGCGACGTGTCGCCCACTGGCTGGCTGCGCGCGCCGTGGACCCGTGAGACCGCCGGCCCCACCTGTCAGCCTCATGGTCTAGCTCAGCCCGCGGTGAGAAAGGTTTCTCTGCGTCGTTTTTCCGCCAGGTCAGCCCGGGCCCATTTGTCTGTCTCTGTGGCTAGATCTGGGCGAGTACGAAAGGTTTTCGATTTTGCTGTTTAATGTTTTTTTTAAAGTTGTTTTAAATTCAAATCTGAATCTGTTTTAAATATCTTTTCAAATATAAAACCAAATAATACAAATGATATATGTTTTTGAATCAGAAAAATGTGAGGAATTCAAATATGCTATTCAAAATATTATTTGAGCACTTTAAAATTTCGAGGTGATTAAAATTACAATAAAATGCCCTTTTCCTTAATTAATTAATAACTTTTGTTTTATAACTCCAAACTTGACAAACAATATGTCTAGATCGATCAGCGCGACGAGCCCGTTCTATCTATGCATTCCATGTTCTGAATTGCCGCATGCATCATATAAATATAAAGTATACAACAACTTATTTGAGTATAAAATGTGACTAAAACTCAATAAAATGCTTTGTTCTTGTACCCCACACCTCACCCATCCCATGCACCATTATTGCCATGAAAATTGTGCATCATTCATCATGGCATGATTGTTTGCTTGACGCATTATAATTCATATGCTTGTGCACTCTATTTATGTTGGCCCTTGTTTGTTTGGTTCTTCTTCGAATAGACACTGAGCAGGGGATATATCAGGAATCCCAGGAGCACTACCCAGATCCGTCCCTCGCTTCAATTGAGCTGCCAGGCAAGCACTACCACATGCTTGCATACATATACTACCTATTGCCTCTATCTTATTCTTGCATCATTGAGTCGCGTTTGCATTAAATTGAATCCCAAGTACTGCATAACCTTTACTTTTAAACTCCACTGAAGCTTGTTCCTCCATCCCATGAGCCATTACTACAGGAGTTGTTTGAGCCATGCGGGTCGTAGAACATCATGTGTAGGGTTTGTGAGAGTCTGATGGATAATGAGGTACCTAAACAACTTAATCTGAGTAGTAATGGGATAACTAATGAAAGTGGCACCGGTGAGCAATATCTGCTATTTGGTTCTTCATGCTCACTTGTGTCCCGTAGGACCCCGAGTACTTGATTCCTGTTCCTTGACTATTCACACTATCCACATCCGGGAGGCCTTATGGACCCCCCTGAGCCAGAGCTTGATTCATCCTTATTTCTTGGGGCCACAAAGTAGTTTGAGGCTTTATTACTATCCTGTACTTATGCCATGTTTTACTGCTTTAATTACGATTGTGCGAGGAGCACCTGTACTGTTTAGGATTGCGGAGTGTTTTCTCGGTATCGACAAGCCCAGTCACACTTTCGGGTTCCCAGTCGTTTACAGCCATTGGCGCAAACCTTGGGTCCGTCTCGGAGCTGGCCAACTTCGTTGCGGGTAGCATAATGGGGTGGCCCCCTGAAACATTTCTGAATCCTGTGATCGCTTTGTCATGAATGCGTCGTTGGGTTTTGATTTGGTTTTTCCGAGGTTGATCGAGTGTGTGTTGCTATTTGTGCACCCCTGCAGGGTAAATATTTCTGAAAGCCGTGTCCACGGTTATGGACGACTTGGAGCACAGTTTCTCGAGCTAGACAAGTATAACTAAAGTACCGCTTTTAATGTGACTAAGTACCTGACTAGTAAATAGTGCAACACTCATGGAATGGATAATAAAACTGCCAACGGATGGGGGTTGTTCGTCCGCTTCCTCGTTGGTAAGCGAGGAGGAGGATGGATCTGTTAATATTACTGTTATAACTGTTGTTCTTAATTAATGGACATGCGTCTATCTTTGGTTAGGTGGATGGTTAGCGAGTATCTATAGAATTGCTAGGGATTATCTTTTGCTGCAATTGCGTCACCCCAGGTTGTGTCCCCTTTAGAGGCATCAAGACTTGCTGAGTACCCCTAGGGTCTCACACGATAAATTGTTTGATTCAGATGAACAGGTATACTCGCAAGATGGATACTGGGTGGAGGAGACGGACAATGTTGGCAACGATCACTCGGTGTAGAGATTTCGGGAACGGGGATCCGTGAGATCTGTGGGCGGGATGTGTTTATTTATGGGGCATCTTATGCCGATTTGCATCTTATCCGTACTCAGATCTTGTCTTCCGCTTCCGCTTGATACTCTGATGTTTGATGTATGAGGAGATATCCTAAACTATTATATCTATCTAGGATATTTGGATCTTGCCGTATGGCGTTGCAATATTTCTATTTCTGTTAGATGGAATGGCTCTGAGGACTGTTGTATGTGGCTTGCATACATACTCATTTGTGTATGTAGTTGATCCCTTTGCCTGCCGATTACGCTGCTCGTTCTTGTCCCGATGTTTGGAAATGGTTAGGACGGCCGAAAGGTCTATCTGTGAGTGGCATTTGGCCCCACCGTACTATTTTAACCATTTCCGTTCATCCAGGCTTGTAACTAAGAGCGTAATTCACCGAGGTAGTTACAATTGGTATCAGAGCCATCCTGCCCTTCAGGGTCTCAGCCAAATGGTCGTTGTCAGTCTAGTAAATATTTTGGTAGCTATGTATACTAGGGAAAAACAAACGTGAGAGTAGGACTGCTTCCATTTTCTTCTTACCCACCCACCACCCTTTTTCTGGTAAGGAAGTGTAACGTTTTCAATCCTCTTCTAAAATTCAAACTAGGATTCACGTGTTCTGGGTTCCGTAGTACCATAGGTTGTGTGTGTGTGTGTGTGAATTCCTTGTCTATCTGTTGCATCCAACATGTTATCAATATCTGCCTTTTGGTTATCAACTGTTGGTACATTCCATACCGACAGGCTTTTGCAAACCGACGCGATCTATCTGATTCGTTGTATACCGACGCGATCTGTCTTACTCCTTGTTATCCGACGTTATCTTGTTTGGGGTGTTCGTTTCCGTAGTTACTAATCTTTAGGTTCATCTTAAGAAGAAGGTGTTGGGATATGTGTTTTACTTATTCATGTGCGGAGTAATGATTTGAGTGCGGGATGGAGTCGCGACCATACCACTATTTATCTCATTCGCTCTTGTATATTCAATTGGTAGAGTTACTAATCTTGATTTGTTAAGTGGTTTTGCGCATATAGTGGTATTTTAATGCCGAAATTGCGAAAAAAAATTCTTTAGTTTTGTGTACCACACTCCTTGTTCAGTCTTGTACGATATGCTTAATATCTTCTAGGTGCTTTGAACTTTGTTGATATTTTAATATCATCTTAGTACTTTGTATCCTTTAATCTTGGTTAATTCCATTTTGGTACTATTTTGGATTATTATTATTCTCCATTATGGTACTAACTTGTGTTTTATATCAATCATAGGATGGCACCACCACGCCGTTCTGAGGAGGACATACAACCTGAACTGGGGGCTGCATTGGCAAGCATCGCCAATGCCTTGGCCGCAATGCAGCAGAACCAGCAGCGATTTGAAGAAAGTGTCAGGAGGAATGAGTTTGTTCTGCTACCTCCACCTCCCAAGCGGGGAGACATCAAAAGCTTTCTAAAGTTCAACCCACGCCAATTTGATGTTTCTGATCAACCACTTGATGCTGATGATTGGTTGCGGGAGATGTCAAGGTTACTGGCGACTGCTGATGTTCTTGAGCAAGAATGGGTAAAGTGTGCCACTCACCTTTTCAAGGGAGATGCAGCTCTGTGGTGGGAGAATTACCTCAAGGCAAACTACACTGGTTTTCAGCCTACTTGGGAACAGTTCACTGGAGCTTTCAAAGAGCAATATCTGTCAGAAATTGTCATGGAGAGGATGAAGGAAGTGTTTCTCAACCTCAAGCAGGGCAATGACAATGTCAATACCTACATCAGAAACTTCATGAACCTTTCTCGTTATGGTGGCCATGAGATCTCTGATGACAAGAAGAAGCAAAAAAGGTTCAGACAAGGGCTCAATGCATCGATTAAATATGCAATCACACATGCTAGGCCGGCGTCTTTTCTGGAACTCCAACATACAGCTCTGCAGGAAGAAGCAAGTAGGCAAGTGTTTGAGGAGTCAAAGAAACACAACCATGATGCAGCAAGCTCTTCAGCTATGTCAACTCCTTCTAAGCGTCGTGTCTGGGTTCCTAACACCCCACCGTCGCTCCCGGATCCACCAAGACCTTCAAGCTACGCAGCAAGGCCACCAAACTTCCTCACTGCTGCTCCCAGGGGCTACAACCACAACTACCCTAGAGCGCCTGGCGGAGTCCCTGGCTACGTTGCTCCACGTCCACTTGGTGCTTGTTACACTTGTGGAAACACTGGGCATCAACAATGGAACTGTCCAATGAACAACAAAGCTCTTCCTCCACCACCTCCAAGATCTGCGGCAAGCTCTCCTATGGTTCGTGCACCACCACCTCGGGCTCTCAACATCAACACCAAGCCCGGGTCTACTGTTGCTCGTGCCAACTATGTCAACGCCGCTCAAGCTGAGCATGCACCTGGAGTTGTAATGGGTATGCTTCCTGTTAACTCAGTTCCTGCATGAGTTTTGTTTGATTCTGGTGCATCGCATTCTTTTGTCTCCACAAGTTTTGCGGATGACAATGGGTTCCCTATGGATCCTCTCCCTAAGCGGTTAATGGTGCTTTCCCCTGGAGCAACAATGGCAGCTTCTAAAATCAGCCATGGCAATCAAATTGAGATTGGTGGTTCTTCGTTCCCGGCTTCCTTGATTATTCTGGGCAATTCTGACATTGATGTTATCCTGGGCATGGATTGGTTGACAGCAAATGTAGCTGCGATTGATTGTGCTGAACGCTCGGTTTCTCTAAAAATTCCTGAAGGCCATATAGTCTATTCTCCAAGTTTGACTCCTGCTATTCAGTTTTTCTCTTTGGCGGCTCTAAATGATGATGCTATGGAAGCTATTCAGAGTGTTCCGGTGGTCTGTGAGTTCCCATATGTCTTTCCTGAAGAGTTGCCACGTATGCCTCCGGATCGTGAGGTTGAGTTTGTGATTGAGCTTGAACCTGGTACCGCTCCTATTTCTAAGCGGCCTTATAAAATGGGTCCTACTGAGTTAGATGAACTCACACGTCAGCTTGATGAACAAGAGAAGTTGGGTTTCATTCAGCACAGTACTTCTTCTTGGGGTAGCCCAACCATCTTTGTGAAGAAGCGAGAGAAGACTAATAGACTTTGTGTTGACTATCGGGCTCTCAATGCTAAAACCATCAAGAATAAATATCCCCTTCCGCGGATTAATGATCTCTTCGATCAGCTAGCTGGTGCTGTGGTATTCTCTAAGCTTGACTTGAGAAGTGGATATCATCAAATCAAGATTCGCAAGGAAGATGTTCCTAAAACAGCTTTTTCACCACCTGCTATGGCCTGTATGAGTACACGGTCATGTCTTTCGGTCTCACCAACGCACCTGCCACCTTCTCGAGGCTTATGAACTCGGTTTTCATGGAGTATCTTGATAAGTTTGTAGTGGTCTATTTGGATGACATCCTAGTCTATTCTAAGTCAAAGGAAGAACATGAAGAACACCTTTGGTGTGTGCTAAACAAGCTTCGTGAGAACCGCCTGTATGCAAAGTTCTCCAAATGTGAGTTTTGGCTCCCGCAGGTCACCTATCTTGGTCACGTCATCTCTGCCAAGGGCATTGCCATCAACCCAGAAACTGTAAAGACAATTGTTGACTGGCTTCCTCCTGTAAATGTCAAGGAAGTCCGGAGTTTCCTTGGTTTGGCTAGTTATTGCCATCGCTTCGTGCAGAACTTCTCGAAGATTGCAAAGCCTCTTACCGATCTCCTCAAGAAAGGCAAGAAATACCTTTGGACTCCTGCATGTCAAGCAAGCTTTAAAACACTCAAAGAGAAGCTCACTTCCACACCAGTTTTGATTCCTCCAGATACATCAAAGCCTTTCCAGGTATTCTGTGATGCCTCATTGCAAGGATTGGGTGTGGTCCTTATGCAAGACAAACAAGTTGTTGCTTATGCCTCTCGACAGTTGAAGACGCATGAGATCAACTATCCTACACATGACCTCGAACTCGTAGCAGTTGTCTTTGCCTTCAAAGTATGGAGGCATTACTTGCTTGGCAACCGTTGTGAGATCTTTTCTGATCACAAGAGTCTGAAGTATATCTTCACACAGCCTGATCTCAACCTTCGTCAGAGGAGGTGGATTGAAGCAATCAATGATTTCGATTTGACCATCAACTACACTCCGGGCAAAGCCAATGTTATGGCCGATGCTCTCAGCTGCAAGGCTTATGTCAGCAACCTCATGGTGGAAGAACAACAACCTCTCTTGTGCGAGGAATTCCGCAAGCTCAACCTTGAAATTGTGGATCAAGGGTATCTTCTGAACCTTCTAGCAACCCCTCTCTTGGAAGAAAAGGTTTGCTCCATTCAACTTGGTGATCCTTACACCAAAAAGATCATCTCCAACATTCAGCTTCCGAAGTATGAGTCCTTCCACGTCGACGACCAAGGCTCTCTTTTCTTTGAACACAGGATGTTTGTTCCGAACTACCCGGGTTTGAGAGAGCAAGTTCTCAAGGAGGCGCATGATTCTGTTCTTTCTATCCACCCTGGCAGCACAAAGATGTACATGGACTTGAAAACACAATATTGGTGGCCTGGTTTGAAACGATATTGTGCCAAGTATGTCTCGGAGTGTGATGTCTGCCGTAGAGTTAAAGCTGTCCATCAGAAACCTTCTGGTCTTCTACAGCCATTGAAACCTCCGGAATGGAAATGGGAGAAAGTAGAGATGGACTTCATCACTGGTTTTCCAAGGTCACAGAAGGGCAACAATGCAATCTTTGTTGTCATTGACAGGCTTTCTAAAGTGGCTCACTTCTTTCCCATCAAGGAAACAATTTCTGCAATTCAGTTGGCTGAGCTCTATATCAACAGAATTGTCTCTCTGTATGGAGTTCCTCTTGAGATCAGTTCAGACCGTGGAAGCATCTTCACTTCCAAGTTCTAGGGAAGTTTCCAAAATGCTTTGGGAACAAAACTAAACTTCAGCACAGCTTACCACCCTCAGTCGCAAGGACAAGTTGAAAGGATCAATCAGATTCTAGAAGATATGCTCCGTGCTTGCGTCATCTCTTTCAGCATGAAGTGGGAAGAATGTCTTCCTTATGCTGAATTCTCTTATAACAACAGTTTCCAGAAAAGTCTAAAGATGGCACCATTTGAGGCTCTCTATGGTCGCAAATGCAGAACTCCGATTGGTTGGTCGGGCGCAGGTGAAAGAATATTGTTTGGCCCTGACATTGTAACTCAAGCGGAGGAGAAAGTTCATATCATTCTTGAAAACCTGAAGATTGCTCAAAGTCGCCAGAAGAGCAATTATGATAGAAAGCACACGGACATGGAGTATGTCCCTGGTGATCTCGTTTACCTTCGTGTCACTCCCATGAGAGGCATGCACCGCTTTGGTATCAAAGGAAAGCTGGCTCCTAGATACATCGGTCGTTTCAAAATCCGTGGAAGAAGAGGAGAAGTTGCTTATGCTCTTGAGCTCCCTAAAAAACTCAAAGACCATGATGTTTTCCACATCTCTCAACTCAAGAAGTGCTTCAAGGATCCCGGCAGGACCGTGGATCATGAACTCATCAACCTCCAAGAAGATCTGTCTTATCAAGAACACCCCACAAAAATTCTTGAAGTCGCAGAAAGAAGGACTCGGAACAAGTCCATCAAGTTCTGCAAGGTGCAGTGGTCGCACCATTCTGTTGATGAAGCCACCTAGGAACGTGAAGATGAGCTCCGTGCCAAGTATCCTACCCTCTTTGAGTCTTTTTCTTCTTAGAATCTTGGGGCGAGATTCCTGTTTAGTGGGGGAGAGTTGTAGCATCCCAATTGTCTAACAATTGTAATGCTACTTGGTCTAGTAAGATAATGGCTACTTCCTATATATATTGTTGCATCATAATTATGTCATGCTCAAGTCATCATGCCACCTTGCATTTGAGCATCATATAAAACCCTGTTTCTTTGGTTCTTCTCTCATATGCATTATTAATTGTATTTGCCTCTTGATATTGTATTTGGTTATTGATATATTGTTTAATGCACAAGTTGAGTTGGGGGCATATCTTTTATTTCCAATCTACACCTTTCTTTGTCACCGCCTTATAATTCCACCGCCTCATTAATCCATGAGCTTGCACTTCTTTTTCTTTTGATATTTTATTCTAGCTCATGTGGTTTGGGGTGGATCAACTCCTTTAAATTCTTTTGCTTGGCTTTTAATCCACTTCTTGTAAATGCATAAGAATAATGCCATAATATTATTATTGTTTTCACAAAATAAATCATGGCATTATTATTTTGCATGGGCCATGCAAAATGTACCACCACCTTTTATCCCTTTGGTTTTTCCTTTTTTTGTTAGTGGATATTTCTTTGTGGACCATCTCCATCCATCCCACCATCCCCATATTCTCATCCATATCATTTTTCTTTTAATTAAATCTCTTCATGCATGATTATATGAGGCTTATTATTTCTCTCTCTATTTTTTTTCTCCTAGCCCTAGTTCTACTAAACCCTAACCTCAGTCTCACCTCTCTCTCTTTCACTCCCTCTCTCTCTAACATGCTGGTCCCACCTGGCCCTCTCTCTCTGACCCACACCTCAGCTAACCCCAGCCCTATCTCACCCCACCCCTTCTCCTAACCCCTAACCGGAGCCCCTCTAAGCTAACCCTAGCTTACAACCGAGCCCTCCCCTCTTCTTCTCTTTCTCTCTGTCGTGCTAGCCCCACCGCCACGTCGGCCCCACCTGCAGCCCCTCTCCTCTGCCGCCGCCGAGCCCCACACCGAGCACGTGAGGGGGTAGACGGAGAAAGGTGGCCGAAGCCACCTTTATCTACCCCGAGCCCCACAGCGACGCCCCTCTTTCCTCTCTCTCGCTTTCCTCCTTCTTCACAGCTCCTCCCCCTCTCCCAAATCCACCCAGAGCCCTGCCCTCGCCCCCCCTTCTTCTTCTCCGACGCCACTGACTCTCGCCGACCCGCCGCCAGTACCACGTCGTCCCCTCTTTCCAGCCGGCCAGCACGACGTGGAAGTGGTCACGGAGGTCGAGGATCATCCCCTGCATCGCCCTGTATGCGCCAGCGAGGAAGAGGACCCCAGGACCGCCAGTACCAGCACCGCTCGACGCAAACCCTAAATCTCCGGCCGCCAGCCTCCTCGTCGCCCTGCTGCGCCTCGTCCCGACCCGCCACCACCGACCACCCCGTGGTGAGCCCCTCTATCACCGGGACAACCTCCGCCTCGCCGTGAAGCCCTAGACGCACCAGGCGTTGCGCCGAACGCTCTCAGTGCGCCGCCGCTCGCTGTGGTCTGCACGCTCTCGCGCCGCATAGTGCCTCATCTAGTCGCGTAGCTACTCCCTGTCAACTACCCCGCCCAGCCGCACTGGCTACCATCCTCAGCGCCAGAGCCCGCGACGCGAGTTCGATCCCTGCGCGTGCACTCTGCCCCGTCGAACACCGATCCCTCGTCAGTAAACGCAGAGAAGAAATACAGTACCGCGGGCCTGTGGTAACTTTGCAAAAGCCCTCCTTTTTTGTTTTCGTTCTCAACCCACGGTACCTCGTGGCCCACTAGTCAGCCTCCCAGCCCCTTTTGCAGAAAACCCCCCAGCTCTCTAGCCCTCAACCAGCAGTCCCCCGGATCCGCGACGTGTCGCCCACTGGCTGGCTGCGCGCGCCGTGGACCCGTGAGACCACCGGCCCCACCTGTCAGCCTCATGGTCTAGCTCAGCCCGCGGTGAGAAAGGTTTCTCTGCGTCGTTTTTCCGCCAGGTCAGCCCGGGCCCATTTGTCTGTCTCTGTGGCTAGATCTGGGCGAGTACGAAAGGTTTTCGATTTTGCTGTTTAATGTTTTTTTTAAAGTTGTTTTAAATTCAAATCTGAATCTGTTTTAAATATCTTTTCAAATATAAAACCAAATAATACAAATGATATATGTTTTTGAATCAGAAAAATGTGAGGAATTCAAATATGCTATTCAAAATATTATTTGAGCACTTTAAAATTTCGAGGTGATTAAAATTACAATAAAATGCCCTTTTCCTTAATTAATTAATAACTTTTGTTTTATAACTCCAAACTTGACAAACAATATGTCTAGATCGATCAGCGCGACGAGCCCGTTCTATCTATGCATTCCATGTTCTGAATTGCCGCATGCATCATATAAATATAAAGTATACAACAACTTATTTGAGTATAAAATGTGACTAAAACTCAATAAAATGCTTTGTTCTTGTACCCCACACCTCACCCATCCCATGCACCATTATTGCCATGAAAATTGTGCATCATTCATCATGGCATGATTGTTTGCTTGACGCATTATAATTCATATGCTTGTGCACTCTATTTATGTTGGCCCTTGTTTGTTTGGTTCTTCTTCGAATAGACACTGAGCAGGGGATATATCAGGAATCCCAGGAGCACTACCCAGATCCGTCCCTCGCTTCAATTGAGCTGCCAGGCAAGCACTACCACATGCTTGCATACATATACTACCTATTGCCTCTATCTTATTCTTGCATCATTGAGTCGCGTTTGCATTAAATTGAATCCCAAGTACTGCATAACCTTTACTTTTAAACTCCACTGAAGCTTGTTCCTCCATCCCATGAGCCATTACTACAGGAGTTGTTTGAGCCATGCGGGTCGTAGAACATCATGTGTAGGGTTTGTGAGAGTCTGATGGATAATGAGGTACCTAAACAACTTAATCTGAGTAGTAATGGGATAACTAATGAAAGTGGCACCGGTGAGCAATATCTGCTATTTGGTTCTTCATGCTCACTTGTGTCCCGTAGGACCCCGAGTACTTGATTCCTGTTCCTTGACTATTCACACTATCCACATCCGGGAGGCCTTATGGACCCCCCTGAGCCAGAGCTTGATTCATCCTTATTTCTTGGGGCCACAAAGTAGTTTGAGGCTTTATTACTATCCTGTACTTATGCCATGTTTTACTGCTTTAATTACGATTGTGCGAGGAGCACCTGTACTGTTTAGGATTGCGGAGTGTTTTCTCGGTATCGACAAGCCCAGTCACACTTTCGGGTTCCCAGTCGTTTACAGCCATTGGCGCAAACCTTGGGTCCGTCTCGGAGCTGGCCAACTTCGTTGCGGGTAGCATAATGGGGTGGCCCCCTGAAACATTTCTGAATCCTGTGATCGCTTTGTCATGAATGCGTCGTTGGGTTTTGATTTGGTTTTTCCGAGGTTGATCGAGTGTGTGTTGCTATTTGTGCACCCCTGCAGGGTAAATCTTTCTGAAAGCCGGTGTTCGCGGTTATGGACGACTTGGAGCACAGTTTCTCGAGCATAGACAAGTATAACTAAAGTACCGCTTTTAATGTGACTAAGTACCTGACTAGTAAATAGTGCAACACTCATGGAATGGATAATAAAACTGCCAACGGATGGGGGTTGTTCGTCCGCTTCGTCGTTGGTAAGCGAGGAGGAGGATGGATCTGTTAATATTACCGTTATAACTGATGTTCCTTAATTAACGGACATCCGTTTATCTTTGGTTAGGCGGATGGTTAGCGAGTATCTATAGAATTGCTAGGGATTATCTTTTGCTGCAATTGCGTCACCCCAGGTTGTGTCCCCTTTAGAGGCATCAAGACTTGCTGAGTACCCCTAGGGTCTCACACGATAAATTGTTTGATTCAGATGAACAGGTATACTCGCAAGATGGATACTGGGTGGAGGAGATGGACGATGTTGGCAACGATCACTCGGTGTAGAGATTCCAGGAACGGGGATCCGTGAGATTTGTGGGCGGGATGTGTTTATTTATGGGGCATCTTATGCCGATTTGCATCTTATCCGTACTCAGATCTTGTCTTCCGCTTCCGCTTGATACTCTGATGTTTGATGTATGAGGAGATATCCTAAACTATTATATCTATCTAGGATATTTGGATCTTGACGTATAGCGTTGCAATATTTCTATTTCTGTTAGATGGAATGGCTCTGAGGACTGTTGTGTGTGGCTTGCATACATACTCATTTGTGTATGTAGTTGATTCCTTCGCCTGCCGATTACGCCGCTCGTTCTTGTCCAGATGTTTGGAAATGGTTAGGACGGCCGAAAGGTCTACCTGTGAGTGGCATTTGGCCCCACCGTACTATTTTAACCATTTCCGCTCATCCAGGCTTGTAACTAAGAGCGTAATTCACCGAGGTAGTTACACAATGATACCAATGGATCCATGTGTACTGAGAAAAGAACAAATGCAATGACTCTAGGGACTCCATGTGTCAAGCCATGGTTACAAAGACCAAAAATACATAGGAAAGCAGCTTCCACATTGCATGTTGCACCAGTGTGGCAGAAGTTGCGTCACCTAATCCACTAGAGTGTGTGTGGTCATGTGGATCAATGTTGTTTTGGAAGAGAGCACATGCAATGACACTAGTGGATCCGTGTATCATGGGAAAATAACAAATGGAATGACTCTTGAAACTCCATGTGTCAAGCCATGGTCACAAAGACCAAAAACACACAGGGAAGCAGCTTCCATATTGCATGTTGCACCAGTGCGGCAGGAATTGCATCACAGAATCCACTTGAGTTTGTGTGGTCATGTGGACCAATGTGGTTTTGGAAGAGAGCACATGCAATGACACTAGTGGATCCATGTGTCATGAGAAAAAAACAATTGCAATGACTCTAGGGACTCCATCTGTCAAGCCATGGTCATAGAGACCAAAAACACATAGGGAAGCAACTTCCACATTGCATATTGCACCAGTTCGGCAGAAGTTGCATCGAAGAATCCACTGGAGTGTGTGTGGTCATGTGGATAATTTTGGTTTTGGAAGAGAGGACATGGATGAAAAACACGTAGGGAAGCAGCTTCAACATTGCATGTTGCACCAGGGTGGCAAAAGTTGCATCACAAAATCCACTTTAGTGTGTGTGGTTATGTGGATCAATGTGGTTTTGGAATAGAGCACATGCAATGAACTAGTGGATCCATGTGTCATAGAAAAACAACAAATGCAATGACTCTAGGGACTCCATGTGTCAAGCCATGTTCACAATGACCAAAAACACATATGGAAGCAGTTGCCACATTGCATATTGCACCAGTGTGGCAAAAGTTGCATAATAGAATCCACTTGAGTGTGTGTGGTCATGTGGATCAATGTGGTTTTGGAAGAGAGAACATTCAATGACACTAGTAGATCCATGTGTCATGGGAAAATAACAAATGCAATGACTCTAGGAATTCCATGTGTCAAGCCATGGTTATAGAGACCAAAAACACATAGGGAAGCAACTTCCACATTGCGTGTTGCACTAGTGTGGTAGAAGTTGTATCAGAAATCCACTGGAGTGTGTGTGGTCATTTGGATCAATGTGGTTTTGGAAGGGAACATATGCAATGAAACTAGTGGATCCATGTGTAATGGGAAAAGAAGAAATGCAATGACACTAGGGACTCCATGTGTGAAACCATGGTCATAGAGACCAAAAACACATGGGGAAGCAGTTTCCACATTTCATGTCGCACCAGCGTGGCAGAAGTTGGATCACAGCATCCACTTGACTGTGTGTGGTCATGTGGATCAACATGGTTTTGAAATAGAGCACATGCAATGAAACCAGTGGATCCATGTGTCATGGGAAAAGAACAAATGCAATGACTCTAGGGACTCCATGTGTCAAGCCATGGTCACATAGTCAATAAACACATAGGGAAGCAGCTTCCACATTGCATGTTGCACAAGTGTGACAGAAGTTGATTCGCAGAATCCTTTAGAGTGTGTGTGGTCATGTGGATCAATGTGTTTTTGGAGAGAGGACGTGCAATGAAACCAGTGGATCCATGTGTCATGGGAAAAGAACAAATGCAATGACTCTTGGGACTCCATGTGTCAAACCATGGTCACAGACACCAAAAAACACATAGGGAAGCAGCTTTCACATTGCATGTTGCACTAGTGTGACAGAAGGTGCATCATAGAATCCACTGGAGTGTGTGTGGTCATGTGGATCAATGTGGTTTTCGAAGAAAGCACATGCAATGATACCAATGGATCCATGTGTTGTGAGTAAAGAACAAATGCAATTACTCTAGGGACTCCATGTGTCAAGCCATGGTCACAAAGACCAAAAATACATAGGAAAACAGCATCCACATTGCATGTTGCACCTGTGTGGCAGAAGTTGTGTCACATAATCCACTAGAGTGTGTGTGGTCATGTGCATCAATGTGGTTTTGGAAGAGAGCACATGCAATGGCACCTGTGGATCCACGTGTCATGAGAAAAGAAAAAATGCAATGACTCTATGGACTCCATGTGTCAAGCCATGTTCTCAGAGACTAAAAACACATAGGGAAGAAACTTCCACATTGCAAGTTGCACCAGCGTGGCAGAAGTTTCATCTAAGACTCCACTAGAGTGTGTGTGGTTATGTGGATCAATGTCATTTTGGAAGAGACCACATGCAATGACACTAGTGGATCCATGTCTCATTGGAAAATAACAAATTCAATGACTCTTGGGACTCCATGTGTCAAGCCATGGTTACAGAGACAAAAAACACATAGGGAAGCAGCTTTCATATTACATGTTGCACCAGTGCGGCAGAAATTTCATCACAAAATCCACTTGAGTGTGTGTGGTCATGTGGACCAATGTGGTTTTGGAAGCAAGCACATGCAATGACACTAGTGGATCCATGTGTCATGAGAAAAAAACAGTTGCAATGACTCTAGGGACTCCATCTGTCAAGCCATAGTCATAGAGATCAAACACACATAGGGAAGCAACTTCCACATTGCATGTTGCACCAGTTTGGCAGAAGTTGCATGAAAGAATCTACTAGAGTGTGTGTGGTCATGTGGATCAATTTGGTTTTGGAAGAGAGGACATGCAATGAAAGCAGTAGATCCATGTGTCATCTGAAAAGAACAAATGCAATGACTCTAGGGACTCCATGTGTCACGCCATGGTCATAGAGACAAAAAACACATAGGGAAGCAACTTCCACATTGCATGTTGCACTAGTGTGGCAGAAATTGATTCACAGAATCCACTGGAGTGTGTGTGGTCATGTGGATCAATGTGGTTTTGTAAAAGAGCACATGCAATGCCACCAGTGGATCCATGTGTCACGGGAAACGAATAAATGCAATAACTCTAGGCACTCCATGTGTCAAGCCACGGTCACAGAGACCAAAAACACCTAGGGAAGAAGCTTCAACATTGCATGTTGCACCAGTGTGTCAGAAGTTGCATCACAAAATCCACTCTAGTGTGTGTGTTCATGTGGATCACTGTGGTTTTGGAATAGAGCACATGCAATGAACCGGTGGATCCATGTGTCATAAAAAAGGAACAAATGCAATGACTCTAGGGACTCCATGTGTCAAGCCATGGTCACAATGACAAAAAACACATAGGGAAGCAGTTGCCACATTGCATGTTGCACCAGTGTGGCAGAAGTTGCATAATAGAATCCAATTTAGTTTGTGTGGTCATGTGGATCAATGTGGTTTTGGAAGAGAGAACATGCAATGACACCAGTGGATCCATGTGTGGTGGGAAAATAACAAATGCAATGACTCTAGGAGCTCCATGTGTCAAGCCATGGTCATAGAGACCAAAAACACATAGGGAAGCAGCTTCCACATTGCGTGTTGCGCTAGTGTGGTAGAAGTTGCATCAAAAAATCCACTAGAGTGTGTGTGGTCATCTGGATCAATGTGGTTTTGGAGGGGAACATATGCAATGAAACCAGTGGATTCATGTGTCATGTGAAAAGAAGAAATGCAATGACTCTAGGGACTCCATGTGTGAAGCCATGGTCATAGAGACCAAAAACACATAGGGAAGCAGTTTCCACATTTCATGTTGCACCAGTGTGGCACAAGTGGGATCACATAATCAATTGGAGTGTGTGTGGTCATGTGGATCAACATGGTTTCGAAAGAGAGCACATGCAATGAAACCATTGGATCCATGTGTCATGGGAAAAGAACAAATGCAATGACTCTAGGGACTCCATGTGTCAAGCCATGGTCACATAGTCCAAAAACAGATAGGGAAGCAGCTTCCACATTGCATGTTGCACAAGTGTGGCAGAAGTTGATTCACAAAATCCTTTAGAGTGTGTGTGGTCATGTGGATCAATGTGGTTTTGGAGAGGGGACGTGCAATGAAACCAGTGGATCCATGTGTCATGGGAAACGAATGAATGCAATGACTCTAGGGACTCCATGTGCCAAGCCATGGTCATGGAGACAAAAAACATATAGGGAAGCAACTTTCACATTGCATCTTGCACCAGTGTGGAAGAAGGTGCATCATAGAATCCACTTGAGTATGTGTGGTCATGTGGATCAATGTGGTTTTGGAAGAAAGCACATCCAATGATATCCATGTGTTGTGAGGAAATAACAAATGCAATGACTCTAGGGACTCCATGTGTCAAGCCATGGTCACAAAGACCAAAAATACATAGGAAAGCAGCTTCCACATTGCATGTTGCACCAGTGTGGCAGAAGTTGCGTCACATAATCCACTGGAGTGTGTGTGGTCATGTGCATCATTGTGGTTTTGGAAGAGAGCACATGCAATGGCACCTGTGGATCCATGTGTCATGAGAAAAGAACAAATGCAATGCTTTAGGGACTCCATGTGTGAAGCCATGTTCACAGATACTAAAAGCACATAGGGAAGCAGCTTCCACATTGAATGTTGCATCGGTGTGGCAGAAGTTGCATCATAGACCCCACTAGAGTGTGTGTGGTCATGTTTATCAATGTGGTTTTGGATTAGAGAACATGCAATTAAACTAGTGGATACATGTGAAATGATAAAAGAACAAATGCAATGACTCTAGGGACTCCATTTGTCAAGCCATGGTCACAAAGACCAAAAACACATAGGGAAGCAGCTTCCACAATGCATGTTGCACTTGTGTCCCAGAAGTTGCATCACAAAATCCACCGAAGTGTGTGTGGTCACGTGGATCAATGTGTTTTTGGAAGAGAGCACATGCAATGACACTAGTGGTTCCTTGTGTCATGGGAAAATAAAAAGTGCAATGACTATAGGGACTGCATGTGTCAAGCCATGTTCATAGAGATCAAAAACACATAGGGAAGAAATTTCCACATTGCATGTTGCACCAGTGTGGGCAAAGTTGCATCATAAAATCCACTTGAGTGTGTGTGCTCGTCTGGATAATTGTCATTTTGTATGAGAGCACATGCAATGAAACTAGTGGATGCATGTGTCATGGGAAAAGAACAAATGCAATGAATCTAGGGACTCCATGTGACAAGACATGGTCACAGAGACCAAAAACACATAGGGAAGCAGCTTCCACATTGCATGTTGCACTAGTGTGGCAGAAGTTGATTCAAAGAATCCTTTAGAGTGTGTGTGGTCATGTGGATCAATTTGGTTTGGGAAGAAAGCACATGCAATGAAACCAGTGGATCCATGTAACATGGGAAAAGAACAAATGCAATGACTCTAGGGACTCCATGTGTCAAGCCATGATCATAGAGACCAAAAAACACATACGGAAGCAGCTTTCACATTGCATGTTGCACTAGTGTGGCAGAAGTTGCATCACACTAGAGTGTGTGTGTTCATGTGGATCAATGTGGTTTTGGAAGAAAGCACATGCAATGATACCAATGGAATCATGTGTCATGAGAAAAGAACAAATGCAATGACTCTAGGGACTCCATGTGTCAAGCCATGGTCATAGAGACCAAAAATACATAGGAAAGCAGATTCCACATTGCATGGTGCACCAGTGTGGCAGAATTTGCATCACAGAATCCACTATGTGTGGTCATGTGGATCAATGTGGTTTTGGAAGAGAGCACATGCAATGGCACCTGTGGATCCATGTGTCATGATAAAAGAACAAATGCAATGACTCTAGGGACTCCATGTGTCAAGGCATGGTCATAGAGACCAAAAACACATAGGGAAGCAACTTCCAAATTGCATGTTGCACCAGTGTGGCAGAAGTTGCATCAGAGACTCCACTAGAGTGTGTGTGGTCATGTGGATCAATGTGGTTTTGGAATAGAGCACATGAGTTGAAACCAGTGGATCCATGTGTCATGAGAAAAGAACAAATGCAATGACTCTAGGGACTCCATGTGTTAATCCATGGTCATAGAGACCAAAAACAAATAGGGAAGTAGCTTCCACATTGCATGTTGCACTAGTGTGGCAGAAGTTGCATCATAGACTCCACTAGAGTGTGTGTGGTCATGTGGTTAATGTGGTTTTGGAAGAGAGCACATGCAATGAAACCAGTGGATCCATGTGTCATGATAAAAGAACAAATGCAATTACTCTAGGGACTCCATGAGTCAAGCCATGGTCACAAAGACCAAAAAAACATAGGGAGGCAGCTTCCATATTGCATATTGCTCCAGTGTGGCAGAAGTTGCATCATAGAATCCACCAGTGTGCGTGGTCATGTGGATCAATGTGGTTTTGGAAGAGAGCACATGCAATGTCACTGGTGGATCCTTGTGTCATGGGAAAATAAAAAGTGCAATGACTATAGGGACTCCATAGGTCAATCCATGGTCATAGAGATCAAAAACACATAGGGAAGCAGCTTCCACATTGCATGTTGCACGAGTGTGGCAGAAGTTGCATCATAAAATCCACTAGAGTGTGTGTGCTCATCTGGATAATTGTGGTTTTGGATCAGAGCACAGGCAATGAAACCATTGGATACATGTGTCATGGTAAAATAACAAATGCAATGAATCTAGGGACTCCATGTGAGAAGCCATGGCCACAGAGACCAAAAACACATAGGGAAGCAACTTCCACATTGCATGTTGCACTAGTGTGGCAGAAGTTAATTCACAGAATCCTTTAGACTGTGTTCGGTTATGCGGATCAATGTGGTTTAGGAAGAGAGCACATGCAATGAAACCTGATGAGGGTTTATATTGGTGCGAGTTCGTTCTGTCCTCCCAAAATTTGTCCTTTTGAAGTGGTTCTAGGTGTTTTTGTAGTCAAACAGCATCATCATCGTCCGATGACTATCGCTTTGTCAAGGAGACTAGAGTCATGGACTCCAAAGACAAGGAGGTGGCAGTACCATCTCCTTCTCCTCCGGTGGTGGCCCACTCCGGTGCCAATTGTTTGAGCTCCCCCCACGCTAGGGAGCATTAGATTGTTGCCTGGACGTCAATTCTGAAAGAATCTTCGGAGTCCCTGGAGGAACACGTGAGTTTTCTCGTGTCACTAGCAGTCAAATTTTGTGTTAATGCTGTTTCCTTTTTCTTGTACTGATCGTGAAGGATTCTACTCACCTCGCCGAGCAGATCATTTCCTTAGGTCGATAGCATGCTTTGCTGGAAACCCGCCACCTTGCCTTTGAAGGTCAGTTTTATACTTTTTCTCCATGATGCTTGTGTAGATGTTGGTGGGCTCAAGTTTTGCCTTTGTAGGTGAACATAATGAGGTTCTTCGTCGCGTCACCTCCCTCGCAAAGGGACTTTCCGTGGCGGAGAAGAAACGCGATGAGGCACTTGAGGCTCTTGAGGAGTCGAAAAAGTGTGAGGAAGATTTGCATTCTTCCACCGCTGAGAGGGAAAAGGTGTTTGTAGAACAGCTCTTCTCTATTGCGAAAGTGCTCTCAGGTATGATACTGCCTCACCTGGCCATGCACTTTGCCTACATGTTATTGTGCTCATATGTATATTCTGCAGATGCTGGCAGCGTGGACTTTGACGCCCAGGCTTTGACCCGCAGGGATGCCTTGGTCGGCGCCGTGGCTGCAGTCGAAGACCATAGCGTCTCTGTCAAGGACACACTCGAGAGGGCTAAGGGCGTGATGGGCCGTCTTTGAGAGGAGATGTTCCCCAAGGCCAAGATGATCAAAAAGCTTGATGGCCTGGTGGAATCCTTCGCGAAAGGCGTGCCCATGGACTTCAAGAACGCACAACGGGGAGTTGGCGCTACCATGGGACTCGCGATGGCACAGGCTCATGGTGTAGATCTGAATCCCAGCCAAGTCTCCTTGATGATGCCGGTCACCGCAGATGGCCAGCAGGTAGTGTTTGCTCCTTTCGCCACTAGCTGCAGTAAATATGGGCCTCAGCTCATGGAAACACTCGCTGCGTATTCGGCTGAGTTGAGGTGGCAAAAGAAGGTGAAAGTCATGGCATCAGAGGCTGTAGTCGAGAAGAATGTGGCGTCGGAGACTGCCACAGACTCGAGGAAGCCCCCGAGTGCCAGCGCTTAGCTGCAGCCTGCTGTCATAGTCTTCTCTTGTAATAGTCTAGCTTTTCCTGTTGGATTGTACCTTGTGGGGGTTCCCCTTTTGAGACTTGCTGAACCTTGATGTTTCTTCTTCTAGCATTTATTTATGAATAGTTGGGCCTTATTTTCTTCTTATTCTGCCTACAATAGGGTCCTTCGAGTGGTCCATCCGACTCGCCTCCCACCGCTGAACCTGTGGCGTAACCACGTTCAAAGGTGGAGGAGTTGTCGCTGCTTTCTCAATTGCGCGACAACATAAAACACTTGGAGAGGGAGATGCCCATGATCCCTAGTAGCACGAACATGTGGAAGTCGAAGGCTGAAAAGGCCACTGCACGCGAGAAGTACCTTCTGGGCAAGGTGGCTTAGTTGAATGAGAAATTTAAGTGTTAGTTCTCTACCCTCTCATCCTTTCCTAGCAATTCGCGGCGGCGCTTTGTCCTTATGCTTTGATCTGCTTCTTGCAGTTGTTAGCGCTCATCACCCGCAGGATGAGAGGGATCGAGTTGCCATTCGACTGAATGACTTGACCCAGGAGCAGCTAGAAGATAGATGGTATTTCTTGGTTGATCACGATCGCGCATTCGCGTTGGCGATGCTGCAGGACCATGCGTCGTGGGTGCTCCTTTATTTGAAGAAAGCGCACTCGTGCCCCAAGCATATTTTTCAGGCGATGTTTCCCCTGGACGTGGTGCCTTCAAGCTTGCAAGCTTTGCTAACGAAGTTCTAGGATATCAACGCGGTACGCGAGTGCGTGGATCAACAGTTGGTCGCAGGTGCGAAGGCTGCATTGGCGCTTGTTCGCCTGCATCGACCTGATATGGATTTCGCAGCTGTTGCTGCTGGACCACTGCCTCCGCCAGAGGGGATGGCATGGAACATGGTGCCACATTATCGGGCGGTTGATCAGCCAGCTGAAGGTATTGTCGACTTGTTCGAAGAGCGTATAATTGTTCTTCTTTTACGTCAGTAGTATGACCCTGCACATAGACACATAGATGTTGTAAAAGTTCGTATAAATGTGTCGGGTGTTTGGTTACCTATTTATATGTAATAGCTTGATAGCTTGTATATTTTTCGAGTGTTTATACTCTACAGTTCCTTTTCATTATCCTGACGAATATTCATCTCATCACCTTGTCAACCTTCCAGGTGCGTTGCAATTGGGTTGATTTTGCCAAGGGTTCGATTGATAGTGCGCCAGCTACTCAGGATACCGTGTTATTCATGTAACAAGGTTGAAAGGGTGGCAGCGAGATAGAGCAACATCGGTTCTCGCGGTTCTGGTGCTGCAAGGATAGGAGCAGACGAAAGTACTGCTTTTAGGTCTTGTAGTGCAGCTTCAGCTTCATCAGTCCAAACAAATTTTTTGGTGTTTTTCAGGAGGTTGTAGAGTGGTGAGGCTCTTTCTCTGAGCCGGCTTACAAACCGACTGACTGCAGCAATGCAACCAGTTAGTCATTGGACGTCCTTCAGGGAAGTTGGCCTAGAAATATTGAGTATAGCCTTGATCTTGTCTCGGTTCACCTCTATGCCTCTTTGAGACACGATGAAACCTAACAATTTTCTGACTGGAATTCCAAAGAAACACTTCTTTGGGTTAAGCATTATGTTGTATTTTCATAAATTGGCGAACGTTTCCTCCATGTCGGAAATTAATGTTTCCTTCTTTTTGGACATCACCAAAATGTCATCCACGGATGCATGTACGTTGCGTCCGATTTGATCATGGAGGCAACGCTGCATAGTGTGCTGGTACGTAGCTCTTGCGTTCTTGAGCCAAAGGGCATCGTAACAAAACAGAAGGTTCCAAAGGGGCTATGAATGAAGTTTTGATTTTATCCGATTCCTTCATCCAAATTTGGTGATAACCGGAATATGCGTCGAGAAAACATAGGAGTTCCGAGCCTGCCGTAGAGTCGATAACTTGATCAATTCTAGGTAGAGCGAACGGATCTTTGGGACAAGCCTTGTTCAAGGCAGTATAATCAACCCACATCCTTAATTCAGTGGTGTCCTTTTTAGGGACCATTACAGGGTTGGCCGACCAATCAGTATGGATGACCTCTTCTATGAATCTGGCTAACTCGAGTCGGGCTAGTTCCTTAGCTATTGCCTTAGGCTTTTCATCACCAAAACGTCATAGAGAATGTTTGACGGGTTTAGCGTTCGGGTGTACATTTAGAGAGTGCTCGACAAGATCCCTAGGTACTCCGGTCATGTCAGATGGCTGCCATGCGAAGATATCTTGATTTGCTTGGAGGAACTTGACGAGCACGCTTTCCTATGCGCTATCTAGGCCTACGCCTATCTAGGTCACCTTGGAGGGGTCATCATCCTTCAACAACGTCTTCTTCGTCTCTTTTGATGCCTTGAACTCTGGATTCGGCTTTGTCACCTCTTTCTTCGTTGCAGGCATCTCAGACGGATCGATGGTCTTCTTGATCTCCTGGTACTCCTAGGCGTGCAGCACGGCTTCAGCAAAGGCGGCATTTCCGTCCTTGCACTCTAGCACTTTTTTCGGGTCTCCCTTGATGGTGATCACGCAGTTGGGACCGGGAATTTTCATCATATTGTAAATGTAACACGGATGATCCATAAAAGCCCAGTAAGCCGGACGTCCGAATATAGCGTGGTACGCGCTCTTGAACGGGAGTACTTCGAAAGAAAGTGTGATGAGGACATCCCTACAATTACACCTACCCCAATTGCTAGTGAAGTTGTTCCAATTGCAAAGAAGGATCAATCCAATGAGATAAGGATTGGACCAATCACAATTGCTCGTGCCAAGCTACTAGAACAACAGGTGAACTTGTTTCTTAATGAACTTGGTGTTTTAATTAATGAGAATTTTATACTACCTAAGTCTTTGGATTATTGTATGATCAAGTACTTAGGAGAAGAAGGCATAGCACAGAGTGAGGAGCTGAAGGAACATGGCGTGTTGATCAATGAGGAATGCGCGAGGGAGGAGAGGGAGGAAGCGCAAGGAGCACTCCACGAGAAGATCAACACATGGTCGAGGGATCTCTGCCGCGACAGAGAAACCACGCAGCCTTCTGCCGCGGCAGCCTGCCGCGACAGAAAAACCGGGTCCGACTCTGCCACGGCAGAGTAGGCCTGCGCGCCTTGAGCTGACCCACTTTGGGCCGGTTGTATCTTAGCCAAGTTCAATTTGAACTGTTATTCCTAGTCGCAGCCACCGACCCTTAGCCCTTAAATAGATGGGGGCGTCATAGTTTAGGGTTTAGACCATGTTAAAATATTTTGGAGTTGTTTCTTTCATAGAACCTCTGAAATTACCCTTTGTTCGAATTCTACAACTATAATTGAGTGTGATCTGTTGTTCCATTGGGAATTAGTAGATTGCATACTACCGTTCGTGGTCATGGTTGCGTGCACAAGAGCATGGTGTTGTGAATATCCTACAAGGTTTGAGAGTTGTTGCATTGGCATCAGGGATCGAGCGGGAGAGTTCATAGCTACAGGCTAGTTATCTATCATCCACCATATCCATCGACAAGTGCTTGCTGAGAAGATCGGGCCACCCCATATCATCTTGGTATCAGATTTCCTCGTTGCCTCGATAAGCAATCCACAATCCATCTATAGATTAGTGAGTGTTTTTAGTCCTATCCAGAAAAAGCCCCACAAAAAGAGTTGTCATAGACTAGATTGCATCGTAGACGAGTAATAGTTGATGGTCGTTTTCATCCTTTAGTTTCAATCTAGATATGTTCTTCGTCGTTTTGTTCTCTTGTTTTTAGTCGTTTTGCCACCTTTGTTTTCTGCCGCCATCCAATCAGATCCGATATCCTCTAAGAGTCCTAGTCTTTTACTCTTGGCTGAGTCGGAATTAAAAATTAAAAAAAAATACTTTCTGGGTTACCAAGTCTGCCACGGCAGGATTTTTGTGTTTTTCACTGCCACGACAGGACTTTCTGGGTTACCAAGTCTGCCACGGCAGGATTCCAGTGTTTTTCTCTGCCACGGCAGGACTTTCTGAGTTACCAAGTTATCGATCTACCACGGCAGGATTTTGAGCTGTTTTGCTACCACGACACCATAATTACAAAGTGTGATCGATTTGGACTTTTCCAAAAACCCTTAGCCACAGCCAATCTACTATATAGGTGTAGGAACTTGCCTATTGAGACTAGTTTCCGCTCCGATAGGCTGCTCTTAGGACTTTTGGTGCCGTACTTTGTAATTGGCCGTGTGTTATCTATCAAAAAAAAACAGGGAAGATAGGAAAAAGAAAAGTATCAAGGAAAAGCTATCCAAAAGAAAAAGAAAAAAAAGTTGTATAAAAAAAGGAGAATCTGAGCAAGAGGCCTAGTATTATCTTTGTGCACCGGTAGATTGAGCAATCTTGTGCCTGTTTACTTTGAGCTTTGCTAGTGTCTCTCGAGCATAGTGCAACACCCTTCATAGTTGCATTGCCACGTTTTTCTCCACGTGTGTGTTTCTTGGGTTTTTGTACGATCAGCACTAGGACTTGTTTGCGGTGTAGTTAGGATACCATACCTATAGCTCCACCATAAATACCTTGTGTGCCTTGTGATCGTTCTCTATACCTTTGATATTCACTTCATCACATCAAGTGCATCGGTCTTTGATTTCGTTGGTAGAGCATCTCTATTCACTTTGGAACGGTAAGATCTCATTTCTTATTAGTTGTGAGTGAGCTGTGAGAGTTCCACTATACAGATTTTTGATCTTGTGCACTAACCTACTAATCATGTCTTCTAGTGATGATAATGTTGTGATGCAGAAGAAGAAGGATGAGGAACTCGTCAATTGGCGTGAATATGAGGCTTTCAAGTCCCACTTGACACATGTTTTTACCCACACGACAGATGCCATTGACAAGAATCTCCAAGATCTGAATGTGAGATTGGATCACCATGTTGGAACGGTGGATACTATTCAAACACAAGTGGCTACGCTCAATGTCAATGTCACCGCTTTGCAGCAGTCCATTGAGGGTTTGACAGCCGCTTTACATAGAAGGGAAGAGCCTCAACATGATGATGCCTTTGATGATTTTGCTGAGGGTAGCGCTGTGGATGCTGCTCCACATGTTGGCAGGGGACGTGCCATTCCCCCTGCCCATGCACCTGCCCATGCACCTCATGGCCGTGGGTATGCTCCTCTTGGGCGTGCTCAACATGTTCCCAACCAAACTCCTGATGATGGGTTGAGCAAGCCGAAATTCTCAATTCCTAAGTTTGATGGTTCCATTGATCCTGAAGACTACCACACATGGGAGTTGAAGATTGAGAAACTCTGGCGCTTATTTGACTATCCAGAAGATAAGAAGGTCAAACTTGCAGCATCTGAATTTGATGGTTATGCTTTGCGTTGGTGGGATGCTCTTGTGCAACATAGGAGGAAGGACAATGAACTTCCTGTGATGGATTGGCGCGAGATGAAGCAAATCATGAAAGCTCGTTTCGTCCCAACCAACTACTTGCGTTCAGTTTTTGATAAATTGACGCAACTGAAACAAGGAGCAATGACAGTTGATGAGTACTACATGGAGATGGAGATGCTTATGCAGCGTGCTAGAATTCGTGAGTCCATTGAGATGACCATGCAGCGATTCCTAAACAATTTTAAGTTACCAATCAAGAGCATTGTTCCTCATCACAAGTATGAGACCATGAATGAGTTGTTGCATCATGCTAGAGAGGCTGAATCCCAGTTGGTAGAAGAGGCGAAGTCACATACTCGTTTTCCATCCTCCAGCAGATTTTTGGCCAGACCTATTCCTCCTATAGCTGCGTCACCAGCTGCTGTTCCGTTTACACCATCGTCCAAACCAGCAAGTACACCTTCGTTTGGTTCTAATGCTCGGAAACCCACTGCTCCTGCTGCTAGCTCGGGTTCCAACATGTCTACTGCATGTACTCGTGATGTGGTGTGCCACACTTGTGGTGGTAGAGGTCACTACAAGAAGGATTGTCCAAACAGCAAGGTTATGTTTGTTAATGAACAAGGTGAAGTAGAAAGTGGAGATGAAGCTTCTGATGTTGATATTGATGATGAAGAGGATGGTGCTGATGCATATGCTGAGCGTGCACCAACTATCATCGTGTCTTCACGTGTACTTAGTGTGCAACCGGTTGAGGAATCCCAGCGTTGCAACTTGTTCCAAACAAAAGCTCTAGTTGGACCAAATAAAGCTTGCAAGGTCATTATTGATGGAGGTAGCTGCAGAAATCTTGCAAGTAAGGAATTATGTGCCAGACTAAATTTGACATACTTACCTCATCCCAAGCCATACTACATACAATGGTTGAGCAACAATGGTGAGATGAAGGTAAATCATATGGTACGCGTGAACTTTCAAATCGGGCCATACAAAGATTCTATTGATTTTGATGTGGTTCCTATGACTGTTTGTCACCTCCTATTGGGTCGGCCATGGCTCTATGATCGCCATGTGCAACACAATGGCCGAGACAATACATATCACTTGGAATTCAAAGGAAGAAAGATTACCATGCAGCCAATGACACCACAAGAAATTGTGAATGATTCTTGCCAGAAGATAGAGGTGAATTTGAAGGAAGATACTACCACTCGGCGAGATTGTGTGACAGCTGTTCCTGATGTAATTGAGCCTAAATTGAGTGATATAACGAAAAGTGAGAGAGTGCCTGGTCTAGTGATATTATCCACTAAGGAAGATATGAGAGAATTTCGTGAGGATCCTACAGCCATGCCACTTGTGCTCATGTATAAGGGCGAGGTATTGGTTTCTAACGACATGACCCCTATTTCTCTTGGTGTTTCATCTATTTTGCAGGACTTTGGGGATGTGTTTCCAGAAGATGTACCCGCAGGTTTGACTCCCTTGCGTGGTATAGAACATCAAGTGGACTTGATTCCTGGCGCCACACTTCCCAATCGTGCACCCTACAGGACTAATCCCGAAGAAACTAAAGAAATTCAGAAGCAAGTACAAGCGTTGTTGGATAAAGGGTACATTCGTGTCTCTCTTAGCCCTTGTGCTGTTCCTGTTATTTTAGTTCCTAAGAAAGATGGTACTTGGCGCATGTGTGTTGATTGTAGAGCGATTAATAACATCACTATTCGATATCGTCATCCTATTCCACGCTTAGAGGATATGCTAGATGAATTGAGTGGTGCTGCTGTTTTCTCTAAAATTGACTTGCGTAGTGGTTATCATCAAATTAGGATGAAAGAAGGGGATGAATGGAAAACTGCTTTCAAAACTAAATTTGGCTTGTATGAGTGGTTAGTTATGCCGTTTGGGCTTACTAATGCACCTAGTACTTTCATGCGTTTGATGAATCATGTTTTGAGAGAGTTTATTGGTCGTTTCGTGGTTGTTTACTTTGATGATATACTCATATACAGCCACACCGAATCTGAACATTGCACTCATATTAGACAAGTTTTGCAAGTGTTACGTGCTAATAAATTATATGCTAATCTTGAAAAGTGTACATTTTCAAAAGATAAGGTCATATTCCTAGGATTTGTTGTTTCTAAACATGGAGTAGAGGGGGATCAATCTAAAATTGAATCAATTCAAAATTTGCCTACTCCAATGAATGTAAGTCAAGTGCGTAGTTTCCACAGTCTCGCTGGTTTCTATAGGCGCTTTGTGAAATATTTTAGCACCATTGCTGCACCTTTGAATGATTTGACAAAGAAAGGTGTTCCTTTTATATGGGGCGCGGCCCAAGACATTGCTTTTGATACTTTGAAACGTTTGCTTACTTCTGCACCATTGATTGCATTACCTGATTTTTCAAAGCAATTTGAAGTTGAATGTGATGCTAGTGGTATAGGCATAGGTGGCGTTTTAATGCAAGAGGGTCGCCCTATAGCTTATTTTTCTGAGAAATTGACTGGTGCTCATTTGAATTATTCAATCTATGATAAAGAATTGTATGCACTTGTTAGAGTACTTGAGGTTTGGCAACATTATTTGTGGCCAAAGGAATTCATCATACATTCTGATCATGAAGCATTGAAATACTTGAAAGCTCAATCAAACTTGCATAGAAGATTAGCTAAATGGGTTGAGTTCATTGAGTCTTTTCCTTACATCATTAGTTATAAGAAGGGAAAAGAAAATGTTGTTGCTGATGCTCTGTCTAGGAAGAACATGCTATTAACCAATCTTGATGTTAAAATTCCTGGATTAGAAGCTATTTGTGCACTTTATGCAACTGACCATGATTTTGCTGAACCATATCGTTTGTGTGCTCTTAGAAATGCATGGGATAAGTATCATATACATGATGGATATTTGTTTGGAGCTAACAAACTATGTATTCCAGAATCGTCGTTGCGTTTGTTCTTAGTGCAGGAATCACATGCTGGTGGTTTGATGGGTCACTTTGGGCGTGAGAAGACGTTGCTCCTGCTTGCTGATCACTTTTATTGGCCCAAGATGAGGCGTGATGTGTACAGATTTGTGAGCCGATGTATTACATGCCACAAGTCGAAATCTAAGCTGAAGCCTCACGGTTTGTATACACCTCTCTCTGCACCTACTATTCCATGGGAAGACATTAGTATGGATTTTGTGCTAGGTCTACCTAAAACTCAGAGAGGTCATGATTCTATATTTGTGGTAGTAGATAGGTTCTCTAAGATGGCTCATTTTATTGCCTGCCACAAAAGCGACGATGCGTCGCATGTTGCTAACTTGTTTTTCAAGGACATCGTGAGATTACATGGAGTACCAAAGACGATTGTTTCTGACCGTGATGTGAAGTTCATGAGCTACTTTTGGAAGACCTTATGGGGGAAGCTAGGAACGAAGTTGCTGTTTAGTACCACATGTCATCCCCAAACAGATGGTCAAACGGAGGTGGTGAATAGAACATTGTCACAGCTGCTAAGGACCAAGATTAAAAAGAATCTGCGGGAGTGGGAAGAGTGTTTGCCACATGTTGAATTTGCTTACAACAGGGCTGTGCATTCAACTATTCAGCTTTGTCCTTTTGAGGTGGTGTATGGTTTCAAGCCATTGACGCCACTTGATATGTTGCCTCTACCATTACATGAGAGAGTTGATATGGAGGCATCAAAACGTGCTGATTATGTGAAGAAAATACATGAGAAGACTCGAGAGGCTATTGAGAAGAAAGGCAAGAACATTGCTGTTGCAAGGAATCAAACACGAAAAGAAGTGTTGTTCGAGCCTGGAGATATAGTTTGGGTACATCTACGCAAGGATAGGTTTCCACTACTTCGAAAATCAAAATTGAAGCCACGTGGTGCTGGTCCTTACAAGGTGTTAGCAAAGATTAATGATAATGCCTACTCGGTTGATATACCTATTGAGCAGTTTGGTGGAGTTAGTAACAGCTTCAACGTTGCTGATTTGTCACCATATGCTGGAGAAGACCTTGGAGCGTCGAGGTCGACGCCTTTTGAAGGGGGGGGAGATGATGAGGACATCCCTACAATTACACCTACCCCAATTGCTAGTGAAGTTGTTCCAATTGCAAAGAAGGATCAATCCAATGAGATAAGGATTGGACCAATCACAAGAGCTCGTGACAAGCTACTAGAACAACAGGTGAACTTGTTTCTTAATGAACCTGGTGTTTTAATTAATGAGAATTTTATACTACCTAAGTCTTTGGATTATTGTATGATCAGGTACTTAGGAGAAGAAGGCATAGCACAAAGTGAGGAGCTGAAGGAACATGGCGTGTTGATCAATGAGGAATGCACGAGGGAGGAGAGGGAGGAAGCGCAAGGAGCACTCCACGAGAAGATCAACACATGGTCGAGGGATCTCTGCCGCGGCAGAGAAACCACGCAGCCTTCTGCCGCGGAAGCCTGCCGTGACAAAAACCGGGTCCGACTCTGCCACGGCAGAGTAGGCCTGCGCGCCTTGAGCCGACCCACTTTGGGTCGGTTGTATCTTAGCGAAGTTCGAGTTGAACTGTTATTCCTAGTCGCAGCCACCGACCCTTAGCCCTTAAATAGATGGGGGCGTCGTAGTTTAGGGTTTAGACCACGTTAAAGTATTTTGGAGTTGTTTCTTTCATAGAACCTCTGAAATTACCCTGTGTTCGAATTCTACAACTATAATTGAGTGTGATCTATTGTTCCATTGGGAATTAGTAGATTGCATACTACCATTCGTGGTCACGGCTGCGTGCGCAAGAGCGTGGTGTTGTGAATATCCTACAAGGTTTGAGAGCTGTTGTATTGGCATCAGGGATCAAGCGGGAGAGTTCATAGCTACAGGCTAGTTATCTATCATCCACCATATCCATCGACAGTGCTTGCTGAGAAGATCGGGCCACCCCATATCAAAGTGCCTCTGTCTGATAGTTCTTTGGAGTTCCAAAGGTAACATCCAAAGTGATCCCTCCCAGGTAACATCCGATAGTTCTTTGAACGCTGGAGCAATCACGAGGACCGTCAGCTGTTTAGGAAGGCGAAGCGTGCCCAGCTGACCCACTTGGAAGCATAATCTCCCGATCACCAGGCCGATCCCATCGCCCACGGACACGAAATCCTGGAGGGTGGCCATCGTATGCATGGTGAAGTCGAAGGCACCAAAGAGGAGGCGAATCTCCGCCGTTGCAGAGTTGTAGATCGCACTTGATGGGGCCGAGGAAGCCGCAACATCAGCACTCCCGGTTCCCACAGACGGCGCCAATTGCCGAGGGTTAAACTCATCAATGCCCTTTGTTATGGACTTGGGTTTGGGAGAAGAGGGGAGCACTGGAGGCATCAATCGGCTAACAAACAAGCACACAGGGACGCAAGGTTTACCCAGGTCCAGGCCTCATAGAGGACCCTAGTCCTGCTTGTCTGCTCTTGGAATTATCAAGGGAGTCAAAAGTTACAGGGGGGGCGTAGATGCAATCTGGCGATGGTGTGAAAACTAGGGTTGTGATTGTCCTCCTCACCGCCCCCTCCTAGCCTTTACATAGATAAGCCAGGTCTCGAGATAGCAGGTCAAGTTGGTTACAAGTTAGGGTTTTCCCTTTTAAACATTCTATCTTGAGTTCTCCATGTGCCGCAAGGAGTCGAAGTCTCCTTAGGTCACCTGAATCCTTGATTGGGCCCTGGTAACTTCGTGGGCTTCTCCTAGACTAGACCGTATATGCCAAACTCGAGTACCCGTAAGGTATGTCCATGTCAAAACCAGTGAATCTATGTGTCATGGGAAAAGAACAAATGAAATGACTCTAGGGACTCCATGTGTCAAGCCATGGTCATTGATGGCTCTGTGTATGGCGCCAGAAAAATGCTAGAGCGTGGTTGATGTAAAGCTCGTTGGGAACCCCAAGAGGAAGGTATGATGAGCACAGCAGCAAGTTTCCCTCAGTATGAAACCAAGGTTTAATCAAACCAGTAGGAGCAAGGAAACACCCCAAAGGTGTTACTAGCTGAGCTTTGGCAGGGCGCACTACCGGTGCTAGTAGCAACATGGAGACCTGCACAACACAACCACAGAACTTTGTCCCCAACTTGCGATGAGGTTGTCAATCTCACCGTGTTTTGCTGAAAACAAAGGATTAAACGTATCGAATGGAAAGAAGTAAAAGTTTGTAGAAAGTAAACACAAAGCAGTAAAAGATTGTAGATTGCATGTAAAAGAAAAGGACCGGGATCCATAGTTCACTAGAGGTGGCTCTCCTTAAGATAAATAACATGTTGGGTAAACAAATTACAGCGGGGAAATTGACAAACATCGAGAAAGCAATACATGCATATACTAATCATCTTGACTCCTTTGAGACTTGATTGGGCATTACAACATTATACATAGACCGCCATCCAACTGCATCTATGACTAATAATCCACCTTCAGGTTATCATCCGAACCCCTTCCAGTATTAAGTTACAAGCAACATATTATTGCTTTACGAACTACGTGTAAAGTAAACAATACGATTGTTCTATGAACAAAGGATTGTTGTTTTCTCCTTCGTAGCAACAGCACATCTAGTACCTTAGAGATTTCTGTCACTTCCCCAGATTACGAGAGGCATGAACCCACTATCGAGCATAAATACTAACTCTTGGAGTTTCTAGCATCTACTTGTCCAAGATAGCTACTAACAACGTAAAGCATGCAAGATCACAAATAACAAAGACATGATAGAATCAATAATCAATTTGAAATAGCATCTCAATATCCATCGGATCCCCGCAAACACAACATGTAGAATTACAAATAGATGATCTTGATCATGAACGGAGCTCACAAGATCTAGACATGAAAGCACAAAGAAGGAGAACCAACCATCTAGCTACTACATGGATCCGTAGTCCAAGGATGAACTACTCACGCATCACACCGGAGGCTTGCATGGTGATGAAGAAGGCCTCCAGGGTGAATTCCCCTCTCCGGCAGGGTGCCGGCAAGAGCTTCAGATCCCTCCCGATATAGGGATGGAGATGACGGCGGCGACAGACTCTTTCATGGATTCTTGATCGGGTACTTAGGGTTTACGTCCCGAGGGCATCTTATAGTCGGAAGGGGAGACTGAGGGGGTGCCAGGGGCCACCACACCACCCCATGGCGCCGGCCCAGCCTGGCCGCGCGGCCAGGTGGTGTGGCCGGCCTCTGGCCCTTCTCCTTCTCATATTCTGGCACTTGATGACTTCCGGAAAAATAGGCACTTTGGCTTTTGTCCCGTCCAATTCCGAGAATATTCTTTTTCTGACTTTCCTGGAACCAAAAACAGCAGAAAACAGGCAGCTAGCACTGTGGCTCTTGTTAATAGGTTAGTCCAAGAGATCATATGAAAAGTACTCCAAAGTTGGAACAAAACACAAGAAAGTGGATAAAACCAAGCATGGAACATCAAAAATTATAGATACATTTGCAATGTATCAGTCATAGAGGCCAAAAACACATAGGGAAGTAGCTTCCACATTGCATGTTGCACCAGCGTGGCAAAAGTTGCATCAGATACTCCACTAGAGTGTGTGTGGTCATGTGGATTAATGTAGTTTTCAAAGAAAGCACATGCAATGATACCAATGGATCCATGTGTCATGAGAAAAGAACAAATGCAATGACTCTAGGGACTCCATGTGTCAAGCCATGGTCACAGAGACCAAAAATACATAGGAAAGTAGATTCCACATTGCATGGTGCACCGGTTAGGCAGAAGTTGTATCATAGAATCCGCTGGAGTGTGTGTGGTCATGTGGATCAATGTGGTTTTGGAAGAGAGCACATGGAATGGCACCTCTGGATCCATGTGTCATGAGAAAATAACAAATCAATGACTCTAAGGACTCCATGTGTCAAGCCATGGTCGTAGAAACCAAAAACACATAGGGAAGCAGCTTCCACATTGCATGTTGCACCAGTGTGGCAGAAGTTGCATCACAGACTCCACTAGAGTGTGTGTGGTCATGTGGATCAATGTGGTTTTGGAAGAGAGAACATGCAATGAAACCAGTGGATCCCTGTGTCATGAGAATAGAATAAATGCAATGACTCTAGGGACTCCATGTGTCAAGCCATGCTCACAGAGACCCAAAACACATAGTGAAGCAGCTTCCACAATGTATGTTGCACCAGTGTGGCAGAAGTTGCATCACATAATCCACCGGAATGTGTGTGGTCATGTGGATCAATTTGATTTTTAAAGAGAGCACATGCAATGACAATAGTGGATTCATGTTTTATGGGAAAAATATCAAATGCAATGACTCTAGGGACTCCGTGTGTCAATCCATAGTTATAGAGACCATAAACACATAGCAAAGTAGCTTCCACATTTCATGTTGCACCAGTGTAGCAGAAGTTGCATCACATAATCCACTTCAGTGTGTGTGGTCATCTGGATAATTGTAGTTTTGGAAGATAGCACATGCAATGAAACTAGTGGATCCATGTCTCATGGGAAAAGAATCAATGCAATGACTCTAGGGACTCCATGTTTCAAGCCATGGTCACAGAGACCAAACCACATAGGGAAGCAACTTCCACATTGCATGTTGCACCAGTGTGACAGAAGTTGCATCATTGAATCCACTAGAGTGTGTGTAGTCATGTGGATCAATGTGGTTTTAGAAGAAAGCACATGCAATGACACTAGTGGATCCACGTGTCACGGGAAAAGAACAAATGCACTAACTATAGGCACTCCATGTGTCAAGCCATGGTCACAAAGACCAAAAACACCTAGGGAAGCATCTTCCACATTGCATGTTGCACCAGTGTGGTAGAAGTTGCATCATAAAATCCACGTTAGTGTGTGTGGTCATGTGGATCAATGTGGTTTTGGAAGACATCACATGCAATGAACCAATGGATCCATGTGTCATGGGAAAAGAACAAATGCAATGTCTCTAGGAACTCCATGTGTCAAGTCATGGTCACAAAGAACAAAAACACATAGGGAACATGTTGCACCACTATGGCAAAAGTTGCATAACATAATCCAGTTGAGTGTGTGTGGTCATGTGGATCAATGTGGTTTTGGAAGAAAGCGCATGCAATGACACCAATGGATCCATGTGTCATGGGAAAATAACAAATGCAATGACTCTAGGGACTCTATGTGTCGAGCCATGGTCACAAAGACCAAAAACACATAGGGAAGCAGCTTCCACATTGCATGTTACACCAATGTGGCAGAAGTTGCATCACAGAATCAACCGGAGTGTGTGTGGTCATGGGGATTAATGTGGTTTTGGAAGAGAGGACATACAATGACACTAGTGGATCCATGTGTCATGTGAAAATAAAAAGTGCAATGACTATAGGGACTCCATGTGTTAAGCCATGGTCACAAATTCCAAAAACACCTAGGGAAGCATCTGGGACATTGCATGTTGCACCAGTGTGGTAGAAGTTGTATCACAAAATCCATGTTAGTGTGTGTGGTCATGTGGATCAATGTGGTTTTGGAAGAGAGCACATATAATGAACCAATGGATCGATGTGTCCTGGCAAAATAATAAATGCAATGACTCTAGGGACTCCATGTGTTAAGTCATGGTCACGAATACCAAAAACACATGGGGAACATGATGCACCACTATGGCAGAAGTTGCATAGAAGAATCCACTTGAGTGTGTGTGGTCATGTGGATCAATGTGGTTTTGGAAGAAAGCACATCCAATGACACTAATGGATCCATGTGTCATGGGAAAATAACAAATGCAATGACTCTAGGAACTCCATGTGTCAAGCCATGGTAATCGAGACCAAAAACACATAGGGAAGCAGCTTCCACATTGCATGTTGAACTAGTGTGGCAGAAGTTGCATCACAAAATCAATAGGAGTGTCTGTTGTAATATGGATCAATGTGGTTTTGGAAGAGAGCACATGCTATGAAACCAGTGATTCCATGTGACATGGGAAAAGAACATATGCAATGACTCTAGGGACTCAATGTGTGAAGCCATGGTCATAGAGACCAAAAACACATAGGGAAGCAGCTTCCACATTTCATGTTGCACCAGTGTGGCAGAAGTTGGATCACAGAATCCACTTGAGTGTGTGTGGTAATGTGGATCAACATGGTTTCGAAAGAGAGCACATGCAATGAAACCAGTGGATCCATGTGTCATGGGAAAATAACAAATGCAATGACTCTAGGGACTCCATGTGTCAAGCCATGGTCACATAGTCCAAAAACACATAGGTAAGCAGCTTCCACATTGTATGTTGCACAAGTGTGGCAGAAGTTGTTTCACAGAATCCTTTAGAGAAAATGTGTGGTTATGTGGATCAATGTGGTTTTGGAAGAGAGGACATGCGATGAAACCAGTGGATCCATGTGTCATGGCAAAAGAACAAATGCAATGTCTCTAGGGACTCCATGTGTCAAGCCATGGTCATAGAGACCAAAAACACATAGGGAAGCAGCTTTCACATTGCATGTTGCACTAGTGTGGCAGAAGTTGCATCGCAGAATCCACTGGATTGTGTGTGGTCATGTGGATGAATGTGGTTTTGGAAGAAAGCACATGCAATGATACCAATGGATCCATGTGTCATGAGAAAAGAACAAATGCAATGTGTAACATCCCAATTTCAGCAACACTGATTAGTTGTCTAGAATGCAAAAATCAGGGGGAACAAAAACTTTTTATTGTGAAGTGTTGAAGTGTTGGCTTGTTGTTGTCTTTGCTTATGCTTATGATTGTATAACTTTTGATACACTCCTTACCTCAACATCAGTTGTCAAAAGCTATTTAACAAAACTACCCTAGCTCATTTTCATATTCTCAAATGTTCTGACATTTCAAAACCTGAGCCAATATGCTTGTGTAACCAAAACTATTTTAGTAGCTCCTATTGACAAAACTATGGAGAGTTATAATCTCCTTATGTTTTCAAGACAAAACCTTTAACTACTCTTACCTCTAGGATTTCCAAAACCTTTTATAAAGCTTTTGAATTCTACTCTTGGTAGGGATACCAAGGACTCTTACCTTATTCAAACTCCAACCTTTCAAAAATGCCCATCCTTACCTCAAGCTAAGCTTGATGGTAGCCCTAGTAGTAGTTGATTGGTTTGTAAGATGAGTTGCATTGATCTGCTGCTTGACTTGATTACTTAGAAGTAGTATGAGCTACTCTAGCAGCTCATCCTCTAGGATCAAGATACTTTAAGATCACCAAATCCTAAGCAAGAATACAAGATGGATGTGATCTATATCCACTAGGTGATCATCTAAAACCCTTAACCAAATCAATTCTAAAGTGATCCATTCTAGAAGTTTCCAAGTCAATGAAGACCAATAACAAGCATTGATCTATTCCACCGAATATGTACTTCAAAATCATCCACTTGATGATGCTTTGATACCTTGAAACCCCTCAAAACACCCCCACTCATATTCTAGTCAAAAACCCTAAATCTTCTAAATTTGACTAAGTCTAGAAACTGTTTCAACATCACTTCTTTGAATGTCTCTCTTTCTCAAACCTTGTGCATTTTTGGAAATGCACTTGAACCATCTTGTAAACCATCCTAAGGACTAACAAGGCCCACTACTACCCTTGTCTAGATCACCTTTTAACCCACTTGTTATTGATGGTTTTAAAAGCAAGAAATTAACTTTTTCTGCAAATCTTATCAACTAGCCTACTTTGGAAGAAGCTCACATATCCATCCTTCCTTCTTTGTACCAACTCTTTGCACGATTGTGTTATACTCATAAAGGTCTAGCAATACCTACTTCACTTGTTCCAAATGGATCCTTGTGCTTCAAAAACCAACAAGGTTTTGAAGGCAATTTGATAACCTGCTTTGACACCCTTACTTTATTAAAAGTTTGGAATCAATCTTTGGAGAGCTCGACCATGATCAACCTAAAACCTCTGTACCATGATGATATAAATCACTTGGTCTATCTATCCATATAGCCCATGACCCAAGGTGAACTCTGAGCTCCAAGATCCAACCATGTTTTCATGGTATGAAAATAACATCACCCTAGATCCTCTATTCCTTGTTTCCTACCGAAATCAAGTTGGATTCTCAAACCCCAAGGTTGAAAATGATAGATACAACTTGTTTACATCATATACCTTGGAAATATAAATTTATCAAATATCAGCCATAATTATTATGGACCAAAACCTATTTAATCTCTTTAATGGACAAAACCTCCAAAACTTAATCTATAAAAGAAAGATTGTTTTTCTCCAAAACTCTTGCCTATATTTAAGCACATTTGAGGTATATTTCATACCCTATTTTCCCACTTCAAAAAAAAATATTTTTGAAGAGTGTTAATAATTATTTTGCCTATTTTCTTAATAGGCAGAAATGATAAAATAAATATTTGAAATACTTTTATGCACCAATTAATCTTGGGAAAATTGTTCAAAGTATGAAATACTATTTGGGACAATCTAAAACTAAAAACACTCCTGGTCCAATTAAAAAATATCAAATCGAATCCTAAAAACCATTTCAGCAATATGTGAATAATGGATAAAAAAATATCTAAATTGATCAAATAAATCCCAAATAAATTATGGTGAAGCACCCTGGCCATACCTATCTACCAGCTTCATCATCTCACCTTTCCAGGATCAAATAGTAGAACCTTCCCTCATGATCATTAAAATGGCCATTTCCACAACTATGATCAAGGCTTGAGTTAATCACCACTAAAATCCCCCACCAACTACTCGCTTGATCAACACACCATCCACACCCTCCCCTGGTCATGCACCACTGTAGCATGCCACTATAGCACCCCTCTCCCTCTTGTCTCTTATGCTTGGCACTAGGGGAGACAAAATAAAACACCAAACCTTGCCCATTTTAAATTCTCTAGCTGCTGCACCCTGCCTCACTGCCCCTGTGCACAACACCAGAGCCCACACCATCTCCCCCACCGCCCCTGGCCACCAATGGGGAGCCCTTGGACCAAGCCCTATCTCCCAAGTGAGCTTAGTCCACCATGAGACACCCTCACTCGGTTTAAAGAGGATAGAGGCTAGGAAGCCCTCATCTCTGCCTCATTTTGCCCCTCTCTCCTCCACCTACCCTCACTCGAGCTCCAGATCTTGCCCCTCAGCTCTCCACCACCATGGAGAAGAAGAAATCCTTTTCTCGGCCTATTTCGAGAGGAAGCGTAGGTGGTCGACTCAGATCCCTCCCAGCTCCCCTCACCGCTCTCCTTTCTTCTTATACTCCTTTGATCCACCCTCCCGCCCCCTTTCTTGCAGGCAGGTCCACTGGAGATGCCAACAGCCATGCATGCTCGACGGAAGCTTCATCGACAAACCTCCCAACCCCGACCGCATGCAGCCGCCCCAGGACCACCCCTATCTTCCCCGGGATCACCACGTCCGAAGGGACCTCCCCACCTTGACATGCATGCGCTCAGGCATGTGCCCCGGTGACCTCCCGAGAGTACCCTATCGCGGAGATGCATGTGACATGGATTCTACGTCAAAATACTCGCTGACGTCCATCCCCAAGCTCGCCTTTGGCCTCTCCGTCGCACTGGAACCTCCCCGTCGCTTCTCCGAGACTGCAGGAGAGCTCCCCCAGCAATCTTGTCACCGCCTAGGGTTCCCCTCCGCCCTCCAGGTCGAGAGGAAGAAGACAGCCCACTGACATCGGTGCTGGCTTAATCCAACGGCCAGTACTCCTCCATACCTCTTTAGTCGCCTTCCCCCAATGACCGCGGGGTCCCGCCTATCGGGTTCGAAACCGCCTCCTGCCACGCGTCGCCTCACTGATGCGGGCCCAATTCCCTCGGCCATGGCCCACGACCGCGCCAAGCTAGCCCGACCATGTTCCACTACCCTTTTTCTTAGTTCTAGAAAAATTGGCCCTCGGTTTAAATCATTTTGAAAATGGAAACAATCACAAAATTCCTAGATTTAAATTTTCTTAGACCCCTTCATGTCTTCCCTAACATGCAGTATCCTTGGTTGACCCAAATGTTGTCCAGATTAATTATAGTCAATTAAATACCTAAATGTACCCTTTTCACTATTCAATTCTTTATGTGAGTTCTACAACTCCAAATGAAGTAAATCCAACTCTCTCTAGAGTTTAAGTGAAGTTCCAACCCACTAGACTTGGCCCCATGCCAAGTGGAGCTCTGGTTTTCCTGTAGTAAAAATAACAAAAGCAAGCCATTTCAGCCTTTAGGAAATTCTCTAGGGCAAATCAAAGATTGGAATGACCTAATTACAACTCTCAGTGATGTGTACTCTGGTACCTATCAAACCTAGGATAACACTATTTATTGATCCTCTGTTGTTTTCTATGAATTAAATACTTTTGTATGTAGTGTATTCACTAGATAAATCATGTAAGAAGCTTAACTAGTCCAAAAATAGTGATTCCAATTTCTACTGGAAGGTAATTGCAATACCTACTCATTTACCTTTACCTCATATAATTTGGACCTATAAAATAAATCTGGTTAAAAAGACAAAAACCATCCAGGACTGCCTTTGGGAATTTCCTGAGGGCATTCTGTTAATTATTTTGACATGATTCCAACTTTTAGTGAATCAGTACAGCAAACTCTACTTAACCATCCAAGTAAATAATTTTTGGAACTACAGAACTTTTCTGGTGATTTTTTCACCTAAACTAGAGGTTATTTCACTAGAAAAATCACAACTTAATATAGAAAATTGATAAAATCATGAAACCACTTTTGTTGGCCTTATTATTCCAATACCTATCTGTAGATATCCGTTTTGCACATTTATAGAAAACATACCATAGCCTTGGTTCAAAACCCTTCTTTAGGTGGTATTCCACAAATAAATCACAAAAGCAAATCCACAAAGGCAAGTAAAGTATTTCCAAATGCTATGATATCAATCTATCAAAACTACTGAAGTGATTAATGTGTGGTATATTTGTTTGATGTATGGTATTGGTGATTGTATGCCTTGTGTTGATTGTGCCCTTTGTTTGCTTGCATGTGGACCATAACAATGATAGATGCGATTATATCGGAGACCAGAAGAAGATGGTTATTATTATTGGTTATTATGGTATTCTAAGAAGAAGTCCAGGGACACATATGCCATATTTCTGATCGCAGGCAAGCCACCTTATTGCTCATAAGCCTTGTCCCACTATTTTACTTATGCATGTTTTATCTTCTATTTTATGAAAACTACACTGTTTTACTATATAATGTTGTATATCTGGTAGTGGCTTGGCTCCTCCAATACCATTACACCTTTGTAGCACTAAGTACAACCCCTTGACGACACCTACTTGTCCCTAGTATGATAGCTGGTGTATAACACCATACCCCTTTGGAGACCCTGTTTTAGCCGAAGCAAAACTAGAGGATGGGAAGACCCCCGAAAAGTTTTACAAAATGTTTAGGGCAAAACCTTGGTGAGGTTTGACCTACCAAGAGAGATTTAAGAAAGAAAAATGTTTTTGTTCGACAAATGATGGTGGAAAGGAGGAGGAGAAAATGTTTACAAAAACGCATTTGGTTCTTTGCAGCTTAGCTATAACAACTCATCCGTGCAACCACATTACCCCGGAATGGGACGGGGATTAACTCAAATTAGTTCACTCTGATATGGGTATTCTCACTTCTACGTATGAGGGATCATCTCACTCAAAATCCGGGCTTACCTTTATAGAAAGGGTCAACTGTTAAGCAGTCACCTAGAGGAAGCAGATTCACCCATGCGAGTGACCGGCCGAACTATGAGCCCTTCATTGAAAGTTCCCCCTCCAAGTCTGAGTGGGGTGCTCCAGTTGGTCCGTGGATCCTAGGGACTCCATGTGTCAAGCCATGGTCATAGATACCAAAACTACATAGGGAAGCAGCTTCCACATTACATGTTGCACCAGTGTGGCAGAAGTTGCATCATTGAATCCACTAGAGTGTGTGTAGTCATGTGGATCAATGTGGTTTTGGAAGAGAGCACATGCAATGACACCAGTGGATCCATGTGGAACGGTAAAAGAACAAATGCAATAACTCGAGTCACTCCTTGTGTCAAGCCATGGTCACAAAGACCAAAAACACCTAGGGAAGCATCTTCCACATTGCATGTTGCACCAGTGTGGTAGAAGTTTCATCAAAAAATCCACATTAGTTTGTGTGGTCATGTGGATCAATGTGGTTTTGGAAGAGAGCACATGCAATGAACCAATGGATCCATGTGTCGCCGCCGCCATCTCCATCCCTAGATCGGGAGGGATCTGAAGCTCTATCCAGTACCCTGCCGGAGGAGAGAGATCACCATGGAGGCCTTCTTCATCACCATGCCTGCCTCCGGTGTGATGTGTGAGTAGTTCATCCCTGGACTACGGGTCCATGTAGTGGCTAGATGGTTGGTTCTTCTCCTTTGTGCTACCATGTTTAGATCTTGTGAGCTCCGTTCATGATCAAGATCATCTATTAGTAATCCTACATGTTGTGTTTGCGAGGATTCGATGGATATTGAGATGCTATTTCAGATTGATTATTGATTCTACCATGTCTTTGTTATTTGTTATCTTGCATGCTTTCCGTTGTTAGTAGCTATCTTGGCCGAGTAGATGCTAGCAACTCCAAGAGGGAGTATTTATGCTCGATAGTGGGTTCATGCCTCTAGGAATCTAGGGAAGTGAAAGAAATCTCTAAGGTACTAGATGTGTTGTTGCTACTAGGGAGAAAACAATAATCCTTTAATCATAGAACAATCATATTGTTTACTTTACACACTTTGCTTAATGCAATTATCTGTTGCTTGCAACTTAATACAGGAGGGGGTTCGGATGATAACCTCAAGGTGGATTATTAGTCATAGATGCAGTTGGATTACGATCTATGTATAATGTTGTAATGCCCAATCAAATTTCATAGGAGTCAAGATGATTAGTATACGCATGTATGCTTTCTCGATGTTTGTCAATTTCCCCGCTATAATTTGTTCACCCATCTTAAGGAGAATCACCTCTAGTGAACTATGGACCCTGGTCCATTCTTTACCATCAATCTACAAAGCTATTTATTCTTTTCTGTTTACTTTTTACAAGCTATTACTATCTTCCACACAATATGTTTAATCCTTTGTTTTCAGGAAAACCGGTGAGATTGACAACCTCACTGTAAGTTGGGAGCAAAGTTCTGTGGTTGTGTTGTGCAGGATTCCAAGTTGGAAACAACACCTTGGAGGTGTTTCCTTGCTCCTACTGGTTCGATAACCTTGGTTTCATAACTGAGGGAAACTTGTTGATGTGCTCATCATACCTTCCTCTTGGGGTTCCCCAACGAGCTCGAGATATCTTGAGCCATCAAGCTCTTTTCTGGCACCGTTGCCACGGAGTCAAGGACATGTTCACAAGGGGAGTCTCTCATAACCAATCTCTTTACTTTGTTTTATTTGTTTTGCTTAGTTTATTTCTACTTTGTTTGGTTGTTCTTTTTATCAAAAATATAAAAAAATAGTTCCTACTATAGTTGTTATTTTCGTTGGTCTGTTATTGTCTTGCTTTATCATGCTTTCTATCAATGGTTGGTTTCTTTGAAACTGAATCTTATTGGCAAGGTGGGTTCACAGAAGAACACAAATATTATTATAAGGAACACCGCTTGTCACAAAAAGGAAACACTTATGGGAACAAATTAATGAATTGTATACCATTGCTAGAAATGTGTGCTCTACTTATAATGTTACGTATTGCTTTGATAAATCTTGTTGCTGTAAGAGGTATAAACACCTCCCTTTTCAATGTGAGTATAATGATGATGTTACCATATCTTCTTATGTTAAGGGAAATTATGACTTTTATGATGTGGAACAAATTGAAGAATTTATTGCTTGGAAGGGTGCATTAGAACTTGCTTATTTGCTTGAAAATATTGATGATGCACCTTATAAATATGAGATTTATGATATACTTAAATTTTTCTTTGATAATTACAAGAAAATGGCTATATTCTTGAATATCTTAATAGATGCTCTCCACCAATGGAAGAACTAATGCCTTGCAGGAGCCTGTGGAAGAAGAAATTGCTGAAACTGGAAGCTCATTGGATGAAAAGGAGGAGGAGAGTGATGATCAAGAGGAGAAAGAATGGATCTACTCAGTCCTACCTTCTAATGAGAGTAAGTCTTTACCCCTTACATTATTTGATTGTCCCAATGCTTACCAAAGGAGGATGAATGTTATGTTCCTACGGATTCTTTTGAAATTTTTTATAATAAAGCTCTAGATGATGGTCCTATATTGGTTGATAATACTACTATTGAAAATGAGATTGATCAGTCATATTGTTATAAAATTATTAAAAGTGGGTCTGAAGGTTTTAATCCCACTATTTTTGAGTTTGATAAAAATTATGTGTTTGTAGATCATGAAAAGCATGCTTTATGTAATATTTATATTGTTGAGTTTATTCATGAGGCTACTGAAAATTATTATGAGAGAGGAAAATATGGTTGTAAAAGTTTTCATGGTACTGAAACACCTCTCTATTTGCTGAAAGTTTTAAAGTTACTCACATTTTACCTTCCTATGCCTGTCACTTTGTTCTTTGTGAATTTATTTGCGTATAAGATTCCTATGCATAGGAAGTGGGTTAGACTTAAATGTGTTTTGAATTTGCTTCTTGATGCTCTCTTTTACTTCAATTCATATTTCTTATGTGAGCATCATCGAAATTCTTATGTCTAGCTCAAAGGCGTTAAAGAAAAGCACTTATTGGGAGATAACCCAAATTTTTAGTCAATAAATTTTTCTTTTGTTGAGTCTTGGAAGTTATTGCCTCAGTAATAAGCTCTCCTTATCATTTTTGTGTGGTTTTTGTGCCAAGAGTAACCTCTAATAAGAGAGAAGTAAGACTTGGGAAAGTTGCTATCCCGAATCAGATTTTTGTGCTTCATTGTAAAAATTCGTAAAAAATCCCTGTACGTCGGTTTGATCTGTAATTTTTTGTGATTCTTCCTCAGGTTGTTATCCAACTTTCGTTAGGGCAACACTTTTCGATTTAAGCAACAGAAGGTCTTCAAGAAAATTGGTTTTTACCTGCTGGTCTGTTTTGACAGATTTCTGCCATTATTTGCATTTGCCTCTTAATCTCTTTCTCTTTGAGTTCTCTTTGATCATTTGAACTTTTGAAAGGAAGTGCTACAGTAGATTTTGTTTTAATGGAAGTTTTACTTGTGTTGAAACTGAACCTAAAGACTTATTATTTTGAATGCACTAATGTTGCTAATGAAGATTGTGTGAAGTTTTGTATGAAGGAAATTTTCAGGTGTAGGGAAAGAATGATGTAATGAGATGAAGAATGGACAAAAACTCAAGCTTGGGGATGCCACCCGTGTCACCCCAAGAAATATTCAAGAAGTACAAGCGTCAAAGCTTGGGGATGCCCAAGGCATCCCCTTCTTCATCAACAAAAAATTCAGGTTTCTTCCAAACACTTCATTTTTATTGTTTCATGCACAATTGTGTTGTTCTTGGAGCATCTTCGTTTTTAGTTTTCGTTTGCTTAGTTTTCTTTAATAACTATCTTCCCACAATACGTTTAATCCTTTGTTTTCAGCGCAGCCAGAGTGTCCGGCGCAACTCGGCTGGAGTGTCCGGCCTGCCCTAGCCCCAACCTGGCGTGGACATTTAGAAGGCCAGTTCGGACACTACCCGGACACTACCCGGAGTGTCCGGCTACCCCGGACTGTCCGGTCACTCCGACCCGGACTGTCCGGCCCAAGTGATGGGCCTGCGAGCCAACAGCTGGGCCCTTGGCCCATGTACCCCTCTATTTCGCACCAAACCCTACTTTTATGCCCAAACTACCCCTGAACTTGTGGCTGGCCTATAAATAAACCCCCACCCCCTCATGAATCCCTTAGGCATAGATGATAGACTAAAGAAAACCCCCTTTGTGGACTCTCTAGTTTTGCCTCATCCCCTTCTACCAAAGGGGATCGACTATCGTCACCACCTCGTTGGAGTTTGCATCGCGCCTCCCTCGTTATACAAGGCCTTGGCATCGGTGTCCCTTTGCCAAGATGTCAAGACCCTCTCCAAGGTGTTCTTCCCTCTCCGCTTGGGATTGACGGGAGCATGTTGACCGATCTTTTCTTGCGAGGATTCTATCGGACCGGTGGCCACCGGTGAGAGCAATCGGTCTTGTATCGTGTGTGTTTTGCGTGTGTTCATCGTGTTCTTCGCGAGGTGTGCGTCTGCTTCCGCTACCTTCTCCATTTTCCCTCGCTTTCCCATCGATTTGACCACGAGATCCGTGAAGATCGGTCCACCTTAGAGGTTTGCCCTCATCATCTGGTATCAGCAACTTTTGGTTGCCACGGATTTCTCCTCGATTTGGTCTTTTCCCCCATAAATTCGAAAATCCCCAAAAAAAATAGCCCCAATTTCGTGTTTTCGATCGATCTGTGATTTGAGTGCGTTTTGGTAGGTTTTGATCCATGGATTACTTGCTAAACTTGTTGATCTACCTTCCCCTGCGTTCCCATGGCTTAATTCCTTGTTTCCCCCCCATCAATTTGAGGTTTTGGTTCGAGTTTTTCCGCCAAAACTCGTCCCGTTCGTGTTCTGAAAAATCTGGATCGACCGGACGGGACTGTCCGGCCAAAACAGACTAGAGTATCCGCCCCACAGGAGGATCCGGCATAAATTGACCGGAATCTCCGCCCCGGCCGGACTGTCCGGCCTGCACGCCTCGGACTGTTCGCCCCCTGCTGACAGAAAAATCTGCTTCACGGTTTTGAGCATAACTTTTGCATACGAACTCGGATTTTGGTGTTCTTTAGCTCGTTTTGAAGAGGAGAAGGAGCTCTACATCATCATATACGTGGTTCATGCTATCTACTCCATCCAAATTCCGTGAGTAAGGCGGAATCCACCAATAAAGGGTGAACATCGGCGAGGAAAGGTATAAAAATTTCGCGACTTCTCCCCACTTGCTTTCCTTTGTGAGCTACAATATCTTTGCATTCAAAAAACACCTTTTGAGACTAGTTCCTCCTATGATTGCTTGGGCTATGTACATTTGATACCTTGTAGAATTCCGAGCAAAAGTTGTGAGCGCGCTATCTCATATAGTTATCTTGTATAGTTGTTGGCACAAGGAAGAGGCAAGTGAAAAAAGAAAGAAAAAGAGAAAAAAATAGAAAAAGAAAAGGAAGAAAAAGAGAAATAAAGAAACAAGTGCCTCATACAATAGGAAGCGCAAGCTCGATGAACATCAAATAGGTGGTACTTATTGTGCATATTTTGTAGCCCACCAATTTAGTGCAGTCGAACTAGCGTCTCTCCTTGCACTTGTGCGACACGAGCTTATAGTCTTCGCTAGGTAATCATTTGGTTCTTAGCTCACTTTCTCCGTCGCACAAGTCTCATTTATCCCACCGTGTGTGTTTCCTTGTACATATTTCCTCTTGTGGATTGACTTGTTTTGCTTTGTGATCATTGTGGTTCTTTACTTGCCATTACAATATCTTGATTTTGGATTGTTCTTGGACACGCCACCTTCCATACCTATTCACCATAAGCTTTGTGTGTGTGTGTTTTTTAGTGGTTAGTTGGTTTTGGTGTTCCGCGTGAACTTCACTTTGCTTGGTTTTGATTGCCCTCAAGTGTTGCCACTTGCACGATACTATCTTCCAAGGTAAAGTAAGGTTTGACGTTGCATCTCTAACCCCTTAACACTTCCATATACACCACTTGGACTTGTGAATCATGTCTAGGGACTCTAGAACCGAGGATGATATCTATGAAGAATCCATGATGAGCCACCATGACTACGACTCCACAAGTATAGAGGACATGATGGAGCACTACACAGACAATGGCTCCGCATGCTTTGAGGACCCGGAGCATTGCACCTATGACGGATCCATATGCATGGAAGACATGGAGCACGTCATCAACATTGGCTCCTCAAGCATGGAGGAATTGGAGCTCTACATCGACAATGGCTCCTCATTCATGGAGCACTACACCGACAATGGCGCCACATGCTTGGGTGACATGGAGTACTACATCAACAACGACTCCCCAAGCATGGATGACTTCGAGTGCTACAACGACGACGCCTCACCAAGCATGGAGGACATGGCGAGCTTCATCCACTTCGAGGGCTCTTCCATGAGCCATGAAGAATACCTCCACCGCTTGGAGATGGAGGACTACTACGCCAAGCTAGCGGAGATGCATCATCAAGAAACCATGACCTTCAAGGTCAAGCGTGCCACACCAAAGGGCACCACCTACTTCGATGATCCACCTCCAAGGCGTCAAGCGCCACCACCTACATGGCGTCATGCACCACCATCTCCAAGGCGACGAACGCCATAACCTCCAAGCCGTCATGCACCACCATCTCCAAGGCGACAAGCGCCATCACCTCCAAGCCACCAAGCACCACCATCTCCAAGATGCCAAGCACCACAACCTCGAAGGCGTCAAGTGCATCTACCTCCTAGGCATCAAGTGCCACCAACTACAAAAAGAGCGGCGCCCCAACATCACCTTCCAAAAGAGGTGCCAAGAAGCAAGAATCTTCATCAACATACATCCTCTCGTGATCATCGCCAACATCAAGAGGATACAAGATGTCGTTCAAGGCATCTTCGTCATGAAGACAAAGAATACATGTTGAGCACCATCCATAAGGCTCAACCAAGCTCAAGAATGCACCACCATCACAAGAAGAGTGCCAAGGACAAGGAGCATCGTCGCGAGCGTCATGTGGATGATCAAGTGCGCCATCTACATCAACCTTTGGTAAGGCACGCCAATGACCTCCGTCAACACCATCATAAGGCACCTTCAACTACTCGTGCCACCACCAAAATGGCACCAAGAGCAAGCTATCCTCCACGCCATCAAGCTTCAACGCCAAGACTTGACATCCTAGCTGATGCATGCAATCTCATGGATGAGGAGGACGAAGACCTCTACTTTGCCAAGTTGGACAAGTACGCCAAGAGGATGTCTACACAAGCCAAGGAAGCCATGTCAAAGGATGAGCAAGCTCCAAGACAAGGGCCTACACCACAAGTTGGTGATGACAAGGTCGAGAATGGTGAGCATGGGACTTTCTCTTCACCAAAGGAGGTGCATGGAGTTGAGAGAACCGAGCCTACCCCTACATGCTTGAGTGATGATGTGGTACCAATCCCATGTGAGTATGAGAGCCACTTAGCCCACTTGAGTGAAAACAAGAGTGAGATGAGCGACCCCACCATACGTGACATTGAGTGCTTCCACTTGGAGGGCATGAGTGATACACCGAGTGAGTTGAGAGTGGTAGTTGATAGGTCATGTGAGACCACTTTGATTTCTAACGACTTACCCTCTACCTCTAGTGTGTTTCCTCATGTTTTGCTAGGTTCCATGGATCAAGAAGCGCCAAGCTTGGAGATGATGATGCCTCCTAGCAAGAAGATGTACATGGTGGATGAAGATGATGCCATCCCCATATTGGATGAAGAAGTCGCCCACATGAAGGCCAATGCTACCACAACACCCAGTTCATATGAGAGGTATGAACAAGGTAAAAATAAGGGTGTTGATGATGCCATGATCCCACTAGTGGACATGATGACTTGTGATGATTGTCATGCTATGGATGATGTTTGTGATATCACATATGACTCATTGGTATTTCCATGTGATACTTTGCCTTTGCATAATGTTGAGCATGTGAAATTATTTGATTGTGATGATGTTGACATAGACATGCCATGCTCTAAACGTTACATTGATGATATCATTGCTTGCACTTTGTTGAACAATTGCTCTTTCCAATGTTTTGCTTGTAATGATGTTAGAAATGGTACCCCTCGGATAATTCTTTGTCATGAGTGTTTCACAATTTCTCCCGTTGCTTGCAGTAAGTTGAATAATTGCTCTTTCACTTGTTTTGCTTGCAACCATAATTCTCATATGTTTTCTATTGAGATGGCCCCCATAGATTTCTCAACTTTTGGAGATTTTGGTAAATGCCATGATAAGCATGTTCCCCACTTGCATACTCACCATGCATATTTTTCAAACTTGATTGACACTAATGGTGATGTGCACGAGAAGAGATAGGTCATGATGGATGATGTGTTTCTCTACCATGCACACACGTTCTTCCTTGTGTGTTTGATGTGTGTAGGTACCCGCACAAGAGTTTCAACCTCGGTTGAGCACGAGTTGACAAAAAGAGCTCTAGAGAGCATCCCCCACATGAGTTCAAGATCGAACCCAACTCTAATACATTTTGCATGCTTTGCATCTTTCATGTTGACAAATTGATCTTTCCTATGGTTTGATTGCAAGCATGTTAATGGTATTCTTTCACCTTGTGACAATCATGTTTCGTTGCTATTGGATATTGATGCTTTGTGTGTTGCCACAAAAATGTTCAACAATTTCTCTTTCTGATGTTTTGTGTGCAACCATAATGCCATTTTGAGCATGTATTGTCACGAGAGCTCCCAAGTCTCTCGTATTGTTGTTGCAACAAACATAAGGACCACTTGCTCTTTCATTTGGTTTGTTTGCAAACATGTTGCTTGTGTTTTGCCGTGCGATACTCATACCCCCATGATCTTGGCCTTTGATGATATGTGTATGGCATCCAACATATTGAACAATTGTTCTTTCCAATGGTTTGTTTGCACACATGATGATGTTGCTTTGGATATTTTTCCTCATGTGTTTTTGCCAAATTCTCCTAGCTTTGCATCAAAGATGTTGATCAATATCTTAGTTAATTACTTTGAGTGCCACACTAAGATGCTATTTGGAGTTTTCGAGTTCCCACATTTGGATGATATTCAATAACTTCCATGCACTTTGACCTTGCATACGCATTTCGTTTGCGATACTTGAGTTGTGCTAATAGTGTTGTGAACAAGAATGGACATGCCACAAATGACATGCTCCTCTATCACACACAAACATATTTTGCTTGGTCTTTGTTGTGTGAAGGTACAATTGTTTACGTGTCAACCTCTATGGACAAAGAGTTGACAAGTCGAATCGAAGAGAGTTACCTAGGGCTATACTTCAATGAACTATCTCTATATCATAAGGTGACTTCCTTCTACTTGAGGACTCATGCTATAATCTTCATGAATTGGCTACTCTTTGAGTGTTGCTTCGCTTTTGTTGTGAGCTTTGTAGGCTTCATGGAAGGTGAAGGAACATTGAAGAGTTGCCACATCAAGCTTCTCAAGGACGACTATATGGTGAACCCCAGGATCAAGAAGGTCTCTCGACATCATCTTCTTAGGATGAGCATGAAGAGTCGAGGACGACTCTTTTTGAAGGGGGGAGCTGATGCAGCCCGTCCTGCGGACGCTACTACATCCACAACGCCAAGTCCCCAAGATCGTCCCCAAGTCAACCAAGAAGATGGACCATGAGCAGCCAGATCCAGAACGAGAGTCTTTGCCATCATCGCCCCGGAGAGTCCGCCCGAATCCAGCCGGAGTGTCCGGCGCGACTCGGCTGGAGTGTCCGGCCTGCCCAGCCCCAACCTGGCGTGGACATTCAGAAGGCCAGTTCGAACACTACCCGGAGTGTCCGGCTACCCCGGACTGTCCGGTCACTCCGACCCGGACTGTCCGGCCCAAGTGATGGGCCTGCGAGCCAATAGCTGGGCCCTTGGCCCATGTACCCCTCTATTTCGCACCAAACCCTAGTTTTATGCTCAAACTACCCCTGAACTTGTGGCTGGCCTATAAATAAAGCCCCCACCCCCTCATGTAGCCCTTAGGCATAGAATGTAGACTAAAGAAAACCCCCTTTGTGGAATCTCTAGTTTTGCCTCATCCCCTTCTACCAAAGGGGATCGACTATCATCACCACCTCATGGAGTTTGCATTGCGCCTCCCTCGTTGTATAAGGCCTTGGCATCGGTGTCCCTTTGCCAAGACGTCAAGACCCTCTCCAAGGTGTTCTTCCCTCTCCACTTGGGATTTACGGGAGCATGTTGACCGATCTTTCCTTGCGGGGATTCTATCGGACCGGTGGCCACCGGTGAGAGCAATCGGCCTTGTATCGTGTGTGCTTTGTGTGTGTTCATCGTGTTCTTTGCGAGGTGTGTGTATGCTTCCGCTACCTTCTCCCTTTCCCCTCGCTTTCCCATCGATTTGACCACGAGATCCGTAAAGATTGGGCCACCCTAGAGGTTTGCCCTCATCAGATTTGGTTCTTCGGCTTGTGCAACAAAAAATCACAAACTTTCCCCGGTATGGGAAGGGCCCTTTTTAGTTAGTCGAGTATTGCACAATGGATCGTACTACTTAACTGACATGAGGCCAGTCAAAGAAAGACCTGCTACTAAGAAGAGAAAGAGAGCTGGAGGCAGTACAAATCCGGATGAGTTAGACAGACCGTGGAATATTGCTCAGCTACATCCCTTTTATTCTTAGTTTATCCTTCTTTGTAATCATACATATGTACATGTTCTGTGAGAAATAAAAGTTTTGGTTGCCTCAAGTTTTTTCTAACAAGTTCTTAGACCATCTTATTTCCAAATGATCATGTCATAGTCGAAAATCCCAGAATGCTTGAAAGTACTTTATGCTCATGTTCGTTCTGGTCTAGATTTCCGATTCTAAAAAACTGCTACCTTCGGGTATAACTCTAAAATTTCTAGTCTTTACTTTGGTTATTTGTCTGATTGCTGGATGCGGGCATTTTCCGAGTAGTGAATTGTTGGTATTGGAAGCCAGCTTTGTTTCCGAGTTTAAACTGGTTTAGCAATTGAGCTCCGTTGCTCGGCAAAGTTTCCGGCTGAAGGTTTAGCCGGCTCACGAAAGGGACGAGGCGGAAAGCCAGATAAACGATAAGTACAGATGAAAAAATATAAGTGCTTGTGTAAACATTTCAGGCACGCAAAAATTTCAAAAGTCAAAAGTGTTGAATAGATTAAAAGCTTAGCACTTGCAAAGATAAATAGTACTTAATATTTACAATCACATCAGTTTTTCCAGAATAATACATAAATTTCTGGTCTATGATGCAGGAGAAGATGAAGGATTTGCCGGCTCGCTGGTCACTCCGCCTTGATATCGTTCTGAGATGTCCGCATCCGAGTTGGTGCGTTCATCGTCGGAAACTTCTTCGGCTTCTTCTGCAGGAGGAGGCGGAGTATCCACGCGGGTGAAGAAGGGGATCTCATAGCTGGTCAGATCAGCTACATGGCACTCGTATCCGGCGCAGGAGTGCATGATGGCTTGAAGGTCCTGCTCCTGGCTGTCTTCGTCTACCTTACAGTACCCTTTAGTCACTTGCCATATTTCCATGTTTCCATGGTGACTCATGACCATGGAGAGGGCGTTCTGCGCAGTAGTCCGCGCGTAGGACATGTTCCAGTCCCGAACAAGCTGCGGCATCTCCTTGGCCCTGTCCCGCACCTCAAAATCCGACATGCTTGGCATGTCCGGAATCCTGAGAGACTCGCCAATGTCCTCAAGGGACTGGCGGTAGTCATGAAGAAGATCACCGACTTGGGTAAGCCGGTGAGTGTGGGGCTCGGACGAGGAAGAGTCCGTCAACTTCATAGCACCTATACACAAAACAAGTCAAGAAAAACCGACATTGATAAAAGTCGAAGAAAAGATAAGTCAGAGAGGTGGAATGTACCAAAAATGACGTCATCAATCTTGGTCTTCTCCTCCCGGAGACTCTGGAGTTCAGGTCAGAGCGCCTGGGATATGTCCTTCTCTCTGCCAAGTTCATTCTTGAGGTCCGAGATTATTTTATCCTGAGCAGCAATCTTGCGATCACGCTCATCAGTGGCCATGGAGGAGGATTCAAGGACTTGAGCTATGCTCTTTTCATGATCTGCCTTGAGCTTATCCAGCTCTTGGCAAAGTCCCTTGTTCTCCACCACCAGGGTCTTGAGGTTCTCGGCCTCTTCAATCATAGCGATGGATTGTTTCACCATCACTGTAAGTCAAAAAAGGACAACAAGTTTAGAAAAATTCGACATTGAAAAAAGGCAAAGACAAGGTTTGAATCTCGGAATGTTTACCTTCGGCTTCATCCTTGGCTACTTTGAGCTCAGGATTTTTAAGCCGGAGAGCTTTGATCTCTCTCCGCTTATCACAGACATTGGTCAATAATTCCTGGTTATAGGAACATACTTTCTGTAAGTCAGAATAGCCAAAGTCAGAAAGCTACTTAAGCCTTGGGCTAATATTTTTGCCAAATATCAGCACGAGCCTTGGGGGCTACACTAGTTCGTTCTTTGGCATCCTAATGAAGCATAAACTCAGATTATATATCCTACTTCATGCTTGGGGGATAGAGGATATGATATAACATAAAGGAAAAAATAGAACTTGGAATTCCGACTTACATATTGCTCGCGGGTGAGCTTATCTAAACCCGCATTCACTTCAGCGACCACCTTCTCGGCAAGAGTAAGAGGGATCACTAGGGCTGTTGGAAGCTCACTAGTCCTAATCCTCTCGTCGCGAAGGCGGACTTGAGTGAGAAGGTCAGAGAACTTGACGTCCTCTGCTTCTTGCGCTTCCTCCTCGGGGGATAAATGGCTTTTGTCCAGGACTTGCCTGGCCAACCGCTGGATCTCCTCTGCAAATTTCCCGGTCAGGCCAAACTTGGCAAGACCCGGATGGTTGAGGAGGTTTTCGGCGAAGACTTCAGCCGAGGGATCATTACCCGAAGAGGGTTCACCCTTATCTTGACCTAACGCACCTATAGTGACGTCAGTTTGCGACCCAAGGATCGCAGGCTCCGTTTGAAGAGCCGGATCTTCTGCAGCATCTGACGAGATAACCAGAGTTGCAGAAGGTTGAGGGGCCGGAGTCGGAGGAGCCACGGCAGGCGAGGCTATGGTAAGCTTCGTCTGGTGTAAGGGCTTCGAAGAAATCCCTTTCCCCTTGCCCTTGATGATCGATTTTGCTCTGAGAAGGTAACAAAGTCGGAAACGTTACATCTCGGAAAGAAGTTTGAATATAGTACAAAGACAGAAAAGTTGTGACTGAAAGTATACCTCTTCACGACAGGCACCTCCTTTGTGCCAACCGCTACTGTCGGAGCTTTGCGCTTCTTGAGCGCAAGATCCGGCAGTGGAACTACTTCCACCTCCTGAGAGAACTCCGGAGGGTATCCTTCGAGCGGAGCAAGTTCCGACTCGGGGATGTCAGCAAGCTGAAAACAAGAAAACATATCAGTATTGCAATATAACTCAAAGATAGAAACACATAAAAGATGTGATGATGAAAGCTTACTGGCACCACGGGGTTTTTCGCCGTGTGCATGTCCAGAGAAACCTCCGGAATCCGCCTTTCGATCCGCTCCTTGATCAGCCACTTGATTTGGCTTATGTAGCCTTGAGTGGTGTAGGCCTTGGGGCTGACGCGGAGGGAATTGGTTGGAGAAGACGCGATGGAGTGCATCAGTCTATCCCCGTGGTACTGAAGTGGTTGGATCCGACATGAGACCCAGCACTGGACCAAGTCGGATCCCTTCAGACCATTGTGCTTGATCAGATATTCGATCCGCCTCTTAGCGAGGATCAGATCATCTGTGAGAGCCGGAGCAGCCTCGTCCCAGGAAGGCTAGGCCGTGGCGGCTCTGTCAACAAAAACCGGCAAAGCAGTAGCTTTGCCGGGAGCCAGAATATCCCTATGGTAGAAAAAAGTGGCTGGCCATTGTTTGACCGAGTCACTGGCAGAAATTTTGGGATATGCCCCGTCTCGTCTAAGATAAAAACTAATGCTGCCGGTGATGTAAGGAACACCGGCAGTGATGGAATTCCTCCGGACATGAAAGTAAAACCGGAAGAGAAGCAAACTCGGCCTAATGTCGAGAAAGCCCTCGCAAAGCGCAGCATATGCGCTCATTTCTAAAAGAGAATTGGGAGGAAGATTGTGGAGTTGGACTCCATAGTGATCTATCACCTCGGAGAAGAACTCCGAGGGAGGAAAAGACAGACCTCGGTCTAGATGAGTGCCGAAGTGGACTCGCTCGCCCTCGTGTGGGTTGGGGACGGTTTCGCCGAAGCCGCTCCGCCAGTCGCCGGCGAAGAGAAGCCCCTCCTTCTCCACGTTCTTGAGGCCCTCCTCATTGAGGGTGCAGGGGATCCAGATTGCCCGGAAGCTCTCCTTCTCCGCTGTAGCCTCGGCCTTCGCCGCCGCCGCCGCTGTCGCCAAGCCAGAGGAAGAAGATGATGAAGCCATTTTTCTCCGGTGAGAAAGTGACCTTAAAGGGGCGGTGCTGGGAGTTTCTGTGGGGGAAGGACGAGGAGGCTCTATGCACGCAGGAGGATTGGGAAGGAAGGAAACGGCAAAAGACTGGTGGAAAGGAGAAGAAGAAATCTAAACCCCTTATATCCACCTACCTGCGCCAAGATTCGTACAAACGCTACAGTGCAACCGCCACGTGTCGTGGAAAGAACTGGGAAGGACCCACGCGATGATTGCGTCGTCGATCTCCACGCACGCATTGAAACGGTGCCTCGGTTCCGCGAACCGCGGACCCACCAATGGTCGTGCTGACGGAACACCTATCAGATAACGTGACTTGACCATGCTTGTGTCAGGTGGCGTTAGAGACCAAGTTCCGGCTTAGTTTAAAAACGAGCTGGAAAATCCGAGTAACCTACTGATAGGTCCGACTTATTTTTAAGACCCGGATCATATCTTTTTGTTGTGAAGTTTCAGGAACCCTTCAAGATTCTGCAAGCCGAAGATCAAGCTAGACGATGATAAATCCGACTTTGGATCTTGGAGGCCTCCGGGGGCTGCTGTTGGGGATATACTTTCCGGGTATCCTCACAGTTCCTCACTGACCAGGGTGGCCCACTTCGGGTTAGAGCTTTGCTTCACGGGCGGCCTAGTCAGGGAGAAAGATGGAGTCCAATCCGGTTACGGGAAGGCCCAGAAGACTTACCGACTTAGGCCCATATTGTTACTTGTAGTTCAAGATGTACTCTGTAACCGACTCTTAATCGTAGCCGGATAGATCTCTCCTGTAAACCCTATGCCGGATATCTATATAAGCCGTCCTAGGGAAAGCCTTTAGGGCATACCCAATACTTTAGACCCTCAACTCGCACAGGCGAAACTTTGTAACCCATATTCCGGCTCTGCCGTATTACTGGATTGCTAGCAGGAGTAGGATCCGTCCAAAGCCGGCGGATTCGAACCTGGGTAAACTTGTGTGCTCACCGTCCCGGAACACCGTATGTCTCACACCCCTCTCTTTTGCACGCCTCGAGGACCCCCTCATGGCGTACTTGTCATCAATCCGACGACACACATGCAATGACACTAGTGGATCCATGTATCACGCGAAAAGAACAAAGGCAATGACTATAGGCACTCCATGTGTCAAGCCATGGTCACATAGACCAAAAACACATAGAGAAGCAGCTTCCACATTGCATGTTGCACAAGTGTGGAAGAAGTTGCTTCACAGATTCCACTAGAGTGTGTTGTCATGTGGATCAATGTGGTTTTGGAAGAGAGCACAGGCAATGAAACTAGTGGATCTATGTGTCATGAGAATAGAACAAATGCAATGACTCTAGGGACTCCATGTGTCAAGCCATGGTCATAGAGACCAAAAACACATAGTGAAGCAGCTTCCACAATGTATGTTGCACCAATGTGGCAGAAGTTGCATCACATAATCCACCAGAGTGTGTGTGGTCATGTGGATCAATTTATTTTGGAAGAGAGCACATTTAATGACACTAGTGGATCCATGTGTCATGGGAAAAATAACAAATGCAATGACTCTAGGGACTCCATGTGTCAATCCATAGTTACAGAGACCATAAACACATAGGGAAGTAGCTTCCACATTGCATGTTGCACCAGTGTAGCCGAAGTTGCATCACATAATCCACTTGAGTGTGTGTGGTCATCTGGTTAATTGTGGTTTTGGAAGAGAGCACATGCAATAAAACTAGAGGATCCATGTGACATGGAAAAGAACAAATACAATGACTCTAGGGACTCCATGTGTCAAGCCACGGTCACAGAGACCAAAACCACATAGGGAAGCAGCTTCCACATTGCATGTTGCACCAGTGTCGCAGAAGTTGCATCATTGAATCCACTAGAGTGTGTGTAGTCATGTGGATCAATGTGGTTTTGGAAGAGAGCACATGAAATGACACCAGTGGATCCATTGTCACGGGAAAATAACAAATGCAATAACTCTAGGCACTCCATGTGTCAAGCCATGGTCACAAAGACCAAAAGCACCAAGGGAAGCATCTTCCACATTGCATGTTGCACCAGTGTGGTAGAAGTTGCATCACAAATACACTTTAGTGTGTGTGGTCATGTGGATCAATGTGGTTTTGGAAGAGAGCACATGCAATGAACAAGTGGATCCATGTGTCATCAGAAAAGAACAAATGCAATGACTCTAGGGACTACATGTGTCAAGTCATGGTCACAAAGACCAAAAACACATAGGGAACATGTTGCACCACTGTCTCAGAAGTTGCATAATAGAATCCACTTGAGTGTGTGGTCATGTGGATCAATGTGGTTTTGGAAGAAAGCACATGCAATGACACCAGTGGATCCATGTGTCATGGGAAAATAACAAATGCAATGACTCTAGGAACTCCATGTGTCAATCCATGGTCTCAGAGACCAAAAACACATAGGGAAGAAGCTTCCACATTGCATGTTGAACTAGTGTGGCAGAAGTTGCATCACAAAATCCGCTGGAGTGTGTGTGGTAATCTGGATCAATGTGGTTTTGGAAGAGAGCACATGCAATGAAACCAGTAGATCTATGTGTCCTAGGAAAAGAACATATGCAATGACTGTAGGGACTCAATGTGTGAAGCCATGGTCATAGAGACCAAAAACACATAGGGAAGGAGCTTCCACATATCATGTTGCACCAGTGTGACAGAACATGGATCACAGAATCCAATTGAGTGCGTGTGCTCATGTGGATCAACATGGTTTTGAAAGAGAGCACATGTAATGAAACAAGTGGATTCATGTGTCATGGGAAAAGAACAAATACAATGACTCTAGGGACTCCATGTGTCAACCCATGGTCACATAGTCCAAAAACACATATGTAAGAAGCTTCCACATTGCATGTTGCAGAAGAGTGACAGAAGTTGTTTCATAGAATCCTTTAGAGAGTGTGTGTGGTCATGTGGATTATTGTGGTTTTGGAAGAGAGGACATGCAATGAAACCAGTGGATCCATGTGTCATGGGAAAAGAACAAATGCAATGACTCTAGGGACTCCATGTGTCAAGCCATGGTCATAGAGACCAAAAATACATAGGAAAGTAGATTCCACATTGCATGGTGCACCGGTGTGGCAGAAGTTGCATCATAGAATCCATTGGAGTGTGTATGGTCATGTGGATCCATGTGGTTTTGGAAGAAAGCACATGCAATGATACCAATTGATCCATGTGTAGTGAGAAAAGAACAAATGCAATAACTCTAGGGACTCCATCTGTCAAGACATGGTCACAAAGAACAAAAAACATAGGAAAGCAGCTTCCACATTGCATGTTGCACCAATGTGGCAGAAGTTGCGTCACATAATCCACTGGAGTGTGTGTGGTCATGTGGATGAATGTGGGTTTGGAAGAGAGCACATACAATGGCACCTACGGATCCATGTGTCATGAGAAAAGAACAAATGCAATGACTCTAGGGACTCCATGTGTCAATCCATGGCCACAAAGACCAAAAACACATAGGGAAGCAACTTCCACATTGCATGTTGCACCAGTGTGGTAGAAGTAGCATCACAAAATCCACTTTAGTGTGTGTGGTCATGTGGATCAATGTGGTTTTGGAAAAGAGCAAATGCAATGAACCAGTGGATCCATGTGTCATGGGAAAATAACAAATGCAATAACTCTAGGAACTCCATGTGTTAAGCCATGGTCATATAGACCAAAAACACATAGGGAAGCAGCTTCCACATTGCATGTTGAACTAGTGTGGCAGAAGTTGCATCACAAAATCCACTAGAGTGTGTGTGGTAATCAGGATCAATGTGGTTTTGGAAGAGAGCACATGCAATGAAACCAGTGGATCCATGTGTCATGGGAAAAGAACATATGCAATGACTCTAGGGACTCCATGTGTCAAGCCATTGTTACAGAGACCAAAAACAAATAGGGAAGGAGCTTCCACATTACATGTTGCCTAGTGTGGCAGAAGTTGGATCACAGAATCCACTGGAGTGTGTGTGGTCATGTGGATCAATGTTGTTTTGAAAGAGAGCACATCCAATGAAACCAGTGGATCCTTGTGTAATGGGAAAAAACAAATGCAATGAATCTAGGGACTCCATGTGTGAAGACATGGTCATAGAGATCAAAAACACATAGGGAAGCAGCTTCCACATTGCATGATGCACTAGTGTGGCAGAAGTTGATTCACATAATCCTTTAGAGTGTGTGTGGTCATGTGGATCAATGTGGTTTGGGAAGATAGCACATGCAATGAAACCAATCGATCCATGTGTCATAGTAAAAGAACATATGCAATGACTCTAGGGACTCCATGAGTCAAGCCATGGTCATAGAGACCAAAAAACATATAGGGAAGCGGCTTTCACATTGCATGTTGCACTAGTGTGGCATAAGTTGCATCACAGAATCCACTGGAGTGTGTGTGGTCATGTGGATCAATGTGATTTTGGAAGAAAGCACATGCAATGATACCAAATGGATCCATGTGTCATGAGAAAAGAACAAATGCAATGACTCTAGGAACTCCATGTGTCAAGCCATGGCCACAGAGACAAAAAATACATAGTAAAGTAGCTTCCACATTGCATGTTGCACCAGTGTGGCAGAAGTTACATCATTGAATCCACTAGAGTGTGTATAGTCATGTGGATCAATGTGGTTTTGGAAGAGAGCACATGCAATGGCACTGGTGGATCCATGTGTCACGGGAAAAGAACAAATGAAATAACTCTAGGCACTCCATATGTCAAGCCATGGTCAGAAAGACCAAAAACACATAGGGGAGCAGCTTCCACATTGCATGTAGCACCAGTGTGGCAGAAGTTGCATCACAGACTCCACTAGAGTGTGTTTGGTCATGTGGATCAATGTGGTTTTGGAAGAGAGCACATGCAATGACACAAGTGGAACCACATGTCATGGGAAAAGAAGAAATGCAATGACTCTAGGGACTCCATGTGTCAAGTATGAAGCCGTACTACACGCCCAGGTCTTCATACTACTTTCTCTTTGTTTGTTTTCCAAATATGGCCAAATTTGGCGGCATGCAAATTCTTCGATATGGGATCATGAATCATCAGCATAAAGTATGATGTAGATATGTCCATGACCCTGGTCGTTCGGCTTGAAATGCAAGAATGTTCATATTCATTGACAACTAATAAACTTAAATACATTTAAATTTAACCACTTGATTTTATGTTTGAATTTTACACAAACAGTGGGAGTACATTTTACATCAAGGAACTAAAAAAGGTAAAATTGCATCGAGGTCCATACATTTAGCATGAAGCACCCTAAAATTAAGCAGGGAAAACAGTCGGGTTCGGCTCCTTCTCGAGAGAGTAGCTGGTCGCGCCATACTCTTCATACTACTTCCTCTTTGTTTGTTTTCAAAATATGGCCCAATTTGGCGGCATGCAAATTCTTGGATATGGGATCATGAATCATCGATATAAAGTATGATGTAGATATGGCCATGACCTTGGTCCTTCGGATTGAAATCCAAGATTGTTCATACTCATTCACACTAAGCTTAAATACGTTTAAATTTTACCACTTGCTTTTATCTTCGAATTTTACATGGACGGTGGGAGTACATTTTACAGAAAGAACCTAAAAAGGGTAAAATTACATCAAGGTCCATACTTTTAGCACAAAGCACCCTAAAATTAAGCTAGGAAAACAATCATGTTTGGCTCCTTCTCGAGAGAGAAGCTAATCGAGCCATACTCTTCATACTACTTCCTCTTCGTTTGTTTTCAAAATATGGCCAAATTTCGCGGCATGAAAATTCTTGGATATGTGATCATCATCAGCATAAAGTATGATGTAGATATGGCCATGACCATGGTCGTTCATTTTGAAATCCAAGAATGTTCATACTCATCGATAACTAATAGTCTTAAAGACGTTTAAAAAAAGCTAAATTACATCGAGGTCCATACATTTAGCACGAAGCACCCTAAAATTCATGTTTTACTCCTTCTCATGAGAGAAGCTGATTGAGACATAATCTTCATATTACTGCCTCTTCGTTTGTTTTCAAAATATGCCCAAATTTAGCGGCATGCAAATTCTTGGATATGGGATCACGAATCATCAACATAAAGTATGATGTAGATATGCCCATGACCTTGTTCGTTCGGCTTCAAATCCAAGAATGTTTATACTCATCGAGAAGTAATAATCTTAAATACGTTTAAAAATTTACCACATGCTTTTAGGTTCAAATTTTACACAGGTGGTGGGAGTACAATTTACATCAAGGACCTTAAGAGGGGGGAAATTACATCGAGATCCTTACATTTAGCATGAAGTACCCCAAAAATAAGCAAATAAATAAAACATTCAGGTTCGGCTCATTCTCGAGAGAGCACCTGATCTAGACATACTCTTCATACCGCTACTTCCTATTCATTTGTTTTCAAAATATATGGCCAAATTTGGTGGCATGCAAATTCTTGGATATGGGATCATCATCGGCATAAAGTGTGATGCTGATATGGCCATGACCTTGGTCATTCGGCTTGAAACTCCAAGAATGTACATACTCATTGACAACTAATAATCTTAAATACGTTTAAATTTTACCACTTGCTTCTAGGTTCGAATTTTACACGGACGGTGGAAGTACCTTTTACATGAAGGACCTAAAAAGGTAAAATTACATCGATGTCCATACATTTAGCACGAAGCACCCTAAAATTAAGCAAGGAAAATAGTTGGTTGGGAAGCTTGAGAACTCATAAAACTTGGTAATCAATTGTAAGTATATCAAGGTCCACGCTTTGTCTAAAAACTAGGATTTTTGTTGTGGTACTTTGAGCCATTTTTCTTCCTACTTGCTTACAGAAAAAATCTTGTCGCTTTCAGTTTTATTGTTCCTATAAGTTGGAAACTATGGTTGCCATCATTTTTCACCTTGCCAAGATACACACATCTACCAAATATGGGAATATTACAATACAATACGATGTGCATATGGTTGTTACCTTTGTTGTTTGGCTTGAAATCCAAGAGTGTTCATACACCATGGGCCATATATATATTGTGCAACTAATGTTTTTGTAATTTATGATGACTCACATTTATTAATTATTTTTTAGTGCAAATAGTAGTACATGCAAGAGGACGTCATGAAGAAGGCTTCATTTTTAGGGTTTTCATTATTTTCATTCATAGCTAGTGAGGGTCAAATTGTTAACATGCATATTGGTAGCAAGAATTTTAATCCTACAGAACTCTTGTTGGTTTTTGAAGTATTGACCCCCTCCGTACCATAAAGAATCAAAGGATGTTTGTAACTTTTTAAGAGCATTCTATCATGTTTACTTGTAGTTCAAATTTGAAAATGATTTTTTATCCCTAATTTTTGGAAACTCCCAGTACTGGTAGCATTATTGTTCACCATGCCAAGATGTACTCATCTACCAAATATGGGAACATTACCATAAAGTATGTTGTACATATATGAGGCCATTTAGCTTGTCTTTCGGCCTGAAGCCTAAGGATATGTTCATACATGGCAGGCCATATTTTCAATTAGTTTGTTTTTTATATGTGAACTCTCTTGATAATAATCATTTTTCACAGCAAGTAGTACAAGTCAGTGGTTATCGTGCAATGTTCTTTTATTGTTTTCAAATAAAAGTCAAATTTTGTACATGCAAATTCTTAGTAAGAAGTTGAGATCAACAAATTCATTGGTTTCTGATATATTGAAGTCTAAGTGTGGGTACCTTCAAAAGATACTTGTATAACTTTAAGAGCAATCTGCTACTTACTCATAGTTCAAATTTTATCTAAGATTGATAAATCAGATTAAATTAGTTCAAGAATGTGAAGTTTTCTAGGAAACCTTGAGAACTCAAAAAAGTTCGTAATCATAAGTGAAACATGCATAAACTTTGTCTAGAAACTGGGCTTATGGCATTTCGAGGCATATTCACCGTGCTTGCTCTTAGGAAAATAAATCACGGGAAAATAATTGTGAGGTGTAATAAACAGACATATATCATTCGTCCGACACTTTTAAAAAAACTCTTAGATGGACATTTGGATCTGTGAATGAAACGTCAAGTCTTATGTACAAACAAGTTATGTTCAAAAACAAGTTTATTAGGACCAAATAAAGCCTTCATAAATTCAATGTGCGAGGGACTGATATGTTGGTACCTTTGTGTAAACATTGACGTTTCATCTGAAATAAGTCTCTTAAATCCCAGCTACATGCATCCAAAAAGTATTGTGGATGATAAATATCGTTAGTATCCAGGTTTTAGCATCATTCAAATCTTTGTGTGTGAATGGGAGCAATGACATTCGGGGACCACTTGTTAGTATTGCTACCAATGAGGTTAAATCGGTCATTACAGGACTAACTAGCCAACTTTGTGCATATTAGGCCAAAAACTATTAAAATGTGCAAAAACGACGTCCACCAAGTGTTTTGTGCAAAAGTGCGATGAAAAGATGGTGGATCGTGCAATTTCCTCTATATAAAAAAATGTTTTATACTGTTGATACATTGCAAATGTATCTATAATTTTTGATGTTCTATGCTTGGTTTTATCTACTTTCTTGTGTTTTGTCCACACTTTGGAGTACTTTTCATATGATTTCTTGGACTAACCTATTAACAAGATGCCACAGTGCCAGCTGCCTATTTTTTGCTGTTTTTTGGTTCTAGGAATGTCAGAAAATGAATATTCTCGGAATTGGACGGGACAAAAACCCAAGTTGATATTTTACCGGAAGACTCACAGAGCTAGAAGACGAGACGGAGAGGGGCCATAGGGCGGCCACACCATCTGGTGGCGCGGGCTAGCCCTATCCGCGCCACCAGGTGGTGTGGGCCCCTGGCCGCCCACCGACCTTGCCTCTTCGCCTATAAGAAGCCTCCCGATGCATAAACCCTAAAGGATCAAGCCTTCAGCCACGAAAAGTTCCGCAGCGTCGCCGCCACCGAGGGGATATTCGGGGGACAGAAAGTCTCTGTTTTGGCACCCTGTCAGGATGGGGAAGTGCCCCTGGAGCCATCTCCATCGATCTCCACCGCCATCTCCATCACTGTTGCTGATTCCCATGATGAGGAGGGAGTAGTTCTCTCTCGAGGCTAAGGGTTCTACCGGTAGCTATGTGTTCATCTCTCTCTATGCATGATCTTATTGAGATCATGAGCTTGTAATCTATAGATCTACCTTGCTACTCAAGTGCTTTAATAGATCTCTGCTCTCCCCATGTGTGTGAAGTTGATAGTGTGCACACCATGGTGGCACTTAGGCTAGAGATTACAAATACTTGTTATGAGTTATATTTGGAGTTGGATATCTTTATGAAATTGTGGTGTTTGTTTGAACCATCTAGTGCTCAAGGTGATAGTGTGGGGTTATATAGATGGGGAAAGCGGACTTTGAGGAGTGGTGTTATAGCCCTACCATGGATTAGAGTGTCCAACCGGAGAGTAGTTCAGCGTAGAATCATAAATATGAATATATTTATTTGAGAGTGTTCACTAGTGAAAGTATGATCCCTAGGCCTTGTTTCTAAGCATTGAAACACCGTTTGCAATTAGATCTGTTACATGTTTGCTTGCTTCCATCTTTATTTCAGTTTGCCTTTAGTCTCTTCCATGCCTTCAAGCTATTTTCTATCACCGTTACCACTTATAATTATCCATACCCCTTGTATTTCACTATCTCTTCGCCGAACTAGTGCACCTATACACCTGACAAGTGTATTGGGTGTGTTGGGGACACAAGAGACTTCTTGTATCTTGATTGCAGGGTTGCTTGAGAGGGGATACCTTTGACCACTTCCTCCCTGAGTTCGATAAACCTTGGGTGATCCACTTAAGGGAAAACTTTCTGTTGTTCTACAAATCTCTGCACTTGGAGGCCCAACAACTGTCTACAAGAATAGAAGTGCGTAGACATCAAGCTATTTTCTGGCGCCGTTGCCGGGGAGGTAAGGTAAAAGGTACTCACATCCTCCGGTGTGAGTGCTCAAAGTTATTTTCTTTAGATTCTGCAATTTTGTCTTTTTGTTTCTTGTTTTCACTAGTTAGGCTTAATGGAAAACAACAAAAAAAATTAGAGAACTTTTTAGTATTTTTCCTAAGTTAGAATATGAATTGTCTGAAAAGAAAATTAAAAAACCCATGGAACTTTGTTTGCATGCTAATAGCAATGTTAGTAGTATGAATCTTTTGAACACCATTATTACTAATGCTATGGAAACGTCTAAGCTTGGGGAAGTTGGTTTTTATGAAAATGATCTTTTTAGTTCCCCAGCTTTAAAGAAGAAAATTTGCTCTGATGATACTTTATCTCCCATATGTGGTAATTCTGATGATACTTGTGATATTCTAAATCCACATACTGAAAGCATCCCTTTTAAAATACCTATAAAATTGTTGAACGTGTTATGAATAACTGCTATTTTGGAGATGGAACTGTCCATCCTGGTGATCATTTACTCTTTATACATGAATTATGCGAGTTGTTCAAGTTTGCAGGTATTTCAATGAACCAAGTTAAGAGGAAGCTATTCCCTATTTCACTTAAGGGCAAAGCAAGGGAGTGGTATGAGCTACTAGATGATCCTCATCATTTGGAGTGGAAGGAACTTGAATCTCTTGTTTACTCTAAATTTTATCCTCCTCATGAAATTCATAAAGATAGGAATTACACTTATAATTTTTATCCACATGATGGAGAAAGTATTGCCCAAGCATGGGGGAGATTGAAGTCACTAATGCTCAAATGTCCCATTCATGAGCTCCCCAATAATATTGTTATTAATAATTTCTATGCAAGGCTTCCAGGACATTACAAGGACTATCTAGATACTTGTTTAGAGGGATCTTTCACAATTAAGGAGGTCAAAGCTAAGTGGGATCTTCTTGAAACAATTCAAAGCAATACTGAAGATTGGGATAACAACAAAGGTAAAGAACCAGGTATAAACTATGAGTATGATTGCATTAAGTCTTTCGCTGAAACTGCTGATTTTCAAGAGCTTAGTGCTAAATATGGTCTTGATCCTCAAATTCTTGTTAATTGTTATAGAACCTTTGCTTCTCATATTAATGCTCCTAAAGAAAAATGGGACATGTCTCATGAGCCTTATAAAGACACTTGCATGGAAAATGAAATTATTATTAATGAAAGTAATAAACATGCTCAAACTTTTGAAAGTACTACTTCTTATAAGCATGTTAATTTTTGTGGAATACATAGACCTTGTGAAAAGAATCAAATTGAAGAAGAATATTGTATCACCCACAGGAATGAAAAAACTAGAACATGGTATAGGGCTCTAAATGATCTTGGTAAAAAAGTTTGTGCCCTCTATCCTTTTATTTGTGAAATTTGCTTTGAAGTGGGTTATTTCAATTTTCAATGCTCAGGCCATAATAATAGCCCTTCTAATCCAATGAGTACTGCAAGTTTGTATTGTGATGACATGATCACTCCTAATCAACATGATGAACTTACATTATTTTTGGGGTGTGAGGAGTTATCAAGAAAAAATTCTTTGGTAGATATGAGTGCTTTTGGTATGAATAGTGTCATGCATGGTTTTCATCTTTATTGTGTTGATAATTTCCACACAAATACTTACATACAAAATATTATAAAATATGAGATTTTACCAAAATATGACAGGACTAATATGTGTTTTGTTCTTATTAATGAAAAGGAGGAATCCTCCAAAGTTTCTTCTATTGTCTCGAACGATAAACTAGGGTATATGGAGAAGCTTCCTTTCAAGCCTCTCCCTCCTAAAGAGAAGAAGAAAAGGAGGAGTAAAAGGAGAGAGGAAACGATATTTTCCCTAAGCATGTTGCTCCTATTATAGTTTTTGATGAGTCTGAACTCGATGATGTTCCTATGCCTATTACCTATAGTAGTGATCATGATTGGGAAAAGCACACTACCTTTGATATTGAAAATCTCTTCGATACCAATTCTGAAAATGATGATATTAATAATTTCTATACTATTAGTGCTATCCATGATCCTTCCAATGATGATACAAATGAACACACATTGGAGGATAACTATTCTATTGCTTATGATGATACTATACCTCCAATATATGATGATTGCAATGATGATTATGATATTTTCAGTCCACCTACTATTGAGGAGGAAATTAATTATGATTACAATATGCCTCCTATATTTGATTATTATGGTGATGAAAATAATAATGATATCTATTTTGTTGAATTTGCTCCCACTACAATCAATAAGAATGACTATGTTTATGTGGGGAGTATTAATTCTTTTATGCATGTGGCTCATGATAAGAATGTTTCTTGTGATAGTTATATTGTTAATTGTATTCATGTTGCTACTGAAAGTTATTATGAGAGAGGGAAACATGGGCTTATGTATTTCAGCATTATTAAGTTTCCCCTCTTTATGTTGAAAGTCTTGAGGTTGCACTTGTTTTGGTTTCCTATGATTGTTTCTTTGTGCTTTCATGACTTGTTTCTTTACAAGATTCCTATGCATAGGAAGTGGGTTAGACTTAAATGTGCTTTGAATTTGCTTCTTGATGCTCTCTTTTACTTCAATTCATATTTCTTATGTGAGCATCTTCTCAAACTATCATGCCTAACTTAAAGGTGTTAAAGAAAAGTACTTATAGGGAGATAACCCAAAAGTTTTAGTTGAGTCTTTGAAGTTATTGCTTCAGTAATAACCTCTGCTTATCATTTTTGTGTGGTTTTTGTGCCAAGAGTAACCTCTAATGAGAGAGAAATAATGCTTGGGAAAGTTGCTGTCCCGAAACAGATTTTTGTGCTTCACTGTAAAAATTCGTGTAAAATCTCTGTACGTCCTTTTGAGGCGTGACTTTTTGTGCTTATGCCCAAGGTTGTTATCTAACTTTCGGTAGTTCAACACTTTGCGATTTGAGCATCATAAGGTCTTTGAAAAAATTATTCTTTACCTGCTGGTCTGTTTTGACAGATTTCTGCCATTATTTGCATTTGCTTCTTGTTGGTTCGTTTTTGAGTCTTGTGGGGAATTGAGCTTTTTGAGGGAAGTTCTACAGTAGCTTGTGTTTTAATAGAAGTTTTATTGGTGTTAGAACTGAACCTAAAGACTTATTATCTTGAGTGCACTAATGTTGCTAATAAAGATTGTGTGAAGTTTTGTATGAAGGAAAATTTTCAGGTGTATGGAAGGAATGAGTAATGATATGAAGGATGGACTAAAGATCAAGCTTGGGGATGCCACGCGTGTCACCCCAAGAAATATCCAAGAAGTACATGCGTCAAAGCTTGGGGATGCCCAAGGCATCCCCTTCTTCATCAATAAAAATCCAGGTTTCTTCCAAACGCTTCATTTTTATTGTTTCATGCACATTTGTGTTGTTCTTGGAGCGTCTTCTTTTTTGTTTTAGTTTTGGTTTTTTTGTTTTCTTTGTTTGCTGAATAAATTGGTTGGACCCCCTCTTTCATACATTGGTTTTCAAATAGTTTGGTTTGGATTGGAGAAGAGTAGGAAAGTTCATGCTTAAGTGATAAAGAGAGCTTGTTTTTGACTGTGGCCTATGCTTTGTCATGCCATGCTTGATATTGTTTTGGATTTAGGCTTAGTATTCTTTGCTGTAGCATGACATGTTATAAACAAATGAGATTTCTTAATGTGCCTTGGATGAATCATGCGTTGTTTTAGCATATTAAAGCATAGTATTGTGGTATTCTTCTTTGATGCTTTATTTGGGTTGACTTGGCACATGCTCACACCATGTTATGACTATCCCAAGTCACCATAAGCCTTTATGATCCTTTAGTTTTCAACTTGTAGTATCACTTTATGCTTTGATCAATGATGTTTTGTCGCTCTGCATGATTATGGCCATTTATTGCTCTCTTAGTTGGTCGCTCCCAGTCTTTTTCTAGCCTCCGTAACCAAGTATGAGTTCCACTCATGCATCCAACTCCAAATAAAACCAAGTTATTCCAAAGAGTCCACCATACCTACCTACTAGCATATGCTACTCCAAGTATATTCATGTTTTTATCTACCTTCCGAATTAAACTTATTATGAGAAAACTAGTGATTAAAGCTCTCACGAACTTGATGGCACACTTTACTTTTCTTGCCCTTAATAAACTTGAACCATTGTGTCGTCTATGTTGTATATGCTTGCACTTATTTATTGGGGATTAGCAGAACCATGCTGTCATGGGGAACACTTTCAACATTGCACTTGTACTTTGTACCTAGTTGATATCATGCTCTTTTGTCTATGAATGTCGTCGGTGTGAAATGAAAGGGGAGCTTGTAAGTCCATGGAGTTATGTATATGTGTTAGAGAAACGCCTGGGCCGCTGGTCTAATCCATGCTGACATGGTGGAAACCTGCAGCGTAACCATAATGAGATGTCTATGAAGCATTCTTCTTATAAAAAAAGAGTCAGATATTGAGAAAAAAGAGAAAAAAATAAAAAAATAGATATACGAAAAGAGGAAAGAGAGGAAAAAGCACCATATTCCCATGGTAAATAAGAAATTGCTGAGATGCTCGTTGTCTGCTTGCCTTATCATTTTGATATGGGGATTCTTCTGTATCATCTGGCAAGGGGTACCCCGTTGGCGGTTCTCTATGATACACATGTACTTACGATGACAAGAACTTACCGGTGACTAAACTTGAGTAGCATGAGGAGCGGCCCTCATATTCAAGGGACATGAGATTTCCAACTTATACTTTGTCAAGCATATACTCCATAGTTTGTTCACTTTAACCTTAATCACTTCAAGATGCTTATGTGTAACTACCTCGGTGAATTACGCTCTTAGTTACAAGCCTGGATGAGCGGAAATGGTTAAAATAGTACGGTGGGGCCCAAATGCCACTCACAGGTAGACCTTTCGACCGTCCTAACCATTTCCAAACATCGGGACAAGAACGAGCGGCGTAATCGGCAGGCGAAGGGATCAACTACATACACAAATGTGTATGTATGCAAGCCACCATACAATAGTCCTCAGAGCCGTTCCATCTAAAAGAAATAGAAATATTGCAACGCCATACGGCAAGATCCAGATATCCTAGATAGATATAATAGTTTAGGATATCTCCTCATACATCAAACATCAGAGTATCAGGCGGAAGCGGAAAACAAGATCCGAGTACGGATAAGAAGCAAATCGGCATAAGATGCCCCATAAATAAACAGATCCCGCCCACAGATCTCACGGATCCCCGTTCCCGGAATCTCTACACCGAATGATCGTTGCCAACATCGCCCGTCTCCTCCACCCAGTATCCATCTTGCGAGCTTACCTGTTCATCTGAATCAAACAATTTATCGTGTGAGACCCTAGGGGTACTCAGCAAGTCTTTATGCCTCTAAAGGGGACACAACCTGGGGTGACGCAATTGCAGCAAAAGATAATACCTAACAATTCTATAGATACTCGCTATCCATCCGCCTAACCAAAGATAGACGGATGTCCGTGAATTAATAACAACAGTTATAACAGTAATATTAACAGATCCATCCTCCTCCTCGCTTACCAACGAGGAAGCGGACGAACAACACCCCCCATCCGTTGGTAGTTTTATTATCCATTCCATGAGCGTTGCACTAATTACTAGTCAGGTACTTAGTCAAATTAAAAGCGGTACTTTAGTTATACTTGTCTATGATCGAGAAACTGTGCTCCAAGTCGTCCATAACCACGGACACGGCTTTCAGAAAGTTTTACCCTGCAGGGGTGCACAAATATCAACACACACTCAATCAACCTCGGAAAAACCAAATCAAAACCCAACGAGGCAGTCACGACAAAGCGATCACAGGATTCAGAAATATTTCAGGGGGCCACCCCATTAAGCTACCCGCAACGAAGCTGGCCGGCTCCGAGACGGACCCAAGGTTTGCGTGGACGGCTGTAAATGAATGGGAACCCGAAAGTGTGACTGGGCTTGTCGATACAGCGAAAACGTGTCATGGACCTAAATAGTACAGGTGCTCCACGCACAATCTTAAATAAAGCAGTAAAGCATGGCATAAGTACAGGATAGTAATAAAGCCCCAAACTAATTGTGGCCCCAAGAAATAAGAATGAATCAAGCTCTGGCTCAGGGGGTTCATAAGCCTCCCGGATGTGGATAGCGCGAATATTCAAGGAACAGGAATCAAGTACTCGGGGTCCTACGGGACACAAGTGAGCATGAAAAACCAAATAGCAGATATTGCTCACCGATGCCACTTTCATTAGTTATCCCATTACTACTCAGGTTAAGTTGTTTAGGTACCTCGTTATCCATCAGACACTCACATACCCTACGCATGCTGTTCTACGACCCGCATGGCTCAAACAACTCCTGTAGTAATGGCTCATGGGATGGAGGGACGAGCTTCGGTGGGGTTTAAAAATAAGGGCTATGCAATACTTGGGATTCAGTTTAATGCAATCGCGACTCAATGATGCAAGAATAAGATAGAGGCAATATGTACTATATGTATGCAAGCATGTGGTAGTGCTTGCCTGGCAGCTCAGTTGAAGCGAGAGAAGGATCTGGGTAGTGCTCCTGGTTATCTTGATATATCCCCTGCTCAGCGTCTATTCGAAGAAGAACCAAACAAACAAGGGCCAACATAAATAAAGTGCACAAGCATATGAATAAAATGCGACAAGCAAACAATCATGCCATGATGAATGATGCACAATTTGCATGGCAATAAAGTAGCATGGCATGGGTGAGGTGTGGGGTACAAGAATAAAGCATTTTATGGTGTTTTAGTCACCCTTTATCCTCAAATAAGTTGTTGTATACTTTATATTTATATGATGCATGCTGCAATCCAGAACATGGAATGCATAGACAGAAAGGTCTCGTCGAGCTGATCATTTTAGACATATCATATGTCAAATTTGGAGTTATAAAACTTAAGTTATTAATTAATTAAGAAAAGGGCATTTTTATTGCAATTTTGATCAATTTGAAATTTAAAGTGTTCAAACAATATTTTGAATAGCATATTTGAAATCCTCACATTTTTCTGATTCAAAAACATATATTATTTGTTTAATTTGGAATTATATTTTAAAAGATATTTGAAAACAGATTTAAATTTGAATTTAAAACAAATTTGAAAAGGTTTAATTTAAAACAGAAAACAGAAAAACCTTTTGCTACTCACACAGATCTAGCCATAGACAGTGACAAGTGGGGCCAAGCTGACTGGCGGGGCACACGCGCGCGAAAAAGCTTTTTACACCGCGGGCTGGCTTAGCCGCACCCGTTGACAGCTGGGGTCGGGGCAGCGGGGGCCACGCGCGCGCGTCACCCAGCGGGGATGCGACACCTGGGCGGTCCGAGGACTGTGCGGTGGGGTTTTCCCGGAAACGAAGGGGCCCTTTTGCGAAAGCGGCGACCGACTGACAGGTGGGCCGTGGGGGCTGCGGGTTGAGGCGGGAAAAAGGCCAGGGGGCTTTCTGCAAAAACGACGACGACGCCAGCCTGTCTGCTGCGCGCCGTCAGCAGAGATCAGGGGATCGGCCGGAGTTCAGAGGACGATGGCGACTAAACTGTGGCGAATCTCGACAAGTCGCAAAAAGGAAAACTGCAGAGGGCGAAGCGGGCTACCATTTTTGTTTAGCAAGCTCGCACGAAGGCGGCCTACAGCGCGCGGGGCAGGGTGAGGAACAGGGGCGGACGGTGCTGCGGTTGCTGCTGTCTACCAGAGCACGGCGCGTGGTGGCGGCGCACGGAGGCCGCTCGACAGAACGAACTAGTGGTGCAGGGCATGAAGAGGAAGGAGAGGATGTCAGGGTCGTTCGGGTGCTCACCAGGACGCTTCCGAGCTAGCTGGAGCGGAGCAGATGGTGCAGGAGGCTCGCGGCAAGGAAGGTCCAGAGGCTGTCGGGCATGGCGGCGTGGTGGCTGCTCCGGCGGTTTCCTGTAGCTTCCAGCGGAGTTAGACGATGTAGAAGAAGCAGAGGGCTCGCCAGAACTCGAGGGCCTGCTTGACGCGCTCCAGATCATCGAGAGGAAGATGTGGCCATGGCTAGGGTTTAGGGGCATGATTGAAAACTTGCAAGCTTGGGGAGGAAGAAGGGAGGTAGAGGAGGACCTGGGCGCCTCCCAGATCCGATCTGAGATGGTTATGGTGAGCTGGGGTGGTTGGGGAGAGAGGGGAGGGAGGAGCACATGGGTTTGGTGTGTAAAAGAGGGCATCAGTGAGGCTTCCTTCTCTCTCCTTTTCTTGTGCTTTAGCTAGAGAGATGGAAAGAGAGGGACCAGGGGAGGGCATGTGCTGAACGTGGTGGTTCTGGTTGTTGGCTTGACCATCTTGTGGTGCAAGAAAAAGAGGAAGAGGGGAGGGGCTCGGGTGCACTTGTCTAGCTTAGAAGGGTAGCTCGGTTAGGGTTTTGTCTAAGGTTGGGGTAGGTAGCTGGGGTGTGGGCCAGCTTGGTAGCGAGAGGGGCATCTCGGCATGGTGAGAGGAGAGGGTGAGATGGGAGGGGGAGAGAGAGGGTGTAGGGAGATGGTTTAGGGTTTAGGGATAAAAGTTGAAAAAAAATGCCCACACATGGCTTGCATGGATGGGGGATGGGTGTAGGGTTTTGCAAACTCAAACAAGATCAAACAAAAAGGAGTGGAAGAGAGGGATAGAGGTGATGGATGGATATGGCCTCATAAAGAGAAAACCCATTTAAACCAAGAGAGAACAATTGGCTAAGGTGGAGGTACTCTTGCATGGCCCATGCAATTTAATAAATGCCATGATTAAATTCTTGTGAAAACAAAATAATAGCATGGCATTATCCTTATGCATTCCCAAGAAGTTGGATCAAGGCCAAGCAAAAGAATTTGTAGAAGTAGATCCATCTTATCTCCCATGAGCTAGATTAAATACCAAAAGAAAATAAGATACAAGCTCATGGATAATGGGATGGTGGAATTATGAGGTGGTGAAAGAAAGGGTGGTGGAATTGGAATAGAAGATATGCCCCCAACTCAACTTGGGCATTTAAACAATATATCAATAACCAAATACAATATCAAGAGGCAAATACAATTAACAATGCATATGAGAGAAGAACCAAAGCAAAAAGGGTTTTAATATGATGCTCAAATGCAAGGTGGCATGATGACATGAGCATGATATAATTATGATGCAACAATTGTATATAGGAAGTAGCCATTATATTACTAGACCAAGTAGCATTACAATTGTTAGACAATTGGGATGCTACATTATGATAGGGGCAATGAGAGCTGAAAGCTATTAAGTACCATAATTTTTGGAAGCTCTTTATGAAACTTGAATCCCTACTTCCTTCTATGAAGGCCTTTCTTCCACTTATATATTGAGTCTCTACCTTCTATCATTGCGCACCCACTTATATATTGGCCATTCTTAGTTCTATGTGCATTGTCCCAAGACTTGTTGATGGATGCATAGCTTTGATATTGCTTGTTTTAAACTATTTGTATGTAGTCACTCTTATGAACTTTGAAGGTGTCCTATGCATTTATGTTTGCTACTCTATGAGGGACAAGCTGAATGCCACTATGCTATGTTTTATTTATGTGAAACAAACAAACATCTTGCAAATCATTGTTATTCATTAATCTTTTGTTTGTGCCTTTTCATGTTGCAACATAGTTTCTTTGTCTTATTGCTAGAACTTTGTCTGTCATGTTATGATTGAAGTACTATGATCCTAGCTTTGAATGTTTTACAAATACTTTGATCAAGTTTATGATGGTGCATGTCACCTCAAAAATTATTCTTTCTTTTTATCACTTACCTACTCGAGGATGAGCAGGAGTTAAACTTGGGGATCTTGATACATTGCAAATGTATCTATAATTTTTTATGTTCCATGCTTGGTTTTATCTACTTTCTTGTGTTTTGTCTACACATTGGAGTACTTTTCATATGATTTCTTGGACTAACCTATTAACAAGATGCCACAGTGCCAGCTGCCTGTTTTCTAATGTTTTTGGTTCCAGGAAAGTCAGAAAATGAATATTCTCGGAATTGGACGGGACAAAAGCCCAAGTTGATATTTTACCAGAAGACTCACAGAGCTAGAAGATGAGACGGAGAGGGGTCACAGGGTGGCCACACCATGTGGTGGCGCGGGCTAGCCCTGACCGCGCCACTAGGTGGTGTGGGCCCCTGGCCGCCCACCGACCTTGCCTCTTCGCCTATAAGAAGCCTCCCGATGCATAAACCCTAAAGGATCAAGCCTTCAGCCACGAAAAGTTCCGCAGCGCCGCTGCCACTGAAGGGGAGATTTGAGGGATAGAAAGTCTCTGTTCCGGCACCCTACCGGGACGGGGAAGTGCCCCCGGAGCCATCTCCATCGATCTCCACCGCCATCTCCATCACTGTTGCTGATTCCCATGATGAGGAGGGAGTAGTTCTCTCTCGAGGCTAAGGGTTCTACCGGTAGCTATGTGTTCATCTCTCTCTATGCATGATCTTATTGAGATCATGAGCTTGTAATCTATAGATCTACCTTGCTACTCAAGTGCTTTAATAGATCTCTGCTCTCCCCATGTGTGTGAAGTTGACAGTGTGCACACCATGGTGGCACTTAGGCTAGAGAATACAAATACTTGTTATGAGTTATATTTGGAGTTGGATACCTTTATGAAATTGTGGTGTTTGTTTGAACCATCTAGTGCTCAAGGTGATAGTGTGGGGTTATCAAGATGGGGAAAGCGGACTTTGAGGAGTGCTGTTATAGCCCTACCATGGATTAGAGTGTCCAACCAGAGAGTAGTTCAGCGTAGTATCATAAAGAAGAATATATTTATGTGAGAGTGTTCACTAGTGAAAGTATGATCCCTAGGCCTTGTTTCTAAGCATTGAAACACCGTTTGCAATTAGATCTGTTACATGTTTGCTTGCTTCCATCTTTAATTCAGTTTGCCTTTAGTCTCTTCCACACCTTCAAGCTACTTTCTATCACCGTTACCACTTATAATTATCCATACCACTTGCATTTCACTATCTCTTCATTGAACTAGTGCACCTATACACCTGACGAGTGTATTGGGTTTGTTGGGGACACAAGAGACTTCTTGTATCTTGATTGCAGGGTTGCTTGAGAGGGGAAACCTTTGACCACTTCCTCCCTGAGTTTGATAAACCTTGGGTGATCCATTAAGGGAAAACTTGCTGCTGTTCTACAAACCTCTGCACTTGGAGGCCCAACAACTGTCTACAAGAATAGAAGTGCGTAGACATCAACTGCCATGGAGGGTAATACAAAGTATTGTGTTGTACTTACTACTAGTAAAACAGGTACCAGATGGAAGTTTGAAACCTAAATGGTACCCACTATTTTAGCCGGTTCGAAGAAATGAACCAGTTCATCAAAAAGTGATGATATGTGAAATGTAGTTTTTTTGTAGTACGGTACTACTAAAGCGGATAGAGGGTTACCCACTCCCATTCTCTAAATCCTCCCTATCACATTCCCACACTCACCTCACAACTCTCAGTCCTTAACGCAACCGTTGGTTCGATGAAACCAATGCCAAAACCTTTGTCTGTGGTTGAGCTAGGGTCCTCATCAAGCTCTATTTCGGAGCTGCAGGTGGCTAATTCGATTCCGCCGGCCGCAATATCCTCTCTGAAGCGTCCTTCGCCTTTCGCGTGTGTGCGGGTCGTGCCCAAGGTGAGGCGTCCATGGCCCTTAGTGTTTCGGCCGGTCCCGCTGAAATCCTCATCGCCCGCCGAGCGGTCGTCCAAGCCTCTGATGCCGCGTGCTTTGGGACCCAATGCTCGTGCGACGGAGGACACGTCCTTTTCGTCTACATGTTGGACTCTCATTCCCAATGTGCCAAATTTCAGAGTGTACGAGGTGAAACCCCTATCGGTGGCTCCCCCTTCATCATCGATTGTTTGTGCTTCTTCGGTGTATGTGGCTGGTTCTTTGTTAGTGGCGCCATGTTCATCTGCTCAACCCATCGACCCATGTGCAAGTTCGCGCCCCCCAACTGCAATGAGGTTAGATCTAGAGGATTGGGGCTTTATCCCAAATCCTACGTGCATCTAGTCAGATTTTTGCAACGTGTACTACAGGTCCTTTATTGAACTGCTTAGTTGTATGTCATATTCTTATTAATTGCCTTTTGTGATGTTCTTTATACTCCCTCCATCCAGAAATAACTAACTTGACTTTGCATAGATTCGAATGAATCTAATTTGTCTTTTGTGCTGTTCTGCTTAGTTATGGAATATTCTTGATGACGGTGATGCAGGGTTTTGTTTTGGTACTTATATGATGCATTGTGCTATTTAGGAATTTTCCATGACGCGTTGTGCTGTTTTGGTATTTTTTTATGATACATTGTGTCATGTCTCCTCACTGTGTTGTTTCGTCCATTTTGATCTGTGTTTTGCTGTTAAGGATTAAATGATATACCTTCTAGCTATTCAGATTATTTCAATGACCCATCAGTTTAGGTAATTTTGATTGCGCAGACACTGTTTCTTAAATTAATTACATGATACCTTGTGCTGTTTTCGTATTTTTGATGATGCACTACATATATGATGTTTTGTCTATCCAGATAATGCATTGTGTTGTTTTAGCCATTCATATTATGCATTGTGTTTTTTAATCAATCTAATTAAATGGTATGCCTTCTAGTAGTTGTTCAGATAATTTTGAGGACCCATCAGGTTAGGTCATTCTGATGATGCATTGTGCTCTGTAGGCAATTTAATTTACCTGATACCTTGTGTTGTTTAAGTAATTTTGATGGTGCAATGACGCATTGTGATCTTTAGTCAATTTATATAATGCACTGTGGTGTTTTAGTAATTCCAAAGCACTGACGCAATAGTAATTTTCATGTAGGACGGCCTAGTTGTAATGCCGAACTTAGACTACATTCTTGACCGTACTGCTCCAGCTCCAGGTGGCTATGAAGATGCTATCCCCATCATACCAAGGGAGTTGAAGCTGTCGGGCAGGAGAGTGGAGGCCTTGGCAAGGGCAAGTGCTGCTAGGTCGGTTGCTAGTTCTGCCAAACCGAGAAGACGCCCTAGGTCAGTTGGACTCCATGCCATCGTGCATCATCCTAGGCACTTCTACATCCAGTTAATCCAGCATGACATGTATATGCTTATCATCCCGACTTACTTCAAGCCTTACGTGAAGGGACGCCCCTACCCACAACTAGTGGTGGTCCAAGCATGCGAGGAATGCGAGTGGGTTGTCCATGTCAACCGCAACAAAGACCGGATCATCCTAGACAAAGAGTGGGCTACCTTTGCTGCTTTCCATGAGTTAAAGGAGGGTGACTGCCTTATGTTCAAGGTCACCGCAAACGGGTTCAAGATGAAAATCTATGACCGCATCACCTCCTGTCGGAAGGTGTTCGTCTGTCGTGAGCACGCACATCTTTATTAAGTGCCAATTTGGATCGAAGGATTTTCAAAGGAATTTTGGAGGAATTCGACCCATAGGATTTTTTTTCATAAGGTAGCCCTTTTTGGATGAAAGGAATCATACCTCCAAAATTCAAATAGATTGCATTTCTACACCCCAATCCCATAGGAATTCCAACACTTTTTTACACTCATTCATGTAGGATTGAGGCAATTTTCCTCCGCATTTATTGTGTTTCATTGAAATGACTTTAAGTCTACAGATTTCCTCTGTTTTGTACCTTTGACCCCGTTATCATGTGTTTTGAAATCCTATGATCGAAATAAAGCTATTTCCTCTATTTTGCAATCCATTGTTTTGTACCTGTGACCGAGTCAAATTCTTGTGTTTTTAAATCCTGTTATCCAAAGAAGACCTAACTTATCTTTAAGTTTGCCATTCGATATTTTGGCGACCGTTTGTGATGCTTATGTGTCAAGCCCTAAGTATATTCAATGTGACTACTACTAGTACTACTACTACTACTACTCCCTCCGATTCATTACTAGATATGTCTAATTCAGCGACAAGTAATATGGATCGGAGGGAGTACTACTACTATGAGCAAGCATAGCATGAGACGTTCCTAGACGTGGCTAAGAAATGTACGTACTAGAATTTTTTTCTAAATCTACTAGAAATTTACTAGACTGGTAGGCAAAAACCAATCCTAAAGATGGGACCCACTTAGTACAGCATAAGCTAATTGATTGCACCACTATGTATCTAGCCAAATTTCTCCATAAACTTTGGGTGGGTCGTAAATATTTGCAGCTAGTAGCTCGATCGCTTGATGGACCAACGAGATTGCTTGAAGGCCGGTGATAAGACCCAGAGCTTGATGTTTTGCTTCCACTATTCACTCTCCTCTCTCCTACTAGTACTACCTCGCTCCGCCTTTGCAAAAACCATTTTCTTCCACTTCTCCTCCCTTTCTTCTATACTTCTTCTTCCAGCGATGTCACAAAATATCCTATCTCCTTGGAAAAACAACAAGATGGCGGTGGTTAGAGCCGTGGAGAAATCCCGTCGGCAGGGTGACCTGCAGGCTCGGACCGAGAAAGGAGACCAGCCATGGGGAGAGGGCTCGTCTTCGCGCATGTATCCGAAGAACGGCTATCATAGGGACCAAGAGTCCGAGTAGGTTTATACTTCTGTTGATTCCTAGGCTGCCTGCTCCTACTATTGAACCGTCTCTGTACATCTTCCAGTGCAGGCAGCTTGCGGTCGAATTTTCCACCCCACGGGTCGATAGCATCATGGATATCTCTGACGCATACGATGCCCTCATGCACGCTCTCGGTCGAAGAAGAGAGGTACTATAGTCACTATACACGTATTGACATTTTATGTTCTTCTCTACATGCACTCCATGCTCTCTTACTGATGATGCATTTTCCATGCAGGAAGTTAGGACGAGAATCAGCCAAAGTAGATGAAATATATAGCTATAACATCAACATTCTGTACAAAAACTTCAAGATCAACCTAGAGTGTGATCGCCTCCGAGACGATTTGGCTTTTCAAATGAAGATCGCACGATCTTACGAGCGTGACTCCTCGACGCTTAGTGTTGAGTGCGAAAATTTGAAGAAGGAAGTCATGGAACTCCGTAGCCAGCAGCTACCATTGCAGAGATCGTCCAGGTCACTCCCCGCTAAGTAGGAAGAGAGAAGCCATTGCCCGTCAAGGTCGCGACCATTGTGGAGGTCGTCGAGGCCCTCCCTCTGCAAGGTGGGCAAAGTGTTGCAATCGCCAAATCTTGGAGTTGGAACTAGGAAGGGGAGAACTTGCCGGCGTGGCCCTCTTTTTTCTTTCTTTTGGGTGCATGGATCGTTTTTTCTCATCCGTCTTCGCATAATTATAATGCACTCTGTGGAGCTTTTGTAACGATATACTTGCCGTATAGTAGTCACTGTTTAGTGTACATATACGTTCAAATTTAGTCAAATATGTGACAACCTTTTTAATTAGGTTGGAGGGCATTTTCAGAAAAAATAGGATGGAGGGAGAGTATGTCTGATAAATCAAAATAATTAAATCGTCAATGAGTGATCTTTAAATTTGGTCATACTTTCTACTTTGTCAGATGTGTAGGGATCCAGTGTCTAGTATACTTATCAACTGTTCTGTCTTCCCTTTATGTGGCCTCTACGTCGTTGAGTGAGTTATTGGGTGATTTTTTTGCTCTTCCTATTAAAATATTGTGGTTATGATATAAGGGAGATAATATAGGGTTGCTGCTGGAGATAAGCAAAATTTAGAGGGAGAATCCTTTTAGGCTAGTCATAGTGCAAATAACTTCATGAGTAACTAAGGGTCCTACTTAGTAAAATTGCTTATGTGGCAGTGAGTTATTCACACATACCAAGCTGAAATTAGTCTATTACCTAATAAATGAACTACTCCTGTACTAACATAGACTAATAACTTATCCATGTTATAGTCTATGTTTAACTTACAATTTTCGTTAAACTTTGTTCTCTTCTCTGGTTCCTTTTTCATTTCTTTATTGCAGTAGACATTGTGTAGTACTAGACTCAATCTTTCTTACTCAACTGCGCTCCACCGTTTAGATAGTATATATTATCAAGAGGCGCGATCTCTATCTAGAAATGAAAATGCATCGTCAGCATCAGGGACACCCAACTATTGTCTGGAGTACTTTGGGTCACAAGCACAGCTACCCCTATAGTCTACCCACGGACACCCAACCATTCCTTGCATAGGCATTCCCGCCAGACCCTTCGCGGGGAAGGTATCTGCTTTGACCCATTGATTTCAGATTGGGCGAACAAGATTGCTAGACGCTGAACTCTGTGTCCCTGGATGATGTTCCTACTACTACTACTACTACGTAAAATACACTTCTAAAACAACAAATGTAACTGTGTTTATGAGTTACTAGTCTGATTTCATTAGAAGTCTAGTTATGACTGCAAACAACAGTATGTGTGAGCTGTGCTGATTAGCGAGGGTCATCAGCGGATGGTGGCCTTGACCGCACCAAAAAAGGTTTGTCACTCAATAAATTGTGCTCACGTCCATGCAACTCAGTAACTAGACTATGATCAATGTATATATGGAGAGAATACGAGTAATACAATGATCAACCAAATAGAATCCACTCATTACTACACGATGCATGCAACTCAGTATCCTAATAATTTCATGCACATAATCACGTAAGTACCTTTTTTTGAGCTGCATGCATTCACTCCTAAACACCATAAGTAAAAGTTTGAACTCGTGGAGCGCCAAAATAACATAACGTCAGCTAGCCCGATTAATGGTCTGCTACTACAATGACCTACACATCTACCCCTATAGTCTACTTTGGGACACCCAGTGATTGCTTGCATAGGCGTCCACGCCAAAGCCTTCGAAGGTAAGGTATCCCCTTTGTCCCGTTGATTTGGGATGGACGGACAATATTGCTAGACGGCCATCCCTACTCCCTCATGCCCATCCATTTCAAACACTGCGGAATTTCTAGCGCCCCTTCATTTCAAACGATACCAAAATCACGTGGTCCCCACTCCCTCGCACCCCTCCATTTCAAACATTGCAAAATTTCTCGTGCCCCTCCATTTAAAACAATACCAAAATCACATGGTCCCCACTCCCTCGCCCCCTCCAATTAAAACACTGTGAAATTTCTGGTGCCCCTCCGTTTCAAACGATACCAAAATCACATGGTCCCCACTCCCTCGCGCCCCTCCATTTCAAACACTATGAAATTTCTCGCACCCCTCTGTTTCAAAAATAACCAAAATTATGTGGTCCCCACTCCCTCGCTCCCCTCAATTTCAAACACTATGAAATTTCTGGCGCCTCTCCATTTCAAACGATACCAAAATCACATGGTCCCCACTCCCTCGCGCTCCTCCTTTTCAAACACTGCGAAATTTCTCGCGCCCCTCAGTTTCAAACAATACCAAAATCATGTGGTCCCCCACTCCCTCGCGCCCCTCCATTTCAAACACTGTGAAATTTCTCGCGCCCGGAACCTCCCATAGCACTTCTCCGGCTAGCTTTGCCCGCCAGAACTCGACACCATGCAGTCCTCACCCAACAGTATACCGGAGCTGCATCAGCTGCAGTCTCATGCAAATCACCATTGCTGCTTCACCGACATTCACCGCACCCGACCTTGGTCACCGAGTCCATTGTCGTCCACCGCACCTGATTTCCTTTTCCCACTTTCCCTTCCATAGTGTCGAATTCGTCAATGACTTCCCAAGATCTGCATCAACGCCGCCGGCATCCTCCCCACCTGTACCTTACCTGAACCGCCATGTAGTGCATCGATTCTCCCTCATCTACCACGCTCAAGTCGGGATCGAGCGCCCAAGATCTGCTTCCCCAACGCAAATAGGCGGCGCAACCGCAGCACCCTAGGTGACAAGGATGTCACCCGCGCCGGTATGGATGATGCTTAGAAGCATATCCGACCATGGTAACCAAATCTCCAACTCTTTTTTTGTTTTGTCAGTAGTACAACAGGTTCAAGCCTGTCGTAGTGAACTGCATTTTTCTAATCGTGATGTACACCCAGTCATAGCGCACGCCTATTCTTCGTGCTACATACTACGTACTAGGTCACTAGAGATGTTTGTTTGCAGTCGCTGCTCTACAAATTTTGAAGTCATGCACATGTTCTCAGCTACTCCGAACAACAGTAATTGCCTGCTATAGTGTAGTTCTTGAAAAATGTAAAATCAATGGAAAATATTAGTTTGGATTCCCTGCTCCATAGTTACTAAATATATCTAGTACATCCCGAGATAAGTTCCTGTTATTATTGCCTCCTTGGCATCGTTATGTTGTCCTGTAGTACCCATTTAGACTCTTCATACTAATTCGATTATAAGTTTGTTGTTGCCATCTGGTTCTTCAAAAGCTGCAACACTAACTATTTTCTTTTTCTTGCATAGATCCCAGAATGGAACAATGAACATGATGGTTTGCATAGCCTCTTCTATAGGTTCACAAGCGACGCCATTATTTCCTTATCTGGTGCTGGTTTGTCCTAAGCAATGGCATAACTATCCTCTACTATGTAGTTCACTCGTGGTTTGCATTTCTACTCTAGAAGTTCTCTTATGATGCCATTATATTTCTATCTAGTTGATTCTTAGCTATGACAAAAACTACATGACATTGTGTATCTCACCGTAAATTCTGAGTCACCAAACATCTCTTGCATTCTAGGAAATACCACTACTTCCATATATATTTGCTTATATGACCTGGCTAGTTTATATTTGTTGAAATTCTAAAAAAACACTTTGTTTGATTGCTCATTTCATTGTAGGCACACTTGTCTAATGATTGTTTGTCTTGTTCTACAGGTTCACGTGCGATGCTTGTTGGGTCCGCAGCATAGAAAACAAAAAAATTCCTACGATGAGAACTACACGCCAAGATCTATCTACTAGGTACAAAGCAACGGGTGGACATACATCCAACAAGAACTTACCCTCGAAGACAACGAGTTTTGTTAACGAGTAGGAACTCGTGGTTGATGTAGTCGTACACTTGCCGATCTCAAGATCGTGAGGAAGTCCGACCGCCGCAACTCAGCAGCGCATCCATACTCGCACACACGTTCAAGCCACCAGACAACCTCCACCTCCTCGCTCCAGCGATCCAGCGGAAGCAGCAACTCCTTCCAGACGAAATGCCACCGGGAACATGTATCTCGCTAATCCGAGACCATGGGGGAATGATTCTAGAGGGGGAGAGATCCTTCACAAGGAGGTGTGAGGAAGAAGGAGGAAGAGGGTGGCCTTTTATAGGAGGAGGGGGTACCCCCTCTATCCATGGCCCAGCGCATGGGGGTGACCCCTCACCTCCCCCATTCATGTGGTGGTAACCCCTCCACATTAAAACGCCTCTTCACATTCCCCTTTAAAGTCCCTACTTTAAATGCATTAAAATTCTCCAAGTTTAATGCTCTCTCATTTAATAAAACTCTTTTATTAAATTTATTTAGAATTTTGTTAATTACTTTAATTAACAAACATTCACATATAGCCCCTTGCAATATTTCAATATCACATGCAGAACCACTTTCTGTAATTTCACCCGAAACAATTTCCGGTTTCTATCGAAACAATTCCTGCGCTTTGCAATTCTTTCGTCTGAAACATATGTGCTCCAAAGTGGTGTCCGGTAAATCTTAAGTGTGTCACCCTACGGTTCGCGAATAATGCAGACATGATTGAGAATCCTCTCAGATCAATAGTCAGAAGCGGGACCTGGAGATCCATACTGACTCTTGCATATTCAACGATGACTTCTGTGATCGTGAGAACCTTTAACGCTTGTAATTTAATCCCTTTGTCTCATGATATAATACATGTTCGAGATTCGATCATCCGTATCCAAATACCTAGTTTGATCTCGTTACCGACATGCACTCTTTTCTCGTTCCCGTGATATAACATTCTAGTGATCACATCACTTGCTTGCAAGCTATCTCAATGTGATATCACCGAGAGGGCCTAGAGTATATCTATCTGTCAACGGGATTGACAAATTCCACTCTTGATCCATGAGCCTCAACATAACACCTTCGTAGCACTGAACCCATCTTTATAGTCACCCTGTTATGGTGTGACGTTTGATGTTATCAAGATACTCTTCAGGTGTTAGCAATTAACATGATCTCATGGTCTAAGGATAAAGATTACTTCGTATGATCTTATAGCAATATAAACATAATGACTTGATCGTAATGCTATACTTCGGATGAATGTTCATCACATCATTCCACCAATGGTGTGACCTTATTATTAAGAACATCCAATGTCCATGATCAGGAAACCTTGATCATCTTGTTAATCAACAAGCTAGTCTATAAGAGAGGCATAACTAGGAACCCTTTTTGTTTATTAAACACACATGTATTGATGTTTCCGATCAATACAATTCTAGCATGCAAAATAAACATCTATCATATATAAGGAATACATAATAACAACTTTATTATTGCCTCTCAGGGCATATTTCCTTCAGTCTCCCACTTGCACTAGAGACAATAATCTAGTTCACATAGTGATAAATCTAACACCCATGGAGTTTTGGTGTTGATCATGTTTTGCCCTAGGGAGAGCTTTAGTCACCGGATCTGCTACATTTAGGTATGTGTGTACTTTACAAATCTTTATATCTCCATCCTTGACATGCTCACGGATGGAGTGAAACCGGCGCTTAATATGCTTGGAATTCTTGTGAGACCTCGGTTCCTTTGCGTTGGCTATGGCTCCATTGTTGTCACAATAGATCACCATTGGGTCCAATGCACTAGGAACCACACCTAGTTCTGTAATGAACTCTTTCATCCAAACCGCTTCCTGCGCCGCTTCTAAAGCAGCAACATATTCTGCCTCCGTCGTTGATCCAGCCACCACAGGTTGTTTGGAACTCCTCCAACTAACTACTGCTCCGTTCAAGAGAAATACATATCCGGATTGAGACTTAGAGTCATCCGGATCGGTGTCAAAGCTAGCATCGACATAACACTTAGCGACTAGCTCTTCTTCACCTCCGTATATAAGAAACATATCCCTAGTTCTTCTCAAGTACTTGAGGATGTTCTTGACCGCTATCCAGGGTTCCGAACCTGGATCAGATTGGTACCTACTAGTCAAACTAATAGCCTGTGCCACATCCGGTCTTGTACATAGCATGGCATACATAATAGAGCCTATGGCCGAGGCATAGGGGATCTTATACATCATCTCTCTTTCTTCCACCGTAATCAGACTATGAATCTTACTCAATGTCTTTCCTTGCAACATAGGTAAGAACCCCTTCTTACTTTCGTCCATATTAAACTTCTTTAATATCTTATCAAGGTATGTACTCTGCGATAGCCCAATTAGGCGCCTTGATCTATCTCTATAGATTTTAATGCCTAATATATATGACGCTTCACCAAGGTCTTTCATCGAAAATTTGCTGTTTAGATAACTTTTAACACTGCTTAAAAGATCTATATCATTTCCAATCAATAATATGTCATCCACATATAATATCAGAAATGCCACATTACTCCCACTCACTTTCTTGTAAATACAAGCCTATCCATAAGTTTGGACAAATCCAAACTCTTTGATCACCTCATCAAAGCGGAGATTCTAACTCCGGGATGCTTGCTTCAGTCCATAGATGGATCGCTGAAGTTTGCATACCTTATTAGCATCCTTAGGATCGACAAAACCCTTAGGTTGTATCATATACAACTCTTGTTCAATATTACCATTGAGGAACATAGTTTTGACATCCATCTGCCATATTTCATAATCGAAATATGCAGCAATTGCTAACATAATCCTATCTGACTTAAGCATCGCTACAGGAGAGAATGTGTCATCATAGTCAACTCCTTGAATTTGTCAAAACCCCTTTGCGACAAGTCGAGCCTTATAGATGGTCACATTACCATCAGCATTAGTTTTTCTTTTGAAAATCCATTTATTCTCAACGGCCTTTCGATCGTGAGGTAAGTCCACCAAGGTCCAAACTTGGTTCTCGTACATGGATTCCATCTCGGATTTCATGGCTTCTAGCCATTTGTTGGAATCCGGGCTCATCATCGATTCTTCATACGTCGCAGGGTCATCCATTTCATCAACCATGAAATTCACAATAGGATTGTCGTACAGTTCAGGAGCTGCACGTGTCCTGCTTGACCTGCGAGGTTTGGTAGTGTCCTCTTTCGGAGTTTCATGATCAATATCATTATCTCTCTCTTCATTAGGTGAAGTCAACTCCGAAACGACTTCCGTTGCTGCGCTACTCACCATTTCATGAAGAGAAGGTTCAATAACCTCTTCGAGTTATACCTTCCGACTACTCACACCTTTCACGAGAAAATCCTTCTCAAGAAAGGATCCATTCTTGGCAACAAAAACCTTGCCCTCGGATCTGTGATAGAAGGTGTACCCAATCGTTTCCTTAGGGTATCCTATGAAGACGCATTTTTCCGCTTTGGGTTCGAGTTTATCCGGCTGAAGTTTCTTCACATAAACATCACATCCCTAAACTTTAAGAAATGACAGCTTAGGTTTGTTTCCAAACCATAATTCATATGGTGTCGTTTCAACGGATTTAGATGGTGCCCGATTTAAAGTGAATGCAGCTGTTTCTAGTGCATAACCCCAAAATGACAGTGGCAAGTCAGTCAGAGACATCATAAATCGAACCATATCCAATAAGGTATGATTACGATGTTCCGACACACCATTACGTTGTGGTGTTCCGGCAGGCGTGAGTTGTGAAACTATTCCACACTCTTTCATGTGTGTGCTAAACTCGTAACTTAGATACTCTCCTCCACGGTCAGACCGTAGAAATTTGATCTTTCTATTACGATGATTTTCCACTTCATTCTGAAATTCCTTGAACTTTTCAAAAGTTTCAGACTTGTGTTTCATCAAATAGATATACCCGTATCTACTCAAATCATCCGTGAAAGTAACAAAATAACGATATCCACCTCGCGCCGACACACTCATTGGTCCACACACATCAGTATGTATGATTTCCAATAAATCTGTCGCCCGTTCCATTGAACCGGAAAACGGTGTTCTAGTCATCTTGCCCATAAGGCATAGCTCACATGTATCAAATGATTCAAAATCAAGTGATTCCAAAAGTCCATCAGAATGGAGTTTCTTCATGCGTTTAACGCCAATATGACCTAGACGGCAGTGCCACATATATGCAGATATATCATCATCAAGTTTAATCTTTTTAGCATTTCATTATGAATGTGCGTAATATTACTATCGAGATCCATCAGAAATAAACCATTCAATACAGGTGCATGACCATAATAGATATTATCCATATAAATCGAACAACCATTGTTTTCAGATTTAAATGAATAACCACTTTGCATCAAACATGATCCAGATACAATGTTCATGCTAAGTGCAGGCACCAAATAATAATTATTAAGGTTTATAACTAATCCCGATGGCATATGGAGAGGCAGTGTTCCAATGGCGATCACATCAACTCTTGATCCATTGCCAACCCGCATTGTGACCTCATCCCTTGCTAGTTGTTGCTTGTTCCGCAGCCCCTGAATCGAGTTACATATATTAGCAACCGATCCCGTATCAAATACCCAGGTGCTACTGTGAGTACTAGTCAAGTACACATCAATAACATGTATATCATATATACCTTTGTTTGCTTTGCCGGACTTCTTGTCCGCCAAATACTTGGGCAGTTGCGCTTCCAATGGCCAGTCCCCTTGCAATAGTAGCACTCGGTGTCAGACTTAGGGCCAGCTCGGGGGTTCTTTTCAGGTGCGGCAACAGATTTGCCATCCTTCTTTCCCTTGTGCTTGCCTTTCTTGTCCTTGTTGAAACCGGTGGTCCTATTGATCATCAACACTTGATGTTCTTTCCTAATCTCCACTTCTGCACTCTTAAGCATTGACAGAAGCTCGAGAAGAGTCTTCTTCATGCCCTGCATATTATAGTTCATCACGAAGCTCTTGTAGCTAGGTGGCAGGGATTGGAGAACACGATGTATGCCCGAGTCAATGGGAATCGTTATTCCCAAGGACACAAGCTTATCGGCGTACCCAGACATTTTGAGTAGATGCTCACTAACGGAGCTGTTCTCCTCCATCATGCAGCTAAAGAACTTTTCAGTAGCATTATAACTCTCTACGGCGGCATGGGTATCGAAAATCATTTTCAATTCTCCCATGGTATCAAAGGCATTGCCATTTTCGAAACGCTTTCGAAGTTCTGGCTCTAGCCCATAGAGTATGCCGCAATGAACTAAGTTGTGGTCCTCCTGAAGAGTTATATAGACATTCTTTTCCTCGTCAGAGGCATCAGGAGCTTGTGGGGGGCCTAGCAGCGCCTCTAGCACATATTTCTTTTGTGCAGCAGTGAGGAGAATCCTCAAATTCATAGCCCAGTTGGTGAAGTTGCTACCATTCGCAGCAAGTTTCTCTTTCTCCATGAACACATTGAAATTAAAAGCAGGTGGTGCTATCTACAACAGAATTTGTAAAGTGTATTTAGACTAAGTTTATGATAGATTGAGTTCAGCTAATCCAAATTACTAATGAACTCCCACTCAAAAACGACATCCCTCGTGTCCTTTTGGTGATTACATGAACCAAATCCACTACACCAAGTCCGATCATCACATGAGTCGGTGTAGCTTCAAAGGCGAGCATCTATATGGGCATCATATAACCTATATGACTCATGCATAACCTTTCGGTCCGTGTTTCGAGGCCATGTCTGTACATGCTAGCTCGCCAAGTAATCCTTAGTACTCGCGTGTGTAAAACTGTCTTACACCCGTTGTATGAAAGCGTAGAGTCGAGTACACCCGATCATCACGTGATGTCTCGAAACACGATCCATAGAACGGTGCATACTCAAGGAAGAACACATTTTATCTTGATATCTAAATGAGGGATCATATTACAATGCTACCAAAAGCGCCAAACTAGCAGTATAAGATGCTAACATCTAATGTGTAAAGTGAGATGATATGGTCCATGCATTTGATCTCTATCATTTGCATCGTGGTATGATCTCTATCATTCCTTTGTGTGTAAGGCCAAGGTCTATGGAACTTACACGTTGAATGTGTTGTAAGAGTATCTATCATACATCTACTTACAACAATACCATATCAATACACTAGCCCAGCAACGATCTAAACTAGACGCCTCTAATTTATCAATTGCAAGTTTTACGTGGCTTAGGGCTTTCGGAGATAGAACCGTTCTCACCTACAAACATGAACCACAACAAGGATAACCAAGTTATTAGCAACTCGTTGTAAATCAGATATTGACTATAGTAGGAGAGACAGACACCCGCCAGCCACTTATGCAAAACAAGTTGCATGTCAGTCGTGGAACCGGTCTCATGTACGATGACATGTAAGGTTGGTCCGGGCCGCTTCATCCCACTATGCCACCAATATCCAAAATACATAGAAGATGCAATAACATGATCATCATCGCCCACATATAAACATATGTGTACTACCCGTGCAAAGCAACTACGCATAGATCAGGCTCTGATACCACTGTTGGGTCCATAGCATAGAAAACAAAAAATTTCCTACGATGAGAACTACATGCCAAGATCTATCTACTAGGTACAAAGCAACGGGTGGACATACATCCAACGAGAACTTACCCTCGAAGACAACGAGTTTTGTTAACGAGTAGGAACTCGTGGTTGATGTAGTCGCACACTTGCCGATCTCAAGATCGTGAGGAAGTCCGAACGCCGCAACTCAGCAACGCATCCGTACTCGCACACACGTTCAAGCCACTGGACAACCTCCACCTCCTCGCTCCAGCGATCCAGCGGAAGCAGCAACTCCTTCCAGACGAAATGTCACCGAGAACATGTATCTCGCTAATCCGAGACCATGGGGGAATAATTCTAGAGGGGGAGAGAGATCCTTCACAAGGAGGTGTGAGGAAGGAGGAAGAGGGTGGCCTTTTATAGGAGGAGGGGGGTACCCCCTCTCTCCATGGCCGGCACATGGGGGGGTGACCCCTCACCTCCCCCATTCATGTGGTGATAACCCCTCCACATTAAAATGCCTCTTCACATTCCCCTTTAAAGTCCCTACTTTAAATGCATAAAAATTGTCCAAGTTTAATGCTCTCTCATTTAATAAAACTCTTATATTAAATTTATTCAGAATTTTTTTAATTACTTTAATTAACAAACATTCACATATAGCCCCTTGCAATATTTCAATATCACATGCAGAACCACTTTCTGCAATTTCACCCGAAACAATTCTGGTTTCTATCGAAACAATTCCTGCGCTTTGCAATTCTTTCATCTGAAACATATGTGCTCCAAAATGGTGTCCGGTAACTCTTAAGTGTGTACCATACGGTTCGCGAATAATGCAGACATGATTGAGACTTCTCAATGTCAGACTTTGAGTCTTACTCAATGTCTTGCCTTGCAACATAGGTAAGAACCCTTTCTTACTTTCGTCCATATTAAACTTCTTTAATATCTTATCAAGGTATGTACTCTGCGATAGCCCAACTAGGCGCCTTGATCTATCTCTATAGATTTTAATGCCTAATATATATGACGCTTCACCAAGGTCTTTCATCGAAAATTTGCTGTTTAGATAACTTTTAACACTGTTTAAAAGATCTATATCATTTCCAGTCAATAATATGTCATCCACATATAATATCAGAAATGCCACATTGCTCCCACTCACTTTCTTGTAAATACAAGCCTCTCCATAAGTTTGGACAAATCCAAACTCTTTGATCACCTCATCAAAGTGGAGATTCCAACTCCGGGATGCTTGCTTCAGTCCATAGATGGATCGCTGAAGTGTGCATACCTTATTAGCATCCTTAGGATCGACAAAACCCTTAGGTTGTATCATATACATCTCTTCTTCAATATTACCATTGAGGAACGTAGTTTTGACATCCATCTGCCATATTTCATAATCGAAATATGCATCAATTGCTAACATAATCCTAACCGACTTAAGCATCGCTACGGGAGAGAATGTCTCATCGTAGTCAACTCCTTGAATTTGTCGAAACCCCTTTGCGACAAGTCGAGCCTTATAGATGGTCACATTACCATCAACATCAGTTTTTCTTTTGAAAATCCATTTATTCTCAACAGCCTTTCGATCGTGAGGTAAGTCCACCAAGGTCCAAACTTGGTTCTCGTACATGGATTCCATCTCGGATTTCATGGCTTCTAGCCATTTGTTGGAATCCGAGCTCATCATCGCTTCTTCATATGTCGCAGGGTCATCCATTTCATCAACCATGAAATTCACAATAGGATTGCCGTACAGTTCAGGAGCTGCACGTGTCCTGCTTGACCTGCGAGGTTCGGTAGTGTCCTCTTTCGGAGTTTCATGATCAATATCATTAGCTCTCTCTTCATTAGGTGAAGTCAACTCCGAAACAACTTCCGGTGCTGCGCTACTCACCATTTCATGAAGAGAAGGTTCAATAACCTCTTCGAGTTCTACCTTCCGACTACTCACACCTTTCGCGAGAAAATCCTTCTCAAGAAAGGATCCATTCTTGGCAACAAAAACCTTGCCCTCGGATCTGTGATAGAAGGTGTACCCAATCGTTTCCTTAGGGTATCCTATGAAGACGCATTTTTCCGCTTTGGGTTCGAGTTTATCCGGCTGAAGTTTCTTCACATAAACATCGCATCCCTAAACTTTAAGAAATGACATCTTTGGTTTGTTTCCAAACCATAATTCATACGGTGTCGTTTCAACGGATTTAGATGGTGCCCGATTTAAAGTGAATGCAGCTATTTCTAGTGCATAACCCCAAAATGACAGTGGCAAGTCAGTCAGAGACATCATAGATCGAACCATATCCAATAAGGTACGATTACGACGTTCCGACACACCATTACGTTGTGGTGTTCCGGCAGGCGTGAGTTGTGAAACTATTCCACACTCTTTCATGTGTGTGATAAACTCGTAATTTAGATACTCTCCTCCACGGTCAGACCGTAGAAATTTGATCTTTCTATTACGATGATTTTCCACTTCATTCTGAAATTCCTTGAACTTTTCAAAAGTTTCAGACTTGTGTTTCATCAAATAGATATAACCGTATCTACTCAAATTATCCGTGAAAGTAACAAAATAACGATATCCACCTCGCGCCGACACACTCATTGGTCCACACACATCAGTATGTATGATTTCCAATAAATCTGTCGCCCGTTCCATTGAACCGGAAAACAGCGTTCTAGTCATCTTGCCCATAAGGCATGGCTCACATGTATCAAATGATTCAAAATCAAGTGATTCCAAAAGTCCATCAGAATGGAGTTTCTTCATGCGTTTAACGCCAATATGACCTAGCCGACAGTGCCACATATATGCAGATATATCATCATCAAGTTTAATCTTTTTAGCTATACAAGTTCTCATATGGTGCGATTATAATTTCTATCTGGTTCATTCTTAGATTTCCTCTGTTTTGTACCTTTGACCCCGTTATCATGTGTTTTGAAATCCTATGATCGAAATAAAGCTATTTCCTCTATTTTGGAATCCATTGTTTTGTACCTGTGACCGAGTCAAATTCCTGTGTTTTTAAATCCTGTTATCCAAAGAAGACCTAACTTATCTTTAAGTTTGCCATTCGATCTTTTGGCGACCGTTTGTGATGCTTATGTGTCAAGCCCTAAGTATATTCAATGTGACTACTACTACTACTAGTACTACTACTACTACTCCCTCCGATTCATTACTAGATATGTCTAATTCAGCGACAAGTAATATGGATCGGAGGGAGTACTACTACTACGAGCAAGCATAGCATGAGACGTTCCTAGACGTGGCTAAGAAATATACATACTAGAATTTTTTTCTAAATCTACTAGAAATTTACTAGACTGGTAGGCAAAAACCAATCCTAAAGATGGGACCCACTTAGTACAGCATAAGCTAATTGATTGCACCACTATGTATCTAGCCAAATTTCTCCATAAACTTTGGGTGGGTCGTAAATATTTGCAGCTAGTAGCTCGATCGCTTGATGGACCAACGAGATTGCTTGAAGGCCGGTGATAAGACCCAGAGCTTGATGTTTTGCTTCCACTATTCACTCTCCTCTCTCCTACTAGTACTACCTCGCTCCGCCTTTGCAAAAACCATTTTCTTCCACTTCTCCTCCCTTTCTTCTATACTTCTTCTTCCAGCGATGTCACAAAATATCCTATCTCCTTGGAAGAACAACAAGATGGCGGTGGTTAGAGCCGTGGAGAAATCCCGTCGGCAGGGTGACCTGCAGGCTCGGACCGAGAAAGGAGACCAGCCATGGGGAGAGGGCTCGTCTTCACGCATGTATCCGAAAAACGGCTATCATAGGGACCAAGAGTCCGAGTAGGTTTATACTTCTGTTGATTCCTAGGCTGCCTGCTCCTACTATTGAACCGTCTCTGTACATCTTCCAGTGCAGGCAGCTTGGGGTCGAATTTTCCACCCCACGGGTCGATAGCATCATGGATATCTCTGACGCATACGATGCCCTCATGCACGCTCTCGGTCGAAGAAGAGAGGTACTATAGTCACTATACATGTATTGACATTTTATGTTCTTCTCTACATGCACTCCATGCTCTCTTACTGATGATGCATTTTCCATGCAGGAAGTTAGGACGAGAATCAGCCAAAGTAGATGAAATATATAGCTATAACATCAACATTCTGTACAAAAACTTCAAGATCAACCTAGAGTGTGATCGCCTCCGAGACGATTTGGCTTTTCAAATGAAGATCGCACGATCTTACGAGCGTGACTCCTCGACGCTTAGTGTTGAGTGCGAAAATTTGAAGAAGGAAGTCATGGAACTCCGCAGCCAGCAGCTACCATTGCAGAGATCGTCCATGTCACTCCCCGCTAAGTAGGAAGAGAGAAGCCATTGCCCGTCAAGGTCGCGACCATTGTGGAGGTCGTCGAGGCCCTCCCTCTGCAAGGTGGCCAAAGTGTTGCAATCGCCAAATCTTGGAGTTGGAACTAGGAAGGGGAGAACTTGCCGGCGTGGCCCTCTTTTTTCTTTCTTTTGGGTGCATGGATCGTTTTTTCTCATCCGTCTTCGCATAATTATAATGCACTCTGTGGAGCTTTTGTAACGATATACTTGCCGTATAGTAGTTACTGTTTAGTGTACATATACGTTCAAATTTAGTCAAATATGTGACAACCTTTTTAATTAGGTTGGAGGGCATTTTCAGAAAAAATAGGATGGAGGGAGAGTATGTCTGATAAATCAAAATAATTAAATCGTCAATGAGTGATCTTTAAATTTGGTCATACTTTCTACTTTGTCAGATGTGTAGGGATCCAGTGTCTAGTATACTTATCAACTGTTCTGTCTTCCCTTTATGTGGCCTCTACGTCGTTGAGTGAGTTATTGGGTGATTTTTTTGCTCTTTCTATTAAAATATTGTGGTTATGATATAAGGGAGATAATATAGGGTTGCTGCTGGAGATAAGCAAAATTTAGAGGGATAATCCTTTTAGGCTAGTCATAGTGCAAATAACTTCATGAGTAACTAAGGGTCCTACTTAGTAAAATTGCTTATGTGGCAGTGAGTTATTCACACATACCAAGCTGAAATTAGTCTATTACCTAATAAATGAACTACTCCTGTACTAACATAGACTAATAACTTATCCATGTTATAGTCTATGTTTAACTTACAATTTTCGTTAAACTTTGTTCTCTTCTCTGGTTCCTTTTTCATTTCTTTATTGCAGTATACATTGTGTAGTACTAGACTCAATCTTTCTTACTCAACTGCGCTCCACCGTTTAGATAGTATATATTATCAAGAGGCGCGGTCTCTATCTAGAAATGAAAATGCATCGTCAGCGTCAGGGACACCCAACTATTGTCTGGAGTACTTTGGGTCACAAGCACAGCTACCCCTATAGTCTACCCACGGACACCCAACCATTCCTTGCATAGGCATTCCCGCCAGACCCTTCGCAGGGAAGGTATCTGCTTTGACCCATTGATTTCAGATTGGGCGAACAAGATTGCTAGACGCTGAACTCTGTCTCCCTGGATGATGTTCCTACTACTACTACTACTACGTAAAATACACTTCTAAAACAACAAATGTAACTGTGTTTATGAGTTACTAGTCTGATTTCATTAGAAGTCTAGTTATGACTACAAACAACAGTATGTGTGAGCTGTGCTGATTAGCGAGGGTAATCAGCGGATGGCGGCCTTGACCGCACCAAAGAAGGTTTGTCACTCAATAAATTGTGCTCACGTCCATGCAACTCAGTAACTAGACTATGATCAATGTATATATGGAGAGAATACGAGTAATACAATGATCAACCAAATAGAATCCACTCATTACTACACGATGCATGCAACTCAGTATCCTAATAATTTGATGCACATAATCACGTAAGTACCTTTTTTTGAGATGCATGCATTCACTCCTAAACACCATAAGTAAAAGTTTGAACTCGTGGAGCGCCAAAATAACATAACGTCAGCTAGCCCGATTAATGGTCTGCTACTACAATGACCTACACATCTACCCCTATAGTCTACTTTGGGACACCCAGTGATTGCTTGCATAGGCGTCCACGCCAAAGCCTTCGAAGGTAAGGTATCCCCTTTGTCCCGTTGATTTGGGATGGACGGACAATATTGCTAGACGGCCATCCCTACTCCCTCATGCCCATCCATTTCAAACACTGCGGAATTTCTAGCGCCCCTTCATTTCAAACGATACCAAAATCACGTGGTCCCCACTCCCTCGCACCCCTCCATTTCAAACATTGCAAAATTTCTCGTGCCCCTCCATTTAAAACAATACCAAAATCACATGGTCCCCACTCCCTCGCCTCCTCCAATTAAAACACTGTGAAATTTCTGGTGCCCCTCCGTTTCAAACGATACCAAAATCACATGGTCCCCACTCCCTCGCGCCCCTCCATTTCAAACACTATGAAATTTCTCGCACCCCTCTGTTTCAAAAATAACCAAAATTATGTGGTCCCCACTCCCTCGCTCCCCTCCATTTCAAACACTATGAAATTTCTGGCGCCTCTCCATTTCAAACGATACCAAAATCACATGGTCCCCACTCCCTCGCGCTCCTCCTTTTCAAACACTGCGAAATTTCTCGCGCCCCTCAGTTTCAAACAATACCAAAATCATGTGGTCCCCCACTCCCTCGCGCCCCTCCATTTCAAACACTGTGAAATTTCTCGCGCCCGGAACCTCCCATAGCACTTCTCCGGCTAGCTTTGCCCGCCAGAACTCGACACCATGCAGTCCTCACCCAACAGTATACCGGAGCTGCATCAGCTGCAGTCTCATGCAAATCACCATTGCTGCTTCACCGACATTCACCGCACCCGACCTTGGTCACCGAGTCCATTGTCGTCCACCGCACCTGATTTCCTTTTCCCACTTTCCCTTCCACAGTGTCGAATTCGTCAATGACTTCCCAAGATCTGCATCAACGCCGCCGGCATCCTCCCCACCTGTACCTTACCTGAACCGCCATGTAGTGCACCGATTCTCCCTCATCTACCACGCTCAAGTCGGGATCGAGCACCCAAGATCTGCTTCCCCAACGCAAATAGGCGGCGCAACCGCAGCACCCTAGGTGACAAGGATGTCACCCACGCCGGTATGGATGATGCTTAGAAGCATATCCGACCATGGTAACCAAATCTCCAACTCTTTTTTTGTTTTGTCAGTAGTACAATAGGTTCAAGCCTGTCGTAGTGAACTGCATTTTTCTAATCGTGATGTACACCCAGTCATAGCGCACGCCTATTCTTCGTGCTACATACTACGTACTAGGTCACTAGAGATGTTTGTTTGCAGTCGCTGCTCTACAAATTTTGAAGTCATGCACATGTTCTCAGCTACTCCGAACAACAGTAATTGCCTGCTATAGTGTAGTTCTTGAAAAATGTAAAATCAATGGAAAATATTAGTTTGGATTCCCTGCTCCATAGTTACTAAATATATCTAGTACATCCCGAGATAAGTTCCTGTTATTATTGCCTCCTTGGCATCGTTATGTTGTCCTGTAGTACCCATTTAGACTCTTCATACTAATTCGATTATAAGTTTGTTGTTGCCATCTGGTTCTTCAAAAGCTGCAACACTAACTATTTTCTTTTTCTTGCATAGATCCCAGAATGGAACAATGAACATGATGGTTTGCATAGCCTCTTCTACAGGTTCACAAGCGACGCCATTATTTCCTTATCTGGTGCTGGTTTGTCCTAAGCAATGGCATAACTATCCTCTACTATGTAGTTCACTCGTGGTTTGCATTCCTACTCTAGAAGTTCTCTTATGATGCCATTATATTTCTATCTAGTTGATTCTTAGCTATGACAAAAACTACATGACATTGTGTATCTCACCGTAAATTCTGAGTCACCAAACATCTCTTGCATTCTAGGAAATACCACTACTTCCATATATATTTGCTTATATGACCTGGCTAGTTTATATTTGTTGAAATTCTAAAAAAACACTTTGTTTGATTGCTCATTTCATTGTAGGCACACTTGTCTAATGATTGTTTGTCTTGTTCTACAGGTTCACGTGCGATGCTTGTTGGGTCCGCAGCATAGAAAACAAAAAAATTCCTACGATGAGAACTACAAGCCAAGATCTATCTACTAGGTACAAAGCAACGGGTGGACATACATCCAACAAGAACTTACCCTCGAAGACAACGAGTTTTGTTAATGAGTAGGAACTCGTGGTTGATGTATTCGTACACTTGCCGATCTCAAGATCGTGAGGAAGTCCGACCGCCGCAACTCAGCAGCGCATCCATACTCGCACACACGTTCAAGCCACCAGACAACCTCCACCTCCTCGCTCCAGCGATCCAGCGGAAGCAGCAACTCCTTCCAGACGAAATGCCACCGGGAACATGTATCTCGCTAATCCGAGACCATGGGGGAATGATTCTAGAGGGGGAGAGATCCTTCACAAGGAGGTGTGAGGAAGAAGGAGGAAGAGGGTGGCCTTTTATAGGAGGAGGGGTACCCCCTCTATCCATGGCCCAGCGCATGGGGGTGACCCCTCACCTCCCCCATTCATGTGGTGGTAACCCCTCCACATTAAAACGCCTCTTCACATTCCCCTTTAAAGTCCCTACTTTAAATGCATTAAAATTCTCCAAGTTTAATGCTCTCTCATTTAATAAAACTATTTTATTAAATTTATTTAGAATTTTGTTAATTACTTTAATTAACAAACATTCACATATAGCCCCTTGCAATATTTCAATATCACATGCAGAACCACTTTCTGTAATTTCACCCGAAACAATTTCCGGTTTCTATCGAAACAATTCCTGCGCTTTGCAATTCTTTCGTGTGAAACATATGTGCTCCAAAGTGGTGTCCGGTAACTCTTAAGTGTGTCACCCTACGGTTCGCGAATAATGCAGACATGATTGAGAATCCTCTCAGATCAATAGTCAGAAGCTGGACCTGGAGATCCATACTGACTCTTGCATATTCAACGTGACTTCTGTGATCGTGAGAACCTTTAACGCTTGTAATTTAATCCCTTTGTCTCATGATATAATACATGTTCGAGATTCGATCATCCGTATCCAAATACCTAGTTTGATCTCGTTACCGACATGCACTCTTTTCTCGTTCCCGTGATATAACATTCTAGTGATCACATCACTTGCTTGCAAGCTATCTCAATGTGATATCACCGAGAGGGCCTAGAGTATATCTATCTGTCAACGGGATTGACAAATTCCACTCTTGATCCATGAGCCTCAACATAACACCTTCGTAGCACTGAACCCATCTTTATAGTCACCCTGTTATGGTGTGACGTTTGATGTTATCAAGATACTCTTCAGGTGTTAGCAATTAACATGATCTCATGGTCTAAGGATAAAGATTACTTCGTATGATCTTATAGCAATATAAACATAATGACTTGATCGTAATGCTATACTTCGGATGAATGTTCATCACATCATTCCACCAATGGTGTGACCTTATTATTAAGAACATCCAATGTCCATGATCAGGAAACCTTGATCATCTTGTTAATCAACAAGCTAGTCTATAAGAGAGGCATAACTAGGAACCCTTTTTGTTTATTAAACACACATGTATTGATGTTTCCGATCAATACAATTCTAGCATGCAAAATAAACATCTATCATATATAAGGAATACATAATAACAACTTTATTATTGCCTCTCAGGGCATATTTCCTTCAGTCTCCCACTTGCACTAGAGACAATAATCTAGTTCACATAGTGATAAATCTAACACCCATGGAGTTTTGGTGTTGATCATGTTTTGCCCTAGGGAGAGCTTTAGTCACCGGATCTGCTACATTTAGGTATGTGTGTACTTTACAAATCTTTATATCTCCATCCTTGACATGCTCACGGATGGAGTGAAACCGGCGCTTAATATGCTTGGAATTCTTGTGAGACCTCGATTCCTTTGCGTTGGCTATGGCTCCATTGTTGTCACAATAGATCACCATTGGGTCCAATGCACTAGGAACCACACCTAGTTCTGTAATGAACTCTTTCATCCAAACCGCTTCCTGCGCCGCTTCTAAAGCAGCAACATATTCTGCCTCCGTCGTTGATCCAGCCACCACAGGTTGTTTGGAACTCCTCCAACTAACTACTGCTCCGTTCAAGAGAAATACATATCCGGATTGAGACTTAGAGTCATCCGGATCGGTGTCAAAGCTAGCATCGACATAACACTTAGCGACTAGCTCTTCTTCACCTCTGTATATAAGAAACATATCCCTAGTTCTTCTCAAGTACTTGAGGATGTTCTTGACCGCTATCCAGTGTTCCGAACCTGGATCAGATTGGTACCTACTAGTCAAACTAATAGCATGTGCCACATCCGGTCTTGTACATAGCATGGCATACATAATAGAGCCTATGGCCGAGGCATAGGGGATCTTATACATCATCTCTCTTTCTTCCACCGTAATCAGACTATGAATCTTACTCAATGTCTTTCCTTGCAACATAGGTAAGAACCCCTTCTTACTTTCGTCCATATTAAACTTCTTTAATATCTTATCAAGGTATGTACTCTGCGATAGCCCAATTAGGCGCCTTGATCTATCTCTATAGATTTTAATGCCTAATATATATGACGCTTCACCAAGGTCTTTCATCGAAAATTTGCTGTTTAGATAACTTTTAACACTGTTTAAAAGATCTATATCATTTCCAATCAATAATATGTCATCCACATATAATATCAGAAATGCCACATTGCTCCCACTCACTTTCTTGTAAATACAAGCCTATCCATAAGTTTGGACAAATCAAAACTCTTTGATCACCTCATCAAAGCGGAGATTCTAACTCCGGGATGCTTGCTTCAGTCCATAGATGGATCGCTGAAGTTTGCATACCTTATTAGCATCCTTAGGATCGACAAAACCCTTAGGTTGTATCATATACAACTCTTGTTCAATATTACCATTGAGGAACATAGTTTTGACATCCATCTGCCATATTTCATAATCGAAATATGCAGCAATTGCTAACATAATCCTATCTGACTTAAGCATCGCTACGGGAGAGAATGTCTCATCATAGTCAACTCCTTGAATTTGTCAAAACCCCTTTGCGACAAGTCGAGCCTTATAGATGGTCACATTACCATCAGCATCAGTTTTTCTTTTGAAAATCCATTTATTCTCAACGGCCTTTCGATCGTGAGGTAAGTCCACCAAGGTCCAAACTTGGTTCTCGTACATGGATTCCATCTCGGATTTCATGGCTTCTAGCCATTTGTTGGAATCCGGGCTCATGATCGATTCTTCATACGTCGCAGGGTCATCCATTTCATCAACCATGAAATTCACAATAGGATTGTCGTACAGTTCAGGAGCTGCACGTGTCCTGCTTGACCTGCGAGGTTCGGTAGTGTCCTCTTTCGGAGTTTCATGATCAATATCATTATCTCTCTCTTCATTAGGTGAAGTCAACTCCGAAACAACTTCCGTTGCTGCGCTACTCACCATTTCATGAAGAGAAGGTTCAATAACCTCTTCGAGTTATACCTTCCGACTACTCACACCTTTCACGAGAAAATCCTTCTCAAGAAAGGATCCATTCTTGGCAACAAAAACCTTGCCCTCGGATCTGTGATAGAAGGTGTACCCAATCGTTTCCTTAGGGTATCCTATGAAGACGCATTTTTCCGCTTTGGGTTCGAGTTTATCCGGCTGAAGTTTCTTCACATAAACATCACATCCCTAAACTTTAAGAAATGACAGCTTAGGTTTGTTTCCAAACCATAATTCATATGGTGTCGTTTCAACGGATTTAGAAGGTGCCCGATTTAAAGTGAATGCAGCTGTTTCTAGTGCATAACCCCAAAATGACAGTGGCAAGTCAGTCAGAGACATCATAAATCGAATCATATCCAATAAGGTATGATTACGATGTTCCGACACACCATTACGTTGTGGTGTTCCGGCAGGCGTGAGTTGTGAAACTATTCCACACTCTTTCATGTGTGTGCTAAACTCGTAACTTAGATACTCTCCTCCACGGTCAGGCCGTAGAAATTTGATCTTTCTATTACGATGATTTTCCACTTCATTCTGAAATTCCTTGAACTTTTCAAAAGTTTCAGACTTGTGTTTCATCAAATAGATATACCCGTATCTACTCAAATCATCCGTGAAAGTAACAAAATAACGATATCCACCTCGCGCCGACACACTCATTGGTCCACACACATCAGTATGTATGATTTCCAATAAATCTGTCGCCCGTTCCATTGAACCGGAAAACGGTGTTCTAGTCATCTTGCCCATAAGGCATAGCTCACATGTATCAAATGATTCAAAATCAAGTGATTCCAAAAGTCCATCAGAATGGAGTTTCTTCATGCGTTTAACGCCAATATGACCTAGACGGCAGTGCCACATATATGCAGATATATCATCATCAAGTTTAATCTTTTTAGCGTTAACATTATGAATGTGCGTAATATTACTATCGAGATCCATCATAAATAAACCATTCAACACAGGTGCATGACCATAATAGATATTATCCATATAAATCGAACAACCATTGTTTTCAGATTTAAATGAATAACCACTTTGCATCAAACATGATCCGGATACAATGTTCATGCTAAGTGCAGGCACCAAATAACAATTATTCAGGTTTATAACTAATCCCGATGGCATATGGAGAGGCAGTGTTCCAACGGCGATCACATCAACTCTTGATCCATTGCCAACCCGCATTGTGACCTCATCCCTTGCTAGTTGTTGCTTGTTCTGCAGCCCCTGAATCGAGTTACATATATTAGCAACCGATCCCGTATCAAATACCTAGGTTCTACTGTGAGTACTAGTCAAGTACACATCAAAAACATGTATATCATATATACCTTTGTTTGCTTTGCCGGACTTCTTGTCCGCCAAATACTTGGGCAGTTGCGCTTCCAATGGCCAGTCCCCTTGCAATAGTAGCACTCGGTGTCAGACTTAGGGCCAGCTCGGGGGTTCTTTTCAGGTGCGGCAACAGATTTGCCATCCTTCTTTCCCTTGTGCTTGCCTTTCTTGTCCTTGTTGAAACCGGTGGTCCTATTGATCATCAACACTTGATGTTCTTTCCTAATCTCCACTTCTGCACTCTTAAGCATTGACAGAAGCTCGAGAAGAGTCTTCTTCATGCCCTGCATATTATAGTTCATCGCGAAGCTCTTGTAGCTAGGTGGCAGAGATTGGAGAACACGATGTATGCCCGAGTCAATGGGAATCGTTATTCCCAAGGACACAAGCTTATCGGCGTACCCAGACATTTTGAGTAGATGCTCACTAACGGAGCTGTTCTCCTCCATCATGCAGCTAAAGAACTTTTCAGTAGCATTATAACTCTCTACGGCGGCATGGGTATCGTAAATCATTTTCAATTCTCCCATGGTATCAAAGGCATTGCCATTTTCGAAACGCTTTCGAAGTTCTGGCTCTAGCCCATAGAGTATGCCGCAATGAACTAAGTTGTGGTCCTCCTGAAGAGTTATATAGACATTCTTTTCCTCGTCAGAGGCATCAGGAGCTGGTGGGGGGCCTAGCAGCGCCTCTAGCACATATTTCTTTTGTGCAGCAGTGAGGAGAATCCTCAAATTCATAGCCCAGTTGGTGAAGTTGCTACCATTAGCAGCAAGTTTCTCTTTCTCCATGAAGACATTGAAATTAAAAGCAGGTGGTGCTATCTACAACGGAATTTGTAAAGTTTATTTAGACTAAGTTTATGATAGATTGAGTTCAACTAATCCAAATTACTAATGAACTCCCACTCAAAAACGACATCCCTCGTGTCCTTTTGGTGATTACATGAACCAAATCCACTACACCAAGTCCGATCATCACGTGAGTCAGTGTAGCTTCAAAGGCGAGCATCTATATGGGCATCATATAACCTATATGACTCATGCATAACCTTTCGGTCCGTGTTCCGAGGCCATGTCTGTACATGCTAGGCTCGCCAAGTAAGAACCTTAGTACTCGCGTGTGTAAAACTGTCTTACACCCGTTGTATGAAAGCGTAGAGTCGAGTACACCCGATCATCACGTGATGTCTCGAAACACGATCCATAGAACGGTGCATACTCAAGGAAGAACACATTTTATCTTGATATCTAAATGAGGGATCATCTTACAATGCTACCAAAAGCGCCAAACTAGCAGTATAAGATGCTAACATCTAATGTGTAAAGTGAGATGATATGGTCCATGCATTTGATCTCTATCATTTGCATCGTGGTATGATCTCTATCATTCCTTTGTGTGTAAGGCCAAGGTCTATGGAACTTACACGTTGAATGTGTTGTAAGAGTATCTATCATACATCTACTTACAACAATACCATATCAATACACTAGCCCAGCAACGATCTAAACTAGACGCCTCTAATTTATCAATTGCAAGTTTTACGTGGCTTAGGGCTTTCGGAGATAGAACCGTTCTCACCTACAAACATGAACCACAACAAGGATAACCAAGTTATTAGCAACTCGTTGTAAATCAGATATTGACTATAGTAGGAGAGACAGACACCCGCCAGCCACTTATGCAAAACAAGTTGCATGTCAGTCGTGGAACCGGTCTCATGTACGATGACATGTAAGGTTGGTCCGGGCCGCTTCATCCCACTATGCCACCAATATCCAAAATACATAGAAGATGCAATAACATGATCATCATCGCCCACATATAAACATATGTGTACTACCCGTGCAAAGCAACTACGCATAGATCAGGCTCTGATACCACTATTGGATCCATAGCATAGAAAACAAAAAATTTCCTACGATGAGAACTACATGCCAAGATCTATCTACTAGGTACAAAGCAACGGGTGGACATACATCCAACGAGAACTTACCCTCGAAGACAACGAGTTTTGTTAGCGAGTAGGAACTCGTGGTTGATGTAGTCGTACACTTGCCGATCTCAAGATCGTGAGGAAGTCCGAACGCCGCAACTCAGCAACGCATCCGTACTCGCACACACGTTCAAGCCACTGGACAACCTCCACCTCCTCGCTCCAGCGATCCAGCGGAAGCAGCAACTCCTTCCAGACAAAATGTCACCAAGAACATGTATCTCGCTAATCCGAGACCATGGGGGAATAATTCTAGAGGGGGAGAAAGATCCTTCACAAGGAGGTGTGAGGAAGAAGGAGGAAGAGGGTGGCCTTTTATAGGAGGAGGGGGGGTACCCCCTCTCTCCATGGCCGGCACATGGGGGGGTGACCCCTCACCTCCCCCATTCATGTGGTGATAACCCCTCCACATTAAAATGCCTCTTCACATTCCCCTTTAAAGTCCCTACTTTAAATGCATTAAAATTCTCCAAGTTTAATGCTCTCTCATTTAATAAAACTCTTATATTAAATTTATTCAGAATTTTTTTAATTACTTTAATTAACAAACATTCACATATAGCCCCTTGCAATATTTCAATATCACATGCAGAACCACTTTCTGCAATTTCACCCGAAACAATTTCTGGTTTCTATCGAAACAATTCCTGCGCTTTGCAATTCTTTCATCTGAAACATATGTGCTCCAAAATGGTGTCCGGTAACTCTTAAGTGTGTACCATACGGTTCGCGAATAATGCAGACATGATTGAGACTTCTCAATGTCAGACTTTGAGTCTTACTCAATGTCTTGCCTTGCAACATAGGTAAGAACCCTTTCTTACTTTCGTCCATATTAAACTTCTTTAATATCTTATCAAGGTATGTACTCTGCGATAGCCCAACTAGGCGCCTTGATCTATCTCTATAGATTTTAATGCCTAATATATATGACGCTTCACCAAGGTCTTTCATCGAAAATTTGCTGTTTAGATAACTTTTAACACTGTTTAAAAGATCTATATCATTTCCAGTCAATAATATGTCATCCACATATAATATCAGAAATGCCACATTGCTCCCACTCACTTTCTTGTAAATACAAGCCTCTCCATAAGTTTGGACAAATCCAAACTCTTTGATCACCTCATCAAAGCGGAGATTCCAACTCCGGGATGCTTGCTTCAGTCCATAGATGGATCGCTGAAGTGTGCATACCTTATTAGCATCCTTAGGATCGACAAAACCCTTAGGTTGTATCATATACATCTCTTCTTCAATATTACCATTGAGGAACGTAGTTTTGACATCCATCTGCCATATTTCATAATCGAAATATGCATCAATTGCTAACATAATCCTAACCGACTTAAGCATCGCTACGGGAGAGAATGTCTCATCGTAGTCAACTCCTTGAATTTGTCGAAACCCCTTTGCGACAAGTCGAGCCTTATAGATGGTCACATTACCATCAGCATCAGTTTTTCTTTTGAAAATCCATTTATTCTCAACAGCCTTTCGATCGTGAGGTAAGTCCACCAAGGTCCAAACTTGGTTCTCGTACATGGATTCCATCTCGGATTTCATGGCTTCTAGCCATTTGTTGGAATCTGAGCTCATCATCGCTTCTTCATACGTCGCAGGGTCATCCATTTCATCAACCATGAAATTCACAATAGGATTGCCGTACAGTTCAGGAGCTGCACGTGTCCTGCTTGACCTGCGAGGTTCGGTAGTGTCCTCTTTCGGAGTTTCATGATCAATATCATTAGCTCTCTCTTCATTAGGTGAAGTCAACTCCGAAACAACTTCCGGTGCTGCGCTACTCGCCATTTCATGAAGAGAAGGTTCAATAACCTCTTCGAGTTCTACCTTCCGACTACTCACACCTTTCGCGAGAAAATCCTTCTCAAGAAAGGATCCATTCTTGGCAACAAAAACCTTGCCCTCGGATCTGTGATAGAAGGTGTACCCAATCGTTTCCTTAGGGTATCCTATGAAGACGCATTTTTCCGCTTTGGGTTCGAGTTTATCCGGCTGAAGTTTCTTCAAATAAACATCGCATCCCTAAACTTTAAGAAATGACATCTTTGGTTTGTTTCCAAACCATAATTCATACGGTGTCGTTTCAACGGATTTAGATGGTGCCCGATTTAAAGTGAATGCAGCTATTTCTAGTGCATAACCCCAAAATGACAGTGGCAAGTCAGTCAGAGACATCATAGATCGAACCATATCCAATAAGGTACGATTGCGACGTTCCGACACACCATTACGTTGTGGTGTTCCGGCAGGCGTGAGTTGTGAAACTATTCCACACTCTTTCATGTGTGTGATAAACTCGTAATTTAGATACTCTCCTCCACGGTCAGACCGTAGAAATTTGATCTTTCTATTACGATGATTTTCCACTTCATTCTGAAATTCCTTGAACTTTTCAAAAGTTTCAGACTTGTGTTTCATCAAATAGATATAACCGTATCTACTCAAATCATCCGTGAAAGTAACAAAATAACGATATCCACCTCGCGCTGACACACTCATTGGTCCACACACATCAGTATGTATTATTTCCAATAAATCTGTCGCCCGTTCCATTGAACCGGAAAACAGCGTTCTAGTCATCTTGCCCATAAGGCATGGCTCACATGTATCAAATGATTCAAAATCAAGTGATTCCAAAAGTCCATCAGAATGGAGTTTCTTCATGCGTTTAACGCCAATATGACCTAGCCGACAGTGCCACATATATGCAGATATATCATCATCAAGTTTAATCTTTTTAGCTATACAAGTTCTCATATGGTGCGATTATAATTTCTATCTGGTTCATTCTTAGCTATGAGTAGTTTTTCTTGTTTGCTGTATTAACTTGTTATTACTTAGTTTCAGACTGCAATTATTTCTATTTCCACCAAAGAGGGGGCTGCAAGATCATGTGTCAAGGTGGTTTTCTAATGTAGCTGTCACACTCAAAGGGAGATGCAGTTGATGGATTGAGAAAGCAAATTGTGGATAATGCTATCAACTTGATTGTCAACTGAAATGCTAAATTTTCTTTCCCGGGCGTTGATATTATGTAATATTTTTAAGAAGTTTGCAGCTGATATAATATCTAGATAACTCGCATAGGCCATGTAGGCTTTTTTTGAGCTGGGCCATGTAGGCATTTAGTTCACACCGTCCACGCATGGCGGTAGGTGGTATCATAACTGCGCCAGCCTGGTCGATTAGGTAACAGTTTAGGGCTTTGTTAATTGCCCTTATTGTATTAGGACTACCATGAACAGTAAAAGATGCTCGCTAATTATACTCCTTTTATGATATTTGTGTGGGCTTCAGAAAGGCCGAAACTATACGTGTCCACAACCGTAACGGGCCTACCCTCAGGTGCCAACTAGTAACGGTAACATGCTAGAACAGTAACATGCCAAAACAGTAACACGCCAAAATAGTAACATGCCAAAAAAGTAATAGGCCAAAACAACAGCAGGCCAGAACAGAGGCAACCCAGCACAGTAACAGGCCAAAACAGTAATAAACTAGAAAAGTGGCAGGCCAGAATAGTGAAGGACCACAACAGTAACGGACCTGAACAGTAGATGGCCAGAATAGTAACACGGTAGAATAGTAGCAGGCCAAAAAATTACCAGACATGAACAGTAACAAGCCAAACATATTGCTAGGCTAGAACAGTACTAGATCAGAACAGTTGTAGGCTGCTGGTGGGCCTCAAAAGTTGATGGACGGTACAGTAAAAGGCCAGAACAGTATCGGACCTTCTCAAAGGTGGGCCGTTAGTAGGAGGGTCGAGACAAACTGTGAGAACAATGACGGGCCGACCATAGGCCTTAACAGTACCGGGCTAACTTGACGCAGGCTGTTAATGGGCCGCACAATATTCGAACAATGTGGGCTTCTGCAGGCCGAAACAGTAATGGGCCTGACATTCGCGGGTCGCTGTTGGCTGCATCTTTTGGGCCCATTTTAAACAGTGCCGGTTGAAATAGTAACAGACCATAGTATTATTGGGCTCCCCTCATGGGCTGGCTCACTTAATATTTAGTAGGCCTTGGATGGGCCTAGCTTCTACCACGGTTTCTATGGCCGTTAATGGCGGTAACTGGGCATTAACGGTGTTTTCCACGTGGCATTTTTCATGATGTCAGCAGTCAACACGGCTAGAGAACAAATCTACGATGGAACAAGTTTTTGTGGCTGAAGGGTGTGATTCGCCACGGTCAGGAAAAAACCATGGTAGATTCTTTTCTGACGGGGCTTTTACCACGAAGGGCATCCGTCATAGAAGACTTTTTAGCCACGAATAACGGGCCTTCAACCACGAAAATCATCTGTTGTAAAAGCCAACTTTTCTTGTAGTGGGCTACCAGGTGCCACGGGGTGGATAGCCTGCATCCTCGGTGGCCCCCAAGCCCCAACGTCCAACTGGCACTTCAAGCTGCTCACTCACGAGGTCGCGGCGACCAAACTAGGGGCCCCCTCATCAAGGCTCAAGTGGTCCAAGTGCCCCATCACCTTCGACGCCAGCGACCTCCCCATCTCCACTAGGCCGGTGGGCACCCTTGCCCTGATCTGCACCCCCACCATCAACAACATCACGTTTGCAAAGACCCTCATCGACGGAGGCGTGGGATGGAACATGATCTCCACAGAGACCTTCGCTCAGGTACAAGTTCCTTACGACAGGTTGATGCCAACCATGCCATTCTATGGGGTGACGAGCGGGTCGATCGTGCCCATCAGGCGGGCGTGCCTCTCCATTTCATTCGGGACACCCGAAAACTACCGCACTGAGCTTGTTGACTTCGACGTGGCGTAGATCAACCTTCCGTACAACGTCATCCTCGACTACCCTATGTTGGACAAGTTCATGGCTGCCACTCACCACGCCTACAACATGATCAAGATGCCTGGTGGTAGCGAAGGGGCCATCACGGTCCGCTGTGGTGAAGTGGAGGCCCTGCGCTCCCTTGGACATGCCTACAAGACCGCCGCCGCCACCTATCCTAAGAACGTGGATGCCCTGGACTACGTCAGAGGCTCCACCAGGAGGAAGCAAATAATGGCCCAAGAGAACGCCATGGTGAAAAAGGCAGCAGCCGCACTGTTCTCACCTCGTGAGGGGCCGGGCGTAACCAGTACCCGCGACCTCAAGAGGGGAATGGGTGTGCCGCCGCTTGCCGTCGCGAGGGTGGGAGCACCTCCATAGGATGGCGACGGCAGGGGGATCTAGACTTCCCCATGGACTGTACCCAACGCACGTACAACACCTGCACCCCCACGGCGGCAGCTAATCGGCCGGAAGGGCCAGCTACCCAGGTCATTGGGAGGTAGACAAACCTCTCCAAGCGACGCGCCTGGGCCCGCAACTTTTTGGAGGTGAACCCTGAAAACCCTCATTCCTTACTTTTTTCTCTCCTCGTTAGATACTGTGCAGACCACGGTGGCATTTGTAATATTCCTACACTACTAGCGCTTCTTTGGATCTTGTGCCAAGGGCACGGTTGGCTATTTGGTTTTTTTCCTTCGAAAAAGCATTTCCCGAAAAAACCGCACCGCCCAATTTCCCTTACGCACTCCGCATGAGCGGGAGCTAGAGACGGTACCGTTCACCGGGCCGCCACAGCTCCCTGACACCAGCAGGGCCTAAAGTGTAGAGCACTGAACTCACGGTACGGACCCACCCCAGAGTTACCTCAGCACACACCTCCTGGTGCCTAAAAACCTCGTGTGGCGCGTGAACATGCTTGTGATGGCGAGTGCTTTTTCCTACAGCCCTCTCTCGAAAAGGTCTACGGGACATCTCGTTAGGGCCTAAAGAGTCATGCTCTAAACTCTACGGTTCGATCTTTGGTCAAGAGTTACCTCACCCACGGTCCATGGCCTCGTTTTTATCATAGAAACAGCTCGAGAGGCCATGTTCCTCCGTGGTCCATCTCGTCAGGGCCTAAAGTGTCGAGCTCTGAACTCTACGGTCTGTTCCTCGGCCAAGAGTTACCTCACCCATGGTCCCTGACCTTGATTTTATCCTAGGAACGGCTCACAAGGCCATGTCCTCTGTGGCTCGAGCTCGTCAGGACCTAAAGTGTTGAGCTCTGTACTCTACGGCCCGATCTTCAGCTGAGAGTTACCTCATCCACGGTCCTTGACCTCGTTTTTATCCTCACAACAGTAGAACTGAGCGTATAGAGCCTATGGCCGCCTCCTTAAGGGACCTATAGGATGGTACGAGCCCCGCGACTTCCCCGAAAGGGGGGCTAGCAGGGCAACCCTTGAGGCCACCCTCAAGCGGCGTGCAGAACCTATAGTTGCCTCTTCGAGGGACTATACAGGGAAAGCACGCGCCTCACGGTCACCTCCTCGAGGGACTCACGGGGTGGAACTGAATGTACAGGGCCTTTGGTCGCCTCCTCGAGGGACCCATAGGATAGGTACAAGTCCCGCAACCTCTCCGGAAGGGGGCCAGCGGAACGACCCTTGATACTACCCCTCAAGCGGCAGGCAAAGCCACAGACGTCTCCGAGCAGGGCCTACGGGTAGGGCCCAGCGCGTGTCTCCCATGGCAGCCCCCCGCAAGGAACCCGTGGGAGAGTCACAAACCATGAGACTTTCTCATGAATGGGAGAAACAGGCGTCGCCAAGGGGGTCCCTCTAGAGGCCTATCTCCTCCACAGCCCGAGCTCGTCAGGGCCTGAGGCGTTGAGCACTAAACTCATGGCCTGAGGCGTCGAGCTCTAAACTCATGGCATGTGCATTGATCGTAAGTTACCTCACCTACGGTTCTGACCCCTATTCACCCTCGTCATAGGAGTTATTACGAAAGACACATATTCCTACGGGCATCCTCCTCGAGGGGCCCACGGAGCAGCAGCTGGAAGCACTCCCTTCGGAAGATAAAGCCGTGCAGGGCAGGTGCTCCGGATGCACAACCCCAGCTAGTGGGAGCATACCTTATCTACGGTCCCATTGCTGGTGACTCCTTGCACGGTTGGTCCACAAGCCGCACACTACGGTCGCCCCTTGGGAGAGTGGGTAAGGGACGCGCCTCGCGGGCCTCGCGAGGTTGCCCCCCAAGGGAAGTGGGCTCCAGAAGGCAACACAGAACTTGCCTCATGAACACTTGTGTAAGAATCTATTCGTGCGAACCGTCTAAACCCGCCATCATCGACTGACCACGGTGGGCCACCCTGAGGCTCCGAGAGCTTGCGGGCCCGGTCGAATCACACCCTGCTGCATGGCAGCCTGACTCGCTCGGTGGGAGGAGAGCTAGCAGTGGTACCTCGTGAAGAGCCGTTTCTGGGCATCGTGACCCCTCCCCGCGAGGATGCCGCCTCAGGATACGCGATCTCTCGACGGATGCGCTCGATACCTCTAGAGGACCACTCCTACGAAAGAGGGGCTCGAATTTCTCCCTCGACATGACAAGAACGTACAAAACACAGTAAAACAAAACAAGGGGCCCTTACTGGGAAGTTTACCCTGGATTCTTACACACGGGACAAAAGGGAACTACATCTATAGTGGTATCACCCCACGAGGACTGCCATGCCCCCCTCCGGAAGAGTCATGGCCGCCATGCTTACTGACCAGCTCGAAGGTGTGGGGGGTAGTCAACATGGCACTACCACACGTCAAACACCGAGATACAGAATCCACTCTTCCTAACATACCTAAATCACAGCGTAAAGCCTTCTTGGATGCGGTGCTCGGAGAGGAAATGATGTCAGTCGTCGGTGATGAACTTCTCACCCCCCCCCCCCGAGAAGGCCAAGATGCGCGCCTCCCAGTTCTTGTGCCCTCTGGAGTGGCGCAGCTGCATCACTCTCGGGAGGTCGTGCACGGTCGCGAGTACGAACCGCTGGGGGAGCTCCACCCTGAAGAACCAGTACCGGTTTTCTAGACTGACGAGTAAGTCGATGACCCGCTCGGGTTCGGGGTCATCCTCGATCTTGATGATCATGGGGGTTGGGGCCTCCAGAGCAATGGATTTGGCAGTGGAGGGAGCTCGTGGGATAGACCCCGCTCCGGGGCTACCGCCACGTCCTCCGAGGCAACCCCTACCGCTCCCTCTAGGGCACCCGTGCACGCGCCGGACCGGGGCATCCCCTAAGGCTGCACAGACCTCCGCAGGAGCATACACGGCCTGGGCCATACCACTCCTGCCGCGACCGCCCCAACCGCTCCCACGTGGCCTCCCTTGGCCGTGCTTGACCGGTGAAGTCTCCACCGACTTGTCCATTACGGCTTTGCCTTTCTCCGCCACCGAGAGATGCTGGGGTGCCATGGGGGAGGAGAGGAGTTTCCGACTCAGGAGCACAAAAGAGAAAAGGGAAAAACGATAGAGTGGGAGTGGGAAGATTCTTTCCCCACTTTTAACCGCGCTAGCTGAAAGGACGTATCACTACACCGCCTGCACGGTATTAACCGCCAGGTCCCACGCGTCGTCGCATCATGGCAGCAACTCTTGAGGCAGGGACGGCGGGCTTTGAATCCACGGCTGAGCGACTACGGTTGATTGGGCTTCACGGCCAAGATCAGAGTGAGTTGGGTCCTTGTTGACCCAGCAGGAGAAGGAGCCCGTCCACCAGGGAAAGGCTGCTTCCCCCTTTTTGGGCCCATGAGGGGACACGCGGCGGGTGAAGCGTCCGGGGGCTACTGTTGGAGCCCTGGCATTGGGGGTGCCATGTCTCTATGGTGGACGAGCCCCACGCACTTACGGATCAGGACCTCTAGAGGGGAAACGCCTCTGTAGGGACCAAGTCATATGTGCCTCGCGAAACCCCTCTTGGGAGAGAGGGACACCTGCGGAGAGAGCAGGTACCCTGGTGTAGCACCCTGAGTAAAACCACTACTAGAAAATCGCTTGGTGTTTTTGTTTTTTACATCATCATGATCGCATGCTCATGTCATCATGCCACATTGCATTTGAGAATCATCATGTCTATATGCATTTGTTCGCCTAAAACTATTTTCCTAAAGCCTATTTTATTTTCTAGATATTCCCCACTCTATTTCAAATCAAAAACGCCAGTTCCGTCTGAATCTTTTATTTGTCTAAAACCTATTTGCAAATGTTTTGTTTCAAATAAAATAACATAAATAAAGTATAAAGTGTTTTGTGGGGAACGGCTAGGCCCAAAGGCCCAACCAAAGGCCACCAGCCCACAACCACCTAGTTAACAAACCCTAAACCTGAACCACCGAACTCACCTACCTACCTAGCCGCCACCCTAACCCTAATCCCTGGCCCCACCCAACCGTACTCCACCTGGTCAACCGACCGATACACACTGACCGACCAACCTGCCCGACCCGCACCTAGTGACTCGGTGCACGACCGGAGCCACCTCCCTCCCGATCGCAAACCCACCTCGCCACCTACCACCCCTGACCCACCCAGACACGGACACGTCGCCCGCTCACACCACGCGTGTAGAATACACGTTCTTCTCCCCGTCCCCGATTCCTGCACGGGGACCTACCCTGTGGACCTTGCTCGCCTCTCTCCCTCATCCCCGCGACCCCGCCGCTGCCATCTGTTCCCCGCATCGGCCCTCTCTTGCCTCCACCTTGCCAGTGGAGCCCCGTCTCGCCATAGCAAGCCTGTGACACCGTTGCCCTTGCCTCAAAGAGCACCACCGGAGACCTCGCCGGCCCGATCGGCTCAGCCCCGCCTCGTCTCACCGCAACACGCAGCTCCCCCTGTCTCCACCATCAGCCACGGTCAGCGCCACCAACCATAGCGGGCCGCGCCTCTGATTTTCCTTGGGTCGGACACCCGCGTGATCCTCTACATGCCGCGAGCCCTGCGACCTTACTGGCCCCTGCCTCTTCTCCGCCCCGGTGTTGTGCCGCACACAGGTGCCTCCTCTAGCCATCCCCAGGTGTCGCCCCTCGTAGGCACAGCAACCGCCGCCAGCCCTGGATCCGTCGTCCATGCCTCCTGGCCTCTGTGCCCGACCGTCCTCCTTGACCTGATCCTCCTCTGCATCTGCTCCTACTCCAGGCACGCCGCTGCCGTCTCCAGTGAGCGCCACGGTCTCGTCCTGTAGCGGCAGGCTGCGTCCTCGTTGTCGGTAGACGTCGCTTGAACCTGCTCTGGGGCCATGTGCCTCATGTGTGTGAGCCCTTAAGAGCAAGGCTATGCCCGGAGATGGGAAGATGCCGAAGATTTTCTTATCGAGTCTGATGAGATCGTGGTGTCATGTACCCCTCTTTGGTGATAAGGTGCTCTCCAAGATCCACTCGATGGTGTACCAATGCAGAAAGAATAAGTTGACCGCGTAATGCGTGACAAGATCTTTGGCATGGTGTGCCGTATCCGGAGCCTCCATCATGGGACCGATAACCTAAGAGCTCCCTCATGGAACTGACATGATAGCCTTCACGGACCCGAAGATGCCAAGAACTCCATCAGACCCGGTGACGCTGGTACCTCAAGATCTCCCTCAGACCAAAGACCGAACCCTCGAAACGAGAAGTTCTCCATCCTAGAAGGCCATGACCTCCTTCACGGATCTGAAGACCCGTACCCGGGTTTGAAGACTGATCCCGGCGAGCCCGAACCCTCGGAACCCCAAGACCTTCGCCCGATGTGTGACCCCTTTTCCGAGACCCATATTTTTATAATATTGACATATATCTTGTTGCATTAAATCAGTCATGTCGCATACACATTTTGTGCATGGGGGCATTATGTCGATTCACCTAATAATTAAATATGGAGTGTATATGCGGGATATATTTTTGTCTATTCTCACCTCCATTAACATTTGTCTAGCGAACCGATGCCATGTTTTGCCTTTTTAAGACAACATTTAAATTGCGGGTACCTAAATAACATAAACCACCTAATTAATTGTCGGGACCTTGGTTCCGCTTAATATTTCCTAGTTGCATCGCTTCCTCGCCATGTCATGCATCATATCATGAACTGTTGGGAATATGCCCTAGAGGCAATCATGTATGATGTTATTTCCAATGTATTCATAAGGTTATGGTCCATGTATGAACTACTAATATGTATCATCAAATATGTGATTTGATTGTGGAACTATATATTCATGTTGTTCATACTAATTGTCCTTGGTCATTTAGGTTGTGCTGGACACACAACTTAGACCAATGTGAAAGTCGGCAGATGACTAGGTTCCACTTGTCATGGGCATGGAGATGCTATTCTGACTTACACGGATTCGACTAAAGAGTTTAGCGAGTCGGACTGACCCATATTGAGATGCAACGAATGAGTCGTCATTTGCATGTCTCAATTAATGTAATCCTTAGACCTGAGGTTATTGCACAATCCGAGTTGAGAATCTCCGACTTAGGTTCTATCAAATGCTGTTCCGTCACTGGGCAGCTATAAAGGCGGAGTTCAGGTCGACTGAGAATCAAGCTGCGTGATGTGAATAACCAAGACGGGATTTTGCCCCTCAATCCGGAGAGATATTCTCTGGGCCCTCTCGAAAGATATGATTCGGAAAGCATGGCCATCCGCGTCTCGGATAAGTGTTAATCGAGGCAGCCGACTAAGAGTTAGTCGGATGGATCACTTATCTCGGATCGAGAAAGAGAGTCAGACTATTTAAGGGATGACGATCATTTGCCTATTCCGACAAGGTATATCCTGAGGCAAAAGGGACTCAGACGAAAGTCGCATTGGAAGGTATATCGTCATGACTTATTGGTACTTGGGAGTTGGCACGTTCTGCTAGGAGCCGCTACCAACTGATCGATCACGAGTGAGACTCGGAATCGTGTCCGGGTTACCATGAGCCTGTCGGGTCACACACTTAAGAGCAGGAGCCATTTGGGCTAGACCCAAACAGGAAACATATTTGGGCTGGACCCAAATAGTGACATGGACTTAGTCAGCAAGTGAGACTTGCAGTGGCAAATATAGGCCTTTTAGTGACTGGGCCACAAGTGTGTGGAGCCCACTTTCACTCCCTATATAAGCTGGGGCGCAGGTGCTTAGAGCACAAGGTTAGGTCACTCCATGTGTTGGAAACCCTAGCTCCAGTCCAGTCCTGTCGCCGCCGTACCGGACCTAGCAGTCCATCGCCGGCGCTCCTCCTCGTACGTGTGGATACCGGCGGAGGTGCTGTACGTTCAGCACTTCGACGATCGTGAAGAAAGAACGGATCGTGGATCATGGAACCGGAACGGATCGCGAGGACTGCACTGCATCAAGCGACATGCTTCATCAATTCCGCAACTACGTGTCTAGTGGTAATCCTTGTGGCCTTCTACCTGAGATGGATCTTGGGATCACCGCGTAGGAAAAAGTTTTGTTTTTCTCTGCGTGGCCCAATAGTGGTATCACAGCGTTAGCTTCTGGTTTTAGGCTCGATATCGTGCATATGTGATATGCGGTTGGTGTTAGATTGGATCTAATTGTAGTTTTGGTGGTCGATCCATGAGATAGATCGGTTTTGTACTAAGTTGATTGGATCAATTGTACTCGGGGAATGGATGGTCTGGTTTCCATGATCTAACTTCTAAGGTCGTGGAACGAAATACCCCTACCGGTCGGCTTCCGTCATTGGGGTAGACTGTGACACGTAAACCCGGATGCAGCGATCGAAGATCAAAGTGTTTGATCGAATCAGAGTCCGGATCGGATTTGGGTAAAATAGTTTTATCCGATGATGAAATCCATGTTCGGACTGCCGGCTTCGCCCTGTCGTAGCGCCTTAGATGTCGTTGCGAGTTTCACAACGCTGGTAGATATCGTATCTATGCATAACTTGTTTTTGCAGGATGATGTTGTGAATGGTATGGCTTATGTGCATGTGATGTGTGTAATCCATACGTGATCTGCGTATCACGGTTTTTGTCAGCCGGCTGGAGCCTAGGTGCTGTCATCTTATTGTATAACGGCCCGCGTGTCGGATTCTCTGTGTAATTTGCATTACTAGCTAGTGTAGTTGTTTGGAGAATCCGGATGGCATGCAAGTCGGTGTACAAGTCGGCTACATGGTGTAAGACGGCACGTGACAAGAGTTGACACGAGTCGGCTTACAGGCTTTATGGAGATGGAGATCGCCATGAAGAGAGCCATACCATTTCACATTATAATTGCCTTATTTTGTGTTATTGTTATGTCTCTGTTTTACCTCTATTAGATAGTTGGTAGAAAGTAATCCCTCAAAGAAGGTCTAGTCGGTTTCCCCGCCAGTGCTGCACCATCACAAGTCGGACATTTTTGATAGTGGGCTCATAATATTGAGGTGCTATCAATTCTTTCTGACTAGGTGGGTTCGAGTCGGACTCTTACAGCAGAAGCGCTTGGTAATCTAGACAGGTCTATCACAACGGTTGTGGGACTTGGGGAAAAGTCGGATGGGAGCCGGGGCATGTGATGCCACCCATTCAACAGGAGTCGTATGAGATACGATTGGCAAGGAGTTGTCTACCTAGATCACTTGACGGCTAGCGGTGATGCTAAAGCTCACTAGTCGACTTGCTTATTTAAGGTCATGAATCACTAAGTAACCATCGGAGGGGTGTTGGTTCTAGTGGGAGCATAAATATTAAAAGGTTTAATATGCTTGCTCTTTTATGGATACATGTCTTAAGTATTTTGCATATTTTCTGTTGTAGATCAATGGCACCTAGCAGTCTTCCTCAGATTTCTAGTTTTGCTTTGAGAACCATCTTAGAGAAAGATAAGCTGAATGGAACTAACTTCACCAACTGGTATCGTAATCTGAGAATTGTTCTCAAACAAGAAAAGAGGGATCGTGTCCTAGACAACCCACTTCCAGCTGAGCCGAAGAATGCGACTATGCAGCCACCAATGCCTACCATCGGATTTGTGATGAATCCACGGAGATTAGCTGTCTTATGCTTGCTCACATGGAACTAGACTTGCAGCAGCAGTTCGAGAATGTTGAGGCCTACGATATGATCGAAAGCCTCAAAAGTATGTTCCAGGCTCAGGCAAAGACTGAGAGGTATCAAGTCTCTCAGGCTTTGTTGAGCTACAAGCTTAAGGATGGTGATCCACTGAGTCCGCATGTGATCAGGATGGTTGGTTACGTGCAGTCTCTGGAAAGGCTAGGCTACCCCATTAGCGAAGAGTTCGCTACGGACATAATTCTGAACTCTCTTCCTAGTGCGTATGGTCAGTTCATATCGAATTACCACATGCATGGTATGGATAAGAAGCTCACTGAATTACATGGGATGCTCAAGTAGGCTGAGGCGGATCTCAAGAAAGGTGCCAGTCAAGTGTTGATGGTACAGAATAAGGCTAAGTTTAAGAAGAGTTCTTGGACTAAGAAGAAGAAGGCTAAGTCGGGAGGTAAGGACGAGGACCCGGTCCAAAGCGCTTCCTCAGGGACTAAGCCATCTCCTGCAGCCGGATCCACTTGCTTCTACTGCAAGGTGGATGGCCACTGGAAGAGGGATTGCAGCAAGTATCTGGCTGACAAAGCCAAGAGCGGAGGTGTGACTTCCGGCTCAGGTATGCTTGTTTGCAATGTTATAGACATTTATCTTGCTGATGCACCTAGTAGTTCTTGGGTATATGATACCGGATCAGTCATTCACATATGCAACTCGTTGCAGGGACTGTTAAGAACTAGGAGCGTGGCAAGAGGCGAGGTTGACATTCGGGTCGGCAACAAAGTAAGAGTTGCTGCGTTGGAAGTCGGCACAATGCAACTTCATTTACCTTCCGGATTCTTAATGGAGCTGAATAATTGTTATTATGTTCCAGTGCTTAGTCGAAACATTATTTCTGCCTCATGTTTGATGAGACAAGGCTATGAGTCAAATATTAAGAATAATGGTTGTTCTTTGTATTTGAATGATATGTTTCACGGCTTTGCACCCGTCCAGGACGGGTTATTTATTTTGAATCTTGAGGGTGAATCTGTCTTTAACATAAATGTGAAAAGGTTAAAACCAAATGATCTGAATATGACTTACTTTTGGCATTGTCGGCTTGGTCATATAAGTTGGAAACGCATGAAGAAGCTCCATGATGATGGACTCCTAACTTCGTTCGACTTGCAGTCGTTCGAGACATGTGAATCCTTCCTTCTCGGCAAGATGACCAAGACACCTTTTGCAAAGAGTTGTGAAAGGGCGTCTGACTTATTGGGACTAGTACATAGTGATGTATGTGGCCCAATGAGCACGACAGCCAGAGGTGGTTATGAGTACTTCATTACCTTCACTGATGATTTGAGTAGATATGGATATATCTACTTGATGAAACATAAGTCGGAAACCTTTGAAAAGTTCAAGGAATTCCAGAATGAGGTACAAAATCAACTTGGCAAGAAAATAAAGTTTCTTCGGTCGGACCGAGGAGGCAAGTACATGAGCCATGAGTTTGATGACCATCTAAAGAGTTGTGGAATAGTTCCCCAGCTCACTCCTCCAGGAACACCGCAGAGAAACGGTGTATCAGAAAGGAGGAATCGGACCTTGTTGGACATGCTACGATCAATGATGAGTCGGACAGATCTGCCTTTATCATTTTGGGGATATTGTCTAGAAACTGTAGCGTTCACACTAAACAGAGTACCATCAAAGTCGGTAGAAAAGACACCGCATGAGATGTGGACTGGCAAGAAGCCAAGTTTGTATTTTCTCAAGATTTGGGGTTGTGAAGCTTTTGTCAAGCGACTTCAGTCGGACAAGCTTACAGCTAAGTTGGATAAGTGTATTTTCGTGGGGTATCCGAGGGAAACCTTGGGTTACTACTTCTACAACCGAGAAGAGGGCAAAGTGTTTGTCGCTCGAAACGGTGTCTTCCTTGAGAAAGAGTTTCTTAGTCGGGGAGTCAGTGGGAGTACGGTGCATCTCGAAGAAATTCAAGAAATACCGGCTAGCAGCGAGTCGGCAAAAGCCTTAGAGGTTGAGCCGGACGTGGTACCTGAGCCGGAAATTGCACCGACACTGCGAAGATCGGCCAGATTGCGAAGTGTTCGTGATGTGATGCTGTTGGACAGTGATGAGCCGGAAACTTATTCAGAAGCGATGGTGGGTTCTGATTCCGAGTCATGGCTTGGAGCCATGAGATCCGAGTTAAAGTCCATGGATGAAAATCAAGTTTGGAACTTGGTTGATCTGCCAGACGGTGCAAGACCCATCGAGTGCAAATGGGTCTTTAAGAAGAAAACTGATATGGATGGAAATGTTTCTATCTATAAGGCACGGCTTGTCGCGAAAGGGTTTCGACAAGTTCAAGGAGTTGACTACGATGAGACTTTCTATCCTGTAGCGATGCTGAAATCAGTTCGGATCATGTTAGCTATAGCAGCCTATTTCGATTATGAGATATGGCAGATGGATGTGAAAACGGCTTTCCTTAATGGAAATTTAACCGAGGATGTGTATATGATACAGCCCGAGGGTTTTGTCGATCCGGCTAATGCTGACAAGGTATGCAAGCTTCGGAAATCCATTTATGGGTTGAAGCAAGCATCTCGAAGTTGGAACATTCGCTTTGATGAGGTAGTCAAATCGTTTGGCTTCATCAAAAGTGATCATGATTCTTGTTTATACAAGAAGTTTAGTGGGAGCAAAGTGAACTTTCTGATCTTATATGTGGATGACATATTACTGATTGGAAATGATGTCCAGATGTTGCAAGAGACCAAGGAATCATTGCAAAAGATTTTTTCGATGAAAGACTTGGGTGAGGCGACTTACATACTAGGAATCCGGATCTATAGAGATAGATCAAGGCGGCTCATTGGATTGAGTCAGAGTACATATTTGGACAAAGTGTTGAAGAAGTTCAACATGGAATCATCTAAGAAGGGGTTCTTACCGATGTCCCATGGCGTAAAACTTAGCAAGACTCAGTGTCCTTCGACAACTCATGAGTGAAGTCGGATGAGTGCGATTCCATATGCTTCTGCAGTCGGATCCATCATGTACGCTATGATTTGTACTAGGCCGGATGTTTCCTATGCTCTAAGTGTTGTGAGCAGGTACCAGGCTGACCCTGGAGAAATCCACTGGGCAGCGGCTAAAAATATCCTAAAGTACTTGAGAAGGACTACGGATATGTTCCTGGTTTATGGAGGTGAGGATGAACTCAGTGTAAAGGGTTACACGGATGCGAGTTATCTCACTGACTTGGATGATTCGCATTCGCAATTCGGATATGTGTTTGTGATAAAAGGAGGGGCTGTGAGCTGGAAAAGTTCCAAGCAAGAAACGGTGTTTGCGTCTACGACAGAGGCTGAGTATATTGCTGCCTCGGAGGCGGCAAAAGAAGCCGTTTGGATGAGGAATTTCCTCATGGATCTTGGTGTGGTTCAGGGCTCGTCCAATCTGTTAGACGTGTATTGTGACAACAATGGTGCTATTGCACAAGCCAAGGAACCTAGACAACACCAGAAGAACAAACATATACTCATGTGGTGCCACCTTATTCGCCAGTTCGTGGATCAAGGTGATATCAAGTTATGCAAGGTACACACGGATGCAAACATTGCGGATCCGTTGACAACGCCACTTCCACAGCCAAAGCATGAGGCGCACCTGAGAGCTATGGGAATTAGATGCCTAGACATGTGATGTCGGATGATTGACTCTAGTGCAAGTGGGAGACTGTTGGGAATATGCCCTAGAGGCAATCATGTATGATGTTATTCCCAATGTATTCATAAGGTTATGGTCCATGTATGAACTACTAATATGTATCATCTAATATGTGATTTGATTGTGGAACTATATATTCATGTTGTTCATACTAATTGTCCTTGGTCATTGAGGTTGTGCTAGACACACAACTTAGACCATTGTGAAAGTCGGCAGATGACTAGGTTCCACTTGTCATGGGCATGGAGATGCTATTCCGACTTACACGGATTCAGCTAAAGAGTTTAGCGAGTCGGACTGACCCATATTGAGATGCAACGAACAAGTCGTTATTTGCATGTCTCAATCAATGTAATCCTTAGACCTGAGGTTATTGCACAATCCGAGTTGAGGATCTCCTACTTAGGTTCTGTCAAACGTTGTTCCGTCACTGGGCAGTTATAAAGGCGGAGTTCAGGTCGACTGAGAATCAAGCTGCGTGATGTGAATAACCAAGACGCGATTTTGCCCCTCCATCTGGAGAGATATTCTCTGGGCCCTCTCGGAAGATATGATTCGGAAAGCATGGCCATGCGCGTCTCGGATAAGTGTTAACCGAGGCAGCCGACTAAGAGTTAGTCGGATGGATCACTTATCTCGGATCGACAAAGAGAGTCGGACTATTTAAGGGATGACGATCATTCGCCTATAGTCCAACAAGGTATATCATGAGGCAAAAGGGACTCAGACGAAAGTCGCATTGGAAGGTATGTCGTCATGACTTATTGGTACTTGGGAGTTGGCACGTTCTGCTAGGAGCCGCTACCAACTGATCGATCACGAGTGAGACTCGGAATCGTGTCTGGGTTACCATGAGCCTGTCGGGTCACACACTTAAGAGAAGGAGCCATTTGGGCTAGACCCAAACAGGAAACCTATTTGGGTTGGACCCAAATAGTGACATGGACTTAGTCAGCAAGTGAGACTTGCAGTGGAAAATATAGGCCTTTTAGTGACTGGGCCACAAGTGTGTGGAGCCCACTTTCACTCCCTATATAAGCTGGGGCGCAGGTGCTTAGAGCACAAGGTTAGGTCACTCCACGTGTTGGAAACCCTAGCTCCAGTCCAGTCCTGTCGTCGCCGTACCGGACCTAGTAGTCCATCGCCGGCGCTCCTCCTCGTACGCGTGGATACCGGCGGAGGTGCTGTATGTTCAGCACTTCGACGATCATGAAGAAAGAACGGATCATGGATCGTGGAACCGGAACGGATCGCGAGGACTGCACTGCATCAAGCGACGTGCTTCATCAATTCCGCAACTGTGCGTCTAGTGGTAATCCTCGTGGCCTTCTACCTGAGCTGGATCTTGGGATCACCGCGTAGGAAAAAGTTTTGTTTTTCTCTGCGTGGCCCAACATGAACATGCCTGATCTTCTATCGTAGTATTAAATAGTGCATCTGGTGTTTCTTTCAGTGCTTTGCTTCTTCACGGATTAGGCCATTGAGTTGATGCGAGTATCGACAAGATCTTCGGATAATGTCTCTTCGGCTATGTTTCCCAGGCAATAAATCTCCCCCTTTCTACCTATTTTGCTTTTATAGTCTTTGTATTTCCTTGGACACATCCTATTGCCTGTTGTTTGATAGACAGTCGGCCTTGTGAGTCGTAGTTGCTTGCTCAGGTGCTACTTCACGTCGTCGATGTTCCACCATTGTTGGGAGGTTGGCACATGCTTAATGTTGGAGATGATCATGACTTTAATTACAACTTGATATTAAAATGCTGGGAATAGATATAACAAATGCAGAGGCACTGGTGGGAAATAGCTAATATTTGGTTCTTCCATGCTCACTTGTGTCCTGTAGGCCCCGAGTACTTGATACCTGTTCCTTGACTATTCGCACTATCCACATACGGGAGACTCTATGGATCCTCCTTCGCTTGAGCTTGATTCACACTTTATTTCTTGGGGCCACAAACTAGTTTGGTGTTTTATTACTATCATGTACTTATGCCATGCTTTACTGCTTTATTTACGATTGTGCATGGAGCACCTGTACTATTTTTGATCGCGACATGATTTCGCGGTATCGACAAGCCCAGTCACACTTTTGGGTTCCTAGTCTTTTACAGCTGTTCTCGCAAACCCTGGGTCCGTCTCGGAGTTGGCCAACTTTGTTGCGAGCAGCTTAGTAGGGTGGCCCCCTCAAATAATTTATGAATCCTATGAATGCATTGTCATGAGGCCTCATTGCTTTTTATTTGGTTCTTCCCAAGGTTGATTGTGTGTGTTCTGCTATTTGTGCACCCATGCAGGGTAAAACTTTCTAAAAGTTGTGTTCGCGGTTATGGACGACTTGGAGCATAGTATCTCAATCATAGACAACCATAACTAAATTAGTGCTATAAATTTGACTTTGACATGTCTAGTAATCAGTTTCATTATAACAAAATGAGTAAATAAAAGTGCCAACAACTGCTGGATTTGGGATGTCTTATGCTAATTGTATCTGACTAGTAAGTATTGCAACTAAAAATGCTTAGCTAAAACTGCCCACTGCTTATGATATCAAGATGACTCATGCTATCTATATTTGACTAGTAAGTGTTGCAACTATAATGGAATGAATAAAACTGCCAACAGTGTGAGTTCCTCGAGTTGACTTCCTCGTTTGGTATCGAGGGGGAAATACCAGGATGGGTATGTTTTGGTGTTACTATCAGGTTGGATCCGAATAGGTCTTTCTTATCCATCTCTAATAGCCGACAGTTGTATCGAGTCTCTACAGGTTGTTTAGTGCATGCTGCGCTGCCGCTTCAGTCCACCCTACCTATATAGGCGAGAGCCGCCAAATTCTAGACTCGTCGTGTACTGACCTCAGTACTGACCGCTCCCTTTTTTCTTTTCCCTTTGTCAGCACCCCTTTTGTTTAACATGTATAAGTTTGACATCGTTAGAAGGGTTACCCTTCCGGCTTGGCATGGGCAGGGTTATGGACACCATTGGTTATTCTTCAGGGCTCTTAGCCCTATTTGCATCTTATCCGTACTCGGATGTCGCATTGTTTTCAAGGTGATTTGGATCTTTATACTGTATATCTGTATTCTTGACTCGTTGAATCGTTGTTGTATATATATGTTTTGTGGGTTACATCGTGGACTATTGTGTAATGATATTACTTTGTTTTCCACCTGCGCACAAGTGCCTGGTGGGCATCTTTGAATCGTTTCTATGTGGGTTTGGTAGGAATCACTTAAACTTGCATAGGGCCGATTTGAAGGTGTTACACCTGGCCTTGGTCCCACCGTCCCCTACCTCGAATACTCTTCGGTGAGTCCGAGGAAAGCTGTAATTACATCCGATGAAGTACTAGACACGCCCCAGCTGCTAGTGTTAGGCGTGTTGCAGCGTCAGCCGCCTCGGTAAAGAGGCCCCGATCCACCCACCTTTCGCACGGAAAAGGCAAACGACCCGGTGGCGGAAGGCTCCCCCCAATTGTCGTTCCGGTGAAAGAGAAGGAAAAAGTAGAGAGCGCCCGATGAATACAAGTGCGTCAACAAAGGACACTTCACTGGGGGATGGAGCAGAGCGCGACAAGCTGAACCGAGTCCACCCAAAGTAGTCCCATAGACCGGTTCTCCCAGGGACGGAACTGTGGTGACCCTCCCCGTCTATGGACCAGGGGGAGAGGGCCGATGCCGCCCTATATAAGGAGCCCGTCTCTACCTTGGGGGAGGGATCCAAGAGATCTAAAACCCTAGACTTTCATCCACCATTATAACCTCGCGAGACAATCGAGCAATACAACCAAGCAGGAGTAGGGGCTTTACCTCCTCACGAGGGTCCCAAACTTGGCTAAAAAAACCTTGTCAACTCTCTGTCCTACATCCGCTTCACCGCCGTAGCTGTCGCCGGACTTTTTAAGACTCATGCGTTCAGCCTCCCTCTCGAACCAAGGGATCGTTGGACCCTAGTTCCTCTGCGGGACAAATCTCTGACACCACTTGTGTCATTACATGTGCTCTCTTCCAAAACCTCATTGATCCACATGACCACACACCTTCTAGTGGATTTTGTGATGCAATTTCTACCACACTGGTGCAACATGCAATGTGGAACCTGCTTCCCTATGTGTTTTTGGTCTCTATGACCATGGCCTGACACATGGATTCCCTAGAGTCATTGCATTTGTTCTTTTCCCATGACACATTGATCCACTGGTTTCATTGCATGTGCTCTCTTCCCAAACCACATTGATCCACATGACCACACACACTCTAGTGAATTTTGTGATGCAACTTCTGCCACACTAGCGCAAAATGCAATGTGGAAGCAGCTTCCCTATGTGTTTTTGGTCATTGTGGCCATGGCTTGACACATGGAATCCCTAGAGTCATTGAATTTCTTCTTTTCACATGACACATGGATCCACTGGTGTCATTTCATGTGCTCTCTTCCGAAACCTCATTGATCAATATGACCACACACCTTCTAGTGGATTTTATGATGCAATTTCTGCCACACTGGCGCAACATGCAATGTGGAACCTGCTTCCCTATGTGTTTTTGGTCTCAATGACCATGGCTTGACACATGGATTCCCTAGTAATTGCATTTGTTCTTTTCTCGTGACACATGGATCCACTAGTTTTATTGCATGTGCTATCTTCCAAAACCACATTTATCCATATGACCACACACACTCTAGTGGATTCTGTGATGCTACTTCTTCCACACTAGTGCAACATGCAATGTGGAAGCTGCTTTCCTATATGGTTTCGGTCTCTGTGACCATGGCTTTACACATGGAATCCCTAGAGTCATTGCATTTGTTCTTTTTCCATGACACATGGATCCACTTGTGTCATTGCATGTGCTCTCTTCCAAAACCACATTGATCCACATGACCACAAACACTCTAGTGAATTCTGTGAATCAACTTCTGCCACCCTGGTGCAACATGCAATGAAGGTGCTTCCCTACTTGTTTTTCGTCTCTCTGACCATGGCTTGACACATGGAGTCCCTAGAGTCATTGCATTTGTTCTTTTCCCATGACACATGGATCCGCTGGTTTCCTTGCATGTGCTCTCTTCCAAAACCACATTGATCCACATGACCACACACACTAAAGTGGATTTTGTGATGCAACTTCTACCACACTGGTGCAACATGCAATGTGGAAGCTGCTTCCCGATGTGTTTTTTGTCTGTATGACCATGGCTTGACATATGGAGTCCCTAGAGTCATTGCATTTGTTCTTTTCCCGTGACACATGGATCCACTATTTCATTGCATGTGCTCTCTTCAAGAACCGCATTGATCCAGATGACCACACACACTCAAGTGGCTTCTGTGATGCATATTCTACCACACTGGTGTAACATGCAATGTGGAAGCTGCTTCCCTATGTGGTTTTGGTCTCTGTGGCCAAGGCTTTACACATGTTGTCCCTAGAGTCAGTGAATTTGTTCTTTTCGCATGACACATGGATCCACTAATGTCATTTCATGTGCTCTCTTCTAAAACTACATTGATCCACATAACCGCAAACTCCAGTGGATTCTGTGATGCAACTTCTGCCACACTAGTGCAACATGCAATGTGGAAGCTGCCTCCGTATGTATTTTTGGTCTCTATGACCATATCTTGACACATGGAGTCCCGAGGGTCATTCATTTGTTATTTTCTAGTGACACATGGATCCACTGTTTCATTGCATGTGCTCTCTTCAAGAACCACATTGATCCACAAGACCACACAACTTCAAGTGGATTATGTGATGCAATTTCTACCACAGTAGTGCAACATGCAATGTGGAAGCTGCTTTCCTATGTGTTTTTGGTCTCTATGACCATGTCTTAACACATGGAGTCCCTAGATTCATTGCATTTGTTCTTTTCCCATGACACATGGATCCTCTGGTGTCATTGCATGCGCACTCTTCCAAAACCACATTGATCCACATAACCACACACCCCTAGTGGATTCTATAATGCTACTTCTGCCACACTGGTGCAACATGCAATGTGGAAGCTGCTTCCCTATGTGTTTTTTGTCTGTCTGACCATGGCTTGGCACATGGAGTCCCTAGAGTCATTGCATTTGTTCTTTTCCCGTGACACATGGATCTACTATTTCATTGCATGTGCTCTCTTCAAGAACCGCATTGATCCAGATGACCACACACACACACAAGTGGCTTCTGTGATGCATATTCTGCCACACTGGTGTAACATGCAATGTGGAAGCTTCTTCCCTATGTGGTTTCGGTCTCTGTGGCCAAGGCTTTACACATGGGGTCCCTAGAGTCATTGAATTTGTTCTTTTCGCATGACACATGGATCCACTAGTGTCATTTCATGTGCACTCTTCCAAAACCACATTGATCCACATGACCACACACACTCTAGTGAATTCTGTGATGCAACGTCTACCACACTAGTGAAACATGTAATGTGGAAGCTTCTTCCCTATGTGTTTTTGGTCTCTGTGACCATGGCTTGACACATTGAGTCCCTAGAGTCATTGCATTTGTTATTTTTCCATGACACATGGATCCACTGGTGTCATTGCATGTGCTCTCTTCCAAAACCACATTGATCCATAGGAGACACACACTCTAGTGGATTCTGTGAATCAACTTCTGGCACACTGGTGCAACATGTAATGAAGCTTCTTTCCTATGTATTTTTCGTCTTTGTGACCATGGCTTGCTACATGGAGTCCCTAGAGTCGTTGCATTTGTTCTTTTCCCATGACACATGGATCCACTAGTGTCATTGCATGTGCTCTCTTCCAAAACCACATTGATCCACGTGACCATACAAACTCCAGAGGATTCTGTGATGCAACTTCATTCACACTCGTGCAACATGCAATGTGGAAGCTGCTTCCATGTGTGTTTTTAGTCTCCATGACGATGACTTGACACATGGAGTCCCAAGAGTCATTGTATTTGTTCCTTTCCCATGACACATGGATCTACTAGTGTCATTGCATGTGCTCTCTTCCAAAACCACATTGATCCAGATGACCACACACAATCAAGTGGATTCTGTGATGCAACTTTTGCCACAGTGGTGCAACATGCAATGTGGAAGCTGCTTCCCTATGTGTTTTTGGTCTCTGTGACCATGTCTTGACACATTGAGTCCCTAGAGTCATTGCATTTGTTCTTTTCCCATGACACATGGATGGTGTCATTGCATTTGCTCTCTTCCAAAACCACATTGATCCACATGACCACACACACTCTAGTGGATTCTGTGATGCAACTTCTGCCACACTGGTGCAACATGCAATGTGGAAGCTGCTTCCCTATGTGTTTTTGGACTCTGTGATCATGGCTTGACACATGGAGTCCCTAGAGTCATTGCATTTGTTCTTTTTCCATGACACATTGATCCACTGGTGTCATTGCATATGCTCTCTTTTAAAACCACAATGATCCGCATGACCACAAATACTCTAGTGGGTTTTGTGAATCAACTTCTGCCACACTGGCTCAACATGCAATGAAACTGCTTCCCTATGTGTTTTTAGTCTCTGTGACCATGGCTTGACACATGGAGTCCCTAGAGTTATTGCATTTGTTCTTTTCCCATGACACATGGATCCACTAGTGTCATTCCATGTGCTTTCTTCCAAAACCACATTGATCCACGTGACCACACACACTCTAGTGGATTCTATGATGCAACTTGTGCCACACTGTTGGAACATGCAATGTGCAAGCTACTTCCATATGTGTTTTTGGTCTCTATGACCATGGCTTGACACATGGAGTCCCTAGAGCCATTGCATTTGTTCTTTTCTCGTGACACGTGGATCAACTATTTCATTACATGTGCTCTCTTCAAGAACCACATTGATCCAGATGTCCACACACACACACACTCTAGTGGATTTTGTGATGCAACTTCTGCCACACTGGTGCAACATGCAATGTGGAAGCTACTTCCCTATGTGTTTTTGGTCTATGTGACCATGGCTTGACACATGGAGTCCCTTGATTCATTGCATATGTTCTTTTCTCATGACACATGGATCCACTAGTGTCATTGCGTGTGCTCTCTTCCAAAACCACATTGATCCACATGACCACATGCGGTGACCCATCATACCACTGCATGATCTAGTACACTATAGTTGTTGACATAACACCAATGAAACACCATTCACTAGTATTACATCCCTTAGAGTGGTACAACAGAAACATAGCAGGTCCAAGATATGACTATAGATTACAAGTTGACTCTTTACAGAAGATCTAGAGAACACTCTAGGTTAAAGAGAGAGAAAGAACTTCTTACAAGGAAGAACCAGAAATAATAATTCAGAACTATCTGGCTAATAAGACTAACACCTAAACTATTTTTCTTGCAATTGCTACTAATGCAATGCTCTATAGAAGTAGGTTTTATGGCTAGAGTATCTACTCCTATCTAAACAAAGACTTTGTCTTCACTTCGGCTGATGTATATATTGACTTCATAGACTTTATTGAAAACTTGAGCTGCCGATGATGGTTTCTTCAGTAGAAATTGATGTTGATGTCGTCTTCAACAGCTTAAAACCTAGCAAGGGTTAAGAAGGTACGGTTGAGTACGAGCGTACTCAGCAAGTTCACTAAAAAGGAGTGTATGATGCACTATCTCTACAGCCATAGACCATAGGTCGTAGGCAATGCAGGTTTTCGTAAAAATTTCTTCGAAGGTTGCTTTCATTCTGAAAACTATGTTCGACATCCTTCACAGGTTGACCAGAACCTTCATGGAGTTCCTTTCCTGCTATGTTCATAGCTCCTTCCCAGAACAGGGAGTAACATGTCATAGTTCTTACACTCTGCAAAGGTGCGTTGCTTTACCCATGAGAGACCTTAGCTTCGTTGCACATCCGAGTTATAGGCTCGTTCACACTTCCTTGGTATGAGGCCTAGTCTAAGATCCAAGACAATAGCTGCCCTTCTCCGCGACCCCGCATGAAGACACGATCCCCCAAGACGGACTACCATGGTTACTCTTTGGTTAGCCTCTCGATGACTCTGTAAGCAGCTCTATCTAGCGGTCACCATCATCTATGGTGAACTCTGACCAAGGCAGCTATGCATAGATAATCTAGAAACCAATATTGCGGGGAACTAAGGGGTCCCACCCATGTGCTGGATACTCCACAAGAAATCAACAGCCTCACGATAAGGTCATCCGTCCATGCGAAAGGAAGAAGATCCAGCTGACTTCTTCGTCCCATTCCAAATCTCATGGTTAACGCGTAATATACGACGCTAGAATCACTAGCAACATTGGCTGTTAAGTCCAAGATATTATGTTCCTTTACCACTAGAACTGTATCAATAGATTATTACCATTTGGTAAATAATACATAATCAAATTATTATGGAAATAGTGTTTTCTGACCTTTTTGAAATGCAGGTGATGACAAAATTTGAGTTACAAGCATTTGATAGAAAATAACCATAGTGTGTTACACCATCTACCACACTAGGGACAAGTAGGTGTCATCAAGGGGGTTGTACTTAATAGTACAAAAGTGTAATAGTTCGGAGGGGCCAAACCACTACCATATATATACATCAACATATAGTAAAACAATGTATTTTTAATAAACAGAAGATAAATCATGCATAAGTAAAATAGTAGGACAAGGCTTATGAGCAAGAAGGTGGCTTGCCTGATGATCAGCAATATGGCAATATGTCCCTGGACTTCTCCTTTAGATAACCAAGAATACCAATACCGATAATAATAAGGTCTCTTCTTCTTGGCGTCAATATAAGCGCAACTATCGTCGTCACTGAGTATACATGCAAACAAGCAAGACCATAGTCAAAACAAGGCATACGAGCATCATTGCAATACAGCAAACAAACATACCACACATTACTAAAATCAGTAGGTTTTGATAGATTGAGGGGGTTGTAATTGGAATTATTTTAATTGCCCTTGTGGTCTTTGTTTTAGGATGTATTTGTCCAAACACCACCGATTAAGGGGATTGAGAACTAGGATTGGGTCTGTGTGATATAAATGTGCAAGGATGATACCATAAGGTAGGTATTGATAAAATAAGTCCAACAAAACTGGTTTCACTATTTTATCACTTTTCTTTAATTTCTTATGAATATTTTAGTGATAAAAGCTCTAGTTTAAGGAAATAATTCACCAGAAACGTTATGGAGCTCCAAAAATTATTTCCTTGGGTGGTTAGGTAAGTATTAATGTACTTTTTCAGTGAGAGTTGGAATCATGTCAAAATAATTAACAGAATGCCCTCAGGAAATTCCCAAAGGCAGTTCTGTAGACAATTTGTCTTCTTCACCAGATTAAATCTACAGCATCTTTTGATAGGAAACCAATGCCACATGGTATGTATTTCTAATACCTTTCTGTAGGAATTGGATTCACTCTTTTTGGAGTTGTCAAACTCCTTTAGTGATTTTTCTAATGACATAATCCTATACAGAGATCATTAATTCACCAAAATTAAGAAGACCCTCAATAAAATTTGATCTCCTGGATTTTGATAGACCTTTGTGTAACACATCACAGAGAGTTGGAATTGGGTCAATACCTCTGTTGGTTTGGCCTAAAGAAATTCCTAAAGTCAGATACTAATAGTTTTTGTTATTTTTACTCTAGACAAACTACGGTTCACCTTGGCATGATACCTATGATGATTGATTGGTATAGCAATTACCTTCCAGTAGAACTTTTATTTATCCCAAATGGGTATGTATAACTCCCTGAGGAATTTATTTAGGGAAAAGGACATTATGTGGTATTTTAATTATCAGAAAACAACAAAAATTCTTTTCGGGAAAACAGAGGTACTGCATGTTTAAGAAAACCTTAATAAACATTAGGGATTTTAGATCTAGGCATTTGGAAGAATTTTTCATTTTTATTTCGATTTAAACCAAACCGTCAGAAAACAATTCTGGAAATAAAGATTAAATCTAGAGGGGGGACGGGGGCTGCTGGGCCAGATCCGTGGGGGTACTGGGCTGCAGAGGGGAAATCGGCCTAGCTGCTCCGGTGGGGGCACGCGCGCTACGCGTTTGAAGCTACCAGGTGGGGCCCGGCTGTTAGCGGCTGCGGGGGCCGAAGGGGTATCGGTAGCTGCCCGCCGTCGAATCAAGACGGGATCGACGATGCTGGACCGTCGTCAAGCTCACAACAGGGGCAGGGACGGGGAAACCCTAGGCGGCTCTGGGCGCGTCGGGGACTCACCTGCGGTCATGAGGAGGCGACGGGGAGCGACGGAGAGGACGCGGTGCACGACGGCGACCTCGATGATGGGCGGCATGGCCGGTTTCTGCGACTGGATCCGGCTCGGGCGACGGCGACCGAGGCAAGCTCGTCGGAGCTCGTCGGTGCAGCTCGAGGAGATGGTCCTAGGCAAGGAATAAGCACACGGTTAGATTCGAGGAAGAGTGGGGATCTCGGAAAAGGCACATGCAAGGAGAGGGGAGCAGAGTAGAAGGGGCTATGCTCAGATCTTGGAGATGGCCGAGGAGGCCTTTCTTCTCTTCTCCTGGTTAGTACAGAGCGAGGGAGAGGAAGTGGAGTGCGGGGGACATGAGTGAGGAGGAGAGGGGCAAATGAGACAGGGAGGGGTGCTGGGGGGGCCTCTGGCCTATTTAAATGGGGAAGGGAGATGGGGATGTGCAATGTCCATTTTGGACATGGGAGGGAGGTGCTGGCCAGGGGTTGGTCGATCTGGGCGGTGGAGGGAGTGTGGTAGGTCTCCGAGTCGAGCAGGGAGATAGGGAGGTAGTGGTGGAGCTTGCTACTGCTTTTAATACCAAGATTTGCAATAAGTGTAATATCTTTCTCTCTCTCACTCTTCACAAGCACATGGGACCCAATAGGGCAGGGATACAGTGGTCACGACCAAGGGTGATGGTGGTTGTTGTGGTGAGTGGTGGGGAGCCTTGGTGGTGATTGAGTCTTGGTTTGGCTCAATAAATCCTTAGTTTGCCCAATTTGATCAAAAAGATGGTCATGAAGGAAGTCTAGAAATTTTACTTATGCAAGATGAGGCAAAGATATTGGTAGATGGGGGTGGACAAGGTATAGCTCCAGGAATTATTTAAGATTTATTGGATGAATTTTGGTCCACTTTAGATCATTTATTCAAAAAGTGTAGAAATGGTTTCTAGAAGTTCATTTGGTATATTTGGAATGGACAAGTGTAGTTTTTGGTTTGAGAGGGTCTCAAATGTGAATACACAGTTAGGGGAATTTTCCCAAGATTTATTAGAAGATAAAAGTATTTAAAACAATTATTATTCCAATTCAGCCATTTAAGAAAATGGGCAAAAAGAAATAATAAAACTCTTCAAGAATATTTATTTTTGAAGTGGGAAGATGGGGTACTATATGTGGACCTCAATTGAGCCAAAAGTTGGGGAAGTGTTTTGGCAAAAACCAAACTTTCCTTTATGGAAGAAGTTTTGGGGATTTGGTCTATTAAGGAGATTAATTAGATTTGGAGCCATAATAATTATGGATAATATTTGATAAATCTTGATGATCAAGGTAGATGATGTGGACAAGGTGTAACAAGCATTTGCAACCTTGGGAAATGGAAATCCAACTTGAATTAGATGGAAAACAAGGAGTTGTGGATCTAGGGTGATGTTATTTTTATACCACCCAAACCTTGTTGGATATTGGAGCTCAGAGCTCACCTTGATGCAAGGTCTAGATGGATAGTTAGACCAAGTCATATATATGATCATGGCAGAAGGAGTTTGGATTGGTTATATTTGAGGTGGTCTGGAAGTGATGGCAAACTTTGTTGAAAATAAGGCTGCCATACCAGATGGGTCATGATGCCTTATAAACCATGTGGGTTTAAGAAGCACAAATATTCACTTGGAACAAGTGAAGTAGATGTTGATATACCTATATGATTATAACACAACCATGCAAAGATTTGGTCCATAGAAGGTGGGATGGTGGTGTGAGCTTCTGTCAAAGTAGGCATGTTGACTAGATTTGCAAGAAAAGTTATTTTCTTGCCTGCAAAACCATCAAGAACAAGTGGGTTGGAGGATGATCTAACCAAGGGAAAGAGTGGGCCTTGGTAGTCCTTAGGATGTTTAACAAGATGGTTCAAATGCATTTTCAAAAATGCACAAGGTTTAAGAAAGGGAGACATAAAAAAGTGATGTTGAAACAGATTCCAGACTTAGCCAATTTTGGCAGATTTAGGGTTTTTAGACGAGAATGTGGGTGGTGATGATTTTGATGGGTTGCAAGGTACCAAAGCATCATCAAGTGGATGATGTTGAAGTGTATATTGAGTAGGAAGGATCCTTGCTTGATACTGGTCTTCATTGACTTGGAAACTTCTAGAATGGATCACTGCAGAATTGATCTGGTTAAGGGTTTTTAGATGATCACCTGGTGGCTAGGGATTAGATCCAGATTGTATTCTTGCTTAGGGTTGGGTGATTTTAAAGTATCTTGATCCTAGTGGATGATCTCCTAGAGTAGCTCATACTATCTCCTAAGCAATCAAGTCAAACAGTAGATCATGGCAACTCATCTTACAAACAAATCAACTACTACTAGGGTTACCATCAAGCTTAGCTTGAGGTAAGGATGGGCAATTTTGAAAGGTTGGAGTTTGAGTAAGGTAAGAGTCCTTGGTATCCCTACCAAGAGTAGAGTTCAAAAGTTTTATACAAGGTTTTGAGAATCCTAGAGGTAGGAGTAGTTGAAGGTTCTGTCTTGAGAGCATAAGGAGATTATGTTATATATCTCTCCATAGTTTTGTCAATAGAAGCTACTAAAATAGTTTTGGTTACATAAGAATCTTGGCTCATGTTTTGAAATGCCAGAACATTTCAGAATATGTAAAATGAGCCAGGATATTTTTGGTTAAATAGCTTTTTGACAACTGATGTTGAGGTAAGGAGTATATCTTCTAAAACACAATCATAATCATAAACATAGTCAAACAACAGGCAAACACTTTATCCCTAAACAAGAAAAAGTTTTTGTTCCCCCTAATTTTTGCATTCTGGACAACTAATCAGGGTTGCTGAAATTGGGATGTTACAGACCTTTCCCCCTTAACAGAATCTCGTCCCGAGATTCAGGATAGTAGGGTTAGGGGATTTTGAGTCGGGTTGATACTAGGGGTCTTACGCGTACTATCTTACGGACTCCGTCTTTGAAAGGGGTTACTACATCGATGAAGTTGAGCTTCAGTCTTCTGGGATGCACGGAGAGGTTGAGCAGAGTCTAGTCCTGATTGCGAGGGATGACCTTCTTTTCCTTCTGGACTCTATATCTCGAGGGCTTAGACTGGGCAGACTATCTTATGCTAAACTTCACGGAGTACTCGTCGTAGGATAGAATCTACAACTGGGTGTACCTCTCTTTAAGGATTCATAGCTCTTCCTTAGGGTCGTAGCGTATCCTAATTAATTATTTTAGGGTCATGACTCCTGAGTTTGCTTCAGCGAAGGGTTACCCTATTTTTGTGGGAAAGACGCAGTCTTTCCCCCTTAGGATTAAACTGGGGTATATCGGAGAGTTGACATAGTCCTTCCTTCTTGAAGTCATTGAATGGGGTTTTTGGGGATTGTCATCCATCTTTCTTCTAGAGTAGAGACTTTCGGAAGTCTTCCGGGAATTATGACTTACTAGGCTTATATACTACTATTATTCGTACTTAGCCTATTGAGGCCATCGGAGACTTACGTCCTCTAAGCGATTGGAACCGAGAGGTTGGCGATGCTGTGGTCCTTCCAGTATGTCTGTAGCTGAAATAGCAGAGGGACTTCGTAGGATCTTCAGTTAGTTTCTCCTCTGATAACTCGCGGGTGGTTGTTTGGCGGAATGACGGTGTATCCGAAGATCTCTTCTGAGGTATCCTCTGATAGACCGTCTTCTGAGGATTGAGTGGAAAGACACAGTCTTTCCACCTTAGAGCTTCACTAAGGTGCTTTTAGGAGTGATGCCGATCTTTTGTTTTGAAACATTGGCGTGATGCTAAGGGAGGCTGTATCTCCTTGGGTCTTGGTGTGAGCTCCTTGTCTTTAGGGAACTGAAGTATTTGGGCCTTCTGGTGAGGAACTTCCCGTTGGTTGGGCAGAGGGATCTATTACTAGTTAGCCTCTCGGGGTTGTGGGAAGTTCTAATATACCAAAGGTTAGCGTAGTCAGATTTCACTTCTTGTCTTGGTTGACTTATCGGGTGGTTTCTTGTGGATATTGAAGATCCTTCGGTGATTGACTTCCGGCTTCAACAGAATACTTGCTTCAGTAGACTGATGAACAAGGGAGTGTGGTGCTATTGACGAGTCTTGCAAGGTGAGTTTGACGAGGTATGTCGTCCTGCTGAGGTGAACTCTTCGAGTTGATTCTGACTTGACGATGTCGAACTCCTTGTTCTTGTGATGCTTTTCCTCTCATATACTCTCGAGGTTAGTCTGGGTCTCATTACTGACAGCTAACATAGGGGTTTCCTGAGTTACAAGGTGGGTTATCGCTCCTCGAGTCACTTTTTTAAGGAGGTCAAAGCAAACCAGAGCATACAGACAAGGCGAACAAAGCGAGGGGCTCGCAATGTCCTCGTTGAACAACACACATCAAGCAACACAGGATGTACTTAGGCAAGCAAACACGGTCAACGCTTGGGACCAAGGAGTTAACTACTCGCGATGTAGGGGAATCCTATTCTTAGGACTATTGACTCTAGATACCGTCTTTCTTCAGGTCAGAGTCACTATCTTGCCGATAAATCCTTCATCGTATCTTTGACGCTTCTTGATAGTGCAACACCTGATGTCTTATGATTATGAGGATTCCGCTGGTAGAGCGATATTGTAGTCTCCTTGTGTTTGCTGGTAGTTGCTGTCTTCATCTTGTTCTTATTGTCTTCACCGGGTTCTAGATCCTAGTTATTTAAAATCCGTAGGTTTGAAGTTTGGACGAGAGTTAGGGGAAACCATTTTCAAAAACATTTACTTAGAGTAAGGGAAGAGGTAGAACTTTTTGAAACTCATTGAGAAACTAGTTTTCGAAAGCCGGGGTTTTCAAAACAAGGTTCCTATCTAACGACCATGCTAACTAAGGTTCTCCTATAGTCAGGATGGCTCTGATACCAAGTCTGTTGGGATCCCCCGGATTAATCCTCCGAGAATCCCTGTTATGCCTACAACCACAATCCCATGATCAGTTAGTTGTGGCACATAACAGACAAGTATCAAAGTAAACATCCAAAACATAACTAATACATGTCATACCTTATTTTCCATTATGGATACGTTGATCAACAACAGTGGAACTTCATTAAGCGTAGAGCCCGAGCCATGCCTTAACCTATAGGCAGCTGACTGGGAGAACGTCCTAGCTCGCATAGTCGTCAACACCACCTTCTTCTTGATATCTAACCAAGTTAATAGCCAGGGACAATGCCAGTGAGTACTTTGAATGTACTCGTAAACCACCTTAAGATAACAGTAATAACAAGAGGATATGCATTATGGTTGTGGTAGTAGGAGGGCTTCAAGAGAGGTTCTTTACTCAAATAGTTTCTCTTGTAGATATAGCATCTACATATCTTTGTTGAAAACTTTCATAAACCATTTTGGAAACCTTTTGAATAGTTTTGTAAACACTAGGATTGGGGCACCCATTTGTTCCCGTATTTAGGTCGTCCCATGACCAAACTCCTTTCTCCTCCTTCTGACCATCCCATGGTCAAAACCTTTCTCCTTTACGACCATCCCATGGTCAAAACATTTCCAAAGCCATTTCTTTTCCGAAATCCTTTTTGAAAACAAAACCAGCACCGCTCTATAGAAGTTTGTCCAACCCGTCCATAACCGCGGACACGGCTATTCGAATAGATTTACTGTCTGCAGAGGTTGTACACTTTCCCCACATCATCCGGGTACACTACCCTGATCTACACCGATCGTTGGTCGAGTAACCGACCAAGACTCTCCGGATGCCCACTCCAATATAAGTGCCTACCCTATGAGTGTTACTCCCCTCAAAACCGGTACGTCGGGTACAGAGGACCAACCGGAGCGCATTTTACACTTTACACAGTGGGCGCTTTCAGTGAGGGGCTCATAGTAATGCCTGGTTGTCCGCAGACAATTCATTCCTTCTCCAGGTCGATGTCCCACATGGACCCTTAAGGGAGAAGGCCCAGCCTCCAGGGATCGTGATCCCCTATAGTAGTTGGGAGGCAGCTTATACCGAAATAGACAAACATCAAATCCAGCCCTGTCCCATTCCAGAGTAATGTGGTTGCACAAGGTTAAGTTGTTATAGCTAAACTGCAAAGAACCGGGTGCGTTTTTGTAAACCTTTTTCCTCCGGTTTTCCTCCAGCATTTCATAAAACAAAACCTTTTCTCTTTCTCAACATCTCTTGGGAGGTCCCACCTCACCAAGGTTTTATCATAAAACATTTGGTAAAAAAATTTTAGGGTCTTCCCATCCTATAGCTTTGCTTCGGCTAAATCGGGGTCTCCAAAGGGGTATGGTGTGTTACACCATCTACCACACTAGGGACAAGTAGGTGTCATCAAGGGGGTTGTACTTAATAGTAAAAAAGTGTAATAGTTTGGAGGGGCCAAACCACTACCATATATATACATCAACATATAGTAAAACAATGCAGTTTTAATAAACAGAAGATAAAACATGCATAAGTAAAATAGTAGGAAAAGGCTTATGAGCAAGAAGGTGGCTTGCCTGATGATCAGCAATATGGCAATATGTCCTTGGACTTCTCCTTTAGATAACCAAGAATACCAATACCGATACTAATAAAGTCTCTTTTTTTTTAGGTGAAACAGTAGGGAAAATCCCCACTGCAATTTTTTATTATTATTATATATGTGTATGTTACAATGAGAAAATGATCTAAGGTAGATCATAAACAGTTACATCTAAATTGAAAACAATCTATTCTATCCCTGATCTAATTGCTGACTGAGCCAGGCTTTGAATTTCTCCTTGTATTTTCCTTTGATTCTGAATTGTATCCATCTCATTTCCTGGTAGAAAATTGCTTTCTATCTATCCAAAGTGGGTCTTTTGTCATTAAAAATCTTCTCATTTCTGAAAATCCAGATACCCCAGGATGTCATGATAATGATTTCCATTGCAAATGGAAGATGTAACTTTTCTTTGATGTTTGAAATAGCTTCTAATCCTGTTAGATTTGCAGTTCTGTTTTTGGAAATATGGTCCCAACATTTTTTTGCAAATGGACAATCCCAGAAAAGATGATTTGCTGATTCTTCTGTGATGCAGTTTGATGTAACACAATTGTAATCAGGAAGGTTGAAATTCTTTCTCATCAGTAGGTTTCTTGTATTCAATCTTCCTAGTAACAAAAGCCAGAAGAAGAACTTGTGTTTATTTTGACAGGAGGTTGCCCAAACCCAGGAAAAGTGTGGTGGTGATGGTGAGTGTCCAATCATGGCTGAGTATGCCTTTTTAACTTCAAACTTATCTGATCCCCATATATAGTTCCAATTATCATGGGTGTCCTCAGTGTCTTGTCTGAATTCCTGGCATCTTTCTTCCAGGACTAAAAACTCAGAGAAAGCATGATGAGAGAGAGGTAGATGGAAGTTATCTTTGAGGAATTCAGCATGAAGGAAATCATGAACATTGATGATTGTAGACTTAGCATAGGACATAAGGTGTGGGAATTTGTTCATCAAGCACTCCTCTTGCCAAAGGTCAGTCCAGAAGTATGCACATTTGCCTGAATTCAGATTGCATTTGGCCATGCCTTTATAGTTATCAATTAATTTGATATGTGACTTCCACCAGAAAGATCCCTCCATGCTTCTTCCAGGTAACTTTCCATTTTTGTAATAAGTCTCCCATATGAGATGAACCCAAGGTATGTCCTGATGGTTGTAGAATTTGTCCAAATTTTTCAGAAGGAGGGCATTATTTTGAATCTGTAGATTCAACACCCCTAATCCCCCTTGATTTTTAGGACGGAAGATTTTGTCCCATGAGACAAGTGCTTGTCCTTTTGCTTGTACATCATCAGTTTTCTTTCTCCATAGACAATATCTCATATATTTAATAATTTGATCCTTGATGGCTATTGGTATCTCCAAACAGCTCATATAAAATAGAGGAAGTGAGGAGAGAACAGATTTGACCAGTTGCAGTTTGCCTCCATAATTCAAGAAGTCAGCAATTCCACATAATCTTCTTTCCACTCTCTGAACAATGGGAAGAAAATGTTCCATAGATGGCTTTGTAATGCTTAATGGAAGCCCAAGGTAGGTAAAAGGGAGGCATCCAGTTTGACAGTTGATTGTCATAGCAAAATGCATAAGTCTATCATTACAAATATTTATTGGCATCATGCTAGATTTCAGGTAATTGACCTTGAGACCAGTGGAAACAGCAAATGTTTGAAGCAGCGCTTTTAAGCATAATAATTGAGATGCATCAGCTTTAAGGATCACCAAAGTTTCATCAGCATATTGAATAACTGGGAAATCACTGTTGGGTGGTCCCACAATAGGTGGAGTTAGAAGATTTCTATGCATGGCCTTGTTTAGAATAGATTGTAGGAGGTCAGCAGTAAGGACAAATAGTAATGGTGAAAGTGGGTCTCCTTGTCTAACACCTCTTCTGCAGTAGAACTTTTTACCAGGTACACCATTGAGAAGAATTTTTGAAGTTCCAGATTCAAAGATCATTTCAATCCACCTAATCCATTTTCTCCCAAATCCTCTAGCTTTAAGGATATTAATGATGGCAGAGTGATCAACTGTATCAAATGCCTTCTCAAAATCAAGTTTGAGAATTAAAATTTCCTCCTTTGACTTGTGGCATTGGAATAAGTATTCAAATGCCCAACCAATGCAATCTTGAATAGATCTGTTGTTGAGAAAACCATATTGGTTTTTATGTACCAATTTCAGAATGATCGATTGCAGTCTATTTGCAAGAAGTTTGGTAATAATTTTGAATATACAGTTCAATAGAGAGATTGGTCTGAAATCAGCTGATGTAGATGGGCAAGTGACTTTGGGTATGAATGTAATGTAAGAAGAGTTAATGCTTTCAAGTGACACTTTCTCATTAAAGAAATCATGAATCAGTAATTTGATATCAAATCCAATGATAGACCAGCAACTTTTGATAAATTCATTATTAAATCCATCAGGTCCAGGTGACTTATCATTTGGTAGTTCAGTGATAACCTCCTCAATTTCTTTGTTAAGGAAAGGTTTTTCAAGTGAATCCTTCATCTCATCAGTCATTCCATTTCCATAGAAGTCTGCTAGATTATAGTGCATCTCAGTTTTGACTGATGTGCCCATTCTTGCCCTGAAGTCATTCCAAAAGATATCAGCCTTGTCATAGTGATTTGTAAATTCCTGTCCAGATTCATTCTTGATCATTGATATATAGTTATGTCTATAACTGATGGTAGCTTTGGAATGGAAAAACTTAGTATTTTCATCTCCAAGTTTTACCCATTTGATTTTCCCTCTTTGTTTCCAATAGGTGTTTTGGTTCTGAAGAAGATAATATGGGACTTCAGGATATCTCTGAGGTGCCACTCATTGATGGTTAATGTTCTAGATTCTTCCAGTAAGTCTAGGAGATCAATTGTGTCATTCACCTTAGCAATTTGATCTTTTAAGAAAGGTAACTATTTTGCCCAAATCTTGATACCCCTCCTCACATTTTTTAATTTGGCACAAATTCTTTTTGCCATGTCCTGATAATTCACAAGAATATTCCATGCATTTTGTACAATCATCTTAAAATCAGAATGATGTAGCCAGTAGTTTTCAAATCTAAAGATTTGAGCCTTGGGGATGTTAGTTCCAATGGATATGACACATGGGAGATGATCAGGAGTAGGTTTGGATAGTGGGGTAACCATAGTGTATGGGAACTTGGTTGTCCAAGAACTGGATGTAAAAAACCAGTCCAGTCTTTCCAGGAGAGGATCTTTCTGCATGTTACTCCAGGTGAATTTTCTACCCTTTAGTGGCAACTCAATAAGGCCCAGGTTACAGATAGCATCATTGAAGACCATAGTTTCATTAATATCTCCCCCACTTTTATTTCTATCAGTGAGACTTCTGATAAGGTTAAAATCTCCTAACACTAGCCAATCCATACTATCAGGCATAGTGATGTTTGAAAACCAGTCTAAGAAATCCATCTTTCTATCATTTTGACAAGGACCATAGATATTAGTGAGAGTCCAGGAATCATTTGATAATTGAGAGGTGAAGGTAACAGAAGTTGAGAAATCATTTTGGAAAGCCCTGGTCCCATTGAATAAAGTACCATTCCAGATGGTAATAATTCCTCCAGAAGCATCAATTGATGGTAAGTAATCAAAACTATCAAACTTGTTTGGACAGAATTTTTTTAAATAATTGATATCAAAGTTTTCTCTCTTGGTTCCTTGAAGACAGATAATGTCACATTCAGATTCCATGATCTTGCTTTTTAGTGCTAACCATTTTTTCTCATAGTTATTTCCCCTGAGGTTCCAGTTCAGAATCTTCCAGTTTCTGTTGTTACTCATTTATAAACCAATTGGGTGATCCATGGTGTGACTCAAATTTTGTAATCACACAAATAAGACTGGACATATCATAGGTTACTGAATTCGTAAACATGTCCAACATCAAATAGGTCTGCAACAACTCATAACAGGTATGAAAGGTAACTGGTCCAATCACGAAAGGCAAGGTTTTTGTAAACATTAACCACATTATTTAGGAGCCTTCTTTTTAGACTGCCGTCCACAAGACTCAGCAGCACCTCCCTTCTTCTTGTTTGAAAGGTATGGTTCAGGACCATTCTTCTTAGGTCCACTCTTTCCTGGTGGCTTGATGATCAAATCATTGATCCTGCCCTTCTTCAGCAATCTTTTCTCCAGTTCCCCCTATTTAACCTTGCAAAATGATTCAGCAAGATTCTTAACAACCTTATTACTGAGACAGGGTGGAGCAGCATTGCAAGAGAGGCAATTATGATCAGTGCAATTTAAATGGCTTTTAAAACCCCCATTAAGTTCCACAATTCTTGGGATTCTTCTCACCTCAGATTCCACCAGTGGTTCTTTGCCCCTCCTCCTCTTAGTAGGAGCATTTGGTACCATCATGTTTGATGGGGAATCATTCAGGCAATGGGGTGGAATCTGTCCAACACATTCATCAGGTATAATGAAGGTGAAAGTAGTTTCTTCAGTAATTGGCTCTTTAATTATCTCCCATATGGTTGATGTGAGAAAATGTCTAATCCAACTGAATTTCTCAGGTGTGATGAGCATTAGAGTGATAAAATTAAACCAACTTACAGGAATGTCACATTGCAGTTTGCCTTTGTCAGGTGATTGGTTCATGTGTGGTGCAAAGAATCTGTCCCATAGCTCCAGACCTTGCTTTGAGAAAGAATTCCTAGAAGAGAGTATCTCAGATTAGTTGACAAAAGGAATAATGGCCATTCCAACTTGGAGGTGTGCCTCATTTGGAGAGAGGAGATTAGTGTCCTCCATCATCCAGTCATCTTGCATGTTATCCCCATCAGCATGGTTGGTGTCCTCCTCCTCATCTTGGTAATTCTACAGAATGTTAAGCAGTCCTTCTCCCATGCCCATCTCCTGATCAGCATCAGCAATATTTTGCTCAACCTCATTATCCTCTGCACCATGGATAGATGCCTTGTCACTGTCAGATGAAACATTTGCACCAGGTATAGATCCAGTAACAGCACTGTCAGCCTCCTGAGGTGGCAAATCCTGGTTGTCAATGGGCATGTCAACACCTTCAACAAATACAGGTCCTTGGACAGCATTCCAGTTGCCCTAGCCAGCATTATTTTGAGGTGCAGGGTCAATCCATTGGTCCCATCCACCAATGTCCCCTACAGGTTGTGGTGGAGGAGGTGGAGATGGGGGCCCAAATATGGGTCCCACCACAGGTAGAGGGTGTGGGTCAGCACCATCATCAGGTAGTGGGTCCTCATCAGGTGGCCCCCCCCAGGAGATTGCTGTTCAATATTTCCACAGAAAAGGTCCATGATTCAGTGTCCACCAGGTCTCCAATGGTGAATCTAACACTTTTAGGAACATCTAGGAGATCAGTGACTCTAAGCTTTGCAATGATCCTGCCCTTGTGCTCAGGGTCCCTCTCCCAGAGCAGAACTTTACCAATATCAGAGAATATAGCATTCAGGTCATCATGATTCCAGTGATCAAGTGGAGGACCTAGGAGCATAACCCAACATTCATTGTTAAACTGAGTCCTACGCCAGTTAATTCCTTCATTATGCCTATCAAAAGAGATAGCAACATCTTGGAAGGGAATATGAACCGCAGCAATTAGCCGGTCATGGTCACTGACATTTGCAAATTGAACATATGCAGAACCAAATGGGCAATCTTGAATATCACGAAATTCGACATGTGCATCATTGATAAAGAAATCTTGCAACACATCCCTGATATTACCAAAAGGGACAGGACCGGGAGGAAGGGGATGAATGTGCGCAATGGCATACTGTTCATGAGTTCTTGGTCGGCGAGGAACCACCACCCTTTTGACTTGATTCCTGCCAGCCACCTGCATAATCTCGAAACCATGGGGAAGAAATGGCTGAGGGTCAAGTGGAATATTGTCCATTGCGTCGGTGGTTGTCGCCGGCGACGAGCGGAGCAAGGCAGTTGGGGTTTCTCCAAGCGAGGGAGCTGAGGAGACAGGGGTTTCAGCCGAATTAATTTTTTGGGCAAGAATAAAATCCTTAAGACAGTCATACACCATGGGCCGCGAAACTTGCGGCGTAACATGGGCCTTGAACCAATTCAGGTAAGATTTGTCGGGCCATGGACAAGAAGGGAAAGTGGGAAATTTCAAAAATGGTAAAAGACCAGGCAAATTAATTTTAGGAGATTTGTTGACTGCAGTTTTCTCCGCTATAATACCTTTGCCTTTAATCACAATATCCGCAAATGATGCACCCGTTACAACATGAGTAATGTCATCATTATTTAGACCGTTATTGCATGGTACCTATGACGTCGAAGAACCAATACGATCAAAAACAGAGGTTTTTTTTTCTTTTTGTATGAAACAGTTGTCCAATCTTTGTCCAATTCTTTGTAATATTCCTTCTCTTCGAATTTCCAATTTGGGCCTCCATCGCCCCAAAGTTTTATCTTCAGTATGAATGAATCATCAGTGAAAGAACCAGAATTATATATTTCAAAACCCACAGCTCTTGATGCCACCGAGAATCTAAAGGTTCTGTCCTGGAGGATTTTGACTTGATATTTTGATGCATGACCCCCAAAACAACTTTGAAGAACAATGCCAATTGTATGAATATCAATCTTAAAATATGTACGGCCAAATGAACCAACAAGGAAGAAAGGTCTTCTGCAAAATCCTCCTGAGAAATTTATGTGGTGACCAAATTTTTTGAACATATTATCCTCAAACATCCTCCCTTTAGAAAAATCCACAAAAATGTATTTGTGTTTGGTTGATGAAATGGGCCCATCAAAGATTTGTTCACCCACCATCACCCTTTTGACAACAAGATCCAAGATAACACCAGATGAAACTTTCTCATCTTGAAGAAGGAATCTAGCATCAATAACCACCTTGTCACAATTTAGTAACACAATCCGCTTAGCAATAGTATACAGGATCAGAAATCCAGGAGTATTGTCCAAAACATCAGAAGATAAGGTAGAGCAAGTAACGTGCCACATAAGTTTCAAATCATCACCCTTGCATGCATGAACATGAGAAGTCCCAAGAAAATCAGAGGATGGTGGCAAAATATCATTAATCCTAGCAAGATGAGAGGGGAACCTCACCACAAAACCAATCATGAGAACCTCCCCATTTTCCAAACCTCTTCCTTCCAGTGGTGAACCATTGGCATTGAGAATGACCAGCCAGCGATTATTCGAGAGAATAAGTGATACAACAAGGAACTTACCATCGGTGGAGCTTCCAGAATAGGTGATTTTCCAGCCACCACCAGATGAATCCAGTGAATGAGAGCCCATGGGTATGTGTGCGACGGCGCCGGAGTGGCGCCGGCGAGTGCCGGTGGGATGGGCTCAAAGAGTCATGCCTCGGAAATCATGCGCTCTACCGGCTCTCGTCAAGTCTCTTCTTCTCGGCGTCAATATAAGCGCAACTATCATCGTCATCGAGTATACATGCAAACAAGCAAGACCACTGTCAAAACAAGGCATACAAGCATCATTTCAATACAGCAAACAAACATACCACACATTACTAAAATCAGTAGGTTTTGATAGATTGAGGGGGTTGTAATTGGAATTATTTTAATTGCCCTTGTGGTCTTTGTTTTAGGATGTATTTGTCCAAATACCACCTATTAAGGGGATTTAGAACTAGGCTTGGGTCTCTGTGATATAAATGTGCAACGATGATACCATCAGGTAGGTATTTATAAAATAAGGCCAACAAAAGTGGTATCACTATTTTATCACTTTTCTTTAATTTCTGATGAATATTCTAGTGATAAAAGCTCTAGTATTAGGAAATAATTCACCAGAAAAGTTCTGGAGCTCCAAACATTATTTCCTTGAGTGGTTAGGTAAGACTTGACGTACTTGTTCACTGAGAGTTGGAATCATGTCAAAATAATTACCAGAATGCCCTCAAGAAATTCCTAAAGGCAGTTCTGTAGACAAATTGTCTTTTTCACCAAATTAAATCTACAGTAGGTTTTGATAGGAAACAAAAGCCACATGGTAGGTATTTTGAATTCCTTTCTGTAGGAATTGGATTCACTCTTTTTGGAGTTGTTAAACTCCTTTAGTGATTTTTCTAATGACATAACCCTATACAGAGATCATTAATTCACCAAAATTAAGCAGACCCTCAATAAAATTTGATCTCCTTGATTTTGGTAGACGTTAGCGTACCACATCACAGAGAGTTGGAATTGGGTCAATACCTCTGTTGGTTTGTCCTAGAGAAATTCCTAAAGTCAGATACTAATAGTTTTTGTTATTTTTACTATAGACAAACTACTGTTCACCTTGGCATAAGACCTATGCTGATTGATTGGTATAGCAATTAGCTTCTAGGAGAACTTTTATTTATCCCAAATGGGTATGTACAACTCCCTAAGGAATTTATTTAGGGAAAAGGACATTATGTGGTATTTTAATTATCAGGAAACAACAAAAATTCTTTCGGGGAAAACAGAGGTACTGCATGTTTAAGAAAACCTTCATAAACATTAGGGATTTTAGATCTAGGCATTTGGAAGCATTTTCCATTTTTATTTCGGTTTAAACCAAACCGTCAGAAATCAATTCTGGAAATAAAGATTAAATCTAGGGGGGGCTGCTGGGCCAGATCCGTGGGGGTACTGGGCCGCAGAGGGGAAATCAGCCCAGCTACTCTGGCGGGGGCTTGCGTGCTGCACGTTTGAAGCTGTCAGGCGGGGCCCGGCCGTCAGCGGTTGTGGGGGTCGAAGGGGTATCGGCCGCTGCCCGCCATTGGATCAAGACGGGATCGACGGTGCTGGACCGTCGTCCAGCTCGCGATAGGGGCAGGGACGGGGAAACCCTAGGTGGTGCTGGGCGCGTTGGGGGCTCACCCACAGTCACGGGGAGGCGACGGGGAGCGGCGGAGAGGACGCAGTGCACGACGGCGACCTCGACGATGGGCGGCGTGGCCGGTTTCTGCGACTGGATCCGAAGATGGCCGAGGAGGCCTTTCTTCTCTTCTCCTGGTCAGTACAGAGCGAGGGAGAGGAAGTTGAGTGCAGGGGAGGTGAGTGAGGAGGAGAGGGGGCAAATGAGCCAGGGAGGGGTGCTGGGGGTGGCCTCTGGCCTCTTTAAATGGGGGAGGGAGATGGGGATGTGCAATAATGTCCATTTTGGACATGTGAGGGAGTTGCTGGCCAGGGATTGGCGATCTAGGCGGTGGAGGGAGTGTGGTGGGTCTCTAAGTCGAGCAGGGAGATAAGGAGGGAGTGGTGGAGCTTGCTGCTGCTTTTAATACCAAGATTTGCAATAAGTGTAATATATTTCTCTCTCTCTCACTCTTCACAAGCACATGGGACCCAAGAGGGCAGGGTTACAGTGGTCACGACCAAGGGTGATGGTGGTTGCTGTGGTGAGTGGTGGGGAGCCTTGGTGATGATTGATTTTTGGTTTGGCTCAATAAATCCTTAGTTTGCCCAATTTGATCAAAAAGATGGTCATGAAGGAAGTCTAGAAATTTGACTTATGCAAGATGAGGCAAAGATACTGGTAGATGGGGGTTGACAAGGTATAGCTCCAGGAATTATTTGAGATTTATTGGATGAATTTTGGTTCACTTTAGATCATTTATTCAAAAAGTACAGAAATGGTTTCTAGAAGTTCATTTGGTATATTTGGAATGGACAAGTGTAGTTTTTGGTTTGAGAGGGTCTCAAATGTGAATACGCACTTATGGGAATTTTCCCAAGATTTATTGGAAGATAAAAGTATTTAAAACAATTATTATTCCAATTCAGCCATTTAAGAAAATGGAAATCCAACTTGAATTAGATGGAAAACAAGGAGTTGTGCATCTAGGGTGATGTTATTTTTATACCACCAAAACCTTGTTGGATCTTGGAGCTCAGAGCTCACCTTGATGCAAGGGCTAGATGGATAGTTAGACCAATTCATATAGATTATTATGGAATAAGGAGTTTGGATTGGTTATATTTGAGGTGGTCTGGAAGTGATGGCAAACTTTGTTAAAAATAAGGCTGCCATACCAGATGGGTCATGATGCCTTATAAACCATGTGGGTTTAAGAAGAACAAATATTCACTTGGAACAAGTGAAGTAGATGTTGATAGACCTATATGAGTAGAACACAACCATGCAAAGATTTGGTCAATAGAAGGTGGTATGGTGGTGTGAGCTTTTGTCAAAGTAGGCATGTTGACTATATTTGCAGGAAAAGTTATTTTCTTGCCTGCAAAACCATCAAGAACAAGTGGTTTGGAGGATGATATAACCAAGGGCAAGAGTGGGCCTTGGTAGTACTTAGGATGGTTAACAAGATGGTTCAAATGCATTTTCAAAAATGCACAAGGTTTGAGAAAGGGAGACATCAAACAAAGTGTGTTGAAACAGATTCCAGACTTAGCCAATTTTGCCAGATTTAGGGTTTTTAGACTAGAATGTGGGTGGTGATGATTTTGATGGGTTGAAAGGTACCAAAGCATCATCAAGTGGATGATGTTGAAGTGTAGATTTAGTAGGAAGGATCCTTGCTTGATACTGGTCTTCATTGACTTGGAAACTTCTAGAACGGATCACTGCAGAATTGATCTGGTTAAGGGTTTTTAGATGATCATCTGGTGGCTAGGGATTAGATCCAGATTGTATTCTTGCTTAGGGTTGGGTGATTTTAAAGTATCTTGATCCTAGTGGATGATCTCCTAGAGTATCTCACACTATCGCCTAAGCAATCAAGTCAAATAGTAGATCAAGGAAACTCATCTTACAAACAAATCAACTACTACTAGGGTTACCATCAAGCTTAGCTTGAGGTAAGGATGGGAAATTTTGAAAGGTTGGAGTTTGAGTAAGGTAAGAGTCCTTGGTATCCCTACCAAGAGTAGAATTCAAAAGTTTTATACAAGGTTTTGAGAATCCTAGAGGTAGGAGTAGTTGAAGGTTCTGTCTTGAGAACATAAGGAGATTATATTATATATTTCTCCATAGTGTTATCAATAGAAGCTACTAAAATTGTTTTGGTTACATAAGCATCTTTTCTCATGTTTTGAAATGCCAGAACATTTGAGAATATGTAAAATGAGCCAGGATAGTTTTGGTTAAATAGCTTTTTGACAACTGATGTTGAGGTAAGGAGTATATCTTCTAATACACAATCATAATCAGAAACATAGTCAAACAATAGGCAAACACTTTATCCCTAAACAAGAAAAAGTTTTTGTTCCCCCTGATTTTTGCATTCTGGACAACTAATCAGGGTTTCTGAAATTGGGATGTTACAAATAATAAATAGATTTTTATTGTCATATCTCAATTAGTTTATAATAGTTTCATATTGTGCTATAACTGTTCCAAATAGAAACATTGGTATAGTTGTGGTATGAAACAACCAAGTCCCTAGTAGCCCCAATTCATACTAGTTCGTTGGTCATGAGGATGATATGGGTTTCAAGATCATGGGCATTTATGCCAATTGGCAACGGGGTTATATCATTGGCGAATGATGTGATGGACATTCCTCGAAGGATTGTGACACGATCAAGTCATATAGTTCATTGTTGCAACAGCTATACCTAGACTCCTTTTCCTTAGACCGTGAGCTCATATTACTCATTGTTTCCCAAGGCTGCTTAGACTGCATCAACCGTCATCTGGTAATACGGTGGACATAAAGGTATACGTTGGGTATTCCAAAGGAACACTAGATGACATGTGACTGCAAGACTGGGATTTGTTCACCCTCATGACGGGTAAAGATACATACGGCCGGCTTGGTGAGATTACATCCATAAATGTTGCAACATGTAACTCGGTCGCGGGGATGTAACATCACGGTAACAAGAAAAATAGAACTTGTTGTGAACAAGATTGAACAAGGTATGTGATACCAATGATCGGGTCTCGGACAAGTCGTATCAAGAAACAAAAGGAATTGGATGCTACATTTAGCGGTTCAAACAACATTGTCATCAGGAATGCATAGGGGTCACATGGATATCCCTGGTCCCCCTGTTGATCATTGATACAGATCATGTCTAGAGCATTCTTGATCCATGAGAGGATACACTTAAGGGTATGATGAGAGCGATCATTCGTAAGACGGAATCACAGTAGAGAAAGAGAAAGCCGGAATCGTCCCGCGGAGAGATCCGAAGTTGTTCGGAGAAAGAATAAAGGAAAAGATCGGAAAAAGTGTTTTCGGATAAATGGGAATTTAAATATACATTTATTATATGTTAATTGTGAATTAATATATTCTAAATAATATTTAAATTAAGATTTATAAAAGCAACTTTTATATTAGGCCAAATCCCCAAAGGGAAATAGCCTAAGAGAAAAGCTGTAGAAAAAGGAAAAGAAAAACAGTTAACAACCCACGTGGGCGGCGGATATTAGCCACCGCACGGGGTGGAAGTCTGCTATAGGCAGACCGCCAGACAGGCGGCAAATAATCCACGCCGCATGGTGTAGCTCGTGTCAGCCGCCCCTTGCGGGCCGGACCTTGCTGGCCCACCCGGGCGAAAGGGAGGAGCTGGTGCGAGGTGGGCCATGGTGCAGCCCACCCGGCCGCTTCTCTTAGCTGGCTTGGCCGCTTGGCTCGCCGGCCCACTCACCGGGCTGAGCTACAGCTGCTCCACTTGGCCACTACGAGCTGTTGTGCTGGGCCCTTGTGCCCAACCGGCTAGGGTGCTTCCTTTTGCCTCTTTTCTTTATCTATTAGTCCCACATGGGGCACCTAAGAGGGAGGGCACACCTCCCTTAGCCTATATAAGGAGCTACATATGGGTGGGATTAAAACACACCAATATTTGGAGAAGTCCTTTGGTTGACTTCCTCCTTCCCTATCTCTCTAGCCCTTATGACCATGGCCCCAAGTCTAGGCTGTGCGATCGAGGCACACCTGTAGTACGCTGTTGCACTGCAGGGATTCCTAGCCAGATACCAACTTCCGCACTCCTGACGGGATCGGGGAGCCGGAGGTCTCATCATGCACCGGATATGTATGAAGAAACGAGGCGCAACACTTGGGGCGCTTGAATGTCGTGAGCCGGAGCTGATGCACGATGAAGGAGAAATGGGTGACTTGCGAGGAGCTTCGCGACCTTGAGTTCCGCTACGAGTATGACTACTTCAACCACGTTCCCCGCGGAACATTAACCGCATACGGTCTACAAGGGTATGTATTCTCTACGCATCAGCCGTTACCGCATTATTACATAGATAGATCCGAGGCAGTTTTTGGGGTTCCAACGTAGGAATTTTTTTGTTTTCTGTCGTGGATACCCTTCACATGGTTCCACTAGTGTCATTCCATTTGCTCTCTTCCAAAACCACATTGATCCACATGACCACACACACTCCAATGGGTTCTGTGATGCAACTTCTACCACGCTGGAGCAACATGCAATGTGGAAGCTGCTTCCTAGTGTATTTTTGGTCTCTGTGACCATGGCCTGACACATGGTATCCCTAGAGTTATTGCATTTTATCTTGTCCCATGTAACATGGATCCACTGGTGTAATTGCATGTGCTCTCTTCCAAAACCACATTGATCCACATGAACACACACCCTAGTGTATTCTATGATGCAACTTTTGCCACACTGGTGCAACATGCAATGTGCAATCTACTTCCCTATGTGTTTTTGGTCTCTATGACCATGTCTTGACACATGGAGTCCCTAGAGTCATTGCATTTGTTCTTTTCCCATGACACATGGATCCACTGGTGTCACCGCATGTACTCTATTCCAAAACCACATTGATCCACTTGACCACACATACTCAAGTGGATTATGTGATCCAACTTCTACCACAATGGTGCAACATGCAATGTGGAAGTTGCTTCCCTATGTGTTATTGGTCTCTGTGACCATGGCCTTGCACATGGAGTCCCTAGAGTCATTGCATTTGTTCTTTTCCCATGACACATGGATCCACTGGTGTCATTGCATTTGCTCTCTTCCAAAACCACATGATCCACATGACCACACACACTCTAGTGGATTTTGTGCTGCAACTTTTGCCACGCTGGTGCAACATGCAATGTGGAAACTACTTCCCTATGTGCTTTTGGTCTCTGTGACCATGGCTTGACACATGGAGTCCCTAGAGTTATTGCATTTTATTTTTTCCCGTGTTACATGAATCCACTGGTGTCATTGCATGTGCTCTCTTCCAAAACCACATTGACACACATGACCACACACCCCAATGGATTCTATGATGCAACTTCTACCACACTGGTGCAACATGCAATGTGGAAGTTGCTTCCCTATGTGTTTTTCATCTCTATGACCATGTCTTGTCACATGAATACCTAGAATCATTGCATTTGTTCTTTTGCTATGACACATGGATCGACTGGTTTCATTGCATGTGATGTCTTCCAAAACCACATTAATACACACGACCACACACGCTTTAGTTGATTATGTGATGGACCTTCTACCACACTTGTGCAACATGCAATGTGGAAGTTGCTTCCCTATGTGTTTTTGGTCTCTGTGACCATGGCTTGACAGATGGAGTCCATAGAGTCATTGCATTTATTCTTTTTCCATGACACATGGATCCACTAGTGTCATTGCATGTGCTCTCTTCCAAAAACACATTGATCCACATGACCACACGCACTCTAAAGGATTCTGTGAATCAACTACTGCCACACTGGTGCAACATGCAATGAATTTGCGTCCCTATGGTTTTTCGTCTCTGTGACCATGGCTTGACACATGGAGTCCCTAGAGGCATTGCATTTGTTTTTCCCATGACACATGGATCCACTGGTGTCATTGCATGTGCTCTCTTCCAAAACCACATTGATCCACATGACCACACACCCCAGTGTATTCTATGATGCAACTTTTGCCACAGTGGTGCAACATGCAATGTGCAAGCTGCTTCCCTATGTGTTTTTGGTCTCTGTGACCATGTCTTGACACATGGAGTCCCTAGAGTCATTGCATTAGTTCTTTTCCCGTGACACATGGATCCACTGGTGTCATTGCATGTCCTCTATTCTAAAACCACATTGATCCACTTGAACACACACACTCAAGTAGATTCTCTGATGCAACTTCTGCCAAATTATGCAACATGCAATGTGGAAGCTACTTCCCTATGTGTTATTGGTCTTTGTGACCATGGCTTGACACATGGAGCCCCTAGAGTCATTGCATTTGTTCTTTTCCTATGACACATGGATCCACTGGTGATATTGCATTTGCTCTCTTCCAAAACCACATTGATCCACATGACCACACACACTCTAGTGGATTATGTGATGCAACTTCTGCCACGCTGGTGCAACATGCAATGTGGAAGTTGCTTCCCTATGTGTTTTTGTCTCTATGACCATGGCTTGACACATGGAGTCCATAGAGTTATTGCATTTTATCTTTTCTCGTGTTACATGGATCCACTGGTGTCATTGCATGTGCTCTCTTACAAAACCACATTGATCCACATGACCACACACACTGTAGTGGATTCTAAGATGCAACTTCTGCCACAATGGTGCAACATGCAATGTGCAAGTGCTTCCCTATGTGTTTTTGGTCTCTGTGGCAATGGCTTGACACATGCAATCCCTAGAGTCATTGCATTTGTTCTTTTCCCATGATACATGGATCCACCAATGTCATTGCATGCGCTCTCTTCCAAAACCACATTGATCCAATTGACCACACACACTCTAGTGGATTTTGTGATGCAATTTCTGCCACGCTGGTGCAACATGCAATGTGGAAGCTGCTTCCCTATGTGTTTTTCGTTTCTATGACCATGGCTTGACACATGGAGACCCTAGAGTCATTGCATTTGTTCTTTTCCCGTGGCACATGGATCGACTGGTTTTATTGCATGTGTTGTCTTCCAAAACCACATTGATCCACATGACCACACACGCAGTAGTGGATTTTGTGAGGCAACTTCTGCCACACTTGTGCAACATGCAACGTGGAAGCTGGTTCCCTATGTGTTTTTGGTCTCTGTGACCATGGCTCGACACATGATTTCCATAGAGTCATTGCATTTGTTGTTTTTCCATGACACATGGACCACTAGTGTCATTGCATGTGCTCTCTTCCAAAACCACATTGATCCACATGACCACACACACTCTAAAGGATTTTGTGAATCAACTTCTGCCACACTGGTGTTACATACAATGAAGCTGCCTCCCTATGTGTTTTTCATCTGTGTGACCATGGCTTGACACATGAAGTCCCTAGAGTCATTGCATTTGTTTTTTCCCATGACACATGGATCAAATGATGTCATTGTATGTGCTCTCTTCCAAAACCACATTGATCCACATGACCACACACTCCAGTGGATTCTGTGATGCAACTTCTGCCACAATGGTGCAACATGCTATGTGGAATCTTCTTCCCTATGTGTCTTTAGTCTCTATGACCAAGGCTTAACACATGGAGTCCCTAGAGTCATTGCATTTGTTCTTTTCCCATAACACATGGTTCCACTAGTGTCATTCCATTTGCTCTCTTCCAAAACCACATTGATCCACATGACCACACACACTCAGTGGGTTCTGTGATGCAACGTCCACCATGCTGGAGCAACATGCAATGTGGAAGCTGCTTCCTAATGTGTTTTTGGTCTCTATGACCATGGCCTGACACATGGTGTCCATAGAGTTATTGCGTTTTATCTTGTCCCATGTAACATGGATCCACTGGTGTCATTGCATGTGCTCTATTCCAAAACCACATTGATCCACATGACCACACACGCAGTAGTGGATTTTGTGAGGCAACTTCTGCCACACTTGTGCAACATGCAACGTGGAAGCTGGTTCCCTATGTGTTTTTGGTCTCTGTGACCATGGCTCGACACATGATTTCCATAGAGTCATTGCATTTGTTGTTTTTCCATGACACATGGACCACTAGTGTCATTGCATGTGCTCTCTTCCAAAACCACATTGATCCACATGACCACACACACTCTAAAGGATTTTGTGAATCAACTTCTGCCACACTGGTGTTACATACAATGAAGCTGCCTCCCTATGTGTTTTTCATCTGTGTGACCATGGCTTGACACATGAAGTCCCTAGAGTCATTGCATTTGTTTTTTCCCATGACACATGGATCAAATGATGTCATTGTATGTGCTCTCTTCCAAAACCACATTGATCCACATGACCACACACTCCAGTGGATTCTGTGATGCAACTTCTGCCACAATGGTGCAACATGCTATGTGGAATCTTCTTCCCTATGTGTCTTTAGTCTCTATGACCAAGGCTTAACACATGGAGTCCCTAGAGTCATTGCATTTGTTCTTTTCCCATAACACATGGTTCCACTAGTGTCATTCCATTTGCTCTCTTCCAAAACCACATTGATCCACATGACCACACACACTCAGTGGGTTCTGTGATGCAACGTCCACCATGCTGGAGCAACATGCAATGTGGAAGCTGCTTCCTAATGTGTTTTTGGTCTCTATGACCATGGCCTGACACATGGTGTCCATAGAGTTATTGCGTTTTATCTTGTCCCATGTAACATGGATCCACTGGTGTCATTGCATGTGCTCTATTCCAAAACCACATTGATCCACTTGACCACACATACTCAAGTGGATTCTGGGATCCAACTTCTGCCACAATGGTGCAACATGCAATGTGGAAGCTGCTTCCCTATGTGTTATTGGTCTCTGTGACCATGTCTTGACACATGTAGTCCCTAGAGCCATTGCATTTGTTCTTTTCCCATGACACATGGATCCACTGGTGTCATTGCATGTTCTCTATTCCAAAACCACATTGATCCACTTGACCACACATACTCCAGTGGATTCTGTGATCCAACTTCTGCCACCATGGTGCAACATCCAATGTGGAAGCTGCTTCCCTATGTGTTATTGGTCTCTGTGACCATGGCTTAACACATGGAGTTCCTAGAGTCATTGTATTTGTTCTTTTCCCGTGACACATGGATCGACAGGTTTCATTGCATGTGTTTTCTTCGAAAACCACATTGATCCACATGACCACCCACACTCTAGTGGATTATGTGATGGACCTTCTGCCACACTTGTGCAACGTGCAATGTGGAAGCTGCTTCCCTATGTGTTTTTTGTCTGTGTGACCATGGCTTGACACATGGAGTCCATAGAGTCATTGCATTTATTCTTTTTCCATGACACATGGATCCACTGGTGTCATTGCATGTACCCTCTTCCAAAACCACATTGATCCACATGACCACACACACTCTAAAGTATTTTGTGAATCAACTTCTGCCACATTGGTGCAACATGCAATGAAGTTGCTTCCCTATGTGTTTTTCATCTCTGTCACCATGGCTTGACACATGGAGTCCCTAGAGGCATTGCATTTGTTTTTTCCCATGACACATGGATCCACTAGTTTCATTGCATGTCCTCTCTTTCAAAACCACATTGATCCACATGACCACACACAATATAGTGGATTCTGAGATGCAACTTCTGCCACGCTGGTGCAACATACAATGTGGAAGTTGCTTCCCTATGTGTTTTTGGTCTCTGTGAACATGGCCTGACACATGGAGTCCCTAGAGTTATTGCATTTGTTCTTTTCCCGTGTCACATGGATCCACTGGTTTCATTGCATCTAGTCTCTTCCAAAACAACATTTATCCACCTGACCACACACACTCCAGTGGATTCTGTGATTCAACTTTTTCCACACTGGTGCAACATGCAATGTGGAAGCTGCTTCCCTATGTGTTTTTCGGCTCTATGACCATGGCTTGACACATGGAGTCCCTAGAGTCATTGCATTTGTTCTTTTTCCATGACACATGGATCCACTGGTTTCATTGCATCTGCTCTCTTCCAAAACCACATTTATCCACATGACCACAAACACTCCAGTGGATTCTGTGATGCAACTTATGCCACACTGGTGCAACATGTAATGTGGAAGCTGCTTCCCTATGGGTTTTTGGTCTCCGTGACCATGGCTTGAGGCATGGAGTCCAAAGAGTCATTGCATTTGTTATTTTCCATTAACATGGATCCATTGGTGTCATTGCATGTGCTCTCTTCCAAAACCACATTCATACACATGACCACACACACTCTAGAGGAATCTATGATGCAACTTCTGCCACACTCGTGCAACATGCAATGTGGAAGCTCCCTATGTGTTTTTGGTCTCCATGATCATAGCTTGATGCATGGAGTCCCTAGAGTCATTGCATTTGCTCTTTTCCCATGAACATGGATCCACTTGTGTCATTGCATGTGCTCTCTTCCAAAACCACATTGATCCACATAACGACACACACTCTAGAGGATTCTATGAATCAACTTCTCCCACACTCATGCAACATGCAATGTGGAAGCTGCTTCCCTATGTTATTTTGATGTCTGTGATCATGAACTGACACATGGAGTCCCTAGAGTCATTGCATTTGTGCTCTCTTCCAAAACCACATTGATCCGCATGACCACACACATGGATCTACCAGTGTCATTGCATGTGCTCTCTTCCAAAACCACATTGATCCGCATGACCACACACACTCTAGTGGATTCTATGATGTAACTTCTGCCACACTGGTGCAACATGCAATGTGCAAGCTGCTTCCCTATGTATTTTTGGTCTCTATGACTATAGCTTGACACATGGAGTCCCTAGAGTCGTTGCATTTGTTTTTTTCATGACACATGGATCCACTAGTGTCATTGTGTGTGCTCTCTTCCAAAACCACATTGATCCACTTGACCACACACACTTGATTGGATTCTGTGATGCAACTTCTGCCACAATGGTGCAACATGCAATGTGGAAGTTGCTTCCCTATGTGTTTTTTGTCAGTGTGACCATGGCTTGACACATGGAGTCCCTAGAGTCATTGCATTTGTTCTTTTCCCCTGACACAAGGATCCAGTGGTGTCATTGCATTTTCTCTCTTCCAAAACCACATTGATCCACATGACCACACACACTCCAGTGGATTCTGTGATGCAACTTCTTCCACGCTGGTGCAACATGCAATGTGGAAGCTGCTTCACTATGTGTTTTTGGTTTGTGTGACCATGGCTTGACACATGGAGTCCCTAGAGTCATTTAATTTGTTCTTTTCCCATGTTACATCCACTGGTGTCATTGCATCTGCTCTCTTCCAAAACCATATAGATCCACATGACGACACACACTCTAGAGGATTCTATGATGCAACTTCTGCCACACTGGTGCAAGATGCAATGTGGAAGCTGCTTTCCTATATGTTTTTCGTCTCTATGACCATGGCTTGACACATGGAGTCCCTAGAGTCATTGCATTTGTTCTTTTCCTGTGGCACATGGATCCACTAGTTTCATTGCATGTGCTCTCTTCCAAAACCACATTTATCCACATGACCACACACACTCCAGTGGATTCTATGATGCAACTTCTGCCACACTAGTGCAACATGCAATGTGAAAGCTGCTTCCCTATGTGTTTTTGGTCTCCGTGACCATGGCTTGACACATGGATGTAACACCCCAAAAATATTAATCAAGATTATCAAGTTCAAATCACCTAAGTTTAGGGTTAACAAAAACTTTTATTCTTAAATTTAATATGAGTGTATGTGTGAATTGCATTAGTGCATGAACGAGTGCAATTGCCATGTTTGATTACTACAAATGATAAGGAATGGTTTAAAGATGAATACTACATTATCTAGGCCAATTAGAAACAAAATCAAAAGAAAAGAAATTCAAATATGAATCATATGATCAAATGGTCATTTTGACCAAAATTAACCACGAGACCACTTTGAGTGTTCCTAGTAAAAGATTTCTAACAGAAACTTTCTGAATTCTTTTCACCCCTTGCTAGACCAAGTAAAAGTGAACCCAAGCCCACTTTACAAACAAACAGAAACAATTTACAAATTATTTGAAAGGACAATTCAAAATTTAATCAAGTCCATATGCATAGATCACCACTTTTCAAAAACCACTCAAATCAATTCACCTTGACTTTTCCCAGCAACCATAGACACCCAAGCATGTGAAAAACACACTCACCAAAATTCATCCAAAAATTCAAAATTTAAACTCATGCAGCCATTTGGTTGAGCACCTGGCAGACACAAATCAACACAGCCTAACTCTACTGTTTTGAGCAGTAATTGATCACCCCTTTGTCCCATCTGCATCCCACTCACTCACCCCAGTGCCTAGCAGCACAGGACACGCTCCCCCTTTGTCGTTTGCACCAGTGAAGCGCCACCCGAGCTCACCGCGCCGGTCGACCAAGCACAACTCGCACAGCCAGCGCTGCCCTCTCCCACGATGTCCAGGAGACAGGCGCCACACCACCGCCACCCTTTGTCCACCCCTCGACCGCAGACAAGCCGTGGACCGGCCATGATCGCTGCCCCCACCTCTCTGTCTGCCATGCCGAGAGCACGCCAGAGCGCCACAGCCGACATGCGCACACACGCCGCGCCTTTCCCTCTCCACACATGCTCGCACTCGCCGTGACACTATCTACCCCAGACACGCCCGTTCGCCGCCACGTGAACCGTAGCCACTATGCGTCGTCTCTAACGCCGCCATTCCTGCACAGAGCACGGACAGTTCCCAACTGTTCTCGACCGCCCCTTGCTGCGCCATCACTCGCATGATGACCGCCCTGAAGCACCGCATCGACCCCTACCCTCAGCCATGCCGCTAGCCCCCTGTATCGGAGAATATCATTTTGCGGCCCGAAAGTTCGGGCGCCCAGGAAACGCGGTACCCGAGTTGATTTTAATCACCGCGATTCGAAAATTTGGGGCGCCAATTGCTGAGAGGGGTGTTTCGAGTGAATGATGTCTAAACCCAATATTTTCAAATCGCGCCTGTTAAGTCAGGATATTCCGTTACACGAGTTCCTGTTGTGCCCCTTCTTCGCCGGTCACTCTTCTTAGCCACCCTGCACGTGTCATAGGGGCAAATATATTACTCTAATTTCCTAACTCTCGACACTGAATCTGGCTGCGGCAGCGGCGGTCCCTTTTCTTCCTTTCCCCGACACTAAATCTGCCGGCGGCAGAGGACCTTTTTTCTCCCTCCCCCGACACTGAATCCGACGGCGGTAGCCCAGCATGTCTTGCAAGGTGAAGGTTGTAGCTACCTCACCGACTGATTCGGGTCCATCGGGGTGAAAACCTGGGGCTCAACGTGAAGCAGCAGCGAGGTCTTTAGCCCCGGTTAGCGAGGAGGCCAGCAAGGATTCTGCTCCCAAGGTACCTACAAGCAGCGGGTTGAAGAGAAAAGCAAGGCTGGCGGCGGATTGTTCGGCTCCGGTGGGCGGATGCGGCACCCAGATCTCAAAGAAAAAAACCCAAGAGAAGAGCGAGAGGTGAATTTTTCTTATCTGTTCCTTATCTTGCAAGTAGATTAGTTACGGCATAATAGAATCGAATGAACTGAAAAGTTCCACTTTTTAATCAAATTAGGCATAGCTTTGATACAAGGGACCTATATGAGTTCACAGTTCATGTTCGCCAGTACACTGCAAAACTTGATTTTGGTTGCGAGAGGGTTGTGTTCGGGCAAGATGTGCATCTGCTTGTGAATTGCAAAGAGGTTGTGTTTGTTTTGCAGATGGTAGATATGCCTGCTGCTAGAATTCCCTGGGGTTCTAGACAGAGGACAAAATTGGTGTGGCACAACATGAATGATACCTATTAGCAAATTGATCACTCCCATGAGCTTTAGATGATTTAGGAGTGTTGTGAAGCTGATCGTAAGGTGAAAGTTGAAGCGATGATTGATGATATGTATGTAGATACTGGAGATCTTGCCGCTAGAGCTTCTGCTCCTAGAGAATACAGACCAATAGATGCTGAGCTAGATAAGTTCAGTATACGCAGATAGGTGGATTCATACATGGCAAAACTTGATGAGGGAGTTAATAAGCCAGTTTCGTCATGTACTGTGGAGATCACTGTCGATTCGAAAAACATAACTCTTGATGAAATGAGAGAGATGATCAGTAAGGAAATCAGTATTGGCCCTAAGCAAATGGCAAAAATGTTGGAGATATGCCCAAGAGGCAATAATAAAAGGGGTTATTATTATATCTTTGTGTTTATGATGAATGTTTACATCCCATGCTATAATTGTATTATTAGGAAACACTAATACTTGTGTGTTTTGTAAACATAAAAGAGTCCCTAGTAAGCCTCTTGTTGAACTAGCTTGTTGATTGATTGATGATCATGGTTTCCTGATCATAGACATTGGATGTGATTAATAACAAGGTTATATCATTAGGAGAATGATGTGATGGACACACACCCATAGTAAGCGTAGCATAAGATCAAGTCATTAAGTTTGTATTGCTGTAAGCTTTGAAATACATAGTAACCTAATCCTTCGACCATGAGGTTATGTTAATCACCATCACCGGATGGGTACTTTGATGACATCAAACACCGCTTCGTAACTGGGCGGTTATAAAGGTGTCATTGGGTATTCTGAAAGTATGTGTTGAAGCGCATAGACCAAGATTGGGATTTGTCCATCCATATGACGGATAGATATACTCTGGGCCCTCTCGGTGGAATGTCATCTAGATAGCTTGCAAGCATGTGACTGGGTCACAAGGGATGACATAACATGGAACGAGTAAAGAGTACTTATCAGTAACAAGGAAGAACTAGGTATGAAGATACCGACGATCAAACCTCGGATAAGTAGAATATCGCGTGACAAAGGGAATTGGTTTCGTATGTTAAATGGTTCTATCGATCACAAAGTAATCATTGAGTATGTGGGAGCCGTTATGGATCTCCAGATCCTGTTGATGGTTATTGATCGGAGAGGTGTCTTCATCATGTCTGCATATTCACGAACCGTAGGATGACACACTTAAGGTTCGAAGTTGTTTTAAGTAGATATGGAATTTGCGTTGGAGACCGAATGTTGTTCGGAGTCTCGGAATGGATCCGGGACATCACGAGGAGATCCGGAATGGTCCGGAGAATAAGATTCATATATTGGGGATCATTTTCTAAGTTAGGAAATGTTCCGGAGTGTTTGTATGGAGATTCTAGAAGGTTTCGGAATGTTCTGGAAGGTTCTAGAGGATTTCTTGGAGTTTACTTAAAAACCAAGAGAGGGATCAAGGAGACCAAGTGGGGCAAGACACAGATTCGTGAGGGAGGAGGATTCCTCCCCCCTTCCCACCGCCGGCCCAAGGAGGGGAGTCCTACTAGGACTCCCCCTCCCCAGGCGCGCCTTCCTCCTTTAAATAGAAGGGAGGGGGCGCCCCCTCTTGCCCCTCCTCTCATAACAACCAATCTGAGCCGCCTCTCTCCTCCACCTTTCTTCTGCACAGGCATAGGCGAAGCCCTGCAGAATTCTCATCTCCACCACCACCACCACGCCGTCGTGCTGCTGGGATTTCGTGGAGAAGATCTACTACCTCCATTGCTCGCTGGAACAGGGAGAGGAAGGTCTGCTTCGACTCCGCACATGTGACCGTCTGCGGAAGCGCTGCCGGAACGCGGCGCCGAAAGGATCGTCCACACGATCTTGAGATCGGCAAGTGATCGACTACATCATCCACGAGATCTAATCTCGTAACGCTTTCGGTTCTACGAGGGTTAGTACCGATCTATCTCGTTGCTCATGTCTAATAGATTAGATCTTGGCTTTTGTCTAGATTAGATCTAGGTTTTTTTCGTTCTTGCGGTAGAAATTTTTTGTTTTCCATGCTACGAACCCATCAAAAAATCCGGTGGTGGCATCATAAGAAGCAGCAATTCATAGATGTTTTGGATACTAAAGATCTTATGCAGATTATGCGACGAAAGAAGCAAACCGGGAAGGTGTTCTTCCTTGGTACCATTTCTGATGTTGTTGAACAGGTTATAGTGGATGTAGAGGCCCTTGTAGTGGCTGAACAGAATGAGGTGGTCGACGTTGATGAGATCTGATGAGAGATGCTACCCTAGTCTTGTCATATGGATCGCGGGGTTCCCCTGCCTGTATTTGTAATATTGACTGCTATTGCATTTAGAGCGTGTTTCTGTGATTTTGTTTGTTGAGAGATTGTGATATAATGATGTGCGGGCTATTGAGATTTTCGGACATGTCACTCACTAAAACCATTGTTGTTGTAATAAGACATAAGTACATTGTAGTTTCTGTTATTATGTTTCTTAAGATGACGTACCGTACTTATTTCTGTTATTATGTTTGTTGGGACATTGTAATGTAATGTTTTGTGAAACCATGACTAGATAAGTGATGCATAAATACATTGTAGTTGACATGATTATGTTTGTTGAGATGATGTACTGTACGTGTTTCTGTTATTTTGTTTGTTGAGAGATTGTAATGTAATGTTTTGCGAAACCATGACTGGACAAGTGATGCGTAAGTACCTTGTAGTCGACATGATTATGTTTCTTGAGTTGATGTAATATACTTGTTTCTGTGATTATGTTTGTTGAGAGATTGTAATGTGATGTTTTGTGAAACCATGATATGATTATGTTTGTTGAGAGATTGTAATGTAATGTTTTGTGAAACCATGACTGAACAAGTGATGCATAAGTACCTTGTAGTTGACATGATTTTGTTTTTTTAGATGATGTAATATAATGGTATGTTTTCGTTGGGCAATGAAATTGGGATAGAGGGAGTATAGGTATAATATTTGAAATAAGAATGTATGAAGAGAATCCATATTAGGCAGGAGACAGTAATCCAGGGAAAGGGCATGGTATCCATTAAACTATTGTAACATGCCAATTTAGTCATTGTTGCAGTGGTAGAAGGGCTGATCTCTCTCTCTCTCTCTCTCTCTATCTATCTCTCTCTATCTCTCTCTATCTCTATCTCTACGACGCCGACGCCGACGTCATCGCCTGCGATGACGCATTCGCCATGCTGTCCTTGAACGGCGAGGACGACCAGTCGAGCAGCGATAGCCTTCTCTCCGACATCGAGTATTCCTTCCATGATGTGAGTTCCTCTGTTTTCTCGGGCTAGGGTTAGGCAATGGTAAATCTCTCGATCTGAGCTCCATATATGCATGCAATCATGTTCAATTTCAGCTTTGCGTTTACCTACAGGTATCACGGACAATCTACGACTCGGAATGGGAGGGCCTAGATCTCGATGGAGAAGTTCCATGTGACCATGGGATAAAACTGAGGAGATATGTTGCATTCGAAGGCAATAACACTGGGAGAAGGTTTTTGGGCTGTACAAATCAGGTTTGTTTACATTATGTGCAACTGTGACATGAAGTAAATTGTATCATGCATGTTCATAACACTATAGTGTGTGTGTTTTTAGGTTGGACCGGTGTGTAAAGCAGTAGAGTGGGTGGATCTTGAGTGGCCAGATGCACTTAAGAAATGTTTGGCACATTTATGGGAGATGTATGAGTTGGAAAGGTCGGGGAGATTTACTGATCTAAGTGATGCAGCTGAAAAAAATTACAAGTTGTCGGTACGAAATAATGAGCTGGAACAAGAAATCAAGAATTTGCAGTCAGAGCTAACTGACAGAATGAATGGGAGCTTGGTTGTTGGAACTACAAAGAAGCTTCAGGATAGTCACAGGTTGCTGATTCATAATGCAGAAAAGGAGAGGGATCAGCTCAGGGAAGATAAGAAGAAGCTAGAGTACTGCATTAAGGATTTGTTGGAGGAACTGAAGAAGGCACGCGAGGGTGAACAAGGATAGACTATAGAGGATAAAGGAAATCCGAGATGAATAATTTATGTTGTGCCAATGCCCGAAACTAGTTAACTGTAAGACTTGCAGTTGCACTTTCTTAACTAAGCCAAACTCAATCCTCGAGCAAATTAATTTCAGACGAACACATATATCGTGCATAGAGTTAAGTTCACGCTTACAAAATCACCACTTCAGAGGATAAACCAGGCAGTTCAGTACTAAATAGACATATGTTGTGTTCAAGCGAGCCTGGCCCGGAGCTACTTGTTTTCCTCCCTAAGATCGGCCAACTCCTTCCGTACTTTGTCGTGCTTCAGCCATACGTTCTAGCACTCTGTAACGGATTGGAGAAGTTGGTCCGTAGCCATACAATTTTCCTTCAAGATCCCTTTCATGATCTTCGTCTGCTTCCTAGCCGAGGTGCGACCTTCAATGTGTAGCTTCGCCCAGCCGGCGTTTAACTCCTTCAGTTTCTCGCACTTATCAGAAAGGACCGCGAGTTCAGCGCGCAGGTGGTCAAAGGTCAGTTTCTGGGAATTCTGCTTCTCCCTTTGGATTGCTATCTTGTCATTTAGCCAGGTCGCCAGGTCCTGGTCGAGCTTTCGCCTCTTTCCCTGCAACAAAAATACATAGTATGGTTTGTTCAGTTCACCAGGACAAGCTGGTTAGTTTCCATAATTAACTGAATCGACTAGTGGCACTATCATAATTTCAAGGAAGAAGCAATCTAGGACTAGTCAACATTTTATGAATCAACTAGTGGCACTATCATAATTTCAATTTCAAAGACAAATAAGGTTTATTTGTAGTTTAGTGTGTTGTGGGTTTTTCCCAATATCACCAAATAGTTGGCACACTCATAATGCAGAAACCCATGTCCAGATACATAATGGAAAGAGCACATGGTGTCCATTCATGAACATGAACACCAACACATGTCCAGATAGATAAGAAGTTGCCCTAGGATTCTTATTGCACCCTATAATGGGAAGCAGACTTGGGCATTGCTCCCTGAACCCTAAACATTACAAAAGGAGTGGAGGACAAACTGATATTCGTGTCCCCGCTAACGGGAATCATACTTGGGCATTGCTCCGATACGCCTCCAGACAAGCCCTTAGCTCCTCATTCTCTTTCCGAACACCCTCGAGTACGGCGATCCCTCTGCTCATGTCCTCCTTCATCTCCTTCACTTCATTCAGGCAACGGTTCATGTCATGGTAGGCTCGGATGGTAGCCTTGGTTTCCTCGACGCATCCTCTGAGTGCCTCGGTGACTTCGTCCTACAGGAGAATGCACCTTTCCATGAGATTCTTCTTCTCCTCCATGAGCTCGTTGATTATCTTGATGGCCTGTTCTTGCCTGTTCAAGTTAGGGTCGAGCCCTTTCTGTAGCCTCATGACGTCAGGTGCAAAATCTAGCGAGATCTCCTTCTGCACATATAATTACTTGCGTAGGATCTCATTAGCTTCGGTGAGGGAGCGTGCAAGCTCATGTTGGTTGTCAATCTTGGCACTGATCGCGGCCACCTTGTCACGGTACTCGGCCTTCGATCGCTACATTGTTCATGTTAATTGAAATAGGAATTTTATAATTACACTCCAGGTTCAAGGTGAATGCTCATACAGATCAAAAAATCCCCGTTGAATCTATTGACCTTAGTGTTAAAAAATGGACCTAGAGATCTATTCATGACCACGATAAACTAATCCTAATCACAAAAAATCCATAGTGAATCTATGAACAGCGGTATTAAGGAAAGACCAAGAGATCCAGTCATATTCATGAAAACTAATACAACTTGCAAAAGAAGAAAAACCAATGTGGGGCGGACACAATCTAAGAAATCCACATCACAGCTCGGAGAAATAACAATGTGGAGATTTGCTACCTCGCTGAGACGTGGAACGGGGCCGAACGGGTCCTGCAACGCCTCCATCGTGGTGGATTCTGGCTCCAAGGCCGGCCTGTAATACGTAGAAGAGGAAGAGCAAGAATAATAAGAAAAACAATAAGAAGCTGAATAAGATCATGATGGAGAGGGAGAGGGAGAAGAAGTAGAACAAGAAGACCATACCGGGAGGATTCCCTCGCCTGCTAGAACATTCGGCGCCATTGTCGGGGGAGATTGGGCCTCGGTGAGAGGGGGGCTTGAGAGGCCGGTAGAGCAAGAAGTGCCTCGCAGCGAGATCTCTCCCTTTTCTCCGCAAGGATCGTCGACCGGCCTCTCCTCAGGGGAGCCATGGATTGCAGGGTGAGGGTGGCGGTGGCAGGAGGAAGAAAATAGTGATTAGTGTGGGAGAAGAGTCAAAGAGTACATGCCGTGGTCCAGTAGTACTACTACTATTATACAAGACCACCATGTACGGTCTACCTGCTCAAAGAAGCCAGGGAGGCAGGGGTAGGGAATTGATGGGACTTGTCTTTATTGCGATGGACAGTTCAATGGTCTTCAGCGCCGCCTAAAATCCAGTATATAATAAGAGGAGTGTGATCTGGGTGGTCATCACGGGCATCGGCGCGCACATCCTGCGTGCGTGTGTCATGTGTTGAACTCGCGCAACTGCTGCATGATCACGTCGGCAGGTCGAACTCCATCGAACTCCACGTTGACAGGCACGCATGGGATATTTACGAGTCTAGAATACGATGTGCCACTTTTGTTGTGATCAAATTATGTTCAGTACGCGAGATATTACTTTTTTTGTGATAATCGACAAATGCATGCGTGAACACGATGCACGAAATCGTTACTCGTCCTTGATCAGATCGGCACCCCACTCTGTGTACCCGTCATCGACCATTCGGAACAACTACCTCGAGGACGATGCCCCCTCGTCGTGGCAATGGCATGTCCAAGCCATCCACTGACCATCCTGCGTCCCCGGCTCTTCGCTGCATCATTCGCGCTCGCGAGTCGCCTACTGAGGCAACACGTTGTGTCCGACCATGCCAGGATCCATCAACATTGGCACTCGAGGACACCGCTACGTTGAAGCTCGTAATACATAGAAGAGGATCCATCACAACTCGAAGAAATAACAGTGTGGAGATTTGCTACCTTGCTGAGACGTGGAACGGGTCCTGCAACGCCTCCGTCGTGGTGTATCCGGGCTCCACAGCCAGCCTGTAATACATAGAAGAGGAAGAGCAAGAAGAAGAAAAACAAGAATAAGCTGAATAAGATCATGATGGAGAGGGAGATGGAGAAGAAGTAGAACAAGAAGACCATACCGGGAGGAGCCCTCGCCTGCTAGAACATTCGGTGCCATTGTCGGGGGAGATTGGGCCTCGATGAGAGGGGGCTTGAGCAGCTGGTAGAGCAAGAAGTGCCTCGCAGCGATTTCTCTCCCTTTTCTCCGCGAGGATTGTCGACCAGCCTCTCCCCCTCCTCAGGGGAGCCATGGCTTGCAGGGTGAGGGTGGCGATGGCAGGAGGAAGAAGATAGTGATTAGTGTGGGAGAAGAGTCAAAGAGTATAGGTCGTGGTCCAGTAGTACTAGTACTATTATACAAGACCACCGTGTACGGTCTACCTTCTCAAAGAAGCCAGGAAGGCAGGGGTAGGGAATCGATGGGACTTCTCTTTATTGCGATGGACACTTCAACGGTCTTCGGCGCCGCCCAAAATCCAGTATATAATAAGGGGAGTGCGAGCCGGGTGGTCATCACGGGCATCGGCGTGCACATCCCACATGCGTGTGTCACATGTTGATGGGGCAATGACGCACGCAACTATTGTATGATCACGTCGGCACATAGAACTCCGTCGAACTCCACGTCGACAATCACGCATGGGATATTTACGAGTCTAGAATATGTTGTGCCACTTTTGTTGTGATCAAATTATGTTAAGTATGCGAGATATTACTTCTCTATCTTTTTTTGATCATTGGAAAATGCATGCGTGGACACGAAGCACGAAACTGCTGTTCATCCTTGATCAGATCGGTACCCCACTCTGTGTACCCGCCATCGACCATTCGGAGCAACTACCTCGAGCACGATGCCCCCTCGCCGTTGCAATGGCAGGTCCAAGCCGTCCACTGACCGTCATGCATCCCCGGCTGTTCGATGCATCGTTCGCGCTTGCGAGTCGCCTGCTGAGGCAGCACGTCGTGTCCGACCGCGCCAGGATCCATCGACATCGGCACTCGAGGACACCGCGATGTCGAAGCTCGTACTAGCCGTGCAGGAGGAGCGTGGGGTACCTGTAGCGTCGGACGAGCGCAAAGAAGAAGCCAGGACAGGGGCGCGTGTTGCACCGGCGAGTACGGACAAGAAGAGGAACAAGAAGAAGACCAGGAAGAAGAGAGGAGATAGCTATTTGGACGAGTCCGACTCGGCCAACAAGGAGGCGTTCATCGATCAGTTGGAGGCAGAAGCGGAGGAGGGTGACGTGGACCCATGGGACTACGAAGAGGAGGAGGACTCTGACGAGGAGATAGCGCGCTTATTCAAGGAAGGGGCAGTGTCGAGTAGTTAGAGGAGGACACCGATGGCGGTGATGGTAGGGACCATGGCGATGATGAAGATGAGGATGAACCGGAAGACGAAGACGATAGCTTCTTCGAAATATGATCATTTATTTTATTTATTTTATTTAGATAGATGGATTTTCACTTGTTTATGGAGGTAAAGTATCGGTGGCACGGATAGAGAGGTGGTACGGATTGACCATGCATAAAAAAAGTGGAGAAGGGAGGGGTTATCCTGCCCGTTGGATCACATAGGATCAACGGTTGGTGGAGACGATCCGCGTGACATCTGTGTCATCCAATCAGGGCGTAGCACCCAGAGTGAGCACACGTTTGGGATATCCACATGTTTGGGATTTTGTGAGATTTGTGACCGAGAGAGAGGGCAAATCTCTTTTCACAATCCACCTATGGATCCACCAGTGTCATTGCATGTGTGTTCTTCTCATTAACCACAGCTAGAGTCATTGCATGCGTGTTCTTTTCAGAGACCACGCATGCATCCACCAGTGTCATTGAAATGTGTGTTCTTTTCACTAACCACATCTGGAGTCATTTCATGACTGTTCTTTTCAAAGACCACATATGGATCCACTAGTGTCATTGAAATGTGTGTTCTCTTCAGAGCCCACACATGGATTCACCAGTGTCATTGCAAGTGTGTTCTTTTTACTAACAACAACCAGAGTCATTGCATGTGTGTTCTTTTCACAATCCACCTATGGATCCACCGGTGTCATTGCATGTGCGTTCTTCTCATTAACCACAGCCTTAGTCATTGCATGTGTGTTCTTTTCACATACCACATATGGAACCACCATTGTCATTGCATGTGTGTTCTTTTTACTAACAACAATTAGAGTCATTTCATGACTATTCTTTTCACATACCACATATGGATCCACCAGTGTCATTGAAATGTGTGTTCTCTTTAGAGACCACACATGGATCCACCAGTGTCATTGCATGTGTGTTCTTTTTACTAACAACAACCAGAGTCATTGCATGTGTGTTCTTTTCACAATCCACCTATGGATCCACCAGTGTTATTGCATGTGTGTTCTTCTCATTAACCACAGCTAGAGTCATTGCATGTGTGTTCACTTCAGAGACCACACATGGATCCACTAGTGTCATTGCATGTGTGTTATTTTTACTAACAATAACTAGAGTCATTTCATGACTTTTCTTTTCACATACCACACATGGATCCACCAGTGTCATTGCATGTGTGTTCTTTTTACTAACAACAACCAGAGTCATTGCATGTGTGTTCTTTTCACAATCCACCTATGGATCCACCAGTGTCATTGCATCTGGGTTCTTCTGATTAACCACAGCTAGAGTCATTGCATGTGTATTCTTTTCAGAGACCACACATGGATCCACCAGTGTCGTTGCATGTGTGTTCTTTTTACTAAAAACAACTGGAGTCATTTCATGACTGTTCTTTTCACATACCATATATGGATCCACCAGTGTCATTGAAATGTTTGTTCTCTTCAGAGACCACACATGGATCCACCAGTGTCATTGCATGTGTGTTCTTTTTACTAACAACAACGAGAGTCATTGCATGTGTGTTATTTTCACAATCCACCTATGGATCCACCAGTGTCATTGAATGTGTGTTCTTCTCATTAACCATAGCTAGAGTCATTGCATGTGTGTTCTCTTTAGAGACCACACATGGATCCACCAGTGTCATTGTATGTGTGTTATTTTTACTAACAACAACTGGAGTCATTTCATGACTGTTCTTTTCACATACCACATATGGATCCACCAATGTCATTGAAATGTGTGTTCTCTTCAGATACCACACATGGATCGACCAGTGTCATTACATGTGTGTTCTTTTTAATAACAACAACCAGAGTCATTGCATGTGTGTTCTTTTCACAATCCACCTATGGATCCACCAGTGTCATTGCATGTGTGTTCTTCTCATTAACCACAGCCTTAGTCATTGCATGTGTGTTATCTTGAGAGACCACACATGGATCCACCAGTGTCATTGCATGTGTGCACTTTTTACTAACAACAACTGGAGCCATTTCATGACTATTATTTTCACATACCACATATGGATCCACCAGTGTCATCGAAATGTGTGTTCTCTTAAAAGACCACACATGGATCCACCAGTGTTATTGCATGTGTGTTCTTTTTACTAACAACAACCAGAGTCATTGCATGTGTGTTCTTTTCACAATCCACCTATGGTTCCACCAGTGTCATTGCACATGTGTTTTTCTCATTAACCATAGCTAGAGTCATTGCATGTGTGTTCTTTTTTCATACCACATATCGAACCACCAGTGTCATTGCATGTGTGCTCTTTTTACTAACAACAACTGGAGTCATTTCATGACTATTCTTTTCACATACCACATCTGGATCCACTAGTGTCATTGAAATGTGTGTTCTCTTCAAAGACCACACATGGATCCACCAGTGTCATTGCATGTGTGTTCTTCTCATTAACCACACCAAGAGTCATTCCATGTGTCTTCTCTTTAGAGACCACACATGGATCCACCAGTGTCATTGCATGTGTGTTCTTTTTACTAACAATAACTAGAAACATTTCATGACTATTCTTTTCATATACCACATATGGATCCACCAGTGTCATTGAAATGTGTGTTCTCTTGAAAGACCACACATGGATCCACCAGTGTCATTGCATGTGTGTTCTTTTTACTAACAACAACCAGAGTCATTGCATGTGTGTTCTTTTCACAATCCACCTATGGATCCACCAGTGTCATTGCATGTGTGTTCTTCTCATTAACCATAGCTAGAGTCATTGCATGTGTGTTCTCTTTAGAGAATACACATGGATCCACCAGTGTCATTGCATGTGTGTTATTTTTACTAACAACAACTGGAGTCATTTCATGACTGTTCTTTTCACATACCACATATGGATCCACCAGTGTCATTGAAATGTGTGTTCTCTTCAGAGACCACACATGGATCCACCAGTGTCATTACATGTGTGTTCTTTTTACTAACAACAACCAGAGTCATTGCATGTGTGTTCTTTTCACAATCCACCTATGGATCCACCAGTGTCATTGCATGTGTGTTCTTCTCATTAAGCACAGCCTTAGTCATTGCATGTGTGTTATCTTGAGAGACCACACATGGATCCACCAGTGTCATTGCATGTGTGCTCTTTTTACTAACAATAACTGGAGTCATTTCATGACTATTATTTTCACATACCACATATGGATCCTCCAGTGTCATTGAAATGTGTGTTCTCTTCAAAGACCACACATGGATCCACCAGTGTCATTGCATGTGTGTTCTTTTTACTAACAACAACCAGAGTCATTGCATGTGTGTTCTTTTGACAATCCACCTATGGATCCACCAGTGTCATTGCATATGTTTTCTTCTCATTAACCATAGCTAGAGTCATTGCATGTGTGTTCTTTTCACATACCACATATCGAACCACCAGTGTCATTGCATGTGTGCTCTTTTTACTAACAACAACTGGAGTCATTTCATGACTATTCTTTTCACATACCACATATGGATCAACTAGTGTCATTCAAATGTGTGTTCTCTTCAAAGACCACACATGGATCCACCAGTGTCATTGCATGTGTGTTCTTCTCATTAACCACACCTAGAGTCATTCCATGTGTCTTCTCTTCAGAGACCACACATGGATCCACCAGTGTCATTGCATGTGTGTTCTTTTTACTCACAATAACTAGAATCATTTCATGACTATTCTTTTCATATACCACATATGGATCCACCAGTGTCATTGAAATGTGTGTTCTCTTGAAAGACCACACATGGATCCACCAGTGTCATTGCATGTGTGTTCTTTTTACTAACAACAACCAGAGTCATTGCATGTGTGTTCTTTTCACAATCCACCTATGGATCCACCAGTGTCACTACATGTGTGTTCTTCTCATTAACCACAGCTAGAGTCATTGCATGTGTGTTCTCTTTAGAGACCACACATGGATCCACCAGTGTCATTGCATGTGTGTTATTTTTACTAACAACAACTGGAGTCATTTCATGACTGTTCTTTTCACATACCACATATGGATCCACCAGTGTCATTGAAATGTGTGTTCTTTTTACTAACAACAACCAGAGTCATTGCATGTGTGTTCTTTTCACAATCCACCTATGGACCCACCAGTGTCATTGCATGTGTGTTCTTCTCATTAACTACAGCCTTAGTCATTGCATGTGTGTTATCTTGAGAGACCACACATGGATCCACCAGTGTCATTGCATGTGTGCTCTTTTTACTAACAACAACTGGAGTCATTTCATGACTATTATTTTCACAGACCACATATGGATCCACCAGTGTCATTGAAATGTGTGTTCTCTTCAAAGACCACACATGGATCCACCAGTGTCATTGCATGTGTGTTCTTTTTACTAACAACAACCAGAGTCACTGCATGTGTGTTCTTTTCACAATTCACCTATGGATCCACCAGTGTCATTGCATGTGTGTTCTTCTGATTAACCACACCTAGAGTCATTGCATGTGTGTTCTTTTCAAATACCACATATGGAACCACCAGTGCCATTGCATGTGTGATCTTTTTATTATCAACAACTAGAGTCATTTCATGACTATTCTTTTCACATACCACATATGGATCCACTAGTGTCATTGAAATGTGTGCTCTCTTCAAAGACCACACATGGATCCACTAGTGTCATTGCATGTGTGTTCTTCTCATTAACCACAGCTAGAGTCAATCCACGTGTCTTCTCTTCAGAGACCACACATGGATCCACCAGTGTCATTGCATGTGTGTTATTTTTACTAACAATAACTAGAATCATTTCATGACTATTCTTTTCATATACCACATATGGATCCACCAGTGTCATTAAAATGTGTGTTCTCTTGAAAGACCACACATGGATCCACCAGTGTCATTGCATGTGTGTTCTTTTTACTAACAACAACCAGAGTCATTGCATGTGTGTTCTTTTCACAACCCACCTATGGATCCATCAGTGTCATTCCATGTGTGTTCTTCTCATTACCCACAGCTAGAGTAATTGCATGTGTGTTCTTTTCAGAGACCACACATGGATCCACCAGTGTCATTGCATGTGGGTTCTTTTTACTAACAAGAACTGGAGTCATTTCATGACTGTTCTTTTCCCAAACCATAAATGGATCCACGAGTGTCATTGAAATGTGTGTTCTCTTCAGAGACCACACATGGATCCACTAGTGTCATTGCATGTGTGTTCTTTTTACTAACAACAACCAGAGTCATTGCATGTGTGTTCTTTTCACAATCCACCTATGGATCCACCAGTGTCATTGCATGTGTGTTCTTCTCATTAACCTTAGCTAGATTCATTGCATGTGTATTCTCTTCAGAGACCACACATGGATCCACCAGTGTCATCGCATGTGTGTTCTTTTTACTAACAACAACTAAAGTCATTTCATGACTAATCTCTTCACAAACCACACATGGATGCACCAGTGTCATTGCATGTGTGTTATTTTTACTAACAACAACCAGAGTCATTGCATGTGTGTTCTTTTCACAATCCACTTATGGATCCACCAGTGTCATTGCATGTGTGTTCTTCTCATTAACAATAGCTAGAGTCATTGCATGTGTGTTCTTTTCACAGACCACGTATGGAACCACCAGTGTCACGGCATGTGTGAACTTTTTACTAACAACAACTGGAGTCATTTCATGACTATTCTTTTCACATACCACATATGGATCCACTAGTGTCATTGAAATGTGTGTTCTCTTCAAAGACCACACATGGATCCACCAGTGTCATTGCATGTGTGTTCTTCTCATTAACAACAGCTAGAGTCATTCCATGTGTCTTCTCTTCAGAGACCACACATGGATCCACCAGTGTCATTGCATATGTGTTCTTTTTACTAACAACAACTAGAGTCATTTCATGACTATTCTTTTCATTTACCACATATGGATCCACCAGTGTCATTGAAATGTGTGTTCTCTTGAAAGACCACACATGGATCCACCAGTGTCATTGCATGTGTGTTCTTTTTACTAACAACAACCAGAGTCATTCCATGTGTGTTCTTTTCAAAATCCACCTATGGATCCCCCAGTGTCATTGCATGTGTGTTCTTCTCATTAACCAGAGCTAGAGTCATTGCATTTGTGTTCTCTTTAGAGACCACACATGGATCCACCAGTGTCACTGCATGTGTGTTCTTTTTACCAACAACAACTGAAGTCATTTCATGACTATTCTTTTCACATACCACATATGGATCCACCAGTGTCATTGAAATGCGTGTTCTCTTCATAGACCACACATGGATCCACCAGTGTCATTGCATGTGTGTTCTTTTTTACTAACAACAACCAGACTCATTGCATGTGTGTTCTTTTCACAACCCACCTATGGATCCACCGGTGTCATTGCATGTGGGTTCTTCTAATTAACCACAGCTAGAGTCATTGCATGTGTGTTCTTTTCAGAGACCACACATGGATCCACCAGTGTCATTGCATGTGTGTTCTTTTTACTAACAACAACTAGAGACATTTCATGACTGTTCTTTTCACATGCCATATATGGATCCACTAGTGTCATTGAAATGTGTGTTCTCTTCAGAGACCACACATGGATCCACCAGTGTCATTGCATGTGTGTTCTTTTTACTAACAACAACCAGAGTCATTGCATGTGTGTTCTTTTCAAAATCCACCTATGGATCCCCCAGTGTCATTGCAGGTGTGTTCTTCTCATTAACCAAAGCTAGAGTCATTGCATGTGTGTTCTCTTTAGAGACCACACATGGATCCACCAGTGTCATTGCATGTGTGTTATTTTTACAAACAACAAATGGAGTCATTTCATGACTGTTCTTTTCACATACCACATATGGATCCACCAGTATCATTGAAATGTGTCTTCTCTACAGAGACCACACATGGATCCACCAGTGTCATTACATGTGTTATCTTTTTACTAACAACAACCAGAGTCATTGCATGTGTGTTCTTTTCACAATCCACCTATCGATCCACCAGTGTCATTGCATGTGTGTTCTTCTCATTAACCACAGCCTTAGTCATTGCATGTGTGTTGTCTTGAGAGACCACACATGGATCCACCAGTGTCATTGCATGTGTGCTCTTTTTACTAACAACAACGGGAGTCATTTCATGACTATTATTTTCACATACCACGTATGGATCCACTAGTGTCATTGAAATGTGTGTTCTCTTCAAAGACCACACATGGATCCACCAGTGTCATTGCATGTGTGTTCTTTTTACTAACAACAACCAGAGTCATTGCATGTGTGTTCTTTTCACAATCCACCTATGGATCCACTAGTGTCATTGCATGTGTGTTCTTCTCATTAACCACAACTAGAGTCATTGCATGTGTGTTCTTCTCACAAACCACATATGGAACCACCAGTGTCATTGCATGTGTGCTCTTTTTACTAACAACAACTGGAGTCATTTCATGACAATTCTTTTCACATACCACATATGGATCCACTAGTGTCATTGAAATGTGTGTTCTCTTCAAAGACCACACATGGATCCACTTGTGTCATTGCATGTGTGTTCTTCTCATTAACCACAGATAGAGTCATTCCATGTGTCTTCTCTTCAGAGACCACACATGGATCCACCAGTGTCATTGCATGTGTGTTATTTTTACTAACAATAACTAGAATCATTTCATGACTATTCTTTTCATATACCACATATGGATCCACCAGTGTCATTAAAATGTGTGTTCTCTTGAAAGACCACACATGGATCCACCAGTGTCATTGCATGTGTGTTCTTTTTACTAACAACAACCAGAGTCATTGCATGTGTGTTCTTTTCACAACCCACCTATGGATCCATCAGTGTCATTCCATGTGTGTTCTTCTCATTACCCACAGCTAGAGTAATTGCATGTGTGTTCTTTTCAGAGACCACACATGGATCCACCAGTGTCATTGCATGTGGGTTCTTTTTACTAACAAGAACTGGAGTCATTTCATGACTGTTCTTTTCCCAAACCATAAATGGATCCACGAGTGTCATTGAAATGTGTGTTCTCTTTAGAGACCACACATGGATCCACTAGTGTCATTGCATGTGTGTTATTTTTACTAACAACAACCAGAGTCATTGCATGTGTGTTCTTTTCACAATCCACCTATGGATCCACCAGTGTCATTGCATGTGTGTTCTTCTCATTAACCTTAGCTAGATTCATTGCATGTGTATTCTCTTCAGAGATCACACATGGATCCACCAGTGTCATCGCATGTGTGTTCTTTTTACTAACAACAACTAAAGTCATTTCATGACTAATCTTTTCACAAACCACACATGGATGCACCAGTGTCATTGCATGTGTGTTATTTTTACTAACAACAACCAGAGTCATTGCATGTGTGTTCTTTTCACAATCCACTTATGGATCCACCAGTGTCATTGCATGTGTGTTCTTCTCATTAACATTAGCTAGAGTCATTGTATGTGTGTTCTTTTCACAGACCACGTATGGAACCACCAGTGTCACTGCATGTGTGAACTTTTTACTAACAACAACTGGAGTCATTTCACGACTATTCTTTTCACATACCACATATGGATCCACTAGTGTCATTGAAATGTGTGTTCTCTTCAAAGACCACACATGGATCCACCAGTGTCATTGCATGTGTGTTCTTCTCATTAACAACAGCTAGAGTCATTCCATGTGTCTTCTCTTCAGAGACCACACATGGATCCACCAGTGTCATTGCATATGTGTTCTTTTTACTAACAACAACTAGAGTCATTTCATGACTATTCTTTTCATTTACCACATATGGATCCACCAGTGTCATTGAAATGTGTGTTCTCTTGAAAGACCACACATGGATCCACCAGTGTCATTGCATGTGTGTTCTTTTTACTAACAACGACCAGAGTCATTGCATGTGTGTTCTTTTCACAATCCACCTATGGACCCACCAGTGTCATTGCATGTGTGTTCTTCTCATTACCCACATCTAGAGTAATTGCATGTGTGTTCTTTTCAGAGACCACACATGGATCCACCAGTGTCATTGCATGTGGGTTCTTTTTACTAACAACAACTGGTGTCATTTCATGACTGTTCATTTCACATACCATAAATGGATCCACTAGTGTCATTGAAATGTGTGTTTCTTCAGAGACCACGCATGGATCCACCAGTGTCATTGCATGTGTGTTCTTTTTACTAACAACAAACAGAGTCATTCCATGTGTGTTCTTTTCAAAATCCACCTATGGATCCCCCAGTGTCATTGCATGTGTGTTCTTCTCATTAACCAGAGCTAGAGTCATTGCATTTGTGTTCTCTTTAGAGACCACACATGGATCCACCAGTGTCACTGCATGTGTGTTCTTTTTACCAACAACAACTGAAGTCATTTCATGACTATTCTTTTCACATACCACATATGGATCCACCAGTGTCATTGAAATGCGTGTTCTCTTCATAGACCACACATGGATCCACCAGTGTCATTGCATGTGTGTTCTTTTTTACTAACAACAACCAGACTCATTGCATGTGTGTTCTTTTCACAACCCACCTATGGATCCACCGGTGTCATTGCATGTGGGTTCTTCTCGTTAACCACAGCTAGAGTCATTGCATGTGTGTTCTTTTCAGAGACCACACATGGATCCACCAGTGTCATTGCATGTGTGTTCTTTTTACTAACAACAACTAGAGACATTTCATGACTGTTCTTTTCACATGCCATATATGGATCCACTAGTGTCATTGAAATGTGTGTTCTCTTCAGAGACCACACATGGATCCACCAGTGTCATTGCATGTGTGTTCTTTTTACTAACAACAACCAGAGTCAATGCATGTGTGTTCTTTTCAAAATCCACCTATGGATCCCCCAGTGTCATTGCAGGTGTGTTCTTCTCATTAACCAAAGCTAGAGTCATTGCATGTGTGTTCTCTTTAGAGACCACACATGGATCCACCAGTGTCATTGCATGTGTGTTATTTTTACAAACAACAAATGGAGTCATTTCATGACTGTTCTTTTCACATACCACATATGGATCCACCAGTATCATTGAAATGTGTCTTCTCTACAGAGACCACACATGGATCCACCAGTGTCATTACATGTGTTATCTTTTTACTAACAACAACCAGAGTCATTGCATGTGTGTTCTTTTCACAATCCACCTATCGATCCACCAGTGTCATTGCATGTGTGTTCTTCTCATTAACCATAGCCTTAGTCATTGCATGTGTGTTCTCTTGAGAGACCACACATGGATCCACCAGTGTCATTGCATGTGTGCTCTTTTTACTAACAACAACGGGAGTCATTTCATGACTATTATTTTCACATACCACGTATGGATCCACTAGTGTCATTGAAATGTGTGTTCTCTTCAAAGACCACACATGGATCCACCAGTGTCATTGCATGTGTGTTCTTTTTACTAACAACAACCAGAGTCATTGCATGTGTGTTCTTTTCACAATCCACCTATGGATCCACTAGTGTCATTGCATGTGTGTTCTTCTCATTAACCACAACTAGAGTCATTGCATGTGTGTTCTTCTCACAAACCACATATGGAACCACCAGTGTCATTGCATGTGTGCTCTTTTTACTAACAACAACTGGAGTCATTTCATGACAATTCTTTTCACATACCACATATGGATCCACTAGTGTCATTGAAATGTGTGTTCTCTTCAAAGACCACACATGGATCCACTTGTGTCATTGCATGTGTGTTCTTCTCATTAACCACAGATAGAGTCATTCCATGTGTCTTCTCTTCAGAGACCACACATGGATCCACCAGTGTCATTGCATGTGTGTTATTTTTACTAACAATAACTAGAATCATTTCATGACTATTCTTTTCATATACCACATATGGATCCACCAGTGTCATTAAAATGTGTGTTCTCTTGAAAGACCACACATGGATCCACCAGTGTCATTGCATGTGTGTTCTTTTTACTAACAACAACCAGAGTCATTGCATGTGTGTTCTTTTCACAACCCACCTATGGATCCATCAGTGTCATTCCATGTGTGTTCTTCTCATTACCCACAGCTAGAGTAATTGCATGTGTGTTCTTTTCAGAGACCACACATGGATCCACCAGTGTCATTGCATGTGGGTTCTTTTTACTAACAAGAACTGGAGTCATTTCATGACTGTTCTTTTCCCAAACCATAAATGGATCCACGAGTGTCATTGAAATGTGTGTTCTCTTTAGAGACCACACATGGATCCACTAGTGTCATTGCATGTGTGTTATTTTTACTAACAACAACCAGAGTCATTGCATGTGTGTTCTTTTCACAATCCACCTATGGATCCACCAGTGTCATTGCATGTGTGTTCTTCTCATTAACCTTAGCTAGATTCATTGCATGTGTATTCTCTTCAGAGATCACACATGGATCCACCAGTGTCATCGCATGTGTGTTCTTTTTACTAACAACAACTAAAGTCATTTCATGACTAATCTTTTCACAAACCACACATGGATGCACCAGTGTCATTGCATGTGTGTTATTTTTACTAACAACAACCAGAGTCATTGCATGTGTGTTCTTTTCACAATCCACTTATGGATCCACCAGTGTCATTGCATGTGTGTTCTTCTCATTAACAATAGCTAGAGTCATTGTATGTGTGTTCTTTTCACAGACCACGTATGGAACCACCAGTGTCACTGCATGTGTGAACTTTTTACTAACAACAACTGGAGTCATTTCACGACTATTCTTTTCACATACCACATATGGATCCACTAGTGTCATTGAAATGTGTGTTCTCTTCAAAGACCACACATGGATCCACCAGTGTCATTGCATGTGTGTTCTTCTCATTAACAACAGCTAGAGTCATTCCATGTGTCTTCTCTTCAGAGACCACACATGGATCCACCAGTGTCATTGCATATGTGTTCTTTTTACTAACAACAACTAGAGTCATTTCATGACTATTCTTTTCATTTACCACATATGGATCCACCAGTGTCATTGAAATGTGTGTTCTCTTGAAAGACCACACATGGATCCACCAGTGTAATTGCATGTGAGTTCTTTTTACTAACAACGACCAGAGTCATTGCATGTGTGTTCTTTTCACAATCCACCTATGGACCCACCAGTGTCATTGCATGTGTGTTCTTCTCATTACCCACATCTAGAGTAATTGCATGTGTGTTCTTTTCAGAGACCACACATGGATCCACCAGTGTCATTGCATGTGGGTTCTTTTTACTAACAACAACTGGTGTCATTTCATGACTGTTCATTTCACATACCATAAATGGATCCACTAGTGTCATTGAAATGTGTGTTTCTTCAGAGACCACGCATGGATCCACCAGTGTCATTGCATGTGTGTTCTTTTTACTAACAACAACCAGAGTCATTCCATGTGTGTTCTTTTCAAAATCCACCTATGGATCCCCTAGTGTCATTGCATGTGTGTTCTTCTCATTAACCAGAGCTAGAGTCATTGCATTTGTGTTCTCTTTAGAGACCACACATGGATCCACCAGTGTCACTGCATGTGTGTTCTTTTTACCAACAACAACTGAAGTCATTTCATGACTATTCTTTTCACATACCACATATGGATCCACTAGTGTCATTGAAATGCGTGTTCTCTTCATAGACCACACATGGATCCACCAGTGTCATTGCATGTGTGTTCTTTTTTACTAACAACAACCAGACTCATTGCATGTGTGTTCTTTTCACAACCCACCTATGGCTCCACCGGTGTCATTGCATGTGGGTTCTTCTCATTAACCACAGCTAGAGTCATTGCATGTGTGTTCTTTTCAGAGACCACACATGGATCCACCAGTGTCATTGCATGTGTGTTCTTTTTACTAACAACAACTAGAGACATTTCATGACTGTTCTTTTCACATGCCATATATGGATCCACTAGTGTCATTGAAATGTGTGTTCTCTTCAGAGACCACACATGGATCCACTAGTGTCATTGCATGTGTGTTCTTTTTACTAACAACAACCAGAGTCAATGCATGTGTGTTCTTTTCAAAATCCACCTATGGATCCCCCAGTGTCATTGCAGGTGTGTTCTTCTCATTAACCAAAGCTAGAGTCATTGCATGTGTGTTCTCTTTAGAGACCACACATGGATCCACCAGTGTCATTGCATGTGTGTTATTTTTACAAACAACAAATGGAGTCATTTCATGACTGTTCTTTTCACATACCACATATGGATCCACCAGTATCATTGAAATGTGTCTTCTCTACAGAGACCACACATGGATCCACCAGTGTCATTACATGTGTTATCTTTTTACTAACAACAACCAGAGTCATTGCATGTGTGTTCTTTTCACAATCCACCTTTTGATCCACAAGTGTCATTGCATGTGTGTTCTTCTCATTAACCACAGCCTTAGTCATTGCATGTGTGTTCTCTTGAGAGACCACACATGGATCCACCAGTGTCATTGCATGTGTGCTCTTTTTACTAACAACAACGGGAGTCATTTCATGACTATTATTTTCACATACCACGTATGGATCCACTAGTGTCATTGAAATGTGTGTTCTCTTCAAAGACCACACATGGATCCACCAGTGTCATTGCATGTGTGTTCTTTTTACTAACAACAACCAGAGTAATTGCATGCGTGTTCTTTTCACAATCCACCTATGTATCCACCAGTGTCATTGCATGTGTGTTCTTCTCATTAACCACAGCCTTAGTCATTGCTTGTGTGTTCTCTACAGAGACCACACATGGATCCACTAGTGTCATTGCATGTGTGCTCTTTTTACTAACAACAACTAGAGTCATTTCATGACAATTCTTTTCACATACCACATATGGATCCACTAGTGTCATTGAAATGTGTGTTCTCTTCAAAGACCACACATGGATCCACCTGTGTCATTGCATGTGTGTTCTTCTCATTAACCACAGATAGAGTCATTCCATGTGTCTTCTCTTCAGAGACCACACATGGATCCACCAGTGTCATTGCATGTGTGTTCTCTTTAGTAACAACAACTAGAGTCATTTCATGACTATTCTTTTCATATACCACATATGGATCCACCAGTGTCATTGAAATGTGTGTTCTCTTGAAAGACCCCACATGGATCCACCAGTGTCATTGCATGTGTGTTATTTTTACTAACAACAACCAGAGTCATTGCATGTGTGTTCTTTTCACAATCCACCTATGGATCCACCAGTGTCATTGCATGTGTGTTCTTCTCATTACCCACAGCTAGAGTAATTGCAGGTGTGTTCGTTTCAGAGACCACACATGCATCCACCAGTGTCATTGCATGTGGGTTCTTTTTACTAACAACAACTGGTGTCATTTCATGACTGTTCATTTCACATACCATAAATGGATCCACCAGTGTCATTGAAATGTGTGTTTCTTCAGAGACCACACATGGATCCACCAGTGTCATTGCATGTGTGTTCTTTTTACTAACAACAACCAGAGTCATTGCATGTGTGTTCTTTTCGCAATCCACCTATGGATCCACCAGTGTCATTGCATGTGTGTTCTTCTCATTAACCATAGCTAGAGTCATTGTATGTGTATTCTCTTAAGAGACCACACATGGATCCACCAGTGTCATTGCATGTGTGTTCTTTTTACCAACAACAACTGAAGTCATTTCATGACTATTCCTTTCACATACCACATATGGATCCACCAGTGTCATTGAAATGCGTGTTCTCTTCATAGACCACACATGGATCCACCAGTGTCATTGCATGTGTGTTCTTTTTACTAACAACAACCAGACTCATTGCATGTGTGTTCTTTTCACAACCCACCTATGGATCCACCGGTGTCATTGCATGTGGGTTCTTCTCATTAACCACAGCTAGAGTCATTGCATGTGTGTTCTTTTCAGAGACCACACATGGATCCACCAGTGTCATTGCATGTGTGTTCTTTTTACTAACAACAACTAGAGACATTTCATGACTATTCTTTTCACATGCCATATATGGATCCACTAGTGTCATTGAAATGTGTGTTCTCTTCAGAGACCACCTACATGGATCCACCAGTGTCATTGCATGTGTGCTCTTTTTACTAACAACAACCAGAGTCATTGCATGTGTGTTCTTTTCAAAATCCAACTATGGATCCCCCAGTGTCATTGCATGTGTGTTCTTCTCATTAACAAGAGCTAGAGTCATTGCATGTGTGTTCTCTTTAGAGACCACACATGGATCCACCAGTGTCATTGCATGTGTGTTATTTTTACTAACTACAAATGGAGTCATTTCATGACTGTTCTTTTCACATACCACATATGGATCCACCAGTGTCATTGAAATATGTGTTCTCTACAGAGACCACACATGGATCCACCAGTGTTATTACATGCATGTTCTTTTTACTAACAACAACCAGAGTCATTGCATGTGTGTTCTATTCACAATCCACCTATGGATCCACCAGTGTCATTGCATGTGTGTTCTTCTCATTAACCATAGCCTTAGTCATTACATGTGTGTTATCTTCAGAGACCACACATGGAACCACCAGTGTAATTGCATGTGTGCTCTTTTTACTAACAACAAGTAGAGTGATTTCAAGACTATTATTTTCACATACCACATATGGATCCACCAGTGTCATTGAAATGTGTGTTCTCTTTAAAGACCACACATGGATCCACCAGTGTCATTGCATGTGTGTTCTTTTTACTAACAATAACTAGAGTAATTGCATGCGTGTTCTTTTCACAATCCACCTATGTATCCACCAGTGTCATTGCATGTGTGTTCTTCTCATTAACCACAGCCTTAGTCATTGCTTGTGTGTTCTCTACAGAGACCACACATGGATCCACTAGTGTCATTGCATGTGTGTTCTTTTTACTAACAACAACTGGAGTCATTTCATGACTATTCTTTTCACATACCACATATGGATCCACCAGTGTCATTAAAATATGTGTTCTCTTCAGAGACCACACATGGATCCACGAGTGTCATTGCATGTGTGTTCTTTTTACTATCAACAAGCAGAGTCATTGAAATGTGTGTTCTCTTCAAAGACCACACGTGGATCCACTAGTGTCATTGCATGTGTGTTCTTCTCATTAACCACAACTAGACTCATTGCATGTGTGTTCTCTTCAGAGACCACACATGGATCCACCAGTGTCATTGCATGTGTGTTCTTTTTACTAACAACAACTGGAGTCATTTCATGACTATTCTTTTCACATACCACATATGGATCCACCAGTGTCATTGAAATGTGTGTTCTCTTCAGAGACCACACATGGATCCACTTGTGTCATTGCATGTGTGTTCTTTTTACTAAGAACAACCAGAGTCATTGAAATGTGTGTTCTCTTCAAAGTATACACATGGATCCACCAGTGTTATTGCATGTGTGTTCTTCTCATTAACCACAGCTAGAATCATTGCATGTGTGTTCTCTTATGTGTTCTTTTTACTAACAACTGGAGTCATTTCATGATTATTCTTTTCACATACCACATATGGATCCACCAGTGTCAGTGAAATGTGTCTTCTCTTTAGGGACCACACATGGATCCACCAGTGTCATTGCATGTGTGTTATTTTCACTAAAAACAACCAGACTCATTGCATTTGTGTTCTTTTCACAATCAACCTATGGATCCACTAGTGTCATTGCATGTGTGTTCTTCTCATTAACCACAGCTAGAGTCATTGCATGTGTGTTCTCTTTAGAGACCACACATGGATCCACCAGTATCATTGCATGTGTGTTCTCTTATGTGTTATTTTTACTAACAACAACTAGAGTCATTTCATGATTATTCTTTTCACATATGGATCCACCAGTGTTAGTGAAATGTGTGTCTCTTTAGAGACAACACATGGATCCACCAGTGTCATTGCATGTGTGTTCTTGTCACTAACATAAACCAGAGTCATTGCATGTGTGTTCTTTTCAAAATCCACCTATGGATCCACTAGTTTCATTGCATGTGTGTTATTCTCATTAACCACAGCTAGTGTCATTGCATGTGTGTTCTCTTCAGAGACCACACATGGATCCACCAGTATCATTGCATGTGTGTTCTTTTTACTAAACACAACTGGAGTCATTTCATGACTGTTATTTTCACATACCACATATGTATCCACCAGTGTAATTGAAATGTGTGTTCTCTTCAGAGACCACACATGGATCCACCAGTGTCATTGCATGTGTGTTCTTTTTACTAACAACAACCAGAGTCATTGAAATGTGTGTTCTCTTCAAAGACCACACATGGATCCATTAGTGTCATTGCATGTGTGTTCTTCTCATTAACCACAACTAGAGTCATTGCATGTGTGTTCTCTTCAGAGACCACACAATGATCCACCAGTGTCATTGCATGTGTGTTCTTTTTACTAACAATAACTGGAGTCATTTCATGACTGTTTTTTTCACAGACCATATTTGGATCCACCTGTGTCATTGAAATGTGTGTTCTTGATGACCCACAAGTATAGGGGGTGTATCACAGTATTTTCGATAAGTAAGAGTGTCGAACCCAACGAGGAGCAAAAGGTGCTGGCTAGTGGTATGGATCTGGAATTCTCTGCAAATACTTAGCAAACGGATTTTTAGGGGTTTTTGATAAAGCAAGCAAACAAAGTACGAGTAAATAAAAGACAGTAGGAATAAATGCAGCAAGTGGCCCAATCCTTTATGCAGCAAAGGACAAGCCGGTTGTATTTCTTAAGATGACCAAACATTCTCGAGGACACATGGGAAGACTGTCAAGTGCTTTCGCTTCATCTAGTTGATTAATCTTCTTTAGCTTGCTAAGTGTTGTGTGGGTGAACCTGTGCTAATGTACCGCCCCATCCAAGACTAATACATACTTGTGATTATACCCCTTGCAAACATGCGTAAGTACAAGAAAGTAATTAAGTTAGAGACCTAACCACAGCTTCAAACTCTAAGACCCTTACGTCCCTTTTGCAATGGTTTCCTAACGGGGGTTCAGGTTTCTGTCACTCCGGCAACCCCTACGATTAGTAGCCAAATACACAATGCATTCCCCTAGGCCCATATAGGTGAAGTATCATGTAGTCGTTGTTCACATGACACCACTAGAAGAAGTACACCACAACTTAAATAACAATCTATTGAATCTTTCTCAACGCAACTCCACTACTAACAACAAGACTTCTCCCATGTCCTCAAGAACAAAACGAACTACTCACAAGACATCATATGGATCATGATCAGAGATGAAATAGTGATGTATAACAATCTGAACATAAACAATAATTCAATGGTTCACTCAATAGCATCAACTACAAAGAGTAATCAACACCGGGAAAGTTTCCCCTATGAACTATGCAAGATTCAACGAAATTGTTACAGCAATATGGAGATGGTGATGAGGGTGCTGATGGTGATGATGGTGGTGATGATGATGATGATGATACCAATGAAGTCTAGCTTGATGGTGGTGTTGATGGCGATGATCTGCCCTCTCCGGGAAGGAATTCCCCCGATAGAAATCTGTCTGCCGGAGAGATCTTTCTCTCTCGGTGTTTTCTGCCCCACAGAGGCGGCGGAATCTTTTTGTGGTCGCTCCCTGAGTCTTAGGGTTTCGGGAGGATGATATACGCCAGAGGGGAGAGGCTGGAGTGGGCCAGGGTGGCCACACCACCTCCAGGCGTGGCCTAGGCCTGCCCGCGCCATGGGGTGGTGTGGGCCCCCTGTAACAGCACCTTTTCCATCAGAATCCTGACTGCAGCGGTCCATGCTCCAAAAGTCATCAACCATGCAAAAATAGATGAAATAACATAATTATCACCTCTCAATATGAAATATATCAATGAATAATAGTGAATTAAGACATAGAATAGTGATGCAAAATGGACGTATCAACTCCCCCCAAGCTTAGACTTCGCTTGTCCCCAAGCGAAACTGAGCTCAATAAACATGGCCTCGGGTTTATGGAGTGAAGAGTCGATAAAAGAATATGGACAAGAAGCATCACATTCATCAAATACATAGATCATAATAGAAGACAACTCACTATTATATAACTCAACTTGTAATAAGTAAAGGAAACACAATAAAGATACATAAAGTGAATCATAATTGGTAATGGCAAACTTAGCTCTTGGTCGAAGAATAGTTGATAATTTGCTGGAGTTCACAAATAACTGGTTTTTCAATGATAGCTTTCAAAGTAGTAAACATCAAGATAAGATCAATGTGCAAAACAAGGAACATAAGAAACATGATTGAATAAATCAACATATGAATGAATGAAACACAACAACTCAAAATACTTGCTGAGATAGAAGGGAGTAGGTTTACTGACTCAACTACAAAGTAAAAGAAAGGCCCTTCAAAGAAGGAAGCAGGGATTGAAAGTCTCATAAAGAGCTCCCAAAAATTATGATACTTACTAGCTTTCAGCTCTCATTGCCCTTATCATAGGCATCTTTAGGTGATTAAGGTTAAAGTGACACAACTAAGAGGATATCCTTGACAAGTTATAAGTTGAAATCTCATGCCCCTTACTTATGAGTACCGATCCTCATGCTACTCAACTTCAGTCACGAGCAAGCTCTTGTCATTGTAAATACATGCGTATCATTGAGAACCGCCAACGGGGTACCCCTTGCACATGACACAGGAGCTATCCCATAATAAAAATGACAAGGCAAGCAGACAGTGAGCATCTCAGCGATCTTTTTATTTGCTATTTGCATAGGTTTTTATTGAGGATGCTTCATAGAATGCTCACTATAGTTATGCTGCAAGTTTCCACCATGATTAGGCATGGCTTAGGATAGCGGCCCAGGCGTTTCTCTAACACACATATAAACTCCATGATCTTACAAGTTCCACTTTTATTTCACACCGCCGAGATCCATAAGCAAAAGAACATGATATCAACTAGGTACAAAGTACCAAATGAAGTGTTGAAAGCGGTCCCCATGATACATGGTTCTGCTAACTTCAACTCATAAAGCGCAAGCATATACACAACAAAGAAGGACCCAATGGTTCAAGTTTATTTAATGCAAGAAAGTAAAGTGTGCCATCAAGTTCGTGAGAGCTTTAATCACTAATTTTCACATAACAAGTTTAATTTGGGAGGTATATAAAACAAGAATTTACTTGGAATAGCAATAATGCTACTAGGTAGGTATGGTGGACACAAATGGCGAAGGTTTTGGTTTAAAGGAGGTGGATGCACGAGAAGAATACCCTCTCAGTACAGGTTTTTGGCTAGCAAGGCTGGGTAGCAAGTATAAGAGTTGAAGGAAACAACCAAACATACAAGTGATAAAGACAAAAATGCAATCTTCCTTGGAAGCACAAACGATCTTAACTAGAGAATACTAGACTTATGAGCAAATCAAGAAAGAAAGATGATGAAATAATTTTTCTTTAGAGTACCTTTATCTTTTTATTTCAACTCTCAAAAAGGTGTTGCTACTGACCGAGCCGGGTTTGCCAAAACCAACTAAATTAACTCAATGATCCCAAAGTGCTACCAATACTAACAACAAGATCAATCATATAACCACAAATTGAAAACTAATATAAGCTATGCAAAAGAGTGAATGATAGAACTTCTCATTAATATTCCATAACAGAAACTCACACCAAGGGATACATATCTAACGAGAGAGGGGACACTTCCATAATGCAAACCATACTACATAATAACTCCTCTATCCATGATATGACTCTACTAAAAAGGTAAAAAGATAGAAGATAGTGATGTGATACCGCGGCACTCCCCCAAGCTTGGAACAAACCAAGGGGATGCCAAACCTGATGACGAGTTACTCCTTTGGTGGTGGTGGTAATATTTTCTTAGTTAACGTGAGTAAATCTTCCAGCATCTTGCGAAGCCTATTATTCTCCCATGGAAGCATGTCCACCTTCCTCCTCAAGTCTCGGTACTTATCGCAGAACTCCTTAGTGACTTGTAGGGCTTCCGTTGATGTAGGGCAAGAGACTAAAGGTACCAACCCCTTCTTGGGGTCTTGGAGATCTTCCTCCATAGGCTCCTTCCCCTTATCCGTGGCAAACACCATTGTGCTTCTAAACCTTCAAAGAGTATGTCTTGGCAGAAACAGATCAAAACAAAAACATGACGAAAATACGATATACAAACCTCGGGGGATCTGGGGGGTTATATATTATGAAGTTCCATATCAAAAGGAAGGTACTGGGAGAAAACGAGTCAGAGGCGGAGTCCTGGGTGGCCTCACCACCTCGTGGTGTGGCCAGGGGTGGGCCCACGCCATGGGGTGGTGTGGGCCAACCCGGCTCCGTTTCCGTCCCTTTTTTTCTTCGTAACTTTCCTTATTGACTGAAAACTGCAAAAATATAGTTGGATAGTATTTTCGTGGAACTTTTCTTACCAGAACTGTTACCTATATGAAAATAGACTCTGCAGGTCTCTGAATTTGGTCCTCAATGAATTTCTCTGGAGTTATAACTTGAAAGGCATCAACATCTTCATTGTAAGAATCTCCAGCAATATAGTGTTTGAGTCGTTGTCCATTCACTACTTGTGTAGTATTATCTTTTAGAGAAGAAATTTTTATTGCTCCTGAACGGTATACTTCTTCAATGATGAAAGCTCCTTCCCATTTTGATAGTAGCTTACCTGCAGAAAATCTGAGACGATACCTATACAATAGAACTTTCTCACCAACATGAAATTCTCTCTTAAGTATTCGCTTATCATGCCATCTTTTAACTTTTTCCTTAAAGATCCTAGCATTCTCATAGGCTTCACTTCTCCATTCATCTAAAGAACTTAAGTCAAATAATCTTTTCTCACCAGCGAGCTTACAATATCTATTTAGTTCTTTCACTGCCCAGTAAGCTTTGTGTTCTAATTCTAAGGGTAGGTGGCAAGCTTTCCCATAAACCATTTTATAAGGAGACATTCCCATAGGATTTTTGTAAGCAGTTCTATAAGCCCATAAAGCATCATTCAACTTCTTAGCCCAGTTTTTTCTAGACCTATTAACAGTCTTTTGCAATATAGATTTAATTTCTCTATTTGATAACTCTACTTGCCCGCTAGTTTGGGGGTGATAAGCTGAAGCAATTCTATGATTAACATCATATTTAGCGAGGGTCTTCCTAAAACCGCCATGAATGAAATGAGAACCCCCATCAGTCATGAGATACCTAGGCACCCCAAACCTAGGAAAGATAACATCCTTAAGCATTTTTAGAGAAGTCTCTTCGTCAGCACTCTTTGTAGGAATAGCTTCTACCCACTTAGTAACATAATCAACGGCAACAAGAATATGAGTGTAGCCTTTCAAAGGAGGGAAAGGACCCATAAAGTCAAATCCCCAACAATCAAAAGGTTCAATAACTAGAGAATAGTTCATAGGAATTTCATTGCGTCTAGAAATATTACCAACATGCTGACATTCATCACAAGATAGGACAAATTTTCTTGCATCTTTAAAAAGGGTATGCCAGTAGAAACCTGATTGTAGTACCTTTTGTGCAGTTCTATCTCTTGCATGATGTCCTCCATAGGCACTACCATGACATTTACGCAATATCTCCTTTTGTTCATATTCTAGAAGACATCTTCGCATAATACCATCAACTCCTTCTTTGTATAAGTGTGGGTCATCCCACAAATAATGCCTCAAATCATAGAACTTTCTGCTTTGCTGAGCTGTAAAAGTTGGAGGCAAATACTTGGAGACAATAAAGTTAGCATAATCAGCATACCAAGGGCTTCCTCGCGAGCTCACCCCTACTGCAGCTAACTGTTCATTTGGGAAACTATCATTAACAGGCATAGGGTCAAAAGAGATGTTTTCCAAACTAGATAAATTATCAGCTATAGGGTTTTCAGCACCCTTCCTATCTACTATATGTAGATCAAACTCTTGTAAAAGCAGTACCCATCTAATAAGCCTAGGCTTAGAATCCTTCTTCGTCATAAGATATTTAATAGCAGCATGATCAGTATGAATGGTTACTTTTGAGTCCACAATATAGGGCCTAAACTTATCACAGGCAAAAACAACAGCTAGAAATTCCTTTTCAGTAGTGGCATAATTCCTTTGAGCAGCGTCTAGAGTTTTACTAGCATAATGGATAACGTTTAACTTTTTATCAATACGTTGCCCAAGGACAGCCCCTACAGCAAAATCACTAGCATCACACATTATTTCAAAGGGTAAACTCCAATCAGGTGGTTGAACAATAGGGGCTATAGTTAAAGCCTTCTTAAGAGTTTCAAAAGCTTCCCTACAATCATCATCAAAAACAAAGGGTACATCTTTTTGAAGAAGATTAGTGAGAGGTTTTGATATCCTAGAGAAGTCTTTAATAAACCTCCTATAGAAACCAGCATGACCAAGGATACTACGAATACCTTTGATGTCTCTTGGACATGGCATCTTCTCAATTGCCTCAACCTTAGCTCTATCAACTTCTATGCCTCTTTCAGAAACTTTATGCCCAAGAACAATCCCTTCATTAACCATGAAGTGGCATTTCTCCCAATTAAGAACAAGATTAGTTTCTTCACATCTCTGCAAAACTTTATCAAGGTTGTGCAAACAATTATCAAAATAAGTTCCATAGAAAGAAAAGTCATCCATGAACACTTCTACAATTTCCTCACAAAAATCATGAAAGATAGCATACATGCACCTTTGGAAAGTAGCAGGAGCATTAAATAAACCAAAAGGCATACGTCTATAAGCATAAGTTCCATAAGGGCAAGTAAAAGTAGTTTTTCCTTGATCTTGTTGTTTAACAGCAATTTGAGAGAAACCAGAATAACCATCAAGAAAACAAAAATGGGTCTTTTGAGACAACCTTTCCAACATTTGATCAATAAAAGGAAGCGGGTAGTGATCTTTCTTAGTAACTTTATTGACTTTCCTAAAATCGATGCACATCCTATAGCCTACCACTATTCTTTGAGGAATAAGCTCATCATTATCATTAGGGACAACGGTAATACCTCCCTTTTTAGGAACACAATGAACAGGACTAACCCATTCACTATCAGCAATAGGGTAAATAATACCAGCATCAAGGAGTTTCAATACCTCATTCCTTACCACTTCCTTCATCCTAGGATTTAAACGTCGTTGGTGCTCCACTACTGGCTTCGCATCTGGTTCTATGTTGATAGAATGCTGACATATAGTAGGTGAAATCCCTTTTAAATCATCCAGAGTATAGCCCATAGCTCCTCGATGTTTCCTCAAAACTTCCAATAACCTTTCTTCTTCCTTCCCTGAAAGTTTAGCGCTAACAATAACATGATATATCTTTTTATCATCAATATAAGCATATTTAAGATCATCAGGGAGAGGTTTTAGATCAAAAACCGGATCCTTTTTAGGTGGCATCGTGGTACCCAAGTCTTCTATAGGCAAGTCATGCTTAAGCATCATAGGTTGATCATGGAGAATCCTATCAATCTCATTCCTTTCTTCCATGAAGATTTCACTTTTATGATCTTCCATAAATTGCTGCAAAGAATTGTTAGGAGCAAGAGAAATAGAAGCAAGTTGTTCAACCCTAAAATCCTCATTATGGGTTTCCTCTTCGCAAGGTTCTTTAGCAAATTTCGAAAAATTAAACTCATAAGATTCCCCATCGAACTTAGTCAAGATTTTCTCCCTCTTGCAATCAATAATAGCTCCACAAGTACTCAAGAAAGGTCTATCAAAAATGATAGGGTAGGTTTTACTAGCAGCCGAACCAAGTACTAGAAAATCAGCAGGGTACTTAATCTTACCACAAAGAACTTCCACGTCTCGTACAATACCAATTGGAGAGATGGTCTCTCTATTAGCAAGGTGAATAACCACATCAATCTCTTCCAACTCGCAAGGACTGATTTCATGCATAATTTCTCTGTAAAGCTCATAAGGAATAGCACTGGAACTTGCACCAATATCACATAAACCATAATAGCAATGATCACCAATTCTAACAGAAAGCACAGGAACACTAGCCTTTTTAGTTCTATTGGGATGTGAAACAATATTAGAAGCATCCTCACAAAAGACTATGTGCCCATCTTCTACGCTTTTAGTGACAAGGTCTTTCACAATTGCTACCATAGGTTCAATGTTTATTTGTTCATCAGGTTTTACAGTTCTCTTTTCACTTTTGGTGATTACATTAGTTATCATAGGATGGTCCTTTACCTTTTCGGGGAAGGGAATCTTCTCGATATAAGGTTCGGGTAAGATGGGGTCAATAATGCAATACTCAGCACTTCCAATAGGAGCATAGTCAACAATATCTTTGTAAGGTGCATGGTATTTGTTCCATCCCCTTTTTGGAATTTCGATATAGGAAGCAAAAGCTCTAAAGAAATTCGTAATAACTTGCAAATCAAGACCATAAATATTACTAATATTTTGAAAGTCATCGGTTCCCATAAAAGATGCAATGCATTCATAATCATAATTTATACCTGACTTTCTACCTTTGTCATTTTCCCAAGCTTCAGCATTGTCTTGAATACGGTCCAGAAGATCCCATTTAGCTTCTTCTTCCATGCGAGTGAATGATCCAGCACAAGAGGCATCCAATAAATCTTTATCATGTAGAGGGAGCCTTGCATAAAATTTGTTAATAATAATGTTGTTGGGGAGCTCATGAATGGGACATTTGAGCATTAGTAACTTCAATCTCCCCCAAGCTTGAGCTGTACTCTCTCCATCAAGAGGCCAAAAGTTGTATATTTGATTCCGATCTTTATGAATCTCACTAGGAGGATAAAACTTTGAATAAAAGAGAGGCACTATTTCCTCCCATTCCAGAGCTTGACCATTCTTCAGCAGCTTATACCATTCCTCAGCTCTTCCTTTCAGTGACAATGAGAATAACTTCTTCTTAACTTGATCTGTAGTAATACCTGCACACTTGAACAACCCGCATAATTCGTGTATAAAGAGTAAATGATCACCGGGATGGACAGTTCCATCCCCAACATAGTAGGTATCCATAACACGATCAATAATCCTTGTAGGTATTTTGAAAACATCATTCTCAGCAGGTGGTGGCTTATCTACTACCTTAGCAGTGGTAGTAGAATTACCAAATAAGAAACTCAGCGAATTATCCATAACGAAAATAAAGCAACTAACAGAAGTAAACAATACTCACAGTAGAAGTTTCCTTTACCAGTTCCACTCTCCAATAGCGCTTCACTCCCCGGCAATGGCGCGAGAAAATAGTCTTGATGACCCACAAGTATAGGGGTTGTATCGTAGTATTTTCGATAAGTAAGAGTGTCGAACCCAATGAGGAGCAGAAGGTGCTGGCTAGTGGTATGGATCAGGAATTCTCTGCAATTACTTAGCAAACAGATTTTTAGGGGTTTTTGATAAAGCAAGCAAACAAAGTACGAGTAAATAAAAGACAGTAGGAATAAATGCAGCAAGTGGCCCAATCCTTTATGCAATAAAGGACAAGCCGGTTTTATTTCTTAAGATGACCAAACGTTCTCGAGGACACATGGGAAGACTGTCAGGTGCTTTCGCTTCATATAGTTGATTAATCTTCTTTAGCTTGCTAAGTGTTGTGTGGGTGAACCTGTGCTAATGTACCGCCCCATCCAAGACTAATACATACTTGTGATTATACCCCTTGCAAACATCCGTAAGTACAAGAAAGTAATTAAGGTAGAGACCTAACCACAACTTTATACTCTAAGACCCTTACGTCTCTTGTGCAAATGGTTTCCTAACGGGGGTTCAGGTTTCTGTCACTCCGGCAACCCCTACGATTAGTAGCCAAATACACAATGCATTCCCCTAGGCCCATATAGGTGAAGTGTCATGTAGTCGACGTTCACATGACACCACTAGAAGAAGTACACCACAACTTAAATAACAATCTATTGAATCTTTCTCAACGCAACTCCACTACTAACAACAAGACTTCTCCCATGTCCTCAAGAACAAAACGAACTACTCACAAGACATCATATGGATCATGATCAGAGATGAAATAATGATGTATAACAATCTGAACATAAACAATAATTCAATGCTTCACTCTATAGCATCAACTACAAAGAGTAATCAACACCGGGAAAGTTTCCCCTATGAACTATGCAAGATTCAAGGCAATTGTTACAGCAATTTGGAGATGGTGATGAGGGTGCTGATGGTGATGATGGTGGTGGTGATGATGATGATGATGATCCCGATGAAGTCCAGCTTGATGGTGGTGTTGATGGCGACGATCTCCCCTCTCCAGGAAGGAATTCCCCCGATAGAAATCTGTCTGCCGGAGAGATCTTTCTCTCTCGGTGTTTTCCGCCCCGCAGAGGCGGCGGAATCTTTCTGTGGTCGCTCCCCGAGTCTTAGGGTTTTGGGAGGATGATATACGCCAGAGGGGAGAGGCTAGAGTGGGCTAGGGTGGCCACACCACCTCCAGGCGCGGCCTAGGCCTGCCGCGCCATGGGGTGGTGTGGGCCCCCTATGGCCCACCTCCACTCCATATTTTGGCATCCTTAGTCTTCTGGAAAAATGGGATTTTCCGTATATTTTCCCGGATTTTCTGATCTTCGTGAATTTTGCCTCCAAACAGCACCTTTTCCATCAGAATCCTGACTGCAGCGGTCCATGCTCCAAAAGTCATCAACCATGCAAAAATAGATGAAATAACATAAGTATCACCTCTCAATATGAAATATATCAATGAATAATAGTGAATTAAGACATAGAATAGTGATGCAAAATGGACGTATCAGTTCTCTTCAGAAACCACACATGGATCCACCAGTGTCATTGCATGTGTGTTCTTTTTACTAACAACCAGAGTCATTGCATGTGTGTTCTTTTCACAATCCACCTATGGATCCACGAGTTTCATTGCATGTGTGTTCTTCTCATTAACCACAGCTAGAGTCATTGCATGTGTGTTCTCTTCAGAGACCACACATGGATCTACCAGTGTCATTGCATGTGTGTTCTTTTTACTAACAACAACTAGAGTCATTTCATGACTGTTCTTTTCACAGACCACATATGGATCCGCTAGTGTCATTCAAATGTGTGTTCTCTTTAGAGACCGCACATGGATCCACCAATGTCATTGCATGTGTGTTCTATTTACTAACAACAACCAGAGTCATTATAATGTGTGTTCTCTTCAAAGACCACACATGGATCCACCAGTGTCATTGCATGTGTGTTCTTCTCATTAATCACAGCTAGAGTCATTGCATGTGTGTTCTTTTCATAGACCACATATGGAACCACCATTATCATTGCTTGTGTGTTCTTTTTACTAACAACAACTGGTTTTCACATACCACATATGGATCCACCAGTGTCATTGAAATGTGTGTTCTCTTCAGAGACCACACATGGATCCACCAGTGTCATTGCATGTGTGTTATTTTTATTAACAACAACCAAAGTCATTGCATGTGTGTTCTTTTCACAATCCACCTATGGATCCACCAGTGTCATTGCATGTGTGTTCTCTTCAGAGACCACACATGGATCCACCAGTGTCATTGCATTGTGTTCTTTTTACTAACAACAACTGGAGTCATTTCATGACTATTCTTTTCACAGACCACATATGGATCCACCAGTGTCATTGAAATGTGTGTTCTCTTCAGAGACAACACATGGATCCACTGGTATCATTGCATGTGTGTTCTTTTTTACTAAGAACAATCAGAGTCACTGAAGTGTGTGTTCTCTTCAAAGACCACACATGGATCCACCAGTGTTATTGCATGTGTGTTCTTCTCATTAACCACAGCTAGTCATTGCATGTGTGTTCTCTTCAGAGACCACACATGGATCCACCAGTGTCATTGCATATGTGTTCTTTTTACTAACAACAACTGGAGTCATTTCATGATTATTCTTTTCACATACCACATATGGATCCACCAGTGTCATTGAAATGTGCGTTCTCTTCAGAGACCACACATGGATCCACTAATGTCATTGTATGTGTGTTCTTTTCACTAACAACAACCAGAGTCATTGCATGTGTGTTCTTTTCACAATCCACCTATGGATCCACTAGTGTCATTGCAAGTATGTTCTTCTCATTAACCACAGCTAGAGTCATTGCATGTGTGTTCTCTTTAGAGAACACACATGGATCCACCAGTATCATTGCATGTGCGTTCATTTTACTAACATCAACTGGAGTCATTTCATGACTATTCTTTTCACATACCACATATGGATCGACCAATGTCATTGAAATGTGTGTTCTCTTCAGAGACCATACATGGATCCACCAGTGTCATTGCATGTGTGTTCTTTTTACTAACAACAACCAGAGTCATTGCATGTGTGTTCTTTTCACAATCCACCTATGGATCCACCAGTGTCATTGCATGTGTGTTCTCTTCAGAGACCACACATGGATCCACCAGTGTCATTGCATTGTGTTCTTTTTACTAACAACAACTGGAGTCATTTCATGACTATTCTTTTCACAGAACACATATGGATCCACAAGTGTCATTGAAATATGTGTTCTCTTCAGAGACCACACATGGATCCACTGGTGTCATTGCATGTGTGCTATTTTTACTAAGAACAACCAGAGTCATTGAAATGTGTGTTCTCTTCAAAGACCACACATGGATCCACCAGTGTTATTGCATGTGTGTTCTTCTCATTAACAATAGTAAGAGTCATTGCATGTGTGTTCTCTTCAGAGACCACACATGGATCCACCAGTGTCATTGCATATGTGTTCTTTTTACTAACAACAACTGGCGTCACTTCATGATTATTCTTTTCACATACCACATATGGATCCGCCAGTGTCATTGAAATGTGTGTTCTCTTCAGAGACAACACTTGGATCCACCAGTGTCATTGAAGTGTGTTCTTTTCACTAACAACAACTAGAGTCATTGCATGTGTGTTCTTTTCACAATCCACCTATGGATCTACTAGTGTCATTGCATGTGTGTTCTTATCATTAACCACACCTAGAGTCATTGCATGTGTGTTCTCTTCAGAGACCACACATGGATCCACCAGTATCATTGCATGTGTGTTCTTTTTACTAACAACAACTGGTGTCATTTTATGACTATTATTTTCACATACCACATATGGATCCACCAGTGTCATTGAAATGTGTGTTCTCTTTAGAGACCACACATGGATCCACTAGTGTCATTGCATGTGTGTTCTTTTTACTAACAACAACAAGAGTCATTGAAATGTGTGTTCTCTTCAAAGACCACACATGGATCCACCAGTGTCATTGCATGTGTGTTCTTCTCATTAACCACAGCTAGAGTCATTGCATGTGTGTTCTCTTCACAGACCACACAAGGATCAACCAGTGTGATTGCATGTGTGTTCTTTTTACTAACAACAACTGGAATCATTTCATGAATGTTTTTTCACAGACCATATATGGATCCACCGGTGTCATTGAAATGTGTGTCCTCTTCAGAGACCACACATGGATCCACCAGTGTCATTGCATGTGTGTTCTTTTTACGAAGAACAACCAGAGTCATTGCATGTGTGTTCTGATGCAGCCCGTCCTACGGACGCTCCTACATCTACACCACCAAGTCCCCCAAGTGGACCGATGACCCGTGCCCGAGTGAAGCTCCTTCAACATAAGGTGAACTCACTCCTTGTCTCATGTGATTTCGATACATCCTTGGATGGCTTGCTACTTCATTCCAATACTGTATGCATCCTCAGGTATGAACCACGTGAAGAAATGCCAAGAGAAGGAGCCAAGCCAACGCGAACCGGAGTCCCAGGCCAAACCGGCGCCAGGTCTGGCGGACCGGACTCCTCGCCGAAACTTTCGGCGCACGCCCTGGCAGACCAGACCACTGACCGGAACTTCTGGCACACACCGAAATGGACCGGCAACGACCGAAACACGTCTCTGCCTGCGGTTCCGTAGCCGACCGGAATTACCGGCACGAACCGGAATTTCCGGCGCTCAGTCCGGCGTGACCGGACTTATTGCCGGAACGCCCAATGTCAAAGTAACATGGGTTTGATGCCCGAGAATATTCCTTTTTCGCCCAGTTTTTACCCTTTTATGCCTAAAGTACCCCTAAACTAGTGGTTGGCCTATATATAGTCCCCCACCTCCATTGTAAACCCTAGGCATGATATTTGGAATTAGTGGAAACCCCTTGTGGATCTATCTAGTTCTTGCCTCATGCTCCTTTGACAAAGGAGCACCAGATATCACAAACCACGTTGGAGTTTGCATCGTGCCTCCTTGTTGTACCAGGCCTAGGCATCAAAGTCCCTTTGCCTAGACGTCAAGATCTCACCGAGTCTCCTATCTCGCCGTGCTAGTTCAAGAGAGAGATCCCCGCCCGATGCCGATCCTAGGGATTGCGCCGGACCGGTAGCCGCCGGCGTGAGCAATTGGCTTGTATCGTGTCTTCGTGGTGTGTGTGTGTGTGTGTTCATCATGTTCTTCGTGTGTGAGTTCGCGGTTTCGCTCTCTCCCTCACCCCGACACCTCCTCCGCCTCGATTTCAAGGGATTCGTGAAAGATCGGGCCACCCTCGAGGTTAGCCCTCAACATATTGGTATCAAGAGCTTCGTTGCTCACGAATTCCCCCACAAATTTTTCTTCTATCCACCAAAAATTTGAAAATCCCCAAAAAGAGCCCCAAATTTGCCTTCAGATCGATCTCTGGATTTGGTGCATTTTTCGTGGTTTTGTTCCACAGATCTGTTGCTTTGGGTACCGATCTACCTTCCTAGAACCTTTTCCCAGCCCAATTTAGAAAAATTTCCGAAATTTTTGACCGATTTGACTTTTGGAGTTCGTCACGAACTCAAACAGGCACCAGGCTCGGCGGACCGGCCCAGCCGTCGGAAATTTCGGCGACAGTTCCGGCGAACCGGAATAGCCACCGGAATTTCCGGCGCTAGGCTCGGCGCCACCGGTTTGGCCACCGAAACTTTAGTTTCACCCATTTTTGTCCGTTTTTCCTCTTGTGTTGTTCGTGTTTTGTGTGCATGTCGCCAAACTAACTTCAATCTTCCGCAACAATATTCATATACCGCGCCCATCGACACCGCGACACCGAACATCATCCCAACACCCGTAACAAGTCATTATACCAAAGGTATAACTTGTTCCACCTTGTTATCCCTTCTTCCTTGAGTGTATCTATCCTATGAGAGCAACTCATCTTGTGTTTGTCTAAGCATTGTGCACTTGTCCTTGGAAAGTGAGAGTGTGAGAGCAAATACAAGAGTTAACATAGTAGTATAGAAAGGGAGACAAAGAATAAAAAAAGAGAGAAAAAGAAAAAGCAAAAGAAAAATAGAAAGAAACATAGTCTCCCAATACAAAGAGAGTCTCAAGCTTGTAATCAAAGAGAGAAAAAGAGCGTGACTGAGGCAAGTGCACAAATCCGTTGCTTACTTCTATTTTGGCGAACAAGTTGTGGTCTCTCCTTGTGTTGGCATGACACCGAGCGTAGTCTTCATTAGGCCCTTTTGTGCTCATTTTCATAGTCATGCTAACCACATCCGTCTCCACGTGTGTGTATCCTAGTGTTTTGTAGATCGCCTCCTATTTGCTTTTGATCTTTTGGTTCTCTACCACGTTTGACAATAACCTTTTCTTTGGATCATTTCGTTTGGTTTTCCACAACCCAAACCTTCCACCCACAGCTTTGAGAGTTTTAGCTTTCCTTCTTTAGTGTGAGTTTTCTTTGCGTTTTCACTTTGCAAGCCAATAGTTCTCGCTTGTGGTTTCTAGTTCGGTGCAATCCCCAAGGTGAGAAACAAGTCTAAGACCACCATATTCCACTTCCATATACAATCCTTGTGTGTTTTGCATAATGGATAGGCGCGGTGAGTCGAGCCAACCACCTCGCCAAGAAGAAGAATAAGGACCGTACATGACGCGTGCAAGTCACTTCATCGTCCGACAAGAGTTCCGTGAACGTTGCCAAGCCCTTGAGACGCGACAAGGTGAACAATTTGGCGAGACGCAAGCCGAGTTCAAATGGCCTCGATAGACAAATGCATGCAATGCATCACAACTTTGGCCATCAAAATGAAGCGCTCCAACGCTCCGTCGCCGAAACAAATGACAATCTTCGACGCCTCATCGACGAAATGGAAAGGCCACGCTCACGTGCATCAAGCTCTTCAAGTTCTTCGTGTTTTCATGTTCCTCTCCAACAATATGTCCATCCAAGTGCTCCGAGACGCAATGATGCCCCTGTGGTTGAAGATGGAAGTTCTTCCAACTACGTAGCTTCTCCACGGCACACCGCGACGTCAAGCTATGATGGTGATTTCTCTTCAAGGCCACAAACAAGGCAAGAAGCACACTGTCATCACGCAAGGGCATTGGTGATACAACAAGAGCAATCATGAGAAGAACCGCAAGTGCAATCGCAAGTCCACCAACATCGCCTGCGACACGTACTTGACACAACAAGTGATGGCTCCAATTTGGAAAATCAAGCTCATCATCAATGTGAAGCTATCCAAGATCCTCCTCCTTGTCATCATCGTCATGAACGTCCGCACCGACACCATGGTCATCACGAGGCGCCTCCTCCACCACGTCAAAACTTGGAGCGCCAAGTGGTCCAAATTGAGCGACGCCCACCACGTCAAGACGCTCAAGACCATGATCTTCGCTATGAGGCCCATGTGCCTAACCAACATCACCAACCGAGGAATGAGCCTCCCCTTCATCATAAACCACGTCAAGAGGCCCCACACCCTCGCCACCATGAGGCCCAAGCGCCTCAACCACGTCAACAATCGCGCCAAGAGCAAGAGCAAGCTCCACAACAACAACATCAAGAGCAAGCTCCGCAACAAGATTACGAGAACCAAGTTCCACCTCCTCAAACACAAGATCATCAACAAGGTCACCAAGCTCGTCGCAATGACCGCAATGATGAAGAAACTTTTGGCAAGCTCAAGTTAACAATGCCCAAGTTCACCGGATCCATTGACCCCGAAGAATACCTCTTGTGGGAACTCAAAGTCGACAAGATCTTCCGCATGCACAACTATAGCAACGAGAAGATGGTCGCCATGACTTCGCTTGAGTTTGATGATTACGCCAACCTTTGGTGAGAACATGTTCAAGTTGCTCATGATGCAAGACAAGAGCCGCCAATCACAACTTGGCATGACATGAAGGCTCATATGAGATCCCGCTTTGTCCCCGCGCATTACACGCGTGACCTCTTCAACAACCTTCAAGCGCTTCGTCAAGGGACAAAGACCATGGAAGAGTACTTCAAGGAAATGGAACTCAACTTGATTCGCGCCAACATTGACGAGCGCATGGAACAAACTATGGCACGCTTCCTTATTGGGTTGAACCACCCAATCAAGCGCATCGTCAAGTTCCAAACATACAACACTATGGTTGAGCTTGTGCACATCGCAACAAAGGCCGAACGTCAAGTGCAAGAGGATATCAAGTACAACAAGCCAAAGACGTACTTCACCTACAAGCAAGCTTCAACCGCTACACCAACCACTTTCAATGCCTCAAGTACCTCCAAGCCTTCCTTCAAGCCCACACTTCCTCAAGGAAAACTGCCCCCAAGTGGCAAACAAGCAAAGAGTTACACACCTTTCAACGGTGAGTGCTACAAGTGTGGAGTCAAAGGACACAAGTCGGGCGAATGTGGAAACAATAAAGTATTGTTCATCCACGACAATGGCGAAGAAGAGTACTTGAGTGAAGATGAATTCAATGCCCGAGTCAAGGAAGCAATGGCAAAGCAACGAGTGGAAGATGATCAAGAACTCCTCATGTGTGAACATGACGCAAGTCCATCGCTTGTCGTCACAAGGATCTTGACCACTCACGCACAAGAGCATGAAGACCAATGCTCAAATATCTTCCAAACACGAGCCAGCATCAATGGCAAATCTATCAAGGTGATCATCGATGGAAGGAGTTGCGACAACCTTGCTAGCACCGAGTTGTGTGAGAATCTCAACCTCACCCTCCATCCGCACAAGCACCCCTACCACATGCAATGGATAAGTGACCAAGGGTCCGTAAAGATCAAGCACACCATATCGGTCTCCTTCGTCATTGGTCCTTACAAATATACGGTGGAGTGCGATGTGGTTCCTATGACAGTTTGCCACATACTTCTTAGTCGTCCATTGTAGCATCCCAATTGTCTAACAATTGTAATGCTACTTGCCTAATCTATATTGCTACTTCCTACATGTCATTATTGCATCATCATTATATCATGCTCATGTCACCATGCCACATTGCATTTGAGCATCATATAAACCCTTTTAATTTGGTTCTTCGCTCATATGCATTTGCATTTTTTTAATTGTAGTTGCCACTTGATACATTGTAGTTGGTTCTTGATATATTGTTTAATGCCTAAATTGAGTTGGGGGCATATCTATTACCCAATTCCACCTTCCTCATTGCCACCTCCTTTTGGCTCCAACCACCTAATTCTACCATCCCAATTACATATGAGCAAATGCTTCTTCCTTTGGTATTTAGTTCTAGCTCATATCAACTTGGGGTGGATTCAATCCTTTTCTACATGCTTGCATAGATGGTCTCATATTGTTTTCACAATATTTGCTATGGGAGCCTACATGGGGATGTTTGCCTACCATGTAGAAGTAGAAGCCATTTAGTTCATTCCATGGTTCTATTCGAAATGTGAGTAGATTTGACTTGATAAGGTCACATCAACCATAGTGGAACACACACACTATTGTTGGCCTTCTCACTTCAAAATTCCCATCTCTTAAATCGAATCATGAGAGGATTTGAATGGTTTTTCGACATGGCATATTTCCAAAGATCATGAGAGTGAAGTTGTTTTTACAACTACAACATGACTCCATGCATGATCCATGCACAATGCTTATCTTATCTCTCTTTTATTCCTTTCATTTTTAAAAGGTGGTTCTTGAGTTTGGAATTCAAACAAAGGACAGAGACAACTGTGAATCTTTTATTTTCCTTACTTTGAATCCATCTTAAACCCGCACCAAATCAGCTCGTGCTTGAATTTTGTTGCGTTGCTGATTCGATCTCCCTTCCTTCTAATTCTGGGCAATGTTTGTTCCAACCCTGAAGATTTCAGGCAGATTCTATTGGCATTTGCAAGCTTCCTTCAGTTTTTGCTGATAGCAGCAACAACATTCAGTTAAATCTTCTCCCTTCAGCTGCCGTTTCAGGTTCAGCTAAGCTAGGAGGCAGCGATTTAAGCAGAGCAGCAGCAGCGTCGCTAGCAGCAGGCAGACGCACCAGCAGCAGAGCAACACCCGTCCGTATTGCTTCGAGACGGAAAACACGGTGCCATTCCCCTGTTTTTCTTCCTGGTTCCCTTTCCTCTCTCTGCAGCCTCACGGCGGAAGCATATGGCTGTACCACCACCATCATCCGCGTCACCACCAGCCCCTCCTTATCTTTCCGCAAGCGCCTCACCGCAACCCTAAGACCTACTCCTGTGCTCCCCGCTGCCACTCCCTCTCATCCATAGGTGCCCCTCACTTGCTCGCTCCCAAGAGAGACGTCCATGTCGCTCTCAGTCACCGGTGCCCCCGACGACCAAGTCAGTGCCCCAGTCCACGGCAAGCCTACCTGGTGTAGGAACTGATCATAGTCGCTGTCCTCTTCCTCCTCGCTGAAGCTCGCAAGACAGAGCTTCTCTGTTCATTGCCGCGCTTCCTCCGCGCGGACATCAAGTGCGTCGCTCGCGCGGATCAAGTACCAGACTGCAGCATCGTCGATGCCGTCCTCGTCTCCGTCTCGGTCTCCACGTTGTCGAGCACCTCCCAAGGTGAGCCTCACTCAGCCGCCTCCCCTCTGCATCAATGGCATCCTGCCGCAGCACCGCCCCTATGCCCGTTCGCTGTAGCCCGCCATACCGCTCGCCGCAGCAGCAGCCAGCACGCGCAGCTCGCCTCACCTCTTCCTTGCTAGATCCACAGGCACTGCAGCCTTCCTCTGACAAGATTCCCTGAGTGAAAAACAGAGAAGATTGTCCCCTCTTTCCATTCCAAAAGGAATTGCTCAAAAGGGTGGTCCGCACCTCTCGGAATCTTCCGTCGAAGATCGTCGATTATTCTGCCCACGTCTGACGAAGTGCAGCTCGCGTCCGTCAGTTAAACACGCCTTGTTTTCCCTCTGTTCATCGCGAGATCCTAGCTTGGACAGTAGTCAGTCGGCTAAGGTTCCTTGATGGAAGTCGAAGATCTTGATCCCCTCTTCATTTTTTGGTTTTTACAGCATCATGGAATTCTCAACGTATCTCTCAGAATCTTCCCCCGAAATTAGCGTCAGCTAACTGTTCTTGTGAGATCCTTTTCAGTTTCGTCAGAGGATACCGTGTTGTAGATAGATAGACTACTTCCCGAGGCCTATGCAAACACAAAACCCCAAATGGTTCATCTGGTAACCATTAGGTCTTGAGTTCAACTCCCTCTGGCCACATTCTTTTGTCTTTTAGACCAACCTGACATCAGGACCCCACCTGTAAGGCACACCACAACCACACCAGCGCACGCACCCAGTTCACTCTGGCCAGGCCCACTGGTCAGTGACCGGGGCTGTATCCTCTACAGTATAAAAGCTTTTCTATCTTTTTGGAATTTACAAGAAAATGTTTAAAAGGGGTTAACATGAGATAATCATATCTTCTAAATGCCAACTCTAAAAATAACATGTTATATATGTTTTCTTATTAGAAAAATGCCAGGAATTCAAATATGTCATCCAGAATATTTTTTGAGAAAATTAAAATTTCGAAATTATTAAAATGTTAATTAATGCCTTTATCTTAAATAAATCATAACTTTAATTTCGTAATTCCAAATTCAACAAATAATATGTCTAAATCGATCAGTGCGACGAACCCGTTCTGCCTATGTATTCCATGATATGAATTGAAGCATGCATCATATAAATATTAAACAATCAGAACTGTTTATGCAAGTAAAACTTGACTAAAAACTTAATAAAATGCTTCGTTCTTGTAGCTCGCACCTCACCCATGTCATGCTATGCTATGCCATGAAATTATGCATCATTCCATCATGGCATACTTGTTTGCTTGTTGCATATTATTTATATAATTGTGTAATGTATTTATTTCGGCCCCTTGTGTGTTTGGTTTTTATCCGGATAGACACTGAGCAAGGAGAATACCGGGAGCCTCAGGAGTATTACCCAGATCATTCCTATCCTACAACAGAACTTCCAGGCAAGCAATTCCCCATGCTTGCATACATATAGTACCTATGCTTCTATCTTACTCTTGCATCATTGAGTCACGATTGCATTAAATTGAATCCCAAGTATTGCATAGCCTTTAATTTTAAACCCCACCGAAGCTTGTTCCTCCATCCCATGAGCTATTACTATAGGAGTTGTTTGAGCCATGCGAGTCGTAGAATTGCATGTGTAGGGTTTGTGCGAGTCTTTGGAAAATGAGGTACCTAAACAACTTAATATGAGTAGAGAACTAATGAAAGAGGCATCAGTGAGCATTAATACTTTAGATGCATTAAGACTTGCTGAGTACCCCTAGGGTCTCACACGATAAATATTTGGTTTAGGTGGATAGGTATACTCTCAGGAAGGCTACTGGGTCAAAGAGACCGATGATGGTGGCAACGACTATCAGGTGTAGAGATTCCGGGGATGGAGATCCATGAGATCTGTGGGTGGGATGTGCTTATTTCAGAGGCATCTTATGCCAATTTGCTTCTTAATTTGTACTCGGATCTTCTTTTCCGTTTCCGCTTGATACTCTGTTGCGTGATGTTTGAGGATGTATCCTAAAATATTATATCTATCTAGGATATTTGGATCTTGCCGTATGGCGTTGCAATATTTCTATTTCTTTTAGATGGTGTGACTCTGATGTCTGTTGTAAGTCGCAGGCCTACATACTCATTTGTGTATGTCATGGTCGCTTTACCTGTCGCTTATGCCGCTCGCTCTTGTCTCGATGTTCTTGAAAGTGGATAAGGTGGTAGGCCGGTACCGTGCCCTACTCCGCTTCGACGGGCCTACACGTGGGTGGCCTTGGGCCTCCATGGTAGAGTCACTTATCCACTTTTGGTTCGTCCAGGCTTGAACTTAGAGCGTAATGTCCGAGGTATTACATCCATGGCCATTTGACAAGGCTGCTCAACATGATGGTCGCACCAATGTATACACCTTCAAATGTGTCAACAAAACATGTGTTTTGCAACCAATGACTCCTAGCCATATAATTGTGGATAATGCAAAGGCTTTAGTGAGGGCGCAAAGCACAACATCTACTTGTGAGAAGAGCGGTGAGAGAGAGAACCACCTCATAGTGAGTGAGAGCCACAAGCCAAACTCGAGCAGAAAACATAAGAGTGTTCTCCTTGCCACCAAAAGTGAGATGAGAGAAGTGCGGAAGAACCCATCCATCTTGCACTACGTCCTCATATGCAAGGGCCTAGCGCAAGGAACTAATGAAGTAACAACCGTTCCTCCATCTTTGATGATTGTTTTGCGGGAATTCAAGGATGTGTTCCCCGAAGAGCTTCCACATGGACTACCTCCTCTTCGCGGCATCGAACATCGCATTGACCTCATCCCTGGTGCACCACTTCCCAACCGCGCCGCCTATCGCACGAACTCGGAGGAGACAAAGGAGATCGAACGTCAAATCAACCAACTCGTCTCCAAAGGTTTGATCCAAGTTAGCACTAGTCCAAGTGCTGTACCCGTGATTCTTGTCCCAAAAAGGATGATACATTACGGTTATGCATGGACTATTGTCCAATCAATGCTATCACCATGCATTATCGACATCCTATACCACGTCTCGATGACATGCTTGATGAGTTATGTGGAGCCACTATTTTTTCGAAAATTGATCTTCGTAGTGGTTACCATCAAATACGCATGGTGGAAGGTGATGAGTGGAAAACCGCCTTCAAGACCAAGCTAGGTCTCTATGAATGGTAGGTCATGCCCTTTGGCTTATCTAATGCCCCATCCACCTTCATGCGCCTTATGAATCATATCTTGTGTTCTCTTATTGGAAAAAGTGTCGTTGTCTATTTTGATGATATACTTGTGTATAGCAAGTCACTTGAGTACCATGTTACACATGTCAAGGAAGTTTTGCAAATCCTTCGAGAGAAAAGCTTTATGTTAATCTTCCCAAGTGAACTTTTGCTAAAGACAAGTGAATTTTTCTTGGATTTGTCGTTTCTTCGAAGGGAATTGAAGTGATGTTTCCAAGCTCAAGGACATACGAGATTGGCCCATCCCAACAAATGTGAGTGAACTCCGAAGTTTTCATGGGTTGGCCGGTTTCTATTGTTGCTTTGTGAAAAACTTTTCGACCATTGCTTGTCCTCTCAACTAGTTGATGAAAAGGAATGTCACCTTTGTATGGGGCAAAGCACAACAACAAGCTTTTGATGAACTCAAAAATAGGCTCACCGAAGCACCTCTCCTTGCGTTACCAGATTTCACAAAAACTTTTGAGATAGAGTGTGATCCTAGTGGTATTGGCATTGGAGGAGTCCTTATGGAAAACGGACGTCCTATAGCCTACCATAGCGAGAAAATTGATGGTGCTTGCCTTAACTATCCGATTTATGACAAAGAGCTTTTTGCCTTAGTTCGTGTTCTTCAAGTTTGGCAACACTACCTTTGGCCCAAATAATTTATCATACATTCTGACCATGAGTCGTTGAAATATCTGAAAGGCCAAGCCAACTTGAGTAAGAGACACGCTAAGTGGGTTGAGTTCATGGAGTCTTTTCCGTACATTGTCAAGTATAAGAAGGGCAAAGATAATGTAGTTGCGGATGCTTTATCTCGCAAGCACACAAGCCTTCTTACGAGACTTGAAATCAACATGTTGGGTATTGAGGAAATAAAATCTTTGTATGCTTCCGACCCGTTCTTTGAACCAATTTTCGCAAAGTGCTCCATTGACAAAGGAGTTGATGATTTCTATTTGCATAAGGGCTTCCTCTTTAAACAAAACAAGATTTGCATTCTGAAGTCATCCCTCCAACTCTTGCTCCTCCAAGAATCTCATGGTGGAGGCCTTATGGGTCACTTTGTCCATGACAAGACTTTGGACATGCTCTCCACTCACTACTTTTGGCCCAAGATGAAGCGCGACGTGGAGCACTACGTTCCACGATGCACGACATGTGTTCAAGCTAAGTCGCAAGCTAATCCTTACGGTCTTTATATGCCATTGCCTATTCCTCATACACCTTGGTCCGACATTAGTATGGATTTCGTATTAGGATTGCCTAGATCGAAGCATGGTCATGAATCTATATTTGTTGTCGTGGATCACTTTTCCAAAATGGCACACTTCATACCGTGCACATAAGACCTATGATGCTTCACATGTTGCAAATACGTTTTTCAGGGAAATCGTCCGTCTTCACGGTGTGCCAAGAACAATCGTCTCGGACCGCGACGTCAAATTCATGAGCTACTTATGGAAGAACCTCATGGCCAAGCTCGGCGTCAAGCTCCTCTTTTCATCCGCATCGCATCCTCAAACCGTTGGCCAAACCGAAGTTGTCAACCGAAGCCTCGGAACTCTTCTCCGTGTGTTGATCAAGAAAAACCTGAAGGATTGGGAGGAATGCATTCCACACGCCGAGTTCACCTACAATCGAGCAAAGCATTCAACAACCAAGATGAGTCCATTCATGATCGTCTATGGTTTCGAGCCCCTCACCACACTCGACATCCTACCGCTACCTCTACATGAGCGCACAAACATGGACATCGAGAAGCACGCACAAGCTATGAAGAAGCTTCATGAGAAACAAGAGCTACTATCGAGCAACAAGTCCTTCGCCAAGCTTTAAGGTTAAACAAGGACAAGAAGGAGATGATCTTTGAAGAAGGTGATCTCGTGTGGATACACCTAAGCAAAGACCGCTTCACCAAGGAACACGACTCCAAGCTCAAGCCAAGAGGAGATGGTCCCTTCAAGGTCCTCAAGAGAATCAACAACAATGACTACATCATCGACATACCGGCGTCCAAGTACCTCGCAAGCAATATGTTCAACGTCAAAGATCTCTCACCCTACCATGGAGATGTTCAAGATGACAACCATGAAGAGTCGAGGACGACTCTTTCCCAAGGGGGGAGCTGATGCAGCCCGTCCTACGGATGCTCCTACATCTACACCACCAAGTCCCCCAAGTGGACCGATGACCCGTGCCTGAGTCAAGCTCCTTCAACATAAGGTGAACTCACTCCTTGTCTCATATAATTTGATACATCCTTGGATGGCTTGCTACTTCATTCCAATACTCTATGCATCCTCAGGTATGAACCACATGAAGAAATGCAAAGAGAAGGAGCCAATCCAACGTGAACCGGAGTCCCAGGCCAAACCGGCGCCAGGTCCGGTGGATCGGACTCCTTGCCGGAACTTCCGGTGCACGCCTCGGCGGACCGGACCACCGACCGGAACTTCCGGCGCACACCGAAACAGACCGGCAGCGACCAAAACACGTCTCTGCCTGCGGTTCCGGTAGCCGACCGGAATTACCGGCACAGACCGGAATTTCTGGCGCGACCGGACTTATTGCCAAAACGCCCAATATCAAAGTTAACATGGGTTTGATGCCCGAGAATATTCCTATTTCACCCAGGTTTTACCCTTTTATGCCTAAAGTACCCCTGAACTAGTGGCTAGCCTATATATAGTCCCCCCACCTCCATTGTAAACCCTAGGCATGATATTTGGAATTAGTGGAAACCCCTTGTGGATCTATCTAGTTCTTGCCTCATGCTCCTTTGACAAAGGAGCACCAAATATCACAAAACTCGTTGGAGTTTGCATCGTGCATCCGTGTTGTACCAGGCCTAGGCATCGGAGTCCCTTTGCCTAGACGTCAAGATCTCACTGAGTCTCCCATCTCACCGTGCTGGTTCGAGAGAGAGAGAGATCCCCGCCCGACGCCGATCCTAGGAATTGCGCCGGACTGGTATCCGCCGGGGTGAGCAAATGGCATGTATCGTGTATTCATGGTGTGTGTGTGTTCATCGTGTTCTTCGTGTTTGAGTTCGTAGTTTCGCTCTCTCTCACCCCCACACCTCCTTCGCCTTGATTTCAAGGGATTCGTGAAAGATCGGGCCACCCTCGAGGTTATCCCTCAACATATTGGTATCAAGAGCTTCGTTGCTCACGAATTCCCCCACAAAATTTTCTTCTATCCACCAAAAATTGAAAATCCCCAAAAAGAGCCCCAAATTTGCCTTCGGATCGATCTCTGGATTTGGTGCGTTTTTCGTGGTGTTGTTCCACAGATCTATTGCTTTGGGTACCGATCTAACTTCCTAGAACCTTTTCCCAGCCCAATTTAGACAAATTTCCAAAAAATTTGACCGATTTGACTTTTGGAGTTCGTCACGAACTCAAATCGGCACCAGGCTCGGTGGACCGTCCCAGCCGCCGGAAATTTCAACGACAGTTCCGATGAACCGGAATAGCCACCGGAATTTCCGGCGCTAGGCTCGGCGCCGCCGGTTTGGCCGCTGAAAATTCAGTTTCACAGACCACCAGTGTCATTGCATGTGTGCTCTTTTTACTAACAACAATTGGAGTCATTTCATGACAATTCTTTTCACATACCACACATGGATCCACCAGTGTCATTGAAATGTGTGTTCTCTTCAAAGACCACACATGCATCCACCAGTGTCATTGCATGTGTGTTCTTCTCATTAACCACAGCTAGAGTCGGTGTTCTCTTCAGAGACCACACATGCATCCACCAGTGTCATTGCATGTGTGTTCTTTTTACTAACAACAACTGGAGTCATTTCATGACTATTCTTTTCACATACCACATATGGATGCACCAGTGTCATTGAAATGTGTGTTCTCTTTAGAGACCACACATGGATCCACCAGTGTCATTGCATGTGTGTTCTTCTCATTAACCACAACCTTAGTCATTGCATGTGTGTTATCTTCAGAGACCACACAAGGATCCACCAGTGTCAATGCATGTGCGTTCTTTTTAGTAACAACACCTGGAGTTATTTCATGACTATTCTTTTCACATACCACATATCGATCCACCAGTGTCATTGAAATGTGTGTTCTCTTCAGAGACCACACATGGATCCACCAGTGTCATTGCATGTGTGTTCTTTTTACTAACAACAACCAGAGTCATTGCATGTGTGTTCTTTTCACAATCCACCTATGGATCCACCAGTGTCATTGCATGTGTGTTCTTCTCATTAACCATAGCCTTAGTCATTGCATGTGTGTTCTTTTCACAAACCACATATGGAACCACCATTGTCATTGCATGTGTCCTCTTTTTACTAACAACAACTAGAGTCATTTCATGACTATTCTTTTCACATACCACATATCGATCCACCAGTGTCATTGAAATGTGTGTACTCTTTAGAGACCACACATGGATCCACTAGTGTCATTGCATGTGTGTTCTTTTTACTAACAACAACGAGAGTCATTGCATGTGTGTTCTTTTCACAATCCACCTATGGATCCACCAGTGTCATTGCATGTGTGTTCTTCTCATTAACCACAGCCTTAGTCAGTGCATGTGTGTTCTCTTCAGAGACCACACATGGATCCACCATTGTCATTGCATGTGTGTTCTTTTTACTAACAACAACTAGAGTAATTGCATGTGTGTTCTTTTCACAATCCACCTATGGATCCACCAGTCTCATTGCATGTGTGTTCTTCTCATTAACAACAGCCTTAGTCATTGAAATGTGCGTACTCTTCAGAGACCACACATAGATCCACCAGTGTCATTGCATGTGTGTTCTTTTTACTAACAACAACCAGAGTCGTTGCATGTGTGTTCTTTTCACAATCCACCTATGGATGCACCAGTGTCATTGCATGTGCGTTCTTCTCATTAACCACAACCTTAGCCATTGAATGTGTGTTCTCTTAAGAGACCACACATGGATCCACCAGTGTCATTGCATGTGTGTTCATTTTACTAACAACAACTAGAGTCATTTCATGACTATTCCTTTCACATACCACATATGGATCCACCAGTGTCATTGAAATGTGTGTTCTCTTCAGAGACCACACATGGATCCACCGGTGTCATTGCATGTGTGTTCTTTTTACTAACAACAACGAGAGTCATTGCATGTGTGTTCTTTTCACAATCCACCTATGGATCCACCAGTGTCATTGCATGTGTGTTCTTCTCATTAACCACAGCCTTAGTCAGTGCATGTGTGTTCTCTTCAGAGACCACACATGGATCCACCATTGTCATTGCATGTGTGTTCTTTTTACTAACAACAACTAGATTAATTGCATGTGTGTTCTTTTCACAATCCACCTATGGATCCACCAGTCTCATTGCATGTGTGTTCTTCTCATTAACAACAGCCTTAGTCATTGAAATGTGCGTACTCTTCAGAGACCACACATAGATCCACCAGTGTCATTGCATGTGTGTTCTTTTTACTAACAACAACCAGAGTCGTTGCATGTGTGTTCTTTTCACAATCCACCTATGGATGCACCAGTGTCATTGCATGTGCGTTCTTCTCATTAACCACAACCTTAGCCATTGCATGTGTGTTCTCTTCAGAGACCACACATGGATCCACCAGTGTCATTGCATGTGTGTTCATTTTACTAACAACAACTGGAGTCATTTCATGACTATTCCTTTCACATACCACATATGGATCTACCAGTGTCATTGAAATGTGTGTTCTCTTCAGAGACCACACATGGATCCAACGGTGTCATTGCATGTGTGTTATTTTTACTAAGAACAACCAGAGTCATTGAAATGTGTGTTGTCTTCAAAGACCACACATGAATCCACCAGTGTCATTGCATGTGTGTTCTTCTCATTAAGCACAGCTAGAGTCATTGCATGTGTGTTCTCTTCAGAGACCACACATGGATCCACCAGTGTCATTGCATGTGTGTTCTTTTTACTAACAACAACCAGAGTCATTGCATGTGTGTTCTTTTCACAATCCACCTATGGATCCACCAGTGTCATTGCATGTGTGTTCTTCTCATTAACCACAGCCTTAGTCAGTGCATGTGTGTTCTCTTCAGAGACCACACATGGATCCACCATTGTCATTGCATGTGTGTTCTTTTTACTAACAACAACTAGAGTAATTGCATGTGTGTTCTTTTCACAATCCACCTATGGATCCACCAGTCTCATTGCATGTGTGTTCTTCTCATTAACAACAGCCTTAGTCATTGAAATGTGTGTTGTCTTCAAAGAACACACATGAATCCACCAGTGTCATTGCATGTGTGTTCTTCTCATTAAGCACAGCTAGAGTCATTGCATGTGTGTTCTCTTCAGAGACCACACATGGATCCACCAGTGTCATTGCATGTGTGTTCTTTTTACTAACAACAACTAGAGTCATGTCATGACTATTCTTTTCACATACCACATATGGATCCACCAGTGTCATTGAAATGTGTGTTCTCTTTAGAGGCCACACATGGATCCACCAGTATCATTGGATGTGTGTTCTTTTTACTAACAACAACTGGAGTCATTTCATGACTATTCTTTTTACTTACCACATATGGTTCCACCAGTGTCATTGAAATGTATGTTCTCTTCAGAGACAACGCATGGATCCACCAGTGTCATTGCATGTGTGTTCTTTTTACTAACAACAACCAGAGTCATTGCATGTGTGTTCTTTTCATAATCCACCTATGGATCCACCAGTGTCATTGCATGTGTGCTCTTCTCATTAACCACAGCCTTAGTCATTGCATGTGTGTTCTTTTCGCAGAACACATATGGAATCACCATTGCTATTGCATGTGTGTTCTTTTTACTCACAACAACTAGAGTCATTTCATGACTATTATTTTCACATACCACATATGGATCCACCAGTGTCATTGAAATGTGTGTTTTCTTCAGAGACCACACATGGATCCACCAGTGTCATTGCATGTGTGTTCTTTTTACTAACAACAACCAGAGTCATTGTATGTGTGTTCTTTTTACAACCCACCTATGGATCCACCAGTGTCATTGCATGTGTGTTCTTTTCATTAACCACAGCCTTAGTCATTGCATGTGTGTTCTCTTCAGAGACCACACATGGATCCACCATTGTCATTGCATGTGTGTTCTTTTTACTAACAACAACTGGAGTCATTTCATGACTATTTTTTTCACATACCACATATGGATCCACCTGTGTCATTGAAATGTGTATCCTCTTTAGAGACCACACATAGGTCCAGCAGTGTCATTGCATGTATGTTCTTTTTACTAACAACAACTAGAGTCATTGCATGTTTGTTCTTTTCACAATCCACCTATGGATCCATCAGTATCATTGCATGTGTGTTCTTCTCATTAACCATAGCTAGTCATTTCATGTGTTTTCTCTTCAGAGACCACACATGGAACCACCATTGTCATTGCATGTGTGTTCTTTTTACTAACAATAATTGGAGTCATTTCATGACTATTCTTTTCACATACCACATATCGATCCACCAGTGTCATTGAAATGTGTGTACTCTTTAGAGACCACACATGGATCCACCAGTGTCATTGCATGTGTGTTCTTTTTACTAAAAACAACCAGAGTCATTGCATGTGTGTTCTTTTCACAATCCACCTATGGATCCACCAGTGTCATTGCATGTGTGTTCTTCTCATTAACCACAGCCTTAGTCAGTGCATGTGTGTTCTCTTCAGAGACCACACATGGATCCACCATTGTCATTGCATGTGTGTTCTTTTTACTAACAACAACTAGAGTAATTGCATGTGTGTTCTTTTCACAATCCACCTATGGATCCACCAGTCTCATTGCATGTGTGTTCTTCTCATTAACAACAGCCTTAGTCATTGAAATGTGCGTACTCTTCAGAGACCACACATAGATCCACCAGTGTCATTGCATGTGTGTTCTTTTTACTAACAACAACCAGAGTCGTTGCATGTGTGTTCTTTTCACAATCCACCTATGGATGCACCAGTGTCATTGCATGTGCGTTCTTCTCATTAACCACAGCCTTAGCCATTGCATGTGTGTTCTCTTCAGAGACCACACATGGATCCACAAGTGTCATTGCATGTGTGTTCATTTTACTAACAACAACTGGAGTCATTTCATGACTATTCCTTTCACATACCACATATGGATCCACCAGTGTCATTGAAATGTGTGTTCTCTTCAGAGACCACACATGGATCCACCGGTGTCATTGCATGTGTGTTATTTTTACTAAGAACAACCAGAGTCATTGAAATGTGTGTTGTCTTCAAAGACCACACATGAATCCACCAGTGTCATTGCATGTGTGTTCTTCTCATTAAGCACAGCTAGAGTCATTGCATGTGTGTTCTCTTCAGAGACCACACATGGATCCACCAGTGTCATTGCATGTGTGTTCTTTTTACTAACAACAACCAGAGTCATTGCATGTGTGTTCTTTTCACAATCCACCTATGGATCCACCAGTGTCATTGCATGTGTGTTCTTCTCATTAACCACAGCCTTAGTCAGTGCATGTGTGTTCTCTTCAGAGACCACACATGGATCCACCATTGTCATTGCATGTGTGTTCTTTTTACTAACAACAACTAGAGTAATTGCATGTGTGTTCTTTTCACAATCCACCTCTGGATCCACCAGTCTCATTGCATGTGTGTTCTTCTCATTAACAACAGCCTTAGTCATTGAAATGTGTGTTGTCTTCAAAGACCACACATGAATCCACCAGTGTCATTGCATGTGTGTTCTTCTCATTAAGCACAGCTAGAGTCATTGCATGTGTGTTCTCTTCAGAGACCACACATGGATCCACCAGTGTCATTGCATGTGTGTTCTTTTTACTAACAACAACTAGAGTCATGTCATGACTATTCTTTTCACATACCACATATGGATCCACCAGTGTCATTGAAATGTGTGTTCTCTTTAGTGGCCACACATGGATCCACCAGTATCATTGGATGTGTGTTCTTTTTACTAACAACAACTGGAGACATTTCATGACTATTCTTTTTACTTACCACATATGGTTCCACCAGTGTCATTGAAATGTATGTTCTCTTCAGAGACCACGCATGGATCCACCAGTGTCATTGCATGTGTGTTCTTTTTACTAACAACAACCAGAGTCATTGCATGTGTGTTCTTTTCATAATCCACCTATGGATCCACCAGTGTCATTGCATGTGTGCTCTTCTCATTAACCACAGCCTTAGTCATTGCATGTGTGTTCTTTTCGCAGAACACATATGGAATCACCATTGTTATTGCATGTGTGTTCTTTTTACTCACAACAACTAGAGTCATTTCATGACTATTATTTTCACATACCACATATGGATCCACCAGTGTCATTGAAATGTGTGTTCTCTTCAGAGACCACACATGGATCCACCAGTGTCATTGCATGTGTGTTCTTTTTACTAACAACAACCAGAGTCATTGTATGTGTGTTCTTTTTACAACCCACCTATGGATCCACCAGTGTCATTGCATGTGTGTTCTTTTCATTAACCACAGCCTTAGTCATTGCATGTGTGTTCTCTTCAGAGACCACACATGGATCCACCATTGTCATTGCATGTGTGTTCTTTTTACTAACAACAACTGGAGTCATTTCATGACTATTTTTTTCACATACCACATATGGATCCACCTGTGTCATTGAAATGTGTGTTCTCTTTAGAGACCACACATGGATCCACCAATGTCATTGCATGTGTGTTCTTTTTACTAACAACAACTAGAGTAATTGCATGTGTGTTCTTTTCACAATCAACCTATGGATCCACTAGTCTCATTGCATGTGTGTTCTTCTCATTAACAACAGCCTTAGTCATTGAAATGTGTGTTCTCTTCAGAGACCACACATGGATCCACTAATGTCATTGCATGTGTGTTCTTTTTACTAGCAACAACCAGAGTCATTGCACGTGTGTTCTTTTCACAATCCACCTATGGATCCACCAGTGTCATTGCATGTGCGTTCTTCTCATTAACCACAGCCTTAGTCATAGCATGTGTGTTCTCTTCAGAGACCACACATGGATCCACCAGTGTCATTGCATGTGTGTTCATTTTACTAACAACTGAAGTCATTTCATGACTATTCTTTTCACATACCACATATGGATCCACCAGTGTCATTGAAATGTGTGTTCTCTTTAGAGACCACACATGGATCCACCGGTGTCAGTGCATGTGTGTTATTTTTACTAACAACAACCAGAGTCATTGAAATGTGTGTTGTCTTCAAAGACCACACATGAATCAACCAGTGTCATTGCATGTGTGTTCTTCTCATTAAGCACAGCTAGAGTCATTGCATGTGTGTTCTCTTCAGAGACCACACATGGATCCACCAGTGTCATTGCATGTGTGTTATTTTTACTAACAACAACTGGAGTCATGTCATGACTATTCTTTTCACATACCACATATGGATCCACCAGTGTCATTGAAATGTGTGTTCTCTTTAGAGACCACACATGGATCCACCACTATCATTGGATGTGTGTTCTTTTTACTAACAACAACTGGAGTCATTTCATGACTATTCTTTTCACATACCACATATGGATCCACCAGTGTCATTGAAATGTATGTTCTCTTCAGAGACCATGCATGGATCCACCAGTGTCATTGCATGTGTGTTCTTTTTACTAACAACAACCAGAGTCATTGCATGTGCGTTCTTTTCATAATCCACCTATGGATCCACTAGTGTCATTGCATGTGTGCTCTTCTCATTAACCACAGCCTTAGTCATTGCATGTGTGTTCTTTTCACAGAACACATATGGAACCACCATTGCTATTGAATGTGTGTTCTTTTTACTCACAACAACTAGAGTCATTTCATGACTATTATTTTCAAATACCACATATGGATCCACTAGTGTCATTGAAATGTGTGTTCTCTTCAGAGACCACACATGGATCCACCAGTGTCATTGCATGTGTGTTCTTTTTACTAACAACAACAAGAGTCATTGCATGTGTGTTCTTTTCACAATCCACCTATGGGTCCACCAGTGTCATTGCATTTGTGTTCTTTTCATTGACCACATCCTTAGTCACTGCATGTGTGTTCTCTTCAGAGACCACACATGCATCCACCATTGTCATTGCATGTGTGTTCTTTTTACTAACAACAACTGGAGTCATTTCATGACTATTCTCTTCACATACCACATATGGATCCACCAATGTGATTGAAATGTGTGTTTTCTTCAGAGACCACACATGGATCCACCAATGTCATTGCAGGTGTGTTCTTTTTACTAACAACAACCAGAGTCATTGCATGTGTGTTCTTTTCACAATCCACCTATGGATCCACCAATCTCATTGCATGTGTGTTCTTCTCATTAACCACAGCCTTAGTCATTGAAATGTGTGTTCTCTTCAGATACCACACATGGATCCACCAGTGTCATTGCATGTGTGTTCTTTTTACTAACAACAACCAGAGTCATTGCATATGTTTTCTTTTCACAATACACCTATGGATCCACCAGTGTCATTGCATGTGTGTTTTTTTCATTAACCACAGCCTTAGTCATTGCATGTGTGTTCTCTTCAGAGACCACACATGGATCCACCAATGTCATTGCATGTATGTTCTTTTTACTAACAACAACTAGAGTCATTTCATGACTATTCTTTTCACATACCACATAAGGATCCACCAGTGTCATTGAAATGTGTGTTCTCTTCAGAGACCACACATGGATCCACAGGTGTCATTGCATGTGTGTTAGTTTTACTAACAACAATCAGAGTCATTGAAATGTGTGTTCTCTTCAAAGACCACACATGGATCCACCAGTGTCATTGCATGTGTGTTCTTCTCATTAAGCACAGCTAGAGTCATTGCATGTGTGTTCTCTTCAGAGACCACACATGGATCCACCAGTGTCATTGCATGTGTGGTCTTTTTACTAACAACAACTGGAGTCATTTCATGACTATTCTTTTCACAGGCCACATATGGATCCACCAGTATCATTGAAATGTGTGTTCTCTTCAGAGACCACACATGGATCCACTAGTGTCATTGCATGTGTGTTCTTCTCATTAACCACAGCTAGAGTCATTGCATGTGTGTTATCTTCAAAGACCACACATGGATCCACCAGTGTCATTGCATGTGTGCTCTTTTTACTAACAACAACTGGAGTCATTTCATGACTATTCTTTTCAGATACCACATATGGATCCACCAGTGTCATTGAAATGTGTGTTCTCTTCAGAGACCACACATGGATCCAATAGTGTCATTGCATGTGTGTTCCTTTTACTAACAACAACTGGAGTCAGTTCATGACTATTATTTTCACATACCATATATGGATCCACCAGTGTCATTGAAATGTGAGTTCTCTTGAGAGACCACACATGGATCCACCAGTGTCATTGCATGTGTGTTCTTTTAAGTAACAACAACTAGAGTCATTGCATGTGTGTTCTTTTCACAATACACCTATGGATCCACTAGTGTCATTGCATGTCTGTTCTTCTCATTAACCACAGCTAGAGTCATTACATGTGTATTCTCTTTAGAGACCACACATGGATCCACCAGTGGCATTGCATCTGTGTTCTTTTTACTAACAACAACTGGAGTCATTGCATGTCTATTCATTTCACATACCACATATGGATCAACCAGTGTCATTGAAATGCGTGTTCTCTTGAGAGACCACACATGGATCCACCAGTGTCATTGCATGTGTGTTCTTTTTACTAACAACAACCAGAGTCATTGCATGTGTGTTATTTTCACAATCCACCTATGGATCCACCAGTGTCATTGCATGTGTGCTCTTCTCATTAACCACAGCCTTAGTCATTGCATGTGTGTTCTTTTCACATACCACATTTGGAACCACCATTTTCATTACATGTGCGCTCTTTTTACTAACAACAACTGGAGTCATTTCATGACTATTCTTTTCACATACAACATATGGATCCACCAGTGTCATTGAAATGTGTGTTCTCTTTAGAGACCACACATGGATCCACCAGTGTCATTGCATGTGTGTTCTTTTTACTAACAACAACCAGAGTCATTGCATGTGTGTTATTTTCACAATCCACCTATGGATCCACCAGTGTCATTGCATGTGTGTTCTTCTCATTAACCATAGCCTTAGTCATTGCATGTGTGTTCTTTTCACATACCACATATGGAACCACCATTGTCATTGCATGTGTGTTATTTTTACTAACAACAACCAGAGTCATTGAAATGTGTGTTGTCTTCAAAGACCACACATGAATCAACCAGTGTCATTGCATGTGTGTTCTTCTCATTAAGCACAGCTAGAGTCATTGCATGTGTGTTCTCTTCAGAGACCACACATGGATCCACCAGTGTCATTGCATGTGTGTTATTTTTACTAACAACAACTGGAGTCATGTCATGACTATTCTTTTCACATACCACATATGGATCCACCAGTGTCATTGAAATGTGTGTTCTCTTTAGAGACCACACATGGATCCACCACTATCATTGGATGTGTGTTCTTTTTACTAACAACAACTGGAGTCATTTCATGACTATTCTTTTCACATACCACATATGGATCCACCAGTGTCATTGAAATGTATGTTCTCTTCAGAGACCATGCATGGATCCACCAGTGTCATTGCATGTGTGTTCTTTTTACTAACAACAACCAGAGTCATTGCATGTGCGTTCTTTTCATAATCCACCTATGGATCCACTAGTGTCATTGCATGTGTGCTCTTCTCATTAACCACAGCCTTAGTCATTGCATGTGTGTTCTTTTCACAGAACACATATGGAACCACCATTGCTATTGAATGTGTGTTCTTTTTACTCACAACAACTAGAGTCATTTCATGACTATTATTTTCAAATACCACATATGGATCCACTAGTGTCATTGAAATGTGTGTTCTCTTCAGAGACCACACATGGATCCACCAGTGTCATTGCATGTGTGTTCTTTTTACTAACAACAACAAGAGTCATTGCATGTGTGTTCTTTTCACAATCCACCTATGGGTCCACCAGTGTCATTGCATTTGTGTTCTTTTCATTGACCACATCCTTAGTCACTGCATGTGTGTTCTCTTCAGAGACCACACATGCATCCACCATTGTCATTGCATGTGTGTTCTTTTTACTAACAACAACTGGAGTCATTTCATGACTATTCTCTTCACATACCACATATGGATCCACCAATGTGATTGAAATGTGTGTTTTCTTCAGAGACCACACATGGATCCACCAATGTCATTGCAGGTGTGTTCTTTTTACTAACAACAACCAGAGTCATTGCATGTGTGTTCTTTTCACAATCCACCTATGGATCCACCAATCTCATTGCATGTGTGTTCTTCTCATTAACCACAGCCTTAGTCATTGAAATGTGTGTTCTCTTCAGATACCACACATGGATCCACCAGTGTCATTGCATGTGTGTTCTTTTTACTAACAACAACCAGAGTCATTGCATATGTTTTCTTTTCACAATACACCTATGGATCCACCAGTGTCATTGCATGTGTGTTTTTTTCATTAACCACAGCCTTAGTCATTGCATGTGTGTTCTCTTCAGAGACCACACATGGATCCACCAATGTCATTGCATGTATGTTCTTTTTACTAACAACAACTAGAGTCATTTCATGACTATTCTTTTCACATACCACATAAGGATCCACCAGTGTCATTGAAATGTGTGTTCTCTTCAGAGACCACACATGGATCCACAGGTGTCATTGCATGTGTGTTAGTTTTACTAACAACAATCAGAGTCATTGAAATGTGTGTTCTCTTCAAAGACCACACATGGATCCACCAGTGTCATTGCATGTGTGTTCTTCTCATTAAGCACAGCTAGAGTCATTGCATGTGTGTTCTCTTCAGAGACCACACATGGATCCACCAGTGTCATTGCATGTGTGGTCTTTTTACTAACAACAACTGGAGTCATTTCATGACTATTCTTTTCACAGGCCACATATGGATCCACCAGTATCATTGAAATGTGTGTTCTCTTCAGAGACCACACATGGATCCACTAGTGTCATTGCATGTGTGTTCTTCTCATTAACCACAGCTAGAGTCATTGCATGTGTGTTATCTTCAAAGACCACACATGGATCCACCAGTGTCATTGCATGTGTGCTCTTTTTACTAACAACAACTGGAGTCATTTCATGACTATTCTTTTCAGATACCACATATGGATCCACCAGTGTCATTGAAATGTGTGTTCTCTTCAGAGACCACACATGGATCCAATAGTGTCATTGCATGTGTGTTCCTTTTACTAACAACAACTGGAGTCAGTTCATGACTATTATTTTCACATACCATATATGGATCCACCAGTGTCATTGAAATGTGAGTTCTCTTGAGAGACCACACATGGATCCACCAGTGTCATTGCATGTGTGTTCTTTTAAGTAACAACAACTAGAGTCATTGCATGTGTGTTCTTTTCACAATACACCTATGGATCCACTAGTGTCATTGCATGTCTGTTCTTCTCATTAACCACAGCTAGAGTCATTACATGTGTATTCTCTTTAGAGACCACACATGGATCCACCAGTGGCATTGCATCTGTGTTCTTTTTACTAACAACAACTGGAGTCATTGCATGTCTATTCATTTCACATACCACATATGGATCAACCAGTGTCATTGAAATGCGTGTTCTCTTGAGAGACCACACATGGATCCACCAGTGTCATTGCATGTGTGTTCTTTTTACTAACAACAACCAGAGTCATTGCATGTGTGTTATTTTCACAATCCACCTATGGATCCACCAGTGTCATTGCATGTGTGCTCTTCTCATTAACCACAGCCTTAGTCATTGCATGTGTGTTCTTTTCACATACCACATTTGGAACCACCATTTTCATTACATGTGCGCTCTTTTTACTAACAACAACTGGAGTCATTTCATGACTATTCTTTTCACATACAACATATGGATCCACCAGTGTCATTGAAATGTGTGTTCTCTTTAGAGACCACACATGGATCCACCAGTGTCATTGCATGTGTGTTCTTTTTACTAACAACAACCAGAGTCATTGCATGTGTGTTATTTTCACAATCCACCTATGGATCCACCAGTGTCATTGCATGTGTGTTCTTCTCATTAACCATAGCCTTAGTCATTGCATGTGTGTTCTTTTCACATACCACATATGGAACCACCATTGTCATTGCATGTGTGTTATTTTTACTAACAACAACTGGAGTCATTTCATGACTATTCTTTTCGAAAAACACATATGGATCCACAAGTGTCATTGAAATGTGTGTTCTCTTTAGAGACCACACATGGATCCACCGTGTCATTGCATGTGTGTTATTTTTACGAACATATGGATCAACCAATGTCATTGCATGTGTGTTCATGTCACAAACCACACATGGATCCACCAATGTCATTGCATGTGTGTTCTTTCCATGAACCACATATGGATCAACTAGAGTTATTGCATGTGTGTTCTTTCCACAAACCACACATGGATCCACCAGAGTTATTGCATGTGTGTTCTTTTCACAAACCACATATGGACCCACCATTGTCATTGAAATGTGTATTATTTCATTAACCACACCTAGAGTCATTTCATGACTATTCTTTTCATAGACCATATATGGATCCACCAGAGTTCATTGCATGTGTGTTCTCTTCAGAGACCACACATGGATCCACCATTGTCATTGCATGCGTGTTCTTTTTACTAACAACAACTGGAGTCATTTCATGACTATTCTTTTCACATACCACATATGGATCCACCAATGTCATTGCAATGTGTGTTTTCTTCAGAGACCACACATGGATCCACAAATGTCATTGCTTGTGTGATCTATTTACTAACAACAACCAGAGTCATTGCATGTGTGTTCTTTTCACAATCCACCTATGGATCCACCAATCTCATTGCATGTGTGTTCTTCTCAATAACCACAGCCTTAGTCATTGAAATGTGTCTTCTCTTCAGAGACCACACATGGATCCACTAGTGTCATTGCATGTGTGTTCTTTTTACTAACAACAATCAGAGTCATTGCATGTGTGTTCTTTTCACAATACACCTATGGATCCACCAGTGTCATTGCATGTGTGTTTTTCTCATTAACCACAGCCTTAGTCATTGCATGTGTGTTCTCTTTAGAGACCACACATGGATCCACCAATGTCATTGCATGTGTGTTCTTTTTACTACCAACAACTAGAGTCATTTCATGACTATTATTTTCACATACCACATAAGGATCCACCAGTGTCATTGAAATGTGTGTTCTCTTTAGAGACCACACATGGATCCACCGGTGTCATTGCATGTGTGTTATTTTTACTAACAACAACCAAAGTCATTGAAATGTGTGTTCTATTCAAAGACCACACATGGATCCACCAGTGTCATTGCATGTGTGTTCTTCTCTTTAAGCACAGCTAGAGTCATTGCATGTGTGTTCTCTTCAGAGACCACACATGGATCCAGCAGTGTCATTGCATGTGTGTTCTTTTTACTAACAACAACTGGAGTCATTTCATGACTATTCTTTTCACAGACCACATATGGATCCACCAGTTTCATTGAAATGTGTGTTCTCTTCAGAGACCACACATGGATCCACCAGTGTCATTGCATGTGTGTTCTTCTCATTAATCACAGCTAGAATCATTGCATGTGTGTTATCTTCAAAGACCACACATGGATCCACCAGTGTCATTGCATGTGTGCTCTTTTTACTAACAACAACTGGAGTCATTTCATGACTATTCTTTTCAGATACCACATATGGATCCACCAGTGTCATTGAAATGTGTGTTCTCTTCAGAGACCACACATGGATCCACTAGTGTCATTGCATGTGTGTTCCTTTTACTAACAACAACTGGAGTCAGTTCATGACTATTATTTTCACATACCATATATGGATCCACCAGTGTCATTGAAATGTGAGTTCTCTTGAGAGACCACACATGGATCCACCAGTGTCATTGCATGTGTGTTCTTTTAAGTAACAACAACTAGAGTCATTGCATGTGTGTTCTTTTCACAATACACCTATGGATCCACTAGTGTCATTGCATGTCTGTTCTTCTCATTAACCACAGCTAGAGTCATTACATGTGTATTCTCTTTAGAGACCACACATGGATCCACCAGTGGCATTGCATCTGTGTTCTTTCTACTAACAACAACTAGAGTCATTGCATGTCTATTCATTTCACATACCACATATGGATCAACCAGTGTCATTGAAATGCGTGTTCTCTTGAGAGACCACACATGGATCCACCAGTGTCATTGCATGTGTGTTCTTTTTACTAACAACAACCAAAGTCATTGCATGTGTGTTATTTTCACAATCCACCTATGGATCCACCAGTGTCATTGCATGTGTGCTCTTCTCATTAACCACAGCCTTAGTCATTGCATGTGTGTTCTTTTCACATACCACATTTGGAACCACCATTTTCATTACATGTGCGCTCTTTTTACTAACAACAACTGGAGTCATTTCATGACTATTCTTTTCACATACAACATATGGATCCACCAGTGTCATTGAAATGCGTGTTCTCTTTAGAGACCACACATGGATCCACCAGTGTCATTGCATGTGTGTTCTTTTTACTAACAACAACCAGAGTCATTGCATGTGTGTTATTTTCACAATCCACCTATGGATCCACCAGTTTCATTGCATGTGTGTTCTTCTCATTAACCATAGCCTTAGTCATTGCATGTGTGTTCTTTTCACATACCACATATGGAACCACCATTGTCATTGCAGGTGTGTTATTTTTACTAACAACAACTGGAGTCATTTCATGACTATTCTTGTCGAAAAACACATATGGATCCACAAGTGTCATTGAAATGTGTGTTCTGTTTAGAGACCACACATGGATCCACCAGTGTCATTGCATGTGTGTTATTTTTACTAACATATGGATCAACCAATGTCATTGCATGTGTGTTCATGTCACAAACCACACATGGATCCACCAATGTCATTGCATGTGTGTTCTTTCCATGAACCACATATGGATCAACTAGAGTTATTGCATGTGTGTTCTTTCCACAAACCACACATGGATCCACCAGAGTTATTGCATGTGTGTTCTTTTCACAAACCACATATGGACCCACCATTGTCATTGAAATGTGTATTCTTTCATTAACCACACCTAGAGTCATTTCATGACTATTATTTTCATAGACCATATATGGATCCACCAGAGTTCATTGCATGTGTGTTCTCTTCAGAGACCACACATGGATCCACCATTGTCATTGCATGCGTGTTCTTTTTACTAACAACAACTGGAGTCATTTCATGACTATTCTTTTCACATACCACATATGGATCCACCAATGTCATTGAAATGTGTGTTTTCTTCAGAGACCACACATGGATCCACAAATGTCATTGCATGTGTGATCTTTTTACTAACAACAACCAGAGTCATTGCATGTGTGTTCTTTTCACAATCCACCTATGGATCCACCAATCTCATTGCATGTGTGTTCTTCTCAATAACCACAGCCTTAGTCATTGAAATGTGTGTTCTCTTCAGAGACCACACATGGATCCACTAGTGTCATTGCATGTGTGTTCTTTTTACTAACAACAATCAGAGTCATTGCATGTGTGTTCTTTTCACAATACACCTATGGATCCACCAGTGTCATTGCATGTGTGTTTTTCTCATTAACCACAGCCTTAGTCATTGCATGTGTGTTCTCTTTAGAGACCACACATGGATCCACCAATGTCATTGCATGTGTGTTCTTTTTACTAGCAACAACTAGAGTCATTTCATGACTATTCTTTTCACATACCACATAAGGATCCACCAGTGTCATTGAAATGTGTGTTCTCTTTAGAGACCACACATGGATCCACCGGTGTCATTGCGTGTGTGTTATTTTTACTATCAACAACCAGAGTCATTGAAATGTGTGTTCTCTTCGAAGACCACACATGGATCCACCAGTGTCATTGCATGTGTGTTCTTCTCTTTAAGCACAGCTAAAGTCATTGCATGTGTGTTCTCTTCAGAGACCACACATGGATCCAGCAGTGTCATTGCATGTGTGTTCTTTTTACTAACAACAATTGGAGTCATTTCATGACTATTCTTTTCACAGACCACATATGGATCCACCAGTTTCATTGAAATGCACATGGATCCACCAGTGTCATTGCATGTGTGTTCTTCTCATTAATCACAGCTAGAATCATTGCATGTGTGTTATCTTCAAAGACCACACATGGATCCACCAGTGTCATTGCATGTGTCCTCTTTTTACTAACAACAACTAGAGTCATTTCATGACTATTCTTTTCAGATACCACATATGGATCCACCAGTGTCATTGAAATGTGTGTTCTCTTCAGAGACCACACATGGATCCACTAGTGTCATTGCATGTGTGTTCCTTTTACTAACAACAACTAGAGTCAGTTCATGACTATTATTTTCACATACCATATATGGATCCACCAGTGTCATTGAAATGTGAGTTCTCTTCAGAGACCACACATGGATCCACCAGCGTCATTGCATGTGTGTTCTTTTTAGTAACAACAACTAGAGTCATTGCATGTGTGTTCTTTTCACAATACACCTATGGATCCACTAGTGTCATTGCATGTGTGTTCTTCTCATTAACCACAGCTAGAGTCATTTCATGTGTGTTCTCTTTAGATACCACACATGGATCCACCAGTGGCATTGAATGTGTGTTCTTTTTACTAACAACAACTGGAGTCATTTCATGACTATCCTTTACACATACCACATATGGATCCACCAGTGTCATTGAAATGTGTGTTCTCTTCAAATACCACACATGGATCCACAAGTGTCATTGCATGTGTGTTCTTTTTACTAACAACAACCAGAGTCATTGCATGTGTGTTCTTTTCACAATCCACCTATGGATCCACCAGTGTCATTGCATGTGTGCTCTTCTCATTAACCACAGCCTTAGCCATTGCATGTGTGTTCTTTTCACATACCACATATGGAACCACCATTGTCATTGCATGTGTGTTATTTTTACTAACAACAACTGGAGTCATTTCATGACTATTCTTTCCAAAAAACACATATGGATCCACAAGTGTCATTGAAATGTGTGTTCTCTTTAGAGGCCACACATGGATCCACCAGTGTCATTGCATGTGTGTTATTTTTACTAACATATGGATCAACCAATGTCATTGCATGTGTGTTCATGTCACAAACCACACATGGATCCACCAATGGCATTGCATGTGTGTTCTTTCCATGAACCACATATGGATCAACTAGAGTCATTGCATGTGTGTTCTTTCCATAAATCACACATGGATCCACCATAGTAATTGCATGTGTGTTCTTTTCACAAACCACATATGGATCCACCATTGTCATTGAAATGTGTATTCTTTCATTAACCACACCTGGAGTCATTTCATGACTATTCTTTTCACAGACCATATATGGATCCACCAGAGTTCATTGCATGTGTGTTCTCTTCAGAGACCACACATGGATCCACCATTGTCATTGCATGTGTGTTCTTTTTACTAACAACAGCTGGAGTCATTTCATGACTATTCTTTTCACATACCACATATGGATCCACCAATGTCATTGAAATGTGTGTTTTCTTCACACACCACACATGGATCCACCAATGTCATTGCAGGTGTGTTCTTTTTACTAACAACAACCAGAGTCATTGCATGTGTGTTCTTTTCACAATCCACCTATGGATCCACCAATCTCATTGCATGTGTGTTCTTCTCAATAACCATAGCCTTAGTCATTGAAATGTGTGTTCTCTTCAGAGACCACACATGGATCCACTAGTGTCATTGCATGTGTGTTCTTTTTACTAACAACAACCAGAGTCATTGCATGTGTGTTCTTTTCACAATTCACGTATGGATCCATTAGTGTCATTGCATGTGTGTTTTTCTCATTAACCACAGCCTTAGTCATTGCATGTGTGTTCTCTTCAGAGACCACACATGGATCCACCAATGTCATTGCATGTGTGTTCTTTTTACTAACAACAACTAGAGTCATTTCATGACTATTCTTTTCACATACCACATAAGGATCCACCAGTGTCATTGAAATGTGTGTTCTCTTCAGAGACCACACATGGATCCATCGGTGTCATTGAATGTGTGTTATTTTTACAAACAACAACCAGAGTCATTGAAATGTGTGTTCTCTTCAAAGACCAGTGTCATTGCATGTGTGTTCTTCTCATTAAGCACAGCTAGAGTCATTGCATGTGTGTTCTCTTTAGAGACCACACATGGATCCACCAGTGTCATTGCATGTGTGTTCTTTTTACTAACAACAACTGGAGTCATTTCATGACTATTCTTTTCACAGGCCACATATGGATCCACCAGTATCATTGAAATGTGTGTTATCTTCAAAGACCACACATGGATCCACCAGTGTCATTGCGTGTGTGCTCTTTTTACTAACAACAACTGGAGTCATTTCATGACTATTCTTTTCAGATACCACATATGGATCCACCAGTGTCATTGAAATGTGTCTTCTCTTCAGAGACCACACATGGATCCACTAGTGTCATTGAATGTGTGTTCCTTTTACTAACAACAACTGGAGTCAGTTCATGACTATTATTTTCACATACCATATATGGATCCACCAGTGTCATTGAAATGTGAGTTCTCTTCAGAGACCACACATGGATCCACCAGTGTCATTGCATGTGTGTTCTTTTTAGTAAAAACAACTAGAGTCATTGCATGTGTGTTCTTTACACAATACACCTATGGATCCACTAGTGTTATTGCATGTGTGTTCTTCTCATTAACCACAGCTAGAGTCATTGCATGTGTGTTCTTTTTAGAGACCACACATGGATCCACCAGTGGCATTTACTGTGTGTTCTTTTTACTAACAACAACTAGAGTCATTTCATATTCTTTACACATACCACATATGGATCCACCAGTGTCATTGAAATGTGTGTTCTCTTCAAAGACCACACATGGATCCACAAGTGTCATTGCATGTGTGTTCTTTTTACTAACAACAACTAGAGTCATTGCATGTGTGTTCTTTTCACAATCCACCTATGGATTCACCAGTGTCATTGCATGTGTGCTCTTCTCATTAACCACAGCCTTAGTCATTGCATGTGTGTTCTTTTCACATACCACATATGGAACCACCATTTTCATTACATGTGTGCTCTTTTTACTAACAACAACTGGAGTCATTTCATGACCATTCTTTTCGCATACCACTTATGGATCCACAAGTGTCATTGAAATGTGTGTTCTCTTCAGAGACCACACATGGATCCACCAATGTCATTGCATGTGTGTTCTTTTTACTAACAACAACCAGAGTCATTGCATGTGTGTTCTTTTCACAATCCGCCTATGGATCCACCAGTGTCATTGCATGTGTGTTCTTCTCATTAACCATAGCCTTAGTCATTGCATGTGTGTTCTTTTCACAGACCACATATGGAACCACCATTGTCATTGCATGTGTGTTATTTTTACTAACAACAACTGGAGTCATTTCATGACTATTCTTTTCAAAGACCACATATGGATCCACAAGTGTCATTGAAATGTGTGTTCTCTTTAGAGACCACACATGGATCCACCAGTGTCATTGCATGTGTGTTATTTTTACTAACATATGGATCAACCAATGTCATTGCATGTGTGTTCATGTCACAAACCACACATGGATCCACCAATGTCATTGCATGTGTGTTCTTTCCATGAACCACATATGGATCGACTAGAGTCATTGCATGTGTGTTCTTTCCACAAACCACACATGGATCCACCAGAGTAATTGCATGTGTGTTCTTTTCACAAACCACATATGGATCCACCATTGTCATTGAAATGTGTATTCTTTCATTAACCACACCTGGAGTCATTTCATGACTATTCTTTTCACAGACCATATATGGATCCACCAGAGTTCATTGCATGTGTCTTCTCTTCACAGACCACACATGGACCCACTAGTGTCACTGCATGTGGTTCCACCAGAGTTCATTGCATGTGTGTTCTTTTCACAATCCACCTATGGATCCACCAGTGTCATTTCATGTGTGTTCTTCTCATTAACCACAGCTAGAGTCATTGTATGTGTGTTCTTTTCACAAACCACATATGGATCCACCAGTGTCATTGAAATGTGTATTATTTTCAACGATAGCCGTTAGCCACAAACAATCGGGACATAGAGCTAACCAGCAACTGCTCTGTGCTTCTAGAAGACCCGATCCCCGATTGTTAGGCGTCGTTGGATTGGGGTGCGTGGATGATAAGGATGTCCTTCGTGAGGGCGATCCGCGAGAAGTCTTCTCTGCGAACTAATTGGCGGTGGCAACGACGCTGGGCCTACATCCTTGCCCTTATCCCCTTAACCTCGGGGCCGAAGCTCAGATCGTGTTCCTTCATCTCCATGGAGAGGGAGAGGCCTAAAATCAGCTTGCATGAGGCTCAGATGTTCGCGCACTACGACATACTCGTGCCGTCGTTCGCGAGGCTTCCGGCCAGCTTCGAGATTAGCTACGCTGGGGTTCCTGTCGCGCCGCTCTTGCACGACAACACGTTGGCGAGGCAGATCGAGGAGAGCCGCCACCAGCTGCCGGAGCGAAAGAGGGCAATGGCACGGTACTCGCGCACGAGCGCGTAATGGTGAAAGATGTTCAAGAAGGAGCAGGCTGCGTTGATTGAGTTGTGCGGAACCCACCGGCGGGAGATCCACCCGGATCTACGCAACCTCGATGGGAGGCAGCGCTTCTGGGCAGTGCCTGGGCATACGACCTCCACAGTTATCGATGCGGCGCGCCGTGAAGAATCCATGAGGAGGAGGAACGCTGCCGGAATGTCGGCATCGATTCCGACACGGAGGAGGCTGGTGGCGACGCGGACAACATCGTCGATGATGGAGACCGCGGGAGAATCATAGTTGATTAGGGCCACTTAAGCATAAATTAAATCTATGTATGGTATCTTAATGCCCTCTTTAGATCTGGGTCACTTGAGTCATGGTCGATTATCGTCATAATCTACATATGTTGGCCATGTTTTAGTTGTCTTTGTCTTTGAAACTAGTCGAAACTCGTCCGATCCTGAAAATAAAGTCCGCGCGTTCCTGGCATATCAGATGGGACAATACGCTGACTCTGCTCCTAGCACTTGATGGCACAGCCATTATTTGGAGTGTGCCAATGGAGAAGGGATTGAGTGTGTACTACTCCTGTCCAGATATAACTGACTTAGTTCTTTTAGATATTTAATAAATGTTTCTATACCAAAAACATGTCTAGATACATGTTTTAGTTTTCTCTGTCTTTCAAACTAATCAAAAGTCATCAAATTCTGAACAAACAAAGTCATTGTGTTCACATCTGATGGGACAATATGCTAACTCTGCTACTTGATGGCACAACCATAATTCTGGAGTGCGCCAGAGGAGATGGGAATCCAAGGGAGATGGAAACTAGTAGCTGCGTCCATACGCAGGTAAAAAATTAATGTAATAATATTTAAAAATTGTAATCTGGTCCACATGACCCCATCACAGACACGTTGCACGCGCCTGATATAAATAAAGATGACATGAATAGTTTAGTTTCAATGATATAATTCAACATACGACGTTCATGTGCCTTCATCTTTCTGCTCCTCTTATTAGTCTGCTAGCCCACGCTGCATTAAGCATCAGTTGATGAGGATAAAAAAACTGATAAAATGGAAAGTAAAACAATTTTTAAGCTTACCTTTCATCCGGAGAATCATACAAAGATGAAATTGGCAGGGATTTATTATTTCTCCTCTAGTTAGCCGAAAGATCCTCAAGAACATCCTCAATCACCCCTGCAACTTCTTCATATTCTAATACATCTCCATTATTTGCCCTTTCCTCCCCGTTCCGCTTATCCTTTTGTTTCTTTTCACACCCTTTTCTCGCCGGCACCTCCACTTCTTCATAAATTGGCTGCTTACGTACATTTTCCTCCCAGTGCTCATCACCATTTTCCTCCACCTGCTGCACTTCCTCAAGTTCTTCGTCTTCGCGCTGCTCTTCCTCCAGTTCTGGCTGAGAAGCCTCATTTTCTGCCACCGGGGTGTGAACAGGGACAATATCATGTGTAACTGGGCTTTTGCACAACCTCTTGATATGGCCGAATCTGCCACAACGTTTGCATTTCCTTTTCCTAGCTCCCAGCCTTGAACCTTTATTGGTGGAGGCTTCGATCCTTAGCTTTCTAGACCTCCTAAGAACTGGTGGTTGAAGTTTGAACCCTGGATCGACAATCTCCCAATCATTCATCGGCCATAGGTGGTATGTTTTCTGCATAAGTTGCAGCAAACTTGTCCACGGAGAAATAGTTGTCGACATAGTTATCTATTTCAGCTCCGCTACCTCTAAGCTTTAAGATGAAGTAAATTGCATGGTGACATGGCAGACCAGTAATCTGCCACTGCCTGCCTGAACAAGTCTTGTTTCCAATGTCTACAGTGTACCTCCGTTCACTTCCACGCTTGTATTCTGCATAAACCTCAACAAATGTTCTGGAACTTCTGACCATCCTCATCTTTATTGTTCTCATTGCCCTAGTTCTTGCATTCAGTAACATAACCACCTTTGGAACTATTTTATGGCCTAAAAAATTTCTTGCACAAATTATTTGCCTTAAATCTATCTTCACCATTATGAAGTGTCTTATTGCATCCAACAAAATAACAATTCCAAGTGTCTTCATGCTCGAAATCTTATCATTGAAACTCGCTAAATTATTGCAAACAAAATCCACCTTGCTTAACTCACCAAACTTGCTTCTGGCCCATAGCTTGGTGTGATGTTCTTCAAGGTATTTTTTCACCTTTGGCACTACATACATGTTCTGCAAGTAAGTAGCATGCGTTCTTGGGGTGTATGTGTATGCTGATCGCCACAAGTCCTCTTCAAAGATCTTTCCTTTGAACTTCTTGGTGAAGTTAGTAGCGAGGTGCCGCGTGCATTCCCTATGCTCAACCCTAGGAAACACAGCATCAACAGCATTCTCAAGACCCTAGCATGCACCGCTGTGTATCACCAAGCATTCAGGGTGACCAATTACTTCCCATAGTCTCTGCATGAACCATGTCTAGCTTTCATTTGATTCACCCTCAAGAGTAGCATAAGCTACGGGTAGAAGCCAATTATGCGCGTCCAAAGCACAAGCAGAAGTAACATGTCCCCTGAACTTCCCTGTGAAAGAAGTTGCGCCTATTGCCAAGTATGGCCTGCAGCCATCTAGGAACCCCTTCCAGCATGCCTTCAGGCAGACAAAACATCTTCTGAAGCATATCTTCTCTGCCTACTTATACCTGACCCCCCTCGAGACCTTTTCTCTTCCTTTCACAAACTCATAATCAATGTCAACAACACTACCAGGTGATGTTTTCTCTACCTGAGCTTTGAAACTATACAACATATGAAAACTGTCATTCCACTTGCCTTGAATGAAGTCTAGAGCCATCTCCTTCCCATCAAAGACTATGTGGTAAGGAATCAGAACGTTAAACTTTTTGCTAATCTTTGCTCTGAGTTCAGCAGGTCCAATGTTATGATCCTGCCTCACCCAGTCAAGTACAGTAGCAGCAATCCACTTGGTAGTCACCGGTCTAATTTTATCACTTAAAGAAGTATTAGGGCAGTTGTGTTTCTTCGTGTTTACTTTGATCTGCATTCGATAAGAATCCAAATAATTCAGAGCTAGTTATCAGCAGAATAAATATGAGAAAGACTGAAACTAAATGTAGCTATTGCAACCTGAAATGGGTGTCCACCCCGCATTGGAGATGCATGTAATCTCCATTTACACACATTACTTTCCCTACAGTGCACCCTAAATCTCTTTTGGTCGCACTTTTCAATGATAAATTCGAACCCAACTCTGATTGCATAGGTTGCAACTACATATCTACAGACCTCCACATTCTCAAAGACAGTCCCCTCATCAATTGTAGGATTGTCCTTGTCAAAGTGTATCACTGGCCTGTACTCGTCTTTGTCGTCGTATCTACATCCCATTTCCACATCTTCACATTCCTCTTCCTCATCAATCCCATAGTCAGGCTCAAAGTTTAAATCAACCAAATATTCCTTACTCTCCATCCTATCAGGGTCAGCAGCCATGTTTGGATATGCTTTCTCATCATCATCCGCACCGCCACACATTTTAGTGCCTTCATGCTCACTTGACAAAGCATCATGCTCAAGGACAAGCTGGACATATGTCTTGTGGTTACCAACACATATCCTTGCCATCACCACGGGACTAGAAACGCTAATTGGGGTATGCAGAAAAGGAATCATAGTTCTTACCCTTCAATGTGGACGCACGGCACCTTCTCCGCGCTCCATACCTCCAAAGCTCTGCACCCCGCTTCCTCTTCCCCTGTTTTGTTGTCCTCTGTGCTCTCCAGACTTGAAGGAGATTTCGTGCTCTCCGGCCGCGCAGGACCCATCTCCATGTTCTCAAGCCTCGTAGGATCCATCTCCGAGCGGGATCCGGATCACCAGCGTCGTTGGGTGCTTAACCCAATGGCCGACTCTCGGTTTTCGTTTCCAGACGCGCCTGGGCGGTGGATGGCGGCAAGGAGACATGGCAGGGAGGGGAGGGGACGTGAGGGGATGGCAGGGAGGGGATGGCGGGAGGATGATGGCCCAAGGGGACGACGAGAGCGGTGCATGACTGAGTGTAGTGGCAGCGGCAGGAGCAGAGGAGCAGAGTGGAGCGGAGCTAGTTGCGACAAAGCATGGAAAATTGCACAATAATGTGTTGGTGGGCGGCACCAACCCTCAAACCTGGGACGCGCGCCGTCGAAGGTGGAGGAGGCGGGCCCGCCAGTCAAAAAACATGCCACCTGTCAGCGCACTATGCACGGTAGCACTTCACGGAATTTTTTAGCAGGTCCCACATGTCAGTCTGTTTGATCAAAACTTACAGCCAGTGCATGGCTGGTTCACGCGCTAGTTCCGAAAAAATCCTGTTGATCCAAACTTGAAGTGGCAGTTCTGCTTCTTCTCCCTCGTCTCCTCGTCTCCTCGTAGTGGTAGTTCCGCTTCGTCTCCCTCGTCTGTTCTCCTCTTCTTCTTCTCCTCGCAGTGGTAGTTCTTCTTTCTTCCTCGATCAAAACATTCCCACACGTAAGCCATGGCCAGTAGCCGGATGAACCGGAACTGGTCCGATATCCCGGCTGACCCACTTCGTAAGATCGCCGACTACTTGCTAGAGAAAGAGGAGCACATCGACACATATGCTACATATCGGGAAGTCCGCACCGATTGGCGCCGCACTTTAAAGGTGCCTGAATTCCATCTCAACAACTAGATCATGATAGATCACACACTTCTAGATGTTGGCGACTTCACCTTCCTCAACCTCGCCACTGGTTCTTGCTTCTAGACGAATCTAATGGACGTCCATCGCAGGTTCACATTCACATCCGATATATATATATATATAACATTCATTTATTGGTATATAACATCTTAGTGCTAAATGATTTCCTCTTCTTCCAAAAGATTCTACTTTGTTGGTGTTTCTCGTGGCGTCATCGTGCTTGCTCAGAGGGTGGAGTCGTACCAGATTCGTCTTCTGAACCCAATCACTCATAAGTCTAACATTGAGATTCAAGCACACATACCATCTGATCTTCTGCAATCTATCGTCATGATGAAGTCCCCGACGATGGTGTTCGTTTGCACTGATTATCCAGATCATATTGCATGGGCCGATGAGAGCACCCCAATAGGGAAAATCATTGAATCATTTGGAGAAGGATTGTATTCGCCACCTCCTGATATGCTTCTAGACTGCATGACGGCATTCTAAGGGGAAGTATATGCATTACTTGAGAATGGAGACATCTTGTCGACCAACATCCAGTTAGAGCAGCGCGCGAGCACTGTCATGATGGCCAAAATAATTTCAGCCCCAGTCTTTGAACAGGTACACGGAACTTACAAATTTTACCTTATGGAGTTAGATGGTGATCTGCTTCTTATGTTGAACGGGGATTCCGCCAAAGGGCAACCGATGTTGTAACGGGTGGACACGGAGAACCGCTCTCTCGAGGACGTCGGTGACATTGGAAGTCGTGCCCTCTTTGTTGATTACAATCAGTCTATCTCCATTGACACCAGGTTATACCCCACAGTCAAACCCGGTTGCATATACTATAGGAATTATATCAGACTGTACTGATCCAGCCCGTCATACGGACGCTTCTACATCTACACCAACAAGTCCCCCAAGTGGACCCATGACTCGTGCCCGAGCCAAACTCCTACAAGCTAAGGTGAACTCACTCCTCTCCTCGTGCCAATTCGATACCTCCTTGGATGGCGTACTACTTCATACCTGTACTCTGTGCATCATCAGGTACGAACCCCCGCCACGTCGACCCACGAGCCCTGAAGCTGCACCTGAGCTGAAGCTACCTGAGCCGGAGTGTCCGCCCGAATCAAGCCGGAATGTCCGGCGGAACCGGAGTGTCCGGCGTGACTCAGCCGGAGTGTCCGGCCTGCCCGAGCCCGGACCTGGCGTGGACATTCAGAAGGTCACATCGGACACCACCCGGAGTGTCCGGCCACCCCGGACTGTCCGGCCATGCCGACCCGGACTGTTTGGCCCAAGCAATGGGCCTGCGAGCCTAGCTGGGCCCTATGGCCCATGTACCCCTCTACTTCGCCCAGAACTGCCTGAATTACCCTTGAACTTGTGGATGGCCTATATATAGACCCCCACCTCCATTGTAAACCCTAGGCTTGATATTTGAATTAGTGGAAACCCCTTTGTGGATCTATCTAATTCTTGCCTCATGCTCCTTGACTAAGGAGCACCAATATCCCCAAACCTCGTTGGAGTTTGCATCGTGCCTCCGCGTTATACAAGGCCTAGGCATCGGTGTCCCTTTGCCTAGACATCAAGATCTCACCGAGTCTCCCATCTCGCCGTGCCGGTTCGAGAGAGAGAGACCTCCGCCCGACGCTGATCCTAGGGATTGCGCTGGACTGGTCACCGCCGGCATGAGCTATTGGTGTTTATCGTGGTTTTGCGTGTGTGTGTTCATTGCGTTCTTCGTGTGTGTGTTCGTCGTGTTCATCCTTCCCTCCTTCCCCCGCACTCCACCCTTGATTTGAAAGGGAATCGTGAAAGATCGGGACACCTAGAGGTTTGCCCTCAACATATTGGTATCAAGAGCTTCGTTGCTCACGATTTCCCCCACAAATTTTTCTTCTATCCACCAAAAATTCGAAAATCCCCACAAAAAACAGCCCATATTTTCCTTTGGATCGATCTCTTGATTTGGAGTGTTATTTGTGGTTTTGATCCGACCAAACCTTATCTAAGGAGTTGGTCCAGCTTTATCCTGCGTTTCCCCAGCCTGATTTGGTCAGCTTCTCACGGATTTGAGGCCCGAAGGCGAGGATTTCCGCTCAAGAACACGAGCAGGAAACCCGCGCCGGAGTGTCCGGCTAATACTGACCGGAGTGTCCGGCCGAAACAAACCGGAGTGTCCGGCCAGACCGGAGTATCTGGCCCAGACAGACCGGAGTGTCCGGCTGTAACGCCAGTTTTGACAGTTTTGCCTCATGTTTCGCATTGGCTAATCTCCTGTGTTTGCTCGTGTCCCGTGTGCGTGTCAGTAACTACCAGCAAGCTTCCGCATCATCAACTTCCGCGCTCATCGACACCACGGACCACGAACATCATCCCGCACCACCGACGCCAAGTTCATCATTAAAGAAGGTATAACTTGCGTCACCTTGTTAACCCCCATCTTCCTTTGTGTGTACCTATCCCATGAGAGTGGCTCATCTTGTGTTTGCTTGAGCATTGTGCATTTGTCCTTGGATAGTGAGAGTGCAAGAGCAATAGCAAGTGTGACTAGGTAGCACCAAGGGAGAGCAAAAAAAATAGAAAAAAATACAAAGAAAAACCAAAAGAAAAATAGTCTCCCATTGCCAAAGAGATTCTGAAAGCTTGTAAGCAAGAGAGAAAGAAGAGCGCCCAAGGGAACTGCACAAATCCATTGCTCACTTTTCCTCTTTGCAAACGAGACACGGTCTCTCCTTGCATTGGCACGACAACGAGCTTAGTCTTTGTTAGGACATTTGGTTTGCTCATTTTCATAGTCGTGTCAATCCCAACTTTCTCCACGTGTGTGTACATAGTCGTAGGTTCCCGTCACCCTTTTGAGTTGTTGACCTTCGCCTTTGACTTGAGTTTTGTTGGATTTTTACCACTTTTGACTATCCCGTTTCTTTTGGTTGGTTCTTTGGCTTTCCACAATCCTAACCTACCACCAACAAGCTTTTGAGAGTTAGTTCTTTCTTTAGTGTGAGTTTTCTTTGCAATTCCACTTTGCACGCTAATAGCTCTCACTTGTAGTTTCTAGTTTGGTGCAATCCCCAAGGTGAGGTACAAGTCTAACACCACCATATTCCACTTCCATATACAATACTTGTGTGTTTTGCATGATGGATAGGCACGGTGAGACGAGCCAACCACCCCCCCCCCCCAAGAAGAAGATCAAGGTCCATACATGAGGCGTGCAAGTCACTTCATCGTCCGCCAAGAGTTCTGTGAACGTTGCCAAGGACTTGAGACGCGACAAGATGAACAATTTGGCAAGACGCAAGCCGAGTTCAAGAACATCGACAACCGCTTCGACGGCCTCGAACGACAAATGCATGCAATGTATCACAACTTTGGCCACCAAAATGAAGTGCTCCAACGCTCCGTCACCGAAACAAATGACAATCTTCAACGCATCATCGACGGCATGACAAGACCATGTTCACGCGCATCAAGCTCGGCAAGTTCTTCGCATCGTCATGCACCTCTTCCACAAGATCTACATCAAAGTGCTCAAAGACGCAATGATGCCCCCGTGGTTGAAGATGGAATCTCTTCGAACTATGTACCTTCCCCACGGCACGCCGCAACGTCAAGCTATGATGGTGACCTCTCTTCAAGGCCACACGCAAGGCAAGAAGCACACTGTCATCACGCAAGGGCACTACTGATCCAACAAGAGCAACCACAAGAGGAACCGTAAGCGCAACCCCAAGTCTACCACCATCGACCGCGACACATACTTGACACAACAAGTGATGACTCCAATTTGGAGAATCAAGCTCGTCATCAACGTCATGAACGTCAACAACGACACCATGGTCATCACGTGGCGCCTCCTCCCCATCAACAAAACTTGGAGCGTCAAGTGATACAAGTTGAGCGACGCCCACCATGTCAAGAGGCTCATGACCATGTTCTTCGCCGTGAGGCCTAGGTGCCTAACCAACATCACCAACCAAGGAACGAGCCTCGTCTTCGTCATCAACCGCGTCAAGAGGCTCCACACCTTCGCCACCATGAGGCCCAAGCGCCTCAACCACGTCAACAACCGTGCCAAGAGAAAGAGCAAGCTCTTCAACAACAATATCAAGAGCAAGCTCCGCAACAAGGACGCGAGAACCAAGTTCCACCTCCCCAACTACAAGATCATCAACAAGGTCACCAAGCTCGTCGCAATGACCGCAACGATGAAGAAACTTTTGGCAAGCTCAAGTTCACAATGCCCAAGTTCACCGAATCCAATGACCCCGAAGAATACCTCTCGTGGGCACTCAAAGTCGACAAGATCTTCCGCATGCATAACTATAGCAACGAGAAGATGGTCGCCATGGCTTCGCTAGAGTTTGATGATTACGCCAACCTTTGGTGGGAACAAGTTCAAGTTGCTCGTGATGCAAGACAAGAACCGCCAATCACAACTTGGCATGACATGAAGGCTCACATGATATCCCGGTTCGTCCCCGCGCACTGCACGCGTGACCTCTTCAACAACCTTCAAGCGCTTCGTCAAGGGACAAAGACCGTGGAAGAGTACTTCAAGGAAATGGAACTCAACTTGATTCGCGCCAACATTGATGAACGCATGGAGCAAACAATGGCATGTTTCCTTATTGGCTTGAATCACCCAATCAAGCGCATCGTCGAGTTCCAAACATACAACACAATGGTTGAACTTGTGCACATAGCAACAAAGGCTAAACGTCAAGTGCAAGAGGACATCAAGTACAACAAGCCCAAGACGTACTTCACCTACAAGCAAGCTTCAACCGCTACACCAACAACTTTCAATGGTAGCTCCTCAAGTACCTCCAAGACTTCCTTCAAGCCCACACTTCCTCAAGGAAAACTTCCCCCAAGTGGCAAGCAAGCAAAGAGTGATACACCTTTCAACGGTGAATGCTACAAGTGTGGAGGTAAAGGACACAAGTCGGCCGAATGTGGAAACAAGAAAGTCTTGTTCATTCACGACAATGGTGATGAAGAGTACTTGAGTGAAGATGAGTTTGATGCCCGTGTCAAGGAAGCAATGGCAAGGCAACGAGTGGAAGATGATCAAGAACTCCTCATGTGTGAACATGACGCAAGTCCATCGCTTGTAGTCACAAGGATCTTGACCACTCAAGCACAAGAGCATGAAGACCAACACTCCAATATCTTCCAAACACGAGCCGGCATCAATGACAAATCTATCAAGGTGATCATTGACGGAGGGAGTTGTCACAACCTTGCTAGCACCAAGTTGTGTGAGAAGCTCAACCTCACCCTCCATCCACACAAGCACCCCTACCACGTGCAATGGCTAAGTGACCAAGGGTCCGTGAAGATCAAGCATACCGTATCAGTCTCCTTCGCCATTGGTCCTTACAAAGATACGGTGGAGTGTGATGTGGTTCCTATGACAGTTTGCCACATGCTTCTTGGTCGACCGTGGCAATTTGACAAGGCTGCTCAACATGACGGCCGCACCAACATATACACGTTCAAATGGCTAAACAAAACATGTGTTTTGCAACCGATGACTCCTAGCCAAATAATTGCGGACAATGCAAAGGCTTTAGCGAGGGCGCAAAGCACAACACCTACTTGTGAGAAGAGCGGTGAGAGAGAGAACCACCTCATAGTGAGTGAGAGACACAAGCCAAATTCGAGTGGAAAAACTAAGAGTGTTCTCCTTTCCACCAAAAGTGATATGAGAGATGTTCGGAACAACCGATCCATCTTGCACTATGTTCTCCTTTGCAAAGGACTAGCACAAGGAACTAACGAATTAACCAATGTTCCTCCATCTTTGATGAGTGTTTTGCAGGAATTCAAGGATGTGTTCCCCGAAGAGCTTCCACATGGACTACCTCCTCTTCACGGAATCGAACATCACATTGACCTCATCCCCGGTGCACCACTTCCAAACCGCGCCGCTTACCGCACGAACTCGGAGCGGACAAAAGAGATTGAACGTCAAATCAACCAACTCGTCTCCGAAGGTTTGATCCAAGTTAGCACTAGTCCAAGTGCCGTATCCGTGATTCTTGTTCCAAAGACGGATGATACGTTACGGTTCTGCATGGACTACCGTCCAATCAATGCTATCACCGTGCGTTATCGACATCCCATACCACGTCACGATGACATGCTTGATGAGTTGTGTGGAGCCACTATTTTTTCGAAAATTGATCTTCGTAGTGGTTACCATCAAATACGCATGGCTGAAGGTGATGAGTGGAAAACCGCCTTCAAGACCAAACTTGGTCTCTATGAATGGTTGGTTATGCCCTTTGGTTTATCAAATGCCCCATCCACCTTCATGCGCCTTATGAATCACATCTTGTGTTCTCTCATTGGAAAAAGTGTTCTTGTCTATTTCAATGATATTCTTGTTTATAGCAAATCACTTGAGGACCATATAACACATGTCAAGGAAGTTTTGCAAATCCTTCGACATGAAAAGCTTTATGCTAATCTTCCCAAGTGCACTTTTGCTAAAGACAAGTTGATTTTTCTTGGATTTGTCGTTTCTTCGAAGGGAATTGAAGTTGATGTTTCCAAGGTAAAGGACATACGAGATTGGCCCATACCAACAAATGTGAGTGAACTCCGAAGTTTTCATGGGTTGGCCGGTTTCTATCGTCGCTTTGATAAAGACTTTTCAACCATTTCTTGTCCCCTTAATGAATTGACCAAAAATAATGTCACCTTCGTGTGGGGCAAAGCACAACAAAAAGCTTTTGATGAACTTAAAAAGAGGCTCACCGAAGCACCTCTTCTTGCTTTACCGGATTTCACAAAAACTTTTGAGATAGAGTGTGATGCTAGTGGTATTGGAATTGGAGGAGTCCTTATGCAAAACGGACGTCCTATAGCCTACCATAGCGAAAAGCTTGATGGTGCTCGCCTTAACTATCCGATTTATGACAAAGAGCTTTTTGCCTTATTTTGTGTCCTTCAAGTTTGGCAACACTACCTTTGGCCTAAGGAATTTATCATACATTCCGACCACGAGTCGTTGAAATATCTCAAAGGCCAAGCTAACTTGAGCAAGAGACATGCTAAGTGGATTGAGTTCATGGAGTCTTTTCCGTACATTGTCAAGTATGAGAAGGGCAAAGATAATGTAGTTACGGACGCATTGTCTCGCAAACATACAAGCCTTCTTACGAGACTTGAAATCAACGTGTTGGGTCTTGAGGAAATAAAATCTTTGTATGCTTCCGACCCGTTCTTTGAACCAATTTTCGCAAAGTGCTCCAATGACAAGGGAGTTGATGATTTCAATTTGCATAAGGGATTTCTTTTTAAACAAAACAAGCTATGCATTCCGAAGTCGTCGCTTCAACGTTTTCTTCTCCAAGGATCTCATGGTGGAGGCCTTATGGGTCACTTTGGTCGCGACAAGACATTGGACATGCTCTCCAATCACTACTTTTGGCCCAAGATGAAGCGTGACGTGGAGCGCTACGTTCAACGATGCATGACATGTGTTCAAGCTAAGTCGCACGCTAATCCCTATGGTCTTTATATGCCATTGCCTATTCCTCATACACCTTGGTCCGACATTAGCATGGATTTCGTGTTAGGATTGCCTAGATCTAAGCATGGTCATGATTCTATATTTGTTGTTGTGGATCGTTTTTCCAAAATGGCACACTTCATACCGTGCCATAAGACCGACGATGCTTCACATGTTGCAAATCTGTTTTTCAGGGAAATCGTCCGTCTTCACGGTGTGCCAAGGACAATCGTCTCCGACCGTGACATCAAATTCATGAGCTACTTGTGGAAGACCCTCATGGCCAAGATCGGCGTCAAGCTCCTCTTCTCATCCGCATCACATCCTCAAACTGATGGACAAACCGAAGTTGTCAACCGAAGCCTCGGAACTCTCCTTCATGTGTTGATCAAGAAAAACCTGAAGGATTGGGAGGAATGCATTCCACACGCCGAGTTCGCCTACAATCGAGCCAAGCACTCAACAACCAAGATGAGTCCATTCATGATCGTCTATGGTTTCGAACCCCTCACCGCGCTCGACATCCTACCACTACCTCACCATGAGCGCACAAACATGGACGTCGAGAAGCGCGCACAAGCTATGAAGGAACTTCATGAAGAAACAAGAGATACTATCGAACAACAATTCCTTCGCCAAGCTTCAAGGTTAAACAAGGACAAGAAGGAGATGATATTTGAAGAAGGTGACCTTGTGTGGATACACCTAAGCAAGGACCGCTTCCCCAAGGAACGTGACTCCAAGCTCAAGCCAAGAGGAGATGGTCCCTTCAAGGTCCTCAAATGAATCAACAACAACGCCTACATCATCGACATTCCGACCTCCAAGTACCTTGCAAGCAATACATTCAATGTTAAGGATCTCTCAACCTACCATGGAGATGTTCAAGATGATATCCATGAAGAGTCAAGGACGACTCTTTCCCAAGGGGGGGAGCTGATGCAGCCTGTCATACGGACGCTTCTACATCTACACCAACAAGTCCCCCAAGTGGACCCATGACTCGTGCCCGAGCCAAACTCCTACAAGCTAAGGTGAACTCACTCCTCTCCTCGTGCCAATTCGATACCTCCTTGGATGGCGTACTACTTCATACCTCTACTCTGTGCATCATCAGGTACGAACCCCCGCCGCATACACCCACGAGCCCTGAAGCTGCACCTGAGCTGAAGCTACCTGAGCCGGAGTGTCCGCCCGAATCAAGCCGGAATGTCCGGCGCAACCGGAGTGTCCGGCGTGACTTAGCCGGAGTGTCCGGCCTGCCCAAGCCCGGACCTGGCATGGACATTCAGAAGGTCACATCGGACACTCCCCGGACACCACCCGGAGTGTCCGGCCACGCCGGACTGTCCGGCCGTGCCGACCCGGACTGTCCGGCCCAAGCAATGGGCATGCGAGCCTAGCTAGGCCCTATGGCCCATGTACCCCTCTAATTCGCCCAGAACTCTACTTTAATGCCTGAATTACCCTTGAACTTGTGGATGGCCTATATATAGACCCCCACCTCCATTGTAAACCCTAGGCTTGATATTGGAATTAGTGGAAACCCCTTTGTGGATCTATCTAATTCTTGCCTCATGCTCCTTGACTAAGGAGCACCAATATCCCCAAACCTTGTTGGAGTTTGCATCGTGCCTCCGCGTTGTACAAGGCCTAGGCATTGTTGTCCCTTTGCCTAGACGTCAAGATCTCACCGAGTCTCCCATCTCACCGTGCTGGTTCGAGAGAGAGACCTCCGCCCGACGCCGATCCTAGGGATTGCGCCGGACCGGTCACCGCCGGTGTGAGCTATTGGTGTTTATCGTGGTTTTGCGTGTGTGTGTTCATCGCGTTCTTCATGTGTGTGTTCGTCGTGTTCATCCTTCCCTCCTTCCCCACACTCCACCCTCGATTTGAAAGGAAATCGTGAAAGATCGGGCCACCCTAGAGGTTTGCCCTCAACATGAATGATCATGAGGTTGAAGCCTGGGTAGAGGAACCAACAATGGTAATGCATGGCTTAAGTCTGGAACATACACCGATGCCTTACCCTCTGTACGAGATACTGGCAGCACATTGCAGACGGAGAGAGTTCTCTGAACATGTGTTGCAGCATGCGGGAGCCGATGACGACGAAGTATATAGGGGAGAATGAATCCTATATTCATCCTAGGTTATTTGCTAGCATTTTCAGGTATACTTTTCGAAGTAGAAATGTGTACTGTCTTATATTATTTTGATCAGCAGTATGCGTATTACCTTTCAGACAAAATTGTAATGTATTTAATTTTAGTACTTTCAGAAATTCAAAGTATTTATTTTTAGTAGCTTCTTTTAGAATTCTCTATGTTCGATAGCCGAAGCCGGTGGCGGGCATCAGCTCAGCGCCGGAATTCAGGTTCCACATGGAAAATTGCACAATAATGTGTTGGTGGGCGGCAGCAGCCCTCGAACCTGGGATGCGCGCCGTCGAAGGTGGAGGAGGTGGGCCCGCCAGTCAGAAAACATGCCATGTGGACATCCCCTGTTTCTGATGCCCTTTAAAAAAAAGAAAACACGCCACATCGTCATCCCCTGTTTTCGATGGTGTTGCTACAATCGGCGGTACATGGGGCATAGAAATAATATCGTATAAACATAAGGGCATAGTCGTCAACATTTTTAAAATGAAACCCGGTCTCCTACCTGTCCTGGTACATTGCCCGATGAGGTGGATAGCCATGACCGATCTTTTTAATACGTTCGCACTCTTATGCTGAGAAGGGAAATAAAGATTGAGCGGTTAATGCAATGAGTGTTGAATTATTACCCTATAAGGAAATGGGAGATGGTTATTTTTACGCGTGCCCGTAGTCCAAACCTACTGTCAGTCTTTCACTCCCTTTCTCCGACAAACCACAGTTCACCTTGCGCAGCTCCTTCGCGCCGCACCACCTAGGGTAACATGGCCCCGCCTAAGCAGCCACCGCCGCTGTCGCGACAGCCGCCAAAACTAGGGTATTTAGCCCCTCTAAGGCAGGCCATGAAGCTCTACTTCAAGGCTGGTCTCCCATTGCCCTGCCAGGCGGATGATTTCCCCGAATGTGCCGAATCAGCCGTGGCGGCGATGGCGGTGTCGTCGGCGCCAGATGCGGCAAGTAGGCCAAGAGAGCGATATGGAGAAATCACGCGGTGGCATTACAACATGCTCTAGGTAGTGGGAACAAGGTACGTATCAAATCGTTCACAAGAGCATGCCGCCGAGGGTACACACCCTCAAACAGGGCAGCACCCAGGTCTAGGAACTCTTGCGTCCACGCTTTGGTGCGGGCTACCTTACCGCAGTGGGGGAAGCTGGGAACACGCCGTCTACGGCAAAGATGCTCCATCCTACCCACCGTCGGCGGTCGTACCATGGTGGCGACCAAGCGTCTACACTTAGCATGCTGGATTGTTCGACAGCCAGAGCCGGCGGTGGGCATCAGCTCGGTGCCAGAATTCAGGTTCGAGTTCACACGGACCTATGATCCCAAGAAGGAGACGCCGAATTTCAGTTTCGAAGAAATCCTTTGCGGCGGCACGTATGGTCCAACTGAACCGGGACTAGCGCACGCAAATCGCTCATGCATGAATGATGCAGATTTCTTGTAGTTTGGCGGGAAGGCAATAGATTAGTTTGGGTTAAATGATCAAAGAACTTATGTCTTCTCAAGGCAATTGGCCAGCCAACTTTTCTGGTGGAGATCTGTAGTTTCTTCAGTGTAGAATAGTTAAGTTCAGACTGAAGAATGGCTTTTGTAGATGAAATGCTGACGAATTGTTCTATAAACTAGTAGGAAGTTTAGCCCACTTTTGTGCATGTATAAGATCCTTTTGTATGGAAGTACTACTGGTGTAAGCAAATACTATCAAGTATCTATTTCCTTCAATTACTAGTCGTGGTTAAATCCAGTTAGCTGGCATTTTTTTATCCTAGACTACAGATTTTGCGTCTGCTGTTTGTGCTGTAAACCATTTTTCCTTTGTATTGTGTTGTCTGCAAAATGGTCCTGCAGTTCAACGTGTTACAAATATAGCTACCTTGTACTTGAAGAGGAGATGGACTATATTTTCCTGGCATCCACAGAATTGACATTGCTCATTTCCAGACCACCCTCTTTTCATGAGGTCGTCCTTGGTTATTCACAGAAATTATAAAGTATGGTGTTCAACTACATCGATTCAAACTATTACACACACACTACGTCAAATTCATTACCCACACATACTACATCGATTCAAACTATTACACACATATACTACTTCAAACTATTACACACACGTACTACATCGATTCAAACTATTAAACATTTTTAGTCGATGCTAACTTCCTGCTACGCTCTCCATACTACAAATTCATTAGCCACACATACCACGACAATTCACTAGAGCTCTGTCTTCACTCGAGGGAAATCAGAATCACCAGCTCGTCCAAGCCCAGTTCCCCCACCGAAAATGTGTGTGCTGTCGCGAAACGGTGGTGGTCCTATGCCATCGATCCTTCTAGGCCAACACTGCATGCAACGAGGATGCTTTCTGGCAGCCTCTTCGGGGCCCTGAATTCCATGTATCGATTCCAGAACCTCCTACAGGTGGATGATGACCGGGTGCTTCCAGCAAAGCTATCGCCCTGCCCTGCTTGGAATCTGCACCTCGTACATCTTAGGAACTGGGTCTGGATCTTTCAGCCACACCTTTACCTCGATGACTCATTTGTCGCTCGGTGGCATGATTTCCACCAGCTCGCCGCCAAGGCTACTGACGACCTTCTTGAGGGCCTCCGGCTCCCAAGCATCCAATGGGAGGCCATCAAAGCCGAGTTTGGAGAAGAAACAAAGCTGCCCCAAGTGATCGTCCTACCCACATGCGTGATGCCAACGCATGAAGCTCATTTTCTCCCCGCAGCACTCGAAAGAACGGGAAGAATGCAGAATGCGCTCAATGTCTGAGCTTTGCTCGAATCAGACGAAAAACATCAAATGGCGGCGCGCATACCTCAATCTTGACCTCATTTCGTATGATCCCAAAACGAGACCTGAAAGCCGATAGTAACTCTGTCAGCGACACGACAGGACAAACACCCAGCACGGTGGCCATGAGAGCGTGGTCGTCGAACTGCGGTGCTAGGGCTACCATGCCTGGGGTGTGCGGCAGCATGCAACTTCCCGAGGCCGGTCGTCGGCCTGGATCGCCTGACGGGATGCGCTCCGCCGTGCGAGAAGGACTAGCCAGAGATGAGATATTAGTCCGGGGACGCGAAGCTCCGATACGGCGGACGATGTGACGGCAACGGCTGCGAGCTTCGATTAGAGGCGTGGGAACTTGACCGGACATGGCGGGGATGCAAATTAGAGCAAGTGCAAGCTCCGATCTAAGACGAGCAGCCGGAGCTGAACAAATGTTATGGGGAGGGGAGCAGGGGAGAAGACCAGAGCAGAGCAAAGAAATAGATCTGGTCCACTCAGGGATGTGGTCCATGCAGGGGTAAGCTAGTCCACGACCGCAAATGATAACGGGGAATACTGACAAGGCGGGACAAGAAGAGTTGACCTAACGGCGGTATTTGAGTTCAACCGTTTTTCGTCTGGTTCAAACGACCGTTTGGCCATTAGATTTGTATTCACCCCCATTTGGCCCTTCTGGAAAATTGGCGATTCTACTATGGCCCCTCCGTGCGATTGATGACAACTCAGGCACCAGGATGCACTCGCTTGGGATGTTTGGTACCGCAAACAAACAATCCCCCTGTATCGACGTCACCGACGAGCCCGAGCCATCCCGCTCTGTCCCTCTCGCCGGTGTAAAAATAGAGGCCACCCCAGCTCCAATTCGCCACACCATCTCACTCCCCTCTCTCTCAAACAGCTCCCACACCTATCCCCGGAGCAAGGCGAGCACCTACCCACTGGAATTTAGTCGGAGTCCGCCGCTGCAGAGGAGGAAGGATCCCGTTGATTGCGACCACCCCAGGAGCCACCACGACCACCATTCGAACTGCCGGCCTCGACAACCCCATTCGCCCCTATCTCCAACCTTAGCTAGAGCCCAGGTGAGCGCCCATGTACCGCCACCATCGTGTTAGGGTTCATTTCTCGCCAGAGCAGTTCGCTAGAGATGACGAACCACAGCCGTAGATCCTAGTCTAATCGCACGGCCCAGATTGAAACTTACCGCTTCGTGTTAGATGAGCCACTGACCAGTGGGACCGTCCTATTAGTAGACTGTTGCGCTAGCGCAGTGCAACTGGGCTGGCCCATTTAGTTTCCCGCACAGAGCCCGTCGATTCAAATATACTTTTTCCATTTTAGTTAAAACTAGATTCTATCAGTAGATTCAAAAATCTATTCAAAGAGATTCACTAAACCAAATTGCATGATTCCAATTTTTTTAGAAAGGTATTCAAAATATCTATCCAAGCCCGTTGTATTCAAACCATTTGAAATTATAGATCACATATAACAAAAATAACAAGACAAAGACTTTTCCAATTTCAAACATTTTTCAAAAATCAACCATAAATACTTTTGAGTTGATTCCAAGTCTCCAAAATCGCATTTGGCAAGATCTATCTGAATATGTAAAAATATTTAGGTTTACATGCAGTGATCTTGGACTAGTACTAAAAGAATGCTATATAGGCATTTCTAGTCACTTTAATTGTATTAAATAGTAATTCTAAACTTTATAAAATATGACAACCACTTTAAATCACATTCCCAAGTATTAGAATATGTGGTGATGACATGGTCAACATGATCCCATATTTTAATTGGAGAATATTAAATCTTAAGTATTTTCAATGAGTAGAAATTACTTTTCTAAAATAAGATAAATAAGACTAGGTCTTTATTTCATGTAATGATTGTGATGATGCTAGATCATCTAGTGTGAGCATTAGTGTTCTAAATAGAAGTAGTTAAGTATTGTTTGGTGATTGTGTACCTTGTATTTATTTATAGACGATAGTACTGACCCGGGATACGAGGAGGAGGAGTACTACCTAGAAGAAGAAGAAGAGAACTTCAACCACTGCACTACTCAAGTCAAGCTAACACTTGCAAACCTCATATATATGCAAGCCTAACACTACAAGTTAACTATGCAAGCCATCACTAATTGCAAGCTAGAATTATGCAAGCTAACACTTGCAAACTTGATAACCTATGAAAGATGCATTAGGCATGCTTTGATTATGCAACCTTGATTATACCAATCCCAAGTTTTACTTGCAAGTTTTATTCTTTTACTTTTACCAAAGTTCTTTACCTTTAGTTAGTGATTTGTGAGTATTGGAAAAATAGGATAGATACCATAAAGAGTATAAAACTAGGCCTAAGTAGTGATACTTAGATGTCATCAAAAGGCATAAAACTAGAGTTGGATAGTTACCCTTGATTAGCACCCCTCATTAGTGAATACCCTCAACTTTAGTGGCTAGAGCTAAGCATAAAAGTTAAACACTTTAGATGGGAATACTTGGTGAAAATGATTATGAAAACCTTGGAATGAAGATTCATTTTATTGAAATGTTTTGACATGTGTGATGGACACAAAATGATTTGATGATGAAAATGTTGAGGCATGAGCCTTGGCCCTTTCTAAAAACTGATGGTTGGGTTCGAATGCGATACCATTCCAATTTTGCCATACAACCACAATACCCGAATTGGGTAGGGCTTAACTGGAAGTTTATATGCCTTAGTATGCGTTCCCTCGTGGAAAGAGGTTGAGCTGAGGCTACCTCGTGAATGTGAATGTCCACCTATGCAGTGCCCAGGATGGCAGATGGCCATGGCTGGGAGGCCAAGCTCATAGGGGAGGTGCCTATACTAGAGTCTGTAATTGAAAGGTTACGATTGATTATCCGCATACTAATTATGATGATTCAGGGTTATCCCTGACGTATGTATTGAATTTTGTGGTGAAAGTGTACCACCTCTGCAGAGTGTCAAACTATTCAAATAGTCGCGTCCGCGGTCATGGATAGTTGGAGTGGCCATACTGTTCCGTTGTCAGATGTTTTCAAAATGACTTGTGAATTGACCACAACAGGGTTGTGGACATGAAAACTAGGTTCCCACTTAAGTGATGTAGAAAATTAAATTAGGTTCTTTACTTTTGAACTCTTATGAAATAAACCTGGCTTTTTGCAAATAAACCTAGAGCTTAAGATTCCTACTAGAACTACCTTATTTGTTAATGATAGTTTGCGAGTACTGAAAGAGTACTCATCGCTTTGTCCCTGGCTATTCCTGTGGCCAGACTATGAGGAGGACTACCAAGAAGATGGACAGCAGGAGGTCTATGACAACTAGGATCATCTCCCATCATCAGTATTGCTTGCGACTCTGAAGATGGAGCCCCTATAATGTTTACTTTCCGCTGCTTTGATTGTATTAAGACTGGATCATGAGATCCTCTATTTGTAAGACCTTTATTATGGTTTGTAATGGATGATGTACTGTGGTACCAATTCTGTTATGTCTCACAAAAATGGTAATCCTGGGATTGCGATGTATGACATAACAGGCATCTGGGATTAAAAATCCAGGTGTTGACAAGTTGGTATCAGAGTCATCCTGACCATAGGAGACCTTAGTTAGAATGGACGTCTTAACAAAAACTTAGGTTCAAAACAAAAGAAGTGAATATTTATGAAAACCTATTCCCACTCTTATCCTTGAGATTCTTTCAAAAAAATTCATGTTCCTCAAAAATTCTTGCAATCCTACATAAAATTTGACACACTTGATCACCCCACTAATTTGCTCACCCTAAATTCTTATAGATGGAGGTAAAGTATAGAAAGTTCTACCAGCTGGGCAACAGAGGTCACCTGATCTTTGAGAGGGATCTCGATGCACTCGCAGAGTATCTTGAGCGCCTACACCGGGAATTCTTCGGGGCCCAACTCAATGATCAGCAAGAAGGAGAACTACAGTGGCTGATAGTTGCAGATCTCAGAGGCAAGATGGAAGCACCCACCTCAGAGAAGATCCAATTTAGCATTTGGGAGAATAACTGGCTAGATGGATTAGACAGGGCTATGCAAGAAGCTCTTGCCCGTCTGTGTGGACAAAACATCAACCAGATCATTGTAACTCGCTTTGCTCACTACGCAAGGCGTGATTCTATGGGAATGCCCTTGGAGATGCCAGGACACCAGGAGTTGAAGCACCAGGTGGATAATCTCGACTTCATGTTGTATGATAGACAACAAGAGTTGGACAACGCCCGTGCCTACGCGAACCACAACCATACCATTGTAGTCAAGAAGGACCAGACCCTCGCCATCCTAGCCAAGGAGCGCCAATCACTTTGTCGTTAGCGTGACAAGAAGGATCACATCATCGATCGTCTTTGTAAGAAGGTGGCCACTCTCGAGAAGACCATCCGTGAACAGGAGATCCATCTTGAAGCGAAGGAGGAGGAAGGTGAAGATATCCGTGGAGATCTCTACTCTTACCTCAGTGATGATGATGACTACCTGGAGGACGATGCCATGGAGTTCCACACTAATGATGATGATTCCGCCTTCATTGATGATTATTAGATGCACTTGAGCACTACCGTAGGAGTGAATTGTACCCAGTCCCATTGTATCGTAGTTTCACAGAATGGTTCTTAAAACCATTTGTTTTCCATTTATGTTGTGGTGTGTGTTTGTATTGTGTGCTATTAATGAATGAATGAGAGGAAGTTGTTAGTTTGCAAAACCTGAGTCAAACTCAAAGTTTAAAGCTTTTGAAACAAAACCATGAACCTTAGAGATTTCCCTCTTATCTCATTATCTATCTCAATCTTCAGATGACTCGCGGAAATCTTGGAGGAAGCAGATCATCTCAGGACCCAATGCTGCAGATTCTGCAAATGCTAGTTTCTGACCATGAAGCTAGTAGAGCCGAACGTCAAGCCAACCTAGCTACTATTCAACATATAGCTCAGATGGCCCACAATAATCAAGGCCACGGAAACTAGGATAACCATGGATCCAAGCTCAAGAACTTTCAAAACACCAATCCCCCTATATTTAACAAGTCTGAAGAGCCCTTAGATGCTGATGACTGGCTGCAAACCATGGAGACCAACTTAGAGGTTGTAGGAGTTGAGGCCAATGAAAAAATACTGTTTGCCACCCATTATCTGGCAGGTGATGCAAGAGCCTGGTGGAATAGCACCCGTACCATGAACGGAGGTCAGATAATGACTTGGGATGAGTTCAAAATCAAGTTTGGCAGGACTCATGTGCCCCCGGGTCTTATTAAGAGGATGAGGGATGAGTTCAGAGATTTGAAGAAAGGAAAGATGACTGTGGTTGAGTACCGTGACAAATTCTTATCTTGATCTAGATATGCCCCTGATGAGATTGACACAGAAGCAAAGAAGAAAGAGAGATTCCTGAATGGACAACTTGATGAGATGCAAACCGTGCTAGTCAACATTCCCTTTGATGATCTTGAAGCTCTAGTGGACTCTGCCATTCAGATGGAAGGGAAGATAAACCAAGCCAATGACAATCGCAAGCGCAGGATGATGCACCAGCATGGATCCCACAATACCTAGAAGTATCGCCCCAACCCGTCTGCAGGATATGCCCCAAGAAACAACAGACCCCCTATGTCCCATCCAAACTATCCCAATCGTGGCGGAGGAAACTTGAGATCTGGAGGAAACCACAACAATAACCCCGGCAACTCCAATAACTTCAACCGTGCACCGCCCAAGTCCAAAAACAACAACAACAATAATAATAATACTGCCCCAAGGACTGGAAGCAATGATGTGCCTATTGCAGGAAAAGACAAGTCTCTGATTACCTGCTTTGAATGCGGAGTCAAGGGTCACTACTCCAACGAGTGCCCCAAGAAGCTTGCAGCAACCACCAATGTGAATGCACCTGCTTAGCAGCAATGCCATGTTTAGCCTGGAAAGAGATTTGCCCCAGGGAACCCGCTCAACCGCAACGGCTGTCTGTTCCACATGAATGCTGAAGAAGCTCAGGAAGAGCCAGATGTCGTGCTGGGTATGTTTTCTATTAACTCAGTACTTGCAAGAGTGTTGTTTGATTCTGGAGCATCACACTCATTTATTACAGAAGAATTTGCATGCACTAGTAAGATTCAACCAACAAAATTGAAGCATGTTATGATAGTTCAAATACCTGGTTCAACCACCAAAGCTAGAAAAATTGCAAGGTTGTACCTATCAGAATCCATGGAATAGATTTTTATGCTAATCTAATAGTACTTGGAACCAAAGGTTTGGAAGTAGTACTAGGAATGGATTGGATGTCGAAACATAAAGGATTAATTGACTGTGCCAAGAAAGCCATAACCATGACCAGTAGCACTGGAGTATCAGTAGAGCATGTATCTGAGACACTGTCCTGTCAATTAAAATGCAACAAGAGTCTAGCCCAACCAACCCTAGACCAAGTAAGAGTAGTATGTGAATACCCCGACGTATTCCCAGATGAATTGCCCTGTATGCCCCCAGATCGAGATATCGAGTTCATCATTGAACTAGTTCCTAGAATTGGACCCATAGCTCAGAGACCTTATAGTATGAACCCATCTGAATTAGTGGAGCTGAAGAAGCAACTTGATGCTATGCTGGAGAAAGGTCTGATTCAACCAAGCACATCGCCATGGAGATCACCGATTTTGTTTGTGGATAAGAAAGATGGAGGTAACCGTTTGTGCACGGATTACCGGAAGCTAAATGATGTCACCATCAAGAACAAGTACCCACTGCCGAAGATAGAAGATCTATTTGACTAGTTGACTGGTGCCAGAGTGTTTTCTAAGATTGATCTTACAACTGGTTATCATCAGCTCAAGATTCGTGCAATGGATATTCCAAAGACTGCCTTTACCACCAGATATGGATTGTATGAGTACATGGTCATGTATTTTGGATTAACCAATGCCCCCGCTTATTTCATGAATCTCATGAATAAGATTTTTGTGAACTTCATGGATAAGTTTGTCGTTGTTTTTATCGACGATATTCTGATCTATTCCAAGTCAGAAAAAGACCATGAGATACACCTGAGAACCATCATTGAAACACTTAGAGAACATCAGTTGTATGCCAAGTTTAGCAAATGTGAGTTCTGGTTAAAGGAAGTAGGATTCCTAGGTCATATCGTGTCGGCAGGAGGAGTTGTTGTCGATCCCACCAAGATTAAAGATGTTGAAGAATGGAAAGCCCCAACCACTCAAACCCAAGTCTGTGCATTTCTCAGATTAGCCGGATATTACCACAAGTTTGTAGAAGGATTTTCGAGCATCACAAGACCACTGACCCCAACTATTGAAGAAATATCAGAAGGTTGAATGGACGGACAAATGTGAAGCAAGTTTTCAAGAGCTCAAGAAGAGATTGATTTCAGCCCCAATTCTGATTATGCCGGATATCAAGAAGCCTTTTGATGTGTATTGTGATGCATCCAAGATTTGTCTCAGATGTTTGTTGATGCAAGAAGGCAAAGTCATATCATATCTATCTAGACAACTGAAGCAACATGAGCAAAACTACCTACCCATGACCTAGAACTAGCAGTCGTAGTTTTAGCTTTGAAGACATGGAATCATTACCTTATGGGTAACCGCTGTGAGATTTATACGGATCACAAGAGTTTGAAGTATATATTCACCTAGAAGGAGCTGAATATGAGGCAAAGAAGATGGATATAGTTAATCAAGGATTATGACCTTGACATTCACTATCACCCCGGCAAAGCCAATGTGGTAGCGGATGCTCTTAGCAGATTGCCGTGTAGATTAAACACCATGATAAAAGAAGCCCAGCCAAGTTTGCATGAAGAGCTGGAGCAGTTTAGAACGGAGCTAGTTAGCGAAGGATTTTTAGCGAGCATTGAACTTCAACCCACTTTGATCAGTCAGATCAAGGAGGCGCAGAAAGGAAATGCAAGTATCGATGGAATCAAGCATCGTATCGGTACAGGAAAGGTACCCGGATTCACCGAAGATGAAGAAGGAGTTTTGTGGTACAAAGGACATATCTGTGTACCAGCAGATTCCGAGTTGAAACAAGTCATCATGTAGGAAGCTCATGATACTCTTTATTCTATCCATCTCGGAGGAACGAAGATGTATCAGGATTTGAAGGAGCAATTTTGGTGGCACAAGATGAAGAGAAATCGGAAGCTACATAGCCAAGTGTGATATCTATCACAGAGTCAAAGCGGAACATCAGCGACCCACGAGACTGTTGCAACCATTGCAGATTCCATAATGGAAATGGGATTCTATCGGAATAGATTTCAACACAGGTTTGCCTACATCTAGTAGGGGAAATGACTCTATTTGGGTCATATTGGATAGACTGTCTAAGGTAGCCCATTTAATACCTGTTAAGACCACCTACTAGAGTTCGAAGCTAGCAGAGTTGTACATTGCTAGAATCGTCAGTTTGCATGGAACCCCTAAGACCATAGTATCAGATCGAGGAACCCAGTTTACCTCAAGATTTTGGCAGAAAGTCCAAGAAGGATTAGGAACCAAGCTGAACTTCAGCACAGCCTATCACCCGCAAACCGATGGACAAACTGAAATACTCAACCAAATTTTGGAAGATATGTTGAGAGCTTGTGTGCTAGAATATGGATCAAAATGGGAAGATTGTCTACCTTTCGCAGAATTCTCATACAACAACAGTTATCAAGCCAGTTTGCAAATGGCCCCATTTGAATTTCTGTATGGAAGGAAGTGTCGTACCCCCTTGAATTGGTCGCAAGTAGGAGAGAGTCAGATTTTCGGACCCAACATCCTATGAGAAGCCAAAGCGAAGGTTCATAAAGTCCGTGAACACCTCAAGACCGCCCAATATAGATAGAAGAGTTATGCTGACAAAAGAAGTCAAGACCTGACCTTCAATGTCGGAGATTTTGTGTATCTCAAAGTATCACCCTTGAAAGGGATGCAACGTGTTCAACTGAAAGGGAAGTTAGCCCCCATATATATTGGACCCTTCAATATTTTGATCACCGAGGAGAAGTATCCTATCAACTGGAACTGCCTGAGGAGATGTCAGCCGTGCATAATGTGTTCCATATCTCGTTACTTCGCAAATACCTAGAAGTTCCGGAAAAGACCGAAGTTTTCAAGAATATTTATCACCGAGCCATAGATATCAATAATGATCTAACTTATCGTGAAGTACCCATCCGTATTTTGGAAGAAGCCTTCAGAACCACCAGGACCCGGAGTATCAAGTTTCTCAAGATCCAGTGGAGCAACCATACTGAAGAAGAAGCTACTTGGGAGCGAGAAGATTACATTAGGACCGAGTTTCCAAATATCTTTAGTTCCTAGTTTTTCTTAAATCTCGGGACGAGATTTTGTTTAAGGAGGGAAGGTTTGTAACACCCCAAAAATATTAATCAAGATTATCAAGTTCAAATCACCTAAGTTTAGGGTTAACAAAAACTTTTATTCTTAAATTTAATATGAGTGTATGTGTGAATTGCATTAGTGTATGAATGAGTGCAATTGCCATGTTTGATTGCTACAAATGATAAGGAATGGTTTAAAGATGAATACTACATCATCTAGGCCAATTACAAACAAAATCAAAAGAAAAGAAATTCAAATATGAATCATATGATCAAATGGTCATTTTGACCAAAATTAACCACTAGACCACTTTGAGTGTTCCTAGTAAAAGATTTCTAATAGAAACTTTCTCAATTCTTTTCACCCCTTGCCAGACCAAGTAAAAGTAAACCCAAGCCAACTTTACAAACAAACAGAAACAATTTCTAAATCATTTTAAAGGACAATTCAAAATTTAATCAAGTTCATATGCATAGATCACCACTTTTCAAAAACCACTCAAATCAATTCACCTTGACTTTTCCTAGCAACCATAGACACCCAAGCATGTGACAAACACACTAACCAAAATTCATCCAAAAATTCAAAATTTAAACTCATGCGGCCATTTGGTCGAGCACCTGGCAGACACAAATCAACACTGCCTAACTTCTACTATTTTGAGCAGTAATTGATCACCCCTTTGTCCCCTCTACATCCACTCACTCACCCGAGTGCCCAGCAGCGCAGGACACGCTCCCCCCTTTGTCATTTGCACCAGTGACGTGCTGCCCGAGCTCAGCACGCTGGTCGACAAAGCACAACTCACCACAGCCAGCGCCGCCCTCTCCCGCGATGTCCAGGAGACAGGCGCCACACCACCGCCACCCTCTGTCCACCCCTCGACCGCAAACAAGCCGTGGACCCGCCATGATCGCCGCGCCCACCTCTTTGTCTGCCATGCCAAGAGCGCGCCAGAGCGCCACAGCTGACACGTGCACACAAGCTGCGCCTTGCCCTCTCTGTGCATGCCCGTACTCGTTGTGACCCTAGCTACCCCCCAGACACGCCCGTTCGCTGCTGCGTGGACCGTATCCACTGTGCGTCGTCTCGAACGTTGTCGTTCCCGCACACAGCATGGACCATTCCTGACCATTCTCGACCACCCCTTACCGCGCCATCACTCGCATGACGACCGCCCTGAAGCACCGCGTCGACCCCTACCCTCAGCCATGCCACTTGCCCCCTGTATCGACGTTGCCGACGAGCCTGAGCCATCCCACTATGTCCCTCTCGCCGGTGTATAGATAGAGGCCATCCTAGCTCCAATTTGCCACACCATCTCACTCCCCTCTCTCTCAGACACCTCCCACACCTCTCCCCAGAGCAAGGCGAGCACCAAGTCGCCGGAACTTAGCCGGAGTCCGCTGCTTAAGAGGAGGAAGGAGCCCGTTGATTATGACCACCATTCGAACCGCCGGCCTCGACAACCCCATTTGCCCCCATCGCCGACCTTAGATGGATCCCAGGTGAGCCCCCACATACCCCCACCGTCGTGTTAGGGTTCGTTTCTTGTCGGAGCAGTTCGCCGGAGATGACGAACCACAACCGTAGATCCTAGTCTAATCGCACGGCCCAGATTGAAACTTACCGCTTCTCGTAGATGAGCCACTGACCAGTGGGACCGTCCTGTCAGCAGCCCGCTGTGCTAGCGCATTGCAGCTGGGCTGGCCCATTTAGTTTCCCGCGCAGAGCCCATCGATTCAAATAGACTTTTTCTATTTTAGTTAAAACTAGATTCTATCAGTAGATTCAAAAATCGATTCAAAGAGATTCACTGAACCAAATTGCATGATTCCAATTTTGTAAGAAAGGTATTCAAAATATCTATCCAAGCCCGTTGGATTCAAACCATTTGAAGTTATAGATCACCTATAACAAAAATAACAAGACAGAGACTTTTCCAATTTCAAATATTTCAAAAATCAACCATAAATACTTTTGAGATGATTCCAACTCTCAAAAATCACATTTTACAAGATCTATCTAAATATGTAAAAATATTTAGGTTTCCATGCAGTGACCTTGGACTAGTACTAAAAGAATGCTATATAGGCATTTCTAGTCATTTTAATTGTATTAAATAGTAATTCTAAACTTTATAAAATATGACCACCACTTTAAATAACATTCCCAAGTATTAGAATATGTGGTGATGACATGGTCAACATGATCCCATATTTTAATTGGAGAATATTAAATCTTAAGTATTTTCAATGAGTAGAAATTACTTTTCTAAAATAAGATAAATAAGATTAGGTCTTTATTTCATGTAATGATTGTGATGATGCTAGATCATCAAGTGTGATCCTTAGTGTGCTAAATAGAAGTAGTTAAGTATTGTTTGGTGATTGTGTACCTCGTATTCATTTATAGACGATAGTACCGACCCGGGATACTAGGAGGAGTAGTACTACCAAGAAGAAGAAGAAGAAGAAGAAGAAGAAGAAGAAGAGAACTTCAACCACTGCACTACTCAAGGCAAGCTAACACTTGCAAACCTCATATATGTGCAAGCCTAACACTACAAGTTAACTATGCAAGCCATCACTAATTGCAAGCTAGAATTATGCAAGCTAACACTTGCAAACTTGATAACCTATGCAAGATGCATTAGGCATGCTTTGGTTATGCAACCGTGATTATACCAATCCCAAGTTTTACTTGCAAGCTTTATTTTTTTACCTTTACCAAAGTTCTTTACCTTTAGTTAGTGATTTGTGAGTATTGAAAAAATAGGATAGATACCATAAAGAGTATAAAACTAGGCCTAAGTAGTGATACATAGATGTCATCGAAAGGCATAAAACTAGAGTTGGATAGTTACCCTTGATTAGCACCCCTCATTAGTGAATACCCTCAACTTTAGTGGCTAGTGCTAAGCATAAAAGTTGATCACTTTAGATGGGAATACTTGGTGAAAGTGATTATGAAAACCTTGGAACGAAGATTCATTCTATTGAAATGTTTTGACATGTGTGATGGACACAAAACGATTTTGACATGTTGACTTGACCACAACAGGGTTGTGGACATGAAAACTACGTTCCCACTTAAGTGATGTAGAAAATTAAATTAGGTTCTTCAATTTTGAACCCTTATGAAATAAAAATGGATTTTTGCAAATAAACCTAGAGCTTAAGATTCCTACTAGAACTACCTTACTTGTTAGTGATAGTTTGCGAGTACTTAAAGAGTACTCATGGCTTTGTCCCTGGCTATTCCTGTCGCCATACTATGAGGAGGACTACTAGGAAGATGGACAATAGGAGGTCTATGACAACTAGGATCATCTCCCATCGTCATCATTGCCTGTGACTCTGAAGATGGAGCCCCTACTACGTTTACTTTCCGCTGTTTTGATTATATTAAGACTGGATCATGAGATCCTTTATTTGTAAGACCTTTATTATGGTTTGTAATGGATGACGTACTGCGGTACCAATTCTGTTATGTCTCGCAAAAATGGTAATCCTGGGATTGCGATGTATGGCATAATAGGCATCTAGGATTAAAAATCCGGGTGTTGACAATGGAGTCCCTAGAGTCATTCCATTTGTTCTTTTCCCATGAACATGGATCCACTTGTGTCATTGCATGTGATCTCTTCAAAAAACACATTGATCCACATGACCACACACACTCTAAAGGATTCTGTTAATCAACTTCTGCCACACTAGTGCAACATGCAATGAAGCTGCTTCCCTATGTGTTTTTCATCTCTTGACCATGGCTTGACACATGGAGTCCCTAGAGCCATTGCACTTGTTTGTTCCCATGACACATGGATCCACTAGTGTCATTGAATATGCTCTCTTCCAAAACCACATCGATCCACATGACCACACACTCCAGTGAATTCTGTGATGCAACTTCTGCCACAATGGTGCGTCATGCAATGTGGAAGCTTCTTCCCTATGAGTTTTTGGTCTATGTGACCAAAGCTTGACACATGGGGTACCTAGAGTCATTGCATTTGTTCTTTTCTCATGACACATGGATCCACTAGTGTCATTGCATTTGCTCTCTTCCAAAACCACATTGATCCACATGACCATACACACTCCAGTGGATTCTGAGATGCAACTTCTGCCACGTTGGTGCAACATGCAATGTGGAAGATGCTTTCCTATGTGTTTTTGGTCTCTATGACCATGGCTTGACACATGGAGTCCCTAGAGTTATTGCATTTGTTATTTTCCCGTGTCACATGGATCCACTAGTTTCATTGCATCTGCTCTCTTCCAAAAACACATTTATCCACATGACCACACACACTCCAGTGGATTCTGTGATGCAATTTCTACCACACTAGTGCAACATGCAATGTGGAAGCTGCTTCCCTATGTGTTTTTTGTCTCTATAACCATGGCTTGACACATGGAGTCCCTAGAGTCATTGCATTTGTTCTTTTCCCGTGACAAATGGATCCACTAGTTTCATTGCATCTGCTCTCTTCCAAAACCACATTTATCCACATGACCACACACACTCCAGTGGATTATGTGATGCAACTTCTACCACACTGGTGCAACATGCAATGTGGAAGTTGCTTCCCTATGTGTTTTTGGTCTCTGTGACCATGGCTTAACACATGGACTCCCTAGAGTCATTGCATTTGTTCTTTTCCCATGAACATGGATCCACTGGTGTGTCATTGCATTCTGTGATGAAACTTCATTGATCCACATGACCACACACACTCTATAGGATTCTGTGATGAAACTTCTACCACACTCGTGCAACATGCAACATGGAAGCTGCTTCCCTATGTGTTTTTTGTCTCTGTAACCAAGACTTGACACATGGAGTCCCTACAATCATTGCATTTGTTATTTTCCCGTGTTACATCCACTAGTGTCATTCAATCTAATCTCTTCCAAAACCACATTGATCCACATGACCACACACCCCGTTGGATTCTATGATGCAACATCAGCCACACTGGTGCAACATGCAATGTGGAAGCTGCTTCCCTATGTGTTTTTCGTCTCTATGTCCTTGGGTTGACACATGGAGTCCCTAGAGTCATTGCAATCGATATTTTCCCGTGACACATGGATACACTGGTTTCATTGCAGGTGCTCTCTTCCAAAACCACATTTATCCACATGACCACACACACTCTAGTGGATTCTGTGATGAACTTCTGCCACACTGGTCCAACATGCAATGTGGAAGCTGCTTCCCTATGTGTTTTTCGTCTCTATGACCATGGCTTGACACATGGAGTCCCTAGAGTCATTGAATTTGTTCTTTTCCCGTGACACATGGATCCACTGGTTTCATTGCATCTGCTCTCTTCCAAAACCACATTTATCCACATGACCACACACATTCAAGTGGATTCTATGATGCAACTTCTGCCACACTGGTGCAACATGTAATGTGGAAGCTGCTTCCCTATGTGTTTTTGGTCTCTGTAACTATGGCTTGATACATCTAGTCCCTAGATTCATTTTATTTGTTCTTTTCCCATGACACATGGATCCACTAGTGTCATTGCATTTGCTCTCTTCCAGAACCACGTTGATCCACATGACCGCACACACGCAGTGGATTATATGATGCAACTTCTGCCACAGTACTACAACATGCAATGTGGAAGCTACTTCCCTATGTGTGTTTGGTCTCTGTAAACATGGCTTGACACATGGAGACCCTAGTGTCATTGCATTTGTTATTTTCCCATGACACATGGATCCGTTGGTGTCATTGCATATGCTCTCTTCCAAAACCACATTGATCCACATGACCACACACACTCAAGTGGATTCTATGATGCAACTTCTACCACACCGCTGCAACATGCAATGTGGAAGCTGCATCCCTATGTGTTTTTGGCCTCTATGACCACAGCTTGACACATGGAGTCCCTAGAGTTATTGCATTTGTTCTTTTCCCATAACACATGGATCCACTGGTGTCATTGTATGTGTTCCCTTCCAAAACCACATTGATCCACATGACCACACACACTTTGTGGATTTTATTATGCAACTTCTCCCAAACTATTGCAACATGCAATGTGGAAGCTACTTCCCTATATGTTTTTGGTCTCTATGACCATGGCTTGACACATGGAGTCCCTAGAGTCATTGCATTTTTTCTGTTCCCATGACACATGGACCACTGGTGTAATTGCATGTGCTATCTTCGAAAACCACATTGGTCCACATGACCACAAAATCATGTGGATTACGTGATGCAACTTCTGCCACACTCGTGCAACATGCAATGTGGAAGCTACTTCCCTATATGTTTTTGGTCTCTATGACCATGGCTTGACACATGGGGTTCCGAGAGTCATTGCATTTGTTCTTTTCCTATGACACATGGATCCACTGATGTAATTGCATGTGCTCTCTTCCAAAACCACATTGATCCACATGACCACACACACTCAAGTGGATTCTATGATGCAACTTCTACCACACTGCTGCAACATGCAATGTGGAAGCTGCATCCCTATGTGTTTTTGGTCTCTGTGACCACAGCTTGACACATGGAGTCCCTTGAGTCATTGCATTTGTTCTTTTCCCATGACACATGGATCCACTAGTGTCATTGCATGTGCTCTCTTCCAAAACAACATTGATCCACATGACCACACACACTCAAGTGGATTCTATAATGCAACTTCTACCACACTAGTGCAACATGCAATGTGGAAGCCGCTTCCCTATGTGGTTTTGGTCTCTGTGACCATGGCTTGACACATGCAGTCTCTAGAGTCATTGCATTTGTACTTTTCCCATGAAACATGGATCCACCCATGTCATTGCATGTGCTCTCTACTAAAACCACATTGATCGACATGACCACACACTCTAGTGGAGTCTGTGATGCAACTTCTGCCACACTCGTGCAACATGCAATGTGGAAGTTTCTTACCTATGTGTTTTTGGTCTCTGTGACCATGGATTGACACATGGAGTCCCTAGAGTCATTGCATTTATTCTTTCCCCTAACACATCGATCCATGTCATCGCATGTGCTCTCTTCCAAAGCCACAATGATCCACATTACCATAGACACACTCTAGTGGATTCTTTGATGAAACTTGTGCCACACTTCTGCAACATGTAATGTGGAAGCTACTTCCCTATGTGTTTTTGGTCTCTATAACCATGGATTGACACATGGAGTCCCTAGAGTCATTGCATTTTCTCTTTTCTCATGACACATGGATCCACTGGTGTCATTGCATGTTCTCTCTTCCAAAACCACATTGATCCACATGACCACACACACTTTAGTGGTTTTGTTGATTCATTTTCTACCACACTTTTGCAACATGCAATGTGGCACCTCCGTCCCTATGTGTTTTTGGTCTCTGTGACCATGGCTTGACACATGAGTCCCTAGAGTTATTGCATTTGTTCTTTTCCCATGACATATGGATCCACTGGTGTCATTGCATGTGCTCTACTCAAAACCACATTGATCCACATAACCACACACACACTCTAGTGGATTCTTGGATGCAACTTCTACCACACTCATGCAACATGCAATGTGGAAGTTGCTTCCCTATGTGTTTTTGGTCTCTGTGACCATGGCTTGACACATGGAGTCCCTAGAGTCATTGCATTTATTATTTCCCCTGACGCATGGGTCCACTGGTGTCATTGCATGTGCTCTCTTTCAAAACCACCATGAACCACATGACCGCACACACACTCTAGTGGATTCTATGGTGCAACTTATGCCACACTGGTGCAACATGCAATGTGCAAGCTGCTTCCCTATGTGTTTTTGGTCCTTGTGACCATGGATTGACACATGTAGTCCCTAGAGTCATTGCATTTGTTCCTTTACTATGACACATGGAACCACTTGTGTCATTGCATGTGTTCTCTTCCAAAACCACATTGATCCACATGACCACACGCACACCAGTGGATTGTGTGATGCAACTTCTGCCACACTGGTGCAACATGCAATGTGAAAGCTGCTTCCCTACGTTTTTTTGGTCTCTGTGACCATGGCTTGACACATGTAGTCCCTAGAGTCATTTTATTTGTTCTTTTCCCATGATACATGGATCATCTGGTGTCATTGCATGTGCTTTCTTCCAAAAACACATTGATCCACATGACCGCAGACACCCAAGTGGATTATGTGATACAACTTCTGCCACACTAGTGCGACATGCAATGTGGAAGCTGCTTCCCTATGTGTTTTTGATCTTTGTGACCATGGCTTGACACATGGAATCCCTAGAGTCATTGCATTTGTTCTTTTCCCATAGCACATGGATCCACTGGTGTCATTGCATGTGCTCTCTTCCAAAACCACATTGATCCACACGACCACACACACTCCAGTGGATTTTGTGATGCATTTTTTGCCACACTGTTGCAACATGCAATGTGGAAGCTGCTTCCCTACGTGTTTTCGGTCGCTCTGACCACGGCTTGACACATGGAGTCCCTAGAGTCATTGCATTTGTTATTTTCCCAAGACATATGGATCCGCTGGTGTCATTGTATGTGCTCTCTTCCAAAACCACACTGATCCACATGAGCACACACACTCAAGTGGATTCTATGATGCAACTTCTGCCACACTCGTCCAAAATGCAATGTGGAAGTTGCTTCCCTATGTGTTTTTGGTCTCTGTGACCATGGCTAGACACATGGAGTCCCTAGAGTCATTGAATTTGTTCTTTCCCCTGACACATGGATCCACTAGTGTCATTGCATGTACTCTCTTCCAAAACCACAATGATCCACATGACCACACACACTCTAGTGGATTCTGTGATGCAACTTCTGCCACACTGATGCAACATGCAATGTGTAAGGTGCTTCCCTATGTGTTTTTGGTCTCTATGACCATGGCTTGACACATGGAGTCCCTAGAGTCATTGCATTTGTTCTTTTCCCATGATACATGGATCCACTTCTTCCATTGCATGTGCTCTCTTTCAAAAACACATTGATCCACATGACCACACACACTCTAGTGGATTCTGTGATGCAACTTCTGCCACACTGGTGCATCATGCCTTGTGGAATCTTCTTCCCTATGTATTTTTGGTCTCTGTGACTATGGCTTGACACAAGGAGTTCCTAGAGTCATTGCATTTGTTCTTTTCGCACGACACATGGATCCACCTGTGTCATTGCATGTTCTCTCTTCCAAAACTACATTGATCCACATGACCACACACACTGCAGTGGAATATATGATGCAACTTCAGCCACACTGGTGTAACATGCAATGTGGAAGCTTTTTCCCTATGTGCTATTGGTCTCTGTAACTAAGGCTTGACACATGGAGTCCCAGAGTCATTTCATTTGTTCTTTTCCCATGCCATAGGTATCCATTGTTGTCATTGCATGTGCTCACTTCCAAAACCGCATTGATCCACAAGACCTCACACACTCTATGGAATCTATGAAGCAACTTCTGCCACACTACTACAACATGCAATGTGGAGGTTGCTTCCCTATGTGTTTTTGGTCTTTATGACCATGGCTTGACACATGGAGTCCCTAGAGTCATTGCATTTCTTCTTTTCCCATGAAACATGGATCCACTAGTGTCATTGCATGTGCTCTCTTCCAAAACCACATTGATCTACATGACCATACACCCAAGTGGATTCTGTGATGCAACTTCTGCCACACTCGTGCAACATGCAATGTGAAAGCTTATTCCCTATGTTTTTTGTCTCTATAACCATGGCTTGATACATGGAGTCCCTAGAGTCATTGCATTTGTTCCTTTCCCATGACACATTGATCCGCATGACCACATAAACTCAGTTGATTCTATGATACAACTTCTGCCACACTGGTGCAACATGCAATGTGGAAGCTGATTCCCTATGTGTTTTTGGTCTCTGTGACCACGGCTTGACACATGGAGTCCCTAGAGTCATTGCATTTGTTTTTCCCATGACATATGGATCTACTTGTGTCATTACATGTGCTCTCTTCCAAAACCACATTGATCCACTTGACCACACACACTCTAGTTGATTCTATGGTGCAACTTTTGCCACACTTGTGCAACATGCAATGTGGAAGCTGCTTCCCTACGTGGTTTTGGTCTCTATGACCGTGGTTTGACAAATGGAGTCCCTAGAGTCATTGAATTTGTTCTTTCCCCATGACACATGGATCCACTAGTGTCATTGGATGTGATCTCTTCCAAAACCACATTGATCCACTTGACCACACACACTCCAATGGATTCTATGATGCAACTTCTGTCATACTAGTGCAACATGAAATGTGGAAGTTGCTTCCCTATGAGTTTTTGGTCTCTATAACCATGGCTTGACACATGGAGTCCCTAGAGTCAATGAATTTGTTATTTTCCCATGACACATGGATCCACTGGTGTCATTGCATGTGCTCTCTTCCAAAACCACATTATCCACATGACCGCACACACTCACTTCATTCTATGATGCAACTTCCGCCACACTACCGCAACATGCAATGTGGAAGCTGCTTCCCTATGTGTTTTTGGTCCTTGTGACGATGGCTTGACATATGGAGTCCCTAGAGTCATTGCATTTGTTCTTTTCCCATGACACATGAATCCACTGGTGTCATTGCATGTGGTCTCTTCCAAACCACATTGATCCACATGACCACACACACTCCAGTGAATTATGTCACGCAACTTCTGCCACACTCTAAAACATGCAATGTGGAAGCTACTTCCCTATATGTCTTTGGTATCTGTGACCATGGCTTGACACATGGAGTTCCCAGTCATTGCATTTGTTCTTTTCCTATGACACATGGATCCACTAGTGTCATTGCATGTGCTCTCTACCAAAACCACATTGATCCACATGACCACACACACTCCAATGGATTCTGTGATGCAATTCTGCCACACTGGTGCAGCATGCATTGTGGAAGCTTCTTCCCTATATGTTTTTGGTCTTTGTGACCATGGCTTCACAGATGGAGTGCCTAGAGTCATTGCATATATTATTTTCCCGTGACACATGGATCAACTGGTGTCATTGAATTTGCTCTCTTACAAGACCATATTGATCCACATGACCACACACACTCCATAGGATTTTGTGATGCAACTTCTGCCACACTGGTGCAACATGCAATGTGGAAGCTTCTTCCTTATCTCTTTTTGGTCTCTATGACAATGTATTGACACATGGAGTGCCTAGAGTCAATGCATTTGTTCTTTTCCCATGAAATAGGATCCACTAATGTCATTGAATGTGCTCTCTTCCTAAACCACATTGATCCACATGACTACACACACCAGAGGATTCTGTGATGCAACTTCTGCCACACTGGTGCAACATGCAATGTGGAAGCTTCTTCCCAATATCGTTTTGGTCTTTGTGACAATGGCTTGACACATGGAGTCCGTAGTGTCATTGTATGTGCCCTATTCCAAAACCACATTGATGGATCAACTAGTGTCATTGCATGTGCTCTCTCCAAAACCACATTGATCCACATGACCACACACACTCAGTTGATTCTATGATACAACTTCTGCCACTGGTGCAACATGCAATGTGGAAGCTCCTTCCCTATGTGTTTTTGGTCTCTGTGACCACAACTTGACACATGGAGTCCGTAGAGTTATAGCAGTTGTTCTTTTCCCATGACACATGGATCCATTGGTGTCATTGCACGTGCTCCCTTCCAAAACCACATTGAACCACATGACCGCACACACTCTGTGAATTTTATGATGCAACTTCCGCCACACTACTACAACATGCAACGTGGAAGCTGCTTACCTATGTGTTTGTGGTCTCTATGAACATTGCTTGACACATGGAGTCCCTAGAGTCATTGCATTTGTTCTTTTCCCATGACACATGGATCCACTGGTGTCATTGCATGTGCTTTCTTCCGAAACCACATTGATCCACATGACCACACACACTCCACTGGAATATGTGATGCAACTTCTGCCACACTGATGTAACATGCAATGTGGAAGCTGCTTCCTTATGTGTTTTTGGTCTCTGTGACCACGACATAACACATGGAGTCTCTAGAGTCATTGAATTTGTTTTTCCCATGACATGTGGATCCACCTATGTCATTGCATGTGCTCTCTTCCAAAACCACATTGATCCACATGACCACACACACTACGGAGGATTCTATGATGCATCTTCGGCCACACTTGTGCAACATGCAATGTGGAAGCTACTTCCCTATGTGTTTTTGGTCTCTGTGATAATCGCTTGACACATGGAGTTCCTAGAGTCATTGCATTTGTTCTTTTCCCATGACACATGAATCCACTAGTGTCATTGCATGTGCTCTCTTCCAAAACCACATTGATCCACATGACCACACACACTCTAGTGGATTCTGTGATGCAACTTCTACCACACTAGTGCAACATGAAATGTGGAAGCTGCTTCCCTATGTGTTTTTGGTCTCTATGACCATGGCTTGACACATGGAGTCCCTAGAGTCATTGCATTTGTTCTTTTCCCATGACACATGGATCCACTTGTGTCATTGCATGTGATCTCTTCCAAAACTACATTGATCCACATGACCACACACACTCCAGTGGAATATGTGATGCAACTTCTGCCACACTGATGTAACATGCAATGTGGAAGCTGCTTCCTTATGTGTTTTTGGTCTCTGTGACCACGGCATAACACATGGAGTCTCTAGAGTCATTGCATTTGTTTTTCCCATGACATGTGGATCCACCTGTGTCATTGCATGTGCTCTCTTCCATAACCACATTGATCCACATGACCACACATACTCCAATGGATTCTATGATTCAAGTTCTGCCACACTCATGCAACATGCAATGTGGAAGCAGCTTCCCTATGTGTTTTTGGTCTCTGTGATAATCGCTTGACACATGGAGTTCCTAGAGTCATTGCATTTGTTCTTTTCCCATGACACATGGATCCACTGGTGTCATTGCATGTGCTCTCTGCCAAAACCACATTGATTCACATGACCACCCACACTCCAGTGGATTCTGTGATGCAACTTCTACCACACTGGTGCGACATGCAATGTGGAAGCTTCTTCCCTATATGTTTTTGGTGTCTATGACCATGGCTTCACACATGGAATGCCTAGAGTCATTGCATTTGTTCTTTTCCCGTGACACATGGATTCGCTGTTGTCATTGCGTTTACTCTCTTCCAAAACCACATTTATCCACATGACCACACACACTCTAGTGGATTCTGTGGTGCAACTTCTTCCACGCTAGTGCAACATGAAATGTGGAAGCTGCTTCCCTATGTGTTATTGGCCTCTATGACCAAGGCTGGACACATGGAGTGCCTAGAGTCATTGCATTTATTCTTTTCCCATGGCACATGGATCCACTGGTGTCATTGCATGTGCTCTCTTCCAAAACCACATTGATCCACATGACCACACACACTCAGTTGATTCTATGATACAACTTCTGCCACACTGGTGCAACATGCAATGTGGAAGCTGCTTCCCTATGTGTTTTTGGTCTCTGTGACCACAACTTGACACATGGAGTCCGTAGAGTTATAGCAGTTGTTCTTTTCCCATGACACATGGATCCATTGGTGTCATTGCACGTGCTCCCTTACAAAACCACATTGAACCACATGACCGCACACACTCTGTGAATTTTATGATGCAACTTCCGCCACACTACTACAACATGCAACGTGGAAGCTGCTTACCTATGTGTTTGTGGTCTCTATGAACATTGCTTGACACATGGAGTCCCTAGAGTCATTGCATTTGTTCTTTTCCCATGACACATGGATCCACTGGTGTCATTGCATGTGGTTTCTTCCGAAACCACATTGATCCACATGACCACACACACTCCACTGGAATATGTGATGCAACTTCTGCCACACTGATGTAACATGCAATGTGGAAGCTGCTTCCTTATGTGTTTTTGGTCTCTGTGACCACGGCATAACACATGGAGTCTCTAGAGTCATTGAATTTGTTTTTCCCATGACATGTGGATCCACCTGTGTCATTGCATGTGCTCTCTTCCAAAACCACATTGATCCACATGACCACACACACTACGGTGGATTCTATGATGCATCTTCGGCCACACTTGTGCAACATGCAATGTGGAAGCTACTTCCCTATGTGTTTTTGGTCTCTGTGATAATCGCTTGACACATGGAGTTCCTAGAGTCATTGCATTTGTTCTTTTCCCATGACACATGAATCCACTAGTGTCATTGCATGTGCTCTCTTCCAAAACCACATTGATCCACATGACCACACACACTCTAGTGGATTCTGTGATGCAACTTCAACCACACTAGTGCAACATGAAATGTGGAAGCTGCTTCCCTATGTGTTTTTGGTCTCTATGATCATGGCTTGACACATGGAGTCCCTAGAGTCATTGCATTTGTTCTTTTCCCATGACACATGGATCCACTTGTGTCATTGCATGTGATCTCTTCCAAAACTACATTGATCCACATGACCACACACACTCCAGTGGAATATGTGATGCAACTTCTGCCACACTGATGTAACATGCAATGTGGAAGCTGCTTCCTTATGTGTTTTTGGTCTCTGTGACCACGGCATAACACATGGAGTCTCTAGAGTCATTGCATTTGTTTTTCCCATGACATGTGGATCCACCTGTGTCATTGCATGTGCTCTCTTCCATAACCACATTGATCCACATGACCACACATACTCCAATGGATTCTATGATTCAAGTTCTGCCACACTCATGCAACATGCAATGTGGAAGCAGCTTCCCTATGTGTTTTTGGTCTCTGTGATAATCGCTTGACACATGGAGTTCCTAGAGTCATTGCATTTGTTCTTTTCCCATGACACATGGATCCACTGGTGTCATTGCATGTGCTGTCTGCCAAAACCACATTGATTCACATGACCACCCACACTCCAGTGGATTCTGTGATGCAACTTCTACCACACTGGTGCGACATGCAATGTGGAAGCTTCTTCCCTATATGTTTTTGGTGTCTATGACCATGGCTTCACACATGGAATGCCTAGAGTCATTGCATTTGTTCTTTTCCCGTGACACATGGATTCGCTGTTGTCATTGCGTTTACTCTCTTCCAAAACCACATTTATCCACATGACCACACACACTCTAGTGGATTCTGTGATGCAACTTCTTCCACGCTAGTGCAACATGAAATGTGGAAGCTGCTTCCCTATGTGTTATTGGCCTCTATGACCAAGGCTGGACACATGGAGTGCCTAGAGTCATTGCATTTATTCTTTTCCCATGGCACATGGATCCACTGGTGTCATTGCATGTGCTCTCTTCCAAAACCACATTGATCCACATGACCACACACACTCAGTTGATTCTATGATACAACTTCTGCCACACTGGTGCAACATGCAATGTGGAAGCTGCTTCCCTATGTGTTTTTGGTCTCTGTGACCATAGCTTGACACATGGAGTCCGTAGAGTTATAGAATTTGTTCTTTTCCCATGACACATGGATCCACTGGTGTCATTGCATGTGCTCCCTTCCAAAACCACATTGATCCACATGACCGCACCGACTCTATGAATTTTATGATGCAACTTCTGCCACACTACTACAACATGCAATGTGGAAGCCGCTTCCCTATGTGTTTTTGGTCTCTATGACCATGGCTTGACACATGGAGTCCCTGGATTCATTGTATTTGTTCTTTTCCCATGACACATGGATCCACTGGTGTCATTGCATGTGCTTTATTCCGAAACCACATTGATCCACATGACCACACACACTCCAGTGGAATGTGTGATGCAACTTCTGCCACACTGATGCAACATGCAATGTTGAAGCTGCTTTCCAATGCGTTTTTGGTCTCTGTGACCACGACATGACACATGGAGTCCCTAGAGTAATTGCATTTCTTTTTCCCATGACATGTGGATCCACTTGTGTCATTGCATGTGCTCTCTTCCAAAACCACATTGATCCACATGACCACACACACTACGGTGGATTCTATGATGCAACTTCTGCCACACTCGTGCAATATGCAATGTGGAAGCTGCTTCCGTATGTGTTTTTGGTCTCTGTGACAATGGCTTGACACATGGAGTTCCTAGAGTCATTGCATTTGTTCTTTTCCCATGACACATGAATCCACCGGTGTCATTGCATGTGCTCTGTTCCAAACCGCATTGATCCACATGACCACACACACTCTAGTGGATTCTGTGATGCAACTTCTACCACACTAGTGCAACATGAAATGTGGAAGCTGCTTCCCTATGTGTTTTTGGTCTCTATGACCATGTCTAGACACATGGAGTCCCTAGAGTCATTGCATTTGTTCTTTTCCCATGACACATGGATCCACTGGTGTCATTGCATGTGATCTCTTCCAAAACCACATTGATGCACATGTCCACACATACTCCAGTGGAATGTGTCATGCAACTTCTACCACACTGATGCAACATGCAACGTGGAAGTAGCTTCCCTATGTGTTTTTGGTCTCTGTGACCATGGCTTGACACATGGAGTTCCTAGAGTCATTGCATTTGTTTTTTTCCCATGACACATGGATCCACTAGTGTCATTGCATGTGCTCTCTGCCAAATCCACATTGATCCACATGACCACCCACACTCCAGTGGATTGTGTGATGCAACTTCTACCACACTAGTGCGACATGCAATGTGGAAGCTTCTTCCCTATATGTTTTTGGTGTCTATGACCATGGCTTCACACATAGAATGCCTAGAGTCATTGCATTTGTTCTTTTCCCATGACACATGGATTCGCTGTTGTCATTGCATCTACTCTCTTCCAAAACCACATTGATTCACATGACCACACACACTCTAGTGGATTTGGTGATGCAACTTCTACCACGCTAGTGCAACATGAAATGTGGAAGCTGCTTCCCTATGTGTTTTTGGTCTTTGTGACCAAGGCTGGACACATGGAGTGCCTAGAGTCATTGCATTTATTCTTTTCCCATGACACATGGATCCACTGGTGTCATTGCATGTCCTCTCTTCCAAAACCACATTGATCCACCTGACCACACACACTCAGTTGATTCTATGATACAACTTCTGCCACACTGGTGCAACAAGCAATGTGGAAGCTGCTTCCCTATGTGTTTTTGGTATCTGTGACCACAGCTTGACACATGGATTTCGTAGAGTTATAGCATTTGTTCTTTCCCATGACACATGGATCCACTGGTGTCATTGCATGTGCTCCCTTCCAAAACCACATTAATCCACTTGACCGCACACACTCTATGAATTTTATGATGCAACTTCTGCCGCACTACTACAACATGCAATGTGGAAGCTGCTTCCCTATGTGTTTTTGGTCTCTATGACCATGGCTTGACACATGGAGTCCCTAGAGTCATTGCATTTGTTCTTTTCCCATGACACATGGATCCACTCGTGTCATTGCATGTGCTGTCTTACAAAACCACATTGATCCACATGACCACACACACTCCAATGGAATGTGTGGTGCAACTTCTGCCACATTGATGCAACATGCAATGTGGAAGCTGCTTCCCTATGTGTTTTTGGTCTATGTGACCACGGCATGACACATGGAGTCCCTAGAGTCATTGCATTTGTTTTTCCCATGACATATGGATCCACCTATGTCATTGCATGTGCTCTCTTCCAAAATCACATTGATCCACATGACCACACACACTACGGTGGCTTCTATGATGCAACTTCTAGCATACTAGTGCAGCATGCAATGTGGAAGCTTCTTCCCTATGTCTTTTTGGTCTCTGTGACAATAGCTTGACACATGGAGTTCCTAGAGTCAATGCATTTGTTCTTTTCCCATGACACATGGATGCACCAATGTCATTGTTATTCCAAAACCACATTGATTCACATGACCATACACCCAAGTGGATTCTGTAATCCAACTTCAGCCAAACTGGTGCAACATGCAATGTGATACATGGAGCCCCTAGAGTCATTGCAATTGTTCTTTTCCCATGACACATGGATCCACTAGTTTTAGTGCATGTGCTGTCTTCCAAAAGCACATTGATCCACATGACCACACACACTCAGTTGATTCTATGATACAACTTCTGCCACACTGGTGCAACATGCAATGTGGAAGCTGATTCCCTATGTGTTTTTGGTCTCTATGTCCACGGCTTGACACATGGAGTCCCTAGAGTCATTGCATTTGTTTTTTCCGATGACATATGGATCCACTTGTGTCATTGCATGCGCTCTTTTCCTATGTGTTTTTGTCTCTATGATCATGGCTGGACACATGGAGTCCCTAGAGACATTGCATTTGTTCTTTTCCCATGACACATGGATCCACTGGTGTCATTGCATGTGCTGTGTTCCAAAACCACATTGCTCCACATGACACACATACTCTAGTGGAATGTGTGATGCAACTTCTGCTACACTAATGCAAGATGTAATGTGGAAGCTGGTTCCTTATGTGTTTTTGGTCTCTGTGACCACGTCTTGACACATGGAGTCCCTAGAGTCATTGCATTTGTTTTTTCCCATGATATATGGATCCACTTGTGTCATTGTATGTGCTCTCTTCCAAAACCACATTGATCCACATGACCACATACACTCTAGTGGATTCTATGATTCAACTTCTGCCACACTCATGCAACATGCAATGTGGAACCTGTTTCCCTATGTGTTTTTGGTCTCTGTGACCATGGCTTGACACATGGAGTTCCTAGAGTCATTGCATTTCTTATTTTCCCATGACACATGGATCCACTGTTGTCATTGCATGTGCTCTCTGCCAAAACCACACTGGTGCGACATGCAATGTGGAAGCTTCTTCCCTATATGTTTTTGGTCTCTATGAACATGGCTTCACACATGGAATGCCTAGAGTCATTGCGTTTGTTCTTTTCCTGTGACACATGGATCCGTTCTTTTCATTGCATCTGCTCTCTTCCAAAACCACATTGATCCACATGACCACACACACTCTAGAGGATTCTATGATGCAACTTCTGCCACACTGGTGCAACATGCAATGTGGAAGCTTCTTCCCTATGTATTTTTGGTCTTTGTGACAATAGCTTGACACATGGAGTTCCTAGAGTCAATGGATTTGTTCTTTTCCCATGACACATGGATCCACCAGTGTCATTGCATGTGCTCTCTTCCAAAACCACAATGATCCATCGGACCATACACCCAAGTGGATTCTGTGATGCAACTTCTACCACACTCGTGCAACATGCAATGTGAAAGCTTCTTCCCTATGTTTTTTTTGTCTCTATGACCATGGCTTGATACATGGAGTCCCTAGAGTTATTGCATTTGTTCTTTTCCCATGACACATGGATCCACTAGTTTCAGTGATGTAGCCCGTCCTGTGGATGCCACTACATCCATAAGCTAAGTCCCCAAGATCGTCCCCAAGTCAACCAAGAAGATGGACCATGAGCAGCCAGCTCCAGAACGAGAGTCTCCATCGTCATCGCCCCGGAGAGTCCGCCCGAATCCAGCCGGAGTGTCCAGCGCGACTCGGCCAGAGTGCCCGGCCTTCCCCAGCCCGAACCTGGCGTGGACATTGAGAAGGTCAAATCGGACACTTCCCGGACACCGCCCGGAGTGTCCGGCCACCCCGGACTGTCCGGTCATGCCGACCCGGACTGTCCGGCCCAAGTGATGGGCCTGCGAGCCAACAGCTGGGCCCTTGGCCCATGCACCCCTCTATTTCGCACCAAACCCTAGTTTTATGCCCAAACTACCCCTGAACTTGTGGCTGGCCTATAAATAGAGCCCCCACCCCCTCATGTATCCCTTAGGCATAGATGATAGACTAAAGACACCCCCCCTTTGTGAAATCTCTAGTTTTGCCTCATCCCCTTCTACCAAAGGGGATCGACTATCGTCACCACCTCGTCGAAGTTTGCATCGCGCCTCCCTCGTTGTACAAGGCCTTGGCATCGGTGTCCCTTTGCCAAGACGTCAAGACCCTCTCCAAGGTGTTATTCCCTCTCCGCTTGGGATTGACGGGAGCACGTTGACCGATCTTTCCTTGCGAGGATTCTATCGGTCCGGTGGCCACCGGTGAGAGCAACCGGCCTTGTATCGTGTGTGTTTTGCGTGTGTTCATCATGTTCTTCGCGAGGTGTGCGTCCGCTTTCGCTACCTTCTCCCTTTCCCCTCGCTTTCCCATCGATTTAACCACGAGATCCGTGAAGATCGGGCCATCCTAGAGGTTTGCCCTCATCATCTGGTATCAGCAGCTTTTGGTTGCCACGGATTTCTCCTCGATTTGGTCTTTTCCCCCATAAATTCGAAAATCCCCCCAAAAAAGCCCCAATTTCGTGTTTTGGACCAATCTGTGATTTGAGTGTGTTTTGGTAGGTTTTGATCCATGGATTACTTGCTAAACTTGTTGATCTACCTTCTCCTGCGTTTCCATAGCCTAATTCCTTGATTTCCCCCATCAATTTGAGGTTTTGGTTCGAGTTTTTCCGCCAAAACTCGTCCAGTTCGTGTTCTGGAAGTTCTGGTTCGACCGGACCGGACTGTCCGGCCAAAATGGACCGGAATATCTGCCCCACCGGAGTTTCCGGCCTAAACTGACCGGAATATCCGGCCCGGCCGGACTGTCCGGCCTACGCGCACCGGACTGTCCGCTCCCCTGCTGACAGAAAAATCTGCTTCACGGTTTTGAGCATAACTTTTGCATATGAACTCGGATTTTGGTGTTCTTTAACTCGTTTTGAAGAGGAGAACGAGCTCTACATCATCATCTCCGTAGTTAATGCTATCTACTCCATCCAAGTTCCGTGATCAAGGCGGAATCCACCAATAAAGGGTGAAAATCGGCGACGAAAGGTATAAAAATTCCGCGACTTCTCCCCACTTGCATCCCTTTGTGAGCCACACTATCTTTGCATTCAACAAACACCTATTGAGACTAGTTCCTCCTATGATTGCTTGGGCTATGCACATTTGATACCTTGTAGAATTCCGAGCAAAAGTTGTGAGCGCGCTATCTCATATAGTTATCTTGTATAGTTGTTGGCACAAGGAAGAGGCAAGTGAAAAAAGAAAGAAAAAGAGAAAAAAATAGAAAAAGAAAAAGAAGAAAAAGAGAAAGAAAGAAACAAGTGCCTCATAGAATAGGAAGCGCAAGCTCGATGAACATCAAATAGGTGGTACTTATTGTGCATATCTTGTAGCCCACCAATTTAGTGCAATCGAACTAGCGTCTCTCCTTGCACTTGTGCGACACGAGCTTATATTCTTTGCTAGGTGATCATTTGGTTCTTAGATCACTTTCTCCGTCGCACAAGTCCCATTTATCCCACCGGTGAGAGCAATCAGCCTTGTATCGTGTGTGTTTTGCGTGTGTTCATCGTGTTCTTCGCGAGGTGTGCGTCCGCTTCCGCTACCTTCTCCCTTTCCCCTCGCTTTCCCATCGATTTGACCACGAGATCTGTGAAGATCGGGCCACCCTAGAGGTTTTCCCTCATCATATGTTGAGGGCAAACCTCTAGGGTGGCCCGATCTTTCACGATTCCCTTTCAAATCAAGGGTGGAGTGTGGGGGAAGGAGGGAACGATGAACACGATGAACACACACACGATGAACACATACATGAGGGGGTGGGGGCTCTATTTATAGGTCAGCCACAAGTTCAGGGGTAGTTTGGGCATAAAACTAGGGTTTGGTGCGAAATAGAGGGGTACATGGGCCAAGAGCCCAGCTGTTGGCTCGCAGGCCCATCACTTGGGCTGGACAGTCCGGGTCAGAGTGACCGGACAGTCCGGGGTAGCTGGACACTCCGGGTAGTGTCTGAACTGGCCTTTTGAATGTCCACACCAGGTTGTGGCTGGGCAGGCCGGACACTCCGGCCGAGTCGCGTCGGACACTCCGGCTAGATTCGGGCGGACTCTCCGGGGCGATGACGGCGGAGACTCTCGTTCTGGAGCTGGCTGCTCATGGTCCATCTTCTTGGTTGACTTGGGGACGATCTTGGGGACTTGGCATTGTGGATTATCTTGTAGCCCACCAATTTAGTGCAATCGAATTAGCGTCTCTCCTTGCACTTGTGCGACACGAGCTTATAGTCTTCGCTAGGTAATCATTTGGTTCTTAGCTCACTTTCTCCGTCACACAAGTCCCATTTATCCCACCGTGTGTGTTTCCTTGTACATATTTCCTCTTGTGGATTGACTTGTTTTGCTTTGTGATCATTGTGGTTCTTTACTTGCCATTACAATATCTTGATTTCGGATTGTTCTTGGACACGCCACCTTCCATACCTATCCACCATAAGCTTTGTGTGTGTGTGTTTTTTAGTGGTTAGTTGGTTTTGGTGTTCCGCGTGAACTTCACTTTGCTTGATTTTGATTGCTCTCAAGTGTTGCCACTTGCACGATACTATCTTCCAAGGTAAAGTAAGGTTTGACGTTGCATCTCTAACCCCTTACCACTTCCATATACACCACTTGGTCTTGTGAATCATGTCTAGGGACTCCAGAACCGAGGATGATATCTATGAAGAATCCATGATGAGCCACCACGACTATGACTCCACAAGTATAGAGGACATGATGGAGCACTACACCGACAATGGATCCGCATGCTTTGAGGACCCGGAGCATTGCACCTATGACGGCTCCACATGCATGGAAGACATGGAGCACGTCATCAACTATGGCTCCTCAAGCATGGAGGAATTGGAGCTCTACATCGACAATGGCTCCTCATGCATGGAACACTACACCGACAATGGCGCCACATGCTTGGGTGACATCGAGTACTACATCAACAACGACTCCCCAAGCATGGATGACTTTGAGTGCTACAACGACGACGCCTCACCAAGCATGGAGGACATGGCGAGCTTCATCCACTTCGAGGGCTCTTCCATGAGCCATGAAGAATACCTCCACCGCTTGGAGATGGAGGACTACTATGCCAAGCTAGCGGAGACGCCTCATCAAGAAACCATGACCTTCAAGGCCAAGTGTGCCACACCAAAGGGCACCACCTACTTCGATGATCCACCTCCAAGGCGTCAAGCGCCACCACCTACATGCCGTCATGCACCACCATCTCCAAGGCGACGAGCGCCATCACTTCCAAGCCACCAAGCACCACCATCTCCAAGGTGCCAAGCACCACAACCTCGAAGGCGTCAAGTGCATCTACCTCCTAGGCATCAAGTGCCACCAACTACAAAAAGAGCGGCGCCCCAACATCACCTTCCAAAAGAGGCACCAAGAAGCAAGAATCTTCATCAACATACATCCTCTCGTGATCATCGCCAACATCAAGAGGATACAAGACGTCGTTTAAGGCATCTTTGCCATGAAGACAAAGAATACATGTTGAGCACCATCCATAAGGCTCAACCAAGCTCAAGAATGCACCACCATCACAAGAAGAGTGCCAAGGACAAGGAGCATCGTCGCGAGCGCCATGTGGATGATCAAGTGCGCCATCTACATCAACCTTTGGCAAGGCACGCCAATGACCTCCGTAGACAGCATCATAAGGCACCTTCAACTACACGTGCCACCACCAAAATGGCACCAAGAGCAAGCTCTCCTCCACGCCATCAAGCTTCAACGCCAAGACTTGACGTCCTAGATGACGCATGCAACCTCATGGATGAGGAGGGCGAAGACCTCTACTTCGCCAAGTTGGACGAGTACATCAAGAGGACTACACAAGCCAAGGTGCAAGATGGCGACGACAAGGTCAAGAATGGTGAGCATGGGACTTTCCCTTCACCAAAGGAGGTGCAAGGAGTTGAGAGAACTGAGCCTACCCCTACATGCTTGAGTGATGATGTGGTGCCAATCCCATGTGAGTATGAGAGCCACTTAGCCCACTTGAGTGAAAACAAGAGTGAGATGAGTGACTCCACCATACGTGAGATTGAGTGCTTCCACTTGGAGGGCATGAGTGATACACCTAGTGATTTGAGAGTGGTAGTTGATAGGTCATGTGAGACCACTTTGATTTCTAACGACTTACCCTCTACCTCTAGTGTGTTATCCCATGATGTGCTAGGTTCCATGGATCAAGAAGCACCAAGTTTGGAGATGATGATGCCTCCTACCAAGAAGATGTACATGGTGGATGAAGATGATGCCATCCCCATATTGGATGAAGAAGTCGCCCACATGGAGGCCAATGCTACCACAACACCCACTTCATATGAGAGGTATGAACAAGGTAAAAATAAGGGTGTTGATGATACCATGATCCCACTAGTGGACATGATGACTTGCGATGATTGGCATGCTATGGATGATGTTTGTGATATCACATATGCTTCATTGATTTTTCCATGTGATACTTTGCCTTTGCATAATGTTGAGCATGTGAAATTATTTGATTGTGATGATGTTGCCATAGACATGCCATGCTCTAAACATTACGTTGATGATATCATTGCTTGCACTTTGTTGAACAATTGCTCTTTCCAATGTTTTGCTTGTAATGATGTTAGAAAATGGTATCCCTCGGATAATGCTTTGTCATGAGTGTTTCACAATTTCTCCCGTTGCTTGCAATAAGGTGAATAATTGCTCTGTCACTTGTTTTGCTTGCAACAATAATTCTCATATGGTTTATATTGAGATGGCCCCCATAGCTTTCTCAAATGTTGGAGATTTTGATGATTGCCATGATAAGCATGTTCCCCACTTGCACACTCACCATGCCTATTTTCATACTTGATTGACACTAATGGTGATGTGCACAAGAAGAGATACGTCATGATGGATGATGTGTTTCTCTACCAAGCACACACATTCTTCCTTTTGTGTTTCATGTGTGTAGGTACCCGCACAAGAATGTCAACCTCGGTTGAGCACGAGTTGACAAAAAGAGCTCTAGAGAGCATCCCCCACGTGAGTTCAAGATCAAACCTAGCTTTGATACCTTTTGCATGCTTTGCATCTTTCATGTTGACAAATTGCTCTTTCCTATGGTTTGATTGCAAGCATGTTAATGGTATTATTTCACCTTGTGACAATCATGTTTCATTGCTTTTGGATATGGATGCTTTGTGTGTTGCCACAAAAATGTTGAACAATTTCTCTTTCCGATGTTTCGTGTGCAACCATAATGCCATTTTGAGCATGTATTGTCATGAGAGCTTCCAAGTCTCTCGTATTATTGTTGCAACAAACATAAGGACCACTTGCTCTTTCATATGGTTTGTTTGCAAACATGTTGTTTTTTCTACCGCTTGCGATACTCATACTCCCATGATTTTGGCTTTTGATGATATGTGTATGGCATCCAACATATTGAACAATTGTTCTTTCCAATGGTTGGTTTGCACACATAATGATGTTGCTTTGGATATTCTTCCTCATGTGTTTTTGCCGAATTCTCCTAGCTTTGCATCAAAGATGTTGATCAAGATTTTAGTCATTTGCTTGGAGTGCCACACTAAGATGTTATATGGAGTTTTTGAGTTCCCACATTTGGATGATGTTCAATTAACTTCCATGCACTTTGACCTTGCATACGCATTTTGTTTGTGATACTTGAGTTGTGCTAATAGTGTTGTGAACAAGAATGGACATGCCACAAATGACATGCTCCTCTATCACACACAAACATATGTTGCTTGGTCTTTGTTGTGTGAAGGTACAATTACATACGTGTCAACCTCTATGGACAAAGAGTTGACAAGACGAATCGAAGAGAGTTACCTAGGGTTATCCTTCAATGATCTATCTCTATATCATAAGGTGACTTCCTTCTACTTGAGGACTCATGCTATAATCTTCATGAATTGGCTACTCTTTGAGTGTTGTTTCGCTTTTGTTGTGAGCTTTGTAGGCTTCATGTAAGGTGAAGGAACATTGAAGAGTTGCCACATCAAGCTTCTCAAGGACGACTATATGGTGAACCCCAGGATCAAGAAGGTCTCTCGACATCATCTTCTTAGGATGAGCATGAAGAGTCGAGGACGACTCTTTTTGAAGGGGGGAGCTGATGTAGCCCGTCCTGTGGACGCTACTACATCCATAACGCCAAGTCCCCAAGATCGTCCCCAAGTCAACCAAGTATATGGACCATGAGCAGCCAACTCTAGAACGAGAGTCTCCGTCATCATCGCCCCGGAGAGTCCGCCCGAATCCAGCCGGAGTGTCTGGCGCGACTCAGCCGAAGTGTCTGGCCTGCCCCAGCCCAAACCTGGCGTGGACATTCGGAAGGTCAAATCGGAGACTTCCCGGACACCGCCCGGAGTGTCCGGCCACCCCGGACTGTCCGGTCATGCCGACCCGGACTATCCGGCCCAAGTGATGGGCCTGCGAGCCAACAGCTGGGCCCTTGGCCCATGTACCCCTCTATTTCGCACCAAACCCTAGTTTTATGCCCAAACTACCCCTGAACTAGTGGCTGGCCTATAAATAGAGCCCCCACCCCCTCATGTATCCCTTAGGCATAGATGATAGACTAAACACAACCCCCCTATGTGGAATCTCTAGTTTTGCCTCATCCCCTTCTACCAAAGGGGATCGACTATCTTCACCACCTCGTCGGAGTTTACAATGCGCCTCCCTCGTTGTACAAGGCCTTGGCATCGGTGTCCCTTTGCCAATACATCAAGACCCTCTCCAAGGTGTTCTTCCCTCTCTGCTTGGGATTGACGGGAGCACGTTGACCGATCTTTCCTTGCGAGGATTCTATCGGACCGATGGCCACCGGTGAGAGCAATCGGCCTTGTATCATGTGTGTTTTGCGTGTGTTCATCGTGTTCTTCGCGAGGTGTGTGTCCGCTTCCGCTACCTTCTCCCTTTCCCCTCGCTTTCCCATCGATTTGACCACGAGATCCGTGAAGATCGGGCCACCCTAGAGGTTTGCCCTCATCATTCAGTGCATGTGCTCTCTTCCAAAAGCACATTGATCCACATGACCACACACACTCAGTTGATTCTATGATACAACTTCTGCCACACTAGTGCAACATGCAATGTGGAAGCTGATTCCCTATGTGTTTTTGGTCTCTATGACCATGGCTTGACACATGGAGTCCCTAGAGTCATAACATTTGTTTTTTCCCATGACATATGGATCCACTTGTGTCATTGCATGTGCTATCTTCCAAAACCACATTGATCCACATGACCACATACACTCCAGTGGATTCTGGGATACAACTTCTACCACACTCGTGCAACATGCAATGTGGAAGCTGCTTTCCTATGTATTTTTTGTCTCTATGACCATGGCTTCACAAATGGACTTCCTAGAGTCATTGGATTTGTTCTTTTCAAATGGCACATGGATCGACTGGTGTCATTGCATGTGCTCTCTACCAAAACCACATTGATCCACATGACCATACACACTCTAGTGGATTCTATGATGCAACTTCTGCCATACCGGGTCAACATGCAATGTGGAAGCTTCTTCCCTATATGTTTTTGGTCTCTATGACCATGGCTTCACACATGGAATGCCTAGAGTCATTGCATTTGTTCTTTTCCCGTGACACACGGATTCGCTGTTGTCACTGCATGTGCTCTCATCCAAAACCAATTATTCCACATGACCACACACACTCCAAAGGATTCTGTGATGCAACTTCTTCCACACTAGTGCAACATGCAATGTGGAAGCTTCTTCCCTATGTATTTTTGGTCTCTATGACAATGCCATACACCCAAGTGGATTCTGTGATGCAAATTTTAGCCCACTGGTGCAACATGCAATGTGACAGCTTCTTCCCTATGTTTTTTTGTCTCTATGACCATGGCTTGATACATGGAGTCCCTATATTGCATGTGCTCTATTCCAAAACAACATTGATTCACATGACCATACACCCAAGTGGATTCTGTGATCCAACTTCAGCCAAACTGGTGCAACATGCAATGTGATACATGGAGTCCCTAGAGTCATTGCAATTGTTCTTTTCCCATGACACATGGATCCACTAGTTTTAGTGCATGTGCTCTCTTCCAAAAGCACATTGATCCGCATGACCAGACAGACTCAGTTGATTCTATGATACAACTTCTGCCACACTGGTGCAACATGCAATGTGGAAGCTGATTCCCTATGTGTTTTTGGTCTCTGTGACCACGGCTTGACACATGGAGTCCCTAGAGTCATTGCATTTGTTTTTCCCATGACATATGGATCCACTTGTGTCATTGCATGTGCTCTCTTCCAAAACCACATTGATCCACATGACCACACACACTCCAGTAGATTCTCTGATGCAACTTCTGCCACACTCGTGCAAAATGCAATGTGGAAGCTGCTTCCCTATGTGTTTTTTGTCTCTATGACCATGGCTTGACACATGGAGTCCCTAGAGTCATTGCATTTGTTCCTTTCCCATGACACATGGATCCACTGGTGTCATTGTATGTGCCCTCTTCCAAAACCACATTGATCCACATGACCACACATACTCTAGTGGAATGTGTGATGCAACTTCTGCCACACTGATGCAACATGCAATGTGGAAGCTGCTTCCCTATGTGTTTTTGGTCTCTGCGACCACGGCTTGACATATGGAGTCCCTAGAGTCATTGTATTTGTTTTTTCCCATGACATATGGATCCACTTGTGTCATTGCATGTGCTCTCTTCCAAAATCACATTGATCCACATGACCACACACACTCTTGTGGATTCTTTGATTCAACTTCTGCCACACTCATGCAACATGCAATGTGGAAGCTGCTTCCCTATGTGTTTTTGGTCTCTATGACCATGGCTTGACACATGGAGTTCCTAGAGTCATTGCATTTGTTCTTTTCCCATGACACATGGATCCACTAGTGTCATTGCATGGGCTCTCTACCAAAACCACATTGATCCACATGACCACACACACTCCTGTGAATTCTTTGATGCAACTTCTACCACACTAGTGCGACATGCAATGTGGAAGCTTCTTCCCTATATGTTTTTGGTCTCTATGACCATGGCTTCACACATGGAATGTCTAGAGTCAATGATTTGTTCTTTTCCCGTGACACATGTATTCGCTGTTTTCATTGCATCTGCTCTCTTCCAAAACCACATTGATCCACAAGAACACACACACTCTAGAGGATTCTGTGATGCAAGTTCTGCCACACTGGTGCAACATGTAATGTGGAAGCTTCTTCCTTATGTCTTTTTGGTCTCTGTGACAATAGCTTGACACATGGAGTTCCCAGAGTTAATGCATTTGTTCTTTTCCCATGACACATGGATCCACCAGTGTCATTGCATGTGCTCTCTTCCAAAACCAATTGATCCACAAGACCACACACACTCCAGAGGATTTTGTGATGCAACTTCTTCCACACTGGTGCAACATGCACTGTGGAAGCTTCTTCCCTATGTCCTTTTTGTCTCTATGACAATGGCTTGATACATGGAGTTCCTAGAGTCAATGAATTTGTTCTTTTCCTGTGACACATGGATACCCTAGTGTCATTGCATGTGCTCTCTTCGAAAACCACACTGATCCACGTGACCACACTCACTCTAGTGGATTCTGAGATGCAACTTCTGCCACACTGGTTCAACATGCAATGTGAAAGCTGCTTCCCTATGTGTTTATTGTCACTATGACCATCGCTTGATACATGGAGTCCCTAGAGACATTGCATTTGTTATTTTCCCATGACACATGGATCCACTAGTTTCAGTGCATGTGCTCTCTTCAAAAACCACATTGATCTACATGACCATATACCCAAGTGGATTCTATGATGCAACTTCTGCCACACTCGTGCAACATGCAATGTGAAAGCTTCTTCCCTATGTTTTTTGTCTCTATGACCATGGCTTGATATATGGAGTCCCTAGATTCATTGCATTTGCTCTTTTCCCATGACACATGGATCCACTAGTTTCAGCGCATGTGCTCTCTTCAAAAACCACATTGATCTACATGACCATACACCCAAGTGGATTCTGTGATGCAAATTCTGCCACACTCGTGCAACATGCAATGTGAAAGCTTCTTCCCTATGTTTTTTGTCTCTATGACCATGGATTGATACATGGAGTCCCTAAAGTCATTGCATTTGTTCTTTTCCCATGACACATGGATCCACTAGTTTGAGTGCATGTTCTCTCTTCCAAAATCACATTGATCCACATGACCACACACACTCAGTTGATTATATGATACAACTTTTGCCACACTGATGCAACATGCAATGTGGAAGTTGCTTCCCTATGTGTTTTTGGTCTCTATGGCCACGTCATGACACATGGAGTCCCTAGAGTCATTCAATTGTTTTTCCCATGACATATGGATCCACCTGTGTCATTGCATGTGCTCTCTTCCAAAACCACATTGATCCACATGACCACACATACTACGGTGGATTCTGTAATGCAACTTCTGCCATACTCGTGCAACATGCAATGTGGAAGCTGCTTCCCTATGTGTTTTTGGTATCTATGACCACGTCTTGACACATGGAGTCCCTAGAGTCATTGCATTTGTTTTTCCCATGACATATGGATCCACCAGTGTCATTACATGTGCTCTCTTCCAAAACCACATTGATCCACATGACCACACACACTCTAATAGATTTTGTGATTCAACTTCTGCCACACTCATGCAACATGCAATGTGGAAGTTGCTTCCCTATGTGTTTTTGGTCTCTGTCACCATAGCTTGACACATTGAGTTCCTAGAGTCATTGCAATTGTTTTTTTCCCATACCACATGGATCCACTAGTGTCATTGCATGTGCTCTATGCCAAAACCACATTGATCCACATGACCACACATACTCTAGTGGAATGTGTGATGCAACTTCTACCACACTGATGCAACATGCAATGTGGAAGCTGCTTCCCTATGTGTTTTTGGTCTCTGTGACCACGACATGACACATGGAGTCCCTAGAGTCATTTCATTTGTTTTTCCCATGACATATGGATCCACCTGTGTCATTGCATGTGCTCTCTTCCAAAACCACATTGATCCACATGACCACACATACTACGGTGGATTCTGTAATGCAACTTCTGCCACACTCGTGCAACATGCAATGTGGAAGCTGCTTCCCTATGTGTTTTTGGTCTCTGTGACCACGGCTTAAAACATGGAGTTCCTAGAGTCAATAAATTTGTTCTTTTCCCATGACACATGGATACACTAGTGTCATTGCATGTGCTCTCTTCCAAAACCACATTGATCCACATGACCGCACACACTCCAATGGATTCTGAGATGCAACTTCTGCCACACTGGTGGAACATGCAATGTGAAAGCTTCTTCCCTATGTGTTTTTTGTCTCTATGACCATGGCTTGACACATGGAGTTCCTAGAGTCATTGCAATTGTTCTTTTCCCATACCACATGGATCCACTGGTGTCATTGCATGTGCTCTCTGCCAAAATCACATTGATCCACATGACCACACACACTCTAGTGGATTATGTGATGCAACTTCTACCACACTAGTGCGACATGCAATGTCGAAGCTTCTTCCCTATGTGTTTTTGGTCTCTATGACCATGGCTTCACACATGGAATGCCTAGAGTCATTGCATTTGTTCTTTTCCCGTGACACATGGATTTGCTGTTGTCATTGCATCTGCTCTCTTCTAAAATCACATTGATGCACATGACCACACACACTCCAGAGGATTCTGTGATGCAACTTCTGCCACACTGGTGCAACATGCAATGTGGAAGCTTCTTCTTTATGTCTTTTTGGTCTCTGTGACAATAGCTTGACACATGGAGTTCCTAGTGTCAATGCATTTGTTCTTTCCCATGACACATGGATCCACCAGTGTCATTGCATGTGCTCTATTCCAAAACCACATTGATCCACATGACCATACACCCAAGTGGATTCTCTGATGCAACTTCTACCACACTGGTGCAACATGCAATGTGAAAGCTTCTTCCCTATGTGTTTTTTTGTCTCTATGACCATGGCTTGATACATGGAGTCCCTAGAGTCGTTGCATTTGTTCTTTTCCCATGACACATGGATCCACTAGTTTCAGTGCATTTGCTCTCTTCCAAAAGCACATTGATCCACATGACCACACACACTCAGTTGATTCTATGATACAACTTCTGCCACAATGGTGCAACATGCAATGTGGAAGCTGATTCCCTATGTGTTTTTGGTCTTTGTGACCACGACTTGACACATGGAGTCCCTAGAGTCATTGGATTTGTTTTTTCCCATGACATATGGATCCACTTGTGTCATTGTCTGTGCTCTCTTCCAAAACCACATTGATCCACATGACCACACACACTCCAGTGGATTCTGTGATGCAACTTCTACCAGACTCGTGCAATATGCAATGTGGAAGCTGCTTCCCTATGTGTTTTTTGTCTCTATGACCATGGCGTGACACATGGACTTCCTAGATTCATTGCATGTGCTCACTGCCAAAACCACGTTGATCCACAAGACCATACGAACTTTAGTGGATTCTATGATGCAACTTCCGACACACTGGTGCAGCATGCAATGTGGAAGCTTCTTCCCTATGTCGTTTTGGTCTCTATGACAATGGCTTGACACATGGAATGCCTAGAGTCACTGCATTTGTTCTTTTCCCATGACACATGGATTCGCTGTTGTCATTGCATGTGCTCTCTTTCAAAACCAGTTGATCCAAAAGACCACACACACTCTAGAGGATTATTTGATGCAACTTCCGACACACTGGTGCAGCATGCAATGTGGAAGCTTCTTCCCTATGTCTTTTTGGTCTCTATGACAATGGCTTGACAGATGGAGTTCCTAGAGTCAATAAATTTGTTCTTTTCCCATGACACATGGATACACTAGTGTCATTGCATGTGCTCTCTTCCAAAACCACATTGATCCACATGACCGCACACACTCCAATGGATTCTGAGATGCAACTTCTGCCACACTGGTGGAACATGCAATGTGAAAGCTTCTTCCCTATGTGTTTTTTGTCTCTATGACCATGGCTTGACACATGGAGTTCCTAGAGTCATTGCAATTGTTCTTTTCCCATACCACATGGATCCACTGGTGTCATTGCATGTGCTCTCTGCCAAAATCACATTGATCCACATGACCACACACACTCTAGTGGATTATGTGATGCAACTTCTACCACACTAGTGCGACATGCAATGTCGAAGCTTCTTCCCTATATGTTTTTGGTCTCTATGACCATGGCTTCACACATGGAATGCCTAGAGTCATTGCATTTGTTCTTTTCCCGTGACACATGGATTTGCTGTTGTCATTGCATCTGCTCTCTTCTAAAATCACATTGATGCACATGACCACACACACTCCAGAGGATTCTGTGATGCAACTTCTGCCACACTGGTGCAACATGCAATGTGGAAGCTTCTTCTTTATGTCTTTTTGGTCTCTGTGACAATAGCTTGACACATGGAGTTCCTAGTGTCAATGCATTTGTTCTTTCCCATGACACATGGATCCACCAGTGTCATTGCATGTGCTCTATTCCAAAACCACATTGATCCACATGACCATACACCCAAGTGGATTCTCTGATGCAACTTCTACCACACTGGTGCAACATGCAATGTGAAAGCTTCTTCCCTATGTGTTTTTTTGTCTCTATGACCATGGCTTGATACATGGAGTCCCTAGAGTCGTTGCATTTGTTCTTTTCCCATGACACATGGATCCACTAGTTTCAGTGCATTTGCTCTCTTCCAAAAGCACATTGATCCACATGACCACACACACTCAGTTGATTCTATGATACAACTTCTGCCACAATGGTGCAACATGCAATGTGGAAGCTGATTCCCTATGTGTTTTTGGTCTTTGTGACCACGACTTGACACATGGAGTCCCTAGAGTCATTGGATTTGTTTTTTCCCATGACATATGGATCCACTTGTGTCATTGTCTGTGCTCTCTTCCAAAACCACATTGATCCACATGACCACACACACTCCAGTGGATTCTGTGATGCAACTTCTACCAGACTCGTGCAATATGCAATGTGGAAGCTGCTTCCCTATGTGTTTTTTGTCTCTATGACCATGGCGTGACACATGGACTTCCTAGATTCATTGCATGTGCTCACTGCCAAAACCACGTTGATCCACAAGACCATACGAACTTTAGTGGATTCTATGATGCAACTTCCGACACACTGGTGCAGCATGCAATGTGGAAGCTTCTTCCCTATGTCGTTTTGGTCTCTATGACAATGGCTTGACACATGGAATGCCTAGAGTCACTGCATTTGTTCTTTTCCCATGACACATGGATTCGCTGTTGTCATTGCATGTGCTCTCTTTCAAAACCAGTTGATCCAAAAGACCACACACACTCTAGAGGATTATTTGATGCAACTTCCGACACACTGGTGCAGCATGCAATGTGGAAGCTTCTTCCCTATGTCTTTTTGGTCTCTATGACAATGGCTTGACAGATGGAGTTCCTAGAGTCAATAAATTTGTTCTTTTCCCATGACACATGGATACACTAGTGTCATTGCATGTGCTCTCTTCCAAAACCACATTGATCCACATGACCGCACACACTCCAATGGATTCTGAGATGCAACTTCTGCCACACTGGTGGAACATGCAATGTGAAAGCTTCTTCCCTATGTGTTTTTTGTCTCTATGACCATGGCTTGACACATGGAGTTCCTAGAGTCATTGCAATTGTTCTTTTCCCATACCACATGGATCCACTGGTGTCATTGCATGTGCTCTCTGCCAAAATCACATTGATCCACATGACCACACACACTCTAGTGGATTATGTGATGCAACTTCTACCACACTAGTGCGACATGCAATGTCGAAGCTTCTTCCCTATATGTTTTTGGTCTCTATGACCATGGCTTCACACATGGAATGCCTAGAGTCATTGCATTTGTTCTTTTCCCGTGACACATGGATTTGCTGTTGTCATTGCATCTGCTCTCTTCTAAAATCACATTGATGCACATGACCACACACACTCCAGAGGATTCTGTGATGCAACTTCTGCCACACTGGTGCAACATGCAATGTGGAAGCTTCTTCTTTATGTCTTTTTGGTCTCTGTGACAATAGCTTGACACATGGAGTTCCTAGTGTCAATGCATTTGTTCTTTCCCATGACACATGGATCCACCAGTGTCATTGCATGTGCTCTATTCCAAAACCACATTGATCCACATGACCATACACCCAAGTGGATTCTCTGATGCAACTTCTACCACACTGGTGCAACATGCAATGTGAAAGCTTCTTCCCTATGTGTTTTTTTGTCTCTATGACCATGGCTTGATACATGGAGTCCCTAGAGTCGTTGCATTTGTTCTTTTCCCATGACACATGGATCCACTAGTTTCAGTGCATTTGCTCTCTTCCAAAAGCACATTGATCCACATGACCACACACACTCAGTTGATTCTATGATACAACTTCTGCCACAATGGTGCAACATGCAATGTGGAAGCTGATTCCCTATGTGTTTTTGGTCTTTGTGACCACGACTTGACACATGGAGTCCCTAGAGTCATTGGATTTGTTTTTTCCCATGACATATGGATCCACTTGTGTCATTGTCTGTGCTCTCTTCCAAAACCACATTGATCCACATGACCACACACACTCCAGTGGATTCTGTGATGCAACTTCTACCAGACTCGTGCAATATGCAATGTGGAAGCTGCTTCCCTATGTGTTTTTTGTCTCTATGACCATGGCGTGACACATGGACTTCCTAGATTCATTGCATGTGCTCACTGCCAAAACCACGTTGATCCACAAGACCATACGAACTTTAGTGGATTCTATGATGCAACTTCCGACACACTGGTGCAGCATGCAATGTGGAAGCTTCTTCCCTATGTCGTTTTGGTCTCTATGACAATGGCTTGACACATGGAATGCCTAGAGTCACTGCATTTGTTCTTTTCCCATGACACATGGATTCGCTGTTGTCATTGCATGTGCTCTCTTTCAAAACCAGTTGATCCAAAAGACCACACACACTCTAGAGGATTATTTGATGCAACTTCCGACACACTGGTGCAGCATGCAATGTGGAAGCTTCTTCCCTATGTCTTTTTGGTCTCTATGACAATGGCTTGACAGATGGAGTTCCTAGAGTCAATAAATTTGTTCTTTTCCCATGACACATGGATACACTAGTGTCATTGCATGTGCTCTCTTCCAAAACCACATTGATCCACATGACCGCACACACTCCAATGGATTCTGAGATGCAACTTCTGCCACACTGGTGGAACATGCAATGTGAAAGCTTCTTCCCTATGTGTTTTTTGTCTCTATGACCATGGCTTGACACATGGAGTTCCTAGAGTCATTGCAATTGTTCTTTTCCCATACCACATGGATCCACTGGTGTCATTGCATGTGCTCTCTGCCAAAATCACATTGATCCACATGACCACACACACTCTAGTGGATTATGTGATGCAACTTCTACCACACTAGTGCGACATGCAATGTCGAAGCTTCTTCCCTATATGTTTTTGGTCTCTATGACCATGGCTTCACACATGGAATGCCTAGAGTCATTGCATTTGTTCTTTTCCCGTGACACATGGATTTGCTGTTGTCATTGCATCTGCTCTCTTCTAAAATCACATTGATGCACATGACCACACACACTCCAGAGGATTCTGTGATGCAACTTCTGCCACACTGGTGCAACATGCAATGTGGAAGCTTCTTCTTTATGTCTTTTTGGTCTCTGTGACAATAGCTTGACACATGGAGTTCCTAGTGTCAATGCATTTGTTCTTTCCCATGACACATGGATCCACCAGTGTCATTGCATGTGCTCTATTCCAAAACCACATTGATCCACATGACCATACACCCAAGTGGATTCTCTGATGCAACTTCTACCACACTGGTGCAACATGCAATGTGAAAGCTTCTTCCCTATGTGTTTTTTTGTCTCTATGACCATGGCTTGATACATGGAGTCCCTAGAGTCGTTGCATTTGTTCTTTTCCCATGACACATGGATCCACTAGTTTCAGTGCATTTGCTCTCTTCCAAAAGCACATTGATCCACATGACCACACACACTCAGTTGATTCTATGATACAACTTCTGCCACAATGGTGCAACATGCAATGTGGAAGCTGATTCCCTATGTGTTTTTGGTCTTTGTGACCACGACTTGACACATGGAGTCCCTAGAGTCATTGGATTTGTTTTTTCCCATGACATATGGATCCACTTGTGTCATTGTCTGTGCTCTCTTCCAAAACCACATTGATCCACATGACCACACACACTCCAGTGGATTCTGTGATGCAACTTCTACCAGACTCGTGCAATATGCAATGTGGAAGCTGCTTCCCTATGTGTTTTTTGTCTCTATGACCATGGCGTGACACATGGACTTCCTAGATTCATTGCATGTGCTCACTGCCAAAACCACGTTGATCCACATGACCATACGAACTTTAGTGGATTCTGTGATGCAACTTCCGACACACTGGTGCAGCATGCAATGTGGAAGCTTCTTCCCTATGTCTTTTTGGTCTCTATGACAATGGCTTGACACATGGAATGCCTAGAGTCACTGCATTTGTTCTTTTCCCATGACACATGGATTCGCTGTTGTCATTGCATGTGCTCTCTGTCAAAACCAATTGATCCAAAATCCCACACACACTCTAGAGGATTATTTGATGCAACTTCCGACACACTGGTGCAGCATGCAATGTGGAAGCTTCTTCCCTATGTCTTTTTGGTCTCTATGACAATGGCTTGACAGATGGAGTTCCTAGAGTCAATAAATTTGTTCTTTTCCCATGACACATGGATACACTAGTGTCATTGCATGTGCTCTCTTCCAAAACCACATTGATCCACATGACCGCACACACTCCAATGGATTCTGAGATGCAACTTCTGCCACACTGGTGGAACATGCAATGTGAAAGCTTCTTCCCTATGTGTTTTTTGTCTCTATGACCATGGCTTGATACATGGAGTCCTTAGAGTCATTGCATTTGTTATTATCCCATGACACATGGATCCACTAGTTTCAGTGCATGTGCTCTCTTCCAAAACCACATTGATCCACATGACCACACACACTCAGTTGATTCTATGATACAACTTCTGCCACGCTGGTGCAACATGCAATGTGGAAGCTGCTTCCCTATGTGTTTTTGGTCTCTGTAACCATGGCTTGACACATGGAGTTCCTAGAGTCATTGCATTTGTTCTTTTCCCGTGACACATGGATTTGCTGTTGTCATTGCATCTGCTCTCTTCTAAAATCACATTGATGCACATGACCACACACACTCCAGAGGATTCTGTGATGCAACTTCTGCCACACTGGTGCAACATGCAATGTGGAAGCTTCTTCTTTATGTCTTTTTGGTCTCTGTGACAATAGCTTGACACATGGAGTTCCTAGTGTCAATGCATTTGTTCTTTCCCATGACACATGGATCCACCAGTGTCATTGCATGTGCTCTATTCCAAAACCACATTGATCCACATGACCATACACCCAAGTGGATTCTCTGATGCAACTTCTACCACACTGGTGCAACATGCAATGTGAAAGCTTCTTCCCTATGTGTTTTTTTGTCTCTATGACCATGGCTTGATACATGGAGTCCCTAGAGTCGTTGCATTTGTTCTTTTCCCATGACACATGGATCCACTAGTTTCAGTGCATTTGCTCTCTTCCAAAAGCACATTGATCCACATGACCACACACACTCAGTTGATTCTATGATACAACTTCTGCCACAATGGTGCAACATGCAATGTGGAAGCTGATTCCCTATGTGTTTTTGGTCTTTGTGACCACGACTTGACACATGGAGTCCCTAGAGTCATTGGATTTGTTTTTTCCCATGACATATGGATCCACTTGTGTCATTGTCTGTGCTCTCTTCCAAAACCACATTGATCCACATGACCACACACACTCCAGTGGATTCTGTGATGCAACTTCTACCAGACTCGTGCAATATGCAATGTGGAAGCTGCTTCCCTATGTGTTTTTTGTCTCTATGACCATGGCGTGACACATGGACTTCCTAGATTCATTGCATGTGCTCACTGCCAAAACCACGTTGATCCACAAGACCATACGAACTTTAGTGGATTCTATGATGCAACTTCCGACACACTGGTGCAGCATGCAATGTGGAAGCTTCTTCCCTATGTCGTTTTGGTCTCTATGACAATGGCTTGACACATGGAATGCCTAGAGTCACTGCATTTGTTCTTTTCCCATGACACATGGATTCGCTGTTGTCATTGCATGTGCTCTCTTTCAAAACCAGTTGATCCAAAAGACCACACACACTCTAGAGGATTATTTGATGCAACTTCCGACACACTGGTGCAGCATGCAATGTGGAAGCTTCTTCCCTATGTCTTTTTGGTCTCTATGACAATGGCTTGACAGATGGAGTTCCTAGAGTCAATAAATTTGTTCTTTTCCCATGACACATGGATACACTAGTGTCATTGCATGTGCTCTCTTCCAAAACCACATTGATCCACATGACCGCACACACTCCAATGGATTCTGAGATGCAACTTCTGCCACACTGGTGGAACATGCAATGTGAAAGCTTCTTCCCTATGTGTTTTTTGTCTCTATGACCATGGCTTGACACATGGAGTTCCTAGAGTCATTGCAATTGTTCTTTTCCCATACCACATGGATCCACTGGTGTCATTGCATGTGCTCTCTGCCAAAATCACATTGATCCACATGACCACACACACTCTAGTGGATTATGTGATGCAACTTCTACCACACTAGTGCGACATGCAATGTCGAAGCTTCTTCCCTATATGTTTTTGGTCTCTATGACCATGGCTTCACACATGGAATGCCTAGAGTCATTGCATTTGTTCTTTTCCCGTGACACATGGATTTGCTGTTGTCATTGCATCTGCTCTCTTCTAAAATCACATTGATGCACATGACCACACACACTCCAGAGGATTCTGTGATGCAACTTCTGCCACACTGGTGCAACATGCAATGTGGAAGCTTCTTCTTTATGTCTTTTTGGTCTCTGTGACAATAGCTTGACACATGGAGTTCCTAGTGTCAATGCATTTGTTCTTTCCCATGACACATGGATCCACCAGTGTCATTGCATGTGCTCTATTCCAAAACCACATTGATCCACATGACCATACACCCAAGTGGATTCTCTGATGCAACTTCTACCACACTGGTGCAACATGCAATGTGAAAGCTTCTTCCCTATGTGTTTTTTTGTCTCTATGACCATGGCTTGATACATGGAGTCCCTAGAGTCGTTGCATTTGTTCTTTTCCCATGACACATGGATCCACTAGTTTCAGTGCATTTGCTCTCTTCCAAAAGCACATTGATCCACATGACCACACACACTCAGTTGATTCTATGATACAACTTCTGCCACAATGGTGCAACATGCAATGTGGAAGCTGATTCCCTATGTGTTTTTGGTCTTTGTGACCACGACTTGACACATGGAGTCCCTAGAGTCATTGGATTTGTTTTTTCCCATGACATATGGATCCACTTGTGTCATTGTCTGTGCTCTCTTCCAAAACCACATTGATCCACATGACCACACACACTCCAGTGGATTCTGTGATGCAACTTCTACCAGACTCGTGCAATATGCAATGTGGAAGCTGCTTCCCTATGTGTTTTTTGTCTCTATGACCATGGCGTGACACATGGACTTCCTAGATTCATTGCATGTGCTCACTGCCAAAACCACGTTGATCCACATGACCATACGAACTTTAGTGGATTCTGTGATGCAACTTCCGACACACTGGTGCAGCATGCAATGTGGAAGCTTCTTCCCTATGTCTTTTTGGTCTCTATGACAATGGCTTGACACATGGAATGCCTAGAGTCACTGCATTTGTTCTTTTCCCATGACACATGGATTCGCTGTTGTCATTGCATGTGCTCTCTGTCAAAACCAATTGATCCAAAATCCCACACACACTCTAGAGGATTATTTGATGCAACTTCCGACACACTGGTGCAACATGCAATGTGGAAGCTTCTTCCCTATGTCTTTTTGGTCTCTATGACAATGGCTTGACAGATGGAGTTCCTAGAGTCAATAAATTTGTTCTTTTCCCATGACACATGGATACACTAGTGTCATTGCATGTGCTCTCTTCCAAAACCACATTGATCCACATGACCGCACACACTCCAATGGATTCTGAGATGCAACTTCTGCCACACTGGTGGAACATGCAATGTGAAAGCTTCTTCCCTATGTGTTTTTTGTCTCTATGACCATGGCTTGATACATGGAGTCCTTAGAGTCATTGCATTTGTTATTATCCCATGACACATGGATCCACTAGTTTCAGTGCATGTGCTCTCTTCCAAAACCACATTGATCCACATGACCACACACACTCAGTTGATTCTATGATACAACTTCTGCCACGCTGGTGCAACATGCAATGTGGAAGCTGCTTCCCTATGTGTTTTTGGTCTCTGTAACCATGGCTTGACACATGGAGTTCCTAGAGTCATTGCATTTGTTCTTTTCTCATGACACACAGATCCACTAGTGTCATTGCATGTGCTCTCTACCAAAACCACATTGATCCACATGACCACACACACTCTAGTGGATTTTGTGATGCAACTTCTGCCACACTAGGGCAACATGCAATGTGGAAGCTGCTTCCCTATATGTTTTTGTCTCTGTGACCATGGCTTCATACATATAGTTCCTAGAGTCATTGCATTTGTTCTTTTCCCGTGACACATGGATCCACTGTTGTCAGTGCATGTGCTCTCTTCCAAAACCACATTGATCCACATGACCACACACGCTCAAGTGGATTTTCTGATGCAACTTCTGCCACAGTCGTGCAACATGCAATGTGGAAGCTGCTTCCCTATGTGATTTTGGTCTCTGAAACTGTTGAGGGCAAACCTCTAGGGTGGCCCGATCTTTCACGATTCCCTTTCAAATCGAGGGTGGAGTGCGGGGGAAGGACGGAAGGATGAACATGACGAACACACGCATGAAGAACGCGATGAACACACACACGCAAAACCACGATAAACACCAATAGCTCACGCCGCTGATGACCGGTCCGGCGCAATCCCTAGGATCGGCGTCGGGTGGAGGACTCTCTCTCGAACCGGCACGGCGAGAGGGGAGACTCGGTGAGATCTTGACGTCTAGGCAAAGGGACACCGATGCCTAGGCCTTGTACAACGCGGAGGCATGATGCAAACTCCAACGAGGTTTGGGGATATTGGTGCTCCTTAGTCAAGGAGCATGAGGCAAGAATTAGATAGATCCACAAAGGGGTTTCCACTAATTCCAATATCAAGCCTAGGGTTTACAATGGAGGTGGGGGTCTATATATAGGCCATCCACAAGTTCAGGGGTAATTCAGGCATTAAAGTAGAGTTCTGGGCGAAGTAGAGGGGTACATGGGCCATAGGGCACAGCTAGGCTCACAGGCCCATCGCTTGGGCCGGACAGTCCGGGTCGGCACGGCCGGACAGTCCAGGGTGACTGGACACTCCGGGTGGTGTCCGGGGAGTGTCCGATTTGACCTTCTGAATGTCCACGCCAGGCCCGGGCTCGGGCAGGCTGGACACTCCAGCTGAGTCGCGTCGGACACTCCGGTTGCGCCGGACACTCCGGCTGGATTCGGGCGGACACTCCGGCTCAGGTAGCTTCAGCTCAGGTGCAGCTTCAGGGCTCGTGGGTCGACGCGGCGAGGGTTCGTACCTGATGATGCACAGAGTAGAGGTATGAAGTAGTACGCCATCCAAGGATGTATCGAATTGGCACAAGGAGAGGAGTGAGTTCACCTTAGCTTGTAGGAGTTTAGCTCGGGCACGAGTCATGGGTCCACTTGGGGGACTTGTTGGTGTAGATGTAGAAGCGTCCGTATGACGGGCTGCATCAGCTCCCCCCCTTGGGAAAGAGTCATCCTCGACTCTTCATGGATATCATCTTGCACATCTCCATGGTAGGGTGAGAGATCCTTGACATTGAATGTATTGCTTGCAAGGTACTTGGAGGTCGGAATGTCGATGATGTAGGCGTTGTTGTTGATTCGTTTGAGGACCTTGAAGGGACCATCTCCTCTTGGCTTGAGCTTGGAGTCACGTTCCTTGGGGAAGCGGTCCTTGCTTAGGTGTATCCACACAAGGTCACCTTCTTGAAATATCATCTCCTTCTTGTCCTTGTTTAACCTTGAAGCTTGGCGAAGGACTTGTTGTTCGATAGTAGCTCTTGGTTCTTCATGAAGCATCTTCGTAGCTTGTGCGTGCTTCTCGACGTCCATGTTTGTGCGCTCGTGGAGAGGTAGTGGTAGGATGTCGAGAGCGGTGAGGGCCTCGAAACCATAGACGATCATGAATGGACTCATCTTGGTTGTCGAGTGCTTGGCTCGATTGTAGGAGAACTCGGCGTGTGGAATGCATTCCTCCCAATCCTTCAGGTTTTTCTTGATCAACACACGAAGGAGAGTTCCGAGGCTTCGGTTGACAACTTCGGTTTGTCCATCAGTTTGAGGATGTGATGCGGATGAGAAGAGGAACTTGACGCCGAGATTGGCCATGAGGGTCTTCCACAAGTAGATCATGAATTTGACGTCGCGGTCGGAGACGATTGTCCTTGCCACACCGTGAAGACGGACGATTTCCCTAAAAACAGATTGGCAACATGTGAAGCATCGTCGGTCTTATGGCACGGTATGAAGTGTGCCATATTGGAAAAAACGATCCACAACAACGAATATAGAATCATGACCATGCTTAGATCTAGGCAATCCTAACACAAAATCCATGCTAATGTCGGACCAAGGTGTATGAGGAATAGGCAATGGCATATAAAGACCATAGGGATTAGCTTGTGACTTAGCTTGAACACATATCGTGCATCATTGAACATAGCGCTCCACGTCACGCTTCATCTTGGGCCAAAAGTAGTGATTGGAGAGCATGTCCAATGTCTTGTTGCGACCAAAGTGACCCATAAGGCCTCCACCATGAGATTCTTGGAGAAGCAAAAGTTTAAGCGACGACTTCGGAATGCATAACTTGTTTTGTTTAAAAAGAAAGCCCTTATGCAAAAAGAAATCATCAACTCCCTTGTCAATGGAGCACTTAGCAAAAATTGGTTCAAAGAACGGGTCGGAAGCATACAAAGATTTTATTTCCTCAAGACCCAACACGTTGATTTCAAGTCTCGTAAGAAGGCTTGTATGTTTGCGAGACAATGCATCCGCAACTACATTATCTTTGCCCTTCTTATACTTGACAATGTACAGAAAAGACTCCATGAACTCAACCACTTAGCATGTCTCTTGCTCAAGTTAGCTTGGCCTTTGAGATATTTCAACGACTCGTGGTCGGAATGTATGATAAATTCCTTAGGCCAAAGGTAGTGTTGCCAAACTTGAAGGACACGAACTAAGGCAAAAAGATCTTTGTCATAAATCGGGTAGTTAAGGCGAGCACCATCAAGTTTTTCGCTATGGTAGGCTATAGGACGTCCGTTTTGCATAAGGACTCCTCCAATGCCAATACCACTAGCACCACACTCTATCTCAAAAGTTTTTGTGAAATCCAGTAAAGCAAGAAGAGGTGCTTCGGTGAGCCTCTTTTTAAGTTCATCAAAAGCTTTTTGTTGTGCTTTGCCCCACACGAAGGTGACATTCTTTTTGGTCAATTCATTAAGGGGACAAGCAATGGTTGAAAAGTCTTTCACAAAGCGACGAGAGAAACCGGCCAACCCATGAAAACTTCGGAGTTCACTCACATTTGTTGGTATGGGCCAATCTGGTATGTCCTTTACCCTGGAAACATCAACTTCAATTCCCTTCGAAGAAACGACAAATCCAAGAAAAATCAACTTGTCTTTAGCAAAAGTGCACTTGGGAAGATTAGCATAAAGCTTTTCATGTCGAAGGATTTGCAAAACTTCCTTGACATGTGTTATATGGTCCTGAAGTGATTTGCTATAAACAAGAATATCATCAAAATAGACAACAACACTTTTTCCAATGAGAGAACGCAAGATGTGATTCATAAGGCGCATGAAGGTGGATGGGGCATTTGATAAACCAAAGGGAATAACCAACCATTCATAGAGACCAAGTTTGGTCTTGAAGGCGGTTTTCCACTCATCACCTTCAGCCATGCGTATTTGATGGTAACTACTATGAAGATCAATTTTCGAAAAAATAGTGGCTCCACACAACTCATCAAGCATGTCATCTAGACGTGGTATGGGATGTCGATAACGCACGGTGATAGCATTGATTGGATGGCAGTCCATGCATAACCGTAACGTATCATCCGTCTTTGGAACAAGAATCACGGGTACGACACTTGGACTAGTGCTAACTTGGATCAAACCTTTGGAGACGAGTTGGTTGATTTGATGTTCAATCTCCTTTGTCTCCTCCGGGTTCGTGCGGTAAGCGGCGCGGTTTGGAAGTGGTGCACCGGGGATGAGGTCAATGCGATGTTCGATGCCGCGAAGAGGAAGTAGTCCATGTGGAAGCTCTTCGGGGAACACATCCTTGAATTCCTGCAAAACACTCATCAAAGATGGAGGAACATTGGTTAATTCGTTAGTTCCTTGCGCTAGTCCTTTGCAAAGGAGGACGTAGTGCAAGATGGATGGGTTGTTCCGAACATCTCTCATCTCACTTTTGGTGGCACGGAGAACACTCTTAGTTTTTCCACTCGAATTTGGCTTGTGGCTCTCACTCACTATGAGGTGGTTCTCTCTCTCACCGCTCTTCTCACAAGTAGGTGTTGTGCTTTGCGCCCTCTCTAAAGCCTGTGCATTGTCCGCAATTATTTGGCTAGGAGTCATCGGTTGCAAAACACATGTTTTGTTGAGCCATTTGAAGGTGTATATGTTGGTGCGACCGTCATGTTGAGCAGCCTTGTCAAATTGCCACGGTCGACCAAGAAGCATGTGGCAAACTGTCATAGGAACCACATCACACTCCACCGTATCTTTGTAAGGACCAATGGCGAAGGATACCGATACGGTATGCTTGATCTTCACGGACCCTTGGTCACTTAGCCATTGCACGTGGTAGGGGTGCTTGTGTGGATGGAGGGTGAGGTTGAGCTTCTCACACAACTTGGTGCTAGCAAGGTTGTGACAACTCCCTCCATCAATGATCACCTTGATAGATTTGCCATTGATGTCGGCTCGTGTTTGGAAGATATTGGAGCGTTGGTCTTCATGCTCTTGTGCTTGAGTGGTCAAGATCCTTGTGACTACAAGCGATGGACTTGCGTCATGTTCACACATGAGGAGTTCTTGATCATCTTCCATTCGTTGCCTTGCCATTGCTTCCTTGACACAGGCATCAAACTCATCTTCACTCAGGTACTCTTCATCACCATTGTCGTGAATGAACAAGACTTTCTTGTTTCCACATTCGGCCGACTTGTGTCCTTTACCTCCACACTTGCCACTTGGGGCAGTTTTCCTTGAGGAAGTGTGGGCTTGAAGGAAGTCTTGGAGGTACTTGAGGAGCTACCATTGAAAGTTTTTGGTGTAGCGGTTGAAGCTTGCTTGTAGGTGAAGTACGTCTTGGGCTTGTTGTATTTGATATCCTCTTGCACTTGACATTCATCCTTTGTTGCGATGTGCACAAGCTCAACCAAGTTGTTGTAGGTTTGGAACTCGACGATGCGCTTGATTGGGTGGTTTAACCCAATAAGGAAACGTGCCATTGTTTGCTCCATGCGTTCATCAATGTTGGCGCGAATCAAGTTGAGTTCCATTTCCTTGAAGTACTCTTCCACGGTCTTTGTCCCTTGACGAAGCGCTTGAAGGTTGTTGAAGAGGTCATGCGTGTAGTGCGCGAGGACAAACCGGGATCTCATGTGAGCCTTCATGTCATGCCAAGTTGTGATTGGCGGTTCTTGTCTTGCATCACGAGCAACTTGAACTTGTTACCACCAAAGGTTGGCGTAATCATCAAACTCTAGCGAAGCCATGGCGACCATCTTCTCGTTGCTATAGTTGTGCATTCGGAAGATCTTGTCGTCTTTGAGTGCCCACGAGATGTATTCTTCGGGGTCATTGGATCCGGTGAACTTGGGCATTGTGAACTTGAGCTTGCCAAAAGTTTCTTCATCGTTGCGGTCATTGCGACAAGCTTGGTGACCTTGTTGATGATCTTGTAGTTGGGGAGGTGGAACTTGGTTCTCGCGTCCTTGTTGCGGAGCTTTCTCTTGATATTGTTGTTGAAGAGCTTGCTCTTGCTCTTGGCGCGGTTGTTGACGTGGTTGAGGCGCTTGGGCCTCATGGTGGCGAAGGTGTGGAGCCTCTTGACGCGGTTGATGACGAAGACGAGGCTCGTTCCTTGGTTGGTGATGTTGGTTAGGCACCTGGGCCTCACGGCGAAGAACATGGTCATGAGCCTCTTGACATGGTGGGCGTCGCTCAACTTGTATCACTTGACGCTCCAAGTTTTGTTGATGGGGAGGAGGCGCCGCGTGATGACCATGGTGTCGTTGTTGACGTTCATGAAGTTGATGACGAGCTTGATTCTCCAAATTGGAGTCATCACTTGTTGTGTCAAGTATGTGTCGCGGTCGATGGTGGTAGACTTGCGGTTGTACTTGCGGTTGCGCTTGTGGTTCCTCTTGTGGTTGCTCTTGTGGGATCACTAGTACCCTTGCGTGATGACGGTGTGCTTCTTGCCTTGTGCGTGGCCTTGAAGAGAGGTCACCATCATAGCTTGTCTGATGCAGCCCGTCCTGCGGACGCTACTACATCCACAATGCGAAGTCCCAAGATCGTCCCCAAGTCAACCAAGAAGATGGACCATGAGCAGCCAGCTCCAGAACGAGAGTCTCCGCCGTCATCGCCCCGGAGAGTCCGCCCGAATCTAGCCGGAGTGTCCGGCGTGACTCGGCCGGAGTGTCCGGCCTGCCCCAGCCCTAGCCTGGTGTGGACATTCAGAAGGCCAGTTCGGACACTACCCGGAACCAACCCGGAGTGTCCGGCTACCCCGGACTATCCGGTCACTTTGACCCGGACTGTCCGGCCCAAGTGATGGGCCTGCGAGCCAACAGTTGGGCCCTTGGCCCATGTACCCCTCTATTTCGCACCAAACCCTAGTTTTATGCCCAAACTACCCCTGAACTTGTGGTTGGCTTATAAATAGAGCCCCCACCCCCTCATGTATCCCTGAGGCATAGATGATTGACTAAAGAAAACCCCCTTTGTGGAATCTCTAGTTTTGCCTCATCCCCTTCTACCAACAGGGATCGACTATCGTCACCACTTCGTCGGAGTTTGCATCGCGCCTCCCTTGTTGTACAAGGCCTTGGCATCGGTGTCCCTTTGCCAAGACGTCATGACCCTCTCCAAGGTGTTCTTCCCTCTCCGCTTGGGATTGACGGGAGCATGTTGACCGATATTTCCTTGCGAGGATTCTATCGGACCGGTGGCCACCGGTGAGAGCAACCGGCCTTGTATCGTGTGTGTTTTGCGTGTGTTCATCGTGTTCTTCGCGAGGTGTGCGTCCGCTTTCGCTACCTTCTCCCTTTCCCCATAAGATCCGTGAAGATCGGGCCACCCTAGAGGTTTTGCCCTCATCATCTGGTATCAGCAGCTTTTGGTTGCCACGGATTTCTCCTCGATTTGGTCTTTTTCCCCATAAATTCGAAAATCCCCAAAAAATAGCCCCAATTTCATGTTTTGGATCGATCTGTGATTTGAGTGCATTTTGGTATGTTTTGATCCGTGGATTACTTGCTAAACTTGTTGATCTACCTTCCCCTGCGTTCCCATGGCTTAATTCCTTGTTTTCCCCCATCAATTTGAGGTTTTGGTTCAAGTTTTTCGCCAAAACTCGTCCCGTTCGTGTTCTGGAACTTTTGGATCGATCGGACTGGACTGTCCGGCCAAAACAGACCGGAATATCCGCCCCACCGGAGTTTCCGGCCTAAACGGACTGGAATATCCTGCCCGGCCGGACTGTCCGGCCTGCGCGCCCCAGACTGTCCGCCCCCCTGCTGACAGCAAATCTGTTTCACGGTTTTGAGCATAACTTTTGCATACGAACTCAGATTTTGGTGTTCTTTAGCTCGTTTTGAAGAGGAGAAAGAGCTCTACATCATAATATACATAGTTCATGCTATATACTCCATCCAAATTCCATGAGCAAGGCGGAATCCACAAATAAAGGGTGAAAATCGGCGACGAAAGGTATAAAAATTCCGCGACTTCTCCCCACTTGCATCCCTTTGTGAGCCACACTATCTTTGCGTTTAACAAACACCTATTGAGACTAGTTCCTCCTATGATTGCTTGGGATATGCACATTTGATACCTTGTAGAATTCCGAGCAAAAGTTGTGAGCGCGCTATCTCATATAGTTATCTTGTATAGTTGTATGCACAAGGAAGAGGCAAGTGAAAAAAGAAAGAAAAAGAGAAAAAAATAGAAAAGAAGAAAAAGAGAAAGAAAGAAACAAGTGCCTCATATAATAGGAAGCGCAAGCTCGATGAACATCAAATAGGTGGTACTTATTGTGCATATCTTGCAGCCCACCAATTTAGTGCAATCGAACTAGCGTCTCTCCTTGCACTTGTGCGACACAAGCTTATAGTCTTCGCTAGGTAATAATTTGGTTCTTAGATCACTTTATCCGTCGCACAAGTCCCATTTATCCCACCGGTGAGAGCAATCGGCCTTGTATCGTGTGTGTTTTGCGTGTGTTCATCGTGTTCTTCGCGAGGTGTGCGTCCGCTTCCTCTACCTTCTCCCTTTCCCCTCACTTTCCCATCGATTTGACCACGAGATCTGTGAAGATCGGGCCACCCTAGAGGTTTGCCCTCATCATATGTTGAGGGCAAACCTCTAGGGTGGCCCGATCTTTCACGATTCCCTTTCAAATCGAGGGTGGAGAGCGGGGGAAGGAGGGAAGGATGAACCCGATGAACACACACACGAAGAACGCCGATGAACACACACATGCAAAACCACGATAAACACCAATAGCTCACGCCGGCGGTGGCCGGTCCGGCGTAATCCCTAGGATCGGCGTCGGGCAGAGGACTCTCTCTCGAACCGGCACGGCGAGATGGGAGACTCGGTGAGATCTTGACGTCTAGGCAAAGGGACACCGATGTCTAGGCCTTGTACAATGCAGAGCCACGATGCAAACTCCAACGAGGTTTGGGGATATTGGTGCTCCTTAGTCAAGGAGCATAAGGCAAGAATTAGATAGATCCACAAAGGGGTTTCCACTAATTCCAATATCAAGCCTAGGGTTTACAATGGAGGTGGGGGCCTATATATAGGCCATCCACAAGTTCAGGGGTAATTAAGACATTAAAGTAGAGTTCTGGGCGAAGTAGAGGGGTACATGGGACATAGGGCCCAGCTAGGCTCGCAGGCCCATCGCTTGGGCCGGACAGTCCGGGTCGGCACGATCGGACAGTCCGGAATGGCCGGACACTCCGGGTGGTGTCCGAGGAGTGTCTGATTTGACCTTCTGAATGTCCACGCCAGGTGCGGGCTCGGGCAGGCCGGACACTCCGACTGAGTCGCGCCGGACACTCCGGTTGCGCCGGACACTCCGGCTGGATTCGGGCGGACACTCCGGCTCAGGTAGCTTCAGCTCAGGTGCAGCTTCAGGGCTCGTAGGTCGACGCGGCAAGGGTTCGTACCTGATGATGCACAGAGTAGAGGTATGAAGTAGTACGCCATCCAAGGATGTATCGAATTGGCACGAGGAGAGGAGTGAGTTCACCTTAGCTTGTAGGAGTTTGGCTCGGGCACGAGTCATGGGTCCACTTGGGGGACTTGTTGGTGTATATGTAGAAGCGTCTGTATGACGGGCTGCATCAGCTCCCCCCCTTGGGAAAGAGTCATCCTCGACTCTTCATGGATATCATCTTGCACATCTCCATGGTAGGGTGAGAGATCCTTGACATTGAATGTATTGCTTGCAAGGTACTTGGAGGTCTCAATGTCGATGATGTAGGCGTTGTTGTTGATTCGTTTGAGGACCTTGAAGGGACCATCTCCTCTTGGCTTGAGCTTGGAGTCACGTTCCTTGGGGAAGCGGTCCTTGCTTAGGTGTATCCACACAAGGTCACCTTCTTGAAATATCATCTCCTTCTTGTCCTTATTTAACCTTGAAGCTTGGCGAAGGACTTGTTGTTCGATAGTAGCTCTTGTTTCTTCATGAAGCATCTTCATAGCTTGTGCGCGCTTCTCGACGTCCATGTTTGTGCGCTCGTGGAGAGGTAGTGGTAGGATGTCGAGAGCGGTGAGGGCCTCGAAACCATAGACGATCATGAATGGACTCATCTTGGTTGTTGAGTGCTTGGCTCGATTGTAGGAGAACTCGGCGTGTGGAATGCATTCCTACCAATCCTTCAGGTTTTTCTTGATCAACACACGAAGGAGAGTTCCGAGGCTTCGGTTGACAACTTCGGTTTGTCCATCAGTTTGAGGATGTGATGCGGATGAGAAGAGGAGCTTGACGCCGAGCTTGGCCATGAGGGTCTTCCACAAGTAGCTCATGAATTTGACGTCGCGGTCGGAGACGATTGTCCTTGGCACACCGTGAAGACGGACGATTTCCCTGAAAAACAGATTTGCAACATGTGAAGCATCATCGGTCTTATGGCACGGTATGAAGTGTGCCATTTTGGAAAAATGATCCACAACAACAAATATAGAATCATGACCATGCTTAGATCTAGGCAATCCTAACACAAAATCCATGCTAATGTCGGACCAAGGTGTATGAGGAATAGGCAATGGCATATAAAGACCATAGGGATTAGCTTGCGACTTAGCTTGAACACATGTCGTGCATCATTGAACATAGCGCTCCATGTCACGCTTCATCTTGGGCCAAAAGTAGTGATTGGAGAGCATGTCCAATGTCTTGTCGCGACCAAAGTGACCCATAAGGCCTCCACCATGAGATTCTTGGAGAAGCAAAAGTTGAAGAGATGACTTCGGAATGCATAACTTGTTTTGTTTAAAAAGAAAGCCCTTATGCAAATAGAAATCATCAACTCCCTTGTCATTGGAGCACTATGCGAAAATTGGTTCAAAGAACGGGTCGGAAGCATACAAAGATTTTATTTCCTCAAGACCCAACACGTTGATTTCAAGTCTCGTAAGAAGTCTTGTATGTTTGCGAGACAATGCGTCCGCAACTACATTATGTTTGCCCTTCTTATACTTGACAATGTACAGAAAAGACTCCATGAACTCAACCCACTTAGCATGTCTCTTGCTCAAGTTAGCTTGGCCTTTGAGATATTTCAACGACTCGTGGTCGGAATGTATGATAAATTCCTTAGGCCAAAGGTAGTGTTGCCAAACTTGAAGGACACGAACTAAGGCAAAAAGCTCTTTATCATAAATCGGGTAGTTAAGGCGAGCACCATCAAGTTTTTCGCTATGGTAGGCTATAGGACGTCCGTTTTGCATAAGGACTCCTCCAATGCTAATACCACTAGCATCACACTCTATCTCAAAAGTTTTTGTGAAATCCGATAAAGCAAGAAGAGGTGCTTCGGTGAGCCTCTTTTTAAGTTCATCAAAAGCTTTTTGTTGTGCTTTGCCCCACACGAAGGTGACATTCTTTTTGGTCAATTCATTAAGGGGACAAGCAATGGTTGAAAAGTCTTTCACAAAGCAACGATAGAAACCGGCCAACCCATGAAAACTTCGGAGTTCACTCACATTTGTTGGTATGGGCCAATCTCGTATGTCCTTTACCTTGGAAACATCAACTTCAATTCCCTTCGAAGAAATGACAAATCCAAGAAAAATCAACTTGTCTTTAGCAAAAGTGCACTTGGGAAGATTAGCATAAAGCTTTTCATGTCGAAGGATTTGCAAAACTTCCTTGACATGTGTTATATGGTCCTGAAGTGATTTGCTATAAACAAGAATATCATCGAAATAGACAACAACACTTTTTCCAATGAGAGAACGCAAGATGTGATTCATAAGGCGCATGAAGGTGGATGGGGCATTTGATAAACCAAAGGGAATAACCAACCATTCATAGAGACCAAGTTTGGTCTTGAAGGCAGTTTTCCACTCATCACCTTCAGCCATGCGTATTTGATGGTAACCACTACGAAGATCAATTTTCGAAAAAATAGTGGCTCCACACAACTCATCAAGCATGTCATCTAGACGTGGTATGGGATGTCAATAACACACGGTGATAGCATTGATTGGACGGCAGTCCATGCATAACCGTAACGTATCATCCGTCTTTGGAACAAGAATCACGGGTATGGCACTTGGACTAGTGCTAACTTGGATCAAACCTTTGGAGACGAGTTGGTTGATTTGACGTTCAATCTCCTTTGTCTCCTCCGGGTTCGTGCGGTAAGCGGCACGGTTTGGAAGTGGTGCACCGGGGATGAGGTCAATGCGATGTTCGATGCCGTGAAGAGGAGGTGGTCCATGTGGAAGCTCTTCGGGGAACACATCCTTGAATTCCTGCAAAACACTCATCAAAGATGGAGGAACATTGGTTAATTCGTTAGTTCCTTGTGCTAGTCCTTTGCAAAGGAGGACATAGTGCAAGATGGATGGGTTGTTCCGAACATCTCTCATCTCACTTTTGGTGGCAAGGAGAACACTCTTAGTTTTTCCACTCGAATTTGGCTTGTGGCTCTCACTCACTATGAGGTGGTTCTCTCTCTCACCGCTCTTCTCACAAGTAGGTGTTGTGCTTTGCGCCCTCGCTAAAGCCTGTGCATTGTCCGCAATTATTTGGCTAGGAGTCATCGGTTGCAAAACACATGTTTTGTTGAGCCATTTGAAGGTGTATATGTTGGTGCGACCGTCATGTTGAGCAGCCTTGTCAAATTTCCACGGTCGACCAAGAATCATGTGGCAAACTGTCATAGGAACCACATCACACTCCACCGTATCTTTGTAAGGACCAATGGCGAAGGATACCGATATGGTATGCTTGATCTTCACGGACCCTTGGTCACTTAGCCATTGCATGTGGTAGGGGTGCTTGTGTGGATGGAGGGTGAGGTTGAGCTTCTCACACAACTCGGTGCTAGCAAGGTTGTGACAACTCCCTCCGTCAATGATCACCTTGATAGATTTGCCATTGATGTCGGCTCGTGTTTGGAAGATATTGGAGCGTTTGTCTTCATGCTCTTGTGCTTGAGTGGTCAAGATCCTTGTGACTACAAGTGATGGACTTGCGTCATGTTCACACATGAGGAATTCTTGATCATCTTCCACTCGTTGCCTTGCCATTGCTTCCTTGACACGGGCATCAAACTCATCTTCACTCAGGTACTCTTCATCACCATTGTCGTGAATGAACAAGACTTTCTTGTTTCCACATTCGGCCGACTTGTGTCCTTTACCTCCACACTTGTAGCATTCACCGTTGAAAGGTGTATCACTCTTTGCTTGCTTGCCACTTGGGGCAGTTTTCCTTGAGGAAGTGTGGGCTTGAAGGAAGTCTTGGAGGTACTTGAGGAGCTACCATTGAAAGTTTTTGGTGTAGCGGTTGAAGCTTGCTTGTAGGTGAAGTCGTCTTGGGCTTGTTGTATTTGATATCCTCTTGCACTTGACGTTCAGCCTTTGTTGCGATGTGCATAAGCTCAACCAAGTTGTTGTAGGTTTGGAACTCGACGATGCGCTTGATTGGGTGGTTCAACCCAATAAGGAAACGTGCCATTGTTTGCTCCATGCGTTCATCAATGTTGGCGCGAATCAAGTTAAGTTCCATTTCCTTGAAGTACTCTTCCACGGTCTTTGTCCCTTGACGACGCGCTTGAAGGTTGTTGAAGAGGTCACGCGTGTAGTGCGCGGGGACAAACCGGGATCTCATGTGAGCCTTCATGTCATGCCAAGTTGTGATTGGCGGTTCTTGTCTTGCATCACGAGCAACTTGAACTTGTTCCCACCAAAGGTTGGCATAATCATCAAACTCTAGCGAAGCCATGGCAACCATCTTCTCGTTGCTATAGTTGTGCATTCGGAAGATCTTGTCGACTTTGAGTGCCCACGAGAGGTATTCTTCGGGGTCATTGGATCCGGTGAACTTGGGCATTGTGAACTTGAGCTTGCCAAAAGTTTCTTCATCGTTGCGGTCATTGCGACGAGCTCGGTGACCTTGTTGATGATCTTGTAGTTGGGGAGGTGGAACTTGGTTCTCGCGTCCTTGTTGCAGAGCTTGCTCTTGATATTGTTGTTGAAGAGCTTGCTCTTGCTCTTGGCGCGGTTGTTGACGTGGTTGCGGCGCTTGGGCCTCATGGTGGCGAAGGTGTGGAGCCTCTTGACGCAGTTGATGACGAAGACGAGGCTCGTTCCTTGGTTGGTGATGTTGGTTAGGCACCTAGGCCTCACTGCGAAGAACATGGTCATGAGCCTCTTGACGTGGTGGGCGTCGCTCAACTTGTATCACTTGACGCTCCAAGTTTTGTTGATGGGGAGGAGGCGCCGCGTGATGACCATGGTGTCGTTGTTGACGTTCATGATGTTGATGACGAGCTTGATTCTCCAAATTGGAGTCATCACTTGTAGTGTCAAGTATGTGTCGCGGTCTATGGTGGTAGACTTGCGGTTGTACTTGCGGTTGCGCTTGCGGTTCCTCTTGTGGTTGCTCTTGTTGGATCACTAGTGCCCTTGCGTGATGACGGTGTGCTTCTTGCCTTGCGCGTGGCCTTGAAGAGAGGTCACCATCATAGCTTGACGTTGTGGCGTGCCGTGGGGAAGGTACATAGTTCGAAGAGATTCCATCTTCAACCACGGGGGCATCATTGCGTCTTTGAGCACTTTGACATAGATCTTGTGGAAGAGGTGCATGACGATGCGAAGAACTTGCCGAGCTTGATGCGCGTGAACGTGGTCTTGTCATGCCGTCGATGAGGCGTTGAAGATTGTCATTTGTTTCGGCGACGGAGCGTTGGAGTGCTTCATTTTGGTGGCCGAAGTTGTGATGCATTGCATGCATTTATCGTTCGAGGCCGTCGAAACGGTTGTCGATGTTCTTGAACTCGGCTTGCGTCTTGCCAAATTGTTCATCTTGTCGCGTCTCAAGTGCTTGGCAACGTTCACGGAACTCTTGGTGGACGATGAAGTGACTTGCACACGTCATGTATGGACCTTGATCTTCTTCTTGGGGGGTGGTTGGCTCGTCTCACCGTGCCTATCCATCATGCAAAACACACAAGTATTGTATATGGAAGTGGAATATGGTGGTGTTAGCCTTGTACCTCACCTTGGGGATTGCACCAAACTAGAACCCACAAGTGAGAGCTATTAGCGTGCAAAGTGGAATTGCAAAGAAAACTCACACTAAAGAAAGAATTAACTCTCAAAAGCTTGTTGGTGGTAGGTTAGGATTGTGGAAAGCCAAAGAACCAACCAAAAGAAAAGGGATAGTCAAAACTGGTAAAAATCCAACAAAACTCAAGTCAAAGGCGAAGGTCAACAACTCAAAAGGGTGACGGGAACCTACGACTATGTACACACATGTGGAGAAAGTTGGGATTGACACGACTATGAAAATTAGCAAACCAAATGTCCTAACGAAGACTAAGCTCGTTGTCGTGCCAATGCAAGGAGAGACCGTGGCTCGTTTGCAAAGAGGAAAAGTGAGCAATGGATTTGTGCACTTGCCTTGGGCGCTCTTCTTTCTCTCTTGCTTATAAGCTTTGAGACTCTCTTTGGCAATGGGAGATTATTTTTCTTTTGCTTTTTATTTGTATATTTTTCTATTTTTTTCTCTGCCTTGGTGCTACCTAGTCACACTTGCTATTGATCTAGCACTCTCACTATCCAAGGACAAATGCACAATGCTCAAGCAAACACAAGATGAGCCACTCTCATGGGATAGGTACACACAAAGGAAGATGGGGGTTAACAAGGTGACGCAAGTTATACCTTCTTTGATGATGAACTTGGCGTCGGTGGTGCGGGATGATGTTCGTGGTCCGTGGCGTCGATGAGCGCGGAAGTTGATGATGCGGAAGCTTGCTGGTAATTACTAACACGCACACGGGACACGAGCAAACACAGGAGATTAGCCAATGCGAAACATGAGGCAAAGCTGTCAAAATTGGCGTTACAGCCGGACACTCCGGTCTGTCTGGGCCGGATACTCCGGTATGGCCGGACACTCAGGTCTGTCTGGGCCGGATACTCCGGTATGGCCGGACACTCCGGTCTGGTTTGGCCGGACACTCCGGTCGGGCCGGACACTCCGGTCGGTATGAGCCGGACACTCCGGTGCGGGTTTCCTGCTCGTGTTCTTGAGCGGAAATCCTCGCCTTCGGGCCTCAAATCCGTGAGAAACTGGCCAAATCAGGCTGGGGAAACGCAGGATAAAGCTGGACCAACTCCTTAGATAAGGTTTGGTCGGATCAAAACCACAAATAACACTCCAAATCAAGAGATAGATCCAAAGGCAAATATGGGCTGTTTTTTGTGGGGATTTTCGAATTTTTGGTGGATAGAAGAAAAATTTGTGGGGGAAATCGTGAGCAACGAAGCTCTTGATACCAATATGTTGAGGGCAAACCTCTAGGGTGGCCCGATCTTTCACGATTCCCTTTCAAATCGAGGGTGGAGTGCGGGGGAAGGAGGGAAGGATGAACACGACAAACACACACATGAAGAACGCGATGAACACACACACGCAAAACCACGATAAACACCAATAGCTCACGCCGGCGGTGACCGGTCCGGCGCAATCCCTAGGATCGGCGTCGAGCGGAGGACTCTCTCTCGAACCGGCACGGCGAGATGGGAGACTCGTTGAGATCTTGACGTCTAGGCAAAGGGACACCGATGCCTAGGCCTTGTACAACACGGAGGCACGATGCAAACTCCAACGAGGTTTGGGGATATTGGTGCTCCTTAGTCAAGGAGCATGAGGCAATAATTAGATAGATCCACAAAGGGGTTTCCACTAATTCCAATATCAAGCCTAGGGTTTACAATGGAGGTGGGGGTCTATATATAGGCCATCCACAAGTTCAGGGGTAATTCAGGCATTAAAGTAGAGTTCTGGGCGAAGTAGAGGGGTACATGGGTCATAGGGCCCAGCTAGGCTCGCAGGCCCATCGCTTGGGCCAGACAGTCCGGGTCGGCACGGCCGGACACTCCGGGTGGTGTCCGGGGAGTGTCCGATTTGACCTTCTAAATGTCCACGCCAGGTCCAGGCTCAGGCAGGCCGAACACTCCGGCTGAGTCGCGCCGGACACTTCGAATCCAGCCGGAGTGCCAGAGTGTCCGGCGTGACTCGGCCGGAATGTCCGGCCTGCCCGAGCCCGGACCTGGCGTGGACATTCAGAAGGTCAAATCGGACACTCCCCAGACACCACCCGGAGTGTCCGGCCACCCTGGACTGTCCGGCCGTGCCGACCCCGACTGTCCGGCCCAAGCGATGGGCCTGCGAGCCTAGCTAGGCCCTATGGCCCATGTACCCCTCTACTTCGCCCAGAACTCTACTTTAATGCCTGAATTACCCCTGAACTTGTGGATGGCCTATATATAGACCCCCACCTCCATTGTAAACCCTAGGCTTGATATTGGAATTAGTGGAAACCCCTTTGTGGATCTATCTAATTCTTGCCTCATGCTCCTTGACTAAGGAGCACCAATATCCCCAAACCTCGTTGGAGTTTGCATCGTGCCTCCGCGTTGTACAAGGCCTAGGCATCGGTGTCCCTTTGCCTAGAAGTCAAGATCTCACCGAGTCTCCCATCTCTCCATGCCGGTTCGAGAGAGTCCTCCGCCCGACGCCGATCCTAGGGATTGCGCCGGATCGGTCACCACCGGCGTGAGCTATTGGTGTTTATGGTGGTTTTGCGTGTGTGTTCATCACGTTCTTCGTGTTTGTGTTCGTCGTGTTCATCCTTCCCTCCTTCCCCCGCACTCCACCCTCGATTGGAAAGGGAATCGTGAAAGATCGGGCCACCCTAGAGGTTTGCCCTCAACATATGATGATGAGGGCAAACCTCTAGGGTGGCCCGATCTTCACGGACCTCGTGGTCAAATCGATGGGAAAGCAAGGGGAAAAGGAGAAGGTAGCAGAAGCGGACGCACACCTCACGAAGAACACGATGAACACACACAAAACACACAAGATACAAGGCCGATTGCTCTCACCGGTGGCCACCGGTCCGATGGAATCCTCGCAAGGAAAGATCGGTCAACGTGCTCCCGTCAATCCCAAGCAGAGAGGGAAGAACACCTTGGAGAGGGTCTTGGCGTCTTGGCAAAGGGACACCGATGTCAAGGCCTTGTACAACGAGGGAGGTGCGATGCAAACTCTGATGAGGTGGTGACGATAGTCAATCCCCTTTGGTAGAAGGGGATGAGGCAAAACTAGAAATTCCACAAAGGGGTTTTTCTTTAGTCTATCATCTATGCCTAAGGGATACATGAGGGGGTGGGGGCTCTATTTATAGGCCAACCACAAGTTCAGGGGTAGTTTGGGCATAAAACTAGGGTTTGGTGCGAAATAGAGGGGTACATGGGCCAAGGGCTCAGCTGTTGGCTCGCAGGCCCATCACTTGGGCCGGACAGTCCGGGTCGGAGTGAGCGGACAGTCCGGGATAGCCGGACACTCCGGGTAGTGTCCGAACTGGCCTTCTGAATGTCCATGCCGGGCTGGGGCTAGGGCAGGCCGGACACTCCGGCCGAGTCGCGTCGGACACTCCGGCTGCGCCGGACACTCCGGCTGGATTCGGGCGGACTCTCCGGGGCGATGACGGCGAAGACTCTCATTCTGGAGCTGGATGCTCATGGTCCATCTTCTTGGTTGACTTGGGGACTTGGCGTTGTGGATGTAGTAGCGTCCGTAGGACGGGCTGCATCAGCTCCCCCCTTCAAAAAGAGTCGTCCTCGACTCTTCATGCTATTTCTAAGAAGATGATGTCGAGAGACCTTCTTGATCCTGGGGTTCACCATATAGTGGTCCTCGAGAAGCTTGATGTGGCAACTCTTCAATGTTCCTTCACCTTCCATGAAGCCTACAAAGCTCACAACAAAAGTGAAGCAACACTCAAAGAGTAGCCAATTCATGAAGATTATAGCATGAGTCCTCAAGTAGAAGGAAGTCACCTTATGATATAGAGATAGCTCATTGAAGGATAGCCCTAGGTAACTCTCTTCGATTCGTCTTGTCAACTCTTTGTCCATAGAGGTTGACACGTATGCAATTGTACCTTCACACAACAAAGACCAAACAACATATGTTTGTGTGTGATAGAGGAGCATGTCATTTGTGGCATGTCCGTTCTTGTTCACAACACTATTAGCACAACTCAAGTATCGCAAACGAAATGCATATGCAAGGTCAACGTACATGGAAGTTAATTGAACATCATCCAAATGTGGGAACTCAAAAACTCCATATAACATCTTAGTGTGGCACTCAAAGCAAGTGACTAAAATCTTGATCAACATCTTTGATGCAAAGCTAGGAGAATTCGGCAAAAACACATGAGGAAGAATATCCAAAGCAACAACATTATGTGTGCAAACCAACCATTGGAAAGAACAATTGTTCAATATGTTGGATGCCATACACATATCATCAAAAGCCAAAATCATGGGGGTATGAGTATCGCAAGCAGAAGCAAAAACATGTTTGCAAACAAACCATATGAAAGAGCAAGTGGTCCTTATGTTTGTTGCAACAATAATACGAGAGACTTGGAAGCTCTCATGACAATACATGCTCATAATGGCATTATGGTTGCACACAAAACATCGGAAAGACAAATTGTTCAACATTTTTGTGGCAACACACAAAGTATCAATATCCAAAAGCAACGAGACATGATTGTCACAAGGTGAAAGAATACCATCAACATGCTTGCAATCAAACCATAGGAAAGAGCAATTTGTCAACATGAAAGATGCAAAGCATGCAAAAGGTATCAGAGTTGGGTTCGATCTTGAACTCACTTGGGGGATGCTCTCTAGAGCTCTTTTTGTCAACTCGTGCTCAACCGAGGTTGACATTCTTGTGCGGGTACCTACACACATCATAGATAAAAGGAAGAATGTGTGTGCATGGTAGAGAAACACATCATCCATCATGACGTATCTCTTCTTGTGCACATCACCATTAGTGTCAATAAAGTATGAAAAATATGCATGGTGAGTATGCAAGTGGGGAACATGCTTATCATGGCAATCACCAAAATCTCCAACATTTGAGAAAGCTATGGGGGCCATCTCAATATAAACCATATGAGAATTATTGTTGCAAGTAAAACAAGTGAAAGAGCAATTATTCAACTTATTGCAAGCAATGGGAGAGATTGTAAAACACTCATGACAAAGCATGGTTCGAGGGGTAGCATTATGATTATCATTGCAAGCAAAACATTGGAAAGAGCAATTGTTCAACAAAGTGCAAGCAATGATATCATCGACGTAACGTTTAGAGCATGGCATGTCTATGGGAACATCATCACAATCAAATAATTTCATATGCTCAACATTATGCAAAGGAAAAGTATCACATGGAAATACCAATGAAGCATATGTGATATCACAAACATCATCCATAGCATGCCAATCATCACAAGTCATCATGTCCACTAGTGGGATCATGGCATCATCAACACCCTTATTTTTACCTTGTTCATACCTCTCATATGAAGTGGGTGCTGTGGTAGCATTGGCCTCCATGTGGGCGACTTCTTCATCATGTATGGGGATGGCATCATCTTCATCCACCATGTTCATCTTATCGGTAGAAGGCATCATCATCTCCAAGCTTGGCGCTTCTTTATCCATGGAACCTAGCACATCATGGGATAACACACTAGAGGTAGAGGATAAGTCGTTAGAAATCAAAGTGGTCTCACATGACCTATCAACTACCACTCTCAAATGACTAGGTGTATAACTCATGCTCTCCAAGTGGAAACACTCAATCTCACGTATGGTGGAGTCACTCATCTCACTCTTGTTTTCACTCAAGTGGGATAAGTGTCTCTCATACTCACATGGGATTGGTACCACATCATCACTCAAGCATATGGGGGTAGGTTCGGTTCTCTCAACTCCTTGCGCCTCCTTTGGTGAAGAGAAAGTCCCATGCTCACCATTCTTGACCTTGTCGTCACCCTCTTGCACCTTGGCTTGTGTAGTCCTCTTGACGTACTCGTCCAACTTGGCAAAGTAGAGGTCTTCGTCCTCCTCATCCATGAGGTTGCATGCGTCATCTAGGACGTCAAGTCTTGGAATTGAAGCTTGATGGCATGGAGGAGAGCTTGCTCTTGGTGCCATTTTGGTGGTGGCACGAGTAGTTGAAGGCGCCTTATGATGGTGTCAACGGAGGTCATTGGCGTGCCTTGCCAAAGGTTGATGTAGATGGCGCACTTGATCATCCACATGACGCTCGCGACGATGCTCCTTGTCCTTGGCACTCTTCTTGTGATGGTGGTGCATTCTTGAGCTTGGTTGAGCATTATGGATGGTGCTCAACATGTATTCTTCGTCTTCATGGCGAAGATGCCTTGAACGACGTCTTATATCCTCTTGATGTTGGCGATGATCTCTAGAGGATGTATGTCGATGAAGATTCTTGCTTCATGGCGCCTCTTTGGGAAGATGATGTTGGGGCGCCACTCTTCTTGTAGGCGGTGGAACTTGTTGCCTTGGAGGTTGTTGCACTTGATGCCTTCGAGGTTGTCGTGCTTGGCTCCTTGGAGATGGTGGTGCTTGGTGGCTTGGAGGTGATGGCGGTCGTCGCCTTGGAGATGGTGGTGCATGACGCCATGTAGGGGTGGCGCTTGATGCCTTGGAGGTGGATCATCGAAGTAGGTGGTGCCCTTTGGTGTGGCACACTTGGCCTTGAAGGTCATGGTTTCTTGATGATGCGTCTCCGCTAGCTTGGCGTAGTAGTCCTCCATCTCCAAGCGGTGGAGGTATTCTTCATGGCTCATGGAAGAGCCCTCGAAGTGGGTGAAGCTCGCCATGTCCTCCATGCTTGGTGAGGCGTCGTTGTTGTAGCACTCGAAGTCATCCATGCTTGGGGAGTCGTTGTTGATGTAGTACTCCATTTCACCCAAGCATGTGGCGCCATTATCGGTGTAGTGCTCCATGCATGAGGAGCCATTGTCGATGTAGAGCTCCAATTCCTCCATGCTTGAGGAGCCATAGTTGATGACGTGCTCCATGTCTTCCATGCATGTGGAGCCGTCATGGGTGCAATGCTCCGGGTCCTCAAAGCATGCGGAGCCATTGTCGGTGTAGTGCTCCATCATGTCCCCTATACTTTTGGAGTCGTAGTCGTGGTGGCTCATCATGGATTCTTCATAGATATCATCCTCGGTTCCGGAGTCCCTAGACATGATTCACAAGACCAAGTGGTGTATATGGAAGTGGTAAGGGGTTAGAGATGCAACGTCAAACCTTACTTTACCTTGGAAGATAGTATCGTGCAAGTGGCAACACTTGAGAGCAATCAAAACCAAGCAAAGTGAAGTTCATGCGGAACACCAAAACCAACTAACCACTAAAAAACACACACACACAAAGCTTATGGTGGATAGGTATGGAAGGTGGCGTGTCCAAGAAAAATCCGAAATCAAGATATTGTAATGGCAAGTAAAGAACCACAATGATCACAAAGCAAAACTAGTCAATCCACAAGAGGAAATATGTACAAGGAAACACACACGGTGGGATAAATGGGACTTGTGCAACAGAGAAAGTGAGCTAAGAACCAAATGATTACCTAGCGAAGGCTATAAGCTCGTGTCGCACAAGTGCAAGGAGAGACGCTAATTCGATTGCACTAAATTGGTGGGCTACAAGATAATCCACAATGCCAAGTCCCCAAGATCGTCCCCAAGTCAACCAAGAAGATGGACCATGAGCAGCCAGCTCCAGAACGAGAGTCTCCGCCGTCATCGCCCCGGAGAGTCCGCCCAAATCTAGCCGGAGTGTCTGGCGCAGCCGGAGTGTCCGACGCGACTCGGCCGGAGTGTCCGGCCTGCCCAGCCCCAGCCTGGTGTGGACATTCAGAAGGCCAGTTCAGACACTACCCGGAGTGTCCAGCTACCCCGGACTGTCCGGTCACTCCGACCCGGACTGTCCAGCCCAAGTGATGGGCCTGCGAGCCAACAGCTGGGCCCTTGGCCCATGTACCCCTATATTTCACACCAAACCCTAGTTTTATGCTCAAACTACTCCTGAACTTGTGGCTGGCCTATAAATAGAGCCCCCACCCCCTCATGTATCCCGGAGGTATAGATGATAGACTAAAGAAAACCCCCTTTGTGGAATCTCTAGTTTTGCCTCATCCCCTTCTACCAAAGGGGATTGACTATCGTCACCACCTCGTCGGAGTTTGCATCGCACCTCCCTCGTTGTACAAGGCCTTGGCATCGGTGTCCCTTTGTCAAGACGTCAAGACCCTCTCCAAGGTGTCTTCCCTCTCCGCTTGAGATTGACGGGAGCACGTTAACCGATCTTTCCTTGCGAGGATTCTATCGGACTGGTGGCCACCGGTGAGAGCAATCGGCCTTGTATCGTGTGTGTTTTGCGTGTGTTCACCGTGTTCTTCGCGAGGTGTGCGTCCGCTTCCGCTACCTTCTCCCTTTCTCCTCGCTTTCCTATCGATTTGACCACGAGATCCATGAAGATCGGGACACCCTAGAGGTTTGCCCTCATCATCTGGTATCAGCAGCTTTTGGTTGCCACGGATTCCTCATCGATTTGGTTTTTTCCCCATAAATTCGAAATTTCCACAAAAAATAGCCCCAATTCGTGTTTTGGATCGATATGTGATTTGAGTGCGTTTTGGTAGGTTTTGATCCGTGGATTACTTGCTAAACTTGTTGATCTACCTTCCCCTGCGTTTCCATAGCCTAATTCCTTGATTTCCCCCATCAATTTCAGGTTTTGGTCCTAGTTTTTCCGCCAAAACTCGTCCCGTTCGTGTTCTGGAAGTTCTGGATCGACCGGACCGGACTGTCGGGCCAAAACAGACCGGAATATTCACCCCATCGGAGTTTCCGGCCTAAACTGACCGGAATATCCTGCCCGGCCGGACTATCCGGCCTGCGCGCCCCGGACTGTCCGCCCCCCTGCTGACAGCAAATCTGTTTCACGGTTTTGAGCATAACTTTTGCATACGAACTCAAATTTTGGTGTTCTTTAGCTCGTTTTGAAGAGGAGAAAGATCTCTACATCATCATATCCGTGGTTCATGATATCTACTCCTTCCAAATTCCATGAGCAAGGCGGAATCCACCAATAAAGGGTGAAGATCGGCGAAAAAAGGTATAAACATCCCGCAACTTCTCCCCACTTGCTTTCCTTTGTGAGCCACACTATCTTTGCGTTCAACAAACACCTATTGAGACTAGTTCCTCCTATGATTGCTTGGGCTATGCACATTTGATACCTTGTAGAATTCCGAGCAAAAGTTGTGAGCGCGCTATCTCATATAGTTATCATGTATAGTTGTTGGCACAAGGAAGGGGCAAGTGAAAAATAAAAGAAAAGAAAAGTGAAAAAAATAGAAAAAAAAGAAAAAGAAGAAAAAGAGAAAGAAAGAAACAAGTGCCTCATAGAATAGAAAGCGCAAGCTCGATGAACATCAAATATGTGGTACTTATTGTGCATATCTTGTAGCCCACCAATTTAGTGCAATCGAACTAGCGTCTCTCCTTGCACTTGTGCGACACGAGCTTATAGTCTTCGCTAGGTAATCATTTGGTTCTTAGCTCACTTTCTCCATCGCACAAGTCCCATTTATCCCACCGTGTGTGTTTCCTTGTATATATTCCTATCTTGTGGATTGACTTGTTTTGCTTTGTGATCATCGTGGTTCTTTACTTTCCATTACAATATCTTGATTTCGGATTGTTCTTGGACACGCCACCTTCCATACCTATCCACCATAAGCTTTGTGTGTGTGTTTTTTAGTGGTTAGTTGGTTTTGGTGTTCCGCGTGAGCTTCACTTTGCTTGGTTTTGATTGCTCTCAAGTGTTGCCATTTGCACGATACTATCTTCCAAGGTAAAGTAAGGTTTGACGTTGCATCTCTAACCCCCTACCACTTCCATATACACCACTTGGTCTTGTGAATCATGTCTAGGGACTCCGGAACCAAGGATGATATCTATGAAGAATCAATGATGAGACACCATGACTATGCCTCCACAAGCATGGATGACATGATGGAGCACTACACCGACAATGGCTCCACATGCTTGGGTGATATGGAGTTCTACAACAACAATAACACCTCAAGCATGGGCGACTTCAAGAACGACAACGACAAGCTCCCCAAGTCGCATCGACCAAGAGGGAGCCTCCACCTCGAGAGCGCCAAGGTCCACCATCACATGGACAAGTTCGAAAGCTCCCTCAACAACTTCAAGAGCGACATGGACAACAACTTCGCCAAAACCATGAGAATGATGGCCAAGACTAATGATGCTTTGAGCTCATTACAACGCCTCACCAAGAAGAGTGCCAAGGACAAGGAGCATCGTCGCGAGCGTCATGTGGATGACCAAGTGCGCCATCTACATCAACCTTTGGCAAGGCACCCCAATGACCTTCGTTGACACCATCATAAGGCGCCTTCAACTACTCGTGCCACCACCAAAAGGGCACCAAGAGCAAGATCTCCTCCACGCCATCAAGATTCACGGAGAGAGTGTACACTTCAAGATGGAGGAAGCCAAGGCCACATATGTGATGAAGTCGATCCGAGCACCGCTCTCGACAACAACATGAGCCTACTTCCACCACTACCACAAGATGGCGACGACAAGGTCAAGAATGGTGAGCATGGGATTTTCCCTTCACCAAAGGAGGCGCATAGAGAAGAGAGAACCGAGCCTACCCCTACATTCTTGAGTGATGATGTGGTACCAATCCCATGTGAGTATGAGAGCCACTTAGCCCACTTGAGTGAAAACAAGAGTGAGATGAGTGACTCCACCATACGTGAGAATGAGTGCTTCCACTTGGAGGGCATGAGTGATACACCTAGTGATTTGAGAGTGGTAGTTGATAGGTCATGTGAGACCACTTTGATTTCTAACGACTTACCCTCTACCTCTAGTGTGTTATCCCATGATGTGATAGGTTCCATGGATAAAGAAGCGCCAAGCTTGGAGATGATGATGGCTCCTACCAAGAAGATGTACATGGTGGATGAAGATGATGCCATCCCCATATTGGATGAAGAAGTCGCCCACATGGAGGCCAATTCTACCACAACACCCACTTCATATGAGAGGTATGAACAAGGTAAGAATACGGGTGTTGATGATGCCATGATCCCACTAGTGGACATGATGACTTGTGATGATTGGCATGCTATGGATGATGTTTGTGATATCACATATGCTTCATTGCTATTTCCATGTGATACTTTGCCTTTGCATATTGTTGAGCATGTGAAATTATTTGATTGTGATGATGTTGCCATATACATGCCATGCTCTAAACTTTACATTGATGATATCATTGCTTGCACTTTGTTGAACAATTGCTCTTTCCAATGTTTTGCTTGCAATGATAATCATAATGCTACCCCTCGGACCAGCTTTGTCATGAGTGTTTTACAATCTCTCCGGTTGCTTGCAATAAGTTGAATAATTGCTCTTTCACTTGTTTTGCTTGCAACAATAATTCTCATATGGTTTATATTGAGATGGCCCCCATAGCTTTCTCAAATGTTGGATATTTTGGTGATTGCCATGATAAGCATGTTCCCCACTTGCATACTCACCATGCATATTTTTCATACTTGATTGACACTAATGGTGATGTGCACAAGAAGAGATACATCATGATGGATGATGTGTTTCTCTACCATGCACACACATTCTTCCTTTTATCTACGATGTGTGTAGGTACCCGCACAAGAATGTCAACCTCGGTTGAGCACGAGTTGACAAAAAGAGCTCTAGAGAGCATCCCCCAAGTTAGTTCAAGATCGAACCCAACTCTGATACCTTTTGCATGCTTTGCATCTTTCATGTTGACAAATTGCTCTTTCCTATGGTTTGATTGCAAGCATGTTGATGGTATTCTTTCACCTTGTGGCAATCATGTCTCATTGCTTTTGGATATTGATACTTTGTGTATTGCCACAAAAATGTTGAACAATTTCTCTTTCCAATGTTTTGTGTGCAACCATAATGCCATTTTGAGCATGTATTGTCATGAGAGCTTCCAAGTCTCTCGTATTGTTGTTGCAACAAACATAAGGACCACTTGCTCTTTCATATGGTTTGTTTGCAAACATGTTGTTTTTGCTACCTCTTGCGATACTCATACCCCCATGATTTTGGCTTTTGATGATATGTGTATGGCATCCAACATATTGAACAATTGTTCTTTCCAATGGTTGGTTTGCACACATAATGATGTTGCTTTGGATATTCTTCCTCATGTGTTTTTGCCGAATTCTCCTAGCTTTGCATCAAAGATGTTGATCAAGATTTTAGTCACTTGCTTTGGGTGCCACACTAAGATGTTATATGGAGTTTTTGAGTTCCCACATTTGGATGATGTTCAATTAACTTACATGCACTTTGACCTTGCATATGCATTTCGTTTGTGATACTTGAGTTGTGCTAATAGTGTTGTGAACAAGAATGGACATGCCACAAATTACATGCTCCTCTATCACACACAAACATATGTTGCTTGGTCTTTGTTGTGTGAAGGTACAATTGCATACGTGTCAACCTCTATGGACAAAGAGTTGACAAGACGAATCTAAGAGAGTTACCTAGGGCTATCCTTCAATGATCGATCTCTATATCATAAGGTGACTTCCTTCTACTTGAGGACTCATGCTATAATATTCATAAATTGGCTACTCTTTGAGTGTTGCTTCGCTTTTGTTGTGAGCTTTGTAGGCTTCATGGAAGGTGAAGGAACATTGAAGAGTTGCCACATAAAGCTTCTCAAGGACGACTATATGGTGAACCCTAGGATCAAGAAGGTCTCTCGACATCATCTTCTTAGAATGAGCATGAAGAGTCGAGGACGACTCTTTTTGAAGGGGGGGAGCTGATGTAGCCCGTCCTGTGGCCGCTACTACATCCATAACGCCAAGTCCCCAAGATCGTCCCCAAGTCAACCAAGAAGATGGACCATGAGCAGCCAGCTCCAGAACGAGAGTCTCCGTCGTCATCACCCCAGAGAGTCCGCCTGAATCCAGCCGGAGTGTCCGGCGTGACTCGGCCGGAGTGTCCGGCCTGCCCCAGCCCGAACCTGGCGTGGACATTCAGAAGGTCAAATCGGACACTTCCCGGACACCGCCCGGAGTGTTCGGCCACCCCGGACTGTCTGGTCATGCCGACCCGGACTGTCCGGCCCAAGTGATGGGCCTGCGAGCGTGACGATGCGAAAGTACATAGTTTGAAGAGATTCCATCTTCAACCACGGGGGCATCATTGCGTCTTTGAGCACTTTGATGTAGATCTTGTGGAAGAGGTGCATGACGATGCGAAGAACTTGCCGAGCTTGATGCGTGTGAACGTGGTATTGTCATGCCGTCGATGAGGCGTCGAAGATTGTCATTTGTTTTGGCGACGGAGCGTTGGAGCGCTTCATTTCGGTGGCCGAAGTTGTGATGCATTGCATGCATTTGTCGTTCGAGGCCGTTGAAGCGGTTGTCGATGTTCTTGAACTCGGCTTGCGTCTCGCCAAATTGTTCATCTTGTTGCGTCTCAAGTGCTTGGCAACGTTCATGGAACTCTTGGCGGATGATGAAGTGACTTGCACGCGTCATGTATGGACCTTGATCTTTTTCTTGGGGGTGGTTGGCTCGTCTCACCGTGCCTATCCATCATGCAAAACACACAAGTATTGTATATGGAAGTGGAATATGGTGGTGTTAGCCTTTTACCTCACCTTGGGGATTGCACCAAACTAGAAACCACAAGTGAGAGCTATTAGCATGCAAAGTGGAATTGCAAAGAAAACTCACACTAAAGAAAGAACTAACTCTCAAAAGCTTGTTGGTGGTAGGTTAGGATTGTGGAAAGCCAAAGAACCAACCAAAAGAAAAGGGATAGTCAAAAGTGGTAAAAATCCAACAAAACTCAAGTCAAAGGCGAAGGTCGACAACTCAAAAGGGTGACGGGAACCTACGACTATGTACACACACGTGGAGAAAGTTAGGATTGACACGACTATGAAAATGAGCAAACCAAATGTCCTAACGAAGACTAATCTCGTTGTCATGCCAATGCAAGGAGAGACCGTGGCTCGTTTGCAAAGAGGAAAAGTGAGCAATGGATTTGTGCACTTGCCTTGGGCGCTCTTCTTTCTCTCTTGCTTACAAGCTTTGAGACTCTCTTTGGCAATGGGAGACTATTTTTCTTTTGCTTTTTCTTTGTATCTTTTTTTTGCTCTCCCTTGGTGCTACCTAGTCACACTTGTTATTGCTCTTGCACTCTCACTATCCAAGGACAAATGCACAATGCTCAAGCAAACACAAGATGAGCCACTCTCATGGGATAAGTACACACAAAGGAAGATGGGGGTTAACAAGGTGACACAAGTTATACCTTCTTTGATGATGAACTTCGTGTCGGTGGTGCGGGATGATGTTCGTGGTCCGTGGTGTCGATGAGCGTGGAAGTTGATGATGCGGAAGCTTGCTGGTAGTTACTGACACGCACACGGGACACGAGCAAACACAGGAGATTAGCCAATGCGAAACATGAGGCAAAACTGTCAAAACTGGTGTTACAGCCGGACACTCCGGTCTGTCTGGGCCGGATACTCCGGTCTGGCCAGACACTCCGGTCTGTTTCGGCCGGACACTCCGGTCGGGCCGGACACTCCGGTCGGTATGAGCCGGGCACTCCGGCGCGGGTTTCCTGCTCGTGTTCTTGAGCGGAAATCCTCGCCTTTGGGCCTCAAATCCGCGAGAAACTAGCCAAATCAGGCTGGGAAAACACAGGATAAAGCTGGACCAACTCCTTAGAAAAGGTTTGGTCGGATCAAAACCACAAATAACACTGCAAATCAAGAGATCGATCCAAAGGCAAATATGGGCTGTTTTTTGTGGGGATTTTCGAATTTTTTGGTGGATAGAAGAAAATTTTTGGGGGAAATCGTGAGCAACGAAGCTCTTGATACCAATATGTTGAGGGCAAACCTCTAGGGTGGCCCGATCTTTCATGATTCCCTTTCAAATCGAGGGTGGAGTACGGGGAAGGAGGGAAGGATGAACATGACGAACACACGCACGAAGAACGCGATGAACACACACACGCAAAACCACGATAAACACCAATAGCTCACGCCAGCGATGACCGGTCCAACGCAATCCCTAGGATCGGCGTTGGGCGGAGGACTCTCTCTCGAACCGGCACGGCGAGAGGGGAGACTCGGTGAGATCTTGACGTCTAGGCAAAGGGACACCAATGCCTAGGCCTTGTACAACGCGGAGGCACGATGGAAACTCCAACGAGGTTTGGGGATATTGGTTCTCCTTAGTCAAGGAGCATGAGGCAAGAATTAGATAGATCCACAAAGGGGTTTCCACTAATTCCAATATCAAGCCTAGGGTTTACAATGGAGGTGGGGGTCTATATATAGGCCATCCACAAGTTCAGGGGTAATTCAGGCATTAAAGTAGAGTTCTGGGCGAAGTAGAGGGGTACATGGGCCATAGGGCCCAGCTAGGCTCGCAGGCCCATCGCTTGGGCCGGACAGTCCGAGGTAGCCGGACACTCCGGGTGGTGTCCGGGGAGTGTCCGATTTGACCTTCTGAATGTCCACGCCAGGTCCGGGCTCGAGCAGGCCGGACACTCCGGCTGAGTCGCGCTGGACACTCCGGTTGCGCCGGACACTCCGGCTGGATTCGGGCGGACACTCCGGTCAGGTAGCTTCAACTCAGGTGCAGCTTCAGGGCTCGTGGGTCGACACGGCGGGGGTTCGTACCTGATGATGCACAGAGTAGAGGTATGAAGTAGTACGCCATCCAAGGAGGTATCGAATTGGCACGAGGAGAGGAGTGAGTTCACCTTAGCTTGTAGGAGTTTGGCTCGGACACGAGTCATGGGTCCACTTGGGGGACTTGTTGGTGTAGATGTAGAAGCGTCCATATGACGGGCTGCATCAGTAACCATAGCTTGACACATGGAGTCCCTAGAGTCATTGAATTTGTTCTTTTTCCATGGCACATGGATCCACTGGTGTTATTGAATGTGCTCTATTCCCAATCCACATTGATCCACATGACCATAAACACTCTGTGGATTTTATGATGCAACTTCTGCCACACTACTGCAACATGCAATGTGGAAGCTGCTTCCCTATATGTTTTTGGTCTCTATGACCATGGCTTGACACATGGAGTCCCTAGAGTCATTGCATTTGTGTTTTGCCATGACACATGGATCCACTAGTGTCATTGCATGTGGTCTCTTCCAAAACCACATTGATCCACATAACCACACACACTCTAGTAGATTGTGTGATGCAACTTCTGCCACACTGGTGCAACATGCAATGTGGAAGCTGATTCCCTATGTGTTTTTGGTCTCTGTGACCACGGCTTGACACATGGAGTCCCTAGAGTCATTGCATTTGTTTTTCCCATTACATATGGATCCACTTGTGTCATTGCATGTGCTCTCTTCCAAAACCACATTGATACACATGACCACACACACTCCAGTGGATTCTGTCATGCAACTTCTGCCACACTCGTGCAACATGCAATGCGGAAGCTGCTTCCCTATGTGTGTTTTTGTCTATGACCATGGCTTGACACATGGACTTCCTAGAGTCATTGCATTTGTTCTTTTACTATGACACGTGGATCCACTGGTGTGATTGCATGTGATCTCTACCAAAACCATATTGATCCACATGACCATACACACTCTAGTGGATTATGTGATGCAACTTCTGTCACAATGGGTCAACATGCAATGTGGAAGCTTCTCCCCTATATGTTTTTGGTCTCTATGACCATGGTTTCCCACATGGAATTCCTAGAGTCATTGCATTTGTTCTTTTCCTGTGACACATGGATTCGTTGTTGTCATTATATGTGCTCTCTTAAAAAATCACATTGATCCACATGACCACACACACTCGAGAGGATTCTGTGGTGCAACTTCTGCCACACTGGTGCAACATGCAATATGGAAGCTTCTTCCCTATGTCTGTTTGGTCTCTGTGACAATGGCTTGACACATGGAGTTCCTAGAGTTAATGCGTTTGTTCTTTTCCCATGACACATGGATCCACTAGTGTCATTGCATGTGCTCTCTTCCAAAACCACATTGATCCACATGACCATACACCCAAGTGGATTCTGTGATGCAACTTCTGCCACACTAGTGCAACATGCAATGTGAAAGCTGCTTCCCTATGTGTTTTTTGTCTCTATGACCATGGCTTGAAACATGGAGTCCCTAGAGTCATTGGATTTGTTATTTTCCCATGACACATAGATCCACTAATTTTAGTGCATGTGCTTTCTTCCAAAACCAAAAATGATCCACATGACCATACACACTCAGTTGATTCTGTGATACAACTTCTGCCACACTAGTGCAACATGCAATATGGAAGTTGCTTCCTTCTGTTTTTTTGGTCTCTATGACCACGGCTTGATACATGTAGTCCCAAGAGTCATTGCATTTGTTCTTTTCCCATGACACATGGATCCAATAGTGTCATTGCATGTGCTCTCTTCCAAAAACACATTGGTCCACATGACGACACACACTCTAGTGGATTCTGTGATGCAACTTCTACCACACTAGTGCAACATGCAATGTGGAAGCTACTTCCCTATGTGTTTTTGGTCTTTGTAACCATGGCTTGACACACAGAGTCCCTAGAGTCATTGCATTTGTTCTTTTCCCATGATATATGGATCCACTCGTGTCACAACATGTGCTCTATTCCAAAACCACATTGATCCACATGACCACACACACTCAAGTGGATTCTGTGATGCAACTTATGCCACACTCGTGCAACATGCAATGTGGAACCTGCTTCCCTATGTGTGACACATGGAGTCCCTAGAGTCATTGCATTTGTTCTTTTCCCATGACACATGGATCCACTGGTGTCATTGCATGTGCTCTATTCCAAAACTACATTGATCCACATGACTGCACACACTCTATGGATTCTGTGATGCAACTTCTACAACACTAATGCAACATGGAATGTGGAAGCTGCATCCCTATGTGTTTTTGGTCTCTGTGACCATGGCTTGACACATGGAGTCCCTAGAGTCATTGCATTTGTTTTTTTACCGTGACACATGGATGCACTGGTGTTATTGCATTGCACTCTTCCAAAACCACATTGATCCACATGACCACACACACTCCAGTGGGTTGCGTGATGCATCTTCTACCACACTGGTGGAACATACAATGTGGAAGCTGCTTCCCTATGTGTTTTTGGTCTCTATGACCACGGCTTGATACATGGAGTCCCTAGAGTCATTGCATTTGTTCTTTTCCCATGACATATGGATCCACTGGTGTTATTGCATGTGCACTATTCCAAAAGCACGTTCATCCACATGACCACACACACTCTAGTGGATTTTGTGATGCAACTTCTGCCACACTCATGCAACATGCAATGTGGAAGCTGCTTCCCTATGTGTTTTTGGTCTCTATGACCATGGCTTGACACATGGAGTTCCTAGAGTCATTGCATTTGTTCTTTTCCCATGACACATGGATCCACTGGTGTAATTGCATGTGCTCTCTACCAAAACCACATTGATCCACATGACCACACACACTCAAGTGGATTCTGTGATGCAACTTCTGCCACACTCGTGCAACATGCAATGTGGAAGCTGCTTCCCTATGTGTGACACATGGAGTCCCTAGAGTCATTGCATTTGTTCTTTTCCCATGACACATGGATCCACTGGTGTCATTGCATGTGCTCTATTCCAAAACCACATTGATCCACATGACTGCACACACTCTATGGATTCTGTGATGCAACTTCTGCAACAGTAATGCAACATGGAATGTGGAAGCTGCATCCCTATGTGTTTTTGGTCTCTGTGACCATGGCTTGACACATGGAGTCCCTAGAGTCACTGCATTTGTTCTTTTACCGTGACACATGGATCCGCTGGTGTTATTGCATTGCACTCTTCCAAAACCACATTGATCCACATGACCACACACCCTAGTGTATTCGGTGATGCAACTTTTGCCACACTGGTGCAACATACAATGTGGAAGCTGCTTCCCTATGTGTTTTTGGTCTCTATGACCATGGCTTGACACATGGAGTCCCTAGAGTCATTGGATTTGTTCTTTTCCGATGACACATGGATCCACTGGTGTCATTGCATGTCCTCTCTTCCAAAACCACATTGATCCACATGACCACACACACTCCAGTGGATTGTGTGATGCATCTTCTGCCACACTGGTGGAACATGCAATGTGGAAGCTGCTTCCCTATGTGTTTTTGGTCTCTATGACCACGGCTTGATACATGCAGTCCCTAGAGTCATTGCATTTGTTCTTTTCCCATGACATATGGATCCACTGGTGTTATTGCATGTGCACTCTTCCAAAAGCACGTTGATCCACATGACCACACACACTCTAGTGGATTTTGTGATGCAACTTCTGCCACTCGTGCAACATGCAATGTGGAAGCTGCTTCCCTATGTGTTTTTGGTCTCTATGACCATGGCTTGACACATGGAGTTCCTAGAGTCATTGCATTTGTTCTTTTCCCATGACACATGGATCCACTGGTGTAATTGCATGTGCTCTCTACCAAAACCACATTGATCCACATGACCACACACACTCAAGTGGATTCTGTGATGCAACTTCTGCCACACTCGTCCAACATTCAATGTGGAAGCTGCTTCCCTATGTGTGACACATGGAGTCCCTAGAGTCATTGCATTTGTTCTTTTCCCATGACACATGCATCCACTGGTGTCATTGCATGTGCTCTATTCCAAAACCACATTGATCCACATGACTGCACACACTCTATAGATTTTGTGATGCAACTTCTGCAACACTAATGCAACATGGAATGTGGAAGCTGCATCCCTATGTGTTTTTGGTGTCTGTGACCATGGCTTGACACATGGAGTCCCTAGAGTCATTGAATTTGTTCTTTTACCGTGACACATGGATCCACTGGTGTTATTGCATTGCACTCTTCCAAAACCACATTGATCCACATGACCACACACCCCAGTATATTCTGTGATGCAACTTTTGCCACACTGGTGCAACATACAATGTGGAAGGTGCTTCCCTATGTGTTTTTGGTCTCTATGACCATGGCTTGACACATGGAGTCCCTAGAGTCATTGCATTTGTTCTTTTCTGATGACACATGGATCCACTGGTGTCATTGCATGTCCTCTCTTCCAAAACCACATTGATCCACATGACCACACACACTCCAGTGGATTGTGTGATGCATCTTCTGCCACACTGGTGGAACATGCAATGTGGAAGCTGCTTCCCTATGTGTTTTTGGTCTCTATGACCACGGCTTGATACATGCAGTCCCTAGAGTCATTGCATTTGTTCTTTTCCCATGACATATGGATCCACTAGTGTTATTGCATGTGCACTCTTCCAAAAGCACGTTGATCCACATGACCACACACACTCTAGTGGATTTTGTGATGCAACTTCTGCCACACTCGTGCAACATGCAATGTGGAAGCTGCTTCCCTATGTGTTTTTGGTCTCTATGACCATGGCTTGACACATGGAGTTCCTAGAGTCATTGCATTTGTTCTTTTCCCAGGACACATGGATCCACTGGTGTAATTGCATGTGCTCTCTACCAAAACCACATTGATCCACATGACCACACACACTCAAGTAGATTCTGTGATGCAACTTCTGCCACACTGATGTAACATGCAATGTGGAAGCTTCCTCACTATATTTTTTTGTTTCTATGACCATGGCTTCACACATGGAGTGCCTAGAGTCATTGCATTTGTTCTTTTCCTGTGACACATGGATCCACTATTGTCATTGCATGTGCTCTCTTCCAAAACCACATTGATCCACATGGCCACACACAGTCTAGAGGATTCTGTGATGCAACTTTACCACACTAGTGCAACATGCAATGTGGAAACTTCTTCCCTGTGTCTTTTCAGTCTCTGTGACAATGGCTTGACATATGGAGTGCCTAGAGTCCATGCATTTGTTGTTTTCCCATGACACATGGATCCACTAGTGTCATTGCATGTGTTGTCTTCCAAAAACACATTGATCTATATGACCACACACCCAAGTGGATTCTGTGATGTAACTTTTGCCACACTGGTGCAACATGCAATGTGGAACCTGCTTCTCTGTGTGTTTTTGGTCTCTATGACCATGGCTTGACACATGGAGTCCCTAGAGTCATTGCATTTGTTCTTTTCCCGTGACACATGGATCCACTGGTGTCATTGCATGTGCTCTCTTCCAAAACCACATTAATCCGCATGACCACACACACTCCAACATATTTTGTGATGCATTTTCTGCCACACTTGTTCAAGATGCAATATGGAAGCTGCTTCCCTATGTATTTTTGGTATGTCTGACCATGGCTTGACACATGGAGTCCCTAGATTCGTTGCATTTGTTCTTTTACCGTGAAACATGGATTGTAACACCCTCGAATCGGCCCTATGCAAGTCTTAGCGATTCCCGCCAAACCCGCATAGAAACGATTCAAAGATGCCCACCAGGCACTTGCGTGCGGGTGGAAAACGAAGTAATATCATTACACAATAGTCCATGATGGAACCCACAAAACTTAAATATACAAAAATGACGCATCGAGTCAAGAATATAGATGTACAATACAAAGATCCAAATCACCTTGAAAACGATACAACATCCGAGTACAAATAAGATCCAAATGGGGCTAAGAGCCCTGAAGAATAACCAATGGCGTCCATAACCTTGCCCAGGCCAAGCCGGAAGGATAACCCTGCTAACGACGTCGAACTTGTACCTATTAAACAAAAGGGGTGTCGACAAAGGGCAAAGGAAAAAGGGAGCGGTCAGTACTAAGGCCAGTACACGGCGAGTCTAGAATTCAGCGGCTCTCGCCTACATAGGTATGGTGGGCTAAAGCGGCAGTGCAGCATGCACTAAACAACCTATAGAGACTCGATACAACTATCGGCTATTGGAGAGAGATAAGAAAGACCTATTCGGAACCGACCTGATACTATCACCAAACATACCCATCCTGGTATTTTCCCCTTGAGAGCAAACGAGAAAGTCATGCCAAGAAAACTCTCACGGTTGTCAGTTGTATTCTTTCTTTCCATGGTGGTTGTCCAACTTACTAGTCATATCAGATACAAGTCATATTATAACAGCAATTCTTTAGTTAAAGTTGTCTATGATCGAGAAACTATGCTCCAAGTCATCCATAACCACAGACACGGCTTTTCAAAAAATTTAACCCTGCAGGTTTTGCACCGAAGTATCCACACGCACTTCAACCTTTTGTGTAAGATCTAAATATGAGCAAGATCCTAAACATACACCCAATGGTATGCGATGGAGCCTCGGACACGATGTTTCCCAGACCCAACAAGTACATTGGGCCACCCCACTAAGCTACCCGCAACGAAGTCGGCCATTTCCGATATGGACCTAGGGTATGCGACGATGGCTATAAACGACTGGGTACCCAAAAGTGTGACTGGGCTTATCCATACAGCGGAAACGTGGCACGGGGTTCCTAAACAGTACAGGCGCTCCACGCACAATCATAAATAAAGCAGTAAAGCATGACATACGTACATGATATTAATAACACCCCAAACTACTTTGTGGCCCCCAGCACAGTACTTCGAAATCAGGTAATAAGCCGATTATTAGTGTAGCATCCCAGAAAAACCACTACTAGAAAATCGCTTGTTGTTTTAACTTTTGTGCACCATCAAGATATCATGCCCATGTCATGCATCATTTGGCATCATATTAACTTGTTCATGCAATACATCTCACCTCTACATCATGCCACCTTTGCATCTTAGTTCACTTGTTTTGTCAACATGGTTTCCAATCTGCTCATCATGTTTATGCATCTCAAAAATTCTTTTCTGATCTTGTGTCATGTTACAATTCCCTCTCCGACTCTTCTATTCTTTTACCTGTGATATATGTATGTGTGCATCTGTTCTTGTTAAACTCAAAATCCCAAACACTATTTACCTTCTCTATTTAATTGCACGTGTGTAACATAGTTCCCTCTCTCCTATTTGAATTATTCCCTCTCGTCCATTATTTTGAAAATCCAAAACATATATTTTTATTATATGTCCCATGTCAAGTTAGGTTTTGTGTAAAACATGGCAGCTCTTGTTTTCTCTACCATTTCTAAACCTTCGAACAGAACTGAATTCAATTTGTGATTACAGTTCGAAATTAAACAAAAGTTTTAATAAGAATAAAAGAGAGAAAACTAACATGCAGCAGCCCATTTATCTCCAGCCCAGCCTGAGTGCTCCTCTGATCTTGTTTGTCTTCTTGCTAGAAAGGAGCACGAGGACAGCGTGCTGAAACACACCACCACCGCAAGCTCCCTCCTCCTTTTGATTCCCCACCCGAGGCAGTTCCCATCCAACCCTAGTTTTTTCCCCCACCTGGCGCCGCCTGCCGTTTTCCCCCCTCCACCCTCTAATGGCCGGCGCTTGAGTAGTCTGCCCGTGTCAATTCCTTGGTCACCACCGAGCGCTACCCCTTTACCCAGCCGCCGCCGTCTGCTGGGAAGCTGTAGGAGGAGCTGGAGCAGTCCCGGTTCGCCGCCCCCATCAATTTGCTGCAGTGCTTCTTCATCTTCTTCCTGGCGATTCAGTTCCCATCGCCGTCAGACTGAGGTGAGCCATGCCCCTGTTGTGCCTCGGTCGTTGCAAGCACGTGTACATGGCGCAAGCACACGCAAAGCCACCAGTAGCTATACGCCATCGTCGCTTCTGGCTCTGTTTGACACCATGCCCAGCTGCACTTCCATGTCGACCAGGCCTAAATCACCATGGTCGGGTTAGGTGGCTGCCGCGGTTTCTTCTTTTGCTCCTGATGCACACAACGCACGCCTGAAGTTGCTCACACACGTCCTCGTTCAAATTCAGCTGGCTCGTTTTGCTTGTTGTCATTTGATTCACCTGCTTGTGCGGTTAACTATGTACATCACACACTGCCCAACTTGCTGCACCATACGTCCACGTTCCATCAGCTAGCTATTTATGCATCGGATCGTTTGATTCACCAGGGTGAGTACTAGCGCTTGACTAGAAAACGTCTATGTAAATTGTTTTGTATCTTATACTCTCTAAGAACTCTAACAAGCCTATTTGACTTAAACTCGGCGCCTCCACCTGGGAGTTCCAGGATCAAGTCCTCTCTGGTTTGGACATCTAAAACGTGTTTTGAGACAGGGAGAACACGAGCAATTCGATTCTGTTAAGTGTTTTGCTTTTAAACACACTAAAATTTGATCAAGTAATTAAATGGCTTATGCAACTATATTTTTTTTAACTCGCAATTGCATATCTTTTATAAATCCAACTCTTGCTTGTAATATATCTATCTTGCTTAGAAAAATACATTATTAATAACTTTTGGTTGCTAATTCCAAATGGGACAAATAATATATGTTTTTAGATAAAAAAATGCAAGGATTAATAATCTGCCATCTGAAATAACTTTTGGACAAATAAAAATTTCGAATTATTTAAATACTATTAAATGGTCTTTTCTTAACAAATGTATATCTTTAAATCCATAAATCAGAATTCGACTAACTATAGGTCTAAATCGATCAGCGCGATGAGCCCCTTCTAACTATGCTATCCACACATTCTTTTGCATTTTGTTTCATGCATTTATAATACGTTACTGCAAGGAAATTAACCGATATAATGGACAAATAAATTTAGAATTGATTCCTTATTGTTATGCAGGCCCCACTAATGTTGTATCATCGTTGTACTATGCTATTGGCATCCTTTCCATATGTTTTGCATCATTAACTTGCCATGTCATGCATCATATCATAATTATGCCAGTTATTTCGCATTAGTCGTAATTGTTGCAACGTTTGTTCCTTTCTAGTGCTTTGCTTCTTCCCGGATAGGACGATGAGATGTTGTGAGCTTCGATAAGTTTTTCGGATATGTACATTCGGCAATGTTTCCCAGGCAAGCAATCTCCCCCTTTCTATCTATTTTGTATTTACAGTCTTTACTTCCTCCCGTTGATCTATTCCTATTCGTGTTGCGATGCTTTAGTTTCCGTACACCCTTTATATTCCTTGCAGCCTCTATATTGCCTTGGACACATCCTATTGCCTGTTGTTTGATAGACAGTCGGCCTTGCGAGTCGTAGTTGCTTTCTCAGGTGCTTTTTCGCGTCGTTGTCGTTCCACAGTTGTTGGAAGGTCGGCACATGTTTAATGGTGGAGATGATCATGACTTTAATTACAACTTGATATTAAAATGCTGGGAATAGGTATAACTAATGCAGAGGCACCGGTGGGCAATAGCTAATATTTGGTTCTTCCATGCGCACTTGTGTCCCGTAGGCCCCGAGTACTTGATACCTGTTCCTTGACTATTCGCACTATCCACATACAGGAGACTCTATGAATTCCCCTTTGCCCGAGCTTGATTCACACTTTATTTCTTGGGGCCACAAACTAGTTTGGGGCTTTATTACTATCCTGTACTTATGCCATGCTTTACTGCTTTATTTACGATTGTGCGTGGAGCATCTGTACTGTTTAGGAATTGCGGAGTGTTTTCGCGGTATCGACAAGCCTAGTCACACTTTCGGGTTCCTAGTCGTTTACAGCCATTGGCGCAAACCTTGGGTCCATCTCGGAGCCGGCCAACTTCGTTGCGGGTAGCTTAATGGGGTGGCCCCCTAAAATAATTTATGAATCCTGTGATTGCTTTGTCGTGAAAGCCTTGTTGGGTTTTGATTTGGTTTTTCCGAGGTTGATCGTGTGTGTGTTGCTATTTGTGCACCCCTGCAGGGTAAATCTTTCTAAAAGTTGTGTCCGCGGTTATGGACGACTTGGAGCATATTATCTCGATCATAGACAAGCATAACTAAAGTAGTGCTATAAATTTGACTTAATATGTGACTAATAATCAACTTCACTATAATGGAATGGATAATAAAAGTGCCAACAACTGGTGGAACTGGGGTGTATCGTGTTATGTTATACCTGCCTAGTAAGTATCGCAACTCCATTGGAATGAAATAAAAGTGCCAACAACTGCTGGTTTAGGATGTCACATGCTAATTGTATCTGACTAGTAAGTACTGCAACTATAACTGAATGGTTAACTAAAACCGCCCACTACTTATGCTATCAGGATGACTCATGCTATCTATATCTGACTAGTAAGTGCTTCAACTATAATGGAATGAATAAAACTGCCAACTGTGTGAGTTCCTCGGTTTGACTTCCTCGTTTGGTCTCAAGGGGGAAATGCCTGGATGGGTATGATTGGTGTTAGTATCAGGTTGGTTCCGAATAGGTCTCTCTTATCCCTCTCTAATAGCCGACAATTGCATCGAGTCTCTATAGGTTGTTTATGCATGTTGCGCTACCGCTTCAGTCTACCATACCTAAGTAGGCGAGAGCCGCCGAATTCTAGCCTCGCCGTGTACTGGCCTCAGTACTGACCGCTCCCTTTTTTCTTTGCCCTTTGTCGGCACCCCTTTTGTTTAACATGTATAAGTTCGACGTCGTTAGCAGGGTTACCCTTTCGGCTTGGCCTGGATAGGGTTATGGACGCTATTGGTTATTCTTCAGGGCTATTAGCCCCATTTGCATCTTATCCGTACTCGGATGTTGTATCGTTTCAAGGTGATTTGGATCTTTGTACTGTATATCTATATTCTTGACTCAATGAGTCGTTGTTGTATATATATGTGTTGTGGGTTCCATCGTGAACTATTGTGTAATGGTATTACTTCGTTTTCCACCCGCACACAAGTGCCTGGTGGGCGTCCTTGAATCGTTTCTATGCGGGTTTGGCGGGAAGCGCTGAAATCTGCATAGGGCCGATTCGAGGGTGTTACAAACTGGTATCAGAGCTCAGCAGTTGCGATACCCCACTGATCCAGCCTGTAGAATAACCTAGCTAACGGACGATGTAGAGTGTCAAAACTATTTTGCAAAATCGGTTAGATAGATCTGATTAGGTCTGCTTTTACTCCTTACCCTGTGGTATTCTCCTCTTACATTCGCATGTTTTGAATCTGCTCTCTTATCTTTTCTTCGAGTCCAGGAATTCTCGTGGTTGGGTTTCCGTCGTACCTTCAGGGTTTCGCTTCCTTTCTCTTGTAACGGTGCTTCTACATCCGGTCTTCATGCTATCTGAGGAATCTTCTCCCGTGTACCTTTCAAGTGATCCAAAAGTCACTATTTTTCTTTGTATCTTCCGGTGTTTTCCAACATGACGACATCATCTAGATCGGATCTGATGAAGAGCCTGCATCACTCCTTTGTTTCCGGACCTCGCTTGTCGAGATCTTTAGTCTGAATTCCGAGAATGGGTGTCATGCTTTTCTACTGCATGTGTAGAGTAATAGTTTGGGTGCGTGATGGATTGGCTCCCATGCCAACTACTCATTCTATTCGCTCTCGTACATTAAAGTGGATTAGATAGCACTTATTCTCTCCTCTCACAGAAGTTAGAGGTGGCCTTATCTTTAGAGACCTCCCCCTTCGTCTTTGTCTCTCCGGAGTGTTCCCTCAATGAACGTGAGCAGCGATCCCTTGTTAGTGGTGTCGCAAGGATCTACATGAAGCGTGAAGAGTCTGACCATCAGCTTTCTCCCCGTACCATGATGCGGATCTCGAGGGCGAGATCCATTGTTAGTGGTGTCGAACTATAGCACCCCAGAAAAACCACTACTAGAAAATCACTTGTTGTTTTAATTTTTGTGCACCATCATGATATCATGCCCATGTCATGCATCATTTGGCATCATATTAACTTATGCAATACATCTCACCTCTACATCATGCCACCTTTGCATCTTAGTTCACTTGTTTTGTCAACATGGTTTCCAATCTGCTCATCATGTTTATGCATCTCAAAAATTCTTTTCTGATCTTGTGTCATGTTACAATTCCCTCTCTGACTCTTCTATTCTTTTACGTGTGCTATATGTATGTGTGCATTTGTTCTTGTTAAACTCAAAATCCCAAACACTATTTACCTTCTCTATTTAATTGCACGTGTGTAACATAGTTCCCTCTCTCCTATTTGAATTATTCCCTCTCGTCCATTATTTTGAAAATCCAAAACATATATTTTTATTATATGTCCCATGTCAAGTTAGGTTTTGTGTAAAACATGGCAGCTCTTGTTTTCTCTACCATTTCTAAACCTTCGAACAGAACTGAATTCAATTTGTGATTACAGTTCGAAATTAAACAAAAGTTTTAATAAGAATAAAAGAGAGAAAACTAACCTGCAGCAGCCCATTTATCTCCAGCCCAGCCCGAGTGCTCCTCTGATCCTGTTTGTCTTCTTGCTAGAAAGGAGCATGAGGACAGCGTGCTGAAACACACCACCACCGCAAGCTCCCTCCTCCTTTTGATTCCCCACCCGAGGCAGTTCCCATCCAACCCTAGTTTTTTCCCCCACCTGGCGGCGCTGCCGTTTCCCCCCCTCCACCCTCTAGTGGCCGGCGCTTGAGTAGTCTGCCCGTGTCAATTCCTTGGTCACCACCGAGCGCCGCTGATGCTGGGTACCCCTTTACCGAGCCGCCGCTGTCTGCTGGGAAGCTGTAGGAGGAGCTGGAGCAGTCCCGGTTCGCCGCCCCCATCAATTTGCTGCAGTGCTTCTTGATCTTCTTCCTGGCGATTCAGTTCCCATCGCCGTCAGACTGAGGTGAGCCATGCCCCTGTTGTGCCTCGGTCGTTGCAAGCACGTGTACATGGCGCAAGCACACACAAAGCCACCAGTAGCTATACGCCATCGTCGCTTCTGGCTCTGTTTGACACCATGCCCAGCTGCACTTCCATGTTGACCAGGCCTAAATCACCATGGTCGGGTTAGGTGGCTGCCGTAGTTTCTTCTTTTGCTCCTGATGCACACAACGCACGCCTGAAGTTGCTCACACACGTCCTCGTTCAAATTCAGCTGGCTCATTTTGCTTGTTGTCATTTGATTCACCTGCTTGTGTGGTTAACATGTACATCACACACTGCTCAACTTTCTGCACCATACGTCCATGTTCCATTAGCTAGCTATTTATGCATCGGATCGTTTGATTCACCAGGGTGAGTACTAGCGCTTGACTAGAAAACGTCTATGTAAATTGTTTTGTATCCTATACTCTCTAAGAACTCTAACAAGCCTGTCTGACTTGAACTCGGCGCCTCCACCTGGGAGTTCCAGGATCAAGTCCTCTCTGGTTTGGACATCTAAAACGTGTTTTGAGACAGGGAGAACATGAGCAATTCGATTCTGTCAACTGTTTTGCTTTTAAACACACTAAAATTTGATCAAGTAATTAAATGGCTTATGCAACTATATTTTTTTTAACTCGCAATTGCATATCTTTTATAAATTCAACTCTTGCTTGTAATATATCTATCTTGCTTAGAAAAATACATTATTAATAACTTTTGGTTGCTAATTCCAAATGGGACAAATAATATATATTTTTAGATCAGAAAAATGCAAGGATTAATAATCTGCCATCTGAAATAACTTTTGGACAAATAAAAATTTCGAATTATTTAAATACTATTAAATGGTCTTTTCTTAACAAATGTATATCTTTAAATCCATAAATCAGAATTCGACTAACTATAGGTCTAAATCGATCAGCGCGATGAGCCCCTTCTAACTATGCTATCCACACATTCTTTTGCATTTTGTTTCATGCATTTATAATACGTTACTGCAAGGAAATTAACCGATATAATGGACAAATAAATTTGGAATTGATTCCTTATTGTTATGCAGGCCCCACTAATGTTGTATCATCGTTGTACTATGCTATTGGCATCCTTTCCACATGTTTTGCATCATTAACTTGCCATGTCATGCATCATATCCTAATTATGCCAGTTATTTCGCATTAGTCGTAATTGTTGCAACGTTTGTTCCTTTCTAGTGCTTTGCTTCTTCCCGGATAGGACGATGAGATGTTGTGAGCTTCGATAAGTTTTTCGGATATGTACATTCGGCAATGTTTCCCAGGCAAGCAATCTCCCCCTTTCTATCTATTTTGTATTTATAGTCTTTACTTCCTCCCGTTGATCTATTCCTATTCGTGTTGCGATGCTTTAGTTTCCGTGCACCCTTTATATTCCTTGCAGCCTCTATATTGCCTTGGACACATCCTATTGCCTGTTGTTTGATAGACAGTCGGCCTTGCGAGTCGTAGTTGCTTTCTCAGGTGCTTTTTCGCGTCGTTGTCGTTCCACAGTTGTTGAAAGGTCGGCACATGTTTAATGGTGGAGATGATCATGAATTTAATTTCAACTTGATAATAAATGCTGGGAATAGGTATAACTAATGCAGAGGCACCGGTGGGGCAATAGCTAATATTTGGTTCTTCCATGCGCACTTGTGTCCCGTAGGCCCCGAGTACTTGATATCTGTTCCTTGACTATTCGCACTATCCACATACGGGAGACTTTATGAATCCCCCTTTGCCTGAGCTTGATTCACACTTTATTTTTTGGGGCCACAAACTAGTTTAGGGGTTTATTACTATCCTGTACTTATGTCATGCTTTACTGCTTTATTTATGATTGTGCGTGGAGCACCTGTATTTTTTAGGAATTGCGGAGTGTTTTCGTGGTATCGATAAGCCCAATCACACTTTTGGGTTCCTAGTCGTTTACAGCCATTGGCGCAAACCTTGGGTCCATCTCGGAGCCGGCCAACTTCATTGCGGATAGCTTAATGGGGTGGCCCCCTGAAATAATTTATGAATCCTGTGATTGCTTTGTCATGAAAGCCTTGTTGGGTTTTGATTTGGTTTTTCCGAGGTTGATCGTGTGTGTGTTGCTATTTGTGCACCCCTGCAGGGTAAATCTTTCTGAAAGCCGTGTCCGCAGTTATGGATGACTTGGAGCACAGTATCACGATCATAGACAAGCATAACTAAAGTAGTGCTATAAATTTGACTTAATATGTGACTAGTAATCAGCTTCACTACAATGGAATAGATAATAAAAGTGCCAACAACTGGTGGAACTGGGGTGTATCGTGTCATGTTATACCTGCCTAGTAAGTATCGCAACTCCATTGGAATGAAATAAAAGTGCCAACAGCTGCTGGGTTTGGGATGTCACATGCTAATTGTATCTGACTAGTAAGTACTGCAACTACAACTGAATGGTTAACTAAAACTTCCCACTACTTATGCTATCAGAATGACTCATGCTATCTATATCTGACTAGTAAGTGCTTCAACTATAATGGAATGAATAAAACTGCCAACTGTGTGAGTTTCTCGGTTTGACTTCCTTGTTTGGTCTCGAGGGGGAAATGCCAGGATGGGTATGATTGGTGTTAGTATCAGGTTGGTCCCGAATAGGTCTCTCTTATCCCTCTCTAATAGCTGACAGTTGCGTCGAGTCTCTATAGGTTGTTTACGCATGCTGCGCTGCTGCTTCAGTCCACCATACCTATGTAGGCGAGAGCCGCCGAATTCTAGGCTCGCCGTGTACTGGCCTTAGTACTGATCGCTCCCTTTTTCCTTCGCCCTTTGTCGGCACCCCTTTTGTTTAATAGGTATAAGTTCGACGTTGTTAGCAGGGTTACCCTTCCGGCTTGGCCTGGGCAGGGTTATGGACGCCATTGGTTATTCTTCAGCGCTTTTAGCCCCATTTGCATCTTATCCGTACTTGGATGTTGTATCGTTTCAAGGTGATTTGGATCTTTGTACTGTATATCTGTATTCTTGACTCAATGAGTCATTGTATTATATATATGTGTTGTGGGTTCCATCGTGAACTATTGTGTAATGGTATTACTTTGTTTTCCACCCGCAAGCAAGTGCCTGGTGGGCATCCTTGAATCGTTTCTATGCGGGTTTGGCGGGAAGCGCTGAAATCTCCATAGGGCCGATTCGAGGGTGTTACAGTTAGCGCGCTCGATCTTGGAATATGTGTCAAGAATTCTGATCCTAGGTGTACACAAGTGGGCGGTTAAAAAACAAACATTGACTATTGCCCACCAGTGTCTCTGCATTATATCTATCTCCAGCATTTTGGTTAACAGGTTATAATGAAATCCCTGATCATATCCACCATTAGACATCTCCACCATTAAGCATGTGTCAACCTTCTATCAACGGTGGAACGATAAAAGATGCGAAGCAGCACCTGAGCAAGCAACTACGACTCGCAAGGCCGACTATCTATTAAACAATAGGCAATAGGATGTGTCCAAGGCAATATAGAGGCTGCAAGGAATATAAATGTTACAGAGAAACTAAAGCATCGCAACACAGATAGCAATAGATCAACGGGAGGAAATAAAGACTATAAAAGCAAAATAGGTAGAAAGAGGGAGAATGCTCGCCTAGCAAACACTACCGGAGATATATTATCCGAAGAACTTGTCGATACTCGCATCAACTCAAGAGCCTTATCTGTGAAGAAGCAAAGCACTAAAAGAAACACCGGATGCACTATTTAATACTACGCAAAAGAATCGACATGTTTATGATATGAGGCATGACATGGCAAAGATGTGGAGCAATTAGGAAATATTAAGAGAAACCAGGGTCCCGACCATTAATTAGAAGGTTCATGTTGTTTAGTTACCCCATAATTTAAATGTTGAATTAACAAGGCAAAATATGGTATCGGTTCGCTACACAAATTCAAATGGAGTCGATATAAGACTAGAATAGTCCGCATATGGTCTCCATATTTAATTCTTAGGTGAATCAAAAAATATCCCCAAACCACAAAATATGTATGCAACATGAATGATTTAAGTGCAACAATTATATGTAATTTATAAAATGGGGTCTCGAAAAAGGGGATCACATTAGGGTATGGAAGGACTTGGGTTCCGAGGGTTCGACTGATCTTCGGCGAGGATGAAGAAAGGCGTCGAGGTTCGGTCTTCGGGTCCGGGATTGGGGCTTCAGGGTTTGGCCTTCAGATCCAGGGTCTTGGCATCCGTGTAGGAGTACTTGATGCTCCGTGATGGAGTTCTCGGAATTTGGCACCGATGGTCTTGATCTTGGCATCGAGCAAAATTCGGAAACGGGGTTCTTCTTCTCGATCCTTGGCAATACCATCAAGGTCTCATCAACACACCACGACAGTACTTGATGAATGGGAGCAACATGCCAGCCACAAAATTCCTGGAAGCAGCAGAACGATGTCACATGTGCGCTGCGAGAAGAGCATGTCCCGCTCGGCGTATGATTGAGCATCTTGTTAGCATGCCACAGTGGAACGAACGGATTGGCAAGGACGACTTGTGGCCAGGGGACATCGACGATCCAGTGACGCGGTGTCAGATGAGATCGAGGTTCACGGCCTTGGTACACACATCAGGAGGACACGGGCTGGTGAGCGGCGCCTTCCAGGCCGAGGTCGTCAGACTTGGAGCGCGCTGGTCGGAGCAGAGGCGGCTTACGCGCGAGGCGACGTTCTCAAACAAAGGCGCGGTGGTGACCGGGCTCTAGGGCAGCGCTGGGGCCGGCGAAGCAGAGGGACTCAGGCGAGCTTTGGGAGGACACAGGCGAGAGAAGGCCTGCGGTGGAGGACGCAGTCGCGGCCAGCAAGGAAGATGCTGGCGGCGCAGAGAGTAGCTCGGGCATTGAGGCGGCCATGCGACGAGGTCGACCCGGGCGCCAAGGCCAGGGCTCTGCTCGGGGCGGTGTCCCTGGCGACCGGGCAGAGAGGCCGGCGACGAAGAGGTCGATAGGTGCCTGCTGCAGGGGAGGAAGGGCGCGACACAGCTGCGGTTGGGCGAGCCTGGCGGCGAAGGGGACGGCGTGGAAGCTTGCCGCGATGGCGAGATCGAGGTCGAGGCTACCAAAGAGGAGCACGAGAGAAGTGGCACTCGCGCTGGGGGGGCGAAGACGGCGGAAGAGGGCGCGGACGAGGCAGGGATGCCAGCCGTGCCATGGTGTGGTTAAGGAAGAAGTGAGGCATTGGGGTAGGTGGCGATTGCAGGGCGGGGACGGTAGCTGGGGCTGCGGTTGCGAGAGGAGCGGGGCGAGAGGATCGATGCAGGGAGTGGGGCCAGCTAGCAAGAGAAGGGGTGCATGCGGGGCACGATCGTGGTGGGGACAGGCGACCGCGGGGTGGGGATTGTGGTGCGGGTTGGGACGCTGGCGATGTGTGCGTGCGTGTACCGCAGGGCAGGGTGCATCACGGGGAGGGGAGCGTAGCGGTAGGTGGAGCTGCGGTCAAGTGCGACGCGCGGCTGGGGCACGTGCACGGGTCGGTAGGTGGTAGTTGGGGTGGAGCGATGTGGAGTTGGTGGTAGGTAGGTTAGGATTAGGGTTTTGTTTCTGTTGGGTAGTAGGTGGCCGGTTGGCTTTTTTTCCTGGCCAGCTGCCTCCCCTAAAAATATTTTTATTTATTTATTTTTATTTAAAAACATTTTTGTAAATAGTTTTTAGACAAATACAAGCTATGGGATAGAGACTAGGGTTTTACATTTAAAATAGAGAGGGGTATCTCAAAAACAAAGATAGGCTTTAGAGAAATAGTTTTAAGAGACAAACATGTGCATGATGACGATGATGCTCAAATGCAATGTGGCATGATGACATGAGCATGCTATCATGATGATGCATAAAGGCAAAACTCAGCGATTTTCTAGTAGTGATTTTACCGGGGTGCTGCATGGATTCACTGGTGTTATTACATTCGCACTCTTTCAAAAGCACATTGATCCACATGACCACAAATGCTAGTCGATTCTGTGATGCAACTTCTGCCACACTGGTACAACATACAATGTGGAAGCTTCTTCCCTATGTGTTTTTGGTATTTATGACCATGGCTTGACACATGAGTCCCTAGAGTCATTGCATTTGTTCTTTTCCCGTGACACATGGATCCACTGTTGTCATTGCATGTGCTCTCTTCCAAAACCACATTGATCCACATGACCACACAAACTCTAGAGGATTCTGTGATGCAACTTCTACCACACTAGTGCAACATACAATGTGGAAGCTTCTTCCCTATGTCTTTTTGGTCTCTATGACAATGGCTTGACACATAGAGTCCCTAGAGTCAATGCATTTGTTCTTTTCCCATGACACATGGATCCACTAGTGTCATTGCATGTGCTCTCTTTCAAAAACACATTGATCTTAATAACCACACACTCAAGTGTATTATGTGATGCAACTTCTCCCACAGTGGTGCAACATGCAATGTGGAAGCTGCTTCCCTATGTGTTTTTGGTCTCTATGACCATGGCTTGACACATGGAGTCCCTAGAGTCATTGCATTTGGACTTTTCCTGTGACACATGGATCCATTGGTGTCATTGCATGTTCTCTCTTCCAAAACCACATTGATCCACATAACCACACACACTCCAGCGGATTCTGTGATGCATTTTCTGCCACAGTGGTGCAAGATGCAATGTGGAAGCTGATTTCCTATGTGTTTTTTTTGTCTCTGTGACTGTGGCTTGACACATCGAGTCCCTAGAGTAATTGCATTTGTTCTATTCCCATGACACATGGATCCACTGGTGTCACTACATGTGCTCTCTTCCAAAACCATATTGATCCACATGACCACACACACCCTAGTGGATTCTATGATGCAACTTCTGCCACACTGATGCAACATGCAATGTGGAAGCTTCTTCCCTATGTATTTTTGGTCTGTGTGACCATGACTTGACACATGGAGTCCCTAGAGTTATTGCATTTGTTCTTTTACCATGACACATGGATCCACTGGTGTTATTGCATGTGCACTCTTCTAAAAGCACATTGATCCACATGACCACACATCGAGTGGATTCTGTGATGCAACTTCGGCCACACTGGTGCAACATGCAATGTGGAAGCTGCTTCCCTATGTGTTTTTGGTATTTATGACCATGGATTGACACATGAGTCCCTAGAGTCATTGCATTTGTTCTTTTACCGGGATACATGGATCCACTGGTGTTATTGCATGTGCACTCTTCCAAAACCACATTGATCCACATGACCACACACCCTAGTGGATTCTGTGATGCAACTTCTGCCACACTGGTGCAACATGTAATATGGAAGCTGCTTCCCTATGTGTTTTTGGTCTCTATGACCATGGATTGACACATGGAGTCCCTAGAGTCATTACATTTGTTCTATTTCGATGATACATAGATCCACTAGTGTCATTGTATGTCCTCTCTTCCAAAACCAGATTGATCCACATGACCACACACACTCTAGTGGATTGTGTGATGCAACTTCTGCCACACTAGTGCAACATGCAATGTGGAAGGTCCTTCCCTATGTCTTTTTGGTCTCTATGACCACGGCTTGACACACGGAGTCCCTAGAGTCATGGCATTTGTTACTTTCCCATGACATATGGATCCACTGGTTTCATTCCATCAACATGACCACACACACTCAAGTGGATTTGATGATGCAACTTCTGCCACACTCGTGCAACATGCAAGGTGGATGCTACTTCCCTATGTGTTTTCTAGCTCTATTACCATGGCTTGATACATGGAGTTCCTAGAGTCATTGCATTTGTTCTTTTTTCCATGACACATGGATCCACTGGTGTAATTGCATGTGCTCTCTGCCAAAACCACATTGATCCACATGACCACACACACTCTAGTGGATTCTATGATGCAACTTCTGCCACACTGATGCTATCATGGTGGTGTCACGATAGAAGCCATGGATAGGCTAAATATAGGGCCAAAGTGTGCTAGAGGTATCCATGGAGGGATAGTGTGGTGATTTCACACACAGATGGTTTGTATTTTCAAGATCTTTAGTGTTTATAGATGCTCCTTGAGTTCTATTGGGGAGAAGAGGAAGATGAAGTTCTCCCCTGCTCCCACCTCCTTCTAGGGTTCTTCCCTTAGTAAAATAATCGACCCCTCCTCTAGAGGTCCTGGCGAACCTTATAAAGGGGTGGCCAGGTTACAGTTAGGGCATACATGGAGGGCATATTCTAGGAATATGCTCCTCCCAGAATGGAAAAGTGGTGCTCCCCTTTTTCCCTTCATAAGCTGCCCAGAGTTCATGGCGTAAGCCTCTCTGAACCCCTGGAGTAAGACTCTGAGGTACTGTGTTACCCTACCAGCAACGGTCAGGCGACGTCACCTTTGTCGGCCCGTGCTACTGGTCCTTCTCTATGTCTTCACTGCTCTCTCTATAGTGAAGAGATAAAAGCGTTGACCATGGAAGATACCTTCCTTCTCCTGTAAGCCAAGTAGTAACCCAGCTGCTGCCTGGTTAACTCGGCCCTGAGGGTACTTGCAAACAAGTAACATTGTGGTGCCGACATACTCTTTATATCAGCTGAGGTCTTGTTGGGTGAAGACAACCTCGGCTGAGTCGGACGTAACCTTGCTGGCCTTTAGGTAACTCGGTCAGCTCCTGCTTTGACCTTGTCGTACCTTGGCTAACATTGCCTTTATATCCCGGCTCGACCCAACCCAGGGTCATCCCCCAACATTAATCCCCAAAGCTAGTGTGGCCTTAGGAACTTTAGCTGTTAAGGCCACAGCAGGTTCAACCCACTTGATTCTTTGATCTTCTCGCCGAGGTACTTGTATGTTCGCATGCTCCAGATTTAAATCGGTTGCTTACTTTACTAACTTGGTGTTTGTTTTGGTCTTCCTTGGCTCTTTCCGAGGTACTCCTCGTTGGCCGAGTTATATTCTTGCATCCGGGTTATCCCACTTAGATGCTTTACTTCTCATGTACACTTCTTTGCATCCTACATGGCAGTTAATCATTACCTTTGTCCCATTTTAAGGGCCCACGTGTCAGTTACTGCGCATGATGTCAGGTGTTACTGCGCACACATCACGTCATGGGTGCCTATTCGATAACCGCAGCGCCATGTCACGTTGCACGATCTGCTGCGCTGTGTAACCTCTTGCGTGGCTTGCTGCTGATTGGCTCCTTTGGCAAATACACGGCCACACCATGTGGCCTGCCATACCCTGCGATCCCACTACCCCCGCTAGGGGATGGTTAAATAGGGGAGCGGGGGTCTCCCTTAGCCACTTTCCCCCGCTCGCCTCTGCTTCTTCTTCTTCCCCGCAGCACCGCCCCCACCGCCTCTTCCGCTTAGCGATAACGTCGCTGCTGCCGCTCTCTATTCCTTGCTTGCCTTGCTGCATCTCCCTTGCTCGTTGCCGCTATGGGGCCTCGTCAGTGAAGGCCCTTTTTCCCCACTTAGGATTATGCCTCTGAGGAAGAAGATCTAGAGATGCCTCAAGACATCACCGTCACCGAGGAGCACGAGGAGGGCGGCGCTGCCCATGAGCGTGGTGCTTGGGCCAGCTCCTGGGTGTGCCAAGATGACCTTGACTGGATCATCCGGACCCGCCACGTTCCTACCGGAGTTATCTACCACATCCCTAGCGACGAACTTGTCCCTGCTCCTGAGCCTAGTGAGTTTGTGGTTTTTTCTTTCCCACTTCCGGCGTGGCTTCAGCCTTCCTATTAGCGATTTCTTCCATGACTTCCTCACTACTTTTGTTCTCCAACCCCATCATCTTCATGCGAACGCCATCGCCTCTCTCTACTTCTGTTTCCAGCATCAAGGGGTATCTCGGCCTTTTTCCCTCGATTCAGATTTGGTTCAAGTTCTTCGCTTTCTAGGCAAACGTCATTCCGAATAAGGACCTTCGCCCGGCCGACAAATCTCTGACCCAATGTGGGGCAGCCTCCATCTCACCTCGGCGAGACTCCGTGTTTCCCCGGGTTACCGGCTTGGAGTCCTGCAAAGGGTGGGCTAATACATTCTTTTACGTAAAGAACGATACCCCAGAGGACAATATTCGGTTGCCTCCTTTTTTTGTCGGCATCCTTGATAGGAATAGATGGGGCCGGATTCCCAATAGATCAAGCACCTTGGTTGATCTGGTGGAGAAGCGCATCATTGATCTGAAAATAGAGGGGATGACCGGCGATGATCTGATGCTCACTTTCATCCGGAGCCAAATCTACCCACTGCAGAGACGCACCCACAAACTTTGCCACATGAGCTGTCACCTCGACCCTAACCGAGTTTCATCATTCGAGCTCTCCGACTCCCAGATCTTCTACCAGGTTAAGTCTATCTTCTAGACGCCCTTGACCGAGGATTGGGAGTGGGGGCTAGAGCACTTGATCCGAGATAGGCTAGCTCCTGCGGTACATCTCTTATGTGATCCTTTTTCCAAGTTACAGTTTATGTCGGCCTGTTTCATATTTTTTGACTCTTTTTCCTTATTCTTTTCATTATTCCTTCAGTAAACAATAGAGGACACCTCGACCCTGGCCCTCAAGTGGGGCAAGAATAGGGATACCTTAGATCCGGAGGAGCCGGACTCCGAGGAGTTCATGCCTATTGCGGACTCTAGCTCCAGCCGACCCTCCGGTAAGACTTATGTCTTAAGGGATTGGCCAGATGACAATGAAGATGATGATGATTGTGAGGTCTTAGAGGTATTTAACCCTGTGCCTATCTCATATGCCTATCCGGCTGATCCCCCTCTAGCTAACCTGGCTGGTTAGGTGCACGAAGTGGCTCCGGTGGTAGTGGGAGATCCGGTCCCGGCTAAGAAGCGAGCTGCAACCCCGGCTCCTTCCTCCAAACCACCTAGGGCTAGGAAACGATACAAGAAGTCTGCCAACAAGGTCGGAACCAAACCCCTATCAAGACCACTATAAGAAGAGCTCCAAAGCCCAAGGATCCACCTACTCCATCCGAGTAATTCCTTCTTCCTTTCCTTGTTCTTTGCGTTGCATAGCTCTTTTTATATGTATTTCTTGTTTCTCTCTCTGTCCTAACTTGATACTTGTTTCCGTTTGACTCGGCAGGGCCCCCAAGTACATTTACCAGAGTGGCCCTAACATAGCCTATCCTTTTTGCGGGAATCCACCTTCTCCGCGCCATGACGATGCTCCTGTTCCGAGCCCGTCCGGGAAAGTTCTGCCGCTGTGCTGAACGTTAGTCCACCTCGGTAGGAGGAGGGAAACATCGGCACGGAGGGAGGAGGTGCCTCTGAGGATGTGGCTATGACGGATCAGCCAAGTGCCTCTTCTGCCCCACAACAACAAGATGATGATGGTGCTAGCAACACCGGCGCCGAGAAAGTTTCTATCGAGGTGCCAGTGACTCCATCACCGACCCAAGTTCAACCTCAACCAATTCCAGCTTCTAGTTCCTCTCAACAAGCACCTCCTTCATCGTCTAAGTCTTCCTAGACTCGGTGAGAAGACCAAACTCGGCCGAAGCCTCAGACCAAGTCTTCCGCGCCATCTTCTTCGGCAAGAGCGCAACCTTCATCTTCACGGCAGCAGGCTAAGCCAATTACCAAGGCCAAGAAATCTGTCGACGTGACCAAGGTCAAGCCCGCTGTTGAGGCCACCAAGGCAATGCCTAAGGGATCAACCGCTGGGTCCGGGCAACGCACAATTTCTTCAATGATGCAGCAAGGCAGCATCGTCTCTGGCCCAACTCCGGACAAGCAACTCACGCTGCATTCCAGTCTGGCCGATGTCAAGGCTGCACGCCAAGCTACGCATGAGAAAGGGTTGGTCCTGGCTTGGACTCTCAATGGTGGGAGCCTCAGCTCACTCGCTGAGTTCACCGATAATTAGAACAACGATGAATACGTTGATATCAGCTCCGGTAACCTAGCAAAGTTTGGTCTTGCAGAGATTGGTGCGCAGATGAACACTACTAGCAAGGCCATTGCTTATGCCAGCAAAATGATAGAGGTAAATCCTTCAGCCATCTCTTTACATATGCGCAAGTACTTATAGATATATACTCCAGTCCCCGAGCCTCCAGGGAGTAACACGTTACTCGGCTGGATGCTCTTAATAAACTTGTGCAATTTCCTCGTAACTTGTTCCCAAATCCAAGGTATTTTAACTTGGTAAAATTATTGAGTAGCTTCAAATACCCAATCACCTAGAGTCGGGTTAAGTTCCACTTGACTCGGATCTGAATAACTTCAAATATTCACTCACCTAGAGCCAGGTTAAGTTCCACTTGGCCCGGGTCTTGAGTAACTTCAAATATTCACTCACCTAGAGTCGGGCTTAAGTTCCACTTGGCCCAGGTTTTGAGTAACATCAAATATTAACTCACCTAGAGCCGGGTTAAGTTCCACTTGGCCCGGGTCTTGAGTAACTTCAAATATTCACTTACCTAGAGCCGGGTTAAGTTCCACTTGGCCTGGGTCTTGAGAAACTTCAAAGATTCACTCACCTAGAGTCGGGTTAAGTTTCACTTGGCCTGGGTCTTGACTAACTTCAAATATTTCTCACCTAGAGCCAGGTTAAGTTTCACTTGGCCCGATTATTGAGTAACTTCAAATATTCCTTATTACTCATGAAGTAATACTTTCCTTTTTAGATCACCACCAACCTTCTTATTGCTGAGGTTACTCTTCTCTTTGCATCTTCTGAGTTGCTTTTCGTTTGTATTTTTAGAGGATTTCCCTTAGTCCAACGCCCGCTCTAATGTCACCATCCACAAGCTCCGGGCAAAGAGAGCCGAAGCTGGGCCTATCTCGGAAGATGTCACCATTGATGAATCTTTGGCTGGTCTTGCGGCTTACCTCGGCCCCATGAGGGTCTTTAGGGTGGGTCTCCTCGGTGTTGCCGTCAACACTTTTCATACTCTATGGACAAGTGAGACTAATCCCAAGGAAGTTTTTGTGCTGATCGAGAGGCTCCAGGATAGCAGCACTCAACTCAGTTTGTGGCGAGAGTCCGCTACACGTGCTGGAGCTGACATGACCTTATCCTTTGAGCTGTCCTGGTACGACGACATTGACTTGAATGTACTTGGTCGCCTACGCACCGGATCCAGGTGGACCAATGATCCAGCTAGCATCGCCCAGCATCAAGCTCGTGCCTATGATCTCGTCCAATATGCTCATTATCATCAATGGAATGAGGGGCCAAGCTTTCTCGAAGCCATCGATGATGAATATGTTGAAGGAGACTCAGATGAGGACCAAGAAGACTCGGATTACGCCGAGGATGCCGAGAAAAACCCGAATGGTGAAACTGAAACTGAGGCTCCCATTGCCGAGGACAACTTGACTCCTCCTATTGCTGATGGTTCGGCTGCTGCGGCTCCATAAGCAACAAAACTTTTAAAATTCGTTAAATCCACGGTATGCCGGGTGTAGATGTATTAAACAATGTGTTATTTTGCTACAACTTATGTTTTTATGCCGGATTAACTTGGGCGAAGTCCCCGAGTTTCATTTTCTTGTTCTCTCTATTCAGTGATTTGGCCCGCGTCTACCTTGATTCGGCGTTTGACTTACGAGTCTGAGGTTCAAAAAATTGATCTAATAATACTTGAAACTTTTAGGATTAGCTCAAAATAATTCAGCATAACAAAAATAAAGTAGATACAGGGGTTAGTCCAAAAAGAAAATGTCGGCTCGATTATGTTCCTTTCCTTAGTCATTTTTCATGTGCCCTGCAATTCTACACATGTTCTCTTGCTTGCCATAAAGTCAATTCTTGTTGGACAATAGCAAATCAAAGAGTTAGCTTTTGGTGCCAACACATTACTAACTCGGCTAAGGTGTAAGTAATTTAAGCCAGCTGACGTATAAAAACTAAATACAAAAAATGACAATTATTATTAAGGCAGTCCTCGAGTTTCTGCTGGAGGTGCCGAGGTTTCATTGGTAAGCTCATTGACGACATACATGCCGACATATGAGAGTTCTACATACATATACTTTTATCTAAGTGTAAAATGGATGAAGTAGTGCAACGTTCCATAGCCTCTTTGATTCTTCTCCTGCCCTGTTCACCTTGTTCTTCTCCTGCGGTTGTGCATTAATGAGGTAATACACATCATTGTGCAGTGTTTAGCTTACAATGAATGGCCCTTTCCATGGGGGGACAGCTTACGCATGATGGCAGTGCGCTGTACCAACCGAAGTACTAGATCTCCTTCCCGAAAGACTCCGGGGTTCACTTTCTGGCTATGATAGCATCGAAGATTTTGCTGATATATGGTGGATCTGGACAATGCCAATTCTCTCGCTTCTTCTAGCAGATCAACATCATTTTGCCGGGCTTCTTGCACTTCGGCTTCTGTGTATTGGGTGACCCTAGGAAAGTCATGCTCTATGTCGGCTGGTAATACATCTTTGGCCCCATATACTAGAAATAATGGCATATAGCCTGTTGATCGATTCAGAGTTGTTCTTAAACTCTACAATACCACTGGAAGTTCCTCAATCCAGCACCCCCTTGATTTTTGCAGCGGCTCAATGAGACGGGGTTTTATCCTGGACAGTACTAGTCCGTTGGATCTTTCCACTTGCCCGTTCGATGCGGGGTGGGCCACTGATGTGACATCTAGCCGGATTTTCTTATCTTGGTAGAACCGGGCAAATGCTCCTTAGGTGAAATTTGCGCCATTATCTGTTATGATATTGTGTGGATGGTTGTATCTTAGGATGATATCTTTGAGGAATGTCACGGCAGTAGCTCCATCACACTTTCTTATTGGCTTTACTTCAGTCCACTTTATAAATTTGTCCACCATGACTAAGATATGGGTCATGTTTCCCTTGGCTAGCTTAAACAGTCCAACCATATCCACACATCAAATGCCCAAGTGATAGGTATAGTTTTGAGTTCAAATGTCGGTAGATGTGTTTTTCTTGCGTACGTCTGACACCCATTACATTTCCTGACAAGTTCCTCGGCTTCCTGCAAGGCACTTGGCCAATAAAACCCATGCTGAAAAGCTTTTGCCACTAGGGCTCTAGACAAGGCATGATGCCCACATTTCCCTTGATGTATATCTCGGAGGATGTCTAGTCCTTCCGGGTTAACACATCGCTGCAAGACACTTGTGACACTTCTCTTGTATAGCTCGTCATTGATTATAGTATATCCCTTTGATCTCCTCTGCACTTGCCTTGAGAGTATCTCATCACTTGGCAAAGTTCCATCTTTCAAGAACTCAAATATTGGTTGCGCCCATGTTGGTATAGTACGATCTGGAAAAACTTCTTCATCAATTTCCATTGGGTCAACCGACATAACCTCAGCCGGATCAAGCTGAACAGTCCCTGGGTTCTGCAAGGCAGTCCCCGGGTTTGCCAAGCTATTCCCCCAGTCAATGTCCATTGGGGCAGCTTCTGATCCGGGGTTTGCCGGGATAAAGATTGATTCGGATTCTGGTGAAGTGTAATAGATGATTTTCTTAGATGCTCTAAAGCAAGTCCTGGTGGGATGGCTTGCTGAGATGAGCCTAGTTTAGACAACACGTCGGCTACATCATTTTCTGCCTAGGGCACATGATGGAATTCACATCCCTCAAAGCACCCACATATTTTTTGGACATGAAATCTATAGAGGGCCATGTTTGCATCTAGCGCATCCCAATGACTAGACACTTCATGCACCACTAGATCTGAATCACCGAAGCACTGTATCTGACATATCCGCATCTCTTTTGCCACTTTTAATCCATGCACAAGTGCCTCATACTCATCCACATTATTTGATGCTCGAAAATGGATCTGAAGCACATATCACAACTGATCTTTCTTGGGTGAGGTAAGGACTACCCTAGCCCCTAATCCTTCCTTCAGCTTTGACCCATCAAAATGCATCTTCTAGTAGTTTGAGTCCAGCAAAGGTGGCTCATACTGCATTTCGGCCCAATCCACGAAAAAATCAGCCACTACCTGAGACTTGATAGCGTCTCTTTTATCGTACTATGTAGCATAAGGGGATAACTAAATTGCCCATTTGGCAATCTGGCCACTTGCATCCTTGTTACTCATTAGCTCAGATATAGGTGCTTCACATATCACCTTTATAGGGTGTTCCTCGAAGTAATGCTTAAGCTTTTTAGCTGCCATATAGACACCATATGCCATTTATTGATAATGTGGATAGTTTTGCTTCGAAGTGGATAGTACTTCACTCAGGTAATATACTAGCCTTTTCACCGACTTACCTTCCTCGTCACGCTCCACCACTACTATGGCACTTACGACTCGGTTGGTCGCGGCTACGTAGAGCAACATTGGCTCTTTGGACAGTGGTGAGGCTAACACTGGTGTAGAGGCTAGAATATTTTTCAGTTCATGAAACGCGCTATCTGCTTGCGGTGTCTATATGAATTTATCTGACTTTTTCATTAGCTAGTATAGAGGCAATGTCTTTTCTCCCGGCCGACATACAAACCGACTTAATGATGCCAGGCAACCAGTGAACTTCTGAACATAATTAAGGCACTTCAGTAGCTCCATTCGCTCTAAATAGCCCGAATTTTAGTGGGGTTATCCTTGATACCTTGGCTGGATATGAGGAAGCCGAGTAACTTTCCAGCCGGGACACCAAAAGTACATTTCTCCAAGTTAAGCTTCATTTAGAACGTCCTTAAGTTCATGAAGGTTTGTCGGATATCATCTAGGAGTGTTTTACTTTCCTTTGTTTTTATCACAATATCATCGACATACACTACAAGAAATCTAGCTATATATGACCCTCTATTTTCGTCACAGAATCGTCACAATAGTCCGTTTATGACGATTTTGAAATCGTCGAAAGCTAGGCATCGCAAATGAACTATAACAACGATTTTTGCGAAATCGTCATAACCGTCTATGACGATATTGGATCGTCATAACCGTTATGACGATCCAATATCGTCACGGGCCATCTAGCCAAGCCAGGTCAGATCCTACGTGGCTGATCCAACGTGGCAAAATTGTGACGAACCGAGATCGTCGTAACGTGAATTCAGCCCGATCCAGTTTGGTCGCTTATATGGGTCGAGCTCACTAATTCTAGCCTTTTTTTTTCTTGGTCCAGGCATTTTTATAGTACATTTCATTTTGGGCCTTGGCCTATTTATGATACATTTCTTATTATTTGGGTCTTGGCGTATTCAAAGTATAATTAATTTTAGGCCTGCCATAAGCCTTTTTACAATTTACAATCAGATGCTTTGATCCACAATTAGCCATTGGGCTGGCATTTTTAAAGCCCATGTTCAATTTAGATTATATTCATTCAGGTTGTACATGCAAGTACCGTTTGAAGCCCAGAAATTTCTAGATAAATAAAGAATCAATTTTCATTACAAAATGATACAGACACGATTTCAAATGAACTGACCAAAAATTTCAAATAATCAGACCAAAAATTCAAATGTCCAGACAATCACTCCTCGTACAGTACATCAAAACCAAAAATTAATGCATATAACCAACAAGCCCACTGCCTAGCACCTCCAGGTCACCAATGATCCCTCGCGGCGCCCAGCACCTCCACGCAAGCTAGCCAGCACCTCACTGGCTTCCTCCACTCCACCTGGGGTGTCACTGCTCGCCCAGCAACTCACTAGCTGCCCACCGGTGATCTACAACAGCAACAGGAACTGACGAATGATCAGTGATATGAGATATTGTAGGAGGGCAAGAAATCACTGGAGTACATGGCCTACAAATATTAAAAGGCACTCTACTAGAAATATTTCTTCCTTACATATTTTATATGATTATCTCATTACAATAGGCATGCATAATATATCCGTAAATGATATTTCGCACACATTTGAAACACAGGTACAGGTCCAGCAAGGCACAAACCTTGATGCCAATGAGGTAGGGCAGCTTCTTGTTGAGATTGATCTTCTCCTGGTTCTCCTTGATCTTATCCCTAAATTTCTATAGCTCAAGTGTGTTCTACTATAGCTTGACCTACACCAACCACAAACAAACACACCATATCAGACGACCAACAGCAAGCGTAGATCATCCAATAGACATTTATCTTCAAGTAAAGAACAACACGATCAAACAGTCAAACCACAAACTATTCTAGGTCAATACCATTAGTTCGCGACAAGTAGAAAATAAGGTGAAAAAGCAAAGCCAAGTAATGCACTAATTTGTGCGCATTTCAAGATAACCAAATGCCAGCAGAACATGTCCCATCATCAACCAAGTAAAAAAGAGAACATGATATACTGAAGACTTATCTAATCCGTCGGAGGATAGCAGTAGCAGCAGGTTGGCTTCAACACCACGGCCACAGCGCATCTGGATGAACATACCGTCCTTCCGTTGCACCTCCGACCATCGTCAGAACGGGCTTTCATGTGGCATGCTTCAATAACCTATAGAATGACATGAGCAACTTTTTTACTAATTTGTTTGTCACACAACAAATATATCTGAGCTAAGGAGCTAAAAAGTTACACAAATAAGCAATTGAGAAATCTAATAAGAAGTTAAGATGCTATTATTCAAGTTCTCCATCAACTAGACAAAATCACAACCTATTCTACTATGTAAGGAGTACTCCAAAGAATATGCAATGGTAAAGAGTACTCCAAAGCATGCCAAGGATCTGAATAAAATTGACTTATCCCCTATTTTAGCTTGAGTCTCAATTTGTCTCTGTAACCCATGCAAGTGTGTATGTCCAGTACACCACAAACTTTGGGAAGGGAGTGGATACATGTACCACATCCTTTGCAATGCATTGCTAACTGTAGTTGTTTACACCTAACCCAGATCACACTTATAACTAACTGCAGGTACTAGACAGAGTATTTGTGAGGGGAATCCTGAATTCTGAACCTTCTCTTAGGTTTGAACACCAGCAGATTCTTCAGACTGGGTTAATTTCTTATGCAAAATTTCCACTAACCTATTCCTGAAGTCTGGATCTTATGTTATGGAAATTTCTAATACTGCTTTGCTACTAATTAGTCAACTAAATTACAAGTAAATGTATATCCCGTAGTTCAATCTTATGATACTTATCGACTATTTTGCATCTGGGCAAGTTGAGGGATCAGAGAGAGTGGAGGAGGCACTTAATCGCTGGTGATGAAGCTGATGAACTCGGAGACGCACTCCTGGATGGACTCACGCAGATGCCTCGACGACATGTACTCACCTCAGGCAGATGCCTCGACGACGAGATCTAGGCCACTAGCGCGCGCCAACCACCTCCATCCTGGTGCCACGCACGAGCGGCTCCCAAAAACCTACGAGCACGGGCCAGATGCGTAAGCCGTTAGGACACAGATGAGGGGAGAGAGATTGTGGAGGTGGACGATGGCGGCCTTGACGCACACCTCCACGGTCATGGCGACATCGATGGAGTCCGCGTGGTCCAGACTCGTGTCTTGCCGTGGCGAGGTTCCGGCTATGGGGGGTAACGGGACGGGGGCTCCGGCGATTCATGCGCCACCGATGAGAACATGCACCCATCTGGCGCCCTTCTCTGGACTTGGAAAGGGTACCCTTCCCTGCACTTGCTGGGTCAATGCCTGGCCACCGGCGAGGAGAGGTAGGACGGTGCGGGTGCTCCCTCGATCTGGATCGGGTCGGCCATATGGGAGAAAACCCGTGGAGGGTGAGGGTGAAGGGCCGGAGGTGGTATGGAGGGGAGGAGGGGTGCCGGTGGTTTGGCGTGGCCGGCAACATGGCGGTGGAAGGCAACGTGTTTTGGCGTGGCCGGCAACGTGCCGGTGGAAGGAGAAGATGGTATCGGGATGGAGGCGGCGCCCGCGGGTGGATCTAAGGTGAGGAGGAAGGGTTCTACACGATGGGGTAGGTGGGGTTGGATGTGGCCTGACCTAGACGATTTTTGGGCCAAATATTGGTCTCCCGCTCCCGTGGCCCAAAATCGAGCGCCGAGACTAGTTTTTTTTGGCAACGCGCTCGTCTAAAATTTCGGTGGGTAAGCGCTGAATTCTAGAGCATTGGATCTAGCGGTAGTGGACGGCTCAGATCTACTTCGGTGGGTGATCCATGGGTAGCCCTTTTACTGCGTTTTGATTGGCCGGTCAAGACTGTGCATGGAAAATCGATTTTCCTTTTTTCTTAGCGCCAAAAACAGGACGTTTTCTGAAGCAACACCAAATATTCAATTTAAAATGTTACTACCCCATTTTTCAAAAATACTAGGCCACCTTACATGAACAATGTCCCAACCGGGGATTTTAAAACATTTTCGTCCACCCTTGGTGAAAAAGACAAATATATGCCGAATCGGTAAGAAGGGGTCCGGTTTGAACTATAGGTACATGATCTGATGCTCATGATTTTTTGAAAAAATCATTTCTAGACTCACAATATGATTTTCTTTAGAGATCCAATGCAAGTTTAGAGAGGCTCATCCCTTATCTTCATGCCCGCTGTTTTGACCATAGTTTGAAACACAAAAAATTTCAAACGGGCATAACAAATTTAAAAACGGTCTAAACAATGTAAATCCTTCGCGTGGTATCATTTTATGTGACATAGTTGCAAGGAAAAATATCAAACTTGGTATATTGATTGTATCTCAAAAAAAACTTCACAGAAATAACCTATCATGTTCGAGGTTTTATGGCTTTCAGGCCAAACGACCAATGTTATGGCCAGAATCGCGACATAGTTTGTGATAATATGCTCATATTGTGCATGATTGTGCATATTGGGATGGTGAACAATGTTGTAGGAGGAAGTTTTCCTTTTCGTCACACGGAAAAACCATTTTCCATTTTCCGTGCGCAAAAAACGGAGCGTTTTGTGAAGCAACCACCAAATGACCATTTTAGAATACTACCACCCCATTTTTCAAAAATAGTATAGCACCTTACATGGAAAAATGTCCCAACCGGGGTATCTCAAACCTTTCCGTCCATCCCTGGCGAAAAAGACAAATTCCTGCCGAATCGGTAGGAAGTGAGTCTGATTTGAACTACAGGTACATGATCTGATGCACATGATTTTTTGAAAAATTTATTTTTAGACTCACAATATGATGTTTCTTTAGAGATCCAATACAAGTTTAGCGACGCTCAGCCCCTAGCTAGGAACCTTCATGCCCGCCATTTTGATAATAGTTTGAAACGGGCATACAAAATTCAAAAAAGGTCTGATCAATGCAAACCCTTCGCGTGGTGTCTTATTATGTGATATAGTTTTAAGGAAAAATACCAAACTTGGTATATTGCAAGTGTCTCGAAAAAACCTTCTCAGAAATGACCTATCATGTCTGAGGTTTCATGGCTTTCGAGCCAAACGACCAGTGTTATGGCCATAATCGTGACATAGTTTGTGCTAATGTGCCTATATTGTGCATGCATGTGCATTCCGGGATGACGAACGATGTTGCAGGAGGAAGTTTTCTTTTTTGTCGCACGGAAAAACCATTTTCCATTTTCCGTGCACAAAAAACAGGGAGTTTTGTGAAGCAACCACCAAATGACCATTTTAGAATGCTACCACCCTATTTTTCAAAAATAGTATAGCACCTTACATGGAAAAATGTCCCAACCGGGGTATCTCAAACCTTTCCGTCCGCCCCTGGCGAAAAAGACAAATTCCTGCCGAATCGGTAGGTAGTGAGTCTGATTTGAACTACAGGTACATGATCTAATGCCCATGATTTTTTGAAAAAATGATTTTTAGACTCACAATATGATATTTTTTCAGAGATCCAATACAAGTTTAGCGAGGCTCAGCCCCTAGCTAAGAACCTTCATGCCTGCCATTTTGACAATAGTTTGAAACAGGCATACAAAATTCAAAAAAGGTCCGATCAATGCAAATCCTTCGCGTGGTGTCTTATTATGTGATATAGTTTTAAGGAAAAATACCAAACTTGGTATATTGCAAGTGTCTCGAAAAAACCTTCTTAGAAATGACCTATCATGTCTGAGGTTTCATGGCTTTCGAGCCAAACGACCAGTGTTATGGCCATAATCGCGGCATAGTTTGTGCTAATGTGCCCATATTGTGCATGCATGTGCATTCCGGGATGGCGAACAATGTTGTAGGAGGAAGTTTTCCTTTTTGTCAAACGGGAAAACCATTTCCCATTTTCCGTGCGCAAAAAACGGGGCGTTTTGTGAAGCAACTACAGGTACATGATCTGATGCCCATGATTTTTTGAAAAAATGATTTTTATACTCACAATATGGTATTCCTTCATAATAATTTATCCATTGCATTCATCCGAAATGTTGAATTCAAAACCCTAGTTTCAATATCATATTTTGAAGTATAATATTGTCCCTACTATTGACTAATATGAGATTAGTAAATCCACTATTTTTAAATAGTCAAAGTATTTCTAATTTACACCCTAAGTTGATCTATAAAACTTTATAAAAATTTAGAGACAAAAATCAATTATTTTGGATTTCCTATGAAAAAGATACTAAAGAATTAATAAAACATAAAAACGAAAAAAACTAAAAAAAAATCCTAACCGGCCAGCCGAGCTGGCCCGGCTGTACCCTCCCGCGTTGCAAGTTCAAGCCGGCCCAAGAAGACCTTGTCTACTTTGTGGGCCAGACCGAATCGATATGTGAGGTTGAGGTCCAACAGTCAAAAACTATGTTAATAAATGTTGCACGCTATGCTCAAACATCAGATAAAGCGTGGCGCCGTGGTATCTGTTGGTGGAGGAGTGCGGTTGGTCCTGGGTTCGACCCCCCATCTTTCTCCTTTTTGGTCATTTCTTTCTAATATAAGGTGAGGCTGGTCCAGCGTGTCACATGGTGCATATTGACACATATGCAAATATTTACACATAGATGTGACACCTAGACATAATTTTAGATTCACAATATTATATATATTCATAATAATGCATCCATTTCACTCGTCCAAAATGTTGAATTCAAAGCTCTAGTTTCAAAATCATATTTTGAAATATGATTTTGTCCCTACTATGGACTAATATGTGATTAGTAAATTCACTATTTTAAAATAGTCAAAGTATTTATAATTAACTCCTATGATGATACACTAAATTTTAGAAATATTTAGAGACAAAAATCAATTTTTTTAGACTTCTTATGAAAGAGATACAAAAGAATTAAGAAAATAGAAAAAATAAAAAAATAAAAGAAGAAAAAACTATCGTAAGTGGACCAACCGAGATGGCCCAAAGAGTGCATGCACAACCGAGGTCCGCCTACCGTAGCCCATCTCCCTTCCACCGAGGCCCATGCGAGTGATAAATTGAGCCAGCCCAACAGACGAGTAACATATATAAGGCCGTGTCTTGATTGTACAAAAAGAAAGCTTGCTTGGTGTAGTGGTAATTCTTAGGGTGCGGTGGGTTTGAGGTCGCGGGTTCAATCCTGGGGAGGTCGTTTTTGCGGAATAAACCAATAAATATTTCTGTAGTGCGGGTGTGCGGGTCCCAGTTCCGTGTGTCCATCTATTCGATTAAAGATAGGTCCCACGTGTCAGTCTAGGGGATTATGTGTCCCAGTAGATTAAATTCTATAGATTTAAACAGTGCCACATAAGCAGATTGACACATGGATATGACACGTGGTCAAAAGTTGACACATAGACGTGACACGTAAGCGCAATTGGTGATGTGGCCGACTGCCCATTTTAACTTATCCTAATTTGGACACTATGACGATTTTAAATTGTCTTAGTGAGCTACAAATAATGTCGTAGGCTACATCCGCTAGGTTATGACGATTTAAACTAATGAAACTATGACGTTTCTGAGAAAAATCGTCGTAATTTTCTAAGGTTTTGAACCTCCCGAACGGCTTATGACTATATGGTGCGAAATCGTCATAACTCTATGACGATTTTGTTCACAGTCACTATTAGAAGGTCATAGAATAACACATTCCTTGTAGTGATATACTTGGACGTTTTTTCAAATTTGATCGTGCAAGCATTTTTGCATGCATCTTTGATATGTTGTCCCTGCATTACGTATGCCAAATGGCATGGTGCGATAGCAATACGTCCCATACGGGGTAATGAAAGCTGTTTTTATTTGATCATTCGGGTTAAGTGGTATCTGGTGGAACCCAAAATACGCATCTACAAATGACAATAGATCACACTCAACGGTCGAGTCAATGAGCTGATCTATCCTCGACACTGGAAATGGATCTTTTAGACACGCCTTATTCAGGTTCATGTAATCGATACACATACGCCACACTGCTGCTACGTTCGGATCATCTTTGTTCTTTTCCACCAGCATCGGGTTAGACAGCCAATCCAGGTAAAGTACTTCCATGATAAACCCGGCTGCAAGGAGCCGAGCTATCTCATCACATATGACTTTTCTCCTATCTTCGACGAAGCGGCGGAGCGGTTGCTTCACGTCTTTGCGCTGGGTCTGACGTTCAAAGAGTGCTCGGCCAACTCCCTCGGAACACATTGCAGATCCTATGTGTTTTTGGTCTCTATGACCATGGCTTAACACATGGAGTCCCTAGAGTCATTGCATTTGTTATTTTTCCATGACATATGGATCCACTGGTGTCATTCCATGTGCTGTCTTCCAAAACCACATTGATCCACATGACCACATACTTAAGTGCATTTTGTGATGCAACTTCTACCACACTCGTGCAACATGCAAGGTGGATGCTACTTCCCTATGTGTTTTTTGTCTCTATGACCATGGCTTGACACATGGAGTTCCTAGAGTCATTGCATTTGTTCTTTTCCCATGACACATGGATCCACTGGTGTAATTGCATGTGCTCTCTGCCAAAACCACATTGATCCACATGACCACACCCACTCTAGTGGATTCTGTGATGCAACTTCTGTCACACTGATGCTATCATGGCGGTGTCACGATAGATGCCATGGATAGGCTAAATATTGGGCCAAAGTGTGCTAGAGGTATCCATGGAGGGATAGTGTGGTGATTCCACACATAGATGGTTTGTATGTTCAAGATCTTTGGTGTTTACAGATTCTCCTTGAGTTCTATTAGGGAGAAGATGAAGATGAAGTTCTCCCCTGCTCTCACCTCCTTCTAGGGTTCTTCCCTTAGTAAAATAATCGACCCCTCCTCTAGAGGTCCTGGCGAACCTTATAAAGGGGTGGCCAGGTTACACTTAGGGCATACATGGAGGGCATATTCTAGGAATATGCTCCTCCTAGAATGGAAAAATGGTGCTCCCCATTTTCCCTTCGTAAGCCGCCTAGAGTTCATGGCATAAGCCTCTCTAAACCCCTGGAGTAAGACTCTGAGGCACTGTGTTACCCTACCAGCAACGGTCATGCGATGTCACCTTTGTCGGTCTGTGATGCTGGTCCTTCTCTCTGTCTTCTGTGTTCTCTCTATAGTGGAGAGAGAAAAGCACCAACCATAGAAGATACCTTCCTTCTCCTGTAAGCCAAGTAGTAACCCGGCTGATGCCTGGTTAACTCGGCCCTGAGGGCACCTGCAAACAAGTAACATTGTGGTGCTGACATACTCTTCATGTCGGCCGAGGTATTGTTGGGTGAAGACAACCTCGGCTGAGTCGGCCGTACCTCGGCAGGCCTTTAGGTAACTCGGTCAGCTCCTGCTTTGTCCTTGTCGTAACTCGGCTAACATTGCCTTTATACCCTGGCTCGACCATACCCGGGGTCATCCCCCCAACAGGTGCAACATGCAATGTGGAAGCTTCTTCCCTATGTCTTTTTGGTCTCTGTGACAATGGCTTGACACGTGGAGTGCCTAGAGTCAATGCATTTGTTCTTTTCCCATGACACATGGATCCACTAGTGTCATTGCATGTGCTCTCTTCCAAAACCACATTGATCCACATGACCACAGACACTCCAGTGGATTCTTGATGCAACTTCTACCACACTAGTGCAACATGCAATGTGGAAGTTGCTTCCCTATGTGAATTTGGTCAATATGACCATGGTTCGACACATAGAGTGCCTAGAGTCATTGCATTTGTTCTTTTCCCATGACACATGGATCCACTAGTGTCATTGCATGTGCTCTCTTCCAAAACCACATTGATCCACATGACCACTAATGACTGCAAGTGCACATATCGTTTGTAGCTAGTTTCGAAATAAAGATGTCGATCCCACAGGGAGCAGGAGTCTGAAGTCTAATAACTCTTGAATTAAATACTACAATAGAAATGCTAAATAAAGTTATAAGTAACAAGATAAAATGTGAGTATTGTGTAAAAAGGTGTTTTTGGGTTTTTGGTATAAGAGAACTATAAGTAAAGTAAAACAACTGAACACGGAAAGTAAGTATCCCGTATGTAGAAGAGATTTGAAACTGCAATAGGGAAAAAGGCGTTCTCAGGGAGTAGCAGATACACCTCTAGCATTATAAAGAGCTAAGGTAAAGATTATTATCATGAACATTCTCAACTATGTATGTGTGAGAGGAACTCCGTATTTGGACAAATAGGCAGCACCCACTGCTCACATCATCATCATAACCACAACAATTGACATTAATCGAATTACTGCGCTATTAAGGGACTTAATCCCGTAGGACGTATCCCATAGCATGAATAGTGTTCCATGAGTTTCCTCGGTTCCCAAGTTGATACGTAAGGGGTGCCAGCAGCTTTATAGTCACTTTAAGTGCTAACACACCTCCGTCTACCAACAAGTAGTTCCCTCCATCAAGTCCCCACAAGAGGCAAATATTGAGAGGTCGACTTCTCCCAACATCAAGATGAAGACAGTCTAACACAAGGTCACAATGATGAATATCATAATAAACTTTATCTTATTTTAATCTCAAACTAGGGTTTCTCCATCTCCCCAAGAACTAATGATCTACTCACACATGGAGGCAATCAACATCATGGCAATAAGAATGGAATCTATCATAGATGAATAGTACTTGTATAAATCCACAACGAGCATAGAAATTACAACAAAATCTAGACAAGATGTAGATGGGATGGATGGAGATGGTGGTGATGCAGCGGTTGATGATGAAGATCGATGCCTTAGCCTCCCGGATCTGCGCAGGGCGAAGATGGATCACCGGTGGACGAGTTCCCCCTCCATATGCCTTCCGGAGGTGAGGTTTCGGAGATTTCTGGTTGTTTTGTATGTCGTCTCCCTGATCCAGTTGCACGGGGTGAAACTATTTGAGGAGGTAGTGGCGGCGCCAGCTATACGGCAGGAACTATACGGCCAAAAAATTAATTTCTGTCGTATAGTTGGTCGTTAAACTCTCTGGATGCCTCGATCGCTTAAGGTTTTCTTCTAGTGTTAGTGATATTTCCCAAATAAGCGATTTACGTTGTTTTTTACTCCTTTTCTCTCTAATACAACTGCTCCAAGAATTGTGTCCATTGTATCCATCATTTGTCCTGATCCTGGTGAAATTAGACATAAAATGTGCATGCGAACACCATAAAATACCAAGATCCTACAACTACAATGCAAAATAATAATATAAAACATGATGCAATTATGCACTCATCAACTTCCCCAAGCTTAATGGATGTGATCCTCATATTCATGAAGCCGAGTCGATAAAATAAATGAGGCAGTTGCAGCATGTGTTTATCATATATAATACATAGGAATAAGTTCATGAATAGTACCTTACTCGAACCATCCGAATAATATTAACAGGCTTCCACACCTTAGCATTTAACAGTTCACAAAAGATCACTCTCAATATGATGTAAAAGTATTCAGTTCAACCGAATAAGTTAGCGAGGTAGTCCCAAGTGTTTTTGGATTAACATATTCACTTGGGATTTAAAATATCAAATGCTTCTTTGTCATACTACAATATAGTGGTGTATGCCTATTTTCTCTTTGCACATTCGTTCTTTTCCTTCTCTCTTTTCTCTTCTTTATATATATGCTCACACTTTTGTTGAAGTGTTGTGCAAAGGAGCTAGCCATACATTCCACTTCATGTAGTAATCCAAAGTTTAACGATCTCAATTACCAAATTCCAATTGTATATGAAGTAATCTTTATAGCTTGAATATTTTACCCCCTCTTGTTCTCACTCTAATTTGGTAGAACTTTTAATTTTCCTTCGTTCAAGGTTTCTTTTTCAACTTAACTGATTAGATAATTTTTCTTTCTTTGTAAATCAAACCATGTACTTCCAACATATTGACCAAATTATCTTTGTATGTTCCATTAATACCAATGGTGTGGAAGACTCCTATTACTATCATCAAGTGCAAGTAAAATTATACTCAAGACATTCATATATCCAATAGGACAAGCACAAATTCAATACGATGGAGTAGCTCTTGCTTCTGATATATATCCAGTGCTCGCACGCGGTCCTTGGTTCTAGGAACAACTTCTTCTTCCTCATCCATAATTGATGGATCGGGGAAGTAGAAACCATTCCTCCACTCTTCTTGAGGCTTCACCCTCATATGAGCACCAATGGTAGGATTCAAGAGTGGTATCGTTGGTCCCTTGCTAGCACCTGCACCAATATTAGGTAATTACTTACGCTTTGTGCGGCCTGGGGTCCATGGCAATGAACTTGACCATCTCCACACGCCCTTTTCCATGCGGCTTGTGACCTTCTCTCTCTTCTTGAGATCTCTTCATTGCCGCCCAGTTGATCTCCGGGGGATCATAGACATCATGGAAGATGTAGATGTCACTCCAATCTTCATCGGGATCGTTGTTCTAGAAGCTTGGCTTGACGTACTCCTTGTACCCCGGGCTAAAACTCTCCACCTCCTTGTTGTCGTCCTCCATGGATGGGCTACGAGAGCGGTCCCTGGAAGGAGAAATGAAACCTAGGGGGTTTCCACGGCCTAGGACGGGATAGAGCATGGCTGGATTGGTTCCTGGTGATTATGATTTAGAGAGAAACACAATGGTAGTATATAATGGGGTCAGAGGTCGGTAAAACTCGCGAGAAACACCAAATTCACGCCCAAAAAAAGAATCTTAATGAAACAGGAAAAGAAAACACGGATTTGGAGAAGTCCTGTCACGTAACGACCAACTATACGGGCGCGACCCATATAGCTCTGGCCGTATAGTTGGTTCCGGGCAGATATTTCCAACTATCTCGAGTCCATGTCGATTAAGCCACCGACTTGGAACCAACAAAATCGTTTTTTTCATAAAATTTAAAACAAAAAGTGAAATCAACAATTTCAGAGAGTTTAACAACCAATTATACGGCGGGAGGATTTTCTCCGGTCATATAGTTGCGACTGTATAGTTCCCAAACATCGAAACCAATTTCGTGAAGAAGGTACTGAAGGTTTAACGACCAACTATATGGTAGGAGATTTTTCTTCAGTCATATAGTTGCGACCGTATAGTTGGTAAAAACCTTTAGAAACTTCAAAAAAACATGAGGAATGCAAAGGAAAAAATTTCAGAAGTAAAATTTGTGAAAACAAATCACTTATTTGAGTAAGAACACTTACCTTGCACTTACCGTTTACTTATTCGGGGATGACAAGCTCCTCCAACAACAAAGACTTCTTCTCTTTTGCAGGAATTGACCTTAGTTCATTTAATAATTCTCGTAAACAAAAATCACCAGGACTAAAGTTCCTCTCAATAAGATTGGTGTCTTGCTGGGCGCATATGGACACTACATCCAACATCTTTATTTCTTGCCTCTGCATAATCTGCAACTCAAATTCTTGAAGTAAAAGGATCTAACGGATCAGTCTTGGCTTATGATTTTTCCTCTCAAGGAGTTCTTTTAAACCATCACGATCCGTAAGCAATCTTAATTTTGCATCAACTATATAAGAACGAAATTTATCGCAGGAGAAAAATACAGCAAAAAGTTCCCTTTCTTCCTTAGGATAATTCTTTTGAGCACTATTAAGAGTTCTACTAGCATGATGTATAATATTAAATCCGCAACCTATATGTTGTCCTAGAGTTACTCCTTCAGCATCATCACTAGATTCACATATTAAGTCAAAAGTCATATCCTAGATAGGTGGTTTAATGATAGGAGCATCGGATAAAGCATATTTAATTATATCAAAGGCTACAAGACATTTATCTTCAAAATTAAATCTTACTCCCTTTTGCAGAAGGTTAATCACAGGTTTAGCTATTCCAGAGAAATTCCTAATGAACCTTCTATAAAAACCCACATGACCAAGGAAACTTCTTACACCTTTTATATCCCTAGGTTGTGGCATTATCTCTATGGCCTCAACCTTAGCTCTGTCCACTTCAATTCCCTTACATGATACCTTATGTCCAAGGACTATACCTTATTTGACCATAAAATGGCACTTCTCCCAGTTTAGAACAAGATTGGTTTCTTCACAACGCTGCAAAACTCTTTTGAGATTATCCAAGCAACTAGTAAACAAAGTTCCATAGACAGAAAAGTCATCCATAAATACTTCCATTATCAGTTCTATAAAATCCACAAAAATAGCAGTCATGCATCTTTGAAAAGAAGCTGGAGCATTACATAAACCAAAAGGCATACAACGGTAAGCATGTAAACCATAAGGACTAATGAAAGTTGTTTTAATTGGTCATCAGGAAGAATAGCTATTTGAGAAAAACCAGAGTATCCATCCAAGTAGCAAAAATGAGTGTGGTTTGCTAACCTCTCTAAAGTTTGATCTATGAATAGTAAAGGATAGTGATCTTTCCTAGTTTCTTTATTCAATTTCCTGAAATCTATACACATCCTATGTCCAACAATAGTTCTAGTAGGCATCAATTCATTGTTTTCATTAGGAACAATAGTAAAACTTCCCTTATTAGGGACACAATGAACATGACTTACCCATTCACTTTCTTTTACATGATAGATTATACATGCATCCAATAGGAGTACTATTTCTTTTCTTACCACTTCCTTCATTTTGGGCTTCAGTCGTCTATTAAATTCTACAACTGGTTTAGCACCTTCCTCCATGAATATTCGATGGACGGTTATCATGGGACTAATGCCCTTCAAATCATCCATTGAGTACCCAAAGGGCTTGCGATGTTCCTTAAGTATTTTCGTGAATTCTTATTTTTCATCTCCTGAAAGTTTAGCAATAATATAACAGGAAATTTATTTGTATCATCTAAAAATCCGTATTTAAGATTATCTGGTAGGGTTTTCAATTCTGGGGGTGGTAATTCCTTGTCCACTCTCTTTTTTGGCTCTTTGAAAGCCTCATTAGTTGGAGGCCCTATAAAGGGTAGTGAATCGAATTCACCTTCTATTTCTTCTAGGGACTTGTCCTCCATAACTATTTCTTCATAATTTGAGTCTTCATTTATTTCTTATTCTTGATCACTAAAGAAGAGAGCTGTCATTTCTTCAATAGGTTTCTCTTTCTCTTCTTCTTTTATTTGTAGAGGTCTGTCTTTAAATTTGGAAAAGTGGAATTCTTTTTCCGCTTCCCCAAGCTTAAGAGACACAATCTCCTTTTTGAAATCAACTTTGGCACCTATAGCACTCAAAAAGTTTCTTCCAAATATAATTGGGCAAAGAGTATCAGCTGGCAATATCAACAACTACAAAATCAATAGGAAAGTTTTTATTGCCAATTGTGACAGTTGCATCTTCAACTACTCCCATCAGAATTCTAAGAGTTTTATTGGCTAACATGCTTGTCATATAAGTACTTTCAATTGTAGCTGGTTCTATTTCTTCTTTTGTTTCCAAATAAAAATCGTAAGATGTAATGTTAACTTATGTGCCAAGATCGCATAAAACATAATGCGAGCTTTCCTTAAATATGCAGGGAAGAATAGGCTTACCCACATATTTTACCTTTGTTTTACCTTCAACCAATACGGAAGTCTCTTTATCAAGTTCAACTATGTTACAATGTGCATACATAGCCATAATTGCTTCCTTGGTTACCTCTTCATCTTTGGTTTCTTCCAGATGTTCCTCCACTTCTGGCATACTTTCCTCTTCCTTCTTCTCCTATACTGCTTTGACCTGTTCATATTCAAAAATACGCTTATGTGCAGTTCCTTCCTCAACTTCTCTTTTCTTCTCAGATTCGGGTGGTGGATCATACTTGACCAAACCCTATTTTGGAGCTTTGATGTGTTCTGTAAAAGCTTGAACAACACGCAACACAAGATCTGAATCCAAATAAAGTTCTTTAGATAATTCGTTAACATGGCCCTTTTTATTATAGTCATGAATACAATCATAATATATTTCTATGCCTCCTTTGCTTCCTAGACCAAAATTCCATGATCACGAATTCTATTAAGTAAAACCCAAGCTTTAGTTATAGGAATATTCATAAAAGCTCCTCTCGCGAAAGAGTCTAGTTCAATTTTATTAGGTTGAATTAAACCGCCATAAAAGATATGAAATAAATACCATTCAGGCAAATCATGATGAGGACATTGATTAAGTAAATCTTTAAATCTGATATAAGATCTTACTAGTCCTTCATTAGGACGGTTCCTCCAAGTCATTATAAGACGCCTGATTCCAAAAGATTTTGATAATGGATAATATTTTGCTAGAAACTCACAGGCTAGATTATCCCAAGTAGTAGTGATTTTGGGGGGTAGAGATCTATACCATGAGAGAGCTGTACTAGTCAAAGTCTGACTAATTTTTTTAGCCCTTACCCCATTAGCAGTATATCCCGGTAATTGGAAAGTGCCACATATATCTTTGAAACATGCAATATGCTCATATGGATCAGGATTTTCTTCATCTCTAGTAAATTGCTTCTTTTGTAGAATACCAAGTAGTAGAGGATTTATTTCAAACCCCATTGTCTTCTCGTTGGAGTTGTCTCTTTTATTAATATCATAGGGCTTTCTAAAGTGGCTGAGTGGGTTAGCACTTGCCATATGCTCAAACTCCATCATGCTGGTGGAAACCTGTAACTCAAAAAAACTTAGCAAGACAAAAATAAATAAGAAAAAACTGAAATACCTACAACGCTTAGGTCCACTGTAGCATCGCCAGAAAAAAGCTTGATGACTACAAGTGCACAGATCGTTTGTAGCTAGTTTCGCAATAAAGATATCAATCCCACAGGGAGCAGGAGTCTGAAAACTAATTACTCTTGAATTAAATACTACAATAGAAATGCTAAATAAAGTTCTAAGTAACAAGATAAAATGCGAGTATTGTGTAAAAAGGTGTTTTGGGTTTTTTGGTATAAGAGAACAATAAGCAAAGTAAAACAACTGAACACGGAAAGTAAGTATCGCGTATGTCAAAGAGATTTGAAACTACAAGGTAAAAAGGCGTTCTCAGGGAGTAGCGGATACACCTCTAGCATTACAAGGAGCTAAGGTAAAGATTATTATCATGAACATTCTCAACTATCTGTGTATGGGAGGAACTCTGTATTTGGACAAATAGGCAGCAACCACTACTCACATCATCCTCATAACCACAGCAGACAACAATCGACATCAATCGAATTATTGCGCTATTAAGGGACTTAATCCTGTAGGACGTATTCCATGGCATGGTTAGTGTTCCGTGAGTTTCCTCGGTTCCCAAGTTGATACGTAAGGGGTGTCAATAGCTTTATAGTCACTTTAAGTGCTAACACACCTTCGTCTACCAACATGTAGTTCCCTCCATCAAGTCCCCACAAGAGGTAAATATTGAGATGTCGACTTCTCCCAACATCAAGATGAAGACAATCTAACACATGGTCACAGCGATGAATATCATAATAAGCTTTATCTTATTTTAATCTCAAACTAGGGTTTCTCCATCTCCCCAAGAACTAATGATCTACTCAGACATGGAGGCAATCAACATCATGGCAATAAGAATGGAATCTATCATAGATGAATAGTACTTGCATAAATCCACAACGAGCATAGAAATTACAACAAAATCAAGACAAGATGGAGATGGGATGGATGGAGATGGTGGTGATGAAGCGGTTGATGATGAATATCGATGCCTTAGCCTCCCGGATCTGCGTAGGACGAAGATGGATCCCCGGTGGATGAGTTCCCCCTCTAGATGCCTTCCGGAGGTGAGGTTTTGGTGATTTCTGGTTGTTCTGTATGTCGTCTCCTTGATCCAGTTGCACGGGGTGAAACTATTTGAGGAGGCGGTGGTGGCGCCAACTATACGGCAGGAACTATACAGCCAGAAATTTAATTCTAGTCGTATAGTGTGTTGTTAAACTCTCTAGATGCCTCGATCGCTTCGGGTTTTCTTCTAGTGTTATTGATATTTCCCAAATAAGTGATTTACGTTGTTTTTGACTCCTTTTCTCCCTAATACAAGTGCTCCAAGAATTGTATCCATTGTATCTATAATATGTCCTGATCCTTGTGAAAATAGACATAAAATGTGCGTGCGAACACCGTAAAATACCAAGATCCTACAACTACAATGCAAAATAATAATATAAAACACGATGAAATTATGCACTCATCAACCACACACACTCTAGTGGATTCTATGAAACAACTTGTGCCACACTAGTGCAACATGCAATGTGGAAGTTGCTTCCCTATGTGTTTTTGGTCTTTGTGACCATGGCTTGACACATGGAGTCCCTAGAGTCGTTGCATCTATTCTTTTCCCATGACACATGGATCCAATGGTGTCATTTCATGTGCTTTCTTCCAAAAACACATTGATCCACATGACCACACACACTCTAGTGGATTCTGTGATGCAACTTCTACCATACTGCTTCAACATGCAATGTGGAAGCTGTTTCCCTATGTGTTTTTGGTCACTGTGACCATGGCTTGACACATGGAGTCTCTAGAGTCATTGCATTTGTTCTTTTCCCATGACACATGGATCCACCAGTGTCATTGCATGTGCTCTCTTCAAAAACTACATTGATCCACATGACCACACACACTCAAGTGGATTCTATGATGTAACTTCTGCCACACTGGTGCAACATGCAATGTGTAAGCTGCTTCCCTGTGTGTTTTTGGTCTATGTGACTATTGCTTGACACGTGGAGTCCCTAGAATCATTGTATTTGTTCTTTTCCCATGACACATGGATCCACTAGTGTCATTGCATGTGCTCTCTTCCAAAAACACATTGATCCACATGACCACACATCCAAGTGGATTATGTGATGCAACTTCTGCCACACTAGTGCAATATGCAATGTGGAAGCTGCTTCCCTATGTGTTTTTGGTCTCTATGACCATGGCTTGATACATGGAGTCCATAGATACATTGCATTTGTTATTTTCCCATGACACATGGATCCACTGGTTTCGTTGCATGTGCTCTCTTCCAAAACCACATTGATCCACATGACCACACACACTTCGTAGATTCTATGATGCAACTTCTGCCACACTCATGCGACGTGCAATGTGGAAGCTGCTTCTGTAACACTCTCGAATCGGCCCTGTTCAAGTTTTAGCGATTCCCACCAAACCCGCATAGAAACAAAGTAATATCATTACATAATAGTCCATGATGGAACCCACAGAACATATATATATATAACAATGACTCCATGAGTCAACAATACAGATATACAATATAAAGATCCAAATCACCTTGAAAACGATACAACATCTAAGTACGAATAAGATGCAAATGGATCTAAGAGCCTTAAAGAATAGCCAATGGCGTCCATAACCCTGCCTAGGCCAAGCCGGAAGGGTAACCCTGCTAACGACGTAGATCCCTAACATGCTAAAACAAAAGGGGGCCGAAAAGGGTAAAGGAAAAAAGAGAGAGTGGTCAGTATTGAGGCCAGTACACGGTGAGTCTAGAATTCGATGGCTCTCGCCTACATAGGTATGGTGGACTGAAGTGGCAGCATAGCATGCACTAAACAAGCTATAGAGACTCGATAAAACTGTCGCCTATTAGAGATGGATAAGAAAGACCTATTCGGAACCGACCTAATACTAACACCAATCATACCCATCCTGGCATTTCCCATTGAGACCAAACGAGGAAGTCAAACCGAGGAACTCACGCAGTTGGCATGTTTATTCATTCCATTATAGTTGCAGCACTTACTAGTCAGATATAGATAGAAACGAATCATCCTGATATAATAAGCATTGGGTAGTTTTAGTTAACCATTCCATTGTAGTTGCAATACTTACTAGTCAGTTACAATCAGCATAATACATCTCAAATCCAATTGTTGTTGGCACTTTTATTTACTCATTCTGTTGTAGTGAAACTGATTACTAGACATGTTAAAGTCAATTTATATCACTACTTTAGTTATGGGTATCTATGATCGATAAATTGTGCTCCAAGTCGTCCATTACCGCGGACACGGCTTTCAGAAACATTTACCCTGCAGGGGTGCACAAATAGCAACACACACACGATCAACCTCGGGAAGAACCAAATAAAACGCAACGAGGCCTCACGATAATGCATTCACAGGATTCATAAATTATTTTAGGGGGCCACCCCAATAAGGTACCCGCAATGAAGTTAGCCGGCTCCGAGACAGAACCAGGTTTGCAACGACGGTGATAAACGACTCGGCACCCGAAAGTGTGACTGGGCTTGTCGATACAGACTAAACGTGGTGCGGGAAACCTAAACAGTACATGTGCTCCACGCACAATCGTAAATATAGCAGTAAAGCATGGCATAAGTACATGATAGTAATAAATCCCCAAACTAGTTTGTGGCCCCAAGAAATAGTGCGAATCAAGCTCAGGAGAAGGGGATCCATAGGGTCTCCCATATGTGGATAGTGCGAATAGTCAAGGAACAGGAATCAAGTACTCGGGGCCTATGGGACACAAGTGAGCGGTTAAAAACCAAATATTAGCTATTACCCACCGGTTCCTCTGCATTGGTTATATCTAGTCCCAACATTTTAATTGACAAGTTATATTGAAAGCCATGATCATCTCCACCATTAAACATGTGCCAACCTTCCAACAAAGGTGGAATGACAACAACACGAAGCAACACTTGAGCAAGCAACTACGACTCGCATGGCCGACTATCTATCAAACAACGGGCAATATGATGTGTCCAAGACAATATAGAGGCTACATGGAATATAAATGGTGCTAGGAAACTAAAGCATCGCAACACAGATAGCAATAGATTAATAGGAGGAAGTAAAGACTATAAATGCAAAATAGGTAGAAAGGGGGGGATTGCTCCCCTAGGAAACACTGTAGAAGATTCATTATCCGAAGAACTTGTCGAGACTCGCATCAACTCAACGGGCTATTCCGTGAAGAAGCAAAAGACTAAAAGAAACACCGGATGCACTATTTTATACTATGACAGAAGATCGGGCATGATGCATGGCATGGCAAAGATGCGGTGCAATTAGGCAATATTAAGCGGAACTGGGGTCCTGACAATTAATTATATGGTTTAACTTGTTTAGATACCACAGAATTTAAATGTTGTAATAACAAGGCAAACCATGACACTAGTTCACTACACAAATTTAAATAGAGACGATAATAGACAAGAGTAGCCCGCATAGGCGCTCCATATTTAATTATGAGGTGAGTCAGCATAATACCCCTGAACAAATAAACATGAATGCGAGTTTGGATTTGAATATGCAACAAGTTAGAGGTTATATGTTATAAAAATAGGGGTCTTGGATAGGCCATCACATTAGGGTTCGACAACGATGGTCTTGGGGTTCGACGGGGTTCGGGTCCGGCGGGATCGGTCTTGGCATCCGAGAAGGAGGACATGGCATTCCATGACGGTGAACTTGTTGAACCGGCATCATCGCCTCCGGGTTCCATGTTGGCGAACTCGATGTTCCGAGAAGGTCTTGGAGTTTGGCGTCGTGGTCTCGGTGCTCCGTATCAAAGGCCTTGAGGTTCGAATCCTTTAGAAGTTCTTGTCTACGGAACATTTCAACGACGGTCTTGGATCACGTGGAGGAAGAACTTAACGTGTACATCACGTCAGCAGGGATCTGCTGCTGCCTTTGCCAAAATCTCAACATGTTCCCCACCACCTCAACGGGAGTTCACCAAACATGAGGAGCACCACGAGGCAAGCACTTGGATAGAGCCAAAGCAGGAAAGGAGCTGCCCGAACGACAAGCTTAACAGCAATGATGGGCTTAGCGGATGCGGCCGCGAGGTGCAGGACACATGAGAGGGGCGACACGGCCTGTAAAAACCCAAACCTGGCTTGGTTTGAATCCCTGCGATTACAGTGCTAGTCCCTGGATCGAATAGCTAGAACCCACAGTTTAAGATGTAATATCAAGATACAAAGGTCATATTATATTGCATGATCCAGAATATGAATACTTTATTACAAACCTATAGCCATAGGCTATCTTATTACAAAGTAGCAGAATACAAGTAAAGCATGGAGTCCTTCATCTTCATGTGCCACAGGCAAACATGTTGGGTGCAGACTCATAACCTCTATCATCAATCCATACTCATCAATAGAATAACCTGCAACATGATAGGTTGCAGCCACAAAGGGTCAATACTTTGAATGTATTGGCAAGTGTCACAAGTTTGTGAATATAAGTTGGACTATCACTACATGCACATTTGGCTAAGTAGATCTTAGGATCATTTGCAGAAAGCAATATGGTTTTATCCTATGTTTGTAAAAATAGTTTTGATCTTTCAATAACTTTCTGAACTCCTTGGCAAACTCCAAGTTCTTCTAATCTCTTGTTGTCACCATTAGGTTTTACTTTGAGAAATTAGAATGTCAAGATCTTCCATAGCTTCAGGCCTTAGTTGCTCAGAGTTGTCCATAACCGGGGACACGGCTAAGTACTTAGAATTTAATCTTCTGCAGAAGTTGTACACTTTACCCACAAGACACAATCTCGTCTTGACGCCACCAGTGGCCGCTGGATTAGTACTCACCAAGATGGAGTACCGGCAGATCGAGAATGTGACAAAGTCTTTCCATAGAAGTCCTCCCAATACATAATGCCAGCACATCTACCAGGCACCAATGCAAGGATAAACCTCCAATGCATAATTCCAGTTAACCTGAAGAGGTACCAATGCATGGGTCTTCCACTATGTAATTGACTAGGCCAGAGCCCATTTGGCATGTGGCTGTACACGAAAGCCACTGTACGAGAAACATGTTCAATCTCTAAGTTCCTGGGTGGTATTCTTCTAGTGAACACACGAAAGAGATATCCATAGACATGGTTCCCTTGGTTGCCACCTTATTCTCAACTGAGTATCCACACTCCACCCAGGTGATTCATTGAGTCCTTGTTTTATTATATAAAACATATATTTTCCAACACCTCATACAATCACAATATGGTATATTCCACCCTGAAACTATAGTAGGGCTAAGCATACTACAACTACAGTATTTCCACTAAGGGATATATAAAGGATATCCTAATAGGATATAGCATAGCATAGTATCATAGTAGTCCTATCATGCATACTACAAAAATCCACTAAGTGTCATGAAAAATAGTAGGACATGGATGATAGTGCCACTTTCCTTAGTAGTTGGTGGTGTTGGTACACTCTTTGCAGTAACACACTTGACAATCCACACAATCTATCAAACAAAACAAACAAGACAAAACATGCACAAAGTCAACACTAATGGCAATACAAAAATCATGCAAAATATGCAAGCATGCAAGATGGAAATTTTATTGCACAAATTTTTATAACAAGGTTTTGAACAATACTAAGTGTTTTCTGAACACTTTACAATTGCAAGATTACAAATACAACCATTTGTGCAATTGTAACAATTAGCAATAATTTCTAGCATTTGGAAAGGCTAGACTCCCTAAATAATTCCCATGCTATTAGGCATAGCCAACAAAATCTATATTTTGGTCTTACTGGACAGAGGGTTCAATTTGCAATCCATAGCAAAAAGATTCACCCAAAAATAATTTACAAAACAATTTTTATGGGTAAAATACTCCTAAAAAGGTTCTGCCTAAAATTCAAATTTTCCAGAAGAAAAAGTGTGAAACAAGGCCTCTATAATAAAGGTCTTATTTTTCTGAATCCATAGACACCAAATTTGTATTTTTCTGATTTGTGGAACAAAAGTTATTGAATTTCTAAGTTTAAGATTTATTCTGTCTATTTTCTAATTTAAACAAAATAGTCTGGCGACTTGGCGTGTTCTTATTGGCCGGTACCGGTTCGGGCAGATCAACAACATGGGTCGTTGGATTATAAGTGGCAACGAGCGATCCAGCTTAGCCCGTACCGTTTCGCTCGCCGATCTAATCCTAGCCACAGACGACGGATCGGACGACGCTCAGCGTGTCGACCACAGACTGGCGGCGCTGGCGACGGTGCGCGGCGGCGACGCGTCGGACGGGTGGTGCTCCGGTGGTTCTAGAGGGGCAGGGGGTCCGTGGACTCTCACCAGAGGTCGAGGCGGTCGTGGCGGTCTAGATGGAGGTCACGGTGGAGGGTGGGATGCTCTGCCTCGATCACGATTCCTCGCCGGAGCTCTGTCGACGGCGGAGCTCGTGTTCCTTCGTCGGTGACGATGATCTGGGGATCGAACAGGCAAAGAGAGGGGTTAGTGAGGGGCGCCTGGGTCAGCATGATCTAACAGAGGCTAAAAGGGGGGGGGGGGCGGGAACCTTAACCTCACCGGAGAACTCGACGGCCGGCGGCGACAGAGGGAGTTCACCGGGGTTGTCCGTGTCGTCGACCTGGAGCACGAGAAGGCACATAGCCGGGGTTAAAACACGCGCCAGGACATGGAGAAGCTAACATGACAGAGGGGAAGGTGCGAGGCAGTGAGTTCTTGCCGGAATCCTCGCCGGAGCTCATCGGTGGCCGCAGTTGTTCGAGCTCGATTCCGAGCAGCCCAGTGGCTCTCAGGTGGCGGTGTCTGAGGGGAAAACGAAGAGGAGGGGGTGGGGATTAAGAGGCAGGGGTCGGAGTGGAGATTAATTCGCGGAAACGCGCGAATTCGGCCGGACTTGGTAACGGCAGAGGAGGGGGACGGCCCGTTCGTCGTTCGGTTGAAGAAGCTGAGGTGGTGGGTGACGTGGGCGTGGGGTCGGGGTGTAAGTGGAAGGGGGTGGACAGCGGCGCGGTAAGAAAAATAGGGGAGAGGAAAAAGGCCGGGTGGGGCTGGTGGGCTGGTTTTGGGCCGAAAGGCCAGAAGCTGTCTGCTGCTTTATTTTTTTCTCCCTTATCTTTTTCTTTTTCAGTTTTCTTAAATATCTTTTGATTTAATGATCCAATTTGAATCAAACAAATTTCTAAAAATTTGTAAAACTCAAATTAGGTTTTTAGGGCATTATAGAACTCATTTACTTTCCAACTCAAAATTTTCTAACCAAATTTATTCACTTTGGTTTTAATAGCTAATATTGCCTTTATTAAATATATTCTCAAAATAATTCATATCTTTTTATCCATGGCTCCAAATTGGATGAAACCAATTTCTGTTGTTTTATTATTTTGTCCTTTATCTTTTTAGCCCTCATAGGAGTTCTTTTGTTTAATATACATATGGAGTATATCCAAAGTATTGTGTTGTTCTTAGTGTTAACAAATAATTAGAGTTTTAGGGTTTGAGATATTTTTCACTTCTCTTGGGTTTTTAAAATGCAACCAAGTCAAGATGCTCATGCATGCTTCATGATTTGGGACTTTAAAACATGCACACCAATTCACAAACAAAAAAATCATTTTGTTTGGCTTGGATTTTGGAGGCATTATATTTAAATGTTCCAAAAGTTTTTGTTCCTTCTGAATTTCAAAGAACTTGGTTCTTCATTTTGTTTAAAATTTTCACATTTCAAAATTTGGAAAATTTTGGGATGTGACAGACTACCACCCTTAAAAGGAATCTCGTCCCGAGATTCGAGAAGGCTAGAAAGAATAGGTTGGGTTTTAGGATACTTGGGTGCTACCACCCTTAAAAGGAAACTTTGTTGGGTTGCATTCGATTCACTTGGCTAAGGTCCAAAAGATTGACATCCAAAGGTTGTTAACATTTCTCCATCTTGAGATTTTTATACCACTGAATTAAGTTAGCTAAAGCTTACCTTCCACACCATCTAGTTCTTCAAGGGTTCCATACATGTTGATGTGGTTCACATGTCCTTTCTAGGTCACATTGGAATTGCTCCCATTAGAGTCTCCAACATTCTCATTCTTCTTCTTCTTCTCAGGACAGTTTGCTACAAAGTGTCCAAGTTGCTTACAATTGTAACACTGCAACTGGCTAATGTCTTTCTTGGGATCATTATGTTGATTCTGACCAAGGTTATCTCCATTGTTAGTACCATTCACATTGTTACTACCACTTCCATTGTTGATGTGGTGATTCTTGTGGTGATGGTGATTATGTCCATTTCCTTCATGATGATGCGATCCAGAATCCCCATTGTCCTTTCTGAATGAACGCATCTTCTATGATGATCCTGAGTGATATTTGTCAAAGCTATGCTTACTCTTCCTGTTCTCAACTTTGTCCTTCTTACTCTCTAAAATTCTAGCTTTGTCACATAGTGATTGATAAGTTGGAACATAAGCGACTGATAATTGCATGGAAAGTTCATCATTCAGTCCATCTAGGAACTTTTCCTTCCTCTTAGCATCAGTATCAGTATCATCTGGAGCATAACGTGATAGATTATTGAATTCCTCAATATATTCAGCAATGCTGCGGTGACGCTGCTTAAGGTTGTGAAACTCCTTCTTCTTCAGACTCATCACGCCTGAAGAGATATGATTAGTGCGAAAACCATCTTCAAATATTTCCCAAGTCACTTCTTCAATGGGGTGAGTGACTTGAAAGTTGTCCCACCACGTAGCTGTAGGGCCTTCAAGCAAGTGCGCTACAAATCTCACTTTCTCGGCATCAGAGCATCCAACAGTCACTAGGTCTCTATTCACTGAACGTAACCAGTTATCAGCTACCATTGGATCAGAAGTACCAGAGAACTTTGCAGGTTTCAACCTCAGAAATCTAGTGAGCATATCTAGAGGTGGTGGATTGTTGTTGTTATTGTTGTTGTTCTGATTCTGATTGTTGATGGTTGCCATGAATTGTGTCATCATCTGCATTAGCTGAGTCTGTGCAGTCATCATCTGTTGCATCTCATTTTCATTGTTGTTGTTGTCTCCATTGTTATCATGGTCGTTGGCGCGTCTTGGAGGCATCTGTTGGTTTAATAGGGATAAGTAAGGATAGATAGACAGATAGATAGATAGGTTTAAGGGAGTTCTAACACACTCAACCCAAAACAAACTAGTTTAATCAAATGTTCATCAAGCAACCAATCACTTAGCAACTTCTGACTTTAACTCATTATAGAAGAAAACAACAAGTTTTCTTGAAACAAGCAACCTAGTATAGTCATACCACATAGGTCAGCATGATCCATACGCTAACACAATATCGATAACTCGAACATGATAATTGGTAGGCAATCTAATGTCTCATGGTTCGCACTATGATAACATCAGTGGGAGCTCTCTTTCGAGTTCGGCAATCCTCGGTGAAGTGTCCTATCTTCCGGCAGCGATGGCAAAACGCTTTTGTCATGTCTAGAGTACTTTTTCTTGAAGTGTTGTTGTGGTTTTCTTGAACTTCCTTCTCTGGGCATTCATTGATATTATGTCCTTCTTTCTTGCATTTGGAGCAGGTGATATGGCTAAGGTTTTCTTCTTTCTTCCCAAGAGCTTGATACATTCCATCCTTCACTTGTTCTTTCACTTGTTGCACTATGAAGTCGAGATGGCACTTGGCAGGAATGTGGTTAGTTCCTTCACATAAGTAACAAGTAACTTGAGATGTGGGACATTCTCCAACTAGATGGTTGTGATCACAAAAGGGACATTGATCTTGATGTTCCTTAGAGGTGTGGCCTACTTCTCCACATATTTTGCAAGCTCGAGGACTTGTCCCAACTTGTATCTTGATCTCCTTGTTGGCATGATCCATCTTCAAAGTCCTTGGAGAAAGCAAAGGCTGGTCCTCTACATGTTTGAAGGAGGAGAGATTCAGTAAAGAATGATCAATGTATACGAGAAAATCTAATAAGTATAAAAATATAAGTTCACTCCTAACAAGGGGTTTGTCCAATTCCTAGGGTTACGAACCTACAGGCAACGCAATGCTCTGATACCATCTGTAAAAACCCAAACCTGGCTTGGTTTGAATCCCTGTGATTACAGTGCTAGTCCCTGGATCGAATAGCTAGCACCCACAGTTTAAGATGTAATATCAAGATACAAAGGTCATATTACATCGCATGATCTAGAATATGAATACTTTATTACAAACCTATAGCCATAGGCTATCTTATTACAAAGCAGCAGAATACAAGTAAAGCATGGAGTCCTTCATCTTCATGTGCCACAGGCAAACATGTTGGGTGCAGACTCATAACCTCTATCATCAATCCATACTCATCAATAGAATAACCTGCAACATGATAGGTTGCAGCCACAAAGGGTCAATACTTTGAATGTATTGGCAAGTGTCACAAGTTTGTGAATATAAGTTGGACTATCACTACATGCACATTTGGCTAAGTAGATCTTAGGCTCATTTGCAGAAAGCAATATGGTTTTATCCTATGTTTGTAAAAGTAGTTTTGATCTTTCAATAACTTTCTGAACTCCTTGGCAAACTCCAAGTTCTTCTAATCTCTTGTTGTCACCATTAAGTTTTACTTTGAGAAATTAGAATGTCGAGATCTTCCATAGCTTCAGGCCTTAGTTGCTCAGAGTTGTCCATAACCAGGGACACGGCTAAGTACTTAGAATTTAATCTTCTGCAGAAGTTGTACACTTTACCCACAAGACACAATCTCGTCTTGACGCCACCAGTGGCCGCTGGATTAGTACTCACCAAGATGGAGTACCGGCAGATCGAGAATGTGACAAAGTCTTTCCATAGAAGTCCTCCCAATACATAATGCCAGCACATCTACCAGGCACCAATGCAAGGATAAACCTCCAATGCATAATTCCAGTTAACCTGAAGAGGTACCAATGCATGGGTCTTCCACTATGTAATTGACTAGGCCAGAGCCCATTTGGCATGTGGCTGTACATGAAAGCCACTGTACGAGAAACATGTTCAATCTCTAAGTTCCTGGGTGGTATTCTTCTAGTGCACACACGAAAGAGATAGCCATAGACATGGTTCCCTTGGTTGCCACCTTATTCTCAACTGAGTATCCATACTCCACCCAGGTGATTCATTGAGTCCTTGTTTTATTATATAAAACATATATTTTCCAACACCTCATACAATCACAATATGGTATATTCCACCCTGAAACTATAGTAGGGCTAAGCATACTATAACTACAGTATTTCCACTAAGGGATATATAAAGGATATCCTAATAGGATATAGCATAGCATAGTATCATAGTAGTCCTATCATGCATACTACAAAAATCCACTAAGTGTAATGAAAAATAGTAGGACATGGATGATAGTGCCACTTGCCTTAGTAGTTGGTGGTGTTGGTACACTCTTTGCAGTAACACACTTGACAATCCACACAATCTATCAAACAAAACAAATAAGATAAAACATGCACAAAGTCAACACTAATGGCAATACAAAAATCATGCAAAATATGCAAGCATGCAAGATGGAAATTTTATTGCACAAATTGTTATAACAAGGTTTTGAACAATACTAAGTGTTTTCTGAACACTTTACAATTGCAAGATTACAAATACAACCATTTGTGCAATTGTAACAATTAGCAATAATTTCTAGCATTTGGAAAGGCTAGACTCCCTAAATAATTCCCATGCTATTAGGCATAGCCAACCAAATCTATATTTTGGTCTTACTGGACAGAGGGTTCAATTTGCAATCCATAGCAAAAAGATTCACCCAAAAATAATTTACAAAACAACTTTTATGGGTAAAATACTCCTAAAAAGGTTCTGCCTAAAATTCAAATTTTCCAGAAGCAAAAGTGTGAAACAAGGCCTCTATAATAAAGGTCTTATTTTTCTGAATCCATAGAAACCAAATTTGTATTTTTCTGATTTGTGGATCAAAAATTATTGAATTTCTAAGTTTAAGATTTATTCTGTCTATTTTCTAATTTAAACAAAATAGTCTGGCCGTGGCGTGTTCTTATTGGCCAGTACCGGTTCGGGCGGATAATTATATTGAAAATATAATATTGAAGAATTCTTTAATCATGTTAGTAAGCATGAGGATATTGAGGATATATCCCTTGTAGAGCTTGCTCCAAATTATGAAATTGCTGCAGCTTCTTTAGTTCACATGTTGGAGGCTAGGTTTGTTAACCTTAACCCCTGAATGCAAGTAATGTTTCTTAAACTTAAGGAAATTGAGGACCCTTAAAAGAGAGATTTTATTCTGGAAACTTTGCTTAAAGAATTCTATGATGTTGTTAAGGAAGCTAGAAAAGTGTTTGATCGTTTTAATATGCTAGGCTCATGTGTAGATGTTATTGGTACACGAGAAAAGATGAACAAAACTGAACCTAATGGGGGGGAAATTAAGATACCAATACCTTTCAAACTTGTAGCAATGCGTGAAGCCATAGAAAAGAATCTTGATTGGATTGTTCCCGAAAACCCGTTTGATGAAAATAGTGAACCCAAGAGCGTTGAGAGAGGATCCTCTAGAACTTATTTGGATGAGATACCTTGCCTTGTTGAAGATATTTCTGGTATCAATCTTAATGCTTCTTCATTTGAGAACACTTGATCCTTTTTCTTGCTTCTTATGCCTACCTTAAAGGCGTTAAAGAAAAGAACTTATTGAGAGATAACCCAAAAGTTTTAGATGAGTCTTGAAAGTTATTACTTCAGTAATAACCACTCCTTATCCTTTTTATTTGCTTTTTGTGCCAAGAGTAACCTCTAATGAGAGAGAAGTAATGATTGGGAAAGTTGATGTCCCGAAATAGATTTCTGTGCTTCACCGTAAAAATTCGTGTAAACTCTCTATACGTCCTTTTGAGGCGTGCATTTTTTTGCTTCTGCCCCAGGTTGTTATCTAACTTTCCTTAGTTCAACACTTTTTGATTTGAGAAACATAAGGTCTTCGAAAAAATTCGTCTTTACCTGCTGGTCCGTTTTGACAGATTTCCGCCATTATTTGCATTTGCTTCTTGTTGGTTCCTTTTTGAGTTCTTTTGAGGAATTGAGCTGTTTGAGGGAAGTGCTATAGTAGCTTGTGTATTAATGGAAGTTTTTATTGGTGTTGGAACTTAACCTAAAGACCTATTATCTTGAGTGCACTAATGTTGCTAATAAAGATTGTGTGAAGTTTTGTATGAAGGAAAAATTTCAGGTGTATGGAAGGAATGAGTAATGAGATGAAGGATGGACTAAAGCTCAAGCTTGGGGATGCCACGCGTGTCACCCCAAGAAATATCTAAGAAGTACAAGCATCAAAGCTTGGGGATGACCAAGGCATCCCCTTCTTCATCAATAAAAATCCCAGGTTTCTTCCAAACGCTTCATTTTTATTGTTTCATGCACAGTTGTGTTATTCTTGGAGCGTCTTCTTTTTCGTTTTCGTTTTGGTTTTTTCGTTTGCTTGGTTTTCTTAGTTTTCTGAATAAATTGGTTGGACCCCCTCTTTCATACATTGGTTTTCAAATAGTTTGGTTTGGATTGGAAAAGAGTAGGAAAAGTTCATACTTAAGTGGTAAAGAGAGCTTGTTTTTGACTGTGGCCTATGCTTTGTCATGCCATGCTCGATATTGTTTTGGCTTTATGCTTAGTATTATTTGTTGTAGCATGACTTGTTATAAATAATTGAGATTTCTTAATATGCCTTGGAAGAATCATGTGTTGTTTTAGCATATTATACTATAGTATTGTGGTATTCTCCTTTGATTCTTTATTTGGGTTGACTTGGCGCATGCTCACACCATGTTATGACTATCCCAAGTCACCATAAGCCTTTATGATCCTTTAGTTTCCAACTTGTAATATCACTTTATGCTTTGATTAATGATGTTTTGTCGCTCTTCATGATCATGGCCATTATTGCTCTCTTAGTTGGTCGCTCCTAGTCTTTTGCTAGCCTCCATAACCAAGTGTGAGTTCCACTCATGCATCCTACTCCTAAAACAAGGTTATTCCAAAGAGCCCACCATACCTACCTATTAGCAATTTCTATTCCAAGTACATCCATGTTTTTATCTACCTTCCGAATTAAACTTGTTATGAGAAAACTAGTGATTAAAGCTCTCACGAACTTGATGGCACACTTTACTTTCTTGCATTTAATAAACTTGAACCATTGCGTCCATCTTTGTTGCGTATATGCTTGCGCTTTATAAGTTGAAGTTAGAAGAACCATGTATCATGGGGAACGCTTTCAACATTGCACTTGTACTTTGTACCCCGTCGATATGATGTTCTTTTGCTTATGGATCCCGGCGGTGTGAAATAAAAGGGGAACTTGTAAGATCATAGAATTTGTATTTGTGTTAGAGAAACGCCTGGGCCGCTAGCCTAAGCCATGCCTAATCATGGTGGAAACTAGCAGCATAACCATAATGAGCACTCTATGAAGCATCCTCAATAAAAACCTATGCAAATAGCAAATAAAAAGGCCGCTAAGATGCTCATTGTCTGCTTGCCTTGTCATTTTGATTATGGTATGGCTCCTGTATCATGTGAAAGGGGTACCCCGTTGGCGGTTCTCTATGATACATATGTACTTACAATGACAAGAATTTCCTTGTGACTAAATTTGAGTAGCATGAGGTTTGGTCTTCATAAGTAAGGAGCATGAGATTTCAGCTTATAACTTGTCAAGCATATCCTTTTAGTTGTGTCACTTTAACCTTAATCACCTTCAAGATGCTTATGATAGGGGCAATGAGAGCTGAAAGCTAATAAGTACCATAATTTTTGAAAGATCTTTACGAAACTTGAATCCCTGCTTCCTTCTATGAAGGCCTTTCTTTTACTTTTATGTTGAGTATCCACCTTCTATCTTTATGCACCTACTTTGAGAGCATAGTGGCCATTCTTAGTTCTATGTGCATTGTCCCAAGACTTGTTGATTGATGCATAACTTTGATATTCTTGTTTTAAACTATTTGTATCTAGTCACTCTTATGAACTTTGAAGGTGTCCTATGCATTTATGTTTGCTACTCTATGAGGGACAAGCTGAATGCCACTATGCTATGTTTTCTTTATGTGAAACAAACAAACGTCTTGCAAAGCATTGTTATTCATGAATCTTTTGTTTGTGCCTTTTCATGTTGCAACATAGTTGCTTTGTCTTATTGTTAGAACTTTGTCTTTCATGTTATGATTGAAGTACTACGATCCCAGCTATCAATGTTTTACAAATACTTTGATCAAGTTTATGATGGTGCATGTCACCTCAAAAATTATTCTTTCTTTTTATCACTTACCTACTCGAGGACGAGCAGGGGTTAAGCTTGGGGATGTTGATACGTTGTTAACGTATCCATAATTTTTGATGTTCCATGCTTGGTTTTTATCTACTTTCTTGTGTTTTGTTCCAACTTTGGAGTACTTTCTATACACTTTCTGCTGTTTTTGGTTCCAGGAAAGTCAGAAAATGAATATTTTCAGAATTGGAAGGGACAAAAGACAAAGTCAGTTTTTCACCGAGGCACACCAGGAGCCAGAATACGAGACAGAGAGTGGCCAGAGGGCGGCTACACCACCTGGTCACGTGGCTAGACCTGGCCCGTGCCAGGCGGTGGGGTGGCCAGCCCAGGCAGCTCCTCGGCCTCCCCTTTCGCCTATAAGATGCCTCTGATACAGAAACCCTAAGGACCCGATCAAAATTCCACGAAAGAGTCTGTAGCCATCGTCATCTCCATCCCTAGATCGGGAGGGATCTGAAGCTCTTCCCGGCACCCTGCCGAAGGGGAGAATTCACCCTAGAGGCCTTCTTCATCACCATGCAAGCCTCCGGTGTGATGCGTGACTACTTCATCCTTGGACTACGGGTCCATGTAGTAGCTAGATGGTTGGTTCTTCTCCTTTGTGCTATCATGTTTAGATATTGTGAGCTCCGTTCATGATCAAGATCATCTATTTGTAATTCTACATGTTGTGTTTGTGGGGATCCGATGGATATTGAGATGCTATTTCAGATTGATTATTGATTATATCATGTCTTTGCTATTTGTGATCTTGCATGCTTTCCGTTGTTAGTAGCTATCTTGGCCAAGTAGATGCTAGCAACTCCAAGAGTTAGTATTTATGCTCGATAGTGGGTTCATGCCTCTAGTAATCTGGGAAGTGACAGAAATCTCTAAGGTACTAGATGTGCTGTTGCTACTAGGGAGAAAACAACAATCCTTTGTTCATAGAACAATCATATTGTTTACTTTACATGCAATGCGTAATGCAATTATCCGTTGCTTGCAACTTAATACTGGAGGGGGTTCGGATGATAACCTAAAGGTGGATTATTACTCATAGATGCAGTTGGATTACGGTCTATGTATAATGTTGTAATGCCCAATCAAGTCTCAAAGGAGTCAAGATGAGTAGTATATGCATGTATTGCTTTCTCGATGTTTGTCAATTGCCCCACTTTAATTTGTTCACCCAACATGTTATCTATCTTAAGGAGAGCCACCTCTGGTGAACTATGGACCCCGGTCCTTTCTTTTATCATCAATCTTAAACTGTTTACTGTTTTCTGTTTACTTTCTACAAACTATTACTTTCTTCCACTCGATACGTTTAATCCTTTGTTGTCAGCAAAACCGGTGAGATTGACAACCTCATCGCAAGTTGGGGGCAAAGTTCTGTGGTTGTGTTGTGCAGGTCTCCATGTTGCTGCTGGCACCGGTAGTGCGCCCTGGCAAATTTTAGCTAGCAACACCTTTGGGGTGTTTCCTTGCTCCTACTGGTTTGATTAAACCTTGGTTTCATAACTAAGGGAAAACTTGATGTTGTGCTCATCATACCTTCCTATTGGGGTACCCCAACGGGCTCGATATATTTTGGGCCTAGCAGACACCATGAGTCAACGATACAGATATACAGTATAAAGATCCAAATCACCTTGAAAACGATACAACATCCGAGTATGGATAAGATGCAAATGGAACTAAGAGCCCTGAAGAATAACCAATGGCGTCCATAACCCTGCCCAGGCCAAGCTGGGAGGATAACCCTACTAACGACATAGATCTCTAACCTGCTAAAACAAAAGGGGGCCAACAAAGGGCAAAGGAAAAAAGAGAGAGCAGTTAGTACTGAGGCCAGTACACGGCGAGTCTAGAATTCAGCGTCTCTCTCCTACATAGGTATGGTGGACTAAAGCGGCAACGGAGCATGCATGAAACAACCTATAGAGACTCGATACAACTGTCAGCTATTAGAGATGGATAAAAAGACCTATTCGGAACCGACGTAATACTAACACCAATCATACCCATCCTGGCATTTCCCCCTGAGACCAAACGAGGAAGACAAACCGAGGAACTCACAAAGTTGGCAGTTTTATTGATTCCATTATAGTTGCAACACTTACTAGTCAGATATAGATAGCACGAATTATCTTGATATCATAAGCAGTTTGCAGTTTTAGTTAACCATTCCATTATAGTTGCAATACTTACTAGTCAGTTACAATTAGCATAATACATCCCAAATTCAGCAGTTGTTGGCACTTTTATTTAGTCATTCCGTTGTAGTGAAACTGATTACTAGCCATGTTAAAGTCCATTTATAGCACCATTAGTTATGGTTGTCTATGATCGAGAAACTGTGCTCCAAGTCGTCCATAACCGCGAACACAGCTTTTAGAAAGATTTACCCTGCAGGGGTGCACAAATAGCAACACACACATGATCAACCTCGGGAAGAACCAAATAAAACACAACGAGGCCTCACGACAATGCATTCACATGATTCATAAATTATTTCAGGGGCCACCCTAATAAGCTACCCACGACGAAGTTGGCTGGCGCTTAGACGGACCCAGGGTTTGCGACAACGGCGGTAAACGACTAGGAACCTGAAAGTGTGACTAGGCTTGTCGATACAGCATAAACGTGGCGGGGGATACCTAAACAGTACATGTGCTCCACGCACAATCGTAAATATAGCAGTAAAGCATGGCATAAGTAGAGGATAGTAATAAATCCCAAAACTAGTTTGTGGCCCCAAGAAATAAAGTGTGAATCAAGCTCAGGCAAAGGGGGATCCATAGAGTCTCCCATATGTGGATAGTGCGAATAGTCAAGGAACAGGAATCAAGTACTCAGGGCCTACGGGACATAATTGAGCGGTTAAAAACCAAATATTATCTATTGCCCACCAGTGCCTTTGCATTAGTTATACCTAGTCCCAGCATTTTAATTGACAAGTTATATTGAAAGCCATGATCATCTCCACCATTAAACATGTGCAAACCTTCCAACAACGATGGAACGACAACAATGCGAAGCAGCACCTGAGCAAGCAACTACGTCTTGCATGGCCGACTATCTATCAAACAGTAGGCAATAGGATGTGTCCTAGGAAATATAGAGGTTGCAAGGAATATAAATGGTGCACAGAAACTAAAGCATCACAACACGAATAGCAATAGATCAACATGAGGAAGTAAAGACTATAAATGCAAAATAGGTAGAAAGGGGGAGATTGCTCACCTGGGAAACACTGCCGAAGATTCATTATCCGAAGAACTTGTCGAGACTCGCATCAACTCAACGGCCTAATCCGTGAAGAAGCAATACACTAAAAAGAAACACCAAATGCACTATTTAGTACTACGATAGAAGATCGGGCATGATGCATGACATGGCAAAGATGTGGTGCAATTAGGCAATATTAAGCGGAACCGGGGTCCCGATAATTAATTATATGGTTCAAGTTGTTTAGATAGCCGACGATTTAATTGTTGTAATAACAAGGAAAAACATGACACCAGTTCACTACACAAATTTAAATGGAGACGATAATAGACAAGAATAGCCTGCATAGGCGCTCCATATTTAATTATGAGGTTAGTCGGCATAATACCCCTGAACAAATAAACATGTATGCGAGTATGGATTTGAATATGCAACAAGTTAGAGGTTATATGTTGTAAAAATAGGGGTCGCAGATAGGGAAGCACATTAGGGTTCAACAACGATGGTCTTGGGGTTTGATGGGGTTCGGGTCCAGCGGGATCGGTCTTGGCATCTGAGAAGGAGGACATGGCATTCCGTGATGGAGAACTTGTCGAACTGGCATCATTGCCTCTAGGTTCCATGTCGGCGAACTCGATGTTCCGAGAAGTTCTTGGAGTTTGGCGCCGTGGTCTCGGTGCTCCGTATCAAAGGCCTCGAGGTTCGGATCCTATAGAAGTTCTTGTCTACAGAACATTTCAACGATAGTCTTGGATCGCACGAATGAAGCACTTAACGTGTACATCACATCAGCAGGGATCTACAGCTGCCTCTTCCAGCAACTCAACATGTTCCCCACCACCTCAACGGGACTTCACCAAACACGAGGAGCACTGCGAGGCAAGCACTTGGACAGAGCCAAAGCAGGCAACAAGCTTCCCAAATGACGAGCTTAACAGTAGTGACGGGCTTGGCGGAAACGGTCGTGAGGTGCAGGACACAGGAGAGGGGCGACACGGCCGGTGACGAGCTCGAGGACGAGGGCCCGCACGGCTACAGGATGACGAGAGGCGGCTGAGAGGGGTGGCGAGGAGGTGCGATAGGGTGAGATCGGGGTCGGGGTAGGCGACGTCGTCACTGGCGGGGTGGCCTTGGCGGCGACGCGGTCAGAGAGGGGTCGACGACGGCGGCTTGAGCTTGAACGACAGCAGGGAGAGGCTGAGCTAGGTGAAGCGCGCAGGACGGTAGGGCTCACGGAGCTCCGCGATAGAGGAGAGGGCAGGGCGGCCGTCCTCAGTGTCGAAGCCGACGGATCCACCGGCTCTCACGGCGGAGGTCGGGCGGTGCAGAGAGACCGAGCGGTGGTGGGGCTCGCTGGCGGCGCGAAAGAGGGAGCTCCGACTCAGGGCAAGCGGAAGCACGCGCATGCTCGCGGGCTGAGGAGGAGGGCAGCCACGCGCGGGTCAAGGACTGGACGAGGTGCAACATCAGCGCCGGCCCGCGAACATGGAGACGACGCACGAGGTTGATGGTGGTCGGGTGTGGCTTGGATGCAGAGGGTGGCGACAGGCCATGGGGAATTTGTGGTGCGGGGTTGGTCGATCGGGAAGGTGAGGGAGAAGGTTTGTAGGGAGAGGAGCGTTGGGGTGGGATTGGGTTGCGTGCGAGGCAGGGGTTCGTGTCAGTGGTTGTTGGTGGGGTAGGGCTGGTCGCGCGCAGGGGTCTGGCATGCGGGCGACGCGGTGTACCGCGGGCGAGCACAGGTAGCGTGCGGGCTAGCATGTGTATGCATGTTGAGTGGTGGCTAGGGGTGTGGGTGATGGAGTATCAAGGGTTAGGTTTAGATAGGGTGGTATTAGGGTTTAGCCTAGATATTTGTTTGGGGTGAAATAGGCTAGGCCAACCGGGGTTGTAGGTGGCCCGGCCTACGGGCTGGACTGCCTCCCCCAGTACGACTGTTATTTTCAAACTTGTTTGTTTTATCTTAATTAAACAATTAGATAAATAGATTAGACAAACAAAATAATCTGGAGGACCGGGTTTTACATTTGAAATAGAGTGGGGGGTATTTAGAAAACAAAGATAGGCTTTTAGAAAATTAGTTTTAGGCAAAGAATATGCATGCAGACATGATGATGCTCAAATGCAATATGGCATGATGACATGAGCATGCGATGATGCACAAAATAAAAACAACACGCGATTTTCTAGTAGTGGTTTTACCAGGGTGCTACAGCTTCCCTATGTGTTTTTGGTCTTTGTGACCATTGCTCGACACATGGAGTTCCTAGAGTCATTGCATTTGTTATTTTCCCATGACACATGGATCCACTGGTGTCATTGCATGTGCTCTCTTCCAAAACCATATTGATCCACATGACCATACACACTCCAGGGGATTCCGTGATGCATTTTCTGCCACACTGGTGCAACATACAATGTGGAAGCTGCTTCCCTATGTGTGTTTTGGTCTCTGTGATCGTGGCTTGACACATGGAGTCCCCAGAATCATTGCATTTGTTCTTTTCCCATGACACATGGATCCACTAGTGTCAGTGCATGTGCTCTCTTCCAAACCCACATTGATCCACATGACTACACACGCTCCAGTGGATTCTGTGACGCATTTTATGCCACACTGGTGCAACATGCAATCTGGAAGCTGCTTCCCTATGTTTTGGTCTCTGTGACCACGTCTTGACAAATGGAGCCCCTAGAGTCACTCCATTTGTTCTTTTCCCATGACATATGGATCCACTAGTGTAATTTCATGTGCTCTCCTCCAAAACTACATTGATCCACATGACCACAAACTCCAGTGGATTCTATGATGTAACTTCTGCCACACTGGTGCAACATGCAATGTGGAAGCTGCTTCCCTATGTGTTTTTGGTCTCTGTGATCGTGGCTTGACACATGGAGTCCCTAGAATCATTGCATTCGTTATTTTCCCATGACACATGGATCCACCAGTGTCATTGCATGTTCTCTCTTACAAAAACACATTGATCCACATGACCACACACCCAAGTGGATTATGTGATGCAACTTCTGCCACACTAGTGCAATATGCAATGTGGAAGCTCCTTCCCTATGTGTTTTTGGTCTCTATGACCATGGCTTGATACATGGAGTCCCTAGAGTCATTGCATTTGTTCTTTTCCCATGACACATGGATCCACTGGTTTCATTGCATGTACTCTCTTCCAAAACCACATTGATCCACATGACCACACACACTCAGTAGATTCTATGATGCAACTTCTGCCACACTCGTGCAACATGTAATGTGGAAGCGGCTTCCTTATGTGTTTTTGGTCTCTGTGACCATTGCTCGACACATGTAGTCCCTAGAGTCATTCCATTTGTTCTGTTCCCATTACACATGGATCCACTTGCGTCATTGCATGTGCTATCTTCCAAACCCACATTGATACACATGACTACACTCGCTCCAGTGGATTCTTTGACGCATTTTTTCTGCCACACTGGTGCAACATGCAATGTGGAAGTTGCTTCCCTATGTTTTGGTCTCTGTGACCATGGCTTGACAAATGGAGCCCCTGGAGTCATGCCATTTGTTATTTTCCCATGACATATGGATCCACTAATGTAATTGCATGTGCTCTCTTCCAAAACTACATTGATCCACATGACCACACACTGCAGTGGATTCTATGATGTAACTTATGCCACACTGGTCCAACATGCAATGTGGAAGCTGCTTCCCTATGTGTTTTTGGTCTCTGTGATCGTGGCTTGACACATGGAATCCCTAGAATCATTCCATTTGTTCTTTCCCATGACACATGGATCCACTAGTGTCATTGCATGTTATCTCTTACAAAACACATTGATCCACATGACCACACACCCAGGTGGATTATGTGATGCAAATTCTGCCACACTAGTGCAATTTGTAATGTGGAAGCTCCTTCCCTATGTGTTTTTCGTCTCTATGACCGTGGCATAATACATGGAGTCCCTAGAGTCATTGCATTTGTTCTTTTCCCATGACACATGGATCCACTAGTTTCATTGCATGTGCTCTCTTCCAAAACCACATTGATCCACATGACCACACACACTCAGTAGATTCTATGATGCAACTTCTGCCACACTCATGCAACATGCAATGTGGAAGCTGCTTCCCTATGTGTTTTTGGTCTCTATGACCATTGCTCGACACATGGAGTCCCTAGAGTCATTGCATTTGTTATTCCCATGACACATGGCTCCACTTGTGTCATAAGATGTGCTCTCTTCCAAAACCACATTGATCCACATGACCACACACACTCCAGTGGATTCTGTGATGCATTTTCTGCCACACTGGTGCAACATGCAATATGGAAGCTGCTTTCCTATGTGTTTTTTGTAATATACCAATTTCAGCAACCCTGATTAGTCATCCAGAATGCAAAAATCAGGGGGAACAAAAACTTTTTGTTGCTAAGTGTTGCAGTGTTTGCTTGTTGTTTGCCTGTGCTTATGCATCTAAATGTATAACATATGATATTCTCCCTACCTCACCATCAATTGACAAAAACTAGTTAACAAAACTGTCTTGGCTCATTTTACATATTCTCAAATGTTCTAGCATTTCAAAAAACTGAGCCAAGGTGCCTTTGCAACCCTAACAATTTTAGTAGCTTCTATTGACAAAATTATGGAGATATATAGGATATAATCTCCTTATGTTTTCAAGACAGAACTTTCCACTGCTCTTACCTCTAGGTTTCTCTAAAAACCACTTATAAAGATTTTGATTTCTACTCTTGGTAGCGATACCAAGGACTCTCACCTCATTCAAACTACAACAATTCAAAATACCCATCCTTACCTCAAGCTAGGCTTGATGGTAACAATAGTAATAGCCTGAGTTGCTTGTTAAGATGAATTGCCTTGATCTGTGGTCTGATGTGTTGCCTTGATCTGTTGTCTGACTTGTTTGCTTAGGAAGTAGTGTGAGATACCCTAGGAGCTCATCATCTAGCATCTATATAATCCAAGAATGTCAAACCTAAGCAAGTTAACCAAGCTGGATCTGATCTCTAGCCACTAAGTGATCATCTAAAACCCTTAACCAGATCAATTCTAAAGTGATCCATTCTAGAAGTTTCCAAGTCAATGAAGACCAATATCAAGCATGGATATATTCTACTCAATATACACTTCAACATCATCCACTTTATGATACCTTGATACCTTGAAACCCATCAAAAACATCCCCACTCATATTCTAGTCAAAAACCCTAAATTTGCTAAATTGGACTAAGTCTGGAAACTATCTCAACATCACTTCTTTGAATGCCTATCTTTCTCAACCCTTGTGATTTTTTGGTAATTCACTTGAACCATCTTGTAAAACATCATAAGAACTACTAGAGCCCACTCTTTCCCTTGGATAGATCACCTTCTAAACCACTTGTTCTTGATGGTCTTGCAGGCAAGAAAATAACATTTTTTGCAAATCCTATCAACAAGCCTGCTTGGTCAGAAGCTCACACCTTCATCCTATCCTCTCTGGACCAACTCTCTGCTTGAATGTGTTCTACTCATAAAGTTCTATCAATACCTACTTCACTTGTTCCAAATGGATCCTTGTGCTCCAAAAACCCACAAGGTTTTGAAGGCTAGTTGATAATCTGCTTTGGCACCCTTATTTTATTCAAAGTTCAGGATCAATTCTTGGAGAACTCAAGCCTGATCAAGATAAACCTTATGTTCCATGGTGATATACATCACTTGTCTATCTATCCATATAGCCTATGACCCAAGAGGAGCTTTGAGCTCCAAGATCCAACAAGGTTTTGAAGGTAATAAAATAACATTACCCTAGATCCTTAATCTCATGTTTTCCACCAAATCAACTTTGATTCTCAACACCCAAGGTTGCTAATGCTAGGTATACCTTGTGGACATCCTCTACCTTTATTATAAAGATATATCCAATTTATCCATAATTATTATGGAACAAAACCTATTTAATCTCTTAAATTGACAAAAACTTCAAAACCTAATCTATAAAAGAAAGATTGATTTTCTCCAAAACACATCCCCATTTCTAGGCTCATTTAAAGTATAATTGTCATATCCCATCTTCCAACTTCAAAAATAAATATTTTTGAAGAGTATTAATAATTCTTTCTGCCCATTTTCTCAAATGGCAGAAACAAGAAAATAAATATATTAAATAGCCTTAATCATCAATAAATCTTGGGAAAAAACCCCATAGTGTGAATTCATATATAGGACCATCTCACATCAAAAACCATCCTTGTACAATTCAAAAATATCAAATGAAACCCTAAAAACCATTTCTGCACTATTTGAATTTTTGATATAAAGTACACCAACAATCATTTGAAAAATCTAAAAATATTCTTGGAGGTGTACCTTAACCCTATCTAACAACCAACACCATTGATTCATATTTCCAAGTTTAGAAATCAAGAGAAGCTTCATGCTCATCAACATGTCCAAGTTTTGGAAATAAATCAAACCAATGAGCTAAGCCAAATCAAACCTTCCCCAAAATTTGTCCAGTACTCCTCCTCAGTACCAGGACACAACTTGGTCGACCAGCACAGTAGCCATGTACTGTAGCCCCACCTCCCCTTTGTCTCTTATGCTTGGAAGGAGAGGGTGATACGTTGCTAACGTATCCATAATTTTTGATGTTCCATGCTTGGTTTTATCTACTTTCTTATGTTTTGTCCACACTTTGGAGTACTTTTCATATGATTTCTTGGACTAACCTATTAACAAGATCCCACAGTGCCAGTTGCCTGTTTTTTGCTGTTTTTGGTTCCAGGAAAGTCAGAAAATGAATATTCTCGGAATTGGACGGGACAAAAGCAAAAGTCGATATTTTACCGGAAGACTCCCGGAGCCAGAAGACGAGACGGAGAGGGGCCACAGGGTGGCCACACCATGTGGTGGCACGGGCTAGCCCTGGCCGCGCACCAGGTGGTGTGGGCCCCCTGGCCACCCACCGACCTTGCCTTTTCGCCTATAAGAAGCCTCCCGGTGCATAAACCCTAAATAATCAATCAGAAATCCACGAAAAGTTCTGCAGCGCCGCCGCCACCGAACGGGAGATTCGGGGGATAGAAAGTCTCTGTTCCGGCACCCTGCTCGGACGGGAAAGTGCCCCCGGAGCCATCTCCATCGATCTCCACCACCATCTCCATCACCATTGCTAATTCCCATGATGAGGAGGGAGTAGTTCTCTCTCGAGGCTAAGGGTTCTACCGGTAGCTATGTGTTCATCTCTCTCTCTATGCATGATCTTATTGAGATCATGAGCTTGTAATCTATAGATCTACCTTGCTACTCAAGTTCTTAATAGATATCTGCTCTCCCCATGTGTGTGAAAGTGACAGCGTGCACACCATTGTGGCACTTAGGCTAGAGATTACAAATACTTGTTATGAGTTATATTTGGAGTTGGATGTCTTTATGAAATTGTGGTGTTTGTTGGACCTATCTAGTACTCAAGGTGACAGTGTAGGGTTATCTAGATGGGAAAGGCTTACTTTGAGGTGTGCTGTTATAGCCCTACCGTTGATTAGAGTGTCCAACCGGAGAGTAGTTAAGAGTAGTATCATGAAGAGAAGATATTTATATGAGAGTGTTCACTAGTGAAAGTATGATCCCTAGGCCTTGTTTCTAAGCATTGAAACACCGTTTGCTATTAGATCTGTTATATGTTTGGTTGCTTCCATCTTTATTTCAGTTTGCTTTTAGTCTCTTCCACGCCATCAAGTTATTTTCTATCACCGTTACCACTTATAATTATCCATACCACTTGTATTTCACTATCTCTTCGCCGAACTAGTGCACCTATACACCTGACAAGTGTATTGGGTGTGTTGGGGACACAAGAGACTTCTTGTATCTTGATTGCAGGGTTGCTTGAGAGGGGATACCTTTGACCACTTCCTCCCTGAGTTCGATAAACCTTGGGTGATCCACTTAAGGGAAAACTTGCTACTGTTCTACAAACCTCTGCACTTGGAGGCCCAACAATTGTCTACAAGAATAGAAGTGCGTAGATATCAATCTATTTTCTGGCGCTGTTGTCGGGGAGGTAAGGTAAAAGTTATTCACACCGGAGGATTAAAGAAGAAGAACCTCCCATGGCAAACGCCTATTTTCTGGCGCCGTTGCCGGGGTGGTAAGGTAAAAGGTACTCACATCCTCCGATGTGAGTGCTCGAAGTTATTTCCTTTAGATTCTGCAATTTTGTCTTTTTGTTTCTTGTTTTCACTAGTTAGGCTTAATGGAAAACAACAACAAAATTAGAGAGCTTTATAGTATTTATCTTGAGTTAGGACATGAAGTGTTTGAAGAGAAAATTAAAAAACCTATGGAACTTTATTTGCATGCTAATAGCAATGTTGTTAGTATGAATTCTTTGGACACCATTATTGATAATGCTATGGAAAAGTCTAAGCTTGGGGAAGCTAGTTTATATGAAAATGATCGTTTTAGTTCCCCAGCTTTGGAAGATAGCTATTCTATTGCTTATGATGATACCAAACCTCCAATATATGATGATTACAATGATGAATATGATATTTTCAGTCCACCTACTATTGAAGAGAAAATTAATTATGATTACAATATGCCTCCTATATTTGATGATTATGGTGATGAAAATAATAATGATAGCTATTTTGTTGAATTTGCTCCCACTACAGTCAATAAGAATAACTATGTTTATGTGGGGAGTATTAATTCATTTATGCATGTGGCTCACGATAAGAATGTTTCTTGTGATAGTTATATTGTTACTTTTAGTCATGATGCTACTGAAAGTTATTATGAGAGAGGGAAACATGGTTTTATGTGTCTCAACAATATTAAGTTTCCCCCCTTTATGTTGAAAATTTTGAAGTTGTACTTGTTTTGCTTTCCTATGCTTGTTGCTTTGTGCTTTCATGACTTGTTTATTTACAAGATTCCTATGCATAGGAAGTGGGTTAGACTTAAATGTGCTTTGAATTTGCTTCTTGATGCTCTCTTTTACTTCAATTCATATTTCTTATGTGAGCATTTTCTCAAACTATCATGCCTAACTTAAAAGCGTTAAAGAAAAGTACTTATTGGGAGATAACCCAAAAGTTTTAGATGAGTCTTGGAAGTTATTACTTCAGTAATAACCGCTCCTTATCCTTTTTATTTGCTTTTTGTGCCAAGAGTAACCTCTAATGCGAGAGAAGTAATGATTGGGAAAGTTGTTGTCCCGAAACAGATTTCTGTGCTTCACCATAAAAAATCGTGTAAAATCTCTGAACGTCCTTTTAAGGCGTGAATTTTTGTGCTTATGACCCAGGTTGTTATCTAACTTTCGTTAGTTCAACACTTTTTGATTGGAGCAACATAAGGTCTTTGAAAAAAATCGTATTTACCTGCTGGTCTGTTTTGACAGATTTCTGCCATTTTCTGCATTTGCTTCTTGTTGGTTCTTTTTTTAGTTCTTTTGTGGAATTGAGATTTTTGAGGGAAGTACTACAGTAGCTAGTGTTTTAATAGAAGTTTTATTTGTGTTAGAACTGAACCTAAAGACTTATTATCTTGAGTGCACTAATGTTGCTAATAAAGATTGTGTAAAGTTTTGTATGAAGGAAAATTTTCAGGTGTATGGAAGGAATGAGTAATGAGATGAAGGATGGACTAAAGCTCAAACTTGAGGATGCCACCCGTGTCACCCCAAGAAATATCCAATAAGTACAAGCATCAAAGCTTGGGGATTCCCAAGGCATCCCCCTCTTCATCAATAAAAATCCCAGGTTTCTTCCAAACATTTCATTTTTATTGTTTCATGCACAGTTGTGTTGTTCTTGGAGCATCTTCTTTTTCGTTTTTCAGTTTGGTTTTCGTTTGCTTGGTTTTCTTAGTTTGCTGAATAAATTGGTTGGACCCCCTCTTTCATGCATTGGTTTTCAAATAGTTTGGTTTAGATTGGAAAAGAGTAGGAAAGTTCATGCTTAAGTGGTAAAAGGAGCTTGTTTTTGACTGTGGCCTATGCTTTGTCATGCCATGCTCGATATTGTTTTGGATTAATGCTTAGTATTCTTTGCTGTAGCATGAATTGTTATAAACAATTGAGATTGCTTAATGTGCCTTGGATGAATCATGCGTTGTTTTAGCATATTAAAGCATAGTATTGTGGTATTCTCCTTTGATGCTTTATTTGGGTTGACTTGGCGCATGCTCACACCATGTTATGACTATCCCAAGTCACCATAGCCTTTATGATCCTTTAGTTTTCAACTTGTAGTATCACTTTATGCTTTGATCAATGAAGTTTTGTCGCTCTGCATGATTATGGCCATTATTTCTGTAAAATCCCAAAACTTCAATCCAAGTGTATCAAAGATCAAATCATCCAAATTTAGGATTAACAAAAACTTTTCCATATTTAAAATGAAGCATTCATATATGTGTGCATTTAAAATAGGAGTTGTTTTGAATTGCCATGATTGTGTGATCCTTTGCTTCTAAAATGTTTCCTAGGTGATTTAAACATCATCTACACCATTCCCAAACTTTTCCTAAAAGAAATCATATCAAAAAGAATTAAAATAAAGGAATGGTCATTTTGACAAAATTAACTCTCATGCCTACTTTGGCTATTCCTAGTACTCAATTCTTAACAAAAACAATTCTGGATCTTTGCACCCCTTGCTAGTACACATAATGAGGTACCAAGGCCCATCTTTTGATCTTCTAAAAACATTCTGGAAACTATTTTAAATGGTAGTTCAAATTTGAATCTAATGCATATGCATAGATCACCCCTATTTCAAAAACCATGTAATTGAGCTCCATTTTCAAAACCCTTGTAACCAGAGACTACCTATCAATAGTGGAGATCACTCAAAATTTTTGAACTCAAATTTCAAAACTTTTTCTCTTTCGGCCATTTCATCAAACAGCTTGTGTGCACAAATCTGGCCAAATTTAAAACACTGTTTTGAGCAGTGATCTTGGTCACCATTTGTGCCTAACCTTGTCCCCTTGTTCCCTCAGTACCAGCCCTACCTTTTGCTAGCCCGGCCACACCCTGTGCACACGACCAAATGGTCATGGCCATTAAGGCCAAGCACCTTGAGCACCCCCACCGGCGACATCGCGCCACAGCAGTCGCCAACTTCCCTCGCCATGTCTAGGAGGTAGCCAACGCCGCACTGCCCCTCTCTGTCCCTTTCCCGAGCCAAGAGCAGCCGTGGACCACCGAGGAGAAGCCGCGCCCAGTGCCACCAGACCATGTCGACGCCGCCCGCAGAGCGCGCCCTGTCCCCGCGTGCACAAGCCACCACTCGACACCATCCCGTGCCCACCGCTCCGCCTTGACCTAGAGAACACCCCAGACACCTCCGTTCGCCGCCCAAAGCCCCACAGCCACCGCTCGCCGTGGACACCGCCGCCTCTGCCTCTCAGAGCGCCACCTTACCCCGACCGCATGCCACTGCCCCTACGGCCGCATTGAAGCGCTAGAGCACCGCCAGGGGACCGCCCGTCGATCGCCATCCACAGCCATGCGGCTAGTTCGCCGTAGCCATGTCGCCACCGTCGACCGCCCATCCCGCTCGGTCTCACCGTCGAGCCTATAAAAGGAGCCCTCCCCAGCACCAAAGACTCACACCATTCCACTCCCCTCACCTCTCTGAACCTCACCCACCTCTCGCCGGAGCAAGTGGAGCAGCAGCTCGCCGGAATTGGAGTCGGAGCCGCTGCCTCTGGAGAAGAAGGGTGCCGTTGATTCCGGCCACCCCAAGCTCCGCCGCGACCATGCCTCGCCTCGCCGTCGTCTTCCACTTCGTTCGCCCGCATCACCGACCCTGCTAGAGCCCTGGTACGCCCCCAGTAGACCCCCACCGAGCCGCTAGGGTTTGAGCTCGCCGGCGACCCGTCCGTCGTCGACGACGACCCTCAGCCGTCGATCTGCCCTCTAATCGCACGACCCACAGCGCGCGTACCGCTTCACGTTTTAAGTGCCGCTGACCAGTGGGACCCCCTGTCAGTTGAGCCCTATGCCGCACAGCGCCACTGGGCTGGCCCATTTCCTTTCCCGCGCAAGCCCATAGATTCAAATTAGGATTTTTTCCTTTTAGTTAGAATATAGTTTCTGTCCAGTGTTTCAAAATTCAATTCTATGAGTTTGACAAATCCAAATTGCATGAAACCAATTTTGTCTAAAAGGTATTGAAATGCTCTATCCAAGCCCATTGGATTTAATTCATTTAGAGATATAGATCTCTCCTAATAAAAATAAGAAGACAGAAGCTTTTGCAACTTGAAACATTTTTATAAAATCAACCAAGTTAGCTTTTGAGTTGATTCCAACTCTCAAAAATCACATTTCATCATATCTATCCAAATATGTAATAATATTAAGGTTTACAGGCAGTGACTTTGGACTAGTACCAAAATAATGCTATATAGGCATTTCTAGTCACTTTAAATCATTAAATAATACACTTAAACCAAAGTAATAGTGATCCAACCTTTAAATCTCATTCCCACATGTTAGAATATGTGGTGAGGACATGTATCCACATGATCCAATATTTTGGTGGTGAATGTTAAATCTTAGCTATTATTTCAATGAGAATAAATTACTTTTCCAAAATAAAAAGGTTGAAACTATTGAATTAAACTTGTGATGCTTGTGATGATAATAGATCATCAATTGTGTGTTTTAGAATACTACTTAGCCTAAGTTAAGTATTGTTTGGTGATTGTGCACTCCCTATGTATTTCTAGACGCTAGTACCGACCAAGCCTTCGAGGAGGAGGAGTTCTACCAAGAAGAAGAAGAAGAAGAAGAAGAAGAAAACTTCAACCACTGCACCAACCAAGGCAAGCTATTAGTGGCAAGCTAACCCTTGCAAACATGCTTTAGTAAGCTATGGTAGCAAGCTAGAATAAAACTAGATAGTTTAGTAAAGATGCCTTAAGCATACTTTGATCACACCCCCTTAGCTTACACCAAGTTCTTGTAATTAATTTTGAAGGTAGCATAAAGAGTATAAAACTTGACCTAATTAGAAAACCTTAGATGTCATTCTATGGCATGAGATTGATCCCACCTTTCCACCTTAGTGAACACTCTTAACCTAGTGTTTTAGAATAGATCAAACTTGAGTCATTTTAGATGGGAACACTTGGTGAAAATGAGTTATGAAAACCTTGGAATGATGAGTCATTCTATTGAGATGTTTTGACATGTGTTGAGAAACACAATTGGCTTATGATGATGAAAATGATGAGGCATGAGCCTTAACCCTTTTTATAAAACTGATGGTTGGATTCGGATGCGATACCATTCCAAAATTACCGTACAACCACATTACCTGAATTGGGTAAGGCTTAGCTAGAAATTTATATGCACTAGTATTAGTTCCCTCACGGGAGAGGTTTGAGCTGAGGCTACCTCTCAATGATGTCCATCTATGCAGTGCCCAAGATGACTGATGGTCATGGTTGGGAGGCCATGCTCATAGGAGAGGTGCTTGTACTAGGGTGTGTAAAGGAAAGGTTATGTTTGATTACCTGCATACCAAGTATGATGATTCAGGGTTACCCCTGACAGATGTATCGAATCTTGTGGTGAAAGTGTACCACCTCTGTAGAGTGTCAAACTATTCGAATATCCGCGTCCACGGTTATGGACAGTTGGAATGGCCATACTGTTTCATTGTCAGATGTTTTCTAAATAACTTGAAATGAATGATGAACCTTGACTTGACCACAACAGGGTTGTGTAGATGAAAATAGCTTCCCAACTTAAGTGATTCTAGAACTTTACTTTATCCTTTCTTGTTTCAGAACTCAGCTTAGGTTTCAAACTTAACTTGATAGTTATTCTTTCAATTCAGTACTTTAACTTAGAATCATAACCCTTGCTAGTAGTAGTTTGCGAGTACTTAAAGAGTACTCATGGCTTTTGTCCCTGGCTATTATCATGGCCAGACTATGAAGGAGATTATCAAGATGATGGTCAACAGGACGGCTATGATAACTAGGACTATCTGCCTTCGTCAGCATTTCCTGTGCCCCTGAAGATGGACCCCACCGCGACGCTATCATTTATTTCTGCTGCTTGTTGTATTAAATACTGGATCATGAGATCCTTATTTGTGTAAAACCTTATGTATGGTTTGTAATGGATGATGTACTATGATATCCAATCCGTTATGTCTCGCAAAAATGGTACTCCTGGGATTGCGAGGTATGGCATAACGGGCATCTGGGATTAAAAATCCGGGTGTTGACAATTTCTCTCTTAGTTTGTCGCTCCCAGTCTTTTGCTAGCCTCCACAACCAAGTATGAGTTCGACTCATGCATCCAACTCCCTAAACCAAGTTATTCCAAAGAGTCCACCATACCTACCTACTAGCTTATGATATTCCAAGTATATTCATGTTTTTGTTTACCTTCCGAATTAAACTTGTTATGAGAAAACTAGTGATTAAAGCTCTCACGAACTTGATGGCACACTTTACTTTTATTGCCCTTAATAAACTTGAACCATTGTGTCGTATATGTTGTATATGCTTGCACTTATTTGTTGGAAATTAGCAGAACCATGTTGTCATGGGGAATGCTTTCAACATTGCACTTGGTACTTGTACCTAGTTGACATCATGCTCTTTTGTCTATGGATGTCGTCGGTGTGAAATGAAAGGGGGGCTTGTAAGTCCATGGAGTTATGTATATGTGTTAGAGAAACGCTTGGGCCGCTGGTCTAATCCATGCTGACATGGTGGAAACCTGCAGCGTAACCATAATGAGCTGTCTATGAAGCATTCTTCTTATAAAAAAAAGAGTCCTATATTGAGAAAAAAGAGAAAAAGAAAAAAGAGATTATGAAAAGAGGAAAGAGAGAAAAAAGCACCATATTCCCATTGTAAATAAGAAGATTGCTGAGATGCTCATTGTCTGCTTGCCTTGTCATTTTGATATGGGGATTCTTCCGTATCATCGGGCAAGGGGTACCCCGTTGGAGGTTCTCTATGATACACATGTACTTACAATGACAAGAACTTACCGGTGACTAAACTTGAGTAGCATGAGGAGCGGCCCTCGTATTCAAGGGACATGAGATTTCCAACTTATACTTTGTCAAGCATATACACCATAGTTTGTTCACTTTAACCTTAATCACTTCGAGATGCTTATGATGGGGGCAATGGGATCTGAAGGTAAAAAGTACCATAATTTTTGGAAGCTCTTTATGAGACTTGAATCCCTACTTCCTTCTATGAAGGCCTTTCTTCCACCATTACATTGAGTCTCCACCTTCTACCTTTATGCACCTACTTTCATAGCACAGTGGCCATTCTTAGTTCTATGTGCATTGTCCCAAGACTAGTTGATTGATGCATACCTTGATATTGCTTGTTTTAAACTATTTGTATCTAGTCACTCTTATGAACTTTGAAGGTGTCCTATGCATTTATATTTGCTACTCTATGAGGGACAAGCTGAATACTATTATGCTATGTTTTCTTTATGTGAAACAAACAAACGTCTTGCAAAGCATTGTTATTCATGAATCTTTTGTTTGTGCCTTTTCATGTTGCAACATAGTTTCTTTGTCTTATTGCTAGAACTTTGCCTTTCATGTTATGATTGAAGCATTGTGATCCTAGCTTTGAATGTTTTACATGTACTTTGATCAAGTTTATGATGGTGCATGTCACCTCAAAAATTATTTTTTCTTTTTATCACTTACCTACTCAAGGACGAGCAGGAGTTAAGCTTGGGGATGTTGATACGTTGCTAATGTATCCATAATTTTTGATGTTCCATGCTTGGTTTTATCTACTTTCTTATGTTTTGTCCACACTTTGGAGTACTTTTCATATGATTTCTTGGACTAACCTATTAAAAAGATGCCATAGTGCCAGTTGCCTGTTTTCTGCTGTTTTTGGTTCCAGGAAAGTCAGAAAATGAATATTCTCGGATTTGGACGGGACAAAAGCCAAAGTCGATATTTTACCGGAAGACTCACGGAGCCAGAAGACGAGCCGGAGAGGGGCCACAGGGTGGCCACACCATGTGGTGGCACGGACTAGCCCTGGCCGTGCCACTAGGTGGTGTGGGCCCCCTGGCCGCCCACCGACCTTGCCTTTTCGCTTATAAGAAGCCTCCCGATGCATAAACCCTAAATAATCAATCAGAAATCCACGAAAAGTTCCACAGCGCCGCCACCACCGAAGGGGAGATTCAGGGGACAGAAAGTCTCTGTTCCAGCACCCTGCCGGGACAGGGAAGTGCCCCCGGAGCCATCTCCATCGATCTCCACCACCATCTCCATCACTATTGCTGATTCCCATGATGAGGAGGGAATAGTTCTCTCTCGAGGCTAAGGGTTCTACCGGTAGCTATGTGTTCATCTCTCTCTATGCATGATCTTATTGAGATCATGAGCTTGTAATCTATAGATCTACCTTGCTACTCAAGTGCTTAATAGATCTCTGCTCTCCCCATGTGTGTGAAAGTGACAGTGTGCACACCATGGTGGCACTTAGGCTAGAGATTACAAATACTTGTTATGAGTTATATTTGGACTTGGATGTCTTTATGAAATTGTGGTGTTTGTTGGACCTATCTAGTACTCAAGGTGACAGTGTGGGGTTATCTAGATGGGAAAGGCTTACTTTGAGGTGTGCTGTTATAGCCCTACCGTTGATTAGAGTGTCCAACCGGAGAGTAGTTAAGAGTAGTATCATGAAGAGAATATATTTATATGAGAGTGTTCACTAGTGAAAGTATGATCCCTAGGCCTTGTTTCTAAGCATTAAAACACCGTTTGCTATTAGATCTGTTATATGTTTGCTTGCTTCTATCTTTATTTCAGTTTGCTTTTAGTCTCTCGAGAAGGAGAGAAAGAAGCCCTTGGCCTTGAGCAAGATTCAAGTGTAGCCTCTCCTCCCTTCCTCCCCTGGCCTTAAATGCCACTCTCGCGGACTCCCCTTTCCCTCACGGTTCTAACCCTGGCCTTCTTTTCAACATGCAGCAACCCCTGGAGCTTCTCCGGCGAGCTCCCGAAGCCATCGTGGCTGTGCTCGCGTGAGCCCCTTCCCAGAAGCGAAAGGCACCATGTCGCCCATCCCCGGAGTCGTCGTCATCTCCCGGTCGCCTCCACGATCATCTGCGAGCCCCCGGTGAGCCTCCCCTGCGCCTTCCCGACCTCTGTAGGGTTTGGCTCGTCGTCGCTGCGGCGGAGGTAAACAACGACTGCGCGCCATTGGATCTCACTTAATCTAGTGGCCTAGATCTGCGCGTACCTCTTCGGCGCCGTGAGTCACTGACTGTTAAGGCCTGCCCGGCAGGCGTTCAAACTCCTCTCCCACACGAAGAGATGCCCGGGTGGCCCAGCCCATCTCTGTACTGGGTCGGTGTGGTCAAACCCCGGCCCGCGGCTTTAATCCTTTTTTGTTTTTAATTTCTTCCTCCAGATATGAAAGTACCCTATCAGTTTAAATGCCAAACAAAAATGTAAAAGACCCTATTTTGTCCATATCTATATTTATACTCATTCTTCTATGTTTTTCTTATCATGCAAACAAGTTTTGCATCAAAATAATATCAGGTTATTTGCAAGAACTTAAAAATACAAAGGTGCACCCTTTTAAATAAATAATTCCTTCTGAGAGTTTTATAAACACAAAGGGAATAAATCCAAATGTATTTTGTAGAAATTTCATGTACCTATCTCATGGACTTGGCCTCATACTAAGTGGAGCTCTAGTTTTACTATAGTAAAAATAACAAAAGATCCCCATTTTTGGACTTACAAAATTTCCTAGGTAAATATAAAGAACCTACTGAGTTGATTCCAACCCTCAGTGATGGAGTACTTTAATACCTATCAAAAACTAGAAGCCCATAAATATTTGAGCTTCTGATGAACTTTAATGACTTAAACATTTCTGTATATGGTAATATCACTAGATAAATCACTCCAGTAGCTCTGTAACTCCAAAAAGGGTGATTTCAATCTATATAGAAAGGTATTCCAAATACCTAGCATGTACTTTTGGATTAATATCAAAATTTCGTGTAGTTTTAATCAAGTGAAAAAGACAAGAAGCTTGCAGAACTGACCTTGGGATTTTCCCAAGGGCATTCTATTAATTATTTTGATATGATTCCAACTCTCAAAAATCACAAACTCAATGCTACATATTATACTCTGAGTACAAATTTATTTGGCTTACAGATCTTTTATGGTGATTTATTCACCTAAACTAGAGGTTATTTCACTATAAACTATAAAAATCATATCTAAATATAGAAAATTGATAAAATCATGAAACCACTTTTGTTGGCCTTGTTATTCCATTATCTATCTGTAGATATCATTTTTTCACATTGATATCATATAGGTCCAACCCTTAGTTCCAAACCCCTTTATTAAGTGGTTCTGGCAAATAAAGCCTAAAGGAATTTCCACAAAGGCATTTTAAGTGATTTCAAATGCTATGATCTCAATCTAGCAAACCTAATGAATTGAATGATGTGTTGTATGTTTGTTTGCTGTATTGAAAAGATGCGTGTATGCCTTGTGTTGATTGTGGCTCTGTTGCTTGCATGTACCCTCTTTGACGATGATAGTTGTGATTATATCGAAGAACCGAAGAAGATGGTTATTAATTGGTTATTATGGTATTCTAAGGTGAAGTCCAAGGACATATATTGCCATATTGTTGATCATCAGGCAATCCACCTTCTTTCTCATAAGCCTTGTCCTACTGTTTTAATTATGCATGTTTTACTTACTGTTTTATGAACACTGCATTGTTTTATTATATGATGATCTATATTTGGGTAGTGGATTGGCTCCTCCAAACCATTACACTTTTGTACTATTAAGTACACCCCCTTGATGACACCTACTGGTCCCTAGTATAATAGTTGGTGTATAACACCATACCCCTTTGGAGACCTGTTTTAGCCTAGCAAAACTATAGGATGGAAAGAACCCGGAAAAAGGTTTACGAAAATGTTTTATGATAAAACCTTGGTGAGGTTTGACCTACAAAGAGAGATTTAAGAAAGAAAAATGTTTTGTTTTTACAAATGATGCTGGAAAGGAGGAGGAGAAAATGTTTACAAAAACGCACCCGGTTCTTTGTAGCTTAGCTATAACAACTCATATGTGTAACCACATTACTCTAGAATGGGACGCGGCTTAACTCAAAGTAGTTTACTCTGATATGGGAATTCTCACTGCTACGTATGGGGGATCATCTCCCTCAATATCCGGCCTTACCTTTACAGAAAGGATTAACTGTTAAACAGTCACCTGGAGGAAGCAGAGTCACCCATGTGAGTGACCGGGCGAACTATGAGCCCTTCATTGAAAGTGCCCCCTCCAGGTCTGATTGGGGTTCTCCGGTTGGTTCGTAGATCCAGACGTCCCAGTCTTGAGGGGAACAACTCAGAGGGTAGGGCTCGTGTCGGAGTGGACTTTCTGAGGGTTATGTTTGATTATCCGTACCCCGCATAGTGGTGTATGACGATTCACGGTGAACCGCGGCGGATGGATCGAATCTTGTGGGTAAAGTGTATAACCTCTACAGAGTGTAAATCTATTCGAATAGCTGTGTCCATGGTCATGGACGGTTGGGAAGGTTGTTGTAGAGCGGTGCTGGTTTTGATTTCAAAAACGACTTCGGAAAAGCAAAGGCTTTGGAAATGATTTGACCATGGGATGGTCGGAAAGGAAGGAAAGGAGTTTGGTCATGTGATGACCGGAAGGGAGAAACAAATGGGTGACCCAATCCTAGCATTTTCCAAAACTTTTCAAAAAGGTTTCCAAAATGTTTTACAAAAGTTTTCAACAAAGATATGTAGATGCTATTTCTACGAGAGAAATTATTTGAGAAAAGAACCTCTCTTGGAGCCCTCCTACTACCACAACTATATTGCATCTCCTCTTTTTATTATTACTCTCTTAAGGTGGTTTGCGAGTACATTCAAAGTACTCACCTGCATTGTCCCTCGCTATTAACTTGGTCAGATTCGAAGAAGAAGGTGATGTTGACAACTATGCGAGCTAGGACGTTCTCCCAGTCAGTTGCCTGCAGGTTAAGGCATGGCTCGGGCTCTATGCTTAATGAAGTTCTGTTGATGTTTATTGATGTAACCATAATGGCATGTAAGGTATGACATGTATCTGCTTATGTAATGGATGTTTATTTTGATACTTTTCGGTTATGTGCCACAACTAACTGATCATGGGATCGTGGTGTATGCATAAGAGGAATTCTCGGAGGATTAATCTAGGGGCCCCACAGACTTGGTATCAGAGCCATCCTGACTTTAGGAGACCTTAGTTAGCATGGATGTTAGACAGGAAACAACAACCCTATTTTCTAAAAGACACGGGAGAAGAGATGACTATTTGCAAAAGTGCTTATGTCTCTTCCCCCTCTATTTTGAAAACTGCTTGCATTAAGATGAATTTCTAATCTTAAAAGGATTGCACACTTGTCACTAACTCAACCCTCAATAATTTATTGTAGATGGCCTATCTCCGTTCAGAACTCATCATCGTTGGAGACAGTTTCTGGCCCTTTGAAGAGCAACTTCACGATCTACTGAAGATAGTCAATAGGCCCCCGCCAAAGATTGAAGGAACTGAACTCCCTTGTAGCAACACCAATGTGATACAATGGGTTATCAAGGCCATAATTCCCTCAGGTGAAGCCGACACCGAGCCTACCGTCCTCACCTTCCTTGACAGCAACTGGGTTGATGGTGTGGTGCCAGCCATACAGGAGATCATGGAGCGCCTCTGCAACATCCATGAGGATGAGCTGAAGGAAACCCCTTGCCACCTGTTTGGAAAACGCGATAAGGATGGACTTCCCACTAAATCTTTCCTCACCTGCTGCATTGGGAATCAGCTTGAGAACATGGAGTACCTACTTCAACGTCACCAGGAAGACCTGGATAAGACCCGTTGTGAGAATCTGCTCCTGAAGTTGGATCTCGCCATACTCTGTACCCGAGAGAGAAGTCTCTGAGCCACCAATACTCGCCTAGAAAAGAAAGTGGCCATTGAGGTGCCCTCAACCCCTGAAGATGATAACCCCGAGACGAAAAACGAACCCCTATCTATCCATGAATACCATCCCATCGTTTAGTCACCAACACAGGAAGAATCAACTAGCAACCCTGCACCTTGGGAAGGCACCACCCTCACTTTCACTAAAGACGAGCTGAACATTTCTCACACCCCTGAGGATATGCAGTAGTTTGAGCCCACTACTTCTCTAGACTTAGCAACAACTCCGTAGATGCAGCCTCCGAGTAACCCCTTGCACTACCGTACTCGCCCGTCTAGAAATAGGGTAGCATCATGTATCGTCCCTGAATGCGTTATGTAATGCTTTAAGTACTCTTCACACCTTTGGGTACAGACTGGCTTGTTCTGTAATAACTTCCTTGGATTGCTATGCTTGTTTTAATGTCTCCATCTTGCGTGTTTTACCCAAGATCTTACATCAGATCCAACCCAAAACATAAACGTCCCAAATGAACGCATCTCCCGATGTCTTGTATTTCTCCCCAACGATGGATGACTGTTGGTACCCCGCTAATTACACCCCGTGAGGCCTAGACCCTCGATTGGATTTGCTTGTTAGACCACAATCGTTATCCTATAGTTTTATACCCCACCTAGTAACTCAGACAACCACAATAGTTGTCGCTAACAAGAATCCATACCAACCTCGAGAGTTATGGGAGGAAGATCGCAGGAACCAGGACTTCGACATCATCAAGTTAGGACCACTCGAAGGCTCCTCCTCAGCAGGACGGCATACCCCGTCCAAATCACTTCTCAAGACTCATCATCAACACTACGCGCCATCATTCATCGACCAACGATAACCTGAGTCCCGTTGAAGCTGGAAGTCTACCACCAAAGGATCTGCACTATCCACAAGAAACCCCAAGACTTGCTAACCAAGACAAGAAGTGAAGACCTGACTTCCCTAACCTTTGGTATATTAGAACTTCCTACAACCCCGAGAGACTAACTAGTAATCGATCCCTCAACCCAACCAACAGGAAGTTCCTCACTAGAAGGCTATAATACTTCAATTCCCTGAAGACAAGGATGCATGAGACACCAAGATTACTCCGTCATCGACCAAAAGCAACGCAAAGAGTTCCAGTGAAGATGTTTTGTACGAAGTTAGCTACCCTACCTTGTCTGAAATCTAGCAAGAGAGTCGTTAACCGCTAACTTGCCCTAAGATAAACCCTTCAAACTTCATTAGGAAACCACCCACAACAAGGTTCATGCAAAAGAACGACACTCGATGACCTCAACTCCAGATCCAAGGAGATATAGCCGTCTTCAGCATCCTGCCAGCACTTCAAGACGGAAGATCTGCACCACTCTCGAAGACCCCCTAGTGAAGCTCTAAGGTGGAAAGACTGCGTCTCTCCACTCAACTCTCGAAGACTACCTACCGGAAGATACTTCAGGAAGAATTCCAACCACGACGTCCTTCTCCAGGAATCATCTCGATAATCGTCCTAACCTCATAGGATAAACCTCGTCTACAACCGTCAAAAGACTACTCAATCTCTCAGTACCCAAGAAGCCCCTAATCAGGACAACCTGAATACCTAAAGTCAACCAGACTATGGAAGCCGACCAAACTATCCTTCCAAGGGTTCAAAGAAGACTAAGGAGCCAAAATCTAAGAAGATTCCATGGAGATCCTCCCTGGCTACTTCAGTTGAAGACCCACCTGAAGGATCACCGGATCACTAACCCTTCAATTCTAACTCACTTAGAGGACCGGCGACTTAAACTATTCGATAGGCTAAGTATGAATAGAGTCATATATGAGTCTCATAAAACCTAATTTGCAGAGGACATCTGAAGGCTTCAACTCCCGAAAGAAGGTTGGCCACAGTCTTAAAAGCATCATCCGACGACTCTAGGAAAGAAGGACTGACATATTCTCGAGCTACCCTAGTTTAACCATAAGGGGGAAAGACCTACGTCTTTCCCACAAAAATAGACTAACCATCTGTTAGAAGCAACTTCAGGAGTTAGGCACAAAATCGTGAATTAGGATACGATAATACCTTACGAGAAACACCGTAAATCCTTACAGAAGGAAGATCACCCCTCACAACCCCGATGGAAGCCGGCTGAATACTCGTGCATCTAAGATGATTGAAGTTCAACCACACTGTCGTAGTGATCCTATTCAAAGACAAAGCCGACAAGTTAGTACACAAGAAACACATGACACTAACTCTAACACAAAATCCCCTAACCCTACTCTCCTGAATCTCGGGATGAGATTCTTTTAAGGGGGAAGGGTCTGTAACATCCCAATTTCAGCAACCCTGATTAGTCATCCAGAATGCAAAAATTAGGGGGAACAAAAACTTTTTCTTGCTAAGTGTTGCAGTGTTTTCTTGTTGTTTGCCTATGCTTATGCATCTGAATGTATAACATATGATATACTCCCTACCTCACCATCAATTGACAAAAACTAGCTAACAAAACTGTCTTGGCTCATTTTACATATTCTCAAATGTTCTGGCATTTCAAAAACCTAAGCCAAGGTGCCTTTGCAACCCTAACAATTTTAGTAGATTCTATTGACAAAATTATGGAGATCTATAGGATATAATCTCCTTATGTTTTCAAGACAGAACTTTCCACTTCTCTTACCTCTAGGTTTCTCTAAAAACCATTTATAAAGCTTTTGATTTCTACTCTTGGTAGAGATACCAAGGGATCTCACCTCATTCAAACTCCAACAATTCAAAATACCCATCCTTACCTCAAGCTAGGCTTGATGGTAACAATAGTAATAGCCTGAATTGCTTGTTAAGATGAATTGCCTTAATCTGTTGTCCGATGTGTTGCCTTGATCAGTTGTCTAGCTTGTTTGCTTAGGAAGTAGTGTGAGCTACCCTAGGAGCTCATTATCTAGAATCTATATAATCGAAGAATGTCAACCCTAAGCAAGTTAACCAAGCTGGATCTGATCTCTAGCCACTAAGTGATCATCTAAAACCCTTAACCAGATCAATTCTGAAGTGATCCATTCTAGAAGTTTCCAAGTCAATGAAGACCAATATCAAGCATGGATCTATTCTACTCAATCTACACTTCAACATCATCCACTTGATGATACCTTAATACCTTGAAACCCATCAAAAACATCCCCACTCATATTCTAGTCAAAAACCCTAAATTTGCTTAATTGGACTAAGTCTAGAAACTATTTCAACATCACTTCTTTGAATGCCTCTCTTTCTCAACCCTTATGCATTTTTTTAATTAACTTGAACCATCTTTTAAACCATCATAAGGAATACCAGGGCCCACTCTTTCCCTTGGATAGATCACCTTCTAAACCACTTGTTCTTGATGGTCTTGCAGGCAAGAAAATAATTTTTTCTGCAAATCTTATCAACTAGCCTACTTGGTCAGAAGCTCACACCTTCACACTATTCTATATGGACCAACTCTTTGCTTGAATGTGTTCTACTCATAAAGTTCTATCAATACCTACTTCACTTGTTCCAAATGGATCCTTGTGCTCCAAAAACCCACAAGGTTTTGAAGGCTAGTTGATAATCTGCCTTGGCACCCTTATTTTATTCAAAGTTCGGGATCAATTCTTGGAGAACTCAAGATCATCAAGATAAACCTTCTGTACCATGGTTATCTACATCACTTGGTCTATCTATCCATATAGTCCATGACCCAAGAGGATCTTTGAGCTCCAAGATCCAACAAGGTTTTGAAGGTAATAAAATAACATTACCCTAGATCCTTAATCTCATGTTTTCCACCAAAATCAACTTTGATTCTCAACACCCAAGGTTGATAATGCTAGGTATACCTTGTGGACATCATCTACCTTGATTACAAAGATTTATCCAATTTTATCCATAATTATTATGGACCAAAACCTATTTAATCTCTTAAATTGACAAAAACTTCAAAACCTAATCTATAAAAGAAAGCTTGATTTTCTCCAAAACACATCCCCATTTCTAGACTCATTTAAAGTCTAATTGTCATATCCCATCTTCCAACTTCGAAAATAAATATTTTTGAAGAGTATTAATAATTCTTTCTGCCCATTTTCTTAAATGGAAAAAACAAGAAAATAAATATACTAAATAGCTTTAATCATCAATAAATCTTGGGAAAAATCCCCATAGTGTGAATTAATATATAGGACCATCTCACATCAAAAACCATCCTTGTACAATTCAAAAATATCAAACGAAACCCTAAAAACCATTTCTGCACTATTTGAATTTTTGATATAAAGTACACCAATAATCATCTGAAAAATCTAAAAATATTCTTGGAGGTGTACCTTAACCCTATCTAACAACTAGCATCATTGATTCATCTTTCCAAGTTCAGAAATCAAGAGAAGCTTCATGCTCATCAACATGGTCAAGTTTTTGAAATAAATCAAACCAATGAGCTAAGCCAAATCAAACCTTCTCCAAAAATTGTCCAGTACTCCTCCTCAGTACCAGGACACAGCCTGGTCGACCACCACTGTAGCTATGTACTGTAGCCCCACCTCCCCCTTGTCTCTTATGCTTGGAAGGAGAGGAGCATGCCCCCATTAAACAAAAGTCTTGTAGCTGCTGCCCCCATCACTCTTCACACCTCTGCTTGTGCTAGAGCCCTCTCTCACCCCTCTCCACCGCCCCTTCTGACCTATCCCAAGCCAGCTCTACCCCTCCTTCATATCCAAAATGGACATTTCTCACCATCACACCACTCACTCGAGTTAAATAGGCCAGAGGCCTGTTCTGCCTCTCCTACTGCCTCATTTCACCTCCCTCTCCTCCACATACCTCCCATGAGCCCCCTCTCTTCCTCCCCTACTCTTCCCTGCTCGAGAGAAGGAGAGAAAGAAGCCCTCGGCCTCGAGCAAGATTCAACTGTAGCATCTCCTCCCTTGCTCCCCCGGCCTTGCATGCCACTCTCTGGAACTCCCCTTGCCCTCACGGTTCTAACCCTGGCCTTCTTTTCAACATGCAGCAACCCCTAGAGCTTCTCCGGCAAGCTCTCGAAGCCGTGTCGTGGCTGTTCTCGCACGACCCCCTTACCGGAAGAGAAAGGCGCCATGTCGCCCATCCCCCGAGTTGTCGTCGTCGCTCGCGTCTTCCCGTTGCCTCCACGATCGTCTGCGAGCCCCCGGTGAGCCTCCCCCGTGCCTTCTCGACCTCTCTAGGGTTTGGCTCGTCATCACCGTGGCGGAGGTGAATGATACATTGCAAATGTATCTATAATTTTTGATGCTCCATGCTTGGTTTTATCCACTTTCTTGTGTTTTGTCCACACTTTGGAGTACTTTTCATATGATTTCTTGGACTAACCTATTAACAAGAGCCACAGTGCCAGCTGCCTGTTTTCTGCTGTTTTTGGTTCCAGGAAAGTCAGAAAATGAATATTCTCGGAATTGGACGGGACAAAAGCCAAAGTGCCTATTTTTCTAGAAGACTCTAGGAGCCAGAATATGAGACGGAGGAAGGCTAGGGGCTGCCACACCCCCCCAGGCGTGGGCTGGGCCTGGCCACACCAGGGCATGGTGTGGTGTCCCTAGGCACCCCCTCGGTCTCCCTCTTCGCCTATAAGAAGCCTTCTGACCTAAAAACTCCGAGGGGTTCGACGTTTTTCCAGAAAAAGTTCCGCAGCACCGCCGCCACCGAAGGGGAGATTCGGGGGACAAAAAATCTCTGTTCCGGCACCCTGCCGGGACGGGGAAGTGCCCCCGGAGCCATCTCCATCGATCTCCACCATCATCTCCATCGACCATCCATGTTTCCCCCATCTATGAGTGAGTAATCCCCAACTGTAGGCTATGGGGATGGTACGGATTGGATGAGATCGTTCATGTAATGGCATCAGATTGTTAGGGCATGGTGCCTAGTATCTTTTATTAGTGCTTTATGACTTTGTTGCAACTTGTTGTGATTAATGCTTGTCACTAGGGCCCGAGTGCCATGATTTCAGATCTGAACGTATTATTGATTCATTATGATAGTATTGTTCTTGGTCTTATCTGCAAGTTGTATACACACGTCGTTGTCCGGAACCTATGGCCCTGAAGTGACAGAAATCGGGATAACCGGAAGGGAAAGGCTTTGATGTGAGGATCACATGTGTTCATGGAGTGTTAATGCTTTGCTCAGGTGCTCTATTAAAAGGAGCACCTTAATTGCCAGTAGTTCCCTAGAGGCCCCGCTGCAAACGGGCTGGCAGGACAAAAGATGTTGTGCAAGTTCTCATTGCGAGCACGTATGACTATATATGGAACACATGCCTAGGATTGTCTAGTACTTGGGTGCTTTATCTTATTTATCTGCAATTGCCCTATGTTCTGATTGCTATGTAAATTGTCTTGTCCATGCAATGCCCGTCCATCCATCCCTATGCCTACCGCACTCGAATCCCACTGTTTACTGCTTTTGTTACTACTGTCTTTGCTTTACTACTGTTGTTACTTTACTACTCCTACTACAAAACTGTTGCTACTGATAAACTGCTGTGAGCAAGATTTTTTCTAGGTGCAGCTGAATTGACAGCTCAGTTGTTAAGGCTGATAAATATTTGTTGGCTCCCCTCGTGTCGAATCAATAAATTGGGTTTCACTTCCCTCGAAAATACTGCGATACACCCCCTATACTTGTGGGTCAGCATGACTATTTTCTGGCACCATTGCCGGGGAGCATAGCTTTATTTATCAAGTCCACTTGGATTCACTATTGTTCAATCTAAGTTTATTTTCTCCTTGTTTGCTTGTTTCTTTATCAAAAATACAAAAAAAATAGTTCCTACTCTAGTTGTTATTTTTGTTGGTCTGTTATTGTCTTGCCTTATCATGCTTGTTGACAATGGTTAGTTTCTTTGAAACTGAAGCTTATTGGCAAGGTGGGTTCACGGAAGATGAAAAATACTATTATAAGGAACACCGCTTGTCACAAAAAGGGAAACACTTATGGGAACAAATTGATAGATTGTATACCATTGCTAGAAACGTGTGCTCTACTTATAATGTTACTTATTGCTTTAATAAATCTTGTTGCTGTAGGAGGTACAAACACCTCCCTTTTCAATGTGAGTATAATGATAATGCTACCATATCTTCCTATGTTAAGGGAAATTATGATCTTTATGATGTGGAACAAATTGAGGAATTTATTGCTTAGAAGGGTGCATTTGAACTTGCTAGTTTGCTTGAAAATATGGATGATTCACCTTGTAAGTATGAGGTTTATGGTATACTTAAATTTTGCTTTGATAATTACAAGGATGAAAATGGCTATATTCTTGAATATTTTAATAGATGCTTTCCACAAATGGAAGAGACTAATGCCTTGCAGGATCCTATGGAAGAAGAATTTGATGAACCTGAAATCTCATTAGATGAAAAAGAGGAGGAGAGTGATGAACAAAAGGAGGAAGAATGGATTAGCTACCCATGCCTACCTTCTAATGAGAGTAACTCTTTATCCCTTACATTATTTGATTGTCCTCCATTCTTACTAAAGGAGGATGAATGTTATGTTCTCGAGGTTTCTTTTGAAAATGTTTATGATAAAGCTCTAGTGCTTGTAGGTCATGAAGAGAATGCTTTATGTGATAGTTATATTGTTGAGTTTATTCATGAGGCTACTGAAAATTATTATGAGAGAGGAAAATATGGTTGTAGAAGTTTTCATGGTATTGAAACACCTCTCTATGTGCTGAAAGTTTTGAAGTTACTCTTGTTTTATCTTCCTATGCCTGTCACTTTGTTATTTGCTTACACAATTCCTATGCATAGGAAGTGGATTAGACTTAAATGTGTTTTGAATTTACTCCTTGGTGCTCTCTTTTACTTCAACTCATATTCCTTATGAGAGCATCCTCTCAAACTTTTATGCTTGAAGATGATAATATGTCTATTATTCTTGGGAGACCTTTTTCTTAAATACTGCAGGAGCTATTATTAATTGTAATCAAGGGAAGGTGACCTTCAATGTTAATGACAACGAACATACTGTCTATTTCCCCAAGAAGATTGAAAGGACTTATAGTTTGAATTCAATTGAACATGTTGAAGGCATTCAAGTTGGAGAAATATATTGTCCCATATCAAGAGAAAAATTTGAAACTATTATGATTGGGACCATTGCTATCAAGGTTGAGGTAACATAATCATTAGTGGAATACAAAGTTTTGTCTCATATGAAATTGTTTTGGTAGCAAGACCTGATCAACCTTGTTAACAAAAGGATTTCATTGAACAAAACAATGTTTTCACTATGATTATCTCTATTTACTTCTATTCTATCAATTTCAGTTTTTGCTTATGCCTAACTTAAAGGCATTAAAAAAAGTACTTATTGGGAGATAACCCAAAAGTTTTAGATAAGTCTTGGAAGTTATTACCTCAGAATAACCGCTCCTTATCCTTTTTATTTGCTTTTTGTGCCAAGAGTAACCTCTATTGAGAGAGAAGTAATGATTGGGAAAGTTGTTGTCCCGAAACAGATTTTTGTGCTTCACCATAAAAATTCGTGAGAGAGCTCTGTATGTCGGATTGAGCTGTAATTGTTTGTGCTTCTGCCCCAGGTTGGTATCTAACTTTATCTAGATCAACACTTTTTGATTTGAGCAATAGAAGGTCTTTGAAAAAATTCATCTTTACCTGTTGGTCTGTTTTGATAGATTTCTGCCATTTTCTGCATTTGCTTCTTGTTGGTTCCTTTTTGAGTTCTTTTGGGGAATTGAGCTTTTTGAGGGAAGTGCTACAGTAGCTAGTGTTCTAATGGAAGTTTATTTGGTGTTAGAACTGAACCTTAAGACTTATTTATCTTGAGTGCACTAATGTTGCTAATAAAGATTGTGTGAAGTTTTGTATGAAGGAAAAAATTCCAGGTGTATGGAAGGAATGAGTAATGAGATGAAGGATGGACTAAAGCTCAAGCTTGGGGATGCCACGCGTGTCACCCCAAGAAATATCCAAGAAGTAAAAGCGTCAAAACTTGGGGATGCCCAAGGCATCCCCTTCTTCATCAATAAAAATCTCAGGTTTCTTCCAACCACTTCATTTTTTATTGTTTCATGCACAGTTGTGTTGTTCTTGGAGCGTCTTCTTTTTCGTTTTTGTTTTGGTTTTTCGTTTTCTTTGGTTTGCTTAGTTTGCTGAATAAATTCGTTGGACCTCCTCTTTCATGCGTTGGTTTTCAAATAGTTTGGTTTGGATTGGAAAATCGTAGGAAAGCTCATGCTTAAGTGGTAAAAAGAGCTTTTTTTTACTGTGGCCTATGCTTTGTCATGCCATGCTTGATATTGTTTTGGCTTTATGCTTAGTATTCTTTGCTGTAGCATGACTTGTTATAGACAATTGAGATTGCTTAATGTGCCTTTGATGAATCATGCGTTGTTTTAGCATATTAAAGCATAGTATAGTGGTATTCTCCTTTGATGTTTTATTTGGGTTGACTTGGCACATGCTCACACCATGTTATGACTATCTCAAGTCACCATAAGCCTTTATGATCCTTTAGTTTTCAACTTGTAGTATCACTTTATGCTTTGATCAATGATGTTTTGTCGCTCTGCATGATTATGGCCATTATTGCTCTCTCATTTGCCGTTCCCTTACTATTGCTAGCCTTCACTTACATTGAGTGTTTTACTCATGTTTCCAACTCCCTTAAACCAAATATTGCCAAAATGTCCACCATACCTACCTATTAGCATCATTTGCTACTTCCGTGCATATTCATTATGCCTTGTTTTCTTCCGAATAAAATGTTTGCTTGTTATGAGAAAGTTAGTTAGTAAAGCTCTCACGAACTTGATGGCACACTTTATTTCCTGCACTTAATAAACCTGAACCATTGTGATTCTCCATGAAAGTTCTATGCTTGCAAATTATAGGCTAGGGATTAGCAGAACCGTGCTGTCATGGGGAACGCTTTCAACACTTGTAAATATATACCCAGTTGATACCTTGCTCTTTTGTTTGCGGATGTCGTCGGTGTGAAATAAAAGGGGAGCTTGTAAGTCCATGGAGTTATGTATGTGTGTTAGAGAAACGCCTGGGCCGCTGGTATAATCCATGCTGACATGGTGGAAACCTGTAGCATAACCATAATGATATCTATGAAGCATTCTTCTTATAAAAAAAGAGAGATAGCTATTGAGAAAAAGAAAAAAAAGAGATTTATGAAAAGAGGAAAGAGAGAAAAAAGCACCATTTTCCCATGGTAAATAAGAAGATTGCTGAGATACTCATTGTCTGCTTGCCTTGTCATTTTGATATGGGGATTCTTCCGTATCATCGGTTAAGGGGTGCCCCGTTGGCTGTTCTCTATGATACACACATACTTACGATGACAAGAACTTACCGGTAACTAAAGTTGAGTAGCATGAGGAGCGGCCCTCGTACTCAAGGGACTTGGGATTTTCAGTTTATAGTCTGTCAAGCATATAACTCAGATTGGACCTCACTTTCACCTTAACCACATTAAAGATGCTTATGATAGGGGCAATGAGAGCTCAAAGCTAACGAGTACCATACTTTCAGCATTTGGAAGCCTTTCAAACTTTTCAAAACCTTTTCATTTCCTTGTTGAGTCTCCACACATTCTATGAGCACTTTCTTGAGAGTATAGTGGCCATTCTTAGTTCTATGTGCATTGTCCCAAGACTTGTTGATTGATGCATGCCTTGATATTGCTTGTTTTAAACTATTTGTATCTAGTCACTCTTGTAAACTTTGAAGGTGTCCTATGCATTTATGTTTGCTACTCTATGAGGGACAAGCTAAGTGCCACTATGCTATGTTTTCTTTATGAGAAACAAACAAACATCTTGCAAAGCATTGTTATTCATGAATCTTTTGTTTGTGCCTTTTCTTGTTGCATCATAGTTTCTTTGTCTTATTGCTAGAACTTTGTCTTTCATGTTATGATTGAAGTACTATGATCCCAGCTTTGAATATCTTACAAATATTTTGATCAAGTCTTTGATGGTGCATGTCACCTCAAAAATTATTCTTTCTTTTTATCACTTACCTACTCGAGGACGAGCAGGAGTTAAGCTTGGGGATGTTGATACATTGCAAATGTATCTATAATTTTTGATGCTCCATGCTTGGTTTTATCCACTTTCTTGTGTTTTGTCCACACTTTGGAGTACTTTTCATATGATTTCTTGGACTAACCTATTAACAAGAGCCACGGTGCCAGCTGCCTGTTTTCTGCTGTTTTTGGTTCCAGGAAAGTAAGAAAATGAATATTCTCGGAATTGGACGGGACAAAAGCCAAAGTGCCTATTTTTCCAGAAGACTCCAGGAGCTAGAATACGAAACGGAGGAGGGACAGGGGCTGGCCACACCCCCCCAGGCGCGGGCTGGGCCTGGCCACGCTAGGGCATGGTGTGGTGGCCCCAGGCACCCCCTCGGTCTCCCTCTTCGCCTATAAGAAGCCTTCTGACCTAAAAACTCCAGGGGGTTTGACGTTTTTCCAAAAAAGTCCCGCAGCGCTGCCACCACCGAAGGGGAGATTCGGGGGACAGAAAGTCTCTGTTCCGGCACCCTGCCAGGACGGGGAACTGCCCCCGGAGACATCTCCATCGATCTCCACCATCATCTCCATCGACCATCCATGTTTCCCCCATCTATGAGTGAGTAATCCCTATACACACGTCGTTGTCCGGAACCTATGGCCCCGAAGTGACAGAAATCGGGATAACCAGAAGGGAAAGGCTTTGATGTGAGGATCACATGTGTTCACGGAGTGTTAATGCTTTGCTCCGGTGCTCTATTGAAAGGAGCACCTTAATTGCTAGTAGTTCCCTAGAGGCCCCGCTGCAAACGGGCTGGCAGGACAAAAGATGTTGTGCAAGTTCTCATTGCGAGCACGTATGACTATATATGGAACACATGCCTAGGATTGTCTAGTACTTGGGTGCTTTATCTTATTTATCTGCAATTGCCCTATGTTCTCATTGCTATGTGAATTATCTTGTCCATGCAATGCCCGTCCATCCATCCCTATGCCTACTGCACTCGAATCCCACTGTTTACTGCTTTTGTTACTACTGTCTTTGCTTTACTACTGCTATTACTTTACTACTCCTACTACAAAACTGTTGCTACTGATAAACTGTTGTGTGCAAGATTGTTTCCAGGTGCAGCTGAATTGACAACTCAGTAGTTAAGGCTGATAAATATTCTTTGGCTCCCCTCGTGTCGAATCAATAAATTGGGTTTCACTTCCCTCAAAAATACTGCGATACACCCCCTATACTTGTGGGTCATCAGTGAACGATGACTACGCGCTGTTGGATCTCACTTAATCCAGCAGGCCATATATGCACGCTCTTCGGTGCCACGAGTCGCTGACCACTGGGGCCTGCCCGGTAGGCGTTCAAACTCCTCTCCCGCATGGAGAGATGCCCGGGTGGGTCAGCCCATCTCTGTACTAGGTCGGTGCGGTCAAACCCCGCCGCGGCTTTAATCCTTTTTCTGTTTTTAATTTCTTCCTCTAGATCTAAAAGTACCCTAGTAGTTTAAATGCCAAACAAAAATGTAAAAGACCCTATTTTGTCCAGATGTAAATTTCTACTCATTCTTCTATGTTTTTATTATCATGCAGAACAAGTTTTGCATCAAAATAATATCAGGTTATTTGCAAGAACTTAAAAATACAAAGGTGTGCCCTTTTTAATAATAATTCCTTCTGGGAGTTTTATAAAAACAAATGGAATGAATCGAATTGTATCTGGTAGGTATTTCATGCACGTATCTCATGGACTTGGCCTCATACCAAGTGGAGCTCTAGTTTTACTATAGTAAAAATAACAAAAGATCCCCATTTTTGGACTTACAAAATTTCCTAGGTAAATATAAAGAACCGACTGAGTTGATTTTAACCCTCAGTGATGGGGTACTTTAATACCTATCAAAATCCAAAATCCCATAATTATTTGAGCTTCTGATGAACTTTAATGACTTAAAGTTTTCTGTATATGGTATTATCACTAGATAAATCACTCCAATACCTCTGTAACTCCCGAAAGGGTGATTCCAATTTATACAGAAAGTTATTCCAAATACCTAGCATGTACTTTTGGATTCATATCAAAATTTCCTGTAGTATTAATCTGGTGAAAAAGACAAGAAGCTTGTAGAACTAACCTTGGGATTTTCCCAAGGGCATTATGTTAATTATTTTAATATCATTCTAACTCTCAAAAATCACAAACTCAATGCTACATATTATACTCTGAGTAGAATTTTTTTGGCTTACAGATATTTTCTGGTGATTTATTCACCTAAACTAGAGGTTATTTCACTATAAAAATCATATCTAAATGTAGAAAATTGATAAAATCATGAAACCACTTTTGTTGACCTTGTTATTCCATTATCTATCTGTAGATATCATTTTTGCACATTGATATCATACGGGTCCAACCCTTAGTTCCAAACCCCTTTATTAAGTGGTTTTGGCAAATAAAGCCTAAAGAAATTTCCACACATGCATTTTAAGTGATTTCAAATGCTATGATCTCAATCTAGCAAACCTACTGAATTGAATGATGTGTTGTATGTTTGTTTGCTGTATTGAAAAGATGCTTGTATGCCTTGTAGTGATTGTGGCTCTGTTGCTTGCATGTACCCTCTTTGACGATGATAGCTGCGATTATATCGAAGAACCGAAGAAGATGGTTATTAATTGATTATTATGGTATTCCAAGAAGAAGTCCAGGGACATATATTGCCATATTGCTGATCATCAGGCAAGCCACCTTCTTGCTCATAAGACTTGTCCTATTGTTTTAATTATGCATGTTTTACTTACTGTTTTATGAACAGTACATTGTTTTATTATATGATGATCTATATTTGGGTAGTGGGTTGGCTCCTCCAATCCATTACACTTTTGAACTATTAAGTACACCCCCTTGATGACACCTACTAGTCGCCAGTATAATAGTTGTTGTATAACATCGTACCCCTTTGGAGACCCGTTTTAGCCGAGCAAAACTATAGGATGTGAAGAACCCGGAAAAAGGTTTACGAAAATGTTTTATGATAAAACCTTGGTGAGGTTTGACCTACCAAGAGAGATTTAAGAAATAAAAATGTTTTGGTTTTACAAATGATGCTGGAAAGGATGAGGAGAAAATGTTTACAAAAAACGCACCCGATTCTTTGCAGTTTAGCTATAACAACTCATCTGTGCGACCACATTACCCCGGAATAGGATGGAGCTTAACTCAAAGTAGTTTACTCTGATATGGGAATTCTCACTGCTATGTATGGGGGATCATCTCCCTCAAAATCCGGGCTTACCTTTACAGAAAGGGTTGACTGTTAAACAGTCACCTAGAGGAAGTAGAGTCACCCATGTGAGTGACCGGGTGAACTATGAGCCCTTCATTGAAAGTGCCCCCTCCAGGTCTGAGTGGAGTGCTCTGGTTGGACCATGGATCCAAACGTCGCGGTCTTGAGGGGAACAACTCATAGGGTAGGGCCTCTGTCGCAGTGGACTTTATGAGGGTTATGTTTGATTATCCAAACCCTGCATACTGGTGTATGACGATTCACGGTGAACCATGGTGGATGGATCGAATCTTGTGGGTAAAGTGTACAACCTCTGCAGAGTGTAAATCTATTCGAATAGCCGTGTCCACGATCATGGACGGTTGGGAAGGTTGTTGTAGAGCGGTGTTGGTTTTGATTTCAAAAAGGACTTCGGAAAACCAAAGGCTTTAGAAATGATTTAACCATGGGATGGTCGAAAAGGAAGGAAAGGAGTTTGGTCATGTGATGACCGGAAGGGAGAAACAAATGGGTGACCCAATCCTAGCATTTTCCAAAACTTTTCAAAAAGGTTTCCAAAATGTTTTACAAAAGTTTTCAACAAAGATATGTAGATGCTATTTCTATGAGAGAAACTATTTGAGAAAATAACCTCTCTTGGAGCCCTCCTACTACCACACCCATATTGCATCTCTTCTTGTTATTATTACTCTCGTAAGGTGGTTTGCGAGTACATTCAAAGTACTCACTGGCATTGTCCCTGGGTATTAACTTGGTCAGATTCGAAGAAGAAGGTGTTGTTGACAACTATGCGAGCTAGGACGTTCTCCCAGTCAGTTTCATGTAGGTTAAGGCATGGCTCGGGCTCTACGCTTAATGAAGTCCCGCTGATGTTTATTGATGTAGCCATAATGGCATGTAAGGTATGACATATATCCGCTTAAGTAATGCATGTTTATCTTGATACTTGTCGGTTATGTGCCACGACTAACTAATCATGGGATTGTGGTGTATGCATAACAGGGATTCTCGAAGGATTAATCTGGGGGCCCCACATTTTTGGTCTCTGTGACCACGGCTTGACACATGGAATCCCTAGAGTCATTGAATTTGTTCTTTTCCCATGACACATGGATGCACCGGTGTCATTGCATGTGCTCTCTTCCAAAACTGCATTGATCCACATGACCACACACACTCCAGTGGATTCTATGATGTAACTCCTGCCACACTAGTGCAACATGCAATGTGGAAGCTGCTTGCCTATGTGTATTTGGTCTCTATGACCGTGTCTTGACACATGGAGTCCCTAGAAACATTGCATTTGTATTTTCCCATGACACATGGATCCACTAGTGTCATTGCATGTGCTCTCTTCCAAAAACACATTGATCCACATGACCACACACCCAGGTAGATTTTGTGATGCAACTTGTTCCACACTACTACAATATGCAATGTGGAAGCTCCCTCCCTATGTGTTTTTCTTCTCTATGACCATGGCTTGATACATGGAGTCCCTAGAGTCATTGCATTTACTCTTTTCCCATCACACATGGATCCACTGGTTTCATTGCATGTGCTCTCTTCCAAAACCACATTGATCGATATGAACACACACACTCAGAAGATTCTATGATGCAACTTATGCCACACTCGTGCAACATGCAATGTGGAAGCTGCTTCCCTATGTTTTTTGGTCTCTATGACCATTGCTAAACACATGGAGTCCCTAGAGTCATTGCATTTGTTGTTTTCCCATGACACATGGATCCATGCATGTGCTCTCTTCCAAACCTACATTGATCCACATGACCACACACACTCCAGTGGATTTTGTGATGCATTTTCTGCAACACTGGTACAACATGCAATGTGGAAGCTACTTTCCTATGTGATTTTGGTCTCAGTGACCACGGCTTGACACATGGAGTCCCTATAGTCATTGCAATTGTTCTTTTCCCATGACATATGGATCCACTAGTGTCATTGCATGTGCTCTATTCCAAAACTACATTGATCCACATAACCACACACACTCTAGTGGATTCTGTGATGCAACTTTTGCCACACTAATGCAATATGCAATGTGGAAGCTGCTTCCCTATGTGTTTTTGGTCTTGGTGACCATGGCTTGACACATGGAGGAGATTTTAGTAAATAACCAAATATAACACTGAGGCTAAGGGTCAAATTAGTCCCTAGAGTAATTAAATTTGTTCTTTTCCCATGACCCATAGATCCACTAGTGTCATTGCATGTGCTCTCTTCCAAAACAACATTGATCCACATGACCACACACACTCTAGTGGATTTTGTGATGCAACTTCTACCACATTGGTGCTAGACACAATGTGGAAGCTTCTTCCCTATGTGTTTTTGTTCTCTGTGACCATGGCATGACACATGGAGTCCCTAGAGTCCTTTCATTTGTTCTTTTCCAATGACATATGGATCCACTAGTGTCATTGCATGTGCTCTCTTCCAAAACCACATTGATCGACATGACCACACACTCTCTTGTGGATTCTATGATGCATTTTCTGCCACACTAGTGCAATATGCAATATGGAAGCTGCTTCCTTATGTGTTTTTAGTCTCTGTGACCATGGCTTGACGCATGGAGTCCCTAGAGTCATTTCATTTGATATTTTAGCATGACACATGGATCCACGGGTGTCATTACATGTGCTTTCTTCCAAAACCACCTTGATCCACATGACCACACACACTCTAGTGGATTTTGTGATGCAACTTCTGCCACACTCGTGCAACATGCAATGTGGAAGCTGCTTCCCTATGTGTTTTTGGTCTCTATGACCATGGCTTGACACATGGAGTCCCTAGAGTCATTGCGTTTGTTCTTTTCCCCTAACACATGGATCCACTGGTGTCATTGCATGTGCTATCTTCCAAAACCACATAGATCCACATGACCACACTCACTCCAGTGGATTATGTGATGCAACATGCAATGTGGAAGCTGCTTCCCTACGTGTTTTTGGTCTCTGTGACAGTGGATTGACACATGGAGTCCCTAAAGTCATTGCATTAGTTCTTTTCCCGTGACACATGGATCCACTGGTGTCAGTGCATGTGCACTCCTCCAAAACAACATTGATCCACATGACCACAGTCCCCAATGGATTCTGTGATGCAACTTCTACTACACTAGTGCAACATGCAATGTGGAAGCACCTTTCCTATGTGTTTTTGTCTCTATGACCATGGCTTGACACATGGAGTCTGTATAGTCATTGCATTTGTTATTTTCCCCTGACACATGGATCCGTTGGTTTCATTGCATGTGCTCATTTCCAAAACGACATTGATCCACATGACCACACACACTCCAGTGGATTCTGTGATGCAACTTCTGGCACACTGGTGCAACATGCAATGTGGAAGCTGCTTCCCTATGTGTTTTTGGTTGCTGTGACCATGGCTTGACACATGGAGTCCCTCGAGACATTGCATTTGTTCTTTTCCCATGACACATGGATCCACTAGTTTTATTGCATGTGCTCTCTTCCAAAATCACATTGATCTACATGACCATACACACTCCAGTGGATTCTGCGATGCAACTTCTGCCACACTGGTGCAACATGCAATGTGGAAGCTGCTTCCCTATGTGTTTTTGGTCTCTGTGACCATGGCTTGACAAATGGATTCCCTAGAGTAATTTCGTTTGTTGTTTTCCCGTGACACATGGATCCACTGGTTTCATTGCATGTGCTCTCTTCCAAAACCACATTGATGCACATGACCACACACACTCCACTGGATTCTATGGTGCAACATACAATGTGCAAGCTAGTTCCCTATGTGTTTTGGTCTCCATACCATGGCTTGACACATGGAGTCCCTAGAGTCATTGCATTTGTCCTTTGAGTATGACACATGGATCCACTGATGCCATTACATGTGCTCTATTCCAAAACCACATTGATGCACATGACCACACACACTCCAGAGGATTCTGTGATGCAACTTCTTCCACACTCGTGCAACATGCAATGTGGAATCTGCTTCCCTATGTGTTTTTGGTCTCTATGACCATGATTTGACACGTGGAGTCCCTAGAGTCATTGCATTTGTTCTTTTCCCATGACACATGGATCCACCAGTGTCATTGCATGTGCTCTCTTCCAAAACCACATTGATCTACATGACCACACACACTCCAGTGGTTTCTATGATGCAACTTCTGCCACACTGGTGTAAAATGCAATGTGGATGCTGCTTCCCTATGTGTTTTTGGTGTATGTGACCTTGGCTAGACACATGGAGTCCCTAGAGTCATTGCATTTTTTCTTTTCCCATGACACATGGATCAACTCGTGTCATTGCATGTGCTCTCTTCCAATACCACATTGATCCTCATGGCCATGATACATTGCTAACGTATCTATAATTTTTGATGTTCCATGCTTGTTTTATATCTACTTTCTTATGTTTTGTCCACACTTTGGAGTAGTTTTATACACTTTCTTGGACTAACCTATTAACAAGATGCCAAAGTGCCAGCTGCCTGTTTTCTGTTTTTCTGGTTCCAGGAAATTCAGAAAATGAATATTCTCGAAATTAGACAGGACAAAAGCCAAAGTCAATATTTTACCAGAAGACACATGGAGTCCGAAGGAGAGACGAAGGGGGGCCACACTACCCCTTGGCACGGGCAGCCCTAGGCTGCGCCAGGGCATGGTGTGGGCCCCCTGGCCAGCCACCGACCTTGCCCCTTCTCCTATAAGAAGCCCCCGATGCAAAAACCCTAAATCCGGGAGCCTCTAGCCTCAAAAAGTTCCGCAGCACCGCCACCACCGAAGGGGAGATTCGAGGGACAGAAAGTCTCTATTCCAATACCCTTCCTGGATGGGGAAGTGCCCCCAGAGCCATCTCCATCAATCTCCACCACCATCTCCATCACCGTTGCTGATTCCCATGATGACGAGGGAGTAGTTCTCTCTCGAGGCTAAGGGTTCTACCGGTAGCTATGTGTTCATCTCTCTCTCTATGCATGATCATATTGTGATCATGAGCTTTGTAATCAAGTAGATCTACTTTGCTACTCAAGTGCTTTAATATATCTCTGCTCTCCCCATGTGTGTGAAAGTGAAAGCGTGCACACCATGCTGGCACTTAGGCTAGAGATTACAAATACTTGTTATGAGTTATATTTGGAGTTGGATGTTTCTATGAAATTGTGGTGTTTGTTGGAACCATCTAGAGCTCAAGGTGACAGTGTGGGGTTATCTAGATGGGGAGACCGAACTTTGAGGTGTGTTGTTATAGCCCTACCATGGATTAGAGTGTCCAACCGGAGAGTAGTTAAGAGTAGTATCATAAAGAGAAGATATTTATATGAGAGTGTTCACTAGTGAAAGTATGATCCCTAGGCCTTGTTTCTAAGCATTGAAACACCATTTGCAACTAGATCTGTTACATGTTTGCGTGCTTCCATCTTTATTTCAGATTGCCTTTAGTCTCTTCCACGCCATCAAGTTATTTTCTCGCACCGCTACCACTTATAGTTATCCATACATGGAGTCCCTAGAGTCATTGCATTTGTTAATTTCCCATGACACATGGATCCACTAGTGTGATTACATGTGCTCTCTTCCAAAACCACATTTATCCACATGACCACAAACTCCAGTGGATTCTATGATACAACTTCTGCCACACTGGTGGAACATGCAATTGTGAAGCTGCTTCCCTATGTGTTTTTGTCCTTTGTGACCATGGCTTGACACATACAGTCCCTAGAGTCATTGCATTTGTTCTTTTCCCATGACACATAGATCCACTGGTGTCATTGCATGTGCTCTCTTACAAAGCCACATTGATCCACATGGCGACACACACTCCAGTGGATTCTGTGAATCAACTTCTACCACACTACTGTAATATGCAATATGGAAGTTGCTTCCCTATGTGTTTTCGGTCTCTGTGATCATGGCTTGACACATGGAGTCCCTAGAGTCATTGCATTTGTTCTTTTAGCATGACACATGGATCCACTAGTTTCATTACATGTGCTCACTTCCAAAACCACATTGACCCACATGACCACACACTCTAGAGGATTCTGTGATGCAACTTCTGCCACACTCGTGTAACATGCAATGTGGAAGCTGCTTCCCTATGTGTTTTTGGCTCTTTGACCGTGGCTTGACACATGGAGTCCCTAGAGTCATTGCATTTGTTCTTTTCCCATGACACATGGATCCGCTGGTGTCATTACATGTGCTCTCTTCCAAAACCACATTCATCCACATGGCCACAACCACTCTATTGGGTTCTGTGAATAAACTCCTGCCACACTAGTGCAATAAGCAATGTGGAAGCTGCTTCCCTATGAGTTTTTGTCTCTGTGACCATGGCTTGACATGTGGAGTCCCTAGAGTCATTATATTTGTTCTTTTAGCATGACACATGGATCCACTAGTGTCATTCATGTGCTCTCTTTTACAACCACATTGATCCACATGACCACACACACTCAAGTGGATTCTATGAAGCAACTTCTACCACACTCGTGCAATATGCAATGTGGAAGATGCTTCCTATGTGTTTTTGGTCTGTATGACCATGACTTGACACATAGAGTCCCTAGAGTCATTGCCTTTGTTAATTTCCCATGACACATGAATCCACTAGTGTGATTGCATGTTCTCTCTTCCAAAACCAAATTTATCCACATGACCACACACTCCAGTGGATACTATGATGCAACTTCTGCCACACTGGTGGAACATGCAATGTGAAGCTGCTTCTCTATGTGTTTTTGTCCTTTGTGACCATGGCTTGACACATAGAGTCCCTAGAGTCATTGCATTTGTTCTTTTCCCATGACACATAGATCCACTGGTGTCATTGCATGTGCTCTCTTCCAAAGCCACATTGATCCACATGGCCACACACACTCTAGTGGATTCTGTGAATCAACTTCTGCCACACTACTGTAATATGCAATATGGAAGTTGCTTCCCTATGTGTTTTCGGTCTCTGTGATCATGGCTTGACACATGGAGTCCCTAGAGTCATTGCATTTGTTCTTTTAGCATGACACATGGATCCACTAGTTTCATTACATGTGCTCCACTTCCAAAACCACATTGATCCACATGACCACACACTCTAGAGGATTCTGTGATACAACTTCTGCCACACTCGTGTAACATGCAATGTGGAAGCTTCTTCCCTATGTGCTTTTGGCTCTTTGACCGTGGCTTGACACATGGAGTCCCTAGAGTCATTGCATTTGTTATTTTCCCATGACACATGGATCCGCTGGTGTCATTACATGTGCTCTCTTCCAAAACCACATTCATCCACAAGGCCACAACCACTCTATTGGATTCTGTGAATAAACTTTTGCCACACTAGTGCAATAAGCAATGTGGAAGCTGCTTCCCTATGAGTTTTTGTCTCTGTGACCATGGCTTGACACGTGGAGTCCCTAGAGTCATTATATTTGTTCTTTTAGCATGAAACATGGATCCACTAGTGTCATTCATGTGCTCTCTTTGACAACCACATTGATCCACATGACCACACACACTCAAGTGGATTCTATGAAGCAACTTCTGCCACACTCGTGCAATATGCAATGTGGAAGATGCTTCCCTATGTGTTTTTGGTCTGTGTGACCATGTCTTGACACATAGAGTCCCTAGAGTCATTGCCTTTGTTAATTTCCCATGACACATGAATCCACTAGTGTGATTGCATGTGCTCTCTTCCAAAACCACATTTATCCACATGACCACACACTCCAGTGGATTCTATGGTGCAACTTCTGCCACACTGGTGGAACATGCAATGTGAAGCTGCTTCTCTATGTGTTTTTGTCCTTTGTGACCATGGCTTGACACATGGAGTCCCTAGAGTCATTGCATTTGTTCTTTTCCCATGACAAATGTATCCACTGGTGTCATTGCATGTGATCTCTTCTAAAGCCACATAGACACACACACTCTAGTGGATTCTATGAATCAACTTCTGCCACGCTAGTGTAATATGCAATATGGAAGTTGCTTCCCTATGTGTTTTTGGTTTCTGTGGCCATGGCTTGACACATGGTGTCCCTAGAGTCATTGCATTTGTTCTTTTAGCATGACACATGGATCCACTAGTGTCATTACATGTGCTCACATCCAAAACCACATTGATCCACATGACCACACACACTCTAGAGGATTCTGTGATGCAACTTCTGCCACACTCGTGCAACATGCAATGTGGAAGTTGCTTCCCTATGTGTTTTTTTCTGTGTGACCATGGCTTGACACATGGAGTCCCTAGAGTCATTGCATTTGTTCTTTTCCCATGACACATGGATCCACAAGTGTTATTTCATGTGCTCTCTTCCAATACGAAATTGATCCACATAACCACACACACTACAATGTATTCGGTGATGCAACTTCTGCCACCGTGGTGCAACATGCAATGTGGAAGCTGCTTCACTATGTGTTTTTGGTCTCTGTGACCATGGGTTGACACGTGGAGTCCCTAGAGTCATTGAATTTGTTCTTTTCCCATGACAAATGTATCCATTGGTGTCATTCCATGTGGTCTCTTGCAAACTACATTGATCCACATGACCACACGCACTCTAGTGGATTCTGTGATGCAACTTCTGCCACACTGGTGCAACATGCAATGTGAAAGCTGCTTCCCTATGTGTTTTGGTCTCCGTGACCTTGACTTCACACATGGAGTCCCTAGAGTCATTGCATTTGTTCTTTTACCATGACACATGGAACCAGTCGTGTCATTCCATGTGCTCTCTTTCTAAACCACATTGGTCCACATGGCCACACACACTCATGTGGATTATGTGATGCAACTTCTACCACACTAGTGCAACATGCAATGCGGAAGCTGCTTCCCTATGTGTTTTTGGTCTCTATGACCATGGTTGGACACATGGAGTCCCTAGAGTCATTGCATTTGTTCTTTTCCCATGACACATGGATCCACTAGTGTCATTAGTGTGCTATCTTCCAAAGCCACATTCATCCACATGGCCACACACACTCTAGTGGATTCTGTGAATCAACTTCTGCCACACTCCTACAACATGCAATGTGGAAGATGCTTCCTTATGATTTTTTGGTCTGTGTGACCATGACTTGACACATGGAGTCCCTAGAGTCATTCCATTTGTTTTTCCCATGACACATGGATCCACTAGTGTCACTGCATGTGCTCTCTTTGAAAACCACATTGATCCACATGACCACACACTCTAGTGGATTCTATGATGCAACTTCTGCAACACTAGTGCAACATGCAATGTGGAAGCTACTTCCCTATGTGTTTTTGGTCTCTGTGACCATGGCTTGACACATGGAGTCCCTAGAGTCATTGCATTTGTTCTTTATCCATGAAACATGCATCCACTAGTGTGATTGCATGTGTCTGTTCCAAAGCCACATTGATCCACATGGCCACACACACTCTAGTGGATTCTGTGAATCAACTTCTGCCACACTACTACAATATGCAATATGGAAGCTACTTCCCTATGTGTTTTTCGTCTCTATGACCATGGCTTGACATATGGAGTCTCTAGAGTCATTGCATTTGTTCTTTTAGCACGACACATGGATCCACTATTGTCATTACATGTGCTCTCTTCCAAAACCAGATTGATCCACATGACCGCACACACGCTAGAGGATTCTGTGATGCAACTTCTACCACACTCGTGTAACATGCAATGTGGAAGCTGCTTCCCTATGTGTTTTTGGTCTCTATGACCATGGGATGACACACGGAGTCCCTAGAATCATTGAATTCGTTCTTTTCCCATGAAACATGGATCCATTGGTATCATTGCATGTTATCTATTCCAAAACTACATTGATCCACATGACCACACACACTCTAGTGGATTCTTTGATGCAACTTCTGCCACATTGGTGCAACATGCAATATGGAAGCTGCTTCCCTATGTGTTTTGGTCTCCGTGACCTTGGCTTGACATATGGAGTCCCTAGAGTCATTGCATTTGTTCTTTTCCCATGAAAAATGGTTCCACTGGTGTCATTGCATGTGCTCTCTTCCAAAGCCACATTGATCCACATGGCCACACACACTAGAGGATTATGTGAATCAACTTCTGCCCCACTAGTGCAATATGCAATATGGAAGCTGCCTCCATATGTGTTTTTCATCTATATGACAATGGCTTGACACATGGACTCCCTTCAGTTATTGCATTTGTTCTTTTAGACGACACATGGATCCACTGGTGTCATTACATGTGATCTCTTCCAAAACCACATTGATCCACATGACCACACACACTTCAGAGGATTCTGTGATGCAACTTCTGGCACAGTCGTGCAACATGCAATGTGGAAGCTGCTTCCCTATGTGTTTTTGGTCTATGACCATGGGTTGACACATGGAGTCCCTGGAATCATTGAATTTGTTCTTTTCCCAGGACACATGGATCCATTGGTGTCATTGCATGTTCTCTGTTCCAAAACTACATTGATCCACATGAGCACACACACTCTAGTGGATTCTATGATGCAACTTCTGCCAGACTAGTGCAACATGCAATGTAGCAGCTACTTCCCTATGTGTTTTGTTCTCCGTGACCTTGGTTTGACACATGGAGTCCCTAGAGTCATTGCATTTGTTCTTTACCCATGAAACATGGAACCACTGGTGTCATTGCATCTGCTCTCTTTCAAAACCACATTGATCCACATGACCACATACACTCCTATGGATAATGTGATGCAACATCTACCACACTAGTGCAACATGCAATGTGTCAGCTGCTTCCCTATGTGTTTTTGGTCTCTATGACCATGGCTAGACACATGGAGTCCCTAGAGTCATTGCATTTGTTCTTTTCCCATGACACATGGATCCAATGGTGGCATTGCATGTGCTCTCTTCCAAAACCACATTCATCCACATGGCCACACACACTCTAGTGGATTCTATGAATCAACTTCTGCCACATTTGTCTAATATGCAATGTGGAAGCTGCTTCCCTGTGTTTTTGGTCTCTATGACCATGGCTTGACACATGGAGTCCCTAGAGTCATTATATTTGTTCTTTTAGCATGACACATAGATCCAATGGTGTCATTCGTGTGCTCTCTTCCAAAAACAAATTCATCCACATGACCACACACACTCCAGTGGATTCTGTGATGCAACTTCTGGCACACTCGTGCAACATGCAATGTGGAAGCTGCTTCCCTATGTGTTTTTGGTCACTTTGACCATGATTTGACACATGGAGTCCCTAGAGTCATTGCATTTGTTCTTTTCCCATGACACATGGATGCACTAGTATCATTGCATGTGCTCTCTTCCAAAACCACATTGATCCACATGACCACACACTCCATAGGATTCTATTATGCAACTTCTACCATAGTGGTGCAACATGCAATGTGGAAGCTGCTTCCCTATGTGTTTTTGATCACTGTGACCATGGCTTGACACATGGAGTCCCTAAAGTCATTGCATTTGTTCTTTTCCCATGACACATTGATCCACTGGTGTTATTGCATTTGCTCTCTTCCAAAAGCACATAGGTCCACATGGCCACACACACTCTAGTGGATTCTATGAATCAACTTCTTCCACACTAGTGCAATATGCAATATGGAAGCTGATTCCCTATGTGTTTTGGTCTCTGTGACCATGGCTTGACACATGGAGTCCCTAGAGTCATAGCATTTGATCTATTAGCATGACACATGGATCCACAAGTGTCATTACATGTTCGATCTTCCAAAACCACTTTGATCCACATGACAACACACACTCCAGAGGATTCTGTGATGCAACTTCTGCCACACTCCTGCAACATGCAATGTGGAAGCTGCTTCCCTATGGATTTTTGGTCCGTGTGACCATGACTTGACACATGGAATCCCGAGAGTCATTGCATTTGTTCTTTTCCCATGACACATGGATCCACCAGTGTCATTGCATGTGTTATCTTCCAATACCACATTGATCCACATGACCACACTCACTCCAATGGATTTTGTGATACAACTTTAACCACACTGGTGCAACATGCAATATGGAAGCTGCTTCCCTATGTGTGTTTGGTCTCTGTGACCATGGGTTAACACATGGAGTCCCTAGAGTCATTGAATTCATTCTTTTCCCATGACACATGGATCCACTAGTTTCATTGCATGTGCTCTCTTCCAAAACCACATTGATTCACATGACCACACACACTCTAGAGGATTCTGTGATGCAACTTCTGCAACACTAATGCAACATGCAATGTCGAAGCTGCTTTCCTATGTGTTTTTGGTCTCTATGACCATCGGTTGACACATTGAGTCTCTAGAGTCATTGGATATCTTGTTTTCCCATGACACATGGATCCACTGTTGTCATTGCATGTGCTCTCTTCCAAAACTACATTGATCCACATGACCACAAACACTCTAGTGGATTGTATGATGCAACTTCTGCCATACTGGTGCAACATGCAATGTGAAAGCTACTTCCCTATGTGTTTTTTTCTCCTTGACCTTGGCTTGACACATGGAGTCCCTAGAGTCATTGCATTTGTTATGTTCCCATGAAACATGGAACCACTAGTGTCATGGCATGTGCTCTCTTTCAAAACTACATCGATCCACATGACCACACGAACTCATGTGGATTCTGTGAGGCAACTTCTACCACACTAGTGCAACATGCAATGTGTAAGCTGCTTCCCCATGTGTTTTTGGTCTCTATGACCATGACTTGACACATGGGGTCCCTAGAGTCATTGCATTTGTTCTTTTCCCATGACACATGGATCCACTAGTGTATTTGCATGTGCTCTCTTCCAAAACCACATTCATCCGCATGGCCACACAATCCACTAGTGTAATTGCATGTGCTCTCTTCCAAAACCACATTCATCCGCATGGCCACACAAACTCTAGTGGATTCTGTGAATCAACTTCTGCCACACTCATGCAATATGCAATGTGGAAGCCGCTTGCCTATGTGTTTTTGGACTCTATGACCATGGCTTGACACATGGAGTCCCTAGAATTATTGCATTTGTTCTTTTCCCATGACACATGAATCCACTAGTGTCATTGAATGTGCTCTCTTCCAAAACCACGTTGATCCAAATGACCACACACTCAAGTGGAATCTATTATGCAACTTCTGCCATAGTGGTGCAACATGCAATGTGGAAGTTGCTTCCCTATGTGTTTTTGGTCTCTATGACTATGGCTTGACACATGGAGTCCCTAAAGTCATTGCATTTGTTCTTTTCCCATGACACATGGATCCACTAGTCTCATTGCATGTTCTCTCTTCCAAAATCACATAGATCCGCATGGTCACACATAATCTAGTGGATTCTGTGAATCAACTTCTGCCACACTAGTGCAACAGGCAATATGGACGCTGCTTCCCTTTGTGTTTTTGGTCTCTGTGACCATGGATTGACACATGGAGTCCCTAGAGACATTGCATTTGATCTTTTAGCATGACACATGAATCCACGGGTGTCACTACATGTGCTCTCTTCCAAAACCACTTTGATCAGCAGGACCACACACACTCCAGAGGATTCTGTGGAGCAACTTGTGCCACACTCGTGCAACATGCAATGTGGAAGCTGCTTCCCTATGTGTTTTTGTCTCTCTGACCATGACTTGACACATGGAGTCCCTAAAGTCATTGAATTTTTCCTTTTCCCATGACACATGGATCCACTGGTGTCATTGCATGTGATCTCTTCCAAAAGTACATTGATCCACATGACCACACACACTCTAGTGGATTCTGTGATGCAACTTCAGCTACACTAGTGCAACATGCAAAGTGGAAGTTGCTTCCCTATTTGTTTGCGTCTCCGTGACCTTGGCTTGACACATCGAGTCCCTAGAGTCATTGTATTTGTTCTTTTCCCATGAAACATGGAACTACTAGTGTCATTGCATGTGCTCTATTTCAATACCACATTGATCCACATGACCAAACACACTCATGTGGATTATGTGATGCAACTTCTACCACACTAGTGCAACATGCAATGTGGAAGCTGCTTCCCTATGTGTTTTGGTCTCCGTGACCTTCGCTTGACAAATGGAGTCCCTAGAGTCATTGCATTTGTTATTTTCCCATGAAACATGGAACCACTGGTGTTATTGCATTTGCTCTCTTTGAAAACCACATTCGTCCACATGACCACACACACTCATGTGGATTCTGTGATACAACTTCTACCACACTAGTGCAACATGCAGTGGGGAAGCTGCTTCCCTATGTGTTTTTGGTCTATGTGACCATGGCTTGACACATGGAGTCCCTAAAGTCATTGCATTTGTTCTTTCCCATGACACATGGATCCACTAGTGTCATTGAATGTAATCTCTTCCAATACCACATTGATCCACATGACCACACTCACTCTAGTTGATTCTATGATACAACTTCTACCACACTTGTGCAACATGCAATGTGGAAGCTACTTCCCTATGTGTTTTTGTTTTCTGTGACCATGGGTTGACACATGGAGTCCCTAGAGTCATTGAATTTGTTCGTTTCCCATGACACATGGATCCACTGTTGTCATTGAATGTGCTCTCTTCCAAAACTATATTGATCCACATGACCACACACACTCTCCCATGACCACACACACTCCAGTTGATTATGTGATGCAACTTCTGCAACACTGGTGCAATATGCAATGTGGGAGCTACTTTCCTATGTATTTTTGGTCTTTGTGACCACGGCTTGCCACATGGAGTCCCTAGAGTCATTGAATTTGTTCTTTTCCCATGACACATGGATCGACTAGTCTCATTGCGTGTGCTTCTTCCAAATACACATTGATCCACATGGCTTGGCACATGGAGTCCCAAGAGTCATTGTATTTGTTCTTTTCCCATGACACATGGATGCACTAGTGTCATTGCATGTTCTCTCTTCCAAAACTACATTCATCCACATGACCACACACACTTCAGTGGATTTGGTGATGCAACTTCTACCACACTGGTGCAACATTTAATATGAAAGCTGCTTCCCTATGTGTTTTGGTCTCCGTGACCTTGGCTTGAGACATGGAGTCTCTAGAGTCATTGCATTTGTTCTTTTCCCATGAAACATGGAAGCACTGGTGCCATTGCATGTACTCTCTTTCAAAACCACATTGATCCACATGATCACACACACTTCCCGATGTGTTTTTGGTCTCTGTGACCATCGATTGGCATGGAGTCCCTAGAGTCATTGCATTTGTTCTTTTCCCATGACATATGGATCCACTAGTCTCATTGCATGTTCTCTCTTCCAAATACACACTGATCCATATGACCACACACACTCTAGTGGATTCTATGAATCAACTTCTGCCACACTAGTGCAACATGCAAAGTGGAAGTTGCTTCCCTATGTGTTTTTGGTCTCTATGACCAAGGCTTGACACATGGACTCCCTAGTTCATTTCCCATGACACATGGATCCACTGGTTTCATTGCATGTTCTCACTTCCAAAACCATATTGATCCACATGACCACACACCCTCTAGTGGATTCTGTGATACAACTTCTACCACACTAGTGCAACATGCAATGTGAAAGCTGCTTCCCTATGTGTTTTTTGTCTCTGTGACCATGACATGACACATGGAGTCCCTAGAATCATTGAATTTGTTCTTTTCTCATGACACATGGATCCACTGGTGTCATTACATGTGATCTTTTCTAAAACTACATTGATCCACATGACCAAACACACTCTAGTGGATTCTGTGATGCAACTTCAGCTACACTAGTGCAACATGCAATGTGGAAGCTGCTTCCCTATGTGTTTGCGTCTCCTTGACCTTGGCTTGACACATGGAGTCCCTAGAGTCATTGCATTTGTTATTTTTTCCATGAAACATGGAACCACTGGTGTCATTACATGTGCTTTCTTTCAAAACCACATTGATCCACATGACCACACACACTCCTATGGATTATGTGATGCAACTTCTACCACACTAGTGCAAGATGCAATGTGGAAGCTGTGTCCCTATGTGTTTTGGTCTCCGTGACCGTCGCTTGACAAATAGAGTCCCTAGAGTAATTGCATTTGTTCTTTCCCGATGAAACATGGAACCACTAGTGTCATTGCATTTGCTCTCTTTGAAAACCACATTGGTCCACATGACCACACACACTCATGTTGATTCTGTGATGCAACATCTACCACACTAGTGCAACATGTAGTGTGGAAGCTGCTTCCCTATGTGTTTTTGGTCTATGTGACCATGGCTTGACACATGGAGTCCCTAGAGTCATTGCATTTGTTCTTTTCCCATGACACATGGATCCGCCAGTGTCGTTGCATGTGATCTCTTCCAATACCACATTGATCCACATGACCACACTCACTCTAGTGGATTCTGTGATGCAACTTCTGCCACACTTGCGCAACATGCAATGTGGAAGCTGCTTCCCTATGCGTTTTTGTTCTCTGTGACCATGGGTTGACACATGGAGTCCCTAGAGTCAATGAATTTGTTCGTTTCCCATGACACATGGATCACTGGTGTCATTGCATGTTCTCTCTTCCAAAACTACATTGATCTACATGACCACACACACTCTCACATGACCACACACACTCCAGTTGATTCTGTGATGCAACTTCTTCCACACTGGTGCAATAAACGTGGAAGCTGCTTCCCTATGTGTTTTTGGTCTCTGTGACCATGGCTTGGCACATGGAGTCCCTAAAGTCATTGCATTTGTTCTTTTACCATGACACATGGATCCACTAGTCTCATCGTGTGTGCTCTCTTCGAAATACACATTGATCCACATGGCTTGGCACATGGAGTTCGTAGAGTCATTGCATTTGTTCTTTTCCCATGATACATGGATCCACTAGTGTCATTGCATGTCCTCTCTCCCAAAACTACATTGATCCACATGACCACACAGACTTCAGTGGATTCGGTGAAGCAACTTCTTCCACACTGGTGCAACATTTAATGTGGAAGCTGCTTCCCTATGTGTTTTGGTCTCCGTGACCTTAGCTTGAGACATGGAGTCCCTAGAGTCATTGCATTTGTTATTTTCCCATGAAACATGGAACCACTGGTGTTATTGCATGTACTCTCTTTTGAAACCACATGGATCCACATGACCACACACACTTCCCGATGTGTTTTTGGTCTTTGTGACCATGGATTGGCACAGGGAGTCCCTAGAGTCATTGCATTTGTTCTTTTCCCATGACACAAGGATCCACTAGTCTCATTCCATGTGCTATCTTCCAAATACACATTGATCCACATTACCACACACCCTCTAGTGGATTGTGTGAATCAACTTCTGACACACTGGTGCAACATGCAATGTGGAAGCTGCTTCCTTATGAGTTTTTGATCTCTATGAGCAAGGCTTGACACATGGACTCCCTAGAGTCATTTCATTAGTTCATTTCCCATGACACATGGATCCACTGGTTTCATTGCATGTGCTCACTTCCAAAACCATATTGATCCACATGACCACACACCCTCTAGTGGATTCTGTGATGCAACTTCTACCACACTAGTGCAACATGCAATGTGAAAGCTGCTTCCCTGTGTGTTTTTGGTCTCTATGACCATGACTTGACACATGGAGTCCCAAGAGCCATTGAATTTGTTCTTTTCAAATGACACATGGATCCTCTGGTGTCATTGCATGTAGTCTCTTCCAAAACTACATTGATCCACATGACCACATACACTACTATGAAAGTTGCTTCCCTATGTGTTTTTGGTGTGTGTGACCATGGTTTGACACATGGAGTCCCTAGAGTCATTGGATTTGTTCTTTTCCCATGACACATGGATCCACTTGTGTCATTGCATGTGCTCTCTTCCAAAACCACATTCATCCACATGGACACACAAACTCTAATGGATTCTGTGAATCAACTTCTACCACACTAGTGAAATATGCAATGTGGAAGCTGCTTCCCTATGTGTTTTTAGTCTCTTTGTTTGTGGATTGACACATGGAGTGCCAAGAGTCATTATTTTGTTCTTTTACCATGACACATGGATCCACTGGTGTCATTCATGTGCTCTCTTCCAAATCCACATTGATCCACATGACCACACACACTCCATTGGATTCTATGATGCAATTTCTGCCACACTCGTGCAACATGCAATCTGGAAGCTGCTTCCCTATGTCTTTTTGGTCTCTATGACCATGACTTGACACATGGAGTCCCTAGAGTCATTGCATTTGTTCTTTTCCCATGTCACATGGATCCACTAGTGTCATTGCATGTGCTCTCTTCCAAAACCACATTGATCTACATGATCACACACTCTAGTGGATTTTATGATGCAACTTCTGCCACACTGGTGCAACATGCAATGTGGAAGCTGCATCCCCATGTGTTTTTGGTCTCTGTGACCATGGCTTGACACATGGAGTCCCTAGAGTCACTGCAATTATTCTTTTCCCATGAAACGTGCATCCACTGGTGTCATTGCATGTGCTCTCTTCGAAAACCACATTGATCCACATGGTCACACACACTCTAGTGGATTCTGTGAATCAACTTCTGCCACACTAGTGCAATATGCAATATCGAAGCTGCTTTCCTATGTATTTTTGGTCTCTGTGACCCTGGCTTCACACATGGAGTCCCTATAGTCATTGCATTTGTTCTTTTAGCATGGCACATGGATCCACTAGTGTCACTACATGTGCTCTCTTCCAAAACCACGTTGATCCACATGACCACACACAATCCAGAGGATTCTGTGATGCAACTTCTGCCACACTCTTGCAACATGCACTGTGGAAGCTACTTCCCAATTTGTTTTTTGTCTCTGTGACCATGACTTGACACATGGAGTCCCTAGAGTCATTGCATTTGTTCTTTTCCCATGACACATTGATCCACTAGTGTCATTGGATGTGCTCTCTTCCAAAACCACATTGATCCACATGAGGACACACACTCTAGTGGATTCTATGATGCAACTTTTGCCACACTAGTGCAACAGGCAATGTGGAAGGTGCTTCCTATGTGTTTTTGGTATCTTTAACCATGGCTTGACACATGGACTCCCTAGAGTCATTTCATTAGTTCATTTCCCATGACACATGGATCCACTGGTGTTATTGCATGTGCTCACTTCCAAAACCACATTGATCCACAATACCACACACGCTCATGTGGATTCTATGAAGCAACTTCTGCCACACTAGTGCAACATGCAATGTGGAAGTTGCTTCCCTATGTGTTTTTGGTCTCTATGACCATGGCTTGACACATGGAGTGCCTAGAGTCATCGCATTTGTTCTTTTCCCATGACACATGGATCCACTGGTATCATCGCATGTACTCTATTTCAAAACCACATAGATCCACATGACCGCACACACTCTAGTGGATTCTGTGATGCAACTTCTGCCACACTGGAGCAATATGCAACGTGGAAGTTGCTTTCCTATGTGTTTTTGGTCTTTGTGACCATGGCTTGGCACATGGAGTCCCTAGAATCATTGCATTTGTTCTTTTCCCATGACACATGGATCCACTAGTGTCATTGCATGTGCTCTCTTCCAAAACTACATTGATCCACATGACCACACACACTTTAGTGGATTCGGTGATGCAACTTCTGCCACATTGGTGCAACATTAATGTGGAAGCTGCTTCCCTATGTGTTTTGGTCTCCGTGACCTTGGCTTGAGACATGGAGTCCCAAGAGTAATTGCATTTGTTCTTTTCCCATGAAACATGGAACCACTTGTGGCATTGCATGTACTCTTTTTCAAAACCACATTAATCCACATGACCACACACACTTCCCGATGTGTTTTTGGTCTCTGTGACCATGGATTGACACATGGAGTCCCTAGAGTCATTGCATTTGTTCTTTTGCCATCACACATGGATCCACTAGTCTCATTGCATGTGCTCTCTTCCAAATACACATTGATACAAATGACCACACACACTCTATTGGATTCTATGAATCAACTTCTGCCACACCGGTGCAACATGCAATGTGGAAGCTACTTCCCTATGTGTTTTTGGTCTCTGTGACCAAGGCTTGACACATGGACTCCCTAGAGTCATTTCATTACTTCATTTCCCATGACACATGGATCCACTTGTTTCATTACATGTGCTCACTTACAGAACCACATTGATCCACATCACCACACACACTCTAGTGGATTCTGTGATGCAACTTCTACCACACTAGTGCAACATGAATGTGAAAGTTGCTTCCCTATGTGTTTTTGGTCTCTATGACCATGGTTTGACACATGGAGTTCCTAGAATCATTGGATTTGTTCTTTTCCCATGACACATGGATCCGCTTGTGTCATTGCATGTGCTCTCTTGCAAAACCACATTCATCCACATGGACACACACACTCTAATGGATTCTGTGAATCAACTTCTGCCACACTAGTGCAATATGCAATGTGGACGCTGCTTCCCTATGTGTTTTCGGTCTCTTTGACTGTGGATTGACACATGGAGTGCCAAGAGTCATTATATTTGTTCTTTTAGCATGACACATGGATCCACTGTGTCATTCATTTGTTCTCTTCCGAAACCACATTGATCCACATGACCACACACACTCTAGTGGATTCTATGATGCAATTTCTGCCACACTCGTGCAATATGCAACATGGAAGCTGCTTCCCTATGTCTTTTTGGTCTCTATGACCATGACTTGACACATGGAGTCCCTGGAGGCATTGCATTTGTTATTTTCCCATGCCACATGCATCCACCAGTGTCATTGCATGTGCTCTCTTCCAAAACCACATTATCTACATGATCATACACTCTAGTGGATTCTATGATGCAACTTCTGCCACACTGGTGCAACATGCAATGTGGAAGCTGCTTCCCTATGTGTTTTTGGTCTCTGTAACCATGGCTTGACACATGGAGTCCCTAGAGTCATTGCAATTGTTCATTTCCCAAGACACGTGGATCCACTGGTGCCATTGCATGTGCTCTCTTCCAAAACCACATTGATCCACATGGTCACACACACTCTAGTGGATTCTGTGAATCAACTTCTGCCACACTAGTGCAATATCGAAGCTGCTTTCCTATGTGTTTTTGGTCTCTGTGACCATGGCTTCACACATGGAGTCCCTATAGTCATTGAATTTGTTCTTTTAGCATGGCACATGGATCCACTTGTGTCACTACATGTGCTCTCTTCCAAAACCACGTTGATCCACATGACAACACACAATCCAGAGGATTCTGTGATGCAACTTCTGCCACACTCTTGCAACATGCACTGTGGAAGCTACGTCCCAATTTGTTTTTTTTGTCTCTGTGACCATGACTTGACACATGGAGTCCCTAGAGTCATTGCATTTGTTCTTTTGCCATGACACATTGATCCACTAGGGTCATTGGATGTGCTTCTGCCACACTAGTACAACATGCAATGTGGAAGCTGCTTCCCTATATGTTTTTTCTCTTTGTTACCATGGCTGGACACATGGAGTGCCTAGAGTCATCGCATTTGTTCTTTTCCCATGACACATGGATCCACTGGTATCATAGCATGTGCTCTCTTTCAAAACCACATAGATCCACATGACCCCACACGCTCTAGTGGATTCTGTGATGCAACTTCTGCCACACTAGTGCAATATGCAACGTGGAAGTTGCTTTCCTATGTGTTTTTGGTCTCTGTGACCATGGCTTGGCACATGGAGTCCCTAGAATCATTGCATTTGTTCTTTTCCCATGACACATTGATCCACAGGTGTCATTGCATGTGCTCTCTTCCAAAACTACATTGATCCACATGACCACACACACTTTAGTGGATTCGGTGATGCAACTTCTGCCACATTGGTGCAACATTTAATGTGGAAGCTGCTTCCCTATGTGTTTTGGTCTCCGTGACCTTGGCTTGAGACATGGAGTCCCAAGAGTAATTGCATTTTTTCTTTTCCCATGAAACATGGAACCACTGGTGGCATTGCATGTACTCTCTTTCAAAACCACATTAATCCACATGACCACACACACTTCCCGGTGTGTTTTTGGTCTCTGTGACCATGGATTGACACATGGAGTCCCTAGAGTCATTGCATTTGTTCTTTTGCGATCACACATGGATCCACTAGTCTCATTGCATGTGCTCTCTTCCAAATACACATTGATACACATGACCACACACACTCTAGTGGACTCTGTGAATCAACTTCTGCCACACCGGTGCAACATGCAATGTAGAAGCTGCTTCCCTATGTGTTTTTGGTCTCTGTGACCAAGGCTTGACACATGGACTCCCTAGAGTCATTTCATTACTTCATTTCCCATGACACATGGATCCACTTGTTTCATTGCATGTGCTCACTTACAGAACCACATTGATCCACATCACCACACACACTCTAGTGGATTCTGTGATGCAACTTCTACCACACTAGCGCAACATGAATGTGAAAGTTGCTTCCCTATATGTTTTTGGTCTCTATGACCATGGTTTGACACATGGAGTCCCTAGAGTCATTGGATTTGTTCTTTTCCCATGACACATGGATCCACTTGTGTCATTGCATGTGCTCTCTTGCAAAACCACATTCATCCACATGGACACACACACTCTAATGGATTCTGTGAATCAACTTCTGCTACACTAGTGCAATATGCAATGTGGACGCTGCTTCACTATGTGTTTTCGGTCTCTTTGACTATGGATTGACACATGGAGTGCCAAGAGTAATTATATTTGTTCTTTTAGCATGACACATGGATCCACTATGTCATTCATGTGTTCTCTTCCGAAACCACATTGATCCACATGACCACACACACTCTAGTGGATTCTATGATGCAATTTCTGCCACACTCGTGCAATATGCAATATGGAAGCTGCTTCCCTATGTCTTTTTGGTCTCTATGACCATGACTTGACACATGGAGTCCCTGGAGTCATTGCATTTGTTCTTTTCCCATGCCACATGCATCCACCAGTGTCATTGCATGTGCTCTCTTCCAAAACCACATTATCTGCATGATCACACACTCTAGTGGATTCTATGATGCACCTTCTGCCACACTGGTGCAACATGCAATGTGGAAGCTGCTTCCCTATGTGTTTTTGGTCTCTGTGACCATGGCTTGACACATGGAGTCCCTAGAGCCATTGCAATTGTTCTTTTCCCAAGACATGTAGATCCACTGGTGTCATTGCATGTGCTCTCTTACAAAACCACATTGATCCACATGGTCACACACACACTCTAGTGGATTCTGTGAATCAACTTCTGCCACACTATTGCAATATTAAAGTTGCTTTCCTATGTGTTTTTGGTCTCTGTGACCATGGCTTCACACATGGAGTCCCTATAGTCATTGCATTTGTTCTTTTAGCATGGCACATGGATCCACTTGTGTCACTACATGTGCTCTCTTCCAAAACCACGTTGATCCACATGACCACACACAATCCAGAGGATTCTGTGATGCAACTTCTGCCACACTCTTGCAACATGCACTGTGGAAGCTACGTCCCAATTTGTTTTTTGTCTCTGTGACCATGGCTTGACACATGGAGTCCCTAGAGTCATTTCATTTGTTCTTTTACCATGACACATTGATCCACTAGGGTCATTGGATGTGCTCTCTTCCAAAACCACATTGATCCACATGAGCACACACACACTCCAGTGGATTCTGTGATGCAACTTCTGCCACACTCGTGCAACATGCAATGTGGAAGGTGCTTCATATGTGTTTTTGGTATCTTTAACCATGGCTTGACACATGGACTCCCTAGAGTCATTTCATAGTTCATTTCCCATGACACATGGATCCACTGGTGTTATCGCATGTGCTCACTTCCAAAACCACATTGATCCACAATACCACACACGCTCCTATGGATTCTGTGAAGCAACTTCTGCCACACTAGTGCAACATGCAATGTGGAAGCTGCTTCCCTATATGTTTTTGGTCTTTGTTACCATGGCTTGACACATGGAGTGCCTAGAGTCATCACATTTGTTCTTTTCCCATGACACATGGATCCACTGGTATCATCGCATGTGCTCTCTTTCAAAACCACATAGATCCACATGACCACACACACTCTAGTGGATTCTGTGATGCAACTTCTGCCACACTGGTGCAATATGCAACGTTGAAGTTGCTTCCCTATGTGTTTTTCGTCTCTATGACCATGGCTTGGCACATGGAGTCCCTAGAATCATTGCATTTGTTCTTTTCCCATGACACATGGATCCATAGGTCTCATTATGTGTGCTCTTCCAAATACACATTGATCCACCTGACCACGCACACTGTAGTGGATTCTGTGAAGCAACGTCTGCCACACTGGTGCAACATGTAATGTGGAAGCTGCTTTCCTATGTGTTTTTGGTCTCTATGACCATGGCTTGACACATGGAGTCCCTAGAGTCAGTGGATTTCTTCTTCTCCCATGACACATGGATCCACAGGTGTCATTGCATGTGCTCTCTTCCAAAACCACATTGATCGACATGACCACACACACTCCAGTGGATTCTATGATGCAACTTCTACCACACTGGTGCAATATCCAATGTGGAAGCTGCTTCCCTATGTATTTTTGGTCTCTGTGACCATGGGTTGACACTTGGAGTCCCTAGAGTCATTGCATTTGTTCTTTTACCATGACCGATGGAACCACTCATGTCATTGCATGTGCTTTCTTCAAAAACCACATTGATCGACATGACCACACACAGTAGAGTGGATTCTGTTATGCAACTTCTGCCATACTGGTGCAACATGCAATGTGGAAGATGCTTCCCTATGTGTTTTTGGTCTCTGTGACCATGGCTTGGCATATGGAGTCCCTATAGTCATTGCATTTGTTATTTTCCCACGACACATGGATCCACTAGCCTCATCGCGTGTGACCTCTTCCAAATACACATTAATCCACATGACCACACAAACTCTAGTGGATTCTGTGAATTAACTTCTGCGACACTGGTGCAGCATGCAATGTGGAAGCTGCTTCCCTATGTGTTTTTGGTCTCTGTGACCATGGCTTGACACATGGACTCCCTAGAGTCATTTCATTAGTTCATTTCCCATGACACATGGATCCACTGGTTTCATTGCATGTGCTCACTTCCAAAACCACATTGATCCACATGACCACACACACTCCCGTGGATTCTATGAACAAACGTCTGCCACACTAGTGCAACGTGGAAGCTGCTTCTCTATGTGTTTTGGTCTCTATGACCATGGCTTGACACATGCAGTCCTTAGAGTCATTGCATTTGTTTTTTTCCCATGACACATGGATCCATTGGTGTCATTACATGTGCTCTCTTCCAAAAACACATTGATCCACATGATGACACACACTCTAATAGATTCTGTGATGCAACTTCTGTCACACTGGTGCAATATGCAATTTGGAAGCTGCTTCCCTATGTGTTTTTGGTCTCTATGGCCATGGCTTGACACATGGAGTCCCTAGAGTCATTGCAGTTGTTCTTTTCCCATGACACATAGATCCACCCGTGTCATTGCATGTGCTCTCTTCCAAAACCACATTGATCCACATGACCACACACACTCCAGTGGATTCTATGAATCAACTTCTGCCACACTGGTGCAACATGCAACGTGGAAGCTGCTTCCCTATGTGTTTTTGGTTTATGTGACCATGGCTTGACACATGGAGTCCCTTGAGTCATTGCATTTGTTATTTTCCCATGACACATGAATCCACTTGTGTCATTCCATGTTCTCCCTTCCGAAACCACATTGATCCACACGACCACACACACTCTAGTGGATTTTGTATGCAACTTCTGCCACACTAGTGCAACATGCAATGTGGAAGCTACTTCCCTATTTGTTTTTGGTCTCAGTGACCATGGCTTGACACATGGCGTCCCTAGAGTCATTGAATTTGTTCTTTGCCCATGACCCATGGATCCACCTGTGTCATTGCATGTGTTATCTTCCAAAACCACATTGATCCACATCAACACACACACTCCAGTGGATTCTATGAATCAACTTCTGCCACACTGTGTTAACATGAAATGTGGAAGCTGCTTCCCTATGTGTTTTTGGTTTATGTGACCATGGCTTGACACATGGAGTCCCTAGAGTCATTGCATTTGTTCTTTTCCCACGCACATGGATCCACTGGTGTCATTGCGTGTGCTCTCTTCCAAAACCACATTGATCCACTTGACCATACACACTCTAGTGGATTTTGTATGTAACTTCTGCCACACTAGTGCAACATGCAAAGTGGAAGATGCTTCACTATGTTTTTTGGTCTCTATGACCATGGCTTGACACATGGAGTCCCTAGAGTCATTGCATTTGTTCTTTTAACATGACACATGGATCCACGAGTGTCATTGCATGTGCTATCTTCCAAAACCACATTGATCCACATGACCACACACTATAGTGGATTCTGTGATGCAACTTCTACCACACTAGTGCAACACGCAATGTGGAAGCTGCTTCCCTATTTGTTTTTGGTCTCTGTGACCATGGATTGACACATGGAGTCCCTAGAGTCATTGCATTTATTCTTTTCCCATGGCACATGGATCCACTGGTGTCATTGCATGTGCTCTCTTCTGAAACCACATTGATCCACATGACCACACACACTCTAGTGGATTCTGTGATGCAAATTCTGCCACACTGGTGCAATATGCAATGTGGAAGCAACTTCCCTATGTGTTTTTGGTCTCTATGACTATGGCTAGACACATTGAGTCCCTAGAGTCATTGCCTTTGTTCTTTTTCCAAGACACATGGATCCACTCGTTTCATTGCATGTGCTCTCTTCCAAAAACACATTGATCCACATGACCACACACACTCCTGTGGATTCTGTGATGCAACTTCTGCCACACTAGTGCAATATGCAACGTGGAAGTTACTTCCCTATGTGTTTTTGGTCTCTGTGACCATGGCTTGGCACATGGAGTCCCTAGAATCATTGCATTTGTTCTTTTCCCATGACACATGGATCCACTAGTCTCATTGTGTGTGTGCTCTTGCAAATACACATTGATCCACCTGACCACACAAATTGTAGTGGATTCTGTGAATCAACATCTGCCACACTGGTGCAACATGCAATGTGGAAGCTGCTTCCCTACATGTTTTTGGAGTGCTTAGAGTCATTGCATTTGTTCTTTTCCCATGACACATGGATCCACTGGTTTCATCGCACGTGCTCTCTACTAAAACCACTTTGATCCACATGACCACACACACTCCACTGGATTCTGTGATGGAACTTTAACCACACTGGTGCAACATGCAATGTGGAAGCTGCTTCCCGATGTGTTTCTGGTGTCTGTGACCATGGCCGGACACATGGAGTCCCTAGAGTCATTGCATTTGTTCTTTGCCGATGACACATGGATCCACTTGTGCCATTGCATGTGCTCTCTTCCAAAACCATATTGATCCACATGACCACACACACTCCAGTGGATTCTGTGAAGCAACTTCTGCCACACTGGTGTAACATGCAATGTGGAAGCTGCTTCCCTATGTGTTTTTGGTATCTATGACCATGTCTTGACACATGGAGTGCCTAGAGTCATTGCATTTGTTCTTTTACCATGACACATGGATCCACTGGTTTCATCACATGTGCTCTCTTTCAAAACCACATTGATCCACATGACCACACACGCTCCAGTGGATTCTGTGATGCAACTTCCACCACACTGGTGCAAAATGCAATGTGGAAGCTGCTTCGCTATGTTTTTTTGTCTCTGTGACAATGGCTTGACACATGGAGTTCGTAGTCATTGCATTTGTTCTTCTCCTATGACACATGGATCCACTGGTGTCACTGCATGTGCTCTCTTCCAAAACCACATTGATCCACATGACCACGCACACTCAATTTATTCTATGATCCATTGGTGTCATTGCATGTGCTCACTTGCAAAACCACATTGATCCACATGACCACACACACTCTAGTGGATTCTGTGATGCAACTTCTACAAAACTAGTGCAACATGCAATGTGGAAGCTGCTTCCCTATGTGTTTTTGGTCTGTGTGACCATGGCTTGACACATGGAGTCCCTATAGTCATTGCATTTGTTCCTAGGGATTTCTATTTTTGTGCCCTCTGTTCATTAGTTGTACTCAGTTTTCCCCAGCCGCTTAGTTTTTCCTCACTTTTGTCCATCTCCTTGTACGAAACTCTCACATGGTCTGAAACTCGCCATTCGCCAGCCTTGCCGTTACGTGCTGACAAGTGGGGACGCGTTCAGTCGGGTCCCATAGTGGGCCCTCGCCATTATGTGCTGACAAGTAGGGTCGCATTCTGTCGGGTCCCGTAGTGTACCCTTGCCATTACATGCTGACAAGTGGGGTCACGTTCAGTCGATTCACATAGGGCACACCTCCCTCAACTTATCTAGATCAGCATCGGACCCACAACTTATCCATGTGAGCTCTAGACCCACAGCTTACCCATCTGAGTGCCAGACCCACAGCTTACCCAGGTTGGCGTTGCAAGATGGGACCTCGAGCTAGCCCCGTGCCCGTGCCCGCGCCCGTGCCGTTGCTTCATTTTCATATAGTGAAACGTAATGCATATACGGAAAATATACACCTTAGAACTCTTTTAAATCGCACTTGGAACATGATAATGTTGTGCTAATAAAATCATGATCATTTATCATTTCCATGGAGTGAAATATAATGCATAAACTTGTGTATACAAAAATTATACACCTTTGAACTCTTTGAAATCGCACTTAATACGTGATAATGTCGTGCTAAGAAAATCTTGAGAGTTTATCACTTTCATAGAGTGGAATGTAATGCACAAATTTCCATATGCGAAAATTATAAACCTTTGAACACTTTTAAATCGCACTTAATACGTGATAATGATGTGCTAACAAAATTTTGAGAGATTATTATTTTCTCCCCCATTGTCATAGAGTGGAATGTAATGCATAAACTTGCATATACGAAGTTTATACACCTTTGAACTCTTTGAAATCGCACTTAATATGTGATAATGTTGTGCTAAGAAAATCTTGAGAGATTATCATTTCCATGGAGTGAAATATAATGCATAAACTTGCGTATACAAAAATTATACACCGTTGAACTCTTTGAAATCGCACTTAATACATGATAATGTTGTGCGAAGAAAATCTTGAGAGTCATTTTCATACAGTGGAATGTAATTCATAAACTGGCATATATGAAAATTATACACCTTTGGACTCTTTGAAATCGCACATAGGTCATGATAATGTTGTGCTAATAAAATCATGATCATTTATCATTTCCATGGAGTGAAATATAATGCATAAACTTGTGTATACGAAAATTTTAAACCTTTGAACACTATGAAATCGCACTTAATAACGAGATAATGATGTGCTAGCAAAATTTTGAGAGATTATCATTTTCTCCCCCCCCCCATTTTCATACAGTGGAATGTAATGCATAAACTTGCATATACGAAAATTATACACATTTGAACTCTTTGAAATCCCACTTAATACGTGATAATATTGTGCTAAGAAAATCTTGAGAGATTATCATTTTCATAGAGTGGAATGTAATGCACAAATTATACACCTTAGAACACATTCCCTTCAAATTATATTCAAGTTCATTTGTTTATGGAGTTAAAGTACCGGTGTCATACTCGTTATTTTGCATGGATAGAGGGGTGCCCCCCAACAGATATAGGGGTTATCTTGTCCGCTAAATCACAGAGGATTAACGGTTGGTGGGCATGATCCGTGTGAGAACTGTCTTGACCAATTTGAGCGTAGCAGCGAATATGAGCACAAGTGCGAGAGATTGATACAAAGAGAGGGGAAAACTTAGTAGCACTTAAGAACCAAGGGAAAAACTGAGTAGAACTTAAAAACCAAGGGAAAGACTGACAAAGGGATTCAAATAGAAAATATAAAAAGATTTAAAAATGGAAAATGCGTGTTTTATACAATAAAATACATCTTGGCATACATCAAACTATTTGCAATTCAAATATACACCAGTTTGACAATTATTGCCTCATTCAGACAAACTATGTTTTGGGGAGGGATGTTTTGGGGAGAGGATTGAGTAGAAAGCCATGAACCTTCATAGATAGTAGGTGATTTCAGAAGTGGTGATTTAGGTTAAAACTTGGTTTATATACATTTCTTATGGTGGCGGGTCACATAATAAGACTCCCTGGGTAGATGCCACTATGCTTTGCTCTTTTTGAATTTGTTGTGCATAAAATGACTCAATTAGCTAGCTAAAACCTATTCTTTGACTCTCTGCTGACCAGCCACCGGAGGGTAAAACTGAGTTATTGCACACGACAATGTTAGTACTAGAGGGCAAAACTGAGTACAACCAAACTTCCAGTGTTACACTCGAGGGTAAAACTGAGTACAACTAAGTCGCCAGGGTTACACATGAGGCAAAAAACGTGACTCACGATACGCGTGTGCGGTGCACGAGGCGGTAGCGGACACGTGTGGCCGTGCATGGTGCAGTAGCGTACGCGGTTACGCGGTGCACGGTTGTGCAATGAAACATCGCTTCCCTTCTCCTTTAATAGAGGCATCCCCACTCTCACTCATCACTCACTCGCTCACTCAACCGTCTCCACTATCCCATCACCTTCTGCAAACCCCCAAGAAAACCCCAACCATGCTGACGATGGAGAAGAATGGAGAGGTGAGGAGGCCCCCGTCCCCGTCCCCGCATCCACCGTAGCTGCCGACGAGGAGGCCCTCGCCGGTCTCGGGCAGATCCCGCTCGGCTGGGACCCCTACGAGGAGGTTGATTACATAAGGCTGGAGAACCCCTATGACACCAGCATCGCCGACCCATGGTTGGAGGTAACCAGGGTTTTCTCCCCTTCCCTTGTTCTTCCCTCATTCCCATCGTTGGATGCTAGATCGTATGTTATTAGGGATCGACTGTTCGTATTTTTACAGTAGCTAATCCTCTTGTGTTAGATCTCGTATTTCGGTGAATCCCCCTGTTCGTATTTGAACCCCCATGTTCGTAGTTGAGATCAATATTCAATTTGGTTTGAGATTTGGGGAATAATCAAAAGATCTCAATCGGTTAATTTATGCAAATAATCAATCCCGATAATCAAAGTATCTCAATCATGTCCTTATTGCACTCTACTATTTTTTCCAATAGGAGGATAGCAGCGACGTCCGTAGTGACGACGAGTCCAAGGACACCAAGACTCGTCATGTGCTGAGGAGGCTGAAGCCCATCCACTACAACAACTTATTCGCCGGCGAAGTGTACAGGTGCCCCTTCTGCCCCACCAGGAGGCTCTGTTCCACCGACTTCAACTCCCTCTTGAAGCATGTCGAGGACGTGAGGACCTGCGGCGAGTCCATGAACGTCCACGGCTTCATAGCCAAGCACCAGGCGCTCGGTCTTCACCTTCGGAACCTCTAGAAGGTGGATATCGAGGACGGTTGCATGCCCCCGATCGAGCCCAAGGCGCCCAAGGTCATGGGACTGGGCGGTAAGAAGTGGGGGAGGCGCTAGAGTGAGGAGGCGGAGGCCCTCCTGGCAGAGGCCATGAGGGGCCGCTGATATGCTGCTGCTGCTGTAAAGCAGCTTCTTTTGTCTTGTATGTGTTGAACTTGTACGCTACTGCTGTCGAGCAGCCTAATTGTCGAACCTCGTTAAGTACCATACTATATAACCTATATTAGCTGCTTTATCTACATATGCTCTATTTACTGAGTTTATTTATGGTGCCGGTTAGTTTTGCTGCTCTAGATTTGCTACCAGATTGGAGAAAAACAACGACAAATCGAACAATAAATGAAGAGAGAAGCTGATCTAGATTCGCTACCTTTTTGGGCAAAAATAAAACACAATTGTTAGCGAGAAAGAGGGGAAAAGGCGAGGCCAATCATAAAAATAACAAAAAAGAAAACTTCCAATTTAGGCGACAGGGCGCACGTAACGACCAAACGCGCCCCACATGGTCCCACACCATGTCCCCCATAATCAGTGAGAGATGGATGGCTGGTCTATTGTGTATCCTGGCCCCACCTATCAGCATGTAACGGTCGAGGTGACATAACTTAATGCTCAACGCAAAATCCGCCCCAACACGGTCCCACCGGTCAGCATGTAACGGTCAAGCCTTTGACCTGACGGCATCCCCCCGTCCGAGCGCATGTGAGGGTTTCGGAATGGAGGGAGGGAAAAAGTGAAGAAAAACTAAGCGGCTGGGGAAAACTGAGTACAACTAACGAACCAGGGGCACGAAAATATAAATCCCTTGTTCTTATCCCTGACACATGGATCCACTCGTATCATTACATGTTCTCTCTTCCAAAACCACATTGATCCACATGACAACACACACTCTAGTGGATTCTGTGAAGCAACTTCTGCCACACTGGTGCTACATGCAATGTGGAAGCTACTCCTCTATGTGTTTTTGGTCTCTGTGACCATGGCTTGACACATGGAGTGACTAGAGTCACTTCATTTGTTCTTTTCCCATGACACATGGATCCACTGGATTCATCGCATGTGCTCTCTTTCAAAACCACATTAATCCAGATGATCACACACACTCCAGTGGATTCTATGATGAAACTTCTACCACACTGGTGCAATATGCAATGTCGAAGCTGTTTTCCTATGTATTTTTGGTCTCTGTGACCATGGGTTGACACATAGAGTGCCTAGAGTCATTGCATTTGTTATTTTCCCATGACACATGGATTTACTGGTTTCATCTCATGTGCTCTCTTTCAAAACCGCATTGATCCACATGACCACACACACTCTAGTAGATTCTGTGATGCAACGTTTGCCACACTAGTGCAATATACAATGTGGAAGTTGCTTCCCTATGTGTTTTTGGTCTCTGTGACCACGGCTTGACACATGGAGTCCGTAGAGTGATTGCATTTGTTCTTCTCCCATGAAACATGGATCCACTAGTGTCACTACATGTGCTCTCTTCCAAAACCACATTGATCCACATGACCACACACACTCAGTTGATTCTATGATCCACTAGTGTCATTGCATGTGCTCACTTCCAAAACCACATTGATCCAGATGACCACCCACACTCTAGTGGATTCTCTGATGCAACTTATGCAACACTGGTGCAACATGGAATGTGGAAGCTGCTTCCCTATGTGTTTTTAGTCTATGCGACCATGGCTTCACACATGGAGTCCCTAGAGTCATTGCATTTGTAATTATCCCATGACACATGGATCCACTAGTGTCATTGCATGTGTCATCTTCCAAAACTTGATTCATACACATGAGCACACACACTCTAGTGGATTCTGTGAAGCAACTTTTGCCACACTGGTGCAACATGCAATGTGGAAGCTGCTTCCCTATGTGTTTTTGGTATCTATGACCATGGCTTGACACATGGAGTGCCTAGAGGCATTGCATCTGTTCTTTTCCAATGCACATGGATCCACTAGTGTCATCAAATGTGCTCTCTTCAACCACATTGATCGACATGACCACACACACTCCAGTGGATTATGTGATGCAACTTCTACCACACTGGTGCAATATGCAATGTGGAAGCTCCTTCCCTATGTGATTTTGGTCTCTGTGATCAGGGCTTGACACATGGACTCCCTAAAGTCATTATATTCGTTCTTTTAGCATGACACATGGATCCACTAGTGTCATTCATGTGCTCTCTTCGACAACCACATTGATCCACATGACCACACACACTCTAGTGGATTCTATGATGCAACTTCTGCCACACTCGTGCAACATGCAATGTGGAAGCTGCTTCCCTATGTGTTTTTGGTCTCTATGACCATGGGTTGACACATGGAGTCCCTAGAGTCATTGCATTTCTTCTTTTCCCATGACACATGGATCCACGAGTGTGATTGCATGTCCTATGTTCCAAAACCACATTGATCCACATGACCACAGACACTCTAGTGGATTCTGTGAAGCAACTTCTCCACACTAGTACAACATGTAATGTGGAAGCTGCTTTTCCCTATGTTTTTTGGTCCCTATGTTTTTCCCATGACACATGGATCCACTAATGTCATTGCATGTGCTCTCTTCCAAAACCACATTGATCCACACGACCACACACACTCCAGTTGATTCTGTGAACAAACTTCTGCTACACTAGTGCAACATGCAACGTGGAAGCTGCTTCCCTATGTGTTTTTTTCTCTATGACAATGGCTTGACACGTGGAGTCCCTAGAGTCATTGCATTTGTTCTTTTCCCATGACACATGGAACCACTAGTGTCATTGCATGTGCTATCTTCCAAAAACACATTGATCCACATGATGACCCATACTCTAATGGATTCTGTGATGCAACTTCTGCCACACTCGTGCAACATGCAATATGGAAGCTGCTTCCCTATGTGTTTTTGGTCTCTATGACCATGGCTTGACACATGGTGTCCCTAGAGTCATTGCATTTGTTCTTTTCCCATGACACATGGATCCACTGGTGTCATTACATGTGCTCTCTTCCAAAACCACATTGATCCACATGACCACACACACTCAAGTGGATTCTGTGATGCAACTTCTGTCACACTAGTGCAACATGCAATGTGGAAGCTGCTTCCTTATGTCTTTTGGTCTTTGTGACCATGGATTGACACATGGAGTCCCTAGAGCCATTGCATTTGTTCTTTTCCCTTGGCACATGGATCCATTGTTTTTATTGCATGTGCTCTCTACTAAAACGACATTGATCCACATGACCACACACACTCTAGTGGAGTTTGTGATGCAACTTCTTCCACACTGGTGCAACATCCAATGTGGAATCAGCTTCCCTATGTCTTTTTGGTCTCTATGACCATGGATGGACACATGGAGTCCCTAGAGTCATTGCATTTGTTCTTTTCCCATGACACATGGATCCACTCGTTTCATTGCATGTGCTCTCTTCCAAAAACACATTGATCTACATGACCACACACACTCTAGTGGATTCTGTGATGCAACTTCTGCCACACTGGTGGAACATGCAATGTGGAAGCTTCTCCTCTATGTGTTTTGATCTATGTGACCATGGCTTGACACATGGAGTTCCTAGAGTCATTGCATTTGTTCTTTTCTCATGACACATGGATCCAATAGTGTCATTTCATGTGCTCTTTGCCAAAACCACATTGATCCACATGACCACACACACTCTAATGGATTCTATGATACAACTTCTACCACACTGGTGCAACATGCAATGTGGAAGCTGCTTCCCTATGTGTTTTTGGTCTCTGTGACCATGGATTGACACATGGAGTCCCTACAGTCATTGCATTTGTTCTTTTACCATGACACATGTATCCACTGGTGTCATTGCATGTGCTCTTTTCTAAAACCACATTGATGCACATGACCACACACAATCTAGTGGATTCTGTGATGCAACTTCTGCCACGCTGGTGCAACATGTAGTGTGGAAGCTGCTTCCCTCTTTGTTTTTGGTCTTTGTGACCATGGCTTGACACATGGAGTCCCTAGAGTCATTGCATTTGTTCTTTTCCCATGGCACATGGATCCACTGGTGTCATTGCATGTCATCTCTACTAAAACCAGATTGATCAACATGACCACACACACTCAAGTGGAGTGTGTGATGCAACTTCTACCACATGGTGCAACATGCAATGTGGAAGCTGCTTCCCTATGTGATTTTGGTCTTTGTGGCCATGGCTTGACACATGGAGTCCCTAGAGTCATTGCATTTGTTCTTTTCCCATGACACATGGATCCACTCGTTTCATTGCATGTGCTCTCTTCCAAAAACACATTGATCCACTTGACCACACAGAATCTAATGGATTATGTGATGCAACTTCTTCCACACTCATGGAATATGCAATGTGGAAGCTGCTTCCCTATGTGTTTTTGGTCTCTTTGACCATGCCTTAGAGTCATTGCATTTGTTCTTTTCTCATGACACATGGATCTAGACATGTTATTGCATGTGCTCTCTTCCAAAACCACATTGATCCACATGACCACACACACTCCAGTGGATTATGTGATGCATTTTCTGCCACACTGGTGCAACATGCAATGTGGAAGCTGCTTCCCTATGTGTTTTTGGTCTCTGTGACCATGGATTTACACATGGAGTACCTAGAGTCATTGCATTTGTTCTTTTACCATGACACATGGATCCACTGGTGTCATTGCATGTGCTCTATTACAAAACCACATTGATGCACAAGACTAAATACACTCAAGTGGATTCTGTGATGCAACTTCTGCCACACTAGTGCAACATGCAATGTGGAAGCTGCTTCCCTATGTGTTTTTGGTCTCTGTGACCATGGCTTGACACATGGAGTCCTTAGAGTCGTTGCATTTGTTCTTTTCCCATGACACATGGATCCACTAGTGTCATTGCATGTGCTCTCTTCCAAAAACACATTGATCCACATGACGACACACACTCTAGTGGATTCTGTGATGCATGTTCTGCCACAGTAGTGCAATATGCAATGTGGCAGTTGCTTCCCTATTTTTTTGGTCTCTCTGACCATGGCTTGGCACATGGAGTCCCTAGAGTCATTGCATTTGTCCTTTTCCCATGACACATGGATCCACCAGTGTCATTGCATGTGCTCTCTTCCAAAACCATATTGATCCACATGAACACACACACTCTAGTTGATTCTATGATGCAACTTCTACCACACTGGTGCAACATGCAATGTGGAAGTTGCTTACCTATGTGTTTTTGGTTTGTGTGACCATGGCTTGATACGTGGATTCCCTAGAGTCATGGAACTTGTTCTTTTCCCATGACACATCGATCCACTGGTGTCATTGCAATTCCTCTCTTCCAAAACCACATTGATGCACATCCTACACCCACTCCAGTGGATTCTGTGATGCAACTTCTGCCACACTGGTGCAACATGCAATATGGAAGCTACTTCTTTATGTGTTTTCGGTCTCTATGACCATTGCTTGACACGTGGATTCCCTAGAGTCATTGCATGTGTTCTTTTCCCATGACACATGGATCCACTGGTGTCATTGCATGTGCTCGCTTCCAAAACCACATTGATCCACATGACCACACACACTCTAATGGATTCTGTGATGCAACTTCGGCCACACTAGTGCAACATGCAACGTGGAAGCTGCTTCCTTATGTGTTTTTGGTCTCTATGAGCATGTCTTGACACATGGAGTCCCTAAAGTTATTGCATTTGTTCTTTTCCCATGAGACATGGATCCACTAGTGTCATTGCATGTGCTCTCTTCCAAAAACACATTGATCCACATGACGATACACACTCTAGTGGACTCTGTGATGCAACTTCTTCCACAGTAGTGCAATATGCAATGTGGAAGCTGCTTCCCTATGTGTTTTTGGTTTCTATGAACATGGCTTGACACATGGAGTACCTAGAGTCATTGCATTTGTCCTCTTCCCATGACACATGGATCCACTAGTGTCATTGCATGTGCTCTCTTCCAAAACCACATTGATCCACAAGTCCACAGACACTCCAGTGGATTCTATGATGCAAATTCTACAACACTAGTGCAACATGCAATGTGGAAGTTGATTCCCTATGTGTTTTTGGTCTGTGTGACAATAACTTGACACATGGAGTCCCTAGAGTCATTGCATTTGTTCTTTTCCCATGACACATGGATCCACTAGTGTTATTGCATGTGCTCTCTTCCAAAACCAAATTGATGCACATGACCACACACACTCTAATGGATTATGTGATGCAACTTCTGCCACACCGGTGCAACATGCAACGTGGAAGCTGCTTCCCTATGTGTTTTTGGTCTCTGTGACCATGGCTTGACACATGGAATCCCAAGAGTCATTGCATTTGTTCTTTTCCCATGACACATGGATCCACTAGTGTCATTGCATGTTCTCTCTTCCAAAACCACATTGATCCACATGACCACACACACTCCAATCAATTATGTGATGCAAATTTTGCCACACCGGTGCAACATGCAATGTGGAAGCTACTTCCCTAAGTGATTTTGGTCTATTTGACCATGGCTTGACACATGGAGTACCCAGAGTCATTGCATTTGTCCTTTTCCCATGACACATGGATCCACCGTATCATTGCATGTGCTCTCTTCCAAAACCACATTGATCTACATGACCACACACAATCTAATGGATTCTGTGATGCAACTTCTGCCACACTGGTGCAACATGCAACGTGGAAGCTGCTTCCCTATGTTTTTTTGTCTTTGTGACCATAGCTTGACACATGGAGTCCCTAGAGTCATTGCATTTGTTCTTTTCCCATGACACATGGATCCACTAGTGCCATTGCATGTGCTCTCTTCCAAAACCACATTGAGCCACATGACCAAAAACACTCCAATCGATTCTGTGATGCAATTTCTGCCACACCGGCACAACATGCAATGTGGAAGCTGCTTCCCTATGTGTTTTTGCTCTCTGTGACCATGGCTTGACACATGGAGTCCCTAGAGTCATTGCATTTGTTCTTTTCCAATAACACATCGATCCACTAGTGTCATTGGATGTGCTCTCTTCCAAAACCACATTGATCCACATGACCACACACACTCTAGTGGATTCTGTGATGCAACTTCGCCACACTAGTTCAACATGCAACGTGGAAGCTGCTTCCCTTTGTGTTTTTGGTCTCTGTGACCATGGCTTGACACATGGAGTCCCTAGAGTCATTGCATTTTTTCTTTTCCCATGACACATGGATCCACATGTGTCATTACATGTGCTCTATTCCAAAACCACATTGACCTGCATGACCACATATACTCCAATTGATTCTGTGATCCAACTTCTACCACACTAGTGCAACATGCAATGTGGAAGCTTCTTCCCTATGTGTTTTTGGTCTTGATGACCATGGCTTGACACATGGATTCCTTAGTGTCATTGCATTTGTTCTTTTCCAATGACACATGGATCCACTAGTGTCATTACATGTGCTCTCTTCCAAAACCACATTGATCCTCATGACCACACACACTCTAGTGGATTCTGTGATGCAACTTCTACCACACTGGTGCAACATGCAACGTGGAAGCTGCTTCCCTATGTGTTTTTGGTCTCTGTGACCATGGCTTGACACATGGAGTCCCTAGAGTCATTGCATTTTTTATTTTCCCATAACACATGGATCCACATGTGTGATTGCATGTGCTCTCTTGCAAAACCACATTGATCCACATGACCACACACACACTCCAACCCATTCTGTGATGCAACTTCTACCACACTGGTGCAACATGCAATGAGGAAACTGCTTCCCTATGTGTTTTTCGTCTCTATGACCATGGATTGACACATTTAGTCCCTAGAGTCATTGCATTTGTTCTTTTCCCATGGCACATGGATCCACTGGTGTCATTGCATGTCATCTCTACTAAAACCAGATTGATCCACATGACCACACACACTCTAGTGGAGTCTGTGATGCAATTTTTACCACACTGGTGCAACATGCAATGTGGAAGCGGCTTCCCTATGTGATTTTGGTCTCTGTGACCATGGCTTGAAAAATGGAGTCCCTAGAGTCATTGCATTTGTTCTTTTCCCATGACACATGGATCCACTCGTTTCATTGCACGTGCTCTCTTCCAAAAACACATTGATCCACCTGACCACACACAATCCAATGCATTATGTGATGCAACTTCTGCCACACTCATGGAACATGCAATGTGGAAGCTGCTTCCCTCTGTGACCATGCCATAGAGTCATTGCATTTATTCTTTTCTCATGACACATGGATCCACTCATGTTATTGCATGTGCTCTCTTGCAAAACCACATTGATCCACATGACCACACACACTCCAGTGGATTATGTGATGCATTTTCTGCCACACTGGTGCAACATGCAATGTGGAAGCTGCTTTCCTATGTGTTTTTGGTCTCTGTGACCATGGATTTACACATGGAGTACCTAAAGTAATTGCATTTGTTCTTTTCCCATGAAACATGGATCCACTGGTGTCATTTCATGTGCTCTATTCCAAAACTACATTGATGCACATGACTACACACACTCGAGTGGATTCTGTGATGCAACTTCTGTCACTCTAGTGCAACATCCAATGTGGAACCTGCTTCCCTATGTGTTTTTGGCCTCTGTGACCATGGCTTGACACATGGAGTCCCTAGAGTCATTGAAATTGTTCCTTTCCCATGACACATGGATCCACTCGTGTCATTTCATGTGCTCTCTTCCAAAAAACACATTGATCCACATGACGACACACACTCTAGTGGATTCTGTGATGCCACTTCTACCACACTAGTGCAATATGCAATGTAGCAGTTGCTTCCCTATTTTTTTGGTCTCTCTAACCATGGCTTGACACATGGTGTCCCTAGAGTCATTGAATTTCTCCTTTTCCTATGACACATGGATCCACCAGTGTCATTGCGTGTGCTCTCTTCCAAAACCACATTGATCCACATGACCACACACACTCTAGTGGATTCTATAATGTAACTTCGACCACACTAGTGCAATATGCAATGTGGAAGTTGCTTCCCTATGTTTTTTGGTTTGTGTGACCATGGCTTGACAAATGGAGTCCCTAGAGTCATTGCACTTGTTATTTTCCCATGACACATGGATCCAATGGTGGCATTGCATGTGCTCTCTTCCAAAACCACATTGATGCACATCCCACACACACTCCGGTGGATTCTGTGATGCAACTTCTGCCACACTAGTGCAACATGCGATGTGGAAGCTGCTTCTTTATGTGTTTTTGGTCTTTGTGACCATTGCTTGACACGTAGATTCCCTAGAGTCATTTCATGTGTTCTTTTCCCATGACACATGGATCCACTGGTGTCATTGCATGTGCTCTCTTCCAAAACCACATTGATCCACATGACCACACACACTCTAATGGATTCTGTGATGCAACTTTGGCCACACTAGTGCAACATGCAACGTGGAAGTTGCTTCCCTATGTGTTTTTGGTCTCTATGACCATGGCTTGACACATGGAGTCCCTAGAGTCATTGCATTTGTTCTTTTCCCATGAGACATGGATCCACTAGTGTCATTGCATGTGCTCTCTTCCAAAAACACATTGATCCACATGACGACACACACTCTAGTGGATTCTGTGATGCAACTTCTGCCACACTATTACAATATGCAATGTGGAAGCTACTTCCCTATGTGTTTTCGGTCTCTATGACTATGGCTTGACACGTGGAGTACCTAGAGTCATTGCATTTGTTCGTTTCCCATTCACATGGATCCACTAGTGTCATTGCATGTGCTCTATTCCAAAACCACATTGATCCACATGACCACACACACTCTAATGGATTCTGTGATGCAACTTTGGCCACACTAGTGCAACATGCAACGTGGAAGCTGCTTCCCTATGTGTTTTTGGTCTCTATGACCATGGCTTGACACATGGAGTCCCTAGAGTCATTGCATTTGTTCTTTTCCCATGAGACATGGATCCACTAGTGTCATTGCATGTGCTCTCTTCCAAAAACACACTGATCCACATGATGACACACACTCTAGTGGACTATGTGATGCAACTTCTACCACAGTAGTGCAATATACAATGTGGAAGCTACTTCCCTATGTTTTTTTGGTCTCTATGACCATGGCTTGACACATGGAGTACCTAGAGTCTTTGCATTTGTCCTTTACCCATGACACATGGATCCACCAGTGTCATTGCATGTGCTCTCTTCCAAAACCACATTGATCCACATGACCACAGACACTCCAGTGGACTCTATGATGCAAATTCTACCACACTAGTGTAACATGCAATGTGGAAGTTGCTTCCCTATGTGTTTTTGGTCTATGTGACCATGGCTTGACACATAGAGTCCCTAAAGTAATTGTACTTGTTCATTTCCCATGACACATGGATCCACTGGTGTCATTGCATGTGCTCTCTTCCAAAACCACATCGATGCACATCCCACACACACTCTAGTGGATTCTGTGATGCAACTTCTTCCATACAGGTGCAACATGCAATGTGGAAGCTTCTTTCCTATGTGTTTTTGGTCTCTATGACCATGGCTTGACACATGGAGTCCCTAGAGTCATTGCGTTTGTTATTTTCCCATGACACATGGATCCATTGGTGTCATTGCATGTGCTCTCTTCCAAAACCACATTGATCCACATAACTGCACACACTAATGGACTCTGTGATGCAACTTCTGCCACATTAGTGCAACATGCAATGTGGAAGCTGCTTCCCTGTGTGTTTTTGGTCTTTGTGACCATGGCTTGACACATGGAGTCCCTGGAGTCATTGCATTTGTTCTTTTCCCATGACACATGGATCTACTGGTGTCATTGCTTGTGCCCTAGTCCAAAACCACATTGATCCACATGACCACACACACTCTAATGGATTTTGTGATGCAACTTCTGCCACACCGGTGCAACATGCAATGTGGAAGCTGCTTCCCTATGTGTTTTTGGTCTCTTTGACCATGGCTTGACACATGGAATCCCGAGAGTCATTGCATTTGTTCTTTTCCCATGACACATCGACCACTAGTGTCATTGCATGTGCTCTCTTCCAAAACCACATTGATCCAGATGACCACACACACTCCAATCGATTTTGTGATGCAACTTTTGCCATACTGGTGCAACATGCAATGTGGAAGCTGCTTCCCTATGTGTTTTTGGTCTCTGTGACCATGGCTTGACACATGGAGTCGCTAGAGTCATTGCACTTGTTCTTTTCCCATGACACATGGATTCACTGGTGTCATTGCATGTGCTCTCTTCCAAAACCACATTGATGCACATCCCACACACACTCCAGTGGATTCTGTGATGCAACTTCTACCACACTAGTGCAACATGCAATGTGGAAGCTTCTTTCCTATGTGTTTTTGGTCTCTGTGACCATGGCTTGACACTTGGAGTCCCTAGAGTCATTGCATTTGTTCTTTTCCCATGACACATGGATCCACTGGTGACATTGCATGTGCTCTCTTCCAAAACCACATTGATGCACATCCCACACACACTCCAGTGGATTCTGTGATGCAACTTCTACCACACTCGTGCAACATGCAATTTGGAAGCTTTTTCCCTATGTGTTTTTGGTCTCTATGACCATGGCTTGACACATGGTGTCCCTAGAGTCATTGCATTTGTTCTTTTCCCATGACACATGGATCCACTGGTGTCATTGCATGTGCTATCTTCCAAAACCACATGATTCACATGACCACACACACTCTAATGGATTCTGTGATGCAACTTCTGCCATAACGGTGCAACATGCAACGTGGAAGCTACTTCCCTATGTGTTTTTGGTCTTTGTGACCATGACTTGACACATGGAATTTCTAGAGTCATTGCATTTGTTCTTTTCCAATGACACATGCATCCACTAGTGTCATTGCATGTGCTCTCTTCCAAAACCACATTGAGCCACATGACCACGAACACTCTAATCGATTCTGTGATGCAATTTCTACCACACCGGTGCAACATGCAATGTGGAAGCTGCTTCCCGATGTGTTTTTGGTCTCTGTGACCATGGCTTGACACATGGAGTCCCTAGAGTCATTGCATTTGTTCTTTTCCCATAACACATCGATCCACTGGTGTCATTGGATTTGGTCTCTTCCAAAACCACATTGATCCACATGACCACACACACTCTATTGGATTCTGTGATGCAACTTCGCCACACTAGTGCAACATGCAATGTGGAAGCTGCTTCCCTTTGTGTTTTTGGTCTCTGTGACCATGGGTTGACACATGGAGTCCCTAGAGTAATTGCATTTGTTATTTTCCCATCACACATGGATCCACATGTGTCATTGTATGTTCTCTATTCCAAACCCACATTGATCCACATGACCACACATACTCCAATCAATTCTGTGATGCAACTTCTACCACACTAGTGCAACATGCAATGTGGAAGCTGCTTCCCCATGTGTTTTTGGTCTCTGTGACCATGGCTTGAAAAATGGATTCCCTAGTGTCATTGCATTTGTTCTTTTCCAATGACACATGGATCCACTGGTGTCATTGCATGTGCTCTCTTCCAAAACCACATTGATCCTCATGACCACACACACTCTAGTGGATTCAGTGATGCAACTTCTACCACACTGGTGCAAAATTCAACATGAAGCTGCTTCCCTATGTGTTTTGGTCTCTATGACCATTACATGACACGTGGATTCCCTGGAGTCATTGCATTTGTTATTTTCCCCTGACACATGGATCCACGGGTGTCGTTGCATGTGCTCTCTTCCAAAACCACATTGATCCACATGACCACCCACACTCTAATGAATTCTGTGATGCAACTTCGGCTACACTAGTGCAACATGCAACATGGAAGCTGCTTCCCTATGTGTTTTTGGTCTCTATGACCATGGCTTGACACATGGAGTCCCTAGAGTCATTGCATTTGTCCTTTTCCCATGAGACATGGATCCACTAGTGTCATTGCATGTGCTCTCTTCCAAAAACACATTGATCCACATGACGACACACACTCTAGTGGATTCTGTGATGCAACTTCTGCCACGCTAGTGCAATATGCAATGTGCAAGCTGCTTCCCTATGTGTTTTTGGTCTCTATGACCATGGCTTGACACATGGAGTACCTAGAGTCTTTGCATTTGTCCTTTACCCATGACACATGGATCCACTAGTGTCATTGCATGTGCTCTCTTCCAAAACCACATTGATCCACATGACCACAGACACTCCAGTGGACTCTATGATGCAAATTGTACCACACTAGTGTAACATGCAATGTGGAAGTTGCTTCCCTACGTGTTTTTGGTCTATGTGACCATGGCTTGACACATAGAGTCCCTAAAGTAATTGTACTTGTTCCTTTCCCATGACACATGGATCCACTGTTGTCATTGCATGTGCTCTCTTCCAAAACCACATCGATGCACATCCCACACACACTACAGTGGATTCTGTGATGCAACTTCTGCCACACTGGTGCAACATGCAATGTGGAAGGTTCTTTCCTATATGTTTTTGGTCTCTGTGACCATGGCTTGACACATGGAGTCCCTAGAGTCATTGCATTTGTTATTTTCCCATGACACATGGATCCATTGGTGTCATTGCATGTGCTCTCTTCCAAAACCACATTGATCCACATAACCGCACACACTCTAATGGATTCTGTGATGCAACTTCTGCCACATTAGTGCAACATGCAATGTGGAAGCTGCTTCCCTGTGTGTTTTTGGTCTTTGTGACCATGGCTTGACACATGGAGTCCCTGGAGTATTGCATTTGTTCTTTTCCCATGACACATGGATCCACTAGTGTCATTCCATGTGCTCTCTTCCAAACCCACATTGAGTCACATGACCACACACACTCCAATCGATTCTGTGATGCAACTTCTGCCACACCGGTGCAACATGCAATGTGGAAGCTGCTTTCCTATGTGATTTTGGTCTCTATGACCATGGCTTGACACATGGAGTACCTAGAGTCATTGCATTTGTTATTTTCCCATGGCACATGGATCCACTCGTTTCATTGTAGGTGCTCTCATCCGAAAACACATTGATCCATGTGACCACACACACTCTAGTGGATTCTGTGATGCAACTTCTGGCACACTCATGGAACATGCAATGTCGAAGCTGCTTCCCTATGTGTTTTTGGTCTCTGTTACCATGGATTGACACATGGAGTCCCTAGAGTTATTGCATTTGTTCTTTTCCCATCGCACATGGATCCACCAGTGTCATTGCATGTGCTCTCTTTGAAAACCACATTGATCCACATGACCACACACACTCTAGTGGATTCTATGATGCAACTTCTACCACACTAGTGCAACATGTAACGTGGAAGCTGCTTTCCCATTTGTTTTTGGTCTCTGTGACCATGGCTTAACACATGGAGTCCCTAGAGTCATTGCATTTGTTCTTTTACCATGACACATGGATCCACTCGTGTCATTGCATGTGCTCTCTTCCAAAACCACATTGATCCACATGACCACACACACTCTAATGGATTCTATGATGCAACTTCTGCCACACTAGTGCAACATGCAATGTGGAAGCTGCTTCACCATTTGTTCTTGGTCTCTGTGACCATGCCTTAACACATGGAGTCCCTAGAGCATTGCATTTGTTCTTTTACCATGACACATGGATCCACTGGTTTCATCGCATGTGCTCTCTTTCAAAAGCATATTGATCCACTGTGGCTCCCCGCAAAACCCACTACTAGAAAATCGCTGTGTTTTTTTGTGCATTGCATCATCATGACCACATGCTCATGTCATCATGCTACATTACATTTGACCATCGTCATCATCTTGCATGGTTTTGTTAAAACTATTTTCGAAAAGTCTGTTTTTGTTTTCCAAATATTCCCGTCTTTATTCAAATACAAAACCCGGGACTCCGGAATATTTTGTTTCGTCTACCAATGATTTTCAAAAAGCCCCGTTTTAAATAGTACAAATTTTATTTTATTTTTAGGAGGCAGCTGAACCAGGCCGATTTGACCCAGCCGGCCACCCCCAATAAAACCAGCCTAAATCCTAAATCCTTTTCTACCCAACCTATCCTACCCAGCCCCCCTCCACCTCACCCCCTCCACTCCCACGCCGCCACATCAGCCTCCTGGCCCACTCCCCTCTACCGGCCACCAACCCTTCCCTCTCTCCCTGGCCACCTGGCCACCTGCACGCCACCCCACGCGGGAGAGCCCACCCTGCCGACAGGTTCCTGCCACTGGGCCCCTCCCACCTCGGTTCTCCCTCCCCCGCGGGCCACTTTCCCCGCTCCTCCTCTCTGCCCCCCGCGTTTTCCTCCCTCTGCCGCAGCTTCCCATCACTGATGCCGGCCTCCTCCTTCCTAGTCTTGCCCCGCCCTGGCGCTCGAGCTCGGCCGCCTCCTTCCCCTTCGCCGACCGAGCTCCGCCGTTCCCGGTCCACCGCGCGCCTCCGCCGCTCGCCTCTGTTCCGGCCGTCGCCAAGGCCCGGGGCTTCCTCGACCTTGTCATCGTCGCCTCGGCACGTGGTCGCCCTCGCCCTCTCCTTCCGGGAGCTCGCCGACTCCCTCTACCGTGCCGCCCTTCGTCGCTAGACCCCGCCTCCTCCTCGCCGGATTCCAAGCGCCGCCGCCACTAGATCCGTTCGGCGTCCCTGTAGCGAGTCCGCCGCTGGCCGGCGCGGCCCACTTCCCCAAGTTCTCTGCCGCCGACGGCCTAGTCTTCGCCACCGGCCGAGCTCCTCCCGGCCGGCGGGCCTTCCCCTGACGCGCTGCTCGTCGAGCTAGGCCACCATCTCCGCCCACCCGTGTCGCTCGCTGCTCCCAGCATGCGTTGCTGCTTCCTACTTCCGTCGCGCGACCAGGTTGTAGCACGGTCAGGGGCTATTCGGTCATATGGTTGTAAGGGCGTGTTTTCGCCTTGCGACCCGTGTTCTGGTAGAAAACCACACATATTCGTTTCCCCAAGTTGGCTTGCAGGGTTTGGCTCCGTGACACCAAGATCTTCCCCGGTACCGAGTATGCGAGAGATTCAGAGCACCAAGGACGACACATGAAGATGTACCCGGACGATGCACCGAGGCGGTCTGCTACCCAACCACAAGGACATCGCGTCACCGCCAAGAACTTCCGAAGTAACTCGGCAAGGATTTGTCAAGAGCTCCATCATGAGACACCAAGATCTACCTTCCGGATCCGACGACCCGACCCAAGATCCGAAGCGCCAAGCCCTTTATCACGGAACACCGACCTCTTCCCCTGGCTCTGAAGACCGATCTCGGCATGCTCGAACCCCGTCGAACACCAAGACCCTGGAGACCCGATCCCGGAGTCCGAAGCCGAGACCGATCCCTCGAGACCCTAAGATCTTCGACCCCTTATGTGTGACCCCTTTCTGCGCCCCTATTTTATAAATGAAATACAAACTTGTTGCATATTAAATTGTTCATACTCGCATACATATTGTGGTTGTTGGGGGTATTTAGGCGATTCACCTAAATTAAATATGGAGTCCATCTGCGGGATATCGTTGTCTTATTCCGGACTCCATTTAAATTGGTGTAGCAAACCGATGCCATGTTTCGCCCTGTTAATCCAACACTTAATTTGCGGGGTAGATAAATAACTCGAACCTATTAATTAATTGTCGGGACCTTGGTTCCGCTTAATATTGCCTAATTGCACCGCATCTGCATCATATCATAATCATGCCGGATCTTTTGCCATAGTATTAAATATTGCATCCGGTGTTTCTTCTAGTGTTTGCTTCTTCGCGGATTAGGCCGATGAGTTGATGCGAGTATCGTCAAGCTCTCCGGATATGAACCTTCGGCAGTGTTTCCCAGGCGAGCATCTCTTCCCCTTCTACCTATTTTGCATTTATAGTCTTTATTTCTTCCTATTGATCTATTGCTATCCGTGTCGCGATGCTTTAGTTTCCGTGCACCAGTTATATCCCGTGCAGCCTCTATGTTGCCATGGACACCTCGTATTACCCGTGTTTGGTAGATAGCTGGCCTTGCGAGTCGTAGTTGCTTGCTCAGGAGCGTGTTGTCAAGTACCACGGTTGTTGGAATGCTGGCAGATGTTACTGGTGGAGATGATCATGTCTTTAAACACAACCATTAAAAATGCTAGATATAACTAATGCAGAGGCATCGGTGGGCAATAGATGTTATTTGGTTCTTCCACGCCCACTTGTGTCCTGTAGGACCCCGAGTACTTGATACATGTTCCTTGATTTTTCGCACTATCCACATCCGGGAGGCCTTATGGACCCCCCCTGAGCTAGAGCTTGATTCATTTCTATTTCTTGGGGCCACAAACTAGTTTGGGGTTTTATTACTATCATGTACTTATGCCATGCTTTACTGCTTTATTTACGATTGTGCGTGGAGCACCTGTACTGTTTAGGATCATGACACGTTTTTGCTGTATCGACAAGCCCAGTCACACTTTCGGGTTCCCAGTCATTTACAGCCGTCCACACAAACCCTGGGTCCGTTCCGGAGCCGGCCGACTTCGTTGCGGGTAGCTTAGTGGGGTGGCCCCCTGAAATATTTCTGAATCCTGTGATCTCTTTGTCGTGAATGCCTCGTTGGGTTTTGAGTTGGTTTTTCCGAGGTTGATCGAGTGTGTGTTGCTATTTGTGCACCCCTGCAGGGTAAAACTTTCTGAAAGCCGTGTCCGCGGTTATGGACGACTTGGAGCATAGTATCTCGATCATAGACAAGCATAACTAAAGTAGTGCTATAAATTTGACTTAATACTAGTAAGCAGACGCAACTATAATGGAATGGATAATAAAAATGCCAACCACTGGTGGATCTGTGGTGATCTGTGTCATACTATACCTGCCTAGTAAGTATTGCAACTCTAATGGAATGTGATAAAAGTGCCAACAACTGTTGGGTTTTGGGATTCCTCAGGACAATTATATCTGACTAGTAAATGTTCCAACTACAACGGAATGGTTATTAAAACTGCCCACTACTTATGCTATCAGGATGACTCATGCTATCAATATCTGATTAGTAATTGTTGCAACTATAATGGAATGAGTAAAATTGCCAACTGTGTGAGTTCCTTGGTCCGAATTCCTCGTTTGGTCTCGAGGGGGAAATACCAGGATGGGTTTGTTTGGTGTTAGCTTCAGGTTGGATCCGAATAGGTCTTTCTTATCCCTCTCTGATAACCGCCAGTTGTATCGAGTCTCGATAGGTTGTTTAGTGCCGCTGCGCTGCCGCTTCAGCCCACCATACCTATGTAGGCGAGAGCCGCCGAATTCTAGCCTCGCCATGTACTGGCCTCAGTACTGACGCTCCACTTTTTCCTTTGCCCTTTGTCGGCACCCCTTTTGTTTTAGCAGGTTGCGATCGACGCTGTTAGCAGGGTTACCCTTCCAGCTTGGCCTGGGCAGGGTTATGGACGCCATTGGTTATTCTTCAGGGCTCTTAGTCCCATTTGCATCTTGTCCGTAGTCGGACGTTGTATCGTTTTCCAGGTGATTTGGATCTTTGTAATGTATATCTGTATTCTTGACTCTTGGAGTCGTGTTGTATATATATATCTGTTCTGTGGGTCCCATCGAGGACTGTTGTGTAATGGTATTACTTTGTTTTCCACCTGCACGAAAGTGCCTGGTGGGCGTCCTTGAATCGTTTCTATGCGGGTTTGGTGGAAAGGGCTAAAACTTGCATAGGACCGATTTGAGGGTGTTACATTCACATGACCACATACACTCTAGTGGATTCTGTGATGAAACTTCTGCCACACTAGTGCAAAATGCAACGTGGAAGCTGCTTCCCTATGTGTTTTTGGTCTTTGTGACCATTGCTTGACACATGGAGTCCCTAGAGTCATTGCATTTGTTCTTTTCCATGACACATTTATCCACTAGTGTCATTGCATGTGCTCTCTTCCAAAACCACATTGATCCACATAACCACACATAGTCTAGTGGATTCTGTGATGCAACTTCTGCCACACTTGTGCAACATGTAATGTGGAAGCTACTTCCCTATGTGTTTCTGGTCTCTATGACCATGGCTTGACAAATGGAGTGCCTAGACTCATTGCATTTATTCTTTTCTTATGACACATGGATCCACTGGTGTCATTGCATGTGCTCTCTTCCAAAACCACATTGATCCACATGACCACACACACTCTAGTGGATTATGTGATGCAACTTCTGCCACACTAGTACAACATGCAATGTAGAAGCTGCTTCCCTATGTTTTTTTGGTCTCTGTGACCATGGATTGACACATGGAGTCCCTAGAGTCATTGCATTTGTTCTTTTCCCATGACACATGGATCCACATGTGTCATTGCATGTGCTCTCTTCCTAACGTGTGCATACCCTATAGGTACTCAAGTTTGGCATATACGGCCCAGATATGACAGAAGCCCATGGCGCTACCAGGGCCCAATCCAGGATTCGGGTGACCCACGGAGACTCCGACTGCTTGCGGCACAAGACAATATCAAAGATAGAAAGTTTAAAGGGACAAACCCTAACTTGTAACTGACTCGGCCTACTACCAAGACCTAGCCTATCTATATAAAGGCTAGGAGGGGGCAGCGAGGAGGACAATCACAACCCTAGTTTCCACAACCATCGCCAGATTGCATCTGCGCACCCCTATAACTTTGACTCCCTCGATTATTCCAAGAGGAGACAAGAAGGAGTAGGGACCTCTACGAGGCCTGAACCTGGGTAAACCTTGCGTCCCTGGGTGCTTGTTTGCTAGCCGATTGATACCTCCAGTGCTCCCTCCTTCTCCAAAACCCAAGTCCATAAAAATGGGCACCGGTGAGTTAATCCCTCATCAATTGGCGCCGTCTGTGGGAACTGGGAGTGCTGATGTCGTGGCTTCTTCGGCCCCGACAACCGCGATCTATAACTCTGCAACAGCGGAGATTTGCCAGCTCTTCGGTGCTTTTGACTTCACCGTCCACACGCCGGCCACTCGCCCGGCCTTCGAGTCCGTGGGCGATGGGATCGACCTAGCGATCGAGAGCTTACGCTTCCATGTTGGTCAGTTGGGCACACTTCGCCTCCCTAACCTACCGACGGTCCCCGTGATTGCTCCAGCATCGTGGTTTCCACCACCAATCGGCACCCTGAGAGAGCTCAACGCCCTGACAATAGTTGGGGGCACGGACAACGACAACAGTCGCGGATCTGATCTGGTGACCTGGCCATAGAGGATGGAGCCTACGACTCTGGATCTGAAAGTTGTGGGAGCAATAGCTTCCCAAATCACGTCATGTGCACCGTCATCAACGCTGGTGACACCGGTGTCAATCACGACAACACTGGTACTGGGCCAACCAACGGCGAAAACGGTGACCCCGCCAACGGCGCGCCCACCAACAATGGGACAGAAGGGAACCCGAACCTCATGGCGAATGAGCGCACCGAAGAGCGCATGCTGATCAAGCTCAATGACAATGAGTGGGCTTACTGTCGAGAAGCTCTGTGGGGCAATCCCCTACCCCCAAACTCATCACAAGACATGCTGATGGGTTACCATTGGTTGCTCAAAGAGGAGTACAAGAGCCAGCAACAAGTAATCACGCAACTCGATGCGCGAAGAAAGGCGGCGGACGAGTCGAGTTTTCGTCAGGCTCAACTCTCCATGGGAGGATCCTCCTCCAAGGGCAACGACTACGTGGCCAACAAAAGGTGCTCTCGACTAGCCCACCTCACCGACAAGGAGCGAGAAGAGATTGCGCGAGTCCTTGACTTCTCGTCCATGATGGTGGATACACGGGGCAACGTGCTCCCAATGACGCCGCAAGCAGCAGTGACTGCGGCCACCATGTACCTCCTCAACAACTAGCCTCCGGCTGGGGATCCGCGAGCCGCCATGCACCAATCTATGATCACAGGCTTGGGATTAGTCGAGGCCGCCCTCATCATGGATCCAACACTAGAGCCAAAAAAGAGCAAAGCTTTGGCCAAACGCTATGCCTTTCCCTCGTCCAGTGATGATAGCCACGACTTGTCTCGACGTCATCGTTCACTGCGACATGACCACGACTACGGCGTGTGTGATGACATCACGCAGCGCAAGGTCGACAAGATGCGCGTGAGGTGTGCTCGGTCGACTGACTCGGAAGATGACGAGGTGGAACTCTGTGGCGCTATATGCTTCAGCAGAGCCATCAGGCAGAAGCGAATGCCTAAAGGGTTCAAGATCCCATTGGAGAACCCAAAATTTGATGGCCTACAGGACCCGAAGATTTGGCTGGAAGATCACATCTCCTCTGTCAGGCTACATGGCGGAAGCCAGAGCACGACCATGCAATGCCTACAGCTACAGATGCAAGGCGCCGCCCGCGCATGGCTCAACAATCTCTCGCGCAGATCAATTCGCAGCTAGGAAGAGCTGGTCTACAGCTTCGTGCGCAACTTCAAGGGCACTTACAAAAGGCCCGCATCAATCGAAGAGCTAAGAGGCTGTCATCAGAGATCTGGCGAGTCGCTGCGCTCGTACATCCAGAGATGGTCCATCATCAAGAACTCTGCAGAAGATATCTGCGAGGATCACACAATCGACGCGTTTAACAGCGGTGTTCGTCGCAGAGAGCTCAGGGAGGAGCTGGGCTGCTCGAAGCCCAAAACAATTGACCACATGATGGAGACCGCGAATCGGTGGGCTGATGGAGATGACTTGGTGAAGAACCATGCCTACTACGATGATGACAACGACCTCGGGCGCAGACATGATCGCCGAGGGAAACGTCGAATGCGCGTCTACGAGGACCGCGAAGAGGTCAACATGGTCACAGCCGGCTACACTGACAAACACGACGACAACCGCAACAACGGATACCGCAGCGGTGGATACCGCGACAGCAGGAAAACCACACAAGTGTGGTAGTGGCGCACTCGCGACGAAGCACCTGGACTATCCATCCAGAACAAATTGTCCAGACCGTGCAATGTACACTTCGACATCGACAAGCACGGTGGCAAGAAGAAGTCCAGCCGCCTTCTCAAGGACTACCGCGAGTTCCTCAAGCTCCACGAAGGCCTGGCCCAGATGAATCATGACACGATTAACCAAGGCTATGGGGCTGCCCCGGGCGCCGTGGCTCATGGAGCACCACCACCACCACCTGGGCCACCACCACCTGTGGCTGCGCTAGTCCAGAAGCATGGAGGTGAGACATAATCGCGAGCTGTGGGCAACATGGGGATGATCCAAAAAAAGGGCGCCCCTCAAATCGAGTACAGAAGGCAATCACTCGCCAAGTCAACTTGGCGATAAACAGTCCGACCTCCACCACTGAGTACCTCAGTGGAAGCGAGTCCTGCATCACCTTCGACAAGCACGACCATCCATGCCAAGTACCTCGCCCAGGACATTGTCCCCTCGTACTCGAGGCACAGATTGGGGGCTTCGACATGAGTCGTGTCTTCATGGATGGCGGAAGCGGCATCAATCTCATGTTTGCAAGTACCTTGTGTGTAATGAGGATCCCTCTGACGTGTCTGGAAGTTTCAGACACGACATTCCACGACATCGTCCTAGGGAAGGGCATATACCCCTTGGGCAAGATCAGCCTCGACGTCATCTTCGGCACGCCGCAAAACTTTTGGCGAGAGCGCATCGACTTTGAAGTTATCGACTGACCCTCACAATACCATTGCATCCTCGGACGTGTCATGTTCGCAAGGTTCATAGCGGTACCACACTACGCCTATCTGCAGATGAAGATTCCAGGCCCAAACGGCATCATCAGAATCAATGGAAGCTTTGAGAGGTCTGATAGCTACGACACAGAATTCAACAGAATCTCCTAGTCCTTCGGCATGCAAGAGGAACTCACAAAGTTGAAGGAGACGACAGACAATAGTCTGCCTCCCCTGAGCAAGCCAAGCTCACCGAGCTATCCTTCGACTCGTCGGTGCATACCAAGAAAGTCCAGGTCCACCAACCTGACCTGACCAAGACGACACTCATCGCCAACAACTTGAGTCCCGCATAGGAACTCGCGCTTGTCGAATTCCTCCGTGAGCATTGATCTTCGTCTAGTGTCCAGCAGACACGCCATGAGTTCCTAGGGAATTCGCCGAGCACTCACTCAACGTGAATCCAGATGCAAGGCCAGTCAAGCAGACAATACGGTGACTGTCTAAACCAAGAGCAAAAGCGGTCGGCATGGAGATCAACAGACTCCTCGACGCAAATTTCATGCACGAGATCAAGGAAAGCACCTGGCTCGCAAATCCAGTGCTTGTGCCTAAAAAGGACATGGATATCCTGCGGATGTGCGTGGACTTCACCTCCTTGAACAAGCACTGCCCAAAGGACCACTTCCCGTTGCCACTGATCGATTAAATAATCGACTCCACCGCGGGATGTGAGTGCTTCTGCTTCCTCGACGCCTACTCAGGCTATAACCAGATTCAAATGAAGGAGGAAGATCAAGAGAAAATGGCGTTCACAACACCCTTTGGTGTGTTTTGCTACAACACGATGCCCTTCAGGCTAAAAAACGCAGGAGCCACCTACCAGCGGTGTATGCAGGCCTGCCTCAAGAACCAACTTGGTCGCAATATCCAAGTGTGACAGCCTCGGCATCAGGGTTAAACAAATCCCAGACCTTAGCCTGACATAAGCTTAACCTAGAGCTCGAGGATATTCAGTGAGAAATCGGTAACACAACAGTAACCCTGCAACACAAAAATTATTACAGCAAGCTCATAACTGAGCAAAGAACCAAAATATTACAAGCAGAGGTCACTGACCACAAACATCAAACAACGGAAGGCAAATTATGCTATTACGTATAGCAAACTTAACAAATGGCCTAAGAGGCCTAAATCATAACGATGACGTCCTAGCCCATAGATTCCAGGCTGCCAGCCGGGAACCCCAAGCTACTCGTCGGTGTCGATGTCATACGGAACTCGTCTTCAGGGAACACTTACTCTGCTACAAAAGTATCAACAAAGCAAGGGTGAGTACAGGGTGTACTCCACGAGACTTATGGCTGGTGGGGTTATTTTGCATAAAGCCATCTTTGTTTATACAACAAGAGGGAGAAGAAGCTCGTCTAATTAGAATATTTTAAAAGGGGATAAGAGAGCGACATCTTCGAAGCATTGATCATCATCTTTTGATATCCACCAAAGTAATCCTCATCTCACAACTAGGATCACCCCCTCGTACCCAAGAGGAAGCATCCTTAAGCACACGTTGATCTGCCAAGTTTTACGATTAGGTTATAGTTCTCTATGATCTTAGAATTCGGTAACCAAGCGTTCATAACCGTGAACACGGCTTTTCGTAAAGATTTAACCCTGCAAGGGTGTACAACTTTACCCACACGTACCAACCGACTCTTAATGACACATGATTAGCCATCTTCCTTGGAAGGCCGACAGAGGGTGGTTGGACACGACCTTTACCTTGCTTTCACCGAGACTATGAGTCACGCCCTAAGGATGGTTCCTCTGTAACGGGTCAAATCCCGAAGCCAGTCCCTAGAGATGTGGGCAAGGTTGGTTTACTAGGGGCTCCATCCACCCCAAGCAACCCCGGCCATGCTTACCTACCTATTATTATGCACCTTCACCCGCCAAATCTTTCAAAACATTTTCTATGCATATGTCAAATGGAACGCCCGAAGTATGTGACTCATGGAATCTACTAGGCAAGTTAGTTACTCGTGAGGTTTTTCGGGCCCCGTGTGGCTGTACGCTCTCTGTTCCAAAGGCAAGAACTCGGTTCCTAGTAGTGGCAGGCATGGGACTAGAAAAACCACATCCCACCATGGTCTCCCATACAAGCCTTAGCATGTTTAACCTTTACCACTTATTACCTCATCAGTATACCTCGTTCTCCTATCATATTAGATTCTCTGCATTTGGTACATCTTCTGGATGAACCAACACTAATAGCTAAGCATGGCTAAGCAAGACACATATAAACTCTAGTAGTGCACACAAGCCAAACCTAGTTATGCTAGGAGCAGTGGATCAGGTAATATAGCTCAAGGGAGTAATGCAACATATAGGATACTCTATCTATCGATAAAAGACCACAGTATAATCGTATGCATCATGGCAAGAATTCAAATGCTTTCGAAATCATAGGATTGTATAATGGTGGGGCTATGCTTGCCTTGTTTGTTGATACCCAGATATAGATCTTTGGAAGCCTTGTACTTGACTTGGTTATAGTTGGTTAAGTATTGTTCGTCGGTCTTCGATCTCGATCTCAATATCGTATTCTACCGGGAAGAAGCAAACACCGAAAAGAAAGGAAACAATCAACACATAGCATCGATGCAATGCTCAAGAAATGAAACCCTAGGGCATGCTTGATCATTTTAAACAAGGTCCGAAGGGTACAAACCCTAGAACCGGGGAACCCCGGAACACCTGTGAGGGGTTGATTTAGTTCTCTAATTAAACTTGTCATTTAAGTTGCTTAACAATGCGTGATTATATCTTAAACAGATATATCTCATTTTTCTGGACATTTTGATATATTATACATCTTTTTCTGAATTACAGAATAAAAGATATTGATTTTCTAGTATTTATCCTTTTTTCTGAAATTATTAAAACAATTTAAAAAATTTATTGAGTCAGAGTGACACAAGGCTGACGTTAGCACGAGCAATTAAACATTCCTCACCCGAGCCTAAGCTAGCTAGTGCCACTGACTGCTGGGCCCGGGGCCACGTCAGACCCACACGGTGGCCACGCGGACTCCACACGGGAGCCACGTCGGCTCGCCAGCCGACGCGTTAGACGACGGCAGAGACGGCGGAGGAGGGCGCGAGCGAGCGAGCGGAGTGGTGCGTTTGACTCAGTGTGGCGAGGCGAACCAGAAAAGGGCACCGCCGCTAGCAGGAGGTCACCGGAGAAGCGGTTGCAGCGGTGACTGGCGGCGCACGACGGTGGACTGCGACGCGAGGATGAACCAGAGAGGGAGGGAAGGCATGGGGTGGTGCCGGAGCATCATGTTCTCACCGTCAATGCAGGGCAGAGGTCAGATAGGTCGTGCAAGGTTGGAACTGGTGGAATCAACGGCTACTGTGGCGGCCGGACTTGGGGACGGAGGTGACGATTGCGGCGATTGGAGCCTCACCGGCTTGCGCGCTCCAGGGCAATCGACGAAGACGACCATGGCGGTCATGATGGTAGACTTAGAGTGGTGAGAGGTGGACGGAGATGGCAGGGCCGAGTGGCACCTACATGGCTAGGGTTCGGCTGCTAGCGAGAGAGGGCGAGGGAGAGCGCTGTGGAAGAGAGAGGTCGAGGGAAAGAGGAACACAGCGCGGGGCGGTCTTATCCTCCTCTAGAGCATGATGGACGGCGATGCATGGGCGACATAGATCGAAGGCGGCGGCGCAGGCACGCAGCAGCTTCCAGCTGGGGAAGACGATAAGCTTTTTGCAAAAACAAACCTTGGGAAAACAGAAAACAACCCAGGGTGCCTCTCTGCTGAAGATTTTGTTAAAAACTCCCTGGACTTTTATAAAATAGAGGAAAACAGCTACAGAGACTCTAAATTCATTTTATTTTGAATTCCTTTCACCCTTTTGGATAGTTTGCAATAATTTGGTGATCCCAAATACACCAAACTTGCACAAAACTTTAGTAAAATAGTTGTGTCTTCCCTTAGCCAATTTGGAAAGACCACAAGGCTCATTTGGAATATTTTGAGAGGATTCAAAATAGAGAGCACTCACATCGAAAGTTGGGGTTTTGCTTTATTCTTGTTTGCATGCATTTTTTAATATGATGCTCATGAATGCACAAATAACCCTAATTAAGATTAGCTAAAACTAGGGTGTTACACCAAGTCTACGTCGACGACATCGTCGTCAAAACCAAAGAGGAAGCCACGTTACTGGATGATCTCCGCGAGACCTTCGATAACCTCGATCGCTACCGAATCAAGCTCAGTCCGGACAAATGCGCGTTCGGCGTACCATCTGGGCAATTGCTCGGGTACCTCATCTCCGTGAGAGGGATTGAGGCAAACCCGAAGAAGATAAAGGCCATACTAGCCATGGAGAAGCCGAAGAATGTAAAAGGCGTCCAGCAGCTGGCTAGGCAAATCGCGGCGCTCAGTTGATTCATCAGTCGAATGGGCAAAAAGGCACTACCCTTCTACCAACTTCTCCGCAAAGCTGACAAGTTCAAGTGGACGGATGAAGGGCAAGAAGCATTCGAGGACCTCAAGCGTCTACTATCCACCTAGCCAGTATTGGTCACGCTTCGCGAAAATGATCCACTATTGCTATACATCTCCCCCACCAACCAGGTGGTCAGCACTGTGCTCGTGGTGGAGCGAGCCGAAGAAAATAAGGTCCACAGGGTTCAGCGCCTAGTATACTACCTCAGCGAGGTGCTCACACCAACAAAGCAGCGGTACCCGCACTACCAGAAGCTGGCATATGGCGTCTTCATGACAGCCAAGCGACTTTGCCACTACTTCCAGGAGCACCCAATCGTGGTGGTAAACGATGCCCCGCTTGGGCACATACTCAATAACCCTGACGCCACTAAACGAGTCGTGCTCTGGGAATCGAACTGTCTCCATGAGACATCACATATGAGAAGCGCAACACGATCAAATCGCAAGTTCTCCTGGACTTCCTCGTGCACTAGATGGAGAACCAACTCCCCGACAAGCCAGATATGTCCTACCTTTGGACAATGCACTTCGACGGGTCCAAGCGAAAGGATGGAGCTGGTGCAGGTGTCATACTGACATCGCCCCAAGGATACAAGATGAAGTATGTTCTGCGAATGCAGTTCACAGCCTCCAACAACAAAGCTGAATACGAAGCCTTGATCCATGGAATGCGGATGGAGAAAGCCTGCGGTGCAAAAGACTCATCATCTACGGTGACTCCAAACTGGTGGTCAACCAAACAATGCAGGAGTGTGATGCCCTGACCGACAACATGATCGCCTACCGCGACCTCTACGACACACTCGAGGGAGACTTTGATGGGTGCGAGCTGCGACACGTTGGCCATGAAAGCAATGAGGAGGCAGATATACTCGCCAACATCGGCTCGACCTACGCCAGAATACCACCTGGAGTATTTCTAGAGCGCATCTGCGAATGCTCCGTCAAGCCCAAGGCTCCAGAGAAGAAGGCAAGCACGTCAACGGACTCTGGGGCTACGCCACCCAACGAGCCAATGGCACTCGATGACATGGAGCCTGATACAGGACTCGAAGGCCCAACGGAGGTCATGATGATCGAGCCATCTTGGACACAGCCATATATCACATACCTGCTTAGCAAAAGGCTGCCAGATGACCCGACTGATGCACGACACATAGCGCGACGATCCAAGGCATTTGCCCTCATCAACGACGAATTGTACAAGTGCAGCATTGCAGGAGTTCTTCAGAGGTGCGTCTCCAACGGGGACGGAAGAGCCATCCTCCTCGAGATACACGAAGGCACTTGCAGACACCATGCTGGCAGTCGCGCTCTCATCACCAAAGCTCTACAAGCTGGATTCTACTAGCCAACGGCCATGCGTGACGTCAAGGACATCGTCCAGCGCTGCAACGCCTGCCAGCGATTCGTTGACAAACCGCACGCACCTAGCGCGGAGCTCAGACCAATACTAGTGGCTTGGCCTTTTGCACAATGGGGACTCGACATGGTCGGCAAGCTCCCGAGGTCCTCGCGAGGAGCATACGTCTACCTTCTAGTCGCGGTCAACAAATTTACCAAGTGGATCGAGGCCATGCCGGTGACGAATCAATCAGGAGCTAGCGTGGTCAAGTTCTTCGAGTCCATTGTCTACCATTTTGGGGTGCCACATAGCATCATCACGGAAAATGGGACGAACTTCACCTCCAAGCAGTTCCAGGAATTTTGTGAAAACCTGGGAATAAACATTAGCTACGCCTCGGTGGACCACCCTCAGACCAACGGTCAAGTCGAAAAGGCCAACGGCCTCGTCTATGGCGGAATCAAGAAAAAGGCTGCTCCGGCCACTCGAACAAGCCGCTGGGTGCTAGCCAGACGAGCTACAATCCATACTTTGGAGCCTACGCACAACTCCAAACAGCGCCACGGGCTACACTCAGTTCTTCATGGTGCACGGTGCTGAAGCGGTACTACCCGCAGAAGTGCGCCACAAAGCCTCGCGGGTGGTTGCATATAGTGAGAAGGAATCAACTCTCGCACTCGAAGACTTCGTCGACCTCCTCGACGAGGCGCGCGAGATTGCAGCGGAGAGATCCACGATCTACCAGCAGAGCCTCCACAACTACCATAGCAGAAGGCTACGCCCCAGATCCTTCATCGAAGGAGACCTGGTCCTGCGACTGAAGCAGCAAGGGCACCTCAAGTTCGAGTCCCCTTGGGAAGGACCTTACGTGATTACTGAAGTAATCCCAGGTGGCGCCTATCATCTTAAAGATTTCAAGAGCGGAGTCGCATACTCCAACCCCTTGAACCTCGCGCAGCTACGCCGTTTCTACCCTTAGATGTTTTTACTTCACAAAATAAGGCTATTTAGCCAGGCTACTTAGCCACACCTTGTACCTCGTGATATTTTATGAATAAATAAAGCTAAGTGCCCCAAACCCTGTGTTTTATGCTTTTCTCGCAATTAATTTACTCGGGGGCTGTGCCACCCTTTGCATCTTGTTCCATGAACAATACGGCATCCTTAGTAGCTGACGCACTACCAATCAAACCCTTGATAACACCAACTCAGCTGCAACGCACCTAACAGGTTGGCAAGGTGCTGTGATGAATACACGTCAGGCTAACGAAAAGGACATGTACCTTATAATACACTCGAAAAATATACAAGCTAGCAAGCTCTTTACATATTAATGGGTATCAAATACACCCACCGTAATCATATGAATTTTACAACACTTATACATCTATGTGCAGGAAACACTACTGCTGCAAAAGGAGAACATTTGTTTGCTCCTCAAAGATATCTACAATATCCTGAGCTGGCCGGTCAACCGCCTGATAGTGCGGCACCATATTCCAAGTCATCCCTTTAGGCGGCGGCGATGGTCCAGCGGCAATAGATGCGACGTCCACATCTGGCCGATGCAGTCGTACCATCGACAATGCAGCCTTGGCACCTGCGACCAGCTGTTGTCGCACGCACTCGTGGACCACGCTGATATCTTGAAACTTTGCCAGGAGAGCCAACAGGCTTGAGGGCACCACATCAAGAGGAAACATCGCTTGGAAGATGTGCTTAAGGCACGACTACGCCTTCTTCAAACATTGAAGAACTCGCAATGAACGATCCTGCAGCATCGCCAACGCGACTGCACGGTCGTGGTCCACCCAAAATTACCCACTAGCCTACAGCTGCTCCTGGGTTAAGTCATTCATTCAAATGGTTACCCAGTCTTTCTCATCCTGCGGATGACGAGCGCTAACAACTACAAAAGCAAGACCAAAGTATAAAGACAAGGCATCGCCGCGATTGGCTAAGGAAAAGGCAAGAAGTTAGAGAGCTAACATTTAAATTGCTCGTTCAACTGCGCAACTTCATCCAGGAGATACTTATCGCGAGCGGTGGCCTTCTTAGCTTTCAACTTCCACACATCCGCGTTACCACGGATAATGGGCAACTCACGCTCCAGCTGCTTTATATGGTCGCGCAGTCGTGAGAGCAACGTGATACATTGCAAATGTATCTGTAATTTTTGATGTTCCATGCTTGGTTTTATCTACTTTCTCGTGTTTTGTTCCAACTTTGGAGTACTTTTCATATGATTTCCTGGACTAACCTATTAACAAGATGCCATAGTGCTAGTTGCCTGTTTTCTGCTGTTTTTGGTTTTAGGAAGTCAAAAAATGAATATTATTGGAATTGGACGGGACAAAAGCCAAAGTTCCTATTTTACCGGAAGACTCATGGAGCCAGAATACGAGACAGAGGAGGGCCAGGGCCTGGCCACACCATGTGGTGGCCCGGGCTAGCCCTGGCCATGCCACCAGGTGGTGTGGGCCCCCTGGCCGCCCACCGACCTTGCCTCTTCGCCTATAAGAAGCCTCCCGATACCAAAACCCTAGGGAGTCAATCAGAAATCCACGAAAAGTTTTGCAGCGCCGCTGCCACCGAAGGGGAGATTCGGGGGATAGAAAGTCTCTGTTCCGGCACCCTGCCGGGATAGGGAAGTGCCCCTGGAGCCATCTCCATCACCATTGCTGATTCCCATGATGAGGAGGGAGTAGTTCTCTCTCGAAGTTAAGGGTCCTACCGGTAGCTATGTGTTCATCTCTCTCTCTATGCATGATCATATTGTGATCATGAGCTTTGTAATCAAGTAGATCTACCTTGCTACTGATGACCCACAAGTATAGGGGTGTATCGCAGTATTTTTGATAAGTAAGAGTGTCGAACCCAACGAGGAGCAGAAGGTGCTGGCTAGTGGTATGGATCAGGAATTCTCTGCAAATACTTAGCAAACGGATTTTTAGGGGTTTTCGATAAAGCAAGTAAACAAAGTACGAGTAAATAAAATACAGTAGGAATAAATGCAGCAAGTGGCCCAATCCTTTATGCAGCAAAGGACAAGCCGGTTGTATTTCTATAGATGACCAAACGTTCTCGAGGACACATGGGAAGACTGTCAAGTGCTTTCGCTTCATATAGCTGATTAATCTTCTCTAGCTTGCTAAGTGTTGTGTGGGTGAACCTGTGCTAATGTACCGCCCCATCCAAGACTAATACATACTTGTGATTATACCCCTTGCAAACATCCGTAAGTACAAGAAAGTAATTAAGGTAGAAACCTAACCACAGCTTTAAACTCTAAGACCCTTACGTCCCTTGTGCAATGGTTTCCTAACGGGGGTTCAGGTTTCTGTCACTGTGGCAACCCCTACGATTAGTAGCCAAATACACAATGCATTCCCCTAGGCCCATATAGGTGAAGTGTCATGTAGTCGACGTTCACATGACACCACTAGAAGAAGTACACCACAAGTTAAATAACAATCTATTGAATCTTTCTCAACACAACTCCACTACTAACAACAAGACTTCTCCCATGTCCTCAAGAATAAAACGAACTACTCACAAGACATCATATGGATCATGATCAGAGATGGAATAATGATGTATAACAATCTGAACATAAACAATAATTCAATGGTTCACTCAATAGCATCAACTACAAAGAGTAATCAACAACGGGAAAGTTTCCCCTATGAACTATGCAAGATTCGACGCAATTGTTACAGCAATATGGAGATGGTGATGAGGGTGCTGATGGTGATGATGGTGGTGATGATGATGATCCCTATGAAGTCCAGCTTGATGGTGGTGTTGATGGCGACGATCTCCCCTCTCTAGGAAGGAATTCCCCCGGCAGAAATCTGTCTGCTAGAGAGATCTTTCTCTCTCGGTGTTTTCCGCCCCGCAGAGGCGGCGAAATCTTTCTATGGCTGCTCCCTGAGTCTTAGGGTTTCGTGGGGATAATATACGCCAGAGGGGAGAGGCTAGAGTGGGCCAGGGCGGCCACACCACTCCCAGACGCGGCCTAGGCCTGCCTGCGCCATGGGGTGGTGTGGGCCCCCTGTGGCCCACCTCCACTCCATCTTCTGGCATCCTTAGTCTTCTGGAAAAATAGTATTTTCCGTATATTTTCCTGGATTTTCTGATCTTCGCAAATTTTGCCTCCAAACAGCACCTTTTCCATCAGAATCCTGACTGCAGCGGTCCATGCTCCAAAAGTCATCAACCATGCAAAAATATATGAAATAACATAAGTATCACCTCTCAATACGAAATATATCAATGAATAATAGTGAATTAAGACATAGAATAGTGATGCAAAATGGACGTATCAACTCCCCCCAAGCTTAGACTTTGCTTGTCCCCAAGCGAAACTGAGCTCAATAAACATGGCCTCAGGTTTATGGAGTGAAGAGTCGATAAAAGAATACGGACAAGAAGCATCACATTCATCAAATACATAGATCATAATAGAAGACAACTCACTATTATATAACTCAACTTGTAGTAAGTAAAGGAAACACAATAAAGATACATAAAGTGAATCATAATTAGTAATGGCAAACTTAGCTCTTGGTCGAAGAATAGTTGATAATTTGTTGGAGTTCACAAATAGCTGGCTTTTTCAATGATAGCTTTCAAAGTAGTAAACATCAAGATAAGAGCAATGTGCAAAGCAAGGAACATAAGAAACATGAATGAATAAATCATCATATGAATGAATGAAACACAATAAGTCAAGATACTTGCTGAGATAGAAGGGAGTAGGTTTACTAACTCAACTACAAAGTAAAAGAAAGGCCCTTCGCAGAGAGAAGCAGGGATTGCAAGTCTCATAAAGAGCTCCCAAAAATTATGATACTTACTAGCTTTCAGCTCTCATTTCCCCTATCATAGGCATCTTTAGGTGATTAAGGTTAAAGTGACACAACTAAGAGGATATGCTTGACAAGTTATAAGTTGAAATCTCATGCCCCTTACTTATGAGTACTGATCCTCATGCTACTCAACTTCAGTCACGAGCAAGCTCTTGTCATTGTAAATACATGCGTATTATTGAGAACCGCCAACGGGGTACCCCTTGCACATGACACAGGAGCTATCCCATAATCAAAATGACAAGGCAAGCAGACAGTGAGCATCTCAGCGATGTTTTTATTTGCTAGTTGCATAGGTTTTTATTGAGGATGCTTCATAGAATGCTCACTATAGTTATGCTGCAAGTTTCCACCATGATTAAGCATGGCTTAGGCTAGCGACCCGGGCGTTTCTCTAACACACATATAAACTCCATGATCTTACAAGTTCCACTTTTATTTCACACCGCCGGGATCCATAAGCAAAAGAACATGATATCAACTAGGTACAAGTACCAATGAAGTGTTGAAAGCGGTCCCCATGATACATGGTTCTGCTAACTTCAACTCATAACACGCAAGCATATTCGCAACAAAGAAGGACCCAATGGTTCAAGTTTATTAAATGCAAGAAAGTAAAGTGTGCCATAAAGTTCGTGAGAGCTTTAATCACTAATTTTCACATAACAAGTTTAATTTGGGAGGTATATAAAACATGAATTTACTTGGAATAGCAATAATGCTACTAGGTAGGTATGGTGGACACAAATGGCAAAGGTTTTGGTTTAAAGGAGGTGGATGCACGAGAAGAATTCCCTCTCGGTACAGGTTTTTGGCTAGCAAGGCTGGGTAGCAAGTACAAGAGTTGAAGGAAACAAATAAACATACAAGTGATAAAGACGAACATGCAATCTTCCTTGGAAGCACAAAAGATCTTAACTAGAGAATACTAAACTTATGAGCAAATCAAGAAAGAAAGACGATGAAATTATTTTTCTTTAGAGTACTTCTATCTTTTTCATTCAACTCTCAAAAATAGTGTTGGTATTGACCGAGCTAGGTTTGCCAAAACCAACTAAATTAACTCAATGATCCCAAAGTGATACCAATACTAACAACAAGATCAATCATATAACCACGAATTGAAAACTAATATAAGCTATGAAAAAGAGTGAATGATAGAACTTCTCATTAATATTCCATAACGGAAATTCACACCAAGGGATACATATCTAACGAGAGCGGGGACACTTCCATAATGCAAACCATACTACAAAATAACTCCTCTATTCAAGATATGACTCTACTAATAAGGTAAAAAGATAGAAGATAGTGATATGATACCGCGGCACTCCCCCAAGCTTGGAACAAACCAAGGGGATGCCAAACCTGATGACGAATTACTCCTTAGGTGGTGGTGTCCTCTCATCTTCGTCCGTCTTCCATGGTAAAGGCTTCCCATCAACAAAGGACATCGTGGTTTCCAACATCCTGAAACTTGCAGCAGCACTTATGCGTTTAAATCTAGCCTCATACTCATAGTTTTGATTTTGAATGTCATAGAACTGTGCTTGCAGTTTGTTGGTTGTTTGGCGGAGTGAGAAGACTTCGTCTTTGAGTTCAGCAGTCTCCTTTTGGTGCTCGGTGACGAGTTCGAAACAAATCTTGTGGATAATATCCACTTCGCGCTCCGCCATCTTCCTGTACCTAAAGACTTCTTGCTCCAGTGCTTCCATCCTATCCTCCAGACTTCCTTCACCTTTAGGGACTTGAACCTCTTTAATCCGGACCTCCCCACCTTTGAGCAACAACTCCTTGGGATGAATCTTCAATTCTCTCATGTATGGGTTGATGATATCTTCCAAGGAATCTCCCTCAACTGATCCAATGGAAGACATTGGGGCTACAAATCTGAGATTTTTACCTGGCAGAAACAGATCGAAACAAAAACACGACGAAAACACGATATACGGACCTCGGGTGATCCGGGGGGGTTATATATTACGAAGTTTCACATCAAAAGGAAGGTACTGGGAGAAAATGGGTCGGAGGCGGAGTCTAGGGTGGCCTCACCACCTGGTGGCGCGGCCAGGGGTGGGCCCGCACCATGGGGTGGTGTGGGCCACCCTGGCTCCATTTCTGTCCCTTTTTCGCTTCGTAGCTCTCCTTATTGACTGAAAACTGCAAAAATATAGTTGGATTGTATTTTCGCGGAACTTTTCTTACCAGAACTGTTACCTAGTTGGAAATGGACTCAACGGGTCTCTGAATTTGGTTTTTAGTGGATCCTTCCGGAGTCACCACTTGAATAACATCAATATCTTCCTCCTCATATACTTATTACTTGAATCATAAAACCCTTCTCTTCCTTATTACACCATTGTCTCCACTTCCTGGAAATTTCTTTCACACAAAACTTCACACAGTTCCCATTAGCAACATTAGTATAAGTGAAGTGATAAAACCTTTTGAGTCCAACTTAAACTGAAAACCATCAAAACATAAGCTACTGTAGCAACTCCTTCCGAAAACCCAAAAAGAATTCAAAAAGGAAATCAAATAAAGAAGCAAATGCAAAAGTGGCAAAATCTGTCAAAACAGACCAGCAGGTAAAGATCAATTTTTTCGAAAATCTTCTATTGCTCAAATCAAAAAATGCAAAACTAACGAAAGTTAAATAACAACCTGGGGAAGAATCACAAAACATTACAGCTCAATCCGACATACAGAAATCTCTCACGAATTTTTACGATGAAGCACAAAAAATCTGTTTCGGGACAACAACTTCCTCAAATCTTACTTCTCTCTCATTAGAGGTTGATCTTGACACAAAAACCAAACAAAACGGATAAGGAGCGGTTATTACCAAAGTAATAACTTCCAAGACTCAAAAAAACAAAAACAAACTGAAAGCAAAAACAAATTGGGTTGTCTCCCATAAAGCTCTTTCTTTATAGTCATTAAGATGGGCATGATGATTTTGAAGAAGCTCTCATAGGGATATGGATTGAAGTGAAAGAGAGCATTAAGAAGCAAAAACACACACACATTTAAGTCTAACCCACTTCCTATGCAAGGGGATTTTGTAAACAAACAAGTTGTTGAAACCAGAGGCTTCTTGCATAAGAAGGCAAAAGAAGTGCAACATAAAAACATTCAGCATAAAACGAGGAAACTTGATATTATTGAGATACATAAGAACACTTTTCCCTCTCTCATAGTAGCTTTCAGTACCATGCATAAACTTAACAATATAGCTATCACAAGGACCATCATAGCAATGATCACTTATTCTAACAGAAAACACGAGAATACTAGCTCTCATAACACTATTTTGTGAAACAATATTAGAGGTATCCTTACAAAGGATAGTGTGTCCCTCTTCTTTATACTTAGTGACAAAGTCTTTCACATTTGCTATTATAGGTTCATCAACCATTTGTTTATCCGGTTCAATAGCTTTATTCATACTTTCATCTACCATACTAGCCATCATAGAATGTTCCTTTATCTTAACTGGAAAAGGCATTTTCTCAATATAAGGTTCAGGTAAGATATGATTAGTAGTATAAACTTCAGTATTTCTTGCAGGAACACTCTTAGCAACATCTTTATAAGGTTCATGATACTTATTCAACTTCTTTTTAGGCACTTCAATATAGGAAGCAAAATCCTTAAAATAAGAAGCAATAGCTTGAGAGTCTAGACCATAAGTACTTTTAATATTTTGAAAGTCATCAGTTCCCATAAAAGATTCAATGCATTCATAATCATAATTTATACCTGACTTTCTACCTTTTTCATTCTCCCAAGCTTCAGCATTATCTTGAATACGGTCCAGAAGATCCCATTTAGTTTCTTCTTCCATGCGAGTGAATGATCCAACACAAGAAGCATCCAATAAATCTTTATCATGTAGAGGGAGCCTTGCATAAAAGTTATTGATAATAATATTGTTGGGGAGCTCATGAATAGGACATTTGAGCATTAGTAACTTCAATCTCCCCCAAGCTTGAGTTGTACTCTCTCCATCAAGAGGCCAAAAGTTGTATATTTGATTCCGATCTTTATGAATCTCACTAGGAGGATAAAACTTTGAATAAAAGAGAGGTACTATTTCCTCCCATTCCAGAGCTTGACCATTCTTCAGCAGCTTATACCATTCCTCAACTCTTCCTTTTAGTGATAATGAGAATAACTTCCTCTTAACTTGATCTGTAGTAATACCTGCACACTTGAATAACCCGCATAATTCGTGTATAAATGGACAATTCCATCCCCAACATAGTAGTTATCCATAACACGATCAATAATTCTTGTAGGTATTTTGAAAACATCATTCTCAGCAGGTGATGGCTTATCTACTACCTTAGCAGTGGTAGTAGCATTACCAAATAAGAAACTCAACGAATTATCCATAACGAAAATAAAGCAACTAATAGAACTAAACAATACTCACAGTAGAAGTTTCCTTTACCAGTTCCACTCTCCAATAGCGCTTCACTCCCCGGCAACGGCGTCAGAAAATAGTCTTGGTGACCCACAAGTATAGGGGGTGTATCGCAGTATTTTCGATAAGTAAGAGTGTCGAACCCAACGAGGAGCAGAAGGTGCTGGCTAGTGGTATGGATCAGGAATTCTCTGCAAATACTTAGCAAACGGATTTTTAGGGGTTTTCGATAAAGCAAGTAAACAAAGTACGAGTAAATAAAAGACAGTAGGAACAAATGCAGCAAGTGGCCCAATCCTTTATGCAGCAAAGGACAAGCCGGTTGTATTTCTATAGATGATCAAACGTTCTCGAGGACACATGGGAAGACTGTCAAGTGCTTTCGGTTCATATAGCTGATTAATCTTCTCTAGCTTGCTAAGTGTTGTGTGGGTGAACCTGTGCTAATGTACCGCCCCATCCAAGACTAATACATACTTGTGATTATACCCCTTGCAAACATCCGTAAGTACAAGAAAGTAATTAAGGTAGAAACCTAACCACAGCTTTAAACTCTAAGACCCTTACGTCCCTTGTGCAATGGTTTCCTAACGGGGGTTCAGGTTTCTGTCACTCCGGCAACCCCTACGATTAGTAGCCAAATACACAATGCATTCCCCTAGGCCCATATAGGTGAAGTGTCATGTAGTCGACGTTCACATGACACCACTAGAAGAAGTACACCACAACTTAAATAACAATCTATTGAATCTTTCTCAACACAACTCCACTACTAACAACAAGACTTCTCCCATGTCCTCAAGAACAAAACAAACTACTCACAAGACATCATATGGATCATGATCAGAGATGGAATAATGATGTATAACAATATGAACATAAACAATAATTCAATGGTTCACTCAATAGCATCAACTACAAAGAGTAATCAACACCGGGAAAGTTTCCCCTATGAACTATGCAAGATTCAACGCAATTGTTACAGCAATATGGAGATGGTGATGAGGGTGCTGATGGTGATGATGGTGGTGATGATGATGATGATGATCCCGATGAAGTCCAGCTTGATGGTGGTGTTGATGGCGATGATCTCCCCTCTCTGGGAAGGAAGTCCCCCGGCAGAAATCTGTCTGCCGGAGAGATCTTTATCTCTCGGTGTTTTCCGCCCCGTAGAGGCGGCAGAATCTTTCTGTGGTCGCTCCCCGAGTCTTAGGGTTTCGTGGGGATAATATACGCCAGAGGGAGAGGCTGGAGTGGGCCAGGGCGGCCACACCACTCCTAGGAGCGGTCTAGGCCTGCCCGCGCCATGGGGTGGTGTGGGCCCCCTGTGGCCCACCTCCACTCCATCTTCTGGCATCCTTAGTCTTCTAGAAAAATAGGATTTTCCGTACATTTTTCCGGATTTTTTCCCGGATTTTCTGATCTTCGCGAATTTTGCCTCCAAACAGCACCTTTTCCATCAGAATCCTGACTGCAGCGGTCCATGCTCCAAAAGTCACCAACCATGCAAAAATATATGAAATAACATAAGTATCACCTCTCAATATGAAATATATCAATGAATAATAGTGAATTAAGACATAGAATAGTGATGCAAAATGGACGTATCAGCTACTCAAGTGCTTTATTAGATCTCTGCTCTCCTCATGTGTGTGAAAGTGATAGTGTGCACACCATGGTGGCACTTAGGCTAGAGATTACAAATACTTGTTATGAGTTATATTTGGAGTTGGATGTCTTTATGAAATTGTGGTGTTTGTTGGAACCATCTAGTGCTCAAGGTGATAGTGTGGGGTTTTCTAGATGGGAAAGGCTTACTTTGAGGTGTGTTGTTATAGCCCTACCATCGATTAGAGTGTCCAACCGAAGAGTAGTTAAGAGTAGTATCATAAAGAGAAGATATTTATATGAGAGTGTTCACTAGTGAAAGTATGATCCCTAGGCCTTGTTTCTAAGCATTGATACACCGTTTGCTACTAGATCTGTTACATGTTTGCTTGCTTCCTTCTTTATTTCAGTTTGCCTTTAGTCTTTTCCCACGTCAACCACATGCCAGCAAGCTATTTTCTATCACCGTTACCACTTATAATTATCCATACCACTTGTATTTCACTATCTCTTCGCCGAATTAGTGCACCTATACACCTGACAAGTGTATTGGGTGTGTTGGGGACACAAGAGACTTCTTGTATCTTGATTGTAGGGTTGCTTGAGAGGGGGTACCTTTGACCACTTCCTCCCTGAGTTTGATAAACCTTGGGTGATCCACTTAAGGGAAAACTTGCTGTTGTTCTACAAACCTCTACACTTGGAGGCCCAACAACAGTCTACAAGAATAGAAGTGCATAGACATCAAGCTATTTTCTGGCGCCGTTGCCGGGGAGGTAAGGTAAAAGGTATTCACACCGGAGGATTAAAGAAGAAGAACCTCCCACGGCAAACGCCTATTTTCTGGCGTTGTTGCTGGGGAGGTAAGGTAAAAAGTACTCACATCCTCCGGTGTGAGTGCTCGAAGTTATTTCCTTTAGATTCTGCAATTTTGTATTTTTGTTTCTTGTTTTCACTAGTTAGGCTTAATGGAAAACAACAACAAAAAAGAGAGCTTTTTAGTATTTTTCCTAAGTTAGAGCTTGAATTGTCTGAAAAGAAAATTAAAAAACCCATGGAACTTTCTTTGCATGCTAATAGCAACGTTATTACTATGAATCTTTTGAACACCTTTGTTACTAATGCTATGGAAACGTCTAAGCTTGGGGAAGTTGGTTTTTATGAAAATGTTCTTTTTAGTTCCCCAGCTTTAAAGAAGAAAATTTGCTCTAATGATACTTTATCTCCCATATGTGGTAATTCTAATGATACTTGTGATATTTTAAATCCACATACTGAAAGCATCCCTTTTAAAATACCTATAAAAATTGTTGAATGTGTTATGAATAACTGCTATTTTAGAGATGGAATTGTCCATCCTAGTGATCATTTACTCTTTATACATGAATTATGCGAGTTGTTTAAGTGTGCAGGTATTTCAATGAACCAAGTTAAAGGGAAACTATTCCCTATTTCACTTAAGGGCAAAGCAAGGCAGTGGTATGAGCTACTAGATGATCCTCATCATTTGGAGTGGAAGGAACTTGAATCTCTCTTTTACTCTAAATTTTATCCTCCTCATGAAATTCATAAAGATAGGAATTACATTTATAATTTTCATCCTCATGATGGAGAAAGTATTGCCCAAGCATGGCGGAGATTGAAGTCACTAATGCTCAAATGTCCCATTCATGAGCTCCCCAGTAATATTGTTATTAATAATTTATATGCAAGGCTTTCAGGACATTACAAGGACTATCTAGATACTTGTTTAGAGGGATCCTTCACAAGTAAGGAGGTCAAAGTTAAGTGGGATCTTCTTGAAACAATTCAAAGCAATACCAAAGATTGGGATAACAACAAAGGTAAAGAACCAGGTATAAACTATGATTATGATTGCATTAAGTCTTTTGCTGAAACTATTGATTTTCAAGAGCTTAGTGCTAAATATGGTCTTGATCCTCAAATTCTTGTTGATTGTTATAGAACCTTTGCTTCTCATATTAATGCTCCTAAAGAAAATTGGGACATGTATCATGACCCTTTTAAAGACACTTGCATGGAAAATGAAATTGTTATTAATGATAGCAATAAACATGCTCAAACCTCTAAAAGTACTATTTCTTATAAGCATGTTAATTTTTGTGGAATACATAGACTTTGTGAGAATAATAAAATTGAAGAAGAATATTGTATCACCCACAGGAATGAAAAAACTAGAACGTGGTATAGGGCTCTAAATGATCTTGGTAAAAAAGTTTGTGCCCTCTATCCTTTTATTTGTGAACTTTGCTTTGAAGTGGGTCATTTCAATTTTCAATGCTCGGGCCATAATAATAGCCCTTCTAATCCAATGAGTACTGCAAGTTTGTATTGTGATGACATGATCACTCCTAATCAGCATGATGAACTTACATTATTTTTGGGGTGTGAAGAGTTATCAAGAAAAACCTCTTTGGTAGATATGGGTGCTTTTGGTATGAATAGTGTCATGCATGGTTGTCATCTTTATTGTGTTGATAATTGCCACACAAATACTTACATACAAAATATTATAAAAGATGAGATCTTACCAAAATATGACATGACTAATATGTGTTTTGGTCTTATTAATGAATAGGAGGGATCCTCCAAAGTTTCTTCTATTGTCTCTAACAATGAACCAGGGTATATGGAGAAGCTTCCTTTCAGGCCTCTCCCTCCTAAAGATAAGAAGAAAAAGAAGAAAAGGAGGAGTAAAAGGAGAGAGGAAATGGTATTTTCCCCTAAGCATGTAGCTCCTATTATAGTTTTTGATGAGTCTGAACTTGATGATGTTCCTATGCCTGTTACCTATAGTAGTGATCATGATTGGGAAAAACACACTTCTTTTGATATTGAAAATCTCTTTGGTACCAATTCTGAAAATGATGATATGTTTACAAATGAACACACTTGGGAAGATAACTATTCTATTGCTTATGATGATTGCAATGATGAATATGATATTTTCATTCCACCTACTATTGATGAGGAAATTAATTATGATTACAATATGCCTCCAATATTTGATGATTATGGTAATGAAAATAATAATGATAGCTATTTTGTTGAATTTGCTCCCACTACAATCAATAAGAATGACTATGTTTATGTGGGGAGTATTAATTCTTTTATGCATGTGGCTCATGATAAGAATGTTTCTTATGATAGTTATATTGTTAATTTTATTCATTTTGCTACTGAAAGTTATTATGAGAGAGGGAAACATGGTCTTATGTATCTCAATAATATTAGGTTTCCCCTCTTTATGTTGAAAGTCTTGAAGTTGCACTTCTTTTGCTTTAATATGCTTGTTGCTTTGTGCTTTCATGACTTGTTTCTTTACAAGATTCCTATGCATAGGAAGTGGGTTAGACTTAAATGTGCTTTGAATTTGCTTCTTGATGCTCTCTTTTACTTCAATTCATATTTCTTATGTGAGCATCTTCTCAAACTATCATGCCTAACTTAAAGGCGTTAAAGAAAAGTACTTATTGGGAGATAACTCAAAAGTTTTAGATGAGTCTTGGAAGTCATTACCTCTGTAATAACCGCTCCTTATCCTTTTATTTGCTTTTTGTGCCAAGAGTAACCTCTAATGAGAGAGAAGTAATGATTGGGAAAGTTGCTGTCCCGAAACAGATTTCTGTGCTTCACCATAAAAATTCGTGTAAAATCTCTGAACGTCTTTTTGAGGCGTGAATTTTTGTGCTCTGCCCCAGGTTGTTATCTAACTTTTGTTAGTTCAACACTTTTTTATTTGAGCAACAAAAGGTCTTAGAAAAAATCCGTCTTTACCTGCTGGTCTGTTTTGACAGATTTCTGCCATTATTTGCATTTGCTTCTTGTTGGTTCCTTCTTGGGTTCTCTTTGGGGAATTGAGCTTTTTGAGGGAAGTACTAAAGTAGCTAGTGTTCTAATGGAAGTTTTATGGGTGTTGAAACTGAACCTTAAGACTTATTTATCTTGAATGCACTAATGTTGCTAATAAAGATTGTGTGAAGTTTTGTATGAAGGAAACATTTCAGGTGTATGGAAAGAATGAGTAATGAGATGAAGGATGGACTAAAGCTCAAGCTTGGGGATGCCATGCGTGTCGCCCCAAGAAATATCCAAGAAGTACAAGCGTCAAAGCTTGGGGATGCCCAAGGCATCCCCTTCTTCATCAATAAAAATCCCAGGTTTCTTCCAAACGCTTCATTTTTATTGTTTCATGCGCAGTTGTGTTGTTCTTGGAGCGTCTTATTTTTCATTTTTGTTTTGGTTTTTCGTTTGCTTGGTTTTATTAGTTTGCTGAATAAATTGGTTGGACCCCCTCTTTCATACATTGGTTTGCAAATAGTTTGGTTTGGTTTCAAAAAGAGTAGGAAAGTTCATGCTTAAGTGTTAAAGAGAGCTTGTTTTTGACTGTGGCCTATGCTTTGTCATGCCATGCTTGATATTTTTTTGGCTTTATGCTTAGTATTCTTTGCTGTAGCATGACTTGTTATAAGCAATTGAGATTGCTTAATGTGCCTTGGATGAATCATGCGTTGTTTTAGCATATTAAAGCATAGCATTGTGGTATTCTCCTTTGATGCTTTATTTGGGTTGACTTGGCACATGCTCACACCATGTTATGACTATCCCAAGTCACCATAGCCTTTATGATCCTTTAGTTTTCAACTTGTAGTATCACTTTATGCTTTGATCAATGATGTTTTGTCGCTCTGCATGATTATGGCCATTGTTGCTCTCTTAGTTTGTCGCTCCCAGTCTTTTGCTAGCCTCCGTAACCAAGTATGAGTTCCACTCATGCATCCAACTCCCTAAACCAAGTTATTCCAAAGAGTCCACCATACCTACCTACTAGCTTATGCTATTCCAAGTATATTCATGCTTTTGTTTATCTTCCAAATTAAACTTGTTATGAGAAAACTAGTGATTAAAGCTCTCACTAACTTGATGGCACACTTTACTTTTCTTGCCCTTAATAAACTTGAACCATTGTGTCTTCTATGTTGTATATGCTTGCACTTATTTGTCAGGAATTAGCAGAACCATGCTTTCATGGGGAACGCTTTCAATATTGCACTTGGTACTTGTACCTAGTTGATATCATGCTCTTTTGTATATGCATGTCGTCGGTGTGAAATGAAAGGGGAGCTTGTAAGTCCATGGAGTTATGTATATGTGTTAGAGAAACGCCTGGGCCGCTGGTCTAATCCATGCTGACATGGTGGAAACCTGTAGCGTAACCATAATGAGCTGTCTATGAAGAATTCTTCTTATAAAAAAATAGTCCTATATTGAGAAAAAAGAGAAAAAGAAAAAAAGAGATATTATGAAAAGAGGAAAGAGAGAAAAAAGCACCATATTCCCATGGTAAATAAGAAGATTGCTAAGATGCTCGTTGTCTGCTTGCCTTGTCATTTTGATATGGGGATTCTTCCGTATCATCGGGCAAGGGGTACCCCGTTGGCGGTTCTCTATGATACACATATACTTACGATGACAAGAACTTACCGGTGACTAAACTTGAGTAGCATGAGGAGCTTCCCTCGTATACAAGGGACATGAGATTTCTAACTTATACTTCGTCAAGCATGTACACCGTAGTTTGTTCACTTTAACCTTAATCACTTCAAGATGCTTATGATAGGGGCAATGAGAGCTAAAAGCTATAAGTACCATAATTTTTGGAAGCTCTTTATGAGACTTGAATCCCTACTTCCTTTTTATAAAAAGGCCTTTCTTCCACCATTATATTGAGTCTCCACCTTCTACCTTTATGCACCTACTTTGAGAGCATAGTGGCCATTCTTAGTTCTATGTGCATTGTCCCAAGACTAGTTGATTGATGCATAACTTGATATTGATTGTTTTAAACTATTGTATCTAGTCACTCTTATGTACTTTGAAGGTGTCCTATGCATTTATATTTGCTACTCTATTGAGGGACAAGCTGAATGCTATTATGCTATGTTTTCTTTATGTGAAACAAACAAACGTCTTGCAAAGCATTGTTATTCATGAATCTTTTGTTTGTGCCTTTTCATGTTGCAACATAGTTTCTTTGTCTTATTGCTAAAACTTTGTCTTTCATGTTATGATTGAAGTACTATGATCCCAGCTTAGAATGTTTTACAAATACTTTGATCAAGTCTTTGATGGTGCATGTCACCTCAAAAATTATTCTTTCTTTTTATCACTTACCTACTCGAGGATGAGCAGGAGTTAAGCTTGGGGATGTTGATACATTGCAAATGTATCTATAATTTTTGATGTTCCACGCTTGGTTTTATCTACTTTCTTGTGTTTTGTTCCAACTTTGGAGTACTTTTCATATGATTTCCTGGACTAGCCTATTAACAAGATGCCACAGTGCCAGTTGCCTGTTTTCTGCTGTTTTTGGTTTCAGGAAGTCAGAAAATGAATATTCTCGGAATTGGACGGGACAAAAGCCAAAGTTCCTATTTTACCGGCAGACTCACGGAGCCAGAATACGAGACGGAGGAGGGCCTGGCCACACCATGTGGTGGCACGGGCTAGCCCTGGCCGCGCCACCAGGTGGTGTGGGCCCCCTGGCCGCCCACCGACCTTGCCTCTTCGCCTATAAGAAGCCTCCCGATACCAAAACTGTAGGGAGTCAATCAGAAATCCACGAAAAGTTCCGCAGCGCCGCCGCCACCGAAGGGGAGATTCGGGGGACAAAAAGTCTCTGTTCCGGCACCCTGCCAGGACGGGGAAGTGCCCCCGGGGCCATCTTCATCGATCTCCACCGCCATCTCCATCACCATTGCTGATTCCCATGATGAGGAGGGAGTAGTTCTCTCTCGAGGCTAAGGGTTCTACCGGTAGCTATGTGTTCATCTCTCTCTCTATGCATGATCATATTGTGATCATGAGCTTTGTAATAAAGTAAATCTACCTTGCTACTCAAGTGCTTTATTAGATCTCTGCTCTCCTCATGTGTGTGAAAGTGACAGCGTGCACACCATGGTGGCACTTAGGCTAGAGATTACAAATACTTGTTATGAGTTCTATTTGGAGTTGGATGTCTTTATGAAATTGTGGTGTTTGTTGGAACCATCTAGTGCTCAAGGTGACAGTGTGGGGTTTTCTAGATGGGAAAGGCTTACTTTGAGGTGTGTTGTTATAGCCCTACCATTGATTAGAGTGTCCAACCGGAGAGTAGTTAAGAGTAGTATCATAAAGAGAAGATATTTATATGAGAGTGTTCACTAGTGAAAGTATGATCCCTAGGCCTTGTTTCTAAGCATTGATACACTGTTTGCTACTAGATCTGCTACATGTTTGCTTGCTTCCTTCTTTATTTTAGTTTGCCTTTAGTCTTTTCCCACGTCAACCACACGCCAGCAAGCTATTTTCTATCACCGTTACCACTTATAATTATCAATACCACTTGTATTTCACTATCTCTTCGCTGAACTAGTGCACCTATACACCTGACAAGTGTATTGGGTGTGCTGGGGACACAAGAGACTTCTTGTATCTTGATTGCAGGGTTGCTTGAGAGGGGATACCTTTGACCACTTCCTCCCTGAGTTCGATAAACCTTGGGTGATCCACTTAAGGGAAAACTTGCTGCTGTTCTACAAACCTCTGCACTTGGAGGCCCAACAACTGTCTACAAGAATAGAAGTGCGTAGACATCACAATGACAGCTCCTCCACATTCGAACATTGTTGCGCCACGGTTTCATCGGTGGGAGGAGAGTCATGAGGATCACTCGAAGGACCCTATTTACAACCAAGCAAAATGCAAATGAGACCAATCATACATTGATAAAAAGGAGGACTGCATTCAAATTCGATAAAAGTATCAAGGGGCACCCCCCACAAAATGCGGACCAACAAAAGGAAGCTACAACTATTACAAAGGGCAGCTATGGAGCAATCTGCTTCTTTGACTTGGACTTCAACTTTGTGGGCTTCCTTGAATCAGTGGGAGTCTCTGACACCACAGACTTTCCGGTGGTAGCCCCATACGCCGCAGCCTTCACCGCCTTCACTCGCCGCAACACTTTAGAATACTTGGCTACTGTCTCGATGAGACGAGGCCCGTATTTACTGCATTTAGTGGCAAAGGGAGCAAACACTACCTGCTGGCCTTCCACGTCGACAGACATCGCCTCGGAGATAGCGCTTGGGTCCAACTCTGCACCATGTGCTTGTGCCATCACGAGTGCCATGGTGGCACCGACAGACCGCTGAGCATTCTTGAAGTCCATTGGGATGCCTTCTGCGAAGGACTCCACAAGGCTGTCAAGAGTTTCGATTAAGCTAGCCTTAGGCACCATATCTTCACGGAGGCGGCTCAGCACGCCTTTGGCTTTTCCGATCGTATCTTGGAGGGAGACACTGTGGTCCTCGACTGCGGCCACAACACCAGCCAAGGCATCCGCACGGTGCAAGGCCTGGGCGTCGAAGCTTACGCCGGCGGCATCTGCATACATAGAGTATCAGCACAGCGACATGAAATTAAATAGAGAAAAATAAAAGTGAAGCTGAACAATACCTGAAAGAGCTTTTGCAATCAAGAAAAGTTGTTCTTCGAACAACTTCTCCCTTTCAGCGGTGGAAGCACGCAAGTATTCCTCATGCTTTTGTGACTCTTCCAGAGCCACGACTGCCTCACCGCGCTTTTTCTCCGCTGCAGCAAGTCCCTTCTTGAGGCAAGTGACGCGACGGAGAAGCTCATTATGCTCGCCTACACAGGACAGAGCATGACAACAACGGAGTCTACAAATTTCTACATAAGCAGAGTGAAGAAAGCAGATTAGTACAAACCTTCGACTGCATGGTGGCGATTATCCAGCAGGGCATGCTGTCGACCCAAAGCAAGGATTTGCTCCACAAGGCGAGTAGGATTGATATGGGGTAACCCCGTGGGTGGCCCGATCTTCACGGATCTTGTGGTCCAATCGATGGGAAAGCGAGGGGAAAGGGAGAAGGTAGTGGAAGCGGACGCACACCTCACGAAGAATACGATGAACACACGCAAAACTCACACGATACAAGGCCGATTACTCTCACCGGTGGCCACCGGTCTGATAGAATCCTCGCAAGGAAAGATCGGTCAACATGCTCCCGTCAATCCCAAGCGGAGAGGGAAGAACACCTTGGAGAGGGTCTTGACGTCTTGGCAAAGGGACACCGATGCCAAGGCCTTGTACAACGAAGGAGGCGCGATGCAAACTCCAACGAGGTGGTGACGATAGTCGACCCCCTTTGGTAGAAGGGGATGAGGCAAAACTAGAGATTCCACAAAGGGGGTTTTCTTTAGTCTATCATCTATGCCTAAGGGATACAATGAGGGGTGGGGGTCTATTTATAGGCCAGCCACAAGTTTAGGGGTAGTTTTGGGCATAAAACTAGGGTTTGGTGTGGAATAGAGGGGTACATGGGCCAAGGGCCCAGATGTTGGCTCGCAGGCCCATCACTTAGACCGGACAGTCCAGGTCAGATGGACTAGACAGTCCGGGTGACCGCACACTCTGGGTAGTGTCCGGGTAGAGTCCGATGTAGCATACTGATTGTCCGCGCCAGGACGGGGCTGGGGTAGGCCGGACACTCCGGCTGGATCTGGCCGGACACTCTGGCTGCGCCGGACATTCCGGCTGGCATCAGGCGGACTCTCTGGGGCGATGACGGCGGAGACTCTGGTTCTGGAGCTGGCTGCTCCTGGTCCATCTTCTTGGTTCACTTGGGGACAATCTTGGGACTTGGCGTTGTAGATGTAGTAGCATCTGCAAGACGGGCTGCATCAGCCCCCCCCCCCTTCAAAAAGAGTCGTCCTCGACTCTTCATGCTCATCACTAAGAAGATGATGTCGAGAGACCTTCTTGATCCTGGGGTTCACCATATAGTCGTCCTTGAGAAGCTTGATGTGGCAACTCTTCAATGTTCCTTCACCTTCCATGAAGCCTACAAAGCTCACAACAAAAGCGAAGCAACACTCAAAGAGTAGCCAATTCATGAATATTATAGCATGAGTCCTCAAGTAGAAGGAAGTCACCTTATAATGTAGAGATAGCTCATTGAAGGGTAGCCCTAGGTAACTCTCTTCGATTCATCTTGTCAACTCTTTGTCCATAGAGGTTGACGTGTATGCAATTGTACCTTCACATAACAAAGACTAGGCAACATATGTTTGTGTGTGATAGAGGAGCATGTCATTTGTGGCATGTCCATTCTTGTTCACAACACTTTTAGCACAACTCAAGTATCGCAAACGAAATGCGTATGCAAGGTCAAAGTGCATGGAAGTTAATTGAACATCATCCAAATGTCAGAACTCAAAAACTCCATATAACATCTTAGTGTGGCACTCAAAGCAATTGACTAAAATATTGATCAACATCTTTGATGCAAAGCTAGGACAATTCGGCAAAAACACATGAGGAAGAATATCCAAAGCAACATCATTATGTGTGCAAGCCAACCATTGGAAAGAACAATTGTTCAATATGTTGGATGCCATACACATATCATCAAAAGCCAAAATCATGGGGGTATGAGTATCGCAAGCGGAAGCAAAAACAACATGTTTGCAAACAAACCATATGAAAGAGCAAGTGGTCCTTATGTTTGTTGCAACAACAATACGAGAGACTTGGAAGCTCTCGTGACAATACATGCTCAAAATGGCATTATGGTTGCACACAAAACATCGTAAAGAGAAATTTTTCAACATTTTGTGGCAACACACAAAGCATCAATATCCAATAGTAACGAAACATGATTGTCACAAGGTGAAAGAATACCATTAACATGCTTGCAAGCAAACCATAGGACAGAGCAATTTGTCAACATGAAAGATGCAAAGCATGCAAAAGGTATCAGAGTTGGGTTCGATCTTGAACTCACTTGGGGATGCTCTCTAGAGCTCTTTTTGTCAACTCGTGCTCAACCGAGGTTGACATGATCGTTCGGGTACCTACACACATCATAGATAAAAGGAAGAACGTGTGTGCATGGTAGAGAAATATATCATCCATCATGACATATCTCTTCTTGTGCACATCACCATGAGTGTCAATCAAGTGTAAATTATGTGCATGGTGAGTATGCGAGTGGTGGACATGCTTATCATGGCATTTACCAAAATCTCCAAAATTTGAGAAATCTATGGGGACCATCTCAATAGAAATCATATGAGAATTATTGTTTCAAGCAAAACAAGTGAAAGAGCAATCATCCATATTGCAAGCAACGGGAGAAATTGTAAAACACTCATGACAAAGCATGGTTCAAGGGGTACCATTGGTACATCATTGCAAGCAAAAGATTGGAAAGAGCAATTGTTCAACAAATTGCAATCAATGATATCATCAACGTAACGTTTAGAGCATGGCATATCTATGGCAATATCATCACAATCAAATAATTCCACATGCTAAACATTATGAAAAGGCAAAGTATCACATGGAAATATCAATGAATCATATGTGATATCACAAACATCATCCATAGCATGCCAATCATCACAAGTCATCATGTCCACTAGTGGGATCATGGCATCATCAACACCCTTATTTTTACCTTGTTCATACCTCTCATATGAAGTCGGTGTTTTGGTAGCATTGGCCTCCATGTGGGCGACTTCTTCATCATGTATGGGGTTGGCATCATCTTCATCCACCATGTTCATCTTCTCGGTCGGAGGCATCATCATCTCCAAGCTTGGAGCTTCTTGATCCATGGAACCTAGCATATCATGAGAAAACACACTAGTGGTAGAGGGTAAGTTGTTAGAAATCAAAATGGCCTCATCTAACCTATCAACTACCACTCTCAACTCACTCGGTGTATCACTCATGGCCTCCAAGTGGAAGCACTCAATCTCAAGTATGGCGGAGTCGCTCATCTCACTCTTGCTTTCACTCAAGTGGGCTAAGTGGCTCTCATACTCACATGGGATTGGTACCACATCATCACTCAAGCATATGGGGGTAGGCTCGGTTCTCTCAACTCCATGCGCCTCCTTTGGTGAAGGGAAAATACCATGCTCACCATTCTCGACCTTGTCGTCGCCATCTTGTGGTAATGGTGGAAGTAGGCTCATCTTGTTGTTGAGAGCAATGCTCGGATCGACTTCATCACATATGTGGCCTTGGCTTCCTCCATCTTGAAGTGTAGACTCTTGGCGTGAAGCTTGATGGCGTGGAGGAGAGCTTGCTCTTGGTGCCCTTTTGGTGGTGGCACGAGTAGTTGAATGCGCCTTATGATGGTGTCGACGGAGGTCATTGGCGTGCCTTGCCAAAGGTTGATGTAGATGGCGCACTTGGTCATCCACATGACGCTCGCGACGATTCTCCTTTTCCTTGGCACTCTTCTTGGTGAAGCGTTGTAATGAGCGCAAAGCATCATTAGTCTTGGCCATCATGCTCATGGTTTTGGCGAAGTTGTTGTCCATGTCGCTCTTGAATTTGTTGAGGGAGCTTTCGAACTTATCCATGTGATGGTGGACCTTGGTGATCTCGAGGTGGAGGCTCCCTCTTGGTCGATGCGACTTGAGGAGCTTGTCGTTGTCGTTCTTGAAGTCTTCCATGATTGGGGAGTCATTGTTGATGTGTTACTCCATGTCACCCAAGCATGTGGAACCATTGTCGGTGTAGTGATCCATCATGTCCTCTATACTCATGGAGTCGTAGTCGTGGTGGCTCATCATGGATTCTTCATAGATATCATCCTCGGTTCCGGAGTCCCTAGACATGATTCACAAGACCAAGTGGTGTATATGGAAGTGGTAGGGGGTTAGGGATGCAACGTAAAACCTTACTTTACCTTGGAAGATAGTATCATGCAAGTGGCAACACTTGAGAGCAATCAAAACCAAGCAAAGTGAAGTTCACGCAGAACACCAAACCAACTAACCACTAAAAAAACACAAAGCTTATGGTGGATAGGTATGGAAGGTGGCGTGTCCAAGAACAATCCGAAATCAAGATATTGTAATGGCAAGTAAAGAACCACGATGATCACAAAGCAAAACAAGTCAATCCACAAGATAGGAATATATACAAGGAAACACACACGATGGGACAAATGGGACTTGCGCGATGGAGAAAGTGAGCTAAGAATGAAATGATAACCTAGCGAAGACTATAAGCTCGTGTCGCACAAGTTCAAGGAGAGACGCTAGTTCGATTGCAATAAATTGGTGGGCTACAAGATATGCACAATAAGTACCACCTATTTGATGTTCATCGAGCTTGCGCTTCCTATTCTATGAGGCACTTGTTTCTTTCTTTCTTTTTCTTCTTTTTATTTTTCTATTTTTTCACTTTTCTTTTCTTTTTTCACTTGCCCCTTCCTTGTGCCAACAACTATACAAGATAACTATATGAGATAGCGCGCTCACAACTTTTGCTCGGAATTCTACAAGGTATCAAATGTGCATAGCCCAAGCAATCATAGAAGGAACTAGTATCAATAGGTGTTTGTTGAACGCAAAGATAGTGTAGCTCACAAAAGAAAGCAAGTGGGGAGAAGTCGCGGAATTTTTATACCTTTTGTCGCCGATCTTCACCCTTTATTGGTGGATTCCGCCTTGCTAACGGACTTTGGATGGAGTAGATAGCATGAACCACGGTGATGATGATGTAGAGCTCTTTCTCCTCTTCAAACCGAGCTAAAGAACACCAAAATCCAAGATCGTATGTGAAAGTTATGCTCAAAACCGTGAAACAGATTTGCTATCTGCAGGGGGCGAACATTCCGGGGCGCGCAGACCGGACAGTCCAGTCGGGCGGATATTCCGGTCCGTTTAGGCCAGAAACTCCGGTGGGGTGGATAGTCCGGTCTGTTTAGGCCGGACAGTCCGGTCCGGTCGAACCAGGACTTCCAGAACACGAACGGGACGAGTTTTGGCGGAAAAACTCGAACCAAAACCTCAAATTGATGGGGAAATCAAAGAATTAGGCTATGGAAACACAAGGAAAGGTAGATCAACAGGTTTAGCAAGTAATCCATGGATCAAAACCTACTAAAACACACTCAAATCATAGATCGATCCAAAACACGAAATTGGGGCTATTTTTGGTGGAATTTTCGAATTTATGGGGAAAAAGACCAAATCGAGGAGAAATCCGTGGCAACCAAAAGCTGCTAATACCAGATGTTATGGGGTGACACAAGATCCACTTGATTTTGTGGCTATTTTTGTGGTTTTTCAAGAAAAAATTTGGTGGGGAAGAACGAGGGTGAAATCCGTGGCAACTTGGGCTCTGATACCAGATGATATGGGGTAACCCCGTGGGTGGCCCGATCTTCACAGATCTCGTGGTCATATCGATGGGAAAGCGAGGGGAAAGGGAGAAGGTAGCGGCAGCGGACGCACACCTCATGAAGAACACGATGAACACACGCAAAACTGACACGATACAAGGCTGATTGCTCTCACCGGTGGTCACCGGTCCGATAGAATCCTCGCAAGGAAAGATAGGTCAACGTACTCCCATCAATCCCAAGAGGAGAGGGAAGAACACCTTGGAGAGGGTCTTGACGTCTTGGCAAAGGGACACCGATGCCAAGACCTTATACAATGAGGGAGGCGCGATGCAAACTCCAACGAGGTGGTGACGATAGTCAATCCCCTTTGGTAGAAGGGGATGAGGCAAAACTAGAGATTCCACAAAGGGAGTTTCCTTTAGTCTATCATCTATGCCTAAGGGATACAATTAGGGGTGGGGGCTCTATTTATAGGCCAGCCACAAGTTCATGGGTAGTTTGGGGCATAAAACTAGGGTTTCGTGCGGAATACAGGAGTACATGGGCCAAGGGCCCAGATGTTGGCTTGCAGGCCCATCACTTAGGCCGGACAGTCCGGGTCGGATGGACCGGACAGTGCAGGGTGGCCGGACACTCCGGGTAGTGTCCGGGTAGAGTCCGATGTAGCATACTGATTGTTCGCGCCAGGACGGGGCTGGGGTAGGCCGGACACTCCGGCTGGATCTGGCCGGACACTCTGGCTGCGCCGGACATTCCGGCTGGCATCGGGCGGACTCTCCGGGGTGATGACAGCAGAGACTCTAGTTCTGCAGCTAGCTGCTCTTGGTCCATCTTCTTGGTTGACTTGGGGATGATCTTGGGGACTTGGCATTGTAGATGTAGTAGCGTCTGCAGGACGGGCTGCATCAAGGATCCTTCACGATGGGCTACACCAAGAGAAATGATGATTCAGTGTTAACAAAAGGCACAAATTCAGAATTCGACTGCCAGCGGCAAAAAGATACTTACGTGTTCCTCCAGGGACTACGAAGATTCCTGTCGAGTGGGTGTCCGTGCAACCATATGGTGCCCCCCATTATGAGGGGAACTCGAAGAATTGGCGCTGGAGTGGGCCGCCACCGGAGGAGAAGGCGACCACCTCCTTGTGTTTGGAGTCTACGACTCCGGATTCTTTCAGAAATTGGCAGTCGTCAGAAGACGATGACACCGTTTGACTACAAACATGACCAACACCACTTCAGAAGAGAAACTTCAAGGAAAACAAGACGAACTCGCAAATATTTTAAAATTACCCGTGAAAGTTCTCGAGATCAAAGGAGTCCCCCGACGACTCCTTCAGCAACCTCAGCTTCTTTTGAGCGGGAAGAGCCATGGCGCGTATAGTCATGGTGGGGATTGGCTCCTCCGCAGCAGCAGAAGGACCCTCCAGCGTCGCTGGCGAGGACGCATCCGAATCCGCGCTACGGGAGCGCATGCGACTCCCGCGATTGCCAGACTCGAGGGCTTCCTCATCTTCCTCAATCGGAACAGTGGAGCCCGACTCGTCCTCTTCCTCCGCTTCACGCGGGATAATTCCTTCAGGTTGAGGAGGCAAGCTAGTAGCCACTTTCTAGTCCTACAAGTAGAGGAAACGTCAGTATATATCAAGCACATGACAAGCAATCGAAAGTCTAGAACACTTCATAGGGAAACTCTACCTCAGGTGGAGGATTGTTGGCATCGAAAGGAGGCACAACTGACTCACCTGGGAGATCCTCCTTGGCAGTGTACTTCGTCGCCAGCCGCAACCTCCTGTCCCCCTCACCCGAAGAAATGACCTCCGCAGATATGCGAGTGACATCGCCAGTACCTATCCAGCGGTACATCGGATGGGCTTTGGCCTGCAGAGGCTGAACACGGCGGCATAACCAGGTGTGAATGAGTTCAGCGCCACCTTCCTCTTTGCCTATACGGCTTTCAAGGTTGTGGACACGCTGATACAGCATCTCCGTCTCTTCGGACTCGCTAGGCATCACGACGTTCTTCCAAGATTGCCTCCTCTTGCAGACCGCCACGGGATCGAAGGGCGCGAGTCCGTACTGCTCTCCGTCGGCCTTCTGGTCACGGATGTAGAACCACTTATCTCTCCACCCTTGGACAGATGCGGTGAGTTTGATGTCAAAATAAGTGACAGAGGAGTCGACATGGATTCCGCAGCCTCCTATGTTGTAGACTACCGAACTAGACCCCGACTGACGCTTGAGCTTAAAAAGCTTCTTGAAGAGACCGAAGTGTGGCTCGATTCTGAGCTAGCACTCGCAAAGGGTGATGAAACAAGTGATATGGAGAAAAGAATTTGGGGACAACTGGTGCAGCTGGAGCCCATAGAAGCAGAGGAGACCCCTAACAAAAGGATGCAAGGGGAGAGAGAGACCGCGAATGATGAATGCAAGGAACATCACTCGGAAACCCATGGGAGGACTAGGGATTACCTCTTCGCTGGGCACGCGAGAGTCATCTTCTGCGGGAGGAAGCGCTCCATCTTGGCGCAGCGTGAACAACTCCGAAGATTTGATGATGGATTGGCGCCATGACCCATTGGTGACACGGGTGCCCGCGCCCTTCTTCTTCCCTGCCACGGCAGCATCACTGGTGCCCGTAGTGGCGACATCTCCTTTCTTCTTGGCAGCGACAATGGTGGCTGCAGATCCAACGATGACACCTCTTTTCTTCTTGCCCATCTTGCGATGGTGATGTGAGCGCAGGAAGTAACTGGGGAAGACGTGGAGTTGGTCTAGTGCCATGGAGAAGATGTGTCCAAAGGAACAGCAAGAGCAACAATGGCAGAGGAAGCGCAAGCAAGAAGAGAGATGAGGGGAAAATTACCGCACATGTGCCCCTACTTAACCTCCTAGCAGATGTCATCCGACGGCTAGAAGAAAACATACCAAACGCGTGGCGTACATAGGCATTGATGCGTGGCAAGGGTAAACCATGAACCGTCCCCCACTATTCCCATTACACACAGAAATCGAGGAGACGCAGTTAAAACAGAAGATTACGCATGCCCGATCAAATCAAAGTCAGAAAGTGGGACCCACTACTCGTCACGTCCCGTCAAAGCCGCTCACGTGAATATGCACTCGGGGGGCTACTCCCATAGGGAGCGCTGGTCATGCACCCTATGATTATTTTTCTTACACATTACACCATGTGTTGATAACATCCACACTCGAATGCGATGGCGACTCTGCTTCATATTTTCCCTGCAAAGAGACTGCGTCTCCTGGGTCACCCGAATCATCTCCGCGATGACAAAATTCGGATGCCGCGCTTACAGCATGAAGATAATACCTGAATAAGGCCTGGCAACGCATCTGCTGCGCTCTACCATAAAATATCCATGCTTACAGTATGATCAAATACGCCTTGACAGACGCGTCGAGTTCTCACACTTACACACTAGGATTTGACTCCTGTAAGACCTCTGTGGCCTGAGTCGAATTATGCCAACACTTTTCTGAATTCGAGTCCGGGGACTCGTGTTTGAGTAGATTGCGTTGTTTTGCTCTAAGGCAGTTAACTGATCCCGATGCATCGGATGAATCAGGCACGTATATCAACAATCCCTATGATATCAATCAAAAATACTCGAAAATATGCTCAGCTATGCACTCGAACGACTTCATAAAAGTCTCCACTTGAATCTATGATTCCACTGGACACTCGGGGGCTACTGACGTGGGCATACTCTACAGGTACTCGAGTTTGGCATATATGGCCCAGATATGACAGAAGCCCACGGTGCTACCAGGGCCCAATCCAGGATTCGGGTGACCTACGGAGACTCCGACTGCTTGCAGCACAAGACAATATCAAAGATAGAAAGTTTAAAGGGACAAACCCTAACTTGTAACCGACTCGACCTGATACCCGAGACCTATCCTATCTATAGAAAGGCTAGGAGGGGGCGGCGAGGAGGACAATCACAACCCTAGTTTCCACAACCATCACCAGATTGCATCTGCGCACCCCTGTAACTTTTGACTCCCTCGATAATTCCAAGAGCAGACAAGCAGGAATAGGGACCTCTACGAGGCATGAACCTGGGTAAACCTTGCGTCCTTGTGTGCTTGTTTGCTAGCTGATTAATGCCTCCAGCGCTCCGTCCTTCTCCAAAACCCAAGTCCATAACAATGGGCATTGATGAGTTAATCCCTCGCCACTTCCAAAACTACATTGATCCACATGACCACACACACTCCAATCGATTCCGTGATACAACTTCTACCACACTGGTGCAACATGCAATGAGGAAGCTACTTCCCTATGTGTTTTTAGTCTCTGTGTTCATGGATTGACACATGGAGTCCCTAGAGTCATTGCATTTGTTCTTTTCCCATCGCACATGGATCCACCAGTGTCATTGCATATGCTCTCTTCCAAAACCACATTGATCCATATGACCACACACACTCTAGTGGATTCTATGACGCAACTTCTACCATACTAGTGCAACTTGCAATGTGAAGTTGCTTCCCCATGTGTTTTTGGTCTCTGTGACCATGTGCTTGGGTAAAGTAGTGCACCCCTGCAGGGTAAATCTTTTCAAGAAGCCATGTGTCCACGGTTATGGATGCCTCAGGAGTACGGTGTCATGATCATAGACAACGCCACTAATGTTTTGTCTCTAATAACATGACTAGTAATTAGCCTTATCGACTAAACACCTGCTTAACTAAAATTACCACCGTGTGTGTTCTGCAAGTGGACTTCCTCAACTGGTCTTCGAGGGGGAAACCTTCGGATGGGTTATGTTTGGTGTTATATTATACTTATCGTATAGCTCTCTCTTACCTCGCTCTAATAGCCGAAGTTGTAGTGTGTCTCTATAAGTTAGATAGTGCAAGCTTTGCTGTCGCTGAGCCCACCATACCTATGTAGGCGAGGACCGCCAAATTCTAGCCTCGCTGTGTACTGGCCTCAGTACTGACCGCTCTCTTTCTGTTTTGTTTTTCCCTTTGCCGGCACCTCTTTGGCTTTGACAGGTATAAGATCGACGACGTTAGCAAGGTTACCCTTTCGGCTAGGCCTGGGCATGGTTATGGACACCGCTTGGTTATTCTTCAGGGCTCTTAGTCCAATTTGGATCTTGTCCGTACTCGGACACTATTTCGCTTTCTTCAAGATTTGCATCTTTGAATTGTATCATTTGTATTCTTGAATCGTTGAGTCGTTGTTGTATATATAAGTTCTTGTGGACTCTGTTATAAACTACTGTGATGTAACTACTTGTAATCAAATCCTACCCACACGAATGTTTGGTGGGCGTCCTTGAATCGCTTCTATGCGGGTTTTGGCGGGAAATGCTAAGATCTGCATAGACCCGATTCTGGGGCATTACAGTCACTTTGTGAAAGACTTCTCTACCATTGCTTGTCCCCTTAACGAATTGACCAAAAAGAATGTCACCTTCATGTGGGGCAAAGCACAACAAAAAGCTTTTGATGAACCTAAAAAGAGGCTCACTAAAGCACCTCTTCTTGCGTTATCGGATTTCACAAAAACTTTTGAGATAAAGTGTGATGCTAGCGGTATTGGCATTGGAGGATTCCTCATGCAAAATGGGCGTCCTATTGCCTACAATAGCAAGAAAATTGATGGTGCTCTCCTTAACTATCTGATTTATGACAAAGAGCTTTTTGCCTTAGTTTGTGTTCTTCAAGTTTGGAAACACTACCTTTGGCCTAAGGAATTTATCATACATTCCAACCATGAGTCGTTGAAATATCTCAAAGGCCAAGCCAACTTGAGCAAGAGACACGCTAAGTGAGTTGAGTCATTGAATCTTTTTAGTACATTGTCAAGTACAAGAAGGGCAAATATAATGTAGTTGTGGACGCTTTGTCTCACAATCACACAACCCTTCTTACTCAACTTGAAGTAAACATGTTGGGTCTTGATGAAATCAAAACTTCGTATTCTTCCGACACATTCTTTGGACCAATTTTCACAAAGTGCTCCATTGACAAATGAGTTGATGATTTCTATTTGCATAAGGGCTTTCTATTTAAACAAAACAAGCTTTGCATTTCGAAGTCGTCTCTTCAACTTTTGCTTCTACAAGAATATCATGGTGGAGGCCTCATGGGTCACTTTGGTCGTGACAAGACATTGGACATGCTCTCCACTCACTACTTTTGGCACAAGATGAAGCGCGGCGTGGAACACTGCGTTCAACGATGCACGACATGTGTTCAAGCTAAGTCGCAAGCTAACCCTTATGGTCTTTATATGCCATTGCCTATTCCTCATGCACCTTGGTCCGACATTAGCATGGATTTTGTGTTAGAATTGCCTAGGTCTAAGCATGGTCATGATTCTATATTTGTCGTTGTGGATCGCTTTTCCAAAATTGCACACTTCATACCGTGCCATAAGACCGACAATGCTTCACATATTGCCAATTTGTTTTTTTAGGGAAATCGTCCGTCTTCACGGTGTGCCAAGAACAATTATCTCTGACCACGATGTAAAATTCATGAGCTATTTGTGGAAGACCGTCATGGCCAAGCTCGGTGTCAAGCTACTCTTCTCATCCGCATCGCACCCGCAAACCGATGGCCAAACCGAGGTCGTCAACCGAAGCCTCGGGACTCTCCTTCGTGTGTTGATCAAGAAAAACCTCAAGGATTGGGAGGAATGCATTCCCCACGCCGAGTTCGCCTACAATCGAGCCAAGCACTCTAGAACCAAGATGAGTCCCTTCATGATCGTCTACGGTTTCAAGCCCCTAACCGCACTAGACATCCTACCATTCCCTCTCCATGAGCACACCAACATGGACATTGACAAGCGCGCACAATCTATGAAGAAGCTTCACGAAGAAACAAGAGCTACTATCGAGCAACAAGTCCTTCGCCAAGCATCAAGGCTCAACAAGGTCAAGAAACAAATGGTCTTCGAAGAAGGTGATCTTGTATGGATACACTTGAGCAAAGAACGCTTCCCCATGGATCACGACTCCAAGCTCAAACCAAGAGGAGATGGCCCCTTCAAGGTCCTCAAGATAATCAACAACAATGCATACATCATTGACATACCGACTTCAAAGTATCTCGTGAGCAAGACATTCAATGTTAAGGACCTTTCACCCTACCATGGAGATGTTCAAGATGATAACCATGAAGATTCGAGGATGACTCTTTCCCAAAGGGGGAGCTTATGTAGCCCGTCCTACGGACGTCCCTACATCTACACCACCAAGTCGCCCAAGTGGACCAATGACTTGAGCCCGAGCTAAACTACTTCAAGCTAAGGTTAACTCGCTCCTCTCCTCATGTAACTTTGATACATCGTTGGATGGCTTGCTACTTCATGCAACTACGCTATGCATTATCAGCTATGAAGCCCCCACGGATGAAGACATGAAGAAGAAGAAGCTAGAGCTGAAGCCCTGGAGTCTTCGGCCCTGAAGCCCGGAGTCTCCGGTCTGGACTCTGGACCAGTCTCCGGACCCCTGCCAGGAGTGTTCATTACACCCCACAGAGTCTTCACTGGAGAGCATCTCCACCCCCGGAGTCTCTGCGTGCCCTAGAGTCTCCGGCCCTCGACCCCGGAGTCTCCACCCCAAGACTCCGGCCATGGCTCCGGACCCCCACTGGAACTCTCTGTATGCCACCCCGGAGTCCACCCCGGAGTCTCCGGCCACCCCGAAGTCTCTGGCCCACTAACCCCAAAGTCTCCGGTGTAAGTCACCCAGGCATGTGAAAGCCTTTTGGGCCTTCGGCCCATGTAACCCCAAATCCGTCCAGACTTTACCCTTTATTGCCGAAACTACCCTTGAACTAGTGGTTGGCCTATATATAGTCCCCCACCTCTATTGTAAACCCTAGGCATGATATTTGGAATTAGTGGACACCCTTGTGGATCTATCTAATTCTTGCCTCATGCTCCTTGATTGAGGAGCACCCAAATATCACAAACCTCGTTGGAGTTTGCATCGTGCCTCCCTCATTGTACAAGGCCTAGACATCGGAGTCCCTTTGCCTATATGTCAAGATCTCACCAAGTCTCCCTACTCGTTGTGCTGGTTCGAGAGAGAGTTCTCCACCCGAGGCCGATCCTAGGTATTGCGCCGGACCAGTCACCGCCAGTGTGAGCTATTGGTGTGTATCGTGTTTCACGTGAGTGTGTTCATCGTGTTCTTCGTGCGTGAGTTCGTCGTGTTCATCCCTCCTCTCCTTCCCCCACACTCCACCCTCGATTTGAAAGGGTTTCGTGAAAGATCGGGCCACCCTCGAGGTTGACCCTCAAAAGTTACCTTTGGATTACACGAACCAAATTCACTACACCATGACCGATCATCACGAGTGGTGGTGCAGCTCCAATGGCGAGCATCATATGGACATCATATCAATCATATGACTCGTGCTTTACCTTTTGGTTCATGTTCCGAGGCCATGTCTGTACATGCTAGGCTCGCCAAGTAAGAACCTTAGTACCCACGTGTGTAAAACTGTCTTACACCCTTTGTATGCGAACGTAGATTCTATCACATCCGATCATCACATGGTGCTTCGAAACGATGAACTTTCTTAACGGTGCATACTAAGGAAGAACATATTATTATCTTGATATTAGTGGGAGGGATCATGTTATAATGCTACCGCCAAGAACTAAGCAAGACATGAGCAAAATAAGATGCATAAAAGGGATAAACATCACATTCATATAAAATGTTATATGATATGGTCCTTTCTTCCACTTGATCTCCATCATGTGCTCCATGGTATGATATCCATCATTCCACCGACGTGGCACCAAGATTTCATGGCACCACCATCATGGCCATCTTCTCCATTACAATATATCTCTTGGATATACATGAATATCACGCATGCTATAAAAGATAAAGACAACCATATGGCTCCTGCCGGTTATTTAACTTAAGTAAATCTCATTGCATACAACAATTTTTATAACAATGACCATATCACATCACATGCCATGCAAAAACATGTTAGACGTCTTCTAATTTATTTTCCATATTTTACGCGGCTTTGGGCTTTCTAGGAGAGAATCGCTCTACCTACGAATTTCAGCTACAATGTTGACATATCAAGTTATTTGCAAACCATTATAAATTAGATCACGATTATGTTGGGAGAGACAAACAGTCTATTGAGGGCTAACCTCGGGGGTGCCCGATCTTTCATGAATTCCCATGGAAATCCAGGGGAAGTGCGAGGGAAAGAGGGAGGGGATGAAAACCACGAACTCGCGCACGAAGAACTTGATGGACACACTCAGGCAAAGACACGATACAAGCCAATATCTCACGCCAGTAGCAACCGCTCTGGCACAATCCCTAGGATCGGTGTCGGGCAAAGATCTCTCTCTCGAAGCAGCACGGTGAGTGGGATTCTCGGTGAGATCATGACGTCTTGGCAAAGGGCTCCAGTTCCAAGGCCTTGTACAACGAGGGAGGAACGATGCAAACGCCAACGAGGTAGGGGATATTTTGTGCTCCTCTAGAAAAGGAGCATGAGACAAGAACTAGAGAGATCCACAAGGTGTCTTCTAATTCCAATATCTAGTCTAGGGTTTACAATAGAGGTGGGGGGAAACTAGTTCAGAGGTACTTTAGGAATAAAAGGGTAAAATCTAGACGGACTTGGGATTACATGGGCTGAAGTCTCAAAGGCCGTAACATGCATGTCGTCATGGACACCGGAGACTCTGGGTTCATGGGCCGAAGACTCAGTGTGACCGGAGACTCTGGTCTTGGTGCAAGTCTCTGGTGTATACTCCGAAGTGGTGTACTGAATGGTCTAGGCTGGGGTCCGGAGACTAGTCCGGAGTCTAGTCCGGAGACTCCAGGGTTGAAGGCCGGAGACTCCAATGTTTCATCCTCAGCAGCGTCTACTTCTCGTCCTGCTCCTTGTACTTCATCTATGGGGGCTTGGTGATGCATTGGGGCTTCATAGCTAATAATGCATAGAGTATTTGCATTAAGTAGCAAGCCATACAAGGATGTATCAAAGTCACACGAGGATAGGATCGAGTTAACCTTAGCTTGTAGGAGTTTGGCTCGAGCGCGAGTCATTGGTCCACTTGGGGTACTTGGTGGTGTAGATGTAGGGACATCCGTAGGACGGGATGCATCAGCTCTCCCCCTTGGGAAAGAGTCATCCTCAACTCTTCATGGTTATCATCTTGAACATCTCCATGGTGGGGTGAAAGGTCCTTGACATTGAATGTTGAGCTCACGAGATACTTCGAGGTTGGTATGTCGATGATGTATGTGTTATTGTCGATTCTCTTGAGGACCTTGAAGGGACCATCTCCTCTTGGTTTGAGCTTGGAGTCGTGCTCCTTGGGGAAGCGTTCCTTGCTCAAGTGTATCCATACAAGGTCGCCTTCTTCGAAGACCATCTCTTTCTTGTCCTTGTTCTGCCTTGATGCTTGGCGAAGGACTTGTTGCTTGATAGTAGCTCTTATTTCTTCGAGAAGCTTCTTCATAGCTTGTGTGCACTTGTTGATGTCCATGTTGGTGTGCTCGTGGAGAGGAAGTGGTAGGATGTCAAGCGTGGTGAGGGGCGCGAAGCCATAGACGATCATGAATGGACTCACCTTGGTTGTATAGCGCTTGGATCGATTGTAGGTGAACTCGGCGTGGGTAATGCATTCCTCCCAATCCTTCAGGTTCTTCTTGATCAACATGCGTAGGAGAGTCCCGAGGCTTCGGTTCACGACCTTGGTTTGGCCATAGGTTTGTGGATGCGATGCGGATGAGCAGAGGAGCTTGACATCTAGCTTGACATTAACGTCTTCCACAAGTAGCTCATGAATTTGACATCGCGGTTGGAGACGATTGTTCTTGGCACACCATGAAGACGGATGATTTCCCTGAAAACAAATTGGCATCATGTGAAGCACCGTCGGTCTTATGGTACGGTATGAAGTGTGCCATTTTGGAAAACCGATCCACGACAAAAAAATATAGAATCATGATCATGCTTAGACCTAGGCAATCCTAAAATAAAATCCATTCTAATGTCGGACCAAGGTGCATAAGGAATAGGCAATGACATATAAAGACCAAAGGGATTAGACTTGGACTTAGCTTGAACACAAGTAGTGCATCGTTGGACGTAGCATTCCACATCTCGCTTCATCTTGGGCCAAAAGTAGTGAGTGGAGAGCATGTCCAATGTCTTGTCATGGCCAAAGTGACCCATGAGGCCTCCACCATGTGATTCTTGGAGAAGCAAAAGTTGGAGAGATGATTTCAGAATGCAAAGCTTGTTTTGTTTAAAGAGAAATCCCTTATGCAAATAAAAAACATCAAGTCATTTTTCAATTGAGCACTTTGTGGAAATTGGTCCAAAGAATGGGTCAGAAGCATATGAAGTTTTGATTTCCTCAAGACCCAACACGTTTACTTCGAGTCGAGTAAGAAGGCTTGTGTTCTTGCAAGACAACGCGTCCGCAACTACATTAACTTTGCCATTCTTATACTTTCCAATGTAAGGAAGAGACTCCATGAACTCAACCCACTTAGCGTGTCTTTTACCCAAGTTGGCTTGGCCTTTGAGATATTTCAACAACTCATGGTCGGAATGTATGATAAATTCCTTAGGCCAAAGGTAATGTTGCCAAACTTGAAGAACATGGACTAAGGCAAAAAGATCTTTGTCATAAATTAGATAATTGAGGCATGCGCCATCAAGTTTCTCGCTATGGTAAGCAATAGGACGTCCATTTTGCATAAGAACTCCTCCAATACCAATACCACTAGCGTCACACTCTATCTTGAAAGTTTTTGTGAAATCCAATAATGCAAGAAGAGGTGCTTAGATTAGCCTCTTTTTAATCTCATCAAAAGCTTTTTGTTGTGCTTTGCCCCACACAAAGATGACATTCTTTTTGGTCAACTTGTTGAGTGGGCAAGAAATGGTAGAGAAGTCTTCCACAAAGCGACGATAGAAACTGGCCAAACCATGAAAACTTCGAAGTTTACCTTGACATGAAAACTGGCTTGTGGGGGTGGGCCAATCTCGAATGTCTTTGACTTTAGAACCATCGACTTCAATGCCATTGGAAGAAACAACAAAATCAAGGAAAATCAACTTGTCTTTGGAAAAGTGCACTTGGGAAGATTAGCGTATAGCTTTTCATGTCGAAGGATTTGAAAGACCTCCTTGACATGTGTAACATGTTCCTCAAGTGACTTTCTATAAACAAGTATATCATTGAAATAGACAACAACACTCTTTCCAATGAGAGAACACAAAATATGATTCATAAGGCACATGAAGGTGGATGGGGCATTACATAAGCCAAAAGGCATGACCAATCATTCATAGAGACCAAGTTTGGTCTTGAAGGCGATTTTCCACTCATCACCTTTCACCATACGTATTTGATGGTAACCACTATGAAGATTAATTTTCGAGAAAATAGTGGCTTGATGGCTCAGTGTTGATGTAGAGCTCGTTGGGAACCCCAAGAGGAAGGTATGATGAGCACAGCAGCAAGTTTCCCTCAGTTATGAAACCAAGGTTTAATCGAACCAGTAGGAGCAAGGAAACGCCCCAAAGGTGTTGCTAGCTAAGCCTTGGCAGGGCACACTACCGGTGCTAGTAGCAACGTGGAGACCTGCACAACACAACCACATAACTTTGTCCCCAACTTGCAATGAGGTTGTCAATCTCACCGTGTTTTGCTGAAAACAAAGGATTAAACGTATTGAATGGAAGGAAGTAATAGTTTGTAGAAAGTAAACACAAAGCAGTAAACAGTTTGTAGATTGTATGTAAAAGAAAGGACCAGGATCCATAGTTCACTAGAGGTGGCTCTCCTTAAGATAGATAACATGCTGGGTGAACAAATTACAGCGGGGCAATTGACAAACATCGAGAAAGAAATACATGCATATACTAATCATCTTGACTCCTTTGAGATTCGATTGGGCATTACAACATTATACATAGACCGCCATCCAACTGCATCTATGACTAGTAATCCACCTTCAGGTTATCATCCGAACCCCCTCCAGTATTAAGTTGCAAGCAACAGATTATTGCTTTACGAATTGCGTGTAATGTAAACAATATGATTGTTCTATGAACAAAGGATTGTTGTTTTCCCCCTAGTAGCAACAGCACATCTAGTACCTTAGAGATTTTTGTCACTTCCCAAGATTACCAGAGGCATGAACCCACTATCGAGCATAAATACTAACTCTTGGAGTTGCTAGCATCTACTTGGCCAAGATAGCTACTAACAACGGAAAGCATGCAAGATCACAAATAACAAAGACATGATAGAATCAATAATCAATCTGAAATAGCATCTCAATATCCATCGGATCCCCGCAAACACAACATGCAGAATTACAAATAGATGATCTTGATCATGAACAGAGCTCACAAGATCTAGACATGAAAGCACAAAGGAGGAGAACCAGCCATCTAGCTACTACATGGATCCGTAGTCCAAGGATGAACTACTCACGCATCACACCGGAGGTTTGCATGATGATGAAAAAGGCCTCCAGGGTGAAATCCCCTCTCCGGCAGGGTGCCGGGAAGAGCTTTAGATCCCTCCCGATCTAGGGACGGAGATGACGGTGGCTACAGACTCTTTCGTGGATTTTTGATCGGGTACTTAGGGTTTTCGTCCCGAGGGCATCTTATAGGCGAAAGGAGAGGTCGAGGGGGTGCTGGGGTCGGCCAGACCACCCCCTGGCGCGGGCCAGGCCTAGCCGCGCGGCCAGGTGGTGTGGCTAGCCCCGAGCCCTTCTCCGTCTCGTATTCTGGCATCTGATGACTTTCGGAAAAATAGGCACTTTGGCTTTTGTCCCGTCCAATTCCGAGAACATTCATTTTTTGACTTTCCTGGAACCAAAAACAGCATAAAACAGGCAACTGGCACTGTGGCTCTTGTTAATAGGTTAGTCCAAGAAATCATATGAAAAGTACTCCAAAGTGTGGGCAAAACACAAGAAAGTGGATAAAACCAAGCATGGAACATCAAAAATTATAGATACATTTGCAATGTATCAACATCCCCAAGCTTAACTCCTGCTCGTCCTCGAGTAGGTAAGTGATAAAAAGAAAGAATAATTTTTGAGGTGACATGCACCATCAAAGACTTGATCAAAGTATTTGTAAAACATTCAAAGCTGGGATCATAGTACTTCAATCAAAACATGAAAGACAAAGCTCTAGCAATAAGACAAAGAAACTATGATGCAACATGAAAAGGCACAAACAAAAGATTCATGAATAACAATGCTTTGCAAGACGTTTGTTTGTTACACATAAAGAAAACATAGCATAATAGTATTCAGCTTGTCCCTCGTGGAGTAGCAAATATAAATGCATAGGACACCTTCAAAGTTCATAAGAGTGACTAGATACAAATAGTTTAAAACAAGCAATATCAAGATATGCATCAATCAACTAGTCTTGGGACAATGCACATAGAACTAAGAATGCCCACTATGCTCTCAAAGTAGGTGCATAAAGATAGAAGGTGAGACTCAATATAATGGTGGAAGAAATGCCTTTATAAAAGGAAGTAGGGATTCAAGTCTCATAAAGAGCTTCCAAAAATTATGGTACTTCTAGCTTTCAGCTCTCATTGCCCCCTATCATAAGCATATTGAAGGTGATTAAGGTTAAAGTGACACAACTAAGAGTTTATGCTTGACAAGTTATAAACCGAAATCTCATGCCCCTTACTTACGAAGACCGAACCTCATGCTACTCAAATTTAGTCACAAGTAAGCTCTTGTCATTGTAAGTACATGTGTATCATAAAGAACCGCCAACGGGGTACCCCTTGCACATGATACAGGAGCTATCCCATAATCAAAATGACAAGGCAAGCAGACAATGAGCATCTCGGCGATCTTTTTATTTGCTATTTGCATAGGTTTTTATTGAGGATGCTTCATAGAGTGCTCATTATGGTGATGCTGCAAGTTTCCACCATGATTAGGCATGGCTTAGGCTAGCGGCCCAGGCGTTTCTCTAACAGACATACAAACTCCATGATCTTACAAGTTCCACTTTTATTTCACACCGCCGGGATCCGTAAGCAAAAGAACATGATATCAACGGGGTACAAAGTACAAGTGCAATGTTGAAAGCGTTCCCCATGATACATGGTTCTGCTAATTTCAACTTATAAAGCGCAAGCATATACGCAACAAAGAAGGACCCAATGGTTCAAGTTTATTAGATGCACAAAAGTAAAGTGCGCCATCAAGTTCGTGAGAGCTTTAATCACTAGTTTTCTCATAACAAGTTTAATTTGGAAGGTAAACAAAAGCATGAATATACTTGGAATAGCATAAGCTAATAGGTAGGTATGGTGGACTCTTTAGAATAACTTTTTTTAGGGAGTTGGATGCATGAGTAGAACTCATACTTGGTTGTGGAGGCTAGCAAAAGACTAGGAGCGACAAACTAAGAGAGCAATTATGGCCATAATCATGCAAAGCGACAAAACATCATTGATCAAAGCATAAAGTGATACTACAAGTTGAAAACTAAAGGATCATAAAGGCTACGGTGACTTGAGATAGTCATAACATGGTGTGAGCATGCACCAAGTCAACCCAAATAAAGCATCAAAGGAGAATACCACTATATTATGCTTTAATATGCTAAAACAACGCATGATTCATCCAAGGCACATTAAGAAATCTCAATTGTTTATGACAAGTCATGCTACAGCAAAGAATACTAAGCATAAAGCCAAAACAATATCAAGCATGGCATGACAAAGCATAGGCCACAGTCAAAAACAAGCTCTTTTTACCACATAAGCATGAACTTTCCTACTCTTTTCCAATCCAAACCAAACTATTTGCAAACCAATGTATGAAAGAGGGGGTCCAACTAACTTATTCAGCAAACTAAGAAAACCAAGCAAACAAAAAACCAAAATGAAAACGAAAAAGAAGACGCTCCAAGAACAACACAACCATGATGAAACAATAAAAATGAAGCGTTTAGAAGAAACCTGAGATTTTTATTGATAAAGAAGGGGGATGCCTTGGGCATCCCCAAGCTTTGATGCTTGTACTTCTTGGATATTTCTTGGGGTGACACGCGTGGCATCCCCAAGATTGAGCTTTAGTCCATCCTTCATCTCATACTCATTCCTTCCATACACCTGAATTTTTTTCTTCATACAAAACTTCACACAATCTTTATTAGCAACATTAGTGCACTCAAGATAAATAAGTCTTAAGGTTCAGTTATAAAACCAATAAACTTCCATTAGAACAATAGATACTGTAGCACTTCCCTCAAAAGCTCAATTCCCCAAAAGAACTCAAAAAGGAACCAACAAGAAGCAAATGCAGAAAATGGCAGAAATCTGTCAAAACAGACCAGCAGTTAAAGAAGAATTTTTTCGAAGACCTTCTGTTGCTCAAATCAAAAAGTGTTGAACTAACGAAAGTTAGATAACAACATGGGGCAGAAGAACAAAAGTTCACGCCTCAAAAATACATTCAGAGATTTTACACGAATTTTTATGGTGAAGCACAGAAATGTGTTTTGGGACAGCAACTTTTCCAATCATTACTTCTCTCTCATTAGAGGTTACTCTTAGCACAAAAAGCAAATAAAAAGGATAAGGAGCAGTTATTACTGAAGTAATAACTTCCAAGACTCATCTAAAACTTTTGGTTTATCTCCCAATAAGTACTTTTTTCTTTAACGCCTTTAAGTTAGGCATAAGAAACAAGAAAGAATCAAGTGTTCTCAAATGAAGAAGCATTAAAACCAAATTTCTTGCCCTTACCTCTCTTACTTTTATTCTTAACCTTGGGGAAAATATTATTGTTTGGTGGAGAAGAAAGGTGCATGGTCCCCTTTACCACATCTATTATTGCTCCAAGGAGTTCTAAAAGGGACCTTCCAAGTGTAATTTGTCCTTTTCCTCCATATTCAATAACAAGATAATCAGTAGAAATCATTTTCCCAAGGATTTTTGTAAACACTCCTTCAGCTATTCCAATAGGTAATGTGGTAGCATTATTAGCAAGAGATATTTCTTTTCCTCCTTCAGTAAGCCCCCAAAGATTCAAAGATACATAAATATCTTTGGGCATAAGACAAAATTCAGACATGATATTATAGCGAGCTTGAAAAGTTTCAGTGTTTATCTCAATCTTTACTGTAGGGAGCCACTTTGATGGTTCAGAATTTATTGGGACATAATTGTGATGCTCCCTAAGCGTATTATATCAATCTTTTAAGCTAGTAGTGCTAGTCTCAAGAGTGTTCAATCTAGCAAATATTCTTGCGAAAGCAATATCAGTTTGACTAGGCAAGTTGTAAGTGAGGATCAATTTCTTTATAGCATTAATAGCATCATCCTCATTACATTGGAGGAAATCTCCTCCCACAACAGCATATAAATTATATCTATGGCAAAGAGCAATTCCAAGGTAAAAACTACTAAGGAACAGGCTTTGAGTCATTTTAGGCTCAGTTTTTTTCATGTAGATCAAAGATTCTAGACCAAGCTTCCTTGAAGCTCTCCTCAATTCCTTGTTTAAAAGTGAAAATCATTTCCTCAGGTGACATAGTGATTGGAGCAAGGCTAGACGTAGTGGCAACTTAAGAAAGGAACTATTTTTTTTGTGTTTTTGAAATAAGAAAGCAAACTAGTAAAACTAATTTTTTTTGTGTTTTTGACAAAGAAAACAAGCAAACAAAGCAAAAATAAACTAAGCAAAACAAAAATAACAAAGTAAAGAGATTGGTTATGAGGGACTCCCCCTGTGAAGATGTCCTTGACTCCCCGGCGACGGCGCCAGAAAAATGCTTGATGGCTCAGTGCTGATGTAGAGCTCGTTGGGAACCCCAAGAGGAAGGTATGATGAGCACAACAGCAAGTTTCCCTCAGTTATGAAACCAAGGTTTAATCGAACCAGTAGGAGCAAGGAAACACCCCAAAGGTGTTGCTAGCTGAGCCTTGGCAGGGCGCACTACCGGTGCTAGTAGCAACATGGAGACCTGCACAACACAACCACAGAACTTTGTCCCCAACTTGCGATGAGGTTGTCAATCTCACTGTGTTTTGCTGAAAACAAAGGATTAAACGTATCGAATGGAAGTAAGTAATAGTTTACAGAAAGTAAACACAAAGCAGTAAACAGTTTGTAGATTGTATGTAAAAGAAAGGACCGGGATCCATAGTTCACTAGAGGTGGCTCTCCTTAAGATAGATAACATGTTGGGTGAACAAATTACAGTGGGGCAATTGACAAACATCGAGAAAGCAATACATGCATATACTAATCATCTTGACTCCTTTGAGATTCAATTGGGCATTACAACATTATACATAGACCGCCATCCAACTGCATCTATGACTAATAATCCACCTTCAAGTTATCATCCGAACCCCCTCCAGTATTAAGTTGCAAGCAACAGATTGTTGCTTTACGAATTGCGTGTAATGTAAACAATACGATTGTTCTATGAACAAAGGATTGTTGTTTTCTCCCTAGTAGCAACAGCACATCTAGTACCTTAGAGATTTCTGTCACTTCCCCAGATTACTAGAGGCATGAACCCACTATCGAGCATAAATACTAACTCTTGGAGTTGCTAGCATCTACTTGGCCAAGATAGCTACTAACAACGGAAAGCATGCAAGATCACAAATAACAAAGACATGATAGAATCAATAATCAATCTGAAATAGCATCTCAATATCCATCGGATCCCCGCAAACACAACATGCAGAATTACAAATAGATGATCTTGATCATGAACGGAGCTCACAAGATCTAGACATGAAAGCACAAAGGAGGAGAACCAGCCATCTAGCTACTACATGGATCTGTAGTCCAAGGATGAACTACTCACGCATCACACCGGAGGCTTGCATGATGATGAAGAAGGCCTCCAGGGTGAAATCCCCTCTCCGGCAGGGTGCCGGCAAGAGCTTCAGATCTCTCCCGATCTAGGGACAGAGATGACGGCGGCTACAGACTCTTTCATGGATTTTTGATCAGGTACTTAGGGTTTTTGTTCCGAGGGCATCTTATAGGCGAAAGGAGAGGCCGGGGGTGCTAGGGTCAGCCAGACCACCCCTTGGCGTGGGCCAGGCCTAGCCGCGCGGCCAGGTGGTGTGGCCGGCCCCGAGCCCTTCTCCGTCTCGTATTCTGGCATCTGATGACTTCCGGAAAAATAGGCACTTTGGCTTTTATCCCGTCCAATTCCGAGAATATTCATTTTCTGACTTTCCTGGAACCAAAAACAGCAGAAAACAGGCAGCTGGCACTGTGGCTCTTGTTAATAGGTTAGTCCAAGAAATCATATGAAACATACTCCAAAGTGTGGGCAAAACACAAGAAAGTGGATAAAACCAAGCATGGAACATCAAAAATTATAGATACATTTGCAATGTATCATGGCTCCACACAACTCATCAAGCATGTCATCGAGATGAGGTATAGGATGTCGATAACTCACGGTGATAGCATTGATTGGACGACAGTCCATGCATAACCAAAATGTATCATCCTTTTTGGAACAAGAATCATGGGTACCGCACTTGGACTAGTGCTCACTCGGATCAAACCTTTGGAGATGAGTTGGTTGACTTGGCGTTTTATCTCCTTCATCTCCTCCAGGTTCGTGCAGTAGGCGGCATGTTTTGGAAGAGGTGCATCGGGTATGAGGTCAGTGCAATGCTCGATCCTGCGAATAGGAGGAAGTCCACGAGGGAGCTCTTCGAGAAACACATCCTTGAATTCCTGCAAAATACCATCAAAGAGGGAGGAATATTTGTCAAGTCATATAGTTCCTTGCGCTAGTCCCTTGCAAACGAGGACATAGTGCAATATGGATGGGTTATCCCTCATGTCTCTCATCTCACTTTTGGTGGCAAGAAGACCACTCTTCGTTTTTTCACTCGAGTTAGGCTTGTGGCTCTCACTCACTATATGGTGGTTCTCTCATTCATCACCCTTCTCACAAGATGGTTTTGTGGTTTGCGCCCTCGCTAAAGCCTTTGTATTACCTACAATTATTTGGCTAGGAGTCATGGGTTGCAAAACACATGTATTGTTAAGCTATTTGAAGGTGTATACATTTGTGCGACCATCATGTAGAGAACCTTTGTCAAATTTGCATGGTTGACCAAGCAACATGTGGCAAACCGTCATTGGGACTACATCACACTCCACCGTGTATTTGTATGGGCCAATAGAGAATGTTACCGAGACGGTGTGCTTGATCTTCACGGACCCTTGGTCACTTGGCCATTGAACATGGTAGGGGTGCTTGAGAGGATGGATGGTGAGGTTAAGATTCTCACACAACTCAGTGCTTGCAAGGTTGTCACAACTCCCTCCATTGATGATCACTTTGATAAATTTCCCATTGATGTCAGCATGGGTTTGGAAGATGTTGGATCTTTGATCTTCATGTTCTTGGTCTTGAGTAGTAAAGATCCTTGTGACGACAAGAACTGGACTTGCGTCATAGTTCACACATGAGAGTTCTTGGTCATCTTCCACACGTTGCCTTGTCATTGCTTCTTTGACTCTTGCATCAAATTCATCTTCACTCAAATATTCCTCGTCGCCATTGTCATGGATAAACAATACTTTCTTGTTTCCACAAGTGGCCAACTTGTGTCCTTTGCCTCCACACTTGTAGCATTCTCTATTGAATGGCGGGTCATCCTTTGTATATTTGCCACTTGGGGCGGTTTACCTTGAGGAAGTGTGGGCTTGAAGGAAGGCTTGGAGGTACTTCAGGAGCTTACATTGAAGGTTGTTGGTGTAGCGGTTGAAGATTGCTTGTAGGTGAAGTACGTCTTGGGATTTTTGTATTTGATGTCCTCTTGTACTTGACGCTTGGCTTTTGTTGAAATGTGCACAAGCTTAACCATGTCATTGTATTTTTGGAACTTGACGATGCGCTTGATTGGATGGTTCGAGCCGATGAGGAAACATGCCATTGTTTGCTCCTCGTGCTCATCAATGTTGGCACGGATCATGTTGAGCTCCACTTGCTTGAAGTACTCTTCCAGTCATTGTTCCCTGACTAAGCGATTGTATCTTGTTGAAGAGGTCACGCGTGTAGAGCGTAGGAACAAAGCGGGATCTCATATGAGCCTTCATGTCATGCCAAGTTGTGATTGGAGGCTCTTCTCTTGCGTCACGAGCAACTTGAACTTGTTCCCACCAAAGGTTGGCGTAATCATCAAACTCAAGCGAAGCCATGGCTACCATCTTTTGATCATTGTAGTTATGCATGTGGAAGATCTTGTCGACTTTAAGAGCCCATGAGACGTATTCTTCAGGATCATTTGAACTGGTGAACTTGGGCGTCGTGAAGTTGAGCTTGCCAAAGGTTTCTTCCTCATTGCAGTACGGTGGCGGTGGCTGCCTTGATGGTGACGGTCTTCATCTTCCATGCAATCATTGCGACGAGCTTGGTGACCTTTTTGATGTGCTTGCGGTTGAGGAGCCTCATTTTCGGGATGTGGAACTCAGTTCTCGTGATGTTGTTGAGGAGCTTTCTCTTGCTCTTGGTGCGGTTGATGATGAGGTTGGGGCGCTTGGGCCTCATGAGGGTGTTGTGGATGTGAAGCCTCTTGACGCGGTTGTTAGGGAGGAGGAGGCTCGTTTCTCGGTTGGTGTTGCGGGTTAGGCACTTGGGCCTCACGACGATGATCATGGTCTTGAGCCTCATGACGTGGTGGGCATCACTCAACATGTACAATTTGACGCTCCATGTCTTTATTTGGTGGAGGAGGCGCCTCATGATGACCATGGTGTTGGCATGGACATTCATGACGGTGATGACGAGCTTGATCCTCCAAGTTGAAGTCATCACTTTTGGTGTCAAGTATGTGTCGCGGGCGATGGCGTTAGACTTGAGGTTGTACTCGAGGTTCCACTTGTGGTTGTGCTTGTTGGATCGCTAGTGCCCTTGCGTGATAACGATGTCCTTCTCGCCTTGCTTGAGGCCTTGAGGAGAAATCACCATCATAGCTTGATGTTGCAGCGTGTCGTGGGGAAGGTACATAGTGCGAAGAACTTCCATCTTCAACCACGAGGGCGTCATTGCGTCTTGGAGCACTTGGATGAGGATCTTGATGAAGAGGAGAATAGTGATGCGACGAGCTTGAAGAGCTTGATGCGCATGAACGCGGTCTTTTGTTACGCGCGAGCTCAGCCATCGACCTTTGTAGTGCTTCGTTTTGGTTGGTGAATTTGATGTGTATGGTCATCGTCTCTTTATTAAGGTTGGAGAAGCCTTGCCACATTTCATGCATTTGTTGTTGTAGGCCATCAAAGTGGTTGTCGATGCTCTTGAATTCGGCTTGAGTTCGCCGAATTGTTCATCTTGGCACGACTCGAGAGCATTTCAACATTCACGGAACTCATGTCGAATGATGTAGTGGCTTGTGTGCGTCATGTACGAGCCTTGTTATTCTTCTTGGGAAGGTGGTTGGCTCGACTCACCGTGCCTATCCATCGTGGAAAACACACAAGGATTGTATATGTAAGTGTAATATGGTTGGTGTTAGCCTTTTACCTCACCTTGGGGATTGCACCGAACTAGAAACCACGAGAGAGAACTATTAGCTTGCAAAGTGAAATCGCAAAGAAACCTCATACTAAAGAAATGACTAAGACTCTCAAAATCTTTTGGTGGAAGGTTAGGGTTGTGGAATGCCAAAGAACCAATCAAAATAAAAGGGATAGTCAAAAGTGGGTAAAATCCAACAAACTCAAGTCAAAGGTAAAGGTCAACAACTCAAAAGGGTAACGGGAACGTACGAATATATACACATGTGGAGATTATTGGGATTGACACGACTATGAAAATGAGCAAAAAATGTCCTAACAAAGACTAAGCTCGGTTGTCGTGCCAATGCAAGGAGAGACGGTGACCCATTTGCAAAGAGAAAAATGAGCAACAGATTTGTACACTTGCCTTGGGCGCTCTTATTTTCTCTTTTGCTTACAAGCTTGTGACTCTCTTTTGCTATGGGAGACTATTTTTCTTTTTCTATGTATCGTTTTCTCTCTTTTTTGCCCTCCCTTGATGCTACCAAGTCACTCTTGCTATTGCTTTTGCACTCTCACTATCCAAGGACAAATTCACAATGCTCAAGCAAACACAAGATGAGCCACTCTCGTGGGATAGGTACATACAAAGGAAGATAGGGTTAACCCGATGACGTAAGTTATACCTTTGTTGGTGATGATGAACTTGCGGTCGGTGGTGTAGGATGATGTTTGGGTGTGTGGTGTCGATGAGCATGGATGGTGTTGGTGTGTAAGCCTGTTGTAGTTGATGACATGCACACGAGACACAAACAAACAAGGAGAAAATTTAGCCAGAACAGAGTAAGAGGCGAAAACTAGACAGAATCAGGCGTCTGGGGCGGAGACTCCGGGGTCTGAGGCCGCTGACTCTAGTGTGCGCTAGAGACTCTGGTGTCTGTAGGCCGGAGACTCCGGTGTCAGGGTTTCTGCTCCACTTGCTCGTGTTCTTGAGCGGAAATCCATGCCTTGGGGCCTCAAATCCGCGAAAAATTAGCCAAATTGGGATGGGAAATGCAGTATAAAGCTGGACCAACACCTAATACAAGGGAAATTTTTGGTTGGATCAAAACCACAAATAATACTCCAAATCAAAAGATCTATCCAAAGGCAAATTTTGGGCTCTTTTTTGGGGGGTTTTCGAATTTATGGTGGATAGAAGAAAAATTAGAGGGGAAATTCGTGAGCAACGAAGCTCTTGATACCAATATGTTGAGGGCTAACCTCGGGGGTGCCTTATCTTTCACGAATTACCGTGTAAATTGAGGAGGAACTTTGGGGGAAAGAGGGAGGGGATGAAAACCATGAACTCACGCACAAAGAACTCGATGGACACACTCACGCAAAGACACGATACAAGCCAATACCTCATGCCGATGGCGACCGGTCCGGTGCAATCCCTAGGATCGGCGTCGGGCGAAGATCTCTCTCGAACCGGCACAATGAGTGGGAGTCTCGGTGATATCTTGATGTCTTGGCAAAGGGCTCCAATGCCAAGGCCTTGTACAGCGAGGGAGGCACGACGCAAACTCCAACAAGGTGGGGGATATTGAAGGAGTTATGCCCCTAAAGACAAATAATAAAGTGTATTGTTTGATATATCTCATATATGTTCATAATACGTTTCATACTGTGCTATAACTGTATTAATACGAAACATTAATACACATGTGGTATGTATACAAACTATGTCTCTAGTTACCTCTAGCGAACTAGTTCATTGGTCATGAGGATGATCTGGGTTTCAAGATCATGGGCATTTATGCCAATTGACAATGAGGTCACTTCATTGGTTGAATGACGTGATAGAAAAAATCCAATAGTTGTATCTCAATGAGATCTAGTTACAAAGTTCACCATTGATGATAAACGCATGAAACCACGCAAGCTGATCCTTAGACTGTGAGATAATGCAAATCACCGTTCTAGAGGGAACTTAGATGGTTATCAAGTATCATACCATGACTAGGTGATCAAAAATGTGCCACTCGGGTTTCCCAAAGGGGCGCGTAGAGGAGTACATATCAAGACCAGGATTTGCCAGTCCATGTAATGGATAGATACATATGTGGCCATCTCGGTGGCGTTGCATTAACAAAGCTTGCGAGCGTGTGACTGGGTCACGGAATGCAACGACATGGGAATGAGTAAACAAGTTCATCAGTAACGAGATCGAACTACGGTATGGAGATACCAAAGATCAAGTCTCGGATGAACTAGGTATCAAGTGGCAAAGGGAACGTGAAACGACTATTCACAGTTCGAGCGATAAGCTTCGTGGAATGCACGGGGGTCATCATGGGCATCTAGGTCCTGCTGATGATCATTGATATGAGAGGATTCTGAATCATGTCCGGAGTGTTCCCTAACCAAAGGATGTCACTCTTAAGGGTGGGGCGCTTAGGGATAGATGAGGTACCGTAGGAGAAATATAGAGAGAGAAACCAGAATAGTTCCGGGTAACATCCGATGGTGATCGGAGAGGGTCCGGAAGGAGTTCTAGAGTAAAGGAATATAATAATATGTGTATTTTAATGTTAATTGGATAATTAATATTGAATATATATTTTATTTTATTATTAAAGGCAGCCTAATGCTAATGGGCCTCACCCAAAGGGGAGGCCCAAGGGGCAAGGCGCCTAGGGAGAGGGAGCCAGCCGGCCTAGGCTTCGTGGGCCGCCCAAGTGGGGCCCACCTAGGTCCGGCGGCTGCCCCTAGGTAGCCGGCGGGTGTGGGCATTAGTCCCACACCACCTGGCCACTAGGTGGTGCACCCCCTCCTACTATATATAGGGGTCTCCCCCTCCCCTTTAGAAGCATCGAATTCTCTCATTCTCTCTCTCATTTTCCTTCGAGGACTTCTCCGTAATATTGGGGAGGACTTCGAGGGATTTGAGTTCTCCACCTTCACACTATCATCGTGTGATCTTCGGTCCGGCATCTTCTTCTTCCGTTGCTCGGCTGGATAAGAGCCCGGGAGACACCGCCTACACCGGTCGTGTGTAGTACTTCAGAGGCACCACACTTGGGGTGCTTGGAGCTGCTCGTATTCATCAACATACGCCTTCCTGCGTAAGGCGTGCCTCGGTCTTCAAGGGTATGAATACTGTCTTCCTTCTCTGTTACTTATGTCTACATAGTATAGATCCTGGTATTAGTGTTCGTGTAGATAGAATTTTTTTGTTTTCTGCTACGGAACCATACAGTGGTATCAGAGCGGGTCTATGGGTAGTCATGTCGTACGGATACAACACATAGCAATATGTGGGCATTGATTCTCTAGTTGCTACCCTCTTTTATGTTCTTGTTCATATCGCGGCACTGTTTGATGAAACGGCCCCCAACTAACCTCACGTGGTGATTCAAGAGTCTGGTCCACATATCAAAGTGGCTTAGGGGGGTGTCTGTCTCTCTACGGTAGTTGATATGACATCGACATTGGAGGGCCCTGAAAAGGTAAGTAAAAAGGCAATCATTGAATCCATGTTGTGGCTCTACGTTCGTAGGTGGGAAGGGGTTCTACCGCGAAAGCCCTAAAGCCACACAAAACATGCAATAGATAATATAGAGGAGTCTATCTTTGATTTGCATAGGGGCTAGCGTTGTGACATGGCAATGACAAGTTTGTCAAACTTCCATTGGAGCTCTCAATGGTGATCAAAGATGCTGCAACTGTTAGGGTAATAGATCATTGTATTACCAGAGGGCCAAAGACCAGAATATATAGTACAAGTACAGGTGCAAATATACAGAAAGCCCCCTAACATATGGGGAAACTACAATATACAAGTATATACTCTAACACCCCCCCTCAAACTCATGGTGGATCCACAACACTGAGTTTGGAGAGTAAGAAATCATGCTGTGCACGGGTTTGTGCCTTTGTAAAGAAATTTGCCAACTACAAGTCTGAAGGGACATAATGAAGCGCAACAACCTGATCCTGCACCTGAGCACGTGTATAAAAAGCATCAACACCAATATGCTTGGTTAGCTCATGCTTGACCGGATCACGTGCAATACTGATAGCACATGTACTGTCTGACAAAAGTGGAGTGGGTGTCGTAACAGAGACCCCAAAATCTGCAAGCAACCACCATAACTAGGTCACCTCAGCAGTCACCAAAGCCATAGCCCGCAGCTCAGCCTCAACACTCGAACGGGAAACCGCTACCTGTTTCTTCGTCTTCCAAGCAACAAGCGAACCACCAAGAAACACATAGTAAGCAGAAAGTGAACGACGATCGGTAGGATCATTCGCCCACGTAGCATACGAGTAGCACTGGAGCTGGAGAGAGCTAGAACAAGGGAAGAAAAGGCGACGAGTAATCGTGCCACGAAGATAACGAAGGACACGGAGGAGATGACTGTAGTGAACAGTGGTAGGAGCTGAGACAAACTGACTCAGAATATGAACAGGATAAGAGATATCAGGACGAGTGACAGCAAGATAAACAAGACTCCCAACAAGATGGCGATAACGAGTGGGATCGGGAAGAGGATCACCATCAGTAGGATGAAGCTTAACATTAAGCTCCATAGGAGTCTCAACGGTGCGCTCATCCATAAGAGCAGTGCGAGCAAGAAGATCCTGAATATACTTTTCTTGAGAGATAGAAAAGCCGTCAGAAGTGGAGGAAACCTCAATCCCAAGAAAGTAGCGAAGAGGACCAAGATCAGTCATAAGAAACTGATCACGGAGACGAGCCTTGACAAAGGCAATATACTCAGGATCATCACCAGTAATGATCATATCATCAACATAGAGAAGGAGAAGAGTGCGTCCTCGAGGAGAAGTGTGAACAAAAAGCGCTGGATCATGAAGACTAGGAGAGAAACCAGTAGCAGTCACCATAGAGCCAAAGCGCTCAAACCAGGCACGAGGGGCCTGTTTCAGGCCATAAAGGGAACATCGAAGACGACAAACCATGCCATCGGGAACAGAATACCCAGGAGGAGGCTGCATATAAACCTCCTCACTCAACTCGCCATTAAGAAAAGCGTTCTGAACATCAAGCTGGGACATAGACCAGCGTCGAACAGAAGCAACAGCAAGAAGAGTATGCACAGTGGTCATATGGGCCACAGGGGAAAAAGTCTCATCATAGTCACGGCCGTGCTCCTGCTGAAAGCCACGAGCCACAAGACGCGCTTTATAGCGCTCAAGAGATCCATCAGAGCGGGTCTTAATTTTATAGACCCACTTACACGTGATAGGACGAACACCAGAAGGGGGAGAAACAAGATACCAGGTGCCAGTGCGCTCAAGCGCAGCGATCTCCTCAGCCATGGCAAGCTGCCATTCAGGATGACACGCGGCATCCCTATAAGAAGTCGGCTCGGAGACGATAGAGAGACCATACTGACTAGGAGAGTAACGGTCTGGAGCACGACGCTGACGAACAAGCCGTGGAGAGGGAAGCTCATCCGCGGAAGATGACTCATCAGAAGAGGAGGAAGAAGGAACAGCGAAGGAAGGGTCCAAAGCCGGAGAACAGGGAGAACTAGGGAAACTAGACGGAGGAGAGGATGGCACCAAAAACAAAGGAGGCACATCAGAAGGAGAAGGTGGAGGAGTAGAGACAGCGGGAGGTGTATCAGGAAAAAGAAGAAAAGAGAGATCATCAGCCGGGTAAGTACCAGAGGTGGGGCGAGGATAGAAAGGACGCGTCTCATCGAACGTGACATCACGAGAGATGCGCATCCGACGACCAACGGGGTCCCAACAGCGATAGCCCTTATGCTCATCACTGTAGCCGAGAAAAACACACTCAACAGACTAAGCGGTTAGTTTGGTGCGTTCGCGAGGAGGGAGAAGGACATAGCAAACGCAACCAAATAAACGAAGAGTCGAGTAGTCTGGATAGGTACCAGAGAGACGTTCGAGAGGAATGCCACCCAGAAGAGCAGCAGAAGGCTGGATGTTAATGAGGTAAGTCGACGTAGCGACAGCCTCAGCCTAGAAATGCGGCGGAAGAGAGGAAGCAATCATCATAGCACGGGTAGTCTCAAGAATATGATGATGCTTATGCTCGGCGACACCATTTTGAGCATGGGCGCCGGGACACGAGAACTGAGCAAGGGTGCCCTGCTCAGCGAGGACGCCCCGCAGGTGCTGGGAGATATACTCTCCTGCAGAATCAGCACGAAACACACGAATAGAGTGGAATACTAAGTACGAACCATGGACACAAAACGCTGATAAATAGGAAGCACCTCACTGCGAGAGCGCATAAAAAACAACCAGGTGTACCGTGAAAAATCATCAATGAACAAAATATAGTATCGATGGCCCCCTTTTGAAGCAAATGGAGCTGGACCCCAAACATCTGAATGAACTAAATCAAAAGGTCGTTGAGATACAGACACACTAGTAGGATAGGGAGGCTGAATATGTTTGCCTAACCTATAACCCTGACACGAATGTAAAGACACATATCCTGAGACAGGCCCCAGAAGGCCACGACGAACTAATGACGATAAACGGGAGCCACAAAGATGACCCAGCCGATGATGCCACTGCTGAAACGAGCCGGTGACAGAAGCAGCAACCGCAGGAGAACTGGCAGAGGAAGTGTCAGCGGAAGGAACGCGAAGCCATCTAACTCCCATATCCCCGGAGACTCAATGCTGCGAGGGCCAGCTCCAACCAGAGCCTGTGTACGATGGTCCTGAACAGCACAAGAATCAGCGTCAAGAATGACACGACAACCAGAATCAGTAAGCTGACTAGCAGAGAAAAGGTTCATCTTAAGACTAGGAACATGAGAAACATCATGAACAGAGAAAGAGGAAGTAGAGAGGGTGCCTCGACTAGAAACAGGAAGAGAGGTACCATCAGCCGTGGTAACACGGATAGGAGAAATAAGAGAGCGAAGAGCAGAAATAATAGAAGATGCAGAAGTCATATAAAAAGAAGCTCCAGAATCCAGATACCACGGGGATGACGTACCTGACTGTGTAGAAGGTGGTGGTCGCGCGGTGCCAGAAGAGCTAGGCATAGAACCAGCAGTACCCGTCGAGGAAGAGCCTGTAGCAGCGAGCAGACTACGAAGACCACGGATAATATCCTGATCAGACAGTGCAGCAGCAGGAGGTCCAGAAGCAACAGCAGAAGATCCTGAAGGACCAGCCTGCCGACGAGCAAGGTACTGCTGTCGTAAGCGAGGATCCCTCGTCCAGCAGCCAGAGATATCGTGGACAGGCTTGCCATAGTGGGCACAGGGAGGACGAGAACCACGAGGCTGCTGAGGCTGACTCTGACCCTGAGTCGGCGGAGCAGAGAGTAGCGGCGGTGCTAGAGACCATGACGAAGCCGGCGGCACGGGGGAACCACGAGCAGCAAGAACAGATGGAACCTCAAGAAGACCAGCACCACGAAGACGAGTCTCCTCAGCACGAAGCTCAGCCAGTACCTCAGAGAGCGGAACACGACCACGGGCAAGCAGCTGGGCACGACGCGGCTCAAACTCCTTGCAGAGTCGTGACAAGAACTCAAAGACACGCTAAAACTCCAGATCCACGCGCACAATCAGACATCAGGGACAGGTGTTACACACAGCTATACGAAGAGAGTCAAGCTGACGCCAAATAGCAGCACTCTGAGTATAGAACTCATCAATAGTGGAATCACCCTGCTTAAGATCATGCTCCTGACGAACCACAGATAGATAAAGAGCATCTCCAGACGGCTGATAGCGCTGATGAAGAAAAGCCCACTGAGCAGCAGCAGTAGGAAGACCCATGAACTCAGCAGCATACTGAGGCAGAAGACTGGAAGTGAGAACAGTAGCAGCACGAGCATCCTCATCTATCCAATGAGTGTAGTCAGCCAGATCCAGCCGGTAGGTCGCAATAGCATTAGAATGCTCCTGGACCTTCCGATCATAATCATCCCGAGCAGTATCATCAGCACTCTAGGCTGCATCCTTGACCGCCTGAGTGGCATCGGAGGCAAGGGCAACGGGCGTCGGTGCAATAGGCGCCGTAGGCGCAACGGGGCGCGGTGGACAGGAGACCTCACCAGAAAGCACACCCCAAAGGCGAAGACCGCGCATATGGACGCGCATGAAGGCAGCGAAATCAGGATAATTCGCGCCATCAAAAATCACCGGGCAGCGAGGAATCACAACATAGCCCGATGAGGAAGACATAGCTCTGTCGATTTTTTTTCTCAGATCCGATCGAGATCGGACGAAAACTGGGCGGTCGGGCGCGACAGCGGAGAGCTGGGGCGAGCAGCGGCCGGGGACGGGCGGCCAGAGGAGGTGGCGGTGGAGGCAGAGTCGGCGGCGGCGGCCGAGGCGGAGGCGGCGGACGGGCGACCGGAGGAGGCGACGGCGGAGACGGAGGCGGCGGCGGACGGGCGGCCGGAGGAGACAGCGGCGGCGGCCGGAGCGACCAGAGGAGGCGGCGGCCGGAGCGACCAGAGGAGGCGACGGTGGAGATGGAGGCTGTGGCGGCGGCCGGGGCGACCAGAGAGGGGGCGGCGGCAGCGACCGGGCGCGGCGGCAGGCTGCCGGGGCGAGCGACGGCGGCGGCTGCGAGGGAGAAAAAAAGCCTTACGACTCTGATACCATGTTAGGGAAATAGATCATTGTATTATCAGAGGACCAAAGGCCAGAATATATAGTACAAGTACAAGTGCAAATATACAGAAAGCCCCCTAACATATGGGAAAACTACAATATACAAGTATATACTCTAACAGCAACCACGTCATGACACTTTACTTTATGAAGTATCTTTGTGTGCATCTTATTATGCTAGTATGATAGTATATACGATGGTAGCACAATAGGAAAATCCCTCACCGAATTCCAATCTTAGTATTCCCCTTGTGTGTGCACCACCAAGAAAGTTCTCCATTAGGAGGCAGGTTGTGATGATCGGGTGTCACACATATTTGCGTTCGCATATGGTGTGTGTAAGCCATGTTGCACTGTAGATACACACAAGTTAGAACTAGCAAGCCTAGCATGTGTAGACATGGCCTCAGATACAAGAGACCGAAAGGTCGAGCATGAATCACATAGTTGATGTGATCGACAATGGGGAATGTCCATCTTTGAAACTGCATTGCCGGCCGTGACGATCGGGGGTGGTGTAGCGGATTAGGATCATGTGATCTCTAATACGAATAGAGGGATGTTCGTTTGAGTGGGAGTTCTTTTGTTTTAGTTTAGGAACATGAATTAAAACTTGAACTCATTATTATGAACATGGTCTAAACACTTTGCAAATCCATTGTAGATGTCTCGCCCACCCACCTTCAACCTTAGCACTTTCCTCGAGGAGGACAAGCTGAAAACTGATGGAACCAACTTCACCACATGGTTCTACAATCTTAGCATCCTCCTAGTCCCCTACAAGTTGACTTATGTCATCGAGGTTGAGCTTCCAGCTAAGCATGCAAATTTCGCCTCTAGGGACGAAAAGAATGTCTGGCAGTCCAAGGTGGATGATTTCTCCCTCATCCAAAGTGTAATGCTCTATGCCATGGAGCTAGAGCTTCAAAAGCGTTTTGAGAAGATGAATGCTTTTGAGATCATTGAAGATCTCAAGGTTGTCTTTGCTCCATAGGCTCAGGTAGAGAGGTATGATGCTTCCGAGCTCTTCTTCTCTGCCAAGATGGAAGAGCACATCAGTATTAGTGAGCATGTAGTCAAAATGTCTGGCTACATTAAGCGCTCAAATGCTCTGGATCGTAGAGTCCTGGAAGATCTTGCAATTTATAGGGTGTTGCACTCTATGCCCCTAGATACAAGAGCTTTGTGATGACCTACAACATGCAAGGGATGACTAAGACCCTTGTTGAAGTGTTCACCATGCTCAAAACTGCTGAGGTAGAAATCAAGAAAGAGCACACAATGTTGATGGTCAATAAGACCACTAACTTTAAAAGGTCGGGGCAAAATGGCAAGGGCATTAAGCCAAAGAAGGATGGTAAACCAGTTGCCAACACCTCTAAGTCTACTAGGCCCGGCCCTAGGTCCGGAACCACGTGTTATTACTGCAAAGGGGATGGGCACTAGAAACGCAATTGCCCCAAGTACTTTAAGGACAAGAAAGCCGACAAGATAGCCGCCAACGACAAAGGTATATGTGATATACATGTTATAGATGTGTTCCTTACCAACGGCAGGAGCAACACCTGGGTATTTGATACCGGTTCTGTTGCTCACATATGTAACTCTCAACGGGAGTTGTGGAGTAAGAGACGGCTAGGGAAGGACGAGGTGACGATGCACGTCGGCAATGGCACGAAATTCGATGTGGTGGCCGTCGGCACATTACCTCTACATTTTCCGTCAGGATTGATTCTAGTTTTGAATAAATGCTACTATGTACCCACACTGAGTATGAATATTGTAAGTGGATCTTGCTTGTTGCAAGATTGTTATTCATCTAAATCTGGAATAAGTGGTTGTTCTATTTTATATGGATGATGTTTTCTATGTTCATGCACCTGTGAGTAATGGTTTATTAAAGAAGTGAGCCTAGCTCATTTGGTTAGGGAAGTGGATGTACAACCCGGCCACCCAGGTTCAAGTCCCCACGGACGTAGATTTGGGGTCTTATTATTTAAAAAACTCGCTGCAGGGGTTTCCCTTACCGCATTCCTTTCAAAAAAGTAATGGTTTATTCTTACTAGATCATGATTGCAATACTCACATCCATAATATTGATGCTAAATGTTGTAAGCATAATGATGATAATTCCATGTTTATGTGGCATTACCGTCTTTGTCACATTAGCGTGAAGCGCATGAAGAAGCTTCATTTAGGACTTGTTGGATCATTAGATTTCGAATCTCTTGATACATGTGAGCCATGCCTTATGGGCAAGATGACTAGGACACCCTTCTCCGGCACAATGGAGAGAGCTATAGACCTACTAGGAATCATACATACAGATGTATGTGTACCAATGCGTGTCTCAACACGCAATGGTCATTGTTATTTTGTTACCTTTACTAACGATTTGAGTAGATATGGATATATCTACTTAATGAAACGCAAGTCTGAAACCTTTGAAAAGTTCAAAGAATTTCAGAAGGAAGTAGAGAATCAACTTAATAAGAGAATCAAGCATCTTCGATCGGATCGGGGAGGCAAGTATTTGAGTTATGAGTTTAACATGCACTTAAAGGACTGTGGGATTATCCCACAGCTTACGCTAGTCGGAACACCACAGCGTAATGGTGTGTCGGAACAATGTAACCGTACTCTATTGGATAGTGTGTGGTCCATGATGTCTTTGACTGATTTGTCCGTATCGTTTTGGGGATATGCGTTAGAAACCGCCGCTTTTATTTTAAACCGAGCACCATCCAAATCCGTGGAGATAACCCCATATGAGATATGGTATGGCAAGAAGCCAATGTTGTCAATTCTGAAAGTTTGGGATGTGCCTCAAGAAACTACAGCTTGACAAACTTGAACCCAAATCGGAAAAATGTATCTTTCTGGGATACCCAAAGGAAACTATTGGGTATACTTTCTACAACCAGGCTCAAGGCAAAATGTTTGTCACAAAAAATGGCACCTCTCTCGAGAAAGAGTTTATCGGTAAAGGAGTTAGTGGAAGGAAAAATTGAGTTAGATGAAGTTGTTGACCCTTCTCTCCAAATTCCGTGTAGCGCAACGGAAGCTGTTCTGAATCCGCTCCCCAAAGTGGAAGAAGAGCCCAATGATGATGATCAAAACAACAACATTGAAACTCCTGCGGTTCGCAAGTCTACAAGAGTTCGTGCCACTCCTGATTGGTATAGTAGTCTTGTGATGTCTATCATTCTAGATGAATAGGAAGAACCTGCAACCTACAAAGAAGCTATGGATAGTGCTGATTCCGAGAAATGGCTAGAAGCCAAGAAATCTGAAATAGGATCCATGTATGAAAACCAAGTTTGGACCTTGGTAGATCTTCTGGAAGGCCGCAAGGCCATGGAAAATAAATGGATCTTTAAGAAAAAGACAGATGCGGATGGTAATGTGACCATTCACAAAGCTCGACTTCTCGCAAAGGGGGTTTTGACAAATTCAAGGAGTCTACTATGATGAGACTTACTCTCTCGTAGTGATGCTTAAGGCTGTCCAGATTTTACTAGCAATTACTGCTCATTTTGACTATGAAATTTGGCAGATGGATGTCAAGACCGCATTCCTCAATGGTCATATTAATGAAGAGTTATATATGATGCAACCGGAAGGTTTTGTTGATCCTAAGGATGCCAGGAAGGTATGAAAACTTCAGCGATCCATTTATGGACTGAAGCAAGCATCTCAGAGCTCGAACCAACATTTTGATCAAGTGATCAAGAGTTTTGGATTTGTCCAAAATCAACAAGAGTTCTGTGTTTACAAGAAAGCGAGTGGGAGCTCAGTGGTTTTCCTAGTAATATATGTGGATGACATATTACTTATGGGAAATGATGTGGAACTTATGGAAAGCGTGAAAGCTTATTTGAGTAGTCAATTTTCCATGAAGGACTTAGGTGAAGCTGCATACATATTAGGCATCAAAATCTATAGAGATAGATTAAGACGCCTGATTGCATTAAGTCAAAGTACTTACCTTGAGAAGATTTTGAAGAGGTTCAAAATGGAGGATGTCGAAAGAGGTTTGGCGCCTGTAACAAAAGGTAGCATACTGAGTTTGACTCAATGTCCGGTAACGGATGCTGATAGAGAAAGGATGTCTTACATCCCCTATGTGTCAGCCATAGGATCTATCATGTTTGCAATTCTACGTACTCGACCTGATGTGGCATTGGCTCTCAGTTTCGCGAGCCGATACCAAAGTAATCTAGGAATGGATCACTAGACAGCTATGAAAAATATCCTAAGGTATCTCAAGAGAACAAAGGATATGGTCCTAGTCTATGGAGGTAATGATGAAGCTCTAAACATAACCGGTTACGTGGATGCGAGTTGGCACTCTGATCCTGATGACTCGAAGTCTCAGACGGGATTTGTGGTTTTGGTGAATGGTGAGGCGGTAAGCTGGAAGAGCAAGAAGCAACTGGTAGTTGCACAATCTACAATGGAATTGGAATACATCGTTGCTGCTGATGCGGCAAATGAGGCTGTTTGGCTAAGGAATTTCGTCATTGAACTGGGAGTTGTTCCAAGTGCGCAAGACCCTGTGATGATCTATTGTGACAACACAGGTGCTATTACAAACGCAAAGGAACCAAGAACTCATTCCACAGCCAAACACATCAAGCTACGGTTTCACATCATCCGGCAGAACATTGACGAAGGTGAAATCAAGATTTGCAAAGTGCACGCGCATCTAAATGTGGCAGATCCGTTGACTAAAGCTCTCATACAAGCCAAGCACGAACAACACTGGAATGTCGCTGGTGTTGGGTTCCTTCCTATTGTAAACTAGATTAATTTGTACTCTAGTGCAAGTGGGAGACTGAAGGAGTTATGCCCTAGAGGCAAATAATAAAGTGTATTGTTTGATATATCTCCTATATGTTCATAATATGTTTCATACCATGCTATAACTATATTAATACGAAACGTTAATACACGTGTGGTATGTAAACAAACTGTGTCTCTAGTTACCTCTAGCGAACTAGTTCATTGGTCATGAGGATGATCTGGGTTTCAAGATCATGGGCATTTATGCCAATTGACAATGAGGTCACGTCATTGGTTGAATGACGTGATAGACAAACATCTGATAGTTGTATCTCAACGAGATCTAGTTACAAAGTTCACCATTGATGATAAACGCATGAAACCTCGCAAGCTGATCCTTAGACTGTGAGATAATGCAAATCACTGTTCTGGAGGGAGCTTAGATGGTTATCAAGTATCATATCGTGACTGGGTGATCAAAAATGTGCCACTCAGGTTTCCCAAAGGGGCGCGTAGAGGAGTACATATCAAGACCAGGATTTGCCAGTCCATGTAACGGATAGATACATATGTGGCCATCTCGGTGATGTTGCATTAATGAAGCTTGCAAGCATGTGACTGGGTCACCGAATGCAATGACATGGGAATGAGTAAACAAGTTCATCAGTAACGAGATCGAACTAAGGTATGGAAATACCAAAGATAAAGTCTCGGATGAACTAGGTATCAAGTGGCAAAGGGAACAGGAAACGATTATTCATGGTTCAAGCGATAAGATTCGTGGAATGCACGGGGGTCATCATGGGCATCCAGGTCCTGCTGATGATCATTTATATGAGAGGATTCTCAATCATGTCCGGAGTGTTCCTGAACCGAAGGATGTCACGCTTAAGGGTGGGGGCGCTTAGGGATAGATGAGGTACCGTAGGAGAAATAGAGAGAGAGAGAGAGAGAGAGAGAGAGAGAGAGAGAAACCAGAATAGTTTCAGGTAAATCCGATGGTGATCGGAGGGGGTCTAGAAGGAGTTCTGGATTAAAGGAATATAATAATATGTATTTGAAAATTGGAGAATTAATATTAAATATACATTTTATTTTATTATTAAAGGCATCCCAATGCTAATGGGCCTCACCCGAAGGGGAGGCCCATGGGGCAAGGCACCTAGGGAGAGGGGGCCAACCAGCCTAGGCTTAGTGGGCCGCCCAAATGGGGCCCACCTAGGGCTGGAGGCTACCCCTAGGTGTCCGGCAGGTGTGGGAATTAGTCCCACACTGCCTGGCCCCTGGGTGGTGCACCCCCCTCCTACTATATATAGGGGTCTCCCCCTTCCCTTTGGAAGCATCCAATTCTCTCATTCTCTCTCTCATTTTTCTTTGAGGACTTCTCTATAATATTGGGGAGGACTTCGAGGGGTTTGAGTTCTCCACCTTCACACTACCATCGTGTGATCTTTGTTCCGACATCTTCTTCTTCCGCTGCTCATCTAGATCGGAGACCGGGAGGCGCTGCCTACACCGGATGTGTGTAGTACTTCGGAGGCACCACACTTGGGGTTCTTGGAGCTACTCGGCTTCATCAACATACGACTTCCTGCGTAAGGCGTGCCTCGGTCTTCAAGGGTATGAATACCGTCTTCCTTCTCCATTACTTATGTACATAGTATAGATCCTGGTATTAGTGTTCGTGTAGATAGAATTTTTTTGTTTTCTGCTATGGAACCCTACAGATACTTGGTGCTCCTCTAGAAAAGGAGCCTGAGACAAGAACTAGAGAGATCCACAAGGGTGTCTTCTAATTCCAATATCCAGTCTAGGGTTTAAAATAGAGGTGGGGGCTATTAATAGGCCAACCACTAGTTCAAGGGTACTTTAGGAATAAAAGGGGAAAATCTGGACGGACTTGGGGTTACATGGGCCAAAGGCCCAAAGGCCTTAACATGCCTGTCATCATGGACACTAGAGACTCCGGGTTCATGGGCCGGAGACTCTAGTGTCACCGGAGACTCTGGTCTTGGTGCAAGTCTCCGGTGTAGACTCTGGAGTGGTGTATTGAACGGTCTAGGCGGGGGTCCGGAGTCTAGTCCAGAGAGTCCAGGGTTACAGGCCGGAGACTCCGGTGTTTCATCCTCAACAGCATCTACTTCTCGTCCTGGTCCTTGTACTTCATCCGTGGGGGCTTAGTGATGCGTCGGGGCTTCATAGCTGATAATGCATAGAGTATTTGCATGAAGTATCAAGCCATCCAGGGATGTATAAAAGTCACACTAGGATAGGAGCGAGTTAACCTTATCTTGTAGGAGTTTGGCTCGGGCGCGAGTCATTGCTCCACTTGGGGGACTTGGTGGTGTTGATGTAGGAACATTTAGGCGGGGTTGAGGGTTTAAGATTTTAGGGTTTAGGGCATTTTCAATAATGTTCAAGATTTATGGTTATATTCATGGGATAGAATGGCGGTATCGTAATTTAATGAAAGAATCTCAGATTTTGATCTATAAGTGCACGGTACCTGCTTGGTTAGGGTTTATGGGTCAAGGGTTTATGGTTTTAGGGTTTTACAGTTTAGGTTTTATGGATTGTATAGGGTTTAGGGGGTTTAGCAAATTTTCAATAATGCCCAAGCTTTTTATGCTTATATTCATCGAATAGAATGGCGTTACCTAATTCATTGAAAGTATCTCAATTTTTGATCTACAAGTGCATGACTCCTGCTTGGTTAGGGTTTATGGGTTAAGGGTTTGGGGATGCTACGTGTTTGGTAAGGGTTTAGGGTTTGGGTTTTAGGGGTTTAGGGTTTGGGTTTTAGGGGTTTAGGGTTTCGGGAATTTTCAATAATGTTCAAGCTTTATGCTTATATTCGTGGAATAGAATGGCGTTACCGCAATTTAATGAAAGTATCTCAATTTTTGATCTATAAGTGCATGGTACCTGCTTGGTTAGGGTTTATGGGTCGAGGGTTTAGGGTTTTACGGTTTAGTTTTATGGGTTGTTTCTGGTTTAGGGTTTAGCAAATTTTTGGTAATTCTCAAGATTTATGCTTATATTCGTCTAATAGAATGGTGTTACCTAATTTAATAAAAGTATCTCATATTTTGATTTATAAGTGCATGACACCTGCTTGGTTAGGGTTTTTGGGCTGAGGGTTTTAGGGTTTAGGGAATTTTCGATAATGCTTAGGATTTATGCTTATATTCGTCAAATAGAATGGCGTTACCCAATTTAACGAAAGTATCTATAAGTGCATGCCACGTGCTTGGTTAGGTTTTGGGGTATAGGGGTTTAAGGTTTTGGTTTTAGGGGTTTAGCTAGGGATTAGGGTTTCGCGAATTTTCAATAATGTTCAAGCTTTATGCTTATATTCGTGGAATAGAATGGTGTTACCCAATTTAACAAAAGTATCTCAAATTTTGATCTATAAGTGCATGATACTTGCTTGGTCAGGGTTTAGGGGTTTAGATTTTATGGTTTAGGATTCCATGAATTCTCAATAATATGTTCAAACTTTATGGTTATATATTCGTGGAATAGAATGGTGTTACTGCAGTTTAATGAAAGTATCTCAAAATTTGATCTACAAGTCGATGATACCCTGCTTGGTCATATTTTTTGTTAAATACAATTGAAGGTACCCAAGTACTAAAACAAGGGAGAAACACCAAGAGTTCTGTAAGATTTAGGCGTTATTTGGTTAGGCTCTAATTCTAGCTTTTGATTTTTGGCTTATAAAGCCAGGAACGTGTTTTTGGCTTTGTTTTTTTAGCTTTTACTCTAACATAGTTGAATGATGGTATAAGCCAAAAGCAAAAATCTAAAGTGGCTTATAAAATAAAGCTAAAAGCGGTAGATAAGCTTAACCAAACAACCCCTCAACTTCTTGATATGAATGCTAATAATGCAGCCTAATTTGGGACCTTTTGAAAGAAAAATCCAAATAAAAAAATATAAATTGTAACGATGTCTTTCTTTCGCAGAGTATTTTGTTATGTGCACTGCCTAGTTTCCATCAAAAAGTATACTAAAATTTGACAACTTTCGAGGAAACCCGTTTGACAATATGGCGTACCGTGTATGAACATTCATGGCTTTCAAACGTGATGACCAAGGTCACGGCAATATGTTTGCCATAGTGTTGTGAAGCAACTACAAAGCCTATATGTGGTTCAATATCTCACCGCACCAATTTTCTCACAGAGTATAAATTTTTTGACGGATAATGCCCAAGTTTCATGAATTTTCAAGCTTCTGAGCCAGGTTCAATGATTTTAACGATTTTATCTTGGTTTAGCTAAAAATGTTCAAATTTTGAACAAGCAATGGGAATCTCTACTTCCCGTAATTCTGGCTCACTGACATGTGGGTCACTTGCATGGTGGTTCCAAAAAGTTATTGTAGGTCAGAGTGGGCGGGCAGGTAAATATTGAAGAAGGGCTAGGAAACATTGATGGGGTGATGCACTTGGGAGAACGCAAATTTACCACCTATATCCCTCTATTATTCCAGTGCTCCTCAGATTCTTGTTTCTGGAGCAGGGATAGAAGGGGAATTTTGCATTCTAGAAAGAGGTGAAGCATGTTTGAATGGATGCACGGGATATTCTAATGGATGGGTGCGATGTTTGGGCACCGTACCAAAAATTTGAGGTCGAAGCTTCTAGCATACGCTACTCCGGCGTGGGGCCTCTCATATACGCTATCACCATCTAGACCCACACGCCAGCGAGAGTTACTTTCCACCATTTAAACAAGTTTCTAGGCATTTGCTGAAAACTTTCAAACAATTTAAGGCTTTCAAGAAGATGACCATCATCCAAAAAAAGGTGACCAAGGTCATGGAAATAGTTTATGATGACGTGTCCACATTTGGTAGATCGGTGCATCTTGGCAAATCAACCAATATGTCTGGTTCCAAATTTGAAGTTTGTTTTTGAATTTCCAAGTAACAACAATGTGTTTTGTTGTGGAGAAACTACAAAGATGATGGCTCCAAATGCCACCGCCCCCTTTTTTGACACAATGTATAACGCCCTTTCAAGGTTCTAGGCTAAATTTATGCAATAAAATAATTTTTGGGGCTGGATGTTTGAATGGATGGGAGGGATGTTTGAATGGGTGGGCGTGATATTTTGACATTGTGCCGAATTTTTGAAGTTGAAGCTTCTAAGGTACGCTACTCCCACTTGGGATTTTGTCCCTGTTAGATAGACCCACAGCCTATATGCTTTCCAGCATTTAATGAGTTTATAGACATCTACCCAAGTTACTGAACATTAATTCAAGGCTTTCAAACAAGAGGAGCAGGGATAGAAGAGGAATTATGCATTCTAAAAAAAGATGAAGTATGTCTGAATGGATGCGCGGGATATTTGAATGGATGTGGGCGATATTTGGGCGTAGTACCAAAATTTTGAGGTCGAAGCTTCAAACATACACTGCTCCGACATGGGGCCACTCAGATGCGTTGTTACACTCTAGACTCGCATGCCCATGAGAGTTGCTTTCCAACATTTAAATGAGTTTTTAGGCATTTGCTAAAATTATCGAACAATTCAAGGCTTTCAAAAAGATGACCATCGTCCAAAAAAAGGTGGCCAAGGTCATGGCCATAATTTATGATGACGTGTCTTCATTTGGTATATTGGTGCATCTTGGCAAATCAACCAATATGTCTGGTTCAAAATTTGAAGTTTACTTTCAAATTTCCAATTTTGGCCCCTTTTTGAAAAAATTAGGGACGAAATTAAATATATGTTGAAATAAAGCCATTCGTTAGCAAAGTGCAATTCTATGTGCATTAGTTTCCATGGTAAAACATAAACTTGTATTTTGACAACTTTTGGATCAATTTTGATCTATGGTGACTCGTAGGTGGGTCACGTATATGGTGGTGCCAAAAGCAGGGTATGTCAGAATTTTCAAAGTTATCCCTCCCCACCCCTTCACGCTGTGTAATAACTTCCACCCTCCGCTGCCTAGGTCCTCACCCCCTTGCCCACAAAACAAACACGCTCACGGCCGCTCCTCATCACCACCGTGTGCGAAGAAGCTTTCTCTACTCATCGGTCTTCTTGAGACGCACCGGTGGGTGCGTCGATCCCACGGTAGTCCTTCTATCTCTAGCTCGATCTGGTTGGCATTTTATTGCCCTGTCACCCGATCTGCCTCCTCAAATACGTAGTTTAATTTGTCCTAAATTTGCATGGTCATAGTTTATTTTGTGCTTAATCTGTGTTCCTAAATACCTTCGGCGATTTTTGCTATCAATATGTTTGCTGAAATGCATAGGCTTATATAGTTTTTGTACTCCATTTATATATTTCCTGCTTTTCTTTTAATAATAACCAACCTTGTATGTCATAATTAAACAGATGGGCAGATTTTGGATAGAGATTGCTCCATTAGGCAGCGCTAAACATATCCTTGGTATTCTACGATTTATGGGGTTTGTTAGAGCTCATTGTGACAACTCAAAACTACATTGCCCCTGCCGTTTGTGTGTGAATCGTAGGGTGCTGCCTCAAAGTATAGTGGAAGACCATATTTTTACATTTGGGATGCTAAGCACATATGTTATATGGGTATTTCATGGTGAACCATATGATCCTCCATATGAACCAGGGGAAGCACATCTTTATCATCAAGATCAAGTAGGGGAAGCGGATGTTGATCAACTAGATCAACTGACAAAGGCAGCTCTTGAGCATCTAGATCAACTTGGAGAAGGGGGAGGAGAGAAAAAGCACAAGCTGCATGAAACGGGTTTCATTTCTAGTACTACCGCTATGCCAGATGACAAGGTATATCTGTAGAACGACAAATGTTCAGGTTGTGTGTCTTTGATGTTTCTCTATAAACGTATCTATTAATCTACTAATCGCAGAAGCAGACGACCAAAGAGGACTTTGATGGTAATGACGATGACATGTTCATTGATGATCCTGCACCTAAGGTCGTGGATCGGGTACATAGCTTCTGGATGGATTTGATGCAGGGCTGCTGATCATCAGGGGTGTACTTTTGGTGTCGTCTGGGTAGTCTCATGACCACTAACCCAGCTACAAAAATCTTGGGGTATAGAGCTATCCCATGATTGGTTCGCTATTGTCGTATTTCTGTAGTATGGAGCTACCTTATGAGGCCTTTGTTAGCAGAACTGTAATTGGAAACTATTCTGTATATTAGTATATATATGTGTGTTTGTGTGTGTTTCTAGTTTGAAATCTGAGATTATGCTTTTATCTGTTCCTAAACGGTTTTTGAGGCCCCAGCGCTGGTGCCCTATGCTGCTAGCCCTTCCCCTCCCTCAATGCTCGGTGACCCGAATCAACAAAAGGATATACTGTATAAGCTGGGATCAATTTGATTCGAAGAGGGGCGATTTTCTCGGTCCTTGGAAGGAGTACCAAGGGAAGGAGGAGGTTGGCTTGGTCAATTATCTCACAAGCTTATGTGGGACCCGCTTTAACTCACCCCTCACATGGGTCCCGCTTGAAACAGCTGTAGGCCACCACGTGATAGCTAGGATCAAAAATTCGGGAATCTCTCCTGGCAAAAGGTTCCCGCCACTGCCACTTAAAAATACTTACTATAGAAAAAGTATACTGCCCAGCCCTAGTACTAGTAGTACTACTACTCCCCTGTCCATGCCTTTCTACTGATGATAAGACAAGAAACCACCACTAGCTAGCTCCCATCCAGCAAGCAACTGTTGGAACTGATGCAACCTCTGATTGGGGAGTTCTTGCTGAAATAGGTGGGTGTATTTGCTCACCTCGAAATCCGTCTTTGTTTAATTTGCTTCCGATTGGGCCATTGGGGGTACAATTAGTACTAGTAGTAGTATTCGGTATGCTTTGATTATGGAGTTCTTGCTTATTGCTCACCTCGAAATCACCTAATCAGGATATTTTCCCTCTGCTCTGATCGATTGGGTCATTTGGGTGGGGTTGGGGGGGGTGGTGGTGGGTTGGGGGGAGGGGTTCAAGATCAGGGCATGGTCACCACTATTCTAATTGGGGCATTTGGCCGGGTTCGAGTTCGGTGTTCTTCACTTCTTTAACATTTAGTTGCTACTCTAATGTGTAGTGGATTTTCCGTCAGATTCTGTATGGAGAACTATGGGTCAGTGGCATGCACAGACACTACAGACAGGATGGTTCTGTCGGTTCCCTTAAAAGTTGCCTAAAAAGGTAATGTAGCAGTATATTCATTGCGTTCTTCCATTCTTTCCAATGCTTAAAGTGGTTGGCTTCAACCTGGATGTATCCCTGTGCTAAAAGTTGTCTCTATCTACATCGTGTTTTTGTGGAAGCCTCTGTGAAACCATCTGTTCTTTATTTACTATAACACGGTGGTACATACATGCGAATGTGCGGTGCTCTAGGTGCGGCAAACAGGATGGTATCCCCACATGCCGTCGGATCCGGCCAGTACCACTACTCACGAAACAAGCGCAAGGCCACTGGCCAGTTGGGAGGGCCCAACTTAAAGAGAAAGGTATTTTTCTTAATACCCTCATTATCATGGTGCAGTCTGGTTTAATTATTACCCGATTGGTGTCATACATGCTTATCAGATGTTCAGAAACATATGTGTGATTTTATTAATTCTAGCACTATGTTTATGTGAATACAGATCTAGATCTGTCTGACTGTATATGACTACTATGTATTGTATTGAACTGTTGAGCTCTGTTGCTATTTATGGAGATTAAAGGTGCTGCTGCGGAGGCTGAGGTTGTTGTAGATGCTAGTAGATTGCTGATGCCCGCACCAAAAGCAGACATCGTCTACACGACGAGGAAGCACCAACACAGTACCTAGGTGGGCAGTGACCTCTCTAAGAAGTGGGTATAATTTGGAAATCCACAATTTCACATGTTATGATTTTCCGTGTTATTGTTATTAGCTAATACTATATCTTTCCGCTCATCAGAAGTTCACAAAAATCAAATCTATTTGATTTATAGACAATGATTTTGTCTTATATTATTAGATTTACTTGCTCTTTACATAATTTAACCTTTCCACTTAATTTCAATCAGTACCATGCACTAACTGCTTAGCCCTTTATGCTACCATCCTCTTGTCAATCTTGTGGATTGAAAGGGGGGCATGTATGCCCTTCCAAAGGCAGAGGGAAGAAAAATGGTGCATGGCCACCCTTCACAAAGGGTACCCACGGTATCAGGTATGGATTCCAAGTGGTTTAGACCGACTTGATGTAAGATCTTGTATCTCACTTTTTTTGTTGTCGCCTTACTTCTCTATCAATTTTCTAATGAAGGCTATCCCTTGTGTCGCTCGCCCCATTATAAACAAGATATTCGGAAACGACAAGTTTCTAACTGTGTATAGCGAGGGCCCTAAAGGCATGCTGCAACTATATGATGTGGATGTCTCCCAGACAATGGCCACCACCTATTTGGGTGGTCGAGGTTGGTCCAAGTATGTCCATGAGAATGGTCTAAAGCAGGGGGACGAGGTAACATTCGATTTTAGCAAGCCTGCGTAGATACTTGCACGCCATCGTACACTCGTTAACCTAAGGACCAAGAACAAAGGTAGTACTAATTAATTTGCTTTAGTACTCACCACAACCTCTAATGATTTTATTGCGACTAACTATTCTGCACCATTGTCTTTACTCATCATATGACCCTGACCACTTCTGTAGTCTGCTTCCCCTTATGTACCCCCAGAAAGGTGCCAGCATCAAGCTACTGGCACCGACACTGGCCCCCGCCCCACTTCCTGCAATGGTACCTGTTGACCTCAGTAGGAGAAAGAATAGAGGCAGTAACTTAATTCACTTGTATACTCTCATCTATGTCTAGGAGTAACTATTATATAAGAAACCATTTTGCTTGTACACATTTCATATGCCTCTCTGACCACCCCTGCAGTCCCCTTACCTACCCCATAGAAGGTAACCAGCATCAAGCTGATGGCACCCGCATCAGCACTGGCCCTAGTTCCTACTCCAGCACCTATTGACCTAAGGATAAAGAATGGAGGTAGTAACTTAATTTGTTTGTATACTCATCATATCCTCTAATCACTGTCTTGTGAGTAACCATTGTATAAGAGACCATTTTTCTTGTACGCATCTCATCTGCCTCTACCATACCTCTAGTCAGCTTAGCTACCCACAGAAGGAATCTAACATCAAGCTGCTGGCGCCGGCACCAGTTCTGGGCCTTCTGGCTCCTACACCAGCCCCTCTACAATTAGTGGCATCACCTCCTGCACCAGCACCAGCTATCGCACCCGCCCCAGCACAGGCACCGGTACCCACACAAGCTCCTTCATCACCCCAGGCAGTGCCTTGTTAGACCATATCCTACACTTGCGTCATCACAAGGTCGCACCGAATTATGTTTGTGAGTATATGGCGGCAGATAAACGGCTCTGAATGTCTTCTCAAGTTTCACAAGATTCAGTGCATTGCTCTTAGTAATTATGCGTCTATCTCTTGCTTTGACTCAAAAATTTCCTAAGAGTGCCACAAAGCAACTCCAGGCCAGACGAAAGGGCACAATAGTCTTCACGATGCAGAGCGAAGGACTGCAAATCGAGGGACGCTACGCCATTAACTTGACTGATGGGCGCTTGGCAGCTACTTCTAGGTGGATCAAGTTTCGGAAAGTAGTCAAACTTAGCATTGGAAGAATGGTTAAGGTCGATGTATCTGGTTGTCCTGAATGCGCATGTTGTTCATGAACTTCCTAGCTGTCTAGCTCTTTGGTTGCATGCTATTGTAATTAATTATGTGGTTGTCTTATCTCCACTAATCATATATGGATGGTAAAACTGTAATAAACTTTTGCTGGATTAGAGGTATGAGTAGTATGTACTGGTATGGTATATATGTATCTAATTGTGGTTCCCTATATGACCAAATATTATGACAATGATTGTGTTCCAGTGATCGAGTGTGTTTGGAGAAAAGGTCAAACTGATCGTGTGACATGGTTTTTAGAGTTGAAACAAGAACTTGCTCTTTATGTACTGCTATTGAATTTTAGTGTTTGTATTACTGAATCAGTCACTTTGAAATACTTCTAAATTGGTCAAGTGTTGTTCAATATGAACTAGGAATCTGTCGATATTTTTTATGTCTTATTATTCTGTACTCCTTAATCTTTCAGATGCTACTGAATTTGTCAAAAGTTTTATCGTTGTTGTTGGCTGCTTGCTCTAGAGCTTTTGCATGTGTGTCATCGGAACCGTTGGATGTGTTTTGGACAAAGATTAGAGGGTAAATATATACATCGTAATTTCACCAAGTGAAGTCATTGGATACCAGCCCTGTTTTGGTACACGTGGTGTGTGTTCTTTAGATATTTTTACGTGAATATTTGTCAAAGGAATTATCCCTTTTTTCCTCCCTCGGCGAGGTCTGTGTTTGAATCCGGTGAGCCACAACCCAGTGAAATTTGAGATAGGAGCCCATTAACCATAGCCCAAAAACTTTTAAATTTGGCATTTTTGGCATTGCCGCCCACATTTAAAAAACACTGCCTACCCATATTTTTAAGAAACTAATCCATTATGTGGCTTTTTATAAATTGAGGTTCTAGTAGCACTGCCATGTTATTTTAAGAGAGATAAACATGGACACACAAAATGTTTTTAAGAAGACTAATACATAAGTTATAGGTACTATAAAGCTTTTTATGATAATTTTCATCCGATTTCTTTTGCATAGTGGCAACGCATACGATTTATATTTGTTGAGGTTTTGAGTTTGAATCCTGTGTGCTTAACATATATTTATTTGGGTTTACTTTTTTTTCATGTAGCAATACTGTTTTCAAAGAGGCTGACATCGCGGATCCACCAGCCTGCAGCATCCCTCGAGTTTTATGGGCGGGTTTGAAAAAAAGAAGTTACGTACTTGTACAGAGAGGCTGGCATCAGGGATCCACAAGTCAGAACATACTAGAGATGCTGACATGTGGGCCCTAACAGTAAGACCACAAGCGGCTACGACATCGAGAAATGTTTTCCAAGGTTAAAATAGCAGACGCAGCCAAAAAAATTCATCATACACACATTTCATTTATAGAGAGACTGGCATCTGGGACCTAGTAGCGAAACCTTATACAGGTGCTGCATCGAGCAACTTACCAAGTTCGAAATAGGGAGGCATGAACGAGGAAAAAGTTCAGCATGGACACTTTTCTTCTAATGAGAGGGACATGGGGAGTGTTTTTTGAGAGAGAAAGACATGATGGACTGCTGAGCACAACCCAGATTTTTTTTGAGAAAGGAGCCCATAGAGCATAGCCTATATAGTATAGCCTATGTAGAGCAGCCCATGTAGATAGGCAAACTATTTTTAATTCGGCCTTTTGGGCATTTCCCCCCACCTCTCAAAATAAAAAACGCTGCCTACCCATGTTTGAAACTGCTCCATTATGTGGCATTTTATAAATTGAGATGCCTGAGCGCTGCCATTTTATATTTTAATAAAGTAGATAAACATAGACACACAAAAAAAATTTAGAAGACTGATACATAAGTTATAGTACTAATACATGTTTAATGATTTAATGTTTATAAATATCTTTGGTGTAGTGGCAATGCACTCAGTTTACGTCTATGTGATTTGATTTGAAGGTCTTTAGTTCGAATCCCCTGTATATACATATTTATATATATATATTGGGTTTACATTTTTTTAGAAAGGGTTTACATTTTAATATAGCATTATGGTAAGACTAACATCACGGACCCACCAGCCTGTAGCATCCCTCGAGTTTAATGGTCGGATTTGAAAAAAAAGTTAAATACTTGTACAAAGAAGCTGTCATCAGGCACCCACCTGCCAGAACGTACAAGGTTGCATCGGGGACCCACAAGTAGAACATACCAGAGAGGCTGACATGGGGGCCTCAGTAGCAAGACCATCCACAGCTGTCACATCGAGCAATGTTGCCAAGGTCAAAACAACGGACGTGGCTGAAAAAAAAGTCCATCATGCGCGGGTTTCATTTATAGAGAGATCGACATGTGGGACCCAATAGTGTGGCATTATACAAGTGCTGCTTCGAGCAATGTTGCCAAGTTCGAAATAGGGAGGCGCGAGCGAGAAAAAAGTCTAGCATGCATGATACCTTCGATGATGTAGTATAGCTCTTTTTCCCTAGTAGACCTACGTTATTGAATCCACGAGAAGCGAATGCGTAGTGAAGTTACTTTAACGGACCTTCGGGAGTTTTAGAATTCCTTTTGTATTTTTACCGGACCAGTAGCTTGCGTCTTTTTGTTGTTGTCGATGATAGAGAGAGAGGGCCTAGGGCGTTCGGTTTCACCTGTAGCTGTGCAAAAATATCTGATGGAAATAAAAGATAGAAATAAAGTATGAATGTACTTGTTAGAGCAAGATAAATTATATATGGGTAGTGCATCCATAATTTCTATTGCCTCCGCAACTGCTTATAGCAATAACCTACTAGTCTCATTCATAGAAAAAAGAGAACTAATAATATGCATAGTGATGTCGCCGTTAATCCCAAGCAAATCCCTCACATACAGCCGTACTATCCCTTTTGTCACTGGGGTTCCCAACCTGCAGATCAGTCATTACTCATACTCCCTATACTTGGCTCAACCCTCGGGGTTTTGGGTACCTGACAAGTCCTTGGATTGAGGAAAGAGAGGATACAATAATCATCATGTCATACAAACTAATACACGACCCCATCTATGATAAATAACATGCACAATTGCACATGGCTAGGCCGAAGCCCTTAGCCCAAGGAGAATTACTCACACATAGAGATGAGATCAACAATCACAAACATTGTAATGAAAATCATAAGATTAATAGCAATAGTCTTACAATGTCGCCAATCGGAGAAGAGATCTACTATTACAAGTGATGGAATATAGCTATGGAGATGGAGAAGGGTTTGGAGATCTGGAGGCGGCTAGAGATCTATGGAAGAGACTTTTTAGCGAGGTCTGGCTTCTTCCGGGGCGCTGTTTCTCGTCGCCTGAGGCTTCTTTATATAGGGGTCCCTTCACGAAAGTTGTTCTGTTTGACCTAACGATGGCGGCGCCAACTATATAACCGGAGCTATACGGTCGGAATTTTTTGCTCCGGTCGTATAGTTGGTTGTTACGGCGTCTGCTCTGTTGTTCGGCTCCTGGTTTCTTCTGGTTCTTGGAAATCTCATATCTTTGAATTTAATATAGTGATTCCCTCCTTTAAACGACATTATCTGCGCAGGAAAAATACAAGAAGAAAGGATTGCATACCCCTTTGAATATTAGCATTAGTGGTAGGGTTTAGAGAGATATTTCATCAAAAATATGATTAGTATCCATTTTAAATGTGGACGTAGATGGAAATATTTTAGAGCCATCAACCTCCCCAATCTTGAACTTGATCGTCTCGAGCAACAAAACCAAAATCAAAAAGGAACTCAGCATTTAAACTGAAATAACGAGATGGTGATCTTACTCATGATTAATAGTCTCATGTTTCCTCCACTTCATAAATCTGAAAAACTTCAGCATAGATAGAGTAATGGCAAGCATATCATACGGGATTCATGCATCCTTATAGCGCAGCAAAATTATTGTAAACATGGATGATCCAAATGAGTAAACTTTATTCAATGTCAAGTAACCAACTCATAGGCTTGCCTTTGAACAGTAAAGTATAGTCATGTAAATTAAGAGTGTGAGAGTTGTCATGAAAAGCATATATACTAGAGTATATAAATTCTCCCATATTAATGAATCAAGACTTTGCAAGCACTACTTTTCTATTCATTGTCCTTCAAGAATTTCAGTTTTTAAGTAATTGAGAGCATGCCAAAGATTTTTATTAGTTTATCGGGCTATGATGGACACTCGTGGCATCACTAAGGTTTTTGTTACTTTTGCATAATGATTACTCATAATAGCCAGAGGAGTGATTTCATCATGATTACAGCTACCCGGGAGTGCCAAGAATCTTACCCACTATAGCATTGCTGCTACAAGTGTTTAATCAACTCATAGCCGAAATCTAGGAGTTTCCTCCATGAAGATCGTTCGTAGACCAGCAGAGTTGTTGGCATCCCATGAAGTTTGACACGCGTAAAGCTATATCATCCTTATGATTAACAAGTCAAACTTTGGCATGCTCACAAAAACCGCTAAACATCAATTCAATTGAACAAATCCTTTCAAAGAGAGTTATCAAGTCAATCAAAATTTTCAGTGGTGTCGAGTGTCTCTATAAATAAACCTTCAAGACTAAGCAGTACAACACCCAAGCCTTCAATTGTGAGACTTTTTCTTATTACAATTGTTTAGCAATTTTTAGGCAAGACTTGGTAAATTACGAGATCTAGAACAAAATGAGCCCAATTAAATACCCATGCAAACGACAATCTTACAATGATACAAAGACTCACTCCACCAATATAATATCTCAACATTTAATACTAACTAGCATGGGTTTCTCAAACTTCAAAAGTGGGGAGTCATAAGGCATACCTCTCATGTTTGGTTCCACTTCTCTCTTCCTTTTTTTATTTTAATTCTTGGAAACTCGAATTCGATCACTCTCCTGCAAATATATGAAGACCTCGAGGCAGAAACAAAAGAAAGAGGAAATAAGGAAAAATGGAGAAATCTTTTTGTGATTTTCAAGAGAGGGAATTTAAAGAATAGAAAATTTGCGGCAAAGCTCGTCTAGAAAATTTTGAAAGAAAAATAAAAAGAACTAAAGATAAAGTGTTGGGAAAACCAACACGAGTGCTTATAAACCCAAATAAAAACGCAATCGAAATAAATAAAAGTAAATGAATGCCAAATAAAGATACATGAGGAAACTTCCCCAAGCTTAGGCTTTTGCAAACCCTTCAAATTATTGTGGTGGCGGGAAAAAGTCGTTACTCCAGTTCGCAAATTGAGTTGAGAGGTTACTTGTTGATTCTCGGAGGTTCAAAGAGAGGTTGTGCATCCTCTCCACAGTCCGTCCAAGTCCTTGGAAATCTTGGTTTGTGGCGAACCGGGTTTGTGGCTACTCCTCTTGATAAGGAACTTCTTGCTCCTCCTCTTGGTCCTCATCCTCTTCAGGAATCTCTTCCTCGGGTTGGTGCTTCTCAACCTGCGAATCATATAGCAAACGTCCTTCCTCGAGAGAGAAAAGACCATTAGGCATAGGATCGGGGTAGATACGCCCAGCTCCAACAATATATAGGTAATAAACACCACCTCTCCTAGTGAGCATTCCACAGACCCTCAAGGTGGAGAAACCAACATGTGTCTCACCTAGTACAGGTTGCAACTCACCTAGATTGATGTCTAGGGCAGTGGTAAGCACGGTGATGACGCCTCCTCCTATGATTGGCCATTGGCTTTGGGAGGCTTGGTTCTCTAGGTAGCGCACAAGGATGGCACCCAAGTTGAGTGACAGGTTGTAGTTGATGTAAGCAGCCTTTGCAAGGACTAGGATGTCCTCCTCGTTGAGTCTCGTGAACTCATTACATGCCTGTAAGGTGTTAGCAATAACATAGAACAAATAGCGAATTGCAGGATGTTGAATATTCTTCCCCTTGTTCACTCTACTAGTGAATCTCATTTCATTATAGTATTGATCGGGGGAAGGAATTAAGCCAGTAAAGGATACGCGTATAGCATGAACATCATTGTTTGGCAAATTAAAGCATGTGCACCATTCATCTAATGTTAAAGTGTAGTTGTTGTTCATCAGGCGGAAAGAAATAGTATCCTCTCCTTGCCATAGTTTAACGGTGCTTTGCAACAAACTTAGGAATTCAATGGTTAAGCGGCGATAAGTAGGTACATCATTGTACACAAAGTTTTGCAGGCCAGCTCTATTGCAAAGTAAATTAAAGTCATCAAAAATACCGAGTTGGTTTAATGTAATGGGGCAAGCCCACTTGGTGGCCTTCACTTCACAATTCTTGATCTTGTTGAAGCGTTCACGATGGGCCTCATCCCTGAACCGTATCCCCATGCGTTCCTGAGCGGTAGCCCGAAAAGCGCTAGCAGTGACACGAGCACGAGTTTGGCTCCTTGTGTTCATCATCTAAAACATTGAAGAAAGGCAAAAATAAAACTTTTTGATCCAACAAAAGTAAGTATAATATATTCCTCATCTAAACACACTAAAGAATCTCCTCAAGATAATAATCTAGGCAAGAGAATTATAGCAATTGGTTCATAGTAGGTCTCACCCTAGATTGACAATGACAATAGATCAAAGATGAATTTGCAAAAAGTAATTGGAGGATCGAAGGAGAAACATACCGTAGATCACTTGTTGCAAGGAAATCGAACGAAATTGAATAGAGATGAAGATCCCTTGAGGTTTTGAGAGAGTTTGGAGGTAAAAGAAAGAAAAAGGATTAAAGTTTTGGAGTTGGGAGTATCTTCCCATGCGATTTTGTGGTCGGACGCAACTATACGGGCGCAACTATACGGGCGGAACATGTGTTCCGGCCGTATAGTTGGCGTTCTGTCAAAATATTAGGGTTTCCTCTTGGCGGCACAGCTATACGGATGCAACTATATGGGCGGAACAAAATGTTCCGGCCGTATAGTTGGTCGTTAAACTGTCTATCCCTGCGAAAAAAAATTTGCAAAGGCATCGATATCTATACGACCGGAACTATATGGCTGGAATTTTTATTCCCGCCATATAGTTGGTCGTTAAACTCTCAGTATATATGAAAAGAAATTATATGGAGGCATTGATATCTATATGATCAGAACTATACGGCCAATTTTTTTATTCCGGCTGTATAGTTGGTCGTTAAACTCTCAGTACATATTGCAGAATTTTTTCCGATGGTAAAGATAACTATACGACCAGAACTACACGACCGTCATTTTTATTCCCGCCGTATAGTTGGTTGTTAAACTCTCTGTGTGCATCAAAAAAATTCTATTTCTTCTTAAACTATTTATTTTCCCGTAACTTAGTGATATACCTTATTTGTGACAAAAAATTGACAGTAAATATTGTCGACCAACGATAGCATGAATAATGCAGAATTTCAAGTACTACCAAATTTCTTCTCCTCAAATAGAGTTTTCTAGCACTCTTTATTAAACAAAAACTTAAGCTAAAACTAAAAACTTAACTCAAACCTTAATTTAACATGGGTTGTCTCCCATGGAGTGCTCGTTTATGGTCAATAGATTAACCCCGATGATACTCACTTGGGCCAGATGAGTGGAACACCCACTCCAAAGTAATTGGCCTTCAAAGTGATGACCTCCTTATTGCCATGTTTGACTTTCTTCTTCCTGGGGAAATGAATAACAAAAGGATCCTACGAAGGCAATTGCAACTTCATGTTCCCTTCATGAAGGTTAATGAAAGCCTTTATAGTTCTTAAGAAAGGACGGCCTAGTATTATAGGAGCAACAATATCTTCAGGCATGTCAACAATAACGAAGTCAATTAGAGCAGGACAGCCTTTGATGTAAACTAAAGTGTTCTCCTTAATCCCTACAGCTTGTTTGTAGGTAGAATCTGCTATATGCAATTTTAATTCAGTAATTTCAAAGGAGCCAAGATTTAACTTGTTAAAAAGACTCTTTGGAATTGTTGAGATGCTTGCACCTAGATCACAAAGTGCAGTTATCTCATTGGTTCCAATTTTTATCTTAATAGTAGGCTCAAATATGTCATGTAGTTTAATATGTAACTTTTCAGTGATTTTCTTGTATTCTTCTTCAAGCTCGCGTACCTTAATTACTACTTCATCAACAAAGTGTTGATACATGGCTTCATCATTACCTTCACTTACCGGAATTTTAACGTTGATCCTCTTTACGAGATCTTCGGTGGTGTAGCTTGGTGAAGGGTGTTGGGGATATACTTTACGGGTATCCTCACAGTTCCTCACTGACCAGGGTGGCCCACTTCGGGTTAGAGCTTTGCTTCACGGGCGGCCCGTCAGGGAGAAAAACGGAGTCCAATCCAGCTACGGGAAGGCCCAGAAGATTTATCGACTTAGGCCCATAATGTTACTTGTAGTTCAAGATGTACTCTGTAACTGACTCTTAGTCGTAGCCGGATAGATCTCTCTTGTAAACCCTAGGCCGGATATCTATATAAGCCGTCCTAGGGAGAGCCTTTAGGGCACCCTCAATAGTCTACAATCTCAACTCGCACAGGCGAAACCCTTGTAACCCATATTCCGGCTCTGCCGTATTACTGGATTGCTAGCAGGAGTAGGATCCATCCAAAGTCGGCGGATTCGAACCTAGGTAAACTTGTGTGCTCACCGTCCCGGAATACCGTACGTCTCACACCCCTCTCTTCCGCACGCCTCGAGGACCCCCTCATGGTGTACTTGTCCTCAATCCGACGACAGTTGGCGCCCACCGTGGAGCAAGTGAGCTTTGAATCTGTGTTCGAGCGGAATCTGCAAGAATCGGAATCGGTGAGACTATCGCCGTCGGTCACATCCTCTACGCCAGCGACGTCCCTCTCATCGTTCTCAACGAGACTTGGATTCCGGCTAGGAAGTCTGTGACTGCCTACACAATCATGTCTTTGGCAAGATCGATGTTTACATCGGTTTTGCTAAACCTGCCCCACCCACCCTAGCGGTGATGATAGAGGCAGAAGAATCTTCTGGGTCCCCTTTGTCCGCGGAGGCGGCAGAGTTCTGGATCTTAGAAAACCCTAAATCCACCCAGCCCACACCAGTTGCGGAGATAGTGGAGAAATCCGAGCCTGAAGAAGACCTAGCGGTCCAAGTCGAATCTAGAGTGGATCTCCCTGGAGGAGTCGGATCCCAAATCGACCCACCCGTGGAAGCCAAAAACATCGAGGAGGAGAAGAAACACATGGCAACTAAACATTACATGTCTCGGTTGCATCAGAAGACACGGAAGCGTCACACCAATGACGACCAATTCCCACATATCCGTGCCGTCCTTTTCAGAGATGAGATGGGGAAGCCACAGAAAGATAGCAAAGGAGATTGGGTATATCCAACCAGTACAGTATACCGTGGTGGCCCGAGAAATTCTATCGGCTAATCCAGGACCAGAGGAGATCCATTTGGGTATCAAACTACTCAACAAGGGACTGGGGCAGCAAAAGGTCGCCATGTCCGGAAGTCAAAAACTGGTCTCGGATTCCGACCAATGTCGCACAGATCCGGCATGGGCTGAGGTAAGACCCCACCGTGTTCTGGAGCAGCATTATCGCCCCGAACGGCGGGAGGACAATTATTCGAGAATCGGATCGTTAGGACAGCATCGCAGGACTACGCGCGACTGGAGCAACGCTGCACCAGCGGCCGAGAAAGAGGCCATCGCTGCTCTGAATCCGAGGAATCCTCCCTGACGAGAATCTAACGATCGAAGGGGAGAAGATAAAGAGAAATGTCGGGAGGAGGATCGTCAAAAAATGCCACCTCCTAGACATGCAAGCCGTCCGGCTGAGCCCCACCATGGTGGGAACGACGGACGAAGAAACGACGGAAATCATGCCGGGACAAGCCGACAGGGGGCTCGTCGTAGTCAAGACCCTCCCCGGAATCGGAATAATGACGTTCCGGACGGAGGCCAGCGATCAGCTGGAAACTATCCAGCTGCCCCACCCTCTCCACCACACAGTCATCACAACGGCTCCCAAGGAGGGCAAGGAGGACGACGTGGCGGAGGAGGTGGTGGCAGAAGCCGAAGTCTGGCTCCAAGGCACCACAGCCACAACCGATATTTGAGACGATCTTTATCCCCGAACGACGCAAGGCACAGGATCAACTCCAACATAGAGGCTCGGCGCTACAAAAACAATGATATCTACGTGGGCCCAAAGTGCTTCGGACCACGCACCAGAGCTACAAAATTCCCGGAAGGATTTGCTATCTCAAGACATATCCAAGCCTACGATGGCATTTCTAGGCCAGATACCTGGCTACAGGATTTCTTCCAAGCTTGCTGCATCGCTAAAGGCGGAAACAGCCTGGTCGCAACCCGATATCTCCCACTTATGTTGCGGAAGACAGCACGATCATGGCTCAATGAACTTCCGGAGAACACCATCCATAACTGGTATGACATGCAAAGTGCATTCTTTTGGAATTTCGAAGGCACATATCAGAGGCCCTGTACGGTCGGAGACCTACAGCGTTGCACCCAGAAAGCCAGAGAAACTTGCCGGGACTACCTCGGACGATGGATCGACACCAAGAACTCTTGTGAAGGAGTGAATAATCAAATTGCGATTGAAGCTTTCATTACAGGTCTCCCAATTGGTCTACTGCGCCATCGCTTGAAGTGTGACAAGGTCACTGATTTGGGAGAGATGATAGAAACAACGAGCAAGTATGCAGATGCTAACGACGATGCAGAGGGATTGCTCAATGCCCTAGTTGTGCCTCAGTCGGCAAAACAACCAAAGCAACAAGCTCAGAAGCGCAAAAATACCTCGGAGGAAAAACCCAACGCGGAAACGGCAGTGGTCACTACTACTTTCGGGTCTGGAGGACGAGGAGGACGCGGCGGAGGCCGCGGGCGTGGGCGTGGAACTTCAAGAGTCCAGGGTAGAGGAGACCAGCAACCAGGCAAAACCTACTCTTGGGCTGACATTGCCAATAACCTATGTGTGCATCACCTAGACGCCAATGGGGGCTTGTCCCACACCAACGCCGAATGTCGTTTCAATGACGACATCAAAAGCGATGACACCACGGGCTACAAAGCTAAGCGGAAGAAGGGAAAGAAGAATCCTGAAAAAGAAAAAGAGACCAAGGAAGATTCCGACATGGAGGAAGCTGGTGCTTCAAATCCCAAGTCAGAAGGGAAGAAAACTTTTCCCACCAAGAAGGACACTTATGTCACTTTCCTCGGATCTCAACCAGCAAAGGTCAAGAAAGCAGTTCTACACGAGCTCAATGCAATAGTTCCGGCTGTCCCCCAGTATCTAGACTGGTCAGAAGTGGCAATCACATTTGACCGCGATGATCATCCGCCTAAGTTACACAGGCGAGGAAAATACGCTTTAATCGTCAATCCACTGATTGATGGTTACGGTTTCTCCAAGACCCTCATGGACGGTGGTAGCAGTATCAATATTCTCTATGTCGAAATGCTACGCCGGATGAAGATCTCAGAAACACAGCTGAACCATAGCTCTGTGATCTTTCACGGAGTTGTCCCAGTAAGACAAGCTAATTCTCTGGGAGAGATCACTTTGGATGTTACCTTTGGAACTCCAAAGAACTATCGGACGGAGGCACTTTCCTTCGAAGTGGTCCCGTTCAAGAGCGCGTACCACGCTATATTCGGACGTCCGGCTTACTGGGATTTTATGGCTCGTCCGTGTTATATTTACAATATGATGAAAATTCCAGGTCCCAACAGTGTGATCACCATCAGGGGAGACCCGAAGAAAGCGCGAGAGTGCGAGGATGGAAATGCCGCCTTTGCTGAAGTCGTGCTGCACGCCCAGAAGTACCAGGAGATCAAGAAGAGCATAGATCCGTCCGAGATGCCCGCAACGAAGAAGGAGGTGACAAAGCCAAATCCGGAGTTCAAGGCATCAGAAGAGACGAAGAAGACGCTGTTGAAGGATGATGACCCCTCCAAGGTGACCTAGATAGGCATAGGCCTAGGTAGCACACAGGAAAGCGCGCTCGTCAAGTTCCTCCAAGCAAAACAAGATATCTTCGCATGGCAGCCATGTGACATGACTGGAGTACCTAGGGAACTTGCCGAGCACTCTCTAAATGTAAATTCGAATGCTAAACCCATCAAACAGTCCCTACGATGATTTGGCGATGAAAAGCGTAAGGCAATAGCTAAGGAACTAGCACGGCTCGAGTTAGCCGGATTCATAGAAGAGGTCATCCACACTGAGTGGTCAGCCAATCCTGTAATGGTCCCTAAAAAGGACACCACTGATTTAAGGATGTGTGTTGATTATACTGCCTTGAACAAGGCTTGCCCAAAAGATCCATTCGCTCTGCCTAGAATTGATCAAGTTATCGATTCTACGGCAGGCTCGGAACTCCTCTGTTTTCTTGACGCATATTCCGGTTATCACCAAATCCGGATGAAGGAATCTGACAAAGTCAAAACTTCATTCATAACCCCCTTCAGAACCTTCTGTTTTGTTACGATGCCCTTTGGGCTGAAGAACGTAGGAGCTACGTACCAGCGCACGATGCAGTGTTGCCTCCACGACCAACTCGGACGCAATGTGCATGCATACGTGGATGATATTGCAGTAATGTCCAAAAATAAGGAAACGCTGATTTCCGACTTGGAGGAAACATTTGCCAACCTACGAAAATACAACATCATGCTTAACCCGAAGAAGTGATTCTTTGGAATACCAACCGGAAAATATTAGGTTTCATCGTGTCTCAGAGAGGCATAGAGGTAAACCGAGACAAAATCAAGGCTATACTCAATATTTCCAGGCCAACTCGCTTGAAGGACGTACAAAGACTAACTGGTTGCATTGCCATAGTCAGTCGGTTTGTAAGCCGGCTTGGTGAAAGAGCCGCACCATTATACAAACTACTGAAAAAGACCAAAGATTTTGTTTGGACTGATGAAGCTGAAGCTGCACTGCAAGACCTGAAGAAAGTACTCTCATCTGCTCCTATCCTTGCAGCGCCAGAACCTCAAGAACCGATGTTGCTTTATCTTGCTGCGACAAATAAGGTTGTTAGTATCGTCATGGTGGTGGAGAGACCGGAGGAAAATCAGGAGCACCTGGTGCAGTGTCCGACTTACTTTGTCAGTGAAGTCCTAACAGAGTCAAAACAGCGGTATCCGCATTATCAAAAGTTGGCTTACGGTGTTTTTCTAGCATCTCGTAAGTTGCGACACTACTTTCAGGAGCATCCGATTATCGTGGTGAGCACAACTCCCATGAGAGATATAATCAACAACAGTGACGCCACAGGACACGTCGCCAAATGGGGCATAGAGCTTTCAACTTTTGACATTGAGTATAAACCCCGGATAGCAATCAAATCCCAGATCCTTGCTGACTTTGTCGCTGATTGGACAGAGACGAAGGAGAACATGATCCTCCCTGAGTCGGAATATTGGAGCCTCTTCTTCGATGGGTCTAAGGCTCGCGGGGGCTCGGGGGCTGGCGTGGTGCTCAAGTCACCCCAAGGAGATAAACTTTTATACGTGTTGCAGATCCACTTCATAGTGACAAATAATATTGCAAAGTATGAAGCACTGTTGCATGAAATCCGGATTGCTAAGGATATTGGCATCCGACGTTTGATGTGTTATGGAGATTCGGATCTTGTTGCTCAACAAGTGTCAGATATTTGTAATGCAAATAAGCACATGGCAGCATATAAAGCTGTCGTGGATGATCTATTTAAATCGTTCGAAGGATTTGAAGTTCAACATATTCCTCGAGCAGAAAATGAGGAAGCAGACGCACTATCTCGGATAGGTTCTGCGCGGAAAGAGGTCCCGGATGGCGCTTTTTTAGAGCACCTTAAAGTTCCCTCAATAAAGGGAGTAGATGAGGAATATCCGACCAAATCCGACCCACCTTTGAAAGCAGTTTTGGCTGTGATTCCTAGCTGGACTCAACCCTACCTCGATTATTTGGTAGATGGCAAATTACCCGTAGACGAGGTGCTGAGCCGGCAGATTATTCGACGAGCAAAAGCCTATACCATTGTTAAAGGTGAGCTCTGTAAGTGGAGTGTTTCTGGCATTTTTCAGCGCGGTGTATCTCCGGAAGAAGGAGTGGAAATCTTAAGGGAAATCCATGAAGGCAAGTGTGGTCACCACACTGCAGCCAAATCTTTAGTGGCAAAAGCTTTTAGACACAGATTTTTTTGGCTTACAGCTCAGGCAGATGCCGAATGATTAGTCAAGATGTGCAAAGGCTGCCAAAAGTACGCCAAACAAGCTCATGTTCCGGCTGATCAGTTGCGAACAATACCTATAACATGGCCCTTTGCGGTCTGGGGGCTTGATATGGTAGGACCTTTTAAACAAGCTCTAAGTGGATTTACTCACCTCTTAGTGATGGTGGATAAATTCACCAAATGGATTGAGGCTAAACCTGTCACTAGTTGTGATGGAGCAACAGCCAAAAGATTTGTCGATGATGTTATAATCCGGTATGGTTATCCACATAGTATTATCACGAACAACGGGAGTAACTTCTCTATGGGAGAATTGGCCGAATTCTGCAACGAGAAAAATATCCGGCTTGACATTGCGTCAGTCGCACATCCACAGGCTAATGGACAAGTCGAAAGAGCCAATGGTTTAATCCTACAAGGCCTAAAAACGAGACTCGAAGCACCACTACGACGTGCTGCGGGGGCTTGGGCAGAGGAATTACCCTCTATAATATGGAGTTTACGAACGACTCCAAACAGGTCAACCGGATACACACCTTTCTTCTTGGTCTATGGTGCAGAAGCAGTTCTTCCTAGTGATTTGGTTCACACCTCTCCTAGAGTGGCCACGTATATTGAAGTGGATGCCGAGATTTCTAGACAAAATGATCTCGACTTAGTCGAAGAAGTTCGCGTCGTTGCTAAAATGAGATCTATGGCCTATCAGCAGAAGTTACGCAAGTATCATAGCCAGAGAGTCAGAAACAGATCCTTCAATAAAGGTGATTTGGTTCTCCAGCTTGTGTAACAAAGAAAGCACAAACTTTCTCCATGGGAAGGGCCCTTTTTAGTTAGTCGAGTATTGCACAATGGATCGTACTACTTGACATGAGGCCAATCAAAGAAAGACCTGCTACTAAGAAGAGAAAGAGAGCTGGAGGCAGTACAAATCCAGATGAGTTAGACAGACCGTGGAATATTGCTCAGCTACGTCCCTTTTATTCTTAGTTTATCCTTCTTTGTAAACATATATATGTACATGTTCTGTGAGAAATAAAAGTTTTGGTTGCCTCAAGTTTTTTCTGAGAAGTTTTTACCATCTTATTTCCGAATGATCATGTCATAGTCGAAAATCCCAGAATGCTTGAAAGTACTTTATGCTCATGCTCGTTCTGGTTTCGATTTCCGATTCTAAAACTGCTACCCTCGGGTATAACTCTAAAGTTTCTAGTCTTTACTTTGGTTATTTGTCTAATTGCTGGATGTGGGCATTTTCCGAGTAGTGAATTGTTGGTACTGGAAGCCGGCTTTGTTTCCGAGTTTAAACTGGTTTAGCGATTGAGCTCTGTTGCTCGGCAAAGTTTCCGGTAGAAGGTTTAGCCGGCTCACGAAAGGGACGAGGCGGAAAGCCAGATAAACGATAAGTATGGGCGAAAAAATACAAGTACTTATGTAAACATTTCAGGCACACAAAAAATTTAAAGCCAAAAGTGCTGAATAGATCAAAAGCTTAGCACTAGCAAAATCATAGTACTTCATATTTTACAGACGCATCATGTTTTTTTAGGATAATACAAATATTTCTGGCAATTTATGATGCAGGAGGAGATGAAGGAGCTGCCGGCTCGCTGGATACGCCGCCTTGATATCGTTCCGAGATGTCCGCATCCAAGGTGGTGTGTTCGTCGTCGGAAACTTCCTCTGATTCTTCTAGAGGAGGAGGCGGAGTATCCACGTGGGTGAAGAAGGGGATCTCGTAGCTGGTCAGGTCAGCCACGTGACACGCATATCCGGCGCAGGAGTGCATGATGGCTTGAAGGTCCTGCTCCTGGCCGTCTTCATCTACTTTGCAGTACCCTCTGGTCACTTGCCATATTTCCATGTTTCCATGGTGGCTCATGACCATGGTGAGAGCATTTTGCGCAGCAGTCCGCGCGTAGGACATGTTCCAATCCTGAACAAGTTGCGGCATCTCCTTTGCCTTGTCCCGCACCTGAAAATCCGACATGCTAGGCATGTCCAGAATCTTGAGAGCTTCGCCAATGTCCTCAAGGGATTGGCGGAAGTCACGAAGCAGGTCACCAACTTGGGTAAGCCAGTGGGTACGGGGCTCGGTGGAGGAAGAGTCCGTCAAGTTCAGAGGACCTATACTCAAAACAAGTCAAGAAACGTCCGACATTGATAGAAGTCGAAGAAAGTGGAAAAATCAGACAGATGGAACGTACCGAAAATGACGTCGTCGATTTTGGTCTTCTCTTCCCGAAGACTCCAGAGTTCAGCCCGGAGCGCATCGGAAAGATCCTTCTCTCTGCTAAGCTCATTTTTGAGATCCGAGATTGTTTTATCTTGAGCAGCGATCTTGCGATCATGCTCTTCAGTAGCCATGGAGGAGGACTCAAGGACTTGAGCAATGCTCTTTTCATGATTTGCCTTGAGCTGGTCCAGCTCTTGGCGAAGCTCCTTGTTCTCCACCACCAAGGCCTTGAGGTTCTCGGCCTCTTCAATCATGGCGCGGGATTGTTTCACCAGCGCTGTAAGTCAAAAGGAATAACAATTCAGAAAAAATTCGACATTGAAAATACAAAGACAAGGTTTGAGTCTCGGAATGTTTACCTCCAGCCTCATCCTTGGCAACTTTAAGTCTAGCATTATTAAGTCGGAGAGCCTTGATCTCTCTCCACTTATCGCAGACATTCTTCAATAAATCCTGATTATAGGAACATACTTTCTGTAAGTCAGAATACCCAAAGTCAGAAAGCTACTTAAGACTCGGGCTAATATTTTTGCTAAATATCAGCACGAGCCTAGGGGGCTACACTAGTTCATTCTTTGGCATCCTAATGAAGCATAAACCCGGATTGTTTATCCTACTTCATGCTTGGGGGCTAGAGGATATGATATAAAATACTAAAGGAAAAATAGGAGTTGGAATTCCGACTTACATATTGTTCGCGAGTGAGTTTATCCAAACTCGCGTTCACTTCAACGGCAACCTTCTCGGCGAGAGTCAAAGCAATCACTGGGGCTGTTGGAAGCTCACCGGTCCTAATCCTCTCATCGCGAAGGCGCACCTGGGCGAGAAGGTCGGAGAACTTGACGTCCTCTGCTTCTTGCGCTTCTTCTTCGGCAGTTAAGTTTCTTTTCTCTAGGCATTGCCTGGCGAGCCGCTGGATTTCTTCAGCAGATTTCCGGGACAGGCCAAACTTGGCAAGTCCTGGATTGCTGATAAGGTTTTCGGTGAAGGTTTCTGCCGAGGGATCATTACCCAAAGAGGGTTCACCCTTATCTAAATCTGACTCACCCATGGTGACGTCAGCTTGCGACTCAAGGTTCGCAGGCTCCGTTGAAGGAGCCGGATCTTCTGCGGCATCTGGAGAGATCACCGGCGTTGTAGAAGGTTGAGGGGCAGGAGTCGGAGGAGCCACGGAAGGGGAAGCAATGGTAAGCTTCGTCTGTCGTAGGGGATTTGAAGAAGTTCCCTTCCCCTTGCCCTTGATGAGCGGTTTTTCTCTGAGAATATAGTAAAGTCGAAAACATTACATCTCGGAAAGAAATTCAAGTAAAGTACAAAGGCGTAAGTTGTGATTGAAAGTTACCTCTTCACGACAGGCACCTCCTTTGTGCCAATGGCCACTATCGGAGCTTTGCGCTTCTTGAGTGCAAGGTCCGGCCATGGGACCACCTCTGTCTCCTGAGAAAACTCAGGAGGATATCCTTCGAGCGGAGCAAGTTCTGACTCGAGGAGGTCAGCAAGCTGAAAATAAGAAAACGTATCAGTATTGCAATGTAACTCAAAGATTGAAACACATAAAAAGGTGTACTGATATAAGCTTACCAGCACTACGGGGTTATCCATCGTGTGCATATCCAAAACCTCCGGGATTCTCCTCTCGATCCGCTCCCTAATCAGCCACTTGACCTGGCTTATGTAGCCTTGAGTGGTGTAGGCTTTGGGGATGATGTGGAGGGAGTCTTTTTGGGACGACGTGATGGAGTGCATCAGTCGGGTTCCGTGGTACTGAAGGGGTTGGATCCTACGTGAGACCCAACATTGGACCAAGTCGGATCCCTTCAGTCCCTTGTGTTTGATCAAGAATTCGATCCACCTCTTAGCGAGGATCAGATCGTCGGTGAGAGCCGGAGCAGCCTCATCCTAGGATGGTTGGGCCGTGGCAGCTCCGTCGATGAAAGCCGGCAAAGCAGTGGCTTTGCCGGGAGCCGGAATATCCCTATGATAGAAAAATGTGGCTGGCCATTGTTTGACCGAGTCACTAGCTAAAATTTTGGGATACGCGCGCTCGCGTCTAAGCGAAAAACTAATAGTACCGGTGATGTAAGGAACACCGACGGTAATGGAGTTTCTCTGGACATGAAAATAGTACCAGAATAGAGTCAAACTTGGCCTAATGCCGAGAAAGCCCTCACACAACGAAGCGTACGCGCTCATCTCTAAGAGAGAGTTGGGTGGAAGATGATGGAGTTGAACTCCGTAATGATCAATCACCTCGGAGAAGAACTCCGAGGGAGGAAACAACAAACCTCTGTCGAGGTGGGTGCCGAAGTGGACCCGCTCGCCGTCGCGCGGGTTGGGGACGGTTTCCCTGAAGCCGCTCCGCCAGTCGTCGGCATGGAGGAGCCCTTCTTTCTCCATGTTCTTGAGACCCTCGTCGTTGAGCGCGCAGGGAATCCAGAGCCCGCGAAAGCTCTCTTTCTCCGACACCGCTTCCACCGCCGCCGCTGCCGCCAAGCCGGAAAAGGAAGATGAGGCCATTTCTCCAGCGAGCGGTTGACCTAGAATGGGCGGCGTTGGGAGTTCTTTGGGGAGGAACGGGGGAGCTCTGTGCGCGCAAAGAGATTGGAAGGAGAGGAAAAGGCAAAGGACAGGTGAAAGGAGAAGGAGAAAATCCTAACCCCTTATATCCACCTAACTGCGCCAAGATTCGTGCAAAAGCTATGTAACCGCCACGCGTCGTGGAAGGAACTGGGAAGGACCCCACGTGATGACTACGTCGCCTCGATCTCCGCGCACGCATTGAAACAGCGCCTCGGTTCCGCGAATCGTGGACCCACCAACGGTCGTGCTGACAAAATGCCTGTCAGATGATGTGACTTGACCATGACTTGTGTCAGGTGGCGTTAGAGACCAAGTTCTGGCTTAGTTTGAAATCAAGCTAGAAAATCCGAGTAACCTATTGATAGGTCCGACTTATTTTTAAGACCCGGATCGTATTTTTTGTTGTGTAGTTTCAGGAACCCTTCAAGATTCTGCAAGCCGAAGATCAAGCTAGACAATGATAAATCCGACTTTGGATCTTGGAGGCCTCCGGGGGTTGCTGTTGGGGATATACTTTCCGGGTATCCTCACAGTTCCTCACTAACCAGGGTGGCCCACTTCGGGTTAGAGCTTTGCTTCACGGGTGGCCCAGTCAGGGAGAAAAACGGAGTCCAATCCGGCTACGGGAAGGCCCAGAAAACTTACCGACTTAGGCCCATAATGTTACTTGTAGTTCAAGATGTACTCTGTAACCGACTCTTAGTCGTAGCCGGATAGATCTCTCTTGTAAACCCTAGGTCGTATATCTATATAAGTCGTCCTAGGGAGAGCCTTTAGGGCACCCTCAATAGTCTACAATCTCAACTCGCATAGGCGAAACCCTTTTAACCCATATTCCGGTTCTGCCGTATTACTGGATTGCTAGCAGGAGTAGGATCCATCCAAAGCCAGCGGATTCGAACCTGGGTAAACTTGTGTGCTCACCGTCCCGGAATACCGTACGTCTCACACCCCTCTCTTCCGCACGCCTCGAGGACCCCCTCATGGCGTACTTGTCCTCAATCCGACGACAAAGGGGCATTACTATAATCAAGTTATCCAGGCTCCTCCCTTTGGATCCTCATCATTTTGAGTTTTTCAACAGGGTTGGGCTCAGCTTTACCTGCAAATTTAGCTAGAATGAGAGTTTGACTCTTGGTTATCTTACCTAGTTGTGCCTCAACAATCCTTGTTCTTTCTTGAAGGGCCTGTAAATCATTTCACAAACTAACAACTTGGTTAGATAATTTACCAAGCATAGCATCATGGTTCTCCGTAATTTTGACTAAAATATTATTTTGTTCATTTTGTGAGTCTATGAAAGACTTAAGCGTTTGTTGTAGACTACCATTACTAGTTCCCATATTATTATTATAATTACTTGTAGGACTAGCATAATGTTTCTGAAAGTTAGGATTGTAACTCTTCTTCCAAGCAAGGTTGTAATCATTACGAGCTGCAGAGTCTATTTCTTCTATGTTTGTTTCGGGGGTGGCTCTTACCTGAGTTTCCTTACCTCTTACGGCTAGTATGATCTCATCTAACTTAGCATTGGGATCTTCGTTCTCTTGTGGTGAGACAGAGTTCACCTTCTTCGTGTTTGATGTTTCCACATGCCATTGGGCATGGTTGTCTTGCATATTATCTAGCAGATGCTTTGCTTCGGTAATATGTTTACCCATAAATGTTCCTCCAGCTGCAGTATCAAGCATATACTTAGACACATGATTAAGAGTATTATAAAATAAATGGAGGATTAACCAATCTTCCATCTCATGACTAGGATAGTTTCTTAGGCATTCTTTCATCCTCTACCATGTAAGCGCTAGTGGCTCACGCTCTTCCTGTCTAAAGCCAGTAATATTAGATCAAAGTTGCATAGTCTTTGCAGGTGGAAAAAATTTAGTCATAAATAAAGAAGAACATCACACCCATGATGTAATAGTGTTTTTAGGCAAAGATAGCAATCATTCTTTAACTCTCCCCTTAGAGAGAAAGGATATAGACGCAATTTGATCGCATCAGGGTCAACGTCTTTTATACGCATCATATCGCATATTTCAGTGAAAGTATTTAAGTGCATACCCACGTCTTCAACAATAGAGCCTACAAATTGATTCTGTTGGACCAAACTTAAGTAATGGGGCTTAATTTCATAGTCATCAGTAGCGATCGCTGGCTGAGTAATAGGAGTGCGCAAATAATCATTATTGGGAGTAGCAAACTCCCCAAGCTTCTTTTCAGCCATACTTCCTATGTTTTGGGGTTTTCTTAGATTAAAAATTATAATAGTAAAAACAAGAATTTAAAGATTAACTATTTTTTTGGTTTATCAAATAAAGACTGAAAGCAAACTAACAAAATTAAAAATAAGAATTAAAACTAGCAAGGTTCCTAATAACCTCACCAGGGTAGCTATTGCTTCCCGGCAACGGCACCAAAAAAAGGGTTGATACCTTCGATCCGGATTACAGATGTAGTATAACTCTTTTTCCCTAGTAGACCTAGGTTATCGAATCCACGGGAAGCGAATGCATAGTGAAGTTACTTTAATAGACCTTCGAGAGTTTTAGAATTCCTTTTGTGTAATTACTGGACCAGTAGCTTGCGTCTTTTTGTTGTTGTCGATGACGGAGAGAGGGCCTAGGGCGTTCGATTTCACCTGTAGCTGTGCAAAAACATCTGATGGAAATAAAAGATAGAAATAAAGTATGCATGTACTTGTTAGAGCAAGATAAATTATATGTGGGGAGTGCATCCATAATTGTTATTGCCCCTGCAACTGCTTATAGCAATAACCTACTAGTCTCATCTATAGAAGAAAGAGAACTAATGATATGCATAGTGATGTCACCGTTAATCCCAAGAAAATCCCTCACATACAGTCGTACTACCCCTTCTGTCACTGGGGTTCCCAACCTGCAGATCAGTCATTACTCATACTCCCTATACCTGGCTCAACCCTCGGGGTCTTGGGTACCTGACAAGTCCTTGGATTGAGGCAAGAGAGGATACAATAATCATCATGTCATACAAACTAATACACGGTCCCATCTATGATAAATAACATGCATAATTGCTATATGGCTAGGCCGAAGCCCTTAGCACAAGGAGAATTACTCACACATAGAGATGAGATCAACAATCACAAACATTGTAATGAAAATCATAAGCTTGATAGGAATAGTCTTACAATGTCGCCAATTAGAGAAGAGATCTACTATTACAAGTGGTGGAATATGGCTATGGAGATGGAGAAGGGTTCGAAGATCTGGAGGCGGCTGGAGATCTGTGGAAGAGACTTTTTGGCTAGGTCTGGCTTCTTCCGGGGTGCTATTTCTCGTCACCCAATGCTTCTTTATATAGGGGTCCCTTCACGAAAGTTGTTCTGTTTGACCTAATGGTGGCGGCGCCAATTATACGATCGGAGCTATACGGTCGGAATTTTTGCTCCGGCCGTATAGTTGGTCGTTACGGCATCTGCCTCCGTTGTTCGGCTCCTGGTTTCTTATGGTTGTTGGAAATCTCATATCTTTGACTTTAATATAGTGATCCCCTCCTTTAAACGATATTATCTACGCAGGAAAAATACAAGAAGAAATGATTGCATACCCCTCTGAATATTAGCATTAGTGGTAGGGTTTAGAGAGATATTTCATAAAAAATATGATTAATATCCATTCTAAATGTGGACGTAGATGGCTATATTTCAGAGCCATCAATGCACACATTTCTTCTAATGAGAGGCTCACATGGGGGACCTAACAGCCTGAAAAAAGACTGATGCATCGAGCAACGGTATCAAGTTCGAAACATGGAGGCGCGACCGAGGGCAAAAAATCCATCATACACACGTTTCTTCTAATGAGTGGATGACATGTGGGGCCCAGAAGCGTGATTAAACGGTAGATGCAGTGAGCAACACTATCAAGTTCGAAACACGGAGGCGTGACCGAGGGAAAAATTCTATCATACACACGTTTCTTCTAATGAAAGGATGACATGTGTGGTCCAAGAGTTTTATTAAATGATAGATACATCGAGCAACGCTATCAAGTTCGGAATAGGATAACACGAACAAAGAAAAAATTCATCATACACACTATTGCTGTAATGTGAGGCTGACATGGGGGACCCAGTAGTGTGACTAAACGACAGATAGATCGAGCAACTTTATCGAGTTGAAATCAGGGAGGCAATAGCCAAGGAAAAAATCCATCATGCACACGTTTCTTATAATGAAAGAATGACATGTGGGACCCAACAGCCTAATTAAGCGGCAGATGCATTGAGCAACGCTATCAAATTCGAAACAGGGTAGCGCGAGCAAAGGAAAAAAATTCCATCATACACACGATTCTTCTAATGAGAGGATAACATGTGGGACCCAGCAACCTGACTAAACGGCAAACGCATCAAGCAACATTATCGAGTTCAAATCAGGAAGGTACGACCGAAAAGTATGGTCCGCTAGAGACACTGACGTCCGGGATCCACACGCCTTAAAAGACTTCGGCGAGTCAACATCGCACGAGGAACCGAAAATCTTGCTTCTGCCACGCGCCAGCCAAGCTTCCTCCATGGTTTTATCGGTTCCTTCGTAGTAGAGTGCCGTGAAACCGGAAAAAAAGTTTTCCATCGGCCACGGTCGAACTAAGAATTTTGTCGCGAAAGACTACGACGACCGTCAGGCCAAGTCGTTGCGGAAAGAAACATTTCTTGTAGTGCCACCAAAGCAATGGTTGTATGTGGGAGTGTAATATGTGGAGGTGGATAACCTTTCACCTCACCTTGATGGATTATATTGGACAAGTAGCCACACTTGAGAACCAAAAACTTACAAAGTGGTATCGCAAAGAAACCTCACGCTAAGAATAACTAAGACTCTCAAAAGCTTATGGTGGTAGGTTAGGATGTTGGAAAACTAATCAAAACAACCAAAAGAAAATGATCTTGTCAAAAGTGGGTAAAGTCCAAAAGAACCAAATCAAAGGAAAAAATCCACAAAAGTTACGAAAACCTATATAAACACACACATGGAGATTAGCGGGATTAACACCACAACGGAAAATGAACAACAAAAGGTCAATATAGAATGTTGTACACAACTTAACACTACTTACTTCCAATTGTGATCCTGTCAAAACATAGAATGTCATAGGTGCTGATAACAAAACATAGAATGTTGTTCTTAATCCTAAAGCCTACATGAAATATCTTCTCTATTTGACAAACTAAAATTCGAGAACAACATGAATAATTAGTAAAAATTTGGTGTGCTCATAGAATTCCACGAGGGTGGTGGTTCGTCCACTCTTACTATAGTCCAAGGGACAGACATCTATCAAAAAACAACGACATAATTAAGCGCAAACACACGATGGAAGGAAACTATCGTAGCTACCATTGATATGACACAATTATGATTTGACACTTCAGTTTGCTTACCACCAAATAGTTAGTGCATCTACATGATTTGTTTGCTTACTATGAATACAGTGGACACCAGTAGTGATACCTAGCAGCAAGATATAATGGTCAACATTGCATTGTACTCATGATTGGATTTCTAAGCTCTAGGGCATAAGCGTAACAATCGCTCCCAACTAAACCGTATTAGTATGATTTCGCCACATATGTTAGCTACTGCAGGCCAAGATTTGGCAAGTACATCTTAAATAGTCCCAGTTGTTAATGACCAACCTAGCATTCTAGAATAAGAAATTAATTTTAGTATCGATATGCTACAAAACTAACTAACTTAAAAACAACACCATGGTACAAAAATTAATTAACAATGATTAAAGGAGCTGACACTAGTAATCTAACAGTTTGAACCTTTTGGCTTTAAGCATACTCAAAACTCGATGCCTAACTTAGCATAGTATAGTCAGTAGTAGTGAGAACTAATTGCCTAACATTTGTCTAACTTAGCACAACCTGAAACTTCTAATTGAAGTAGTAGAACTACTGGAAGACAATGGTGTGGTGGAGTGCATCACGTAGCAATTTGCACAGCTTGAAAGTACTTCTAGCATAGGTAACAATGGTTGAATGCACTGCTGCAGCATGTTTTACACAACTTAACACTACTTACTTCTAATTGTGATCCTATCATCTCTGATCGAGAAGAAGGGGCCACCACATACGTTGCTACATGAATTAAGAAAGGGACCGTTCTTTCAATTCTGCAAGGGGAATACATCAATCGGATCAGAGAACTAGCATCTCCCGACTGCTCTACTGTAGAGACTGGTCTTTCAGATTCAACCTACCTCAGCTCAAACAGTTTCATGAAAAAATCTCTAGAGGAGTAGTCAGCTTCTATTCCATGAGATGACCGGTTGATGTAATCTCGACAGAGCTACCTGACAATAGTCGATTTGGGCAAGATTTAATCCCGCAAGAGTACTACCATACTACTAGGATATAAATCTGTCGAAAAGAGCACCGGATGAGATGGGTATATATTCACTTGGTGCGGTGGCCGTCGGGGACCTGGTAGATCTCGACGCGGTAGTCGGCGCGAGTGACTTGTTGAGCTCGAGGACGAAGTCTCGAGGACCACTGCAGCACCGCTGATCTGAGACATGACGAACGGTGGCGGCAACCAAGAACCTAGGGCAGGGAGGAGAGGGTTGGGGACATGAGGAGAGGGTCGGGGCCAGGAGAAAAGGGACTAGGGGAAGAAACTCACCGAAGAAGAGTCCATGGCGGTGTGAGGGTGGGCGTCGCCGGCGTCCGCGCTATCTCACCTTCCTCCGCGATGTCCCCGACAATACACGAGGGTAGGGTCGTGGGTGAGAATACACGGGGTTTGTTGGGTTCGCGGTGGATTTTTTGGGATGGCCCGAGAGAAAACTTGGAAAAACACTAGAAGTAAACGACCTGTTCGGGATATTTGGGGATTACGGGTTGGTCCGAAAAAACATTCTCCGAACTCAGCAAATACACGATAAGTAAACGAGGCCTCAGGGGGTACGTGTGTCAAATTAGGCGGTATCGGGATCATAGTGACATCCAGAATACCGACATATCCAACATGAAAGGATAAGAAGTCTGGGTGCCAATCCCTACGCGGCGATCGGCTCCGCTCCTCCTCGAAGCACATCTGTATTATCTATATCCGACGGCATCTTTGGGATTCTACCCACCGCAGTGTGCACACGTACCGGTGGTCCAGACTCCCAGCAGAGTCATAGGCAGGTGGGACCCACCCAAAGATCAGTAGCACATGGGAAAACAGGAAAATCTTAGAAAAAAACCTCGCTCTGGCCCCACTTCCAGGCGCTTGGCGCCAAACGCCGACGAAATTTTTGGTTCCCCCCTCTCATTTTCTCCGGTCGTACAAAAGCTTTTTCTCTTTATCTCTCCTCTAGCTATTCATTCATTCGTTCGTCAGAGAGAGAGTCGTGGGCGCGCGTTCCCTCACCTATCTGCCTGTTCTTGTTGCCGGGCGGTTTTGCGGTTGGATCTTGGGATTGGGATTGGGTTGGTTACATCTTTAGCGGGGGGAGTTGAATCGAGCAAAAGCATGGGAGCTGGCTATTGAGCTGCTGCTGCTGCTGCGGCGGCGGCGGCGGCGGCGGGCGTATTTGGAGGTAACCTACCAATCCTAAGCCAGTTTCTGAAGACCGCCTTTTTTTTAGTTACGTCTCTCCATACGTGTTCTTGTTCTACTCATTGAGGATCATTTTTTGTTGGTGCGGTCGTCTCGGCCTCTCGGGATAGCGTTGGTAGAGGAAGTGGAAGAGGAACGGGGCTTCTAGGGTTACTGTAAGATGGGGCTGATCTTGCCGTCAATGGATATGTGTTCTTGTTGATTCTTCCTCATCTTTAAGAGATCTTCAATAGGATTACGTGCCCTTATGATTTGATTCGATAGAACGGGGGCATTGTAAAGCGCGATGGAGTGAAACCCACTGTTAACCCTTGCTATGTTACAAAGTTTGGGTACCCGGTAATACGATTTCGATGTGCAATTACTCTTTGAAGTTGTTCCCTTTGGTGCTAGGCGAGTTGTTAATGTGCTCAATAACTAGCCATAACTCTGTTATTGTGTTTACTAATAAGTCATACTCTAGTTAACTTCCTGGGGTGACTTTAGAATTGCTATCGATATTAGTCAAGTAAGCATTGCTGGAGTATTACTAGCACCTTAACTTGTATGGGCATATTTGTAGCAGCCTTGTATGGGCCTGTCAAATGGGCTAGCCCCCTGTTAGGCATTCACAATTGCGTATCAGCATACAAATGTCATTTATAGCCTTGGATAGATCTAAATGGAATTGTCTATCTTTTCTAGTATTTTTTTTATGTGGTACTCCCTCAGTTTCAAAATATAAGAGCATCTCCACTCGCTCCCCATACGGGGTCCGGAGTTTAGCCTTATGGGGGGGGGGGGGGGAGCGCCGGTGCAGTACCTCCTATCGGGGGTCACCGCCTCCCAGCCGCCCCTAAACAGCTGCCCCCCAAATCGCAATTGCAAATTCAAACATTCAAAAGGTCGCCAGAAATTAAACATAGTTTTGCCGTTACCAGGCACAACATAGTTTAGGCGATGCAATCGCCGCAAATCACCGGAATACAAGTCCATCGGTGATCAAAATAAACATACGGGGAACACGAAAATCAAACGGGGAGGGGATCATCCGCCGCACTAGGAGGCACCTCCGGGGTCGCCAGTGGCGGAACAGTGGTGCTGGCCTGGGTGTAGATCGGGGTTGGGGTCGGGGTCGCAGTCGCTGGTGTCGGGCTGTTGTTCTGGTTGGCGGTCGCTCGGTTCTCGGAGAGGATCAGGGCGCGCTGATCAACACACCACGCCCTCACCTCGCTATCCATGTCCTTCGTGTCGACCATCAAGATCGCTAAGTCCTCCCTCCTCTTCTTTGCCACCACGTTGGCCTTGATGAGGCCAAGCTTGATGTCCTGTCGCTCGATGACCGATGCCCACCTTGTCGCGCTGATCTCCTCCAACCTGGTGGCCTGCTCCGCCCTCATGTCGGTGTGCGTGGGGGCGTCGGCCATGCAAGCTAGGATGGACGAGTGTAGTTTCTTGGTGGCCGGCGCCGCGTCCCTCATGGCCTTGGCCTTCCTGTGGCCGACGGGTCGGCCCTCCGATACCGCAGATGGCGCCGCCCCTGGGTCGTAGTTGCTGGAGTTGGCCTTCGCGAGAGAGGTCCGCGTCTTCGCGCACTTGTCACACCCCTTGATCCGCGTAAAGACGTGGATAAACTTAAACTCGTTGTCGTCGTTGTCCTCGTGGTAGGCCGAGATCATGGTGCGCATCTACGAAAAACACAAGTCGGACACAAGTCTGAAATGGGCAGGAGTGGGCGGCGACGGGGGCTGTTTACCTAATCGTTGTAGTTGGTGCCACTGACATGGACGCGGCGCACCTCCTCCACGACGCCGTGCCACTTGTTGTAGGCGTGTTGGATCATGGACCAACATTGAGACATATCGGAGTCGTTGTGGTCGTGGTGCAAGACCTTGAAGTAGGGATCCAACAACCGCTGCTCATCATATGCCGCCTTCATCCTCTTCCAATAGCAGTCCGAGTTCTGGTTAGCGCCGGTGAAGGGGTCTATGCTGACGGTCTTCCAAGCCTCGGCTATGCACTCATCCTCCCTCGAGCTCCACTTGGGGCCGCGTCTGCTGCCTCCTTTCTTCTTTTTCTCCCCATCCCGCTCCACGGCCTTCTTCCCTTTCAGGTCGACTGCGATGGTCACGGGTACCTCCACCACCTCATCCTCAGCCTCGACTACCTCCGTGTTCGCATAGACCTCATCCTCCTATGCGTTGTCGTCGTCCTCCTCGTATGCAGCGGCATCCTCTTGCGTGAAAGCGTAGGCGGAGCTGCTATTGATCATGTCGGCCATGATGGACTCGTCCGTGGTGCGGTCGCCGTAGTGCAATCCGCCGAAAAGGTTGGGGTCGATCTGGTTGTTCCTGGCGCCGAACAGGTTGGGGGTGATCTGGCTGCTGCTGGCGCCGAACAGGTTGGGGACGCTCTGGCTGCTGCCGACAACAAACTAACCGAAGCCAGGCCTCTGCGTGAAAGCAGGGAGGCGACTATGGGCCGGTGATGCGTCGTTGGCGAGGGAATGGGGTCGAAGCCGCCGAGCAGGTTGAAGTCGTTGCCAGGTGAGAAACGAGGAAGGTATGGCGCCGTGTTTGGGTGGTCGGACGGCGACGCACTGGACGGTGTTGGGGAGGAGACGCTGCTATGGCTCCCGAGGATGTGGAGCCTAGCGTTGTAGGCCGGCACCGCCATTCCCGCCATGGCGGCCGCACGCTGCGACGCAACAGTGGCCGCATGGGCCTGCTCTGCCTGTGCCTCTGCCGCCCTGCGCAGCCTCGAGTTCTTCTTCCTCAGCCGGTGGCTAGCGTTCTCCACTTGCCGGCTTTGGATGTCGAACGCCCACTCCGTGTTGGTCATCCTCTTCGGTCGCTACTTGTCGGCCTTCCCTTTCTTCGCGGGCACCGGGGCGCGGGGAGCTTGGTACCTCTTCGACAGCATGGTGGTGGCGGTGGTGGCGCACGGGGAAATGACCGGAGTTGTCGTCGAATTGAAGACATGTACGCCCAGGGGGGTACTCGAGGCGTGTGGAGAAAGGGGGTGTGAGGCGACGGTATTCCGGGACGGTGAGCACACAAGCTTTACCCAGGTTTGAATCTGCCGGCTTTGGACGGATCCTACTCCTGCTAGCAATCCAGTAATACGACAGAGCCGGAAGTACAGATTACAAGAGAGGTTCGCCTGTGCGAGTTGAGGTTGTAGATTGTGGGTGCCCTAAAGGTTGGTCCCTAGGACGGCTTATATAGATATTCGGCCTAGGGTTACAGGAGAGACCTATCCGGCTACGACTAAGAGTCATTTATAGAGTACATCTTGGACTACAAGTTACTAAGCAGGCCTAAGTCGGTAAGTCTTCTGGGCCTTCCCATAGTCGGATGGACCTCCATCTTCTCTCCCTGACTGGGCTACCCGTGGAGCAAAGCTCTAACCCGAAGTGGGCCACTCTGGTAAGCGAGTCACAGTGGGTATACCCGGAAAGTATATCCCCAACAATAGCCCCCGGAAGCCTCCAAGATCCAGAGTCGGATTTCATCGTCTAGCTTGATCTATGATTGGCTTACAGAATCTTGAAGGGTTCCTGAAACTCAAAATAAAGGTAGGATCCGAGTCACAAATCGAGTCGGACCTGTGAGTACATTATTCAGTTTTCCAGCTCTAAATTCAATTAAGCCAGAACTTGGTCTCTGACACAACCTGACATCAGTCAAGGTCAAATCACGTCACTGAGAGACATTCCTAACAGTGTGACCGTTGGTGGGTCCGTTTATCACGGAACCGAGGCGCCGTTTAATACGCGTGCGGAGATCGAGGAGGCGTAATCTTCTCGAGGAGGTTACCCAGCTCCTTCCACGACGCGTGGCACGTTCACTGTTTGTTTCACACGAATCTTGGCGCAAGCGAGGGATATAAGGGGTTCAGATCTCCTTATTCTTCCTTACCAGCGCCCCTGCTTTCTTCTTCCTTCCAACGCCACCGCGCGCTAGCTCCTCCTTTCCTTCCCCCAAACCACACAACGCCGCCCATCCACGGTCCCCATTGTCCCCAAAATGGCTGATGCTTCCTCTTCCGGTACGGCGGCGACCACGACGGCGACCTCTGTAGTGGAGGAGAAGGAGAACTTCCACGGAGTGTGGATATTGTGCGTCCTTGACGATGAGAAACTGCGCGTCGTTGAGAAGGAAGGTCTCCTCCGTGTCAGCGACTGGCGGAGCGGCTTCGATCAGATCATCCCCACTCCTCATGCCGACAAGAGGGTCCACTTCGGCACTCACCTCAACATATTTGAGCTTTCCCTCCTCAAAGTTCCTTGAGGTTGTAGATTACTATGGAGTTTAACTCCTCAACTTCCTCCCAAACACAATTCTAGAACTTAGCGCTTACGCTTCTTTGTGTGAGGGTTATCTCGAAAAAAAAACCAAGTCTTATCTTGTTCCGGTACTACTTTGGTACCCGGAGAAATTCCATCACTTCCGGTAATCTTTATATTACCGGAACTCTTAGCCTGACTCTTAGGAGAGACCGAGTCCACCCCAAGATTAAGGCTAGCGAGTCAGTGAAGAAATGGCCGTCCATGTTCTTTTATCATAAGGACAGACCGACTCCTGACAAAGAAACTACTTTGTCGGCTTTTGTTGACGGTGTCGCCACGCCCCGAGAGTCTTGGGATGCGGAAGCTCCGGTTCTTCCTGATGATCCGATTCTCGCCAAAAGACAGCGAGTATCTGATGAAGCGCAAGGGTCTGAAAGAATCCGACTTGATCCACTGCTGGCTGGCACGCCGGATTCAACCCCTTCAGCACCATGGTGACCAGCTTATGCACACGGTCACCAAGAACAAGAAGGACAGCCTCAAGATCAGCTCGCTCCCAATCTCGGAGAAAGAATATGAGTCCCGAATCAAATGGTTGATCAAGGAGCAAGTTGGGAGGAAGATTCCAGATCTCTCTCTGGACATGTATACTGCCGATGAACCTGTGACACATGTAAGTTTTCCGGCTATTTCCTTCATGCTTATTTATGTGCTCATCCATACTTATTGATCTGAGGATGAAGCTGAAGGTAAACATTTCAAGCCTCGTCTTCATAGTACGTGTTATTGATCTGTAGTCGAATATTTATCTGGCTTTTATGTCTTGCTTTGCCAGATCTTGTGAAGCAATCCTGTAAAATGATTGAACAAGCTGAAGATTATAAAGTCCTGGAGGTGGAGAATGCTGATTTGCGTGCGGAGCTGAATAAACTCAAGATGGATCATGAGACCAGCATTGCTAGTGTTCTTGAATCCAGCAATCATGCTACTGAAGAGCGTGACCGCACCATCACCAAACAGGACAAAACAATCTCGGACTTGCAAGATGCTTTGGACAGGGAGAAGGACACCGCCGAAGCTCTCCGGAATGAACTCCAGAGCCTTCGAGAGGAGAAGGCCAAAGTAGATGACACTATCTTTGGTAAACTTTTCTATCCCTGAATCATCATTTTTTCGAATTGTGAGACTCGGATATGTTTTGTTGACCTTGCTTTCTTTCTTATAGGTCCTCTCAACATGCTGGATGCTCCTTCATCCGAGCCTCGTACCAGCCAGCTTATCGCCGTTGGGGACCTGATCCACGATTTCTGCCAGTCATTGGAAGAAATCGGTGAATCCGTCCGACTCTCTGACCTAGACTCAATGTCGGCCTTTGAGCTACGAGACAAGGCGAAGGATATGCCCCAGCTCGTCAAGGATTGGAATATGTCCTATGCACGCACAGTGGCACAGAATGTCCTGACAATGGTAATGAGCCACCATGAAAGTATGGAAATATGACAAGTTACTAGGGGTTATTCGACTGTTGATGAAGACGACAATGAGCAGAACATCAAGGAGATCTGGGATTCTTGCGCCGGATATGCCTTGCATGTGGCCGAGTTGACCAACTATGACGAGCCATTCTTCACGCCCGTTGAAATGCCACCCCCCAAAGGAAGCAGTTGCTGAAGGTTCCGAAGACGATGAGCAGACTGAGTCTAACTTACTTGTCTCGGATAGATATCGGGGTGACACGGGTGATGTGTCCAGCGAGCTGACAAATCCTGCCTCTTCACCTGCATCATAGAGTGTGCCAAAAAAACAATGTGTTATTCTGAAAACAATCTAATTGTAATAAGTAGGATATTATTTTGCTAGTGCTAAGTTTGTAAGAATTTATGTTTTACTCCTTTTAGCACTTTTTGGCTTTTTTATTTGATGTGCTTGAAAAAATACAAAAGCACTTGTTGTTTTGCCTATACTTATCGTTTATCTGACTTTCCGCCTCGTTCCTTTCGTGAGCCGGCAAACCTTCAGCACGGAAACTTTGTCGGGCAACGGAGCTCAATTGCTAAACCAGTTTAAACCCGGAATCAAAGCTGGCTTCCAGTACCAACAATTCACTACTCGAAAAATACCCGCATCCAGCAATCAGACAAAGACCCAAGTATAAACTAGAAAAATTTAGACTTATACCTGAAGGTAGCATTTTTAGAATCGGAAATCTAACCAGAACAAGCATGAGCATAAAGTACTTTCAAGTATTCTAGGATTTTCGACTGTGACATGATCATTTGGAAATAAGATGGTACATAAAAACATCTCAGTAAAAACATTGAGGAGACCAATACTTTTATTTTACTTTGAACATGTACACATATATGATTACAAAGAAAGAAATTTTAAGAATAAAAGGGACGTAGCTGAGCAATATTCCAAGGACGGTCTATCTCATCCGGATTTGTACCGCCTCCAGCTCTCTCTCTTCTTAGTAGCAGGTCTCTCTTTTTCTAGCCTCATATTAGTTAGGTAGTAAGAACCATTGTGCAATACTCGACTAACCATGAAGGGCCCTTCCCATATAGGGGCATGTTTGTGCTCCTTTTTTGTACTGGCCGAAGAACCAGATCGCCCTTCCTGAAAGACCGATTCCTGACTCTTTGACTATTATATTTGCGTAACTTTTGCTGATATGCTGTAGATCTCTGTTTAGCAACCATGCGAACTTCCTCGAGCATATCGAGGTCGTCTTGTCGAGCAACTTCGGCATCCTCTTCGACATACGCAGTGACTCGGGGAGAGGTGTGAATAAGATCACTCAGAAGAACAACTTCTGCACCGTGGACCAAGAAAAAAGGCGAATATCCGGTTGACCTGTTAGGGGTTGTTCGTAAACTCCATATTACAAACGGCAATTCGTCCGCCCAAGCCCCGCAACACGATATAGTGGTGCTTCGAGGCTTGGTCTTAGGCCTTGAAGAATTAAACCATTTGCCATTTCGACTTGTCCATTGGCTTGTGGATGTGCGACTGATGCATATCAAGCCGGTTCCCCTGTTCATTGCAGAATTCGACTAGTTCTCCCATGGAGAAGTTACTCCCATTGTCGGTAATAATACTGTGCGGATACTCGAATTAGATGATAACATCCTTAACGATCTTTTTGGTTGTTGCTCCATCACAACTTGTGATGGGTTTTGCCTCAATCCATTTTGTGAATTTATCCACCATCACAAGAAGGTGAGTGTATCCACTTTGAGCCCGCCGAAACGGTCCTACCATGTCAAGCCCCTAGACCGCAAAAGGCCATGTAATTGGAATTGTTCGCAGCTGATCAGTTGGAACGTGGGCTTATTTGGCGTATTTTTGGCAACCTTTGCACGTCTTGACCAGCCGTTCGACATCTGCCTTAGTTGTAAGCCAGAAAAATCCGTGTCTAAAAGCCTTTTACACTAAAGATTTGGCTGCAGCGTGATGTCCCTATTCGCCTTCGTGAATTTTCCTTAGGATTTCCACGCCTTCTTCCGGAGAAACACAGCGCTGAAAGACCCCACATGTACTCCGCTTATAGAGCTCACCTCCCACTACAGTGTAAGCTTTTGCTCGTCGGACAATCTGCCAGCTCAGAACTTCGTCTTCGGGTAATTTTCTCTCTACCATGAAATCAAGGTAGGGTTTGGTCCAGCTACGAGTTACAGTCAAAACTGCTATGAGTGGTGAGTCGGATTTGGTCGGATACTTCTCGTCAACTCCTGTGATAGAGGGAACTCTCAAGTGCTCCAAAAAAGCACCATCCGGGACCTATTTTCGCGCAGAGCCTATTCTTGATAGAGCATCTGCTTCCTCATTTTCTGTTCGGAGAATGTGTTGGACTTCAAACCATTCGAACGATTTAGATAGTTCATCCACGACCCCTCTATAAGCTGCCATGTGTTTATTGGCGTTGCAGATATCGGATACTTGCTGAGCAACTAAATCCGAGTCTCCATAACACATTAGTCGGCGAATTCCGATGTCTTTTGCAATTCGAATTCCATGTAGCAGGGCTTCATACTCGGCAATATTGTCGATGTGAAGTGGATCTGTAACACATAGAACAGTTTATCACCTTGGGGTGACTTGAGTACCACGCCAGCCCTCGAGCCCCCAAGCGCTTTAGACCCGTCAAAGTGTAGGGTCCAAACTTCCGTCTCTGGGAGGCTCGTGTTTTCGACTGTCTCTGTCCAATCAGCGACAAAGTCAGCAAAAATCTGGGACTTGATTGTTGTACGTGGTATGTACTCAATATCAAAAGCTGCTAGCTCTATGCCCTACTTAGCGACGCGTCCTGTGGCATCGCTGTTTTTGATGTCTCTCATGGGAGCTGTGCTCACCATGGTAATCTTGTGCTCTTGAAAATAGTGGCGTAGCTTTCTGGAGGCGAAGAACACACCATAGGCTAACTTTTGGTAATGAGGGTACCTTTGCTTTGATTCAGTCAAGACCTCGCTGAGATAATAAGTCGGACGCTGCACCGGGTGCTCCTGTTTTTCTTCCGGCTGTTCCACCACCATGACGACACTGTCGACTCTATTTGTCGCAACTAAGTATAGCAACATCGGCTCCTGTGGCTCCGGTGCTGCAAGAATAGGGGCGGATGAGAGTATGGCTTTCAGATCCTGTAGTGCATCTTCAGCTTCATCAGTCCAGACGAATTTCTTGGTCTTTTTCAAAAGCTTGTATAGTGGTGCGGCTCTTTCACCGAGCCTGCTTACGAACCGACTGACTGCAGCAATGCAGCTAGTTAGTCGTTGTACGTCCTTCGGGCGAGCTGGCCTGGAAATGTTAAGTATAGCCTTGATTTTGTCACGGTTCACCTCTATGCCTCTTTGAGACACAATGAAACCTAACAATTTTTCGGCTGGGATTCCAAAGAAACACCTCTTCGGATTGAGCATTATGTTATATTTTCGTAGATTGCTGAATGTTTCCTCCAAGTCGGAAATTAGTGTTTCCTTCTTTTTGGTCATCACAGCTATGTCGTCCACATATGCATGTATATTGCGTCTGATTTGATTGCGGAGGCAACGCTGCATAGTGCGCTGGTACGTAGCTCCTGCGTTTTTGAGCCCAAAAGGCATCATAACATAGCAGAAGGTTCCGAAAGGTGTGATGAACGAAGTCTTTATTTTGTCTGACTCCTTTGTCTGAATTTGGTAATATCGGAATATGCGTCGAGAAAACATAGGAGTTCCGAGCCTGCTGTCAAATCAATTACTTGATCAATTCTAGGCAAAGCAAACGGATCTTTGGGACAAGCCTTGTTCAAGGCAGTATAATCAACACATATCCTTAAATCAGTGGTGTCCTTTTTAGGACCATTACAGGGTTGGCCGACCAATCAGTATGGATGACCTCTTCTATGAATCCGGCTAACTCGAGCCGGGCTAGTTCCTTAGCTATTGCTTTTCGCTTTTTGTCATCAAAACATCGTAACGACTGTTTGATGGGTTTAGCGTTTGGGTGTACATTCAGACTGTGCTCGGCAAGTTTCCTAGGTACTCCGGTCATGTCAGATGGTTGCCATGCGAAGATATCTTTATTAGCTTTGAGGAACTCGACGAGCGCGCTTTCCTATGCGCGGTTTAAACCTACACCTATCTGGGTCACCTTGGAGGGGTCATCATCCTTCAACGGCGTTGTCTTCATCTCTTCTGATGCCTTGAACTCCGGAGTCGGCTTTGTCACCTCCTTCTTCATTGCGGGCATCTCGGACGGGTCGATGTTCTTCTTGATCTCCTAGTACTCCTGAGTGTGCAGTATGGCTTCAGCAAAGGCAGCATTTCCGTCTTCGCATTCTCGTGCCTTCTTCGGGTCTCCCTGGATCGTAATGACGCCATTGGGACCTGCAATTTTCATCATATTATAAATGTAACAAGGGTGAGCCATGAAAGCCTAGTAAGCCGGACGCCCAAAGATAGTGTGGTATGCGCTCTTGAACGGGACCACTTCGAAGGAAAGTGCTTCCGTTCGGTAGTTCTTTGGAGTTCCAAAGGTGACATCCAAAGTAATCTCTCCCAGAGAATTTGCCTATCTTCCGGGGACAACTCCGTGAAAAATCATAGAGCTGTGATTCAGCCGTGTCTCCGATATTCTCATCCGGCGTAGCGTTTTGACGTAGATAATGTTGATGCTGCTGCCATCGTCCATGAGGATCTTGGAGAACCCATAGCCGTCAATAAGTGGATTGACGACTAGAGTGTACTTGCCTCGCCTATGCAACTTAGGCGGATGATCGCCTCGGTCAAATGTGATTGTTATTTCCGATCAATCCAAAAACCGAGGGACAACCTGAACAGTTGAATTGAGCTCATGCATAACTGCCTTCTTTACCTTGGCCGGTTGAGACCCAAGGAAGGTGACATAAGTGTCTTTCTTGGTTGGGAAGGTCTTCTTTCTGTCCGACTTAGGGTTTGAAGCTTCTGCTTCCTCCATGTCAGAATCTTCCTTGGTCTCTTTATCCTTTTCAGGGTTTTTCTTTCCTTTTCGTTGCTTGGCCCTGTAGTCAGCGGATTCGGCTTTCTTGATATCGTTGTTGAAATGTCACTCAGCATTGGTGTGGGACGAGCCCCCGTTGCTGTCCTGGTGATGCACACGCGTATTATTGGCAATGTCGGCCCAAGAGTAGGTTTGCCAAGTTGTTGGTCTCCTCTACCTTGGACTCTGGAAGTTCCACGGCCTCGTAGGCGGCCTCCTTGTCCTCCAGACCCGAAAGTTGCGTTGACTGTTGCGGTTTCCGGATTTGGTTTCTCTTTCGAGGTGTTTTTGCATTTTGCGGCTTGCTGCTTTGGTTGTTTTGCTGACTGTGGTACAACTAGGACGTTGAGTAGTCCTTCCGCATCATCGTCGGCGTCAGCATATTTGCTTGCCATCTCTATCATCTCCTCCAAATCAGTCACTTTGTCACACTTCAAGCGACGACGTAGTAAACCAATTGGGAGTCCTGCGATGAATGCTTCGATCGCAGTTTGGTCGCTTACTCCCTCGCAGGAGTTCTTTGTGTCAATCCATCGTTCGAGGTAGTCCTGGCAAGTTTCTCCAGGTTTTTGAGTGCACCGCTGCAGATCTTTGATCGTGCAGGGCCTCCTGTATGTTCCCTCGAAATTCCGAAAGAAAGCACTTTGCATATCATACCAGTTGTGGATGGTGTTTTTCGGGAGTTCATTGAGGCATGATCGAGCCGTCTTCCTCAGCATAAGCGGGAGATACCGGGTCGTGACCAAACTGTTTCCTTCTTTGGCGATGCAGTAGGTCTGGAAAAAGTCCTGGAGCTAGGTGTCTAGCCGAGCCATGCCGTCGTAGGGTTGGATGTGCCTTTAGATGGCAAACCCTTCTGGAAAGTTTGTTTGTCGTACGTGCTGTCCAAAGCATTTTGGACCCACGTATATGTTGTCCGACTCGTAGCGTCGCACCTCAATGTTTGAATTGATCCTGTGCCTGGCGTCACTTGGTGATAGGGCATGTTGTCTTGGTTGTTCACTTCGGCTGCGATGCCCATGAGCCGGACTCCTGCTCCTTCTGCCACCACCTCCACCACGGCGCCCCCTAACTCCCTCCATGAGCGCCGCTGTGGTGACTGCTTGGCGGAGAAGGTGGTGGTGGATTGTTACCCCAGCTGGGGTTTCATGATGACGACCACCATGCTGGCTTGTTCTGGCGCGATGTCCATCGTTCCTTCGTCCGTCATTGCCGTCATTGTGACATGGCTCAGCCGGATGGCTAGTGTGTCTAGGAGGGGGCATCCTTTGCCGGTCCTGCTCCTGACGCTGAGCTTCTTTGTCTTCCTTGCGATTATTCGATTGTCGCCGGGAAGGTTGGACCATTGCCGCAATGGCGTCTCGCTCTGCCGCTGGAGCAACTTTACTCTAGCTCCATGCGGATCTATGCCGCTATCCTGAAGATCCGGTTCTTGAGTAGTTATCTTTTCGAGGGTCGGAATGGTAGCGTTGTTCCGGCTCGTGTCGGGGCCTTATGTCTTCGTGTCAACGTATCCGTGCAGCATTAATCTGACTTGGAGACCAGTTTTCTGCTACCGGATGTGGCGACCTTTTGCTGCTCCAGGCCCTTGGTGAGTAGCTTCACACTTAGCCGGACCTGGTCTGGTCCTGGATTGTTTGCCAAGAGATCTCGAGCCGCAGCAACATTTTCCACCTGCGTGTTATACACCCGGTTACCCTTGCTGTCGATCCGAGGCTTCCCTACGGCTGTTTCTCCATTGAAAAGGGTTTTGTGGACATCCGGTTTATTGGCCAATTCAGGCACGTTCTGGGTCTTCTGATGCTGTCGGGTGCTAGGTTGCCCTGCAGCTGCAATGTGCTTCTTCCCTTTTAAGGATATTTGTGGTTTCCTCAAGGAGTACTTGATGGTGCGCTTCCAAGGCTTGGGCCCTGTCTTCCAATTCCGTAGGTGTAAGTCCTGCGGCTGTCGGGATGGGTGTGGTAATTGCATCTCCGAGGAGTTTACGGGCACCAGGGGTAACCACGTGTCCGTCCAACGGAGTATCCTTAGGCCCCCTTCTTTTCAGCTTCTTGGGCAGCTTCTCCCAGAAGCTACCCTCGACCAGCTTCTCCCAGAATCTTATCTGTCAAAATCGTTTATACTTTTAAATTAACGTTGAAACTACTAGTTAAGAAGTTTGAACGAATTTTGAAGATGAGATTCTGGGAGAAGCTGGTCGAGGGTAGCTTCTAGGAGAAGCTGCCCAAGAAGCTGAAAAGAAGGGGGCCTAGGCTCATCTGGGATCAAAGCTCCATCTGAGTCCTCTTCGTATTCTTCGGCTATTACCTTATCAGTTGGGAGGTCCTTAGCCAGAGTCTTCTTCTTCTTTGCCCTCTTGCCAGCGCCGGTAGCAAAGACGGATTTGGGTCCGATTCCTGGAGTTAGGCTTCTATCAGTACTCTCGGACATCTAAACGTCGGGATTATCTTCGAGATCCATGTCATCTTGCGGTTCGGGAGAGTTTTCTCCGGATCCTTCATCCATAACTTCTTCCATCTTGAATTTCTCTTCATCCATCTTGAATTTCTCTTCATTTTTCGCGGAGAACTTTCGGAAATCTGCCGTCATGGAGTCATCCGAAGATGTCGGTAAGTCGACATTTGTTCCGATTGCCTCCAGCACCGAGTCGTTGTCGTCTCCAGCATCGGCAGAGCCGGATCCGATCGTGCCTCCTGAGGTAGTTGCGGCTCTCTTCATTAGCTTCTTCGAAACATTTGATGGTCTCAAGGATCTCTTCCATGCTGGTGTTTTCGTGCAGCATCATACGCCTCAACGTGTGCCTCAAGAACGATTTTCCCGCTCCGACATTGGTAGAACCGGATCCAGAGCTGTAGCTGCTTTGATCTTCCTGAGCTTTAACCTTTTTGGGGAGAGCCTCCTGAGATTCGACCTCTTTAGGGAGATCCGCTTCAGATTTAGCCTCCACGAGGAGATCTTCAGATTCGATCTTCTCCACTATCACCGCTTCAGGTGCGGGCTGGGTGGGATTAGGGTTTTCTGGGACCCGGAACTCTACTGCCTCCGCATACAAAGTGGATCTAGAAACTTCTTCCGCCTCTATCATCACCGCTGGGGTGGGTTGGGCGGGTTCAGCGAAACCGAGGTAAACGTCGATCTCGCCAAAAGACATGATGGTGTAAGTGGTCACAGGTTCCCTAGCCGGAATCCAAGTCTCGTCGAGAAGGACGAGAGGGACGTCGCTGGCGTAGAGGACCCGGCCAACGGCGATTGTCTCGCCGATTCTGATTCGCGCAGATTCCGCCCGGAACGAAGATCCAAAACTCACCTGCCCCACAGTGGACGCCAACTGTCGTCGGATTGAAGACATGTACGTCGAGAGGGGGTACTCGAGGCGTGTGGAGAAAGGGGGTGTAAGGTGACGGTATTCCGGGACGATGAGCACACAAGCTTTACCTAGGTTCGAATTCGCCGGCTTTGGACGGATCCTACTCCTGCTAGCAATCTAGTAATACGGCAGAACCGAAAGTACAAATTACAAGAGTGGTTCGCCTGTGCGAGTTGAGGTTGTAGATTGTGAGTGCCGTAAAGGCTGGTCCCTAGGACGGCTTATATGGATATCCGGCCTAGGATTACAGGAGAGACCTATCCGGCTACGACTAAGAGTCGGTCATATAGTATATCTTGGACTACAAGTAACTAAGCAGGACTAAGTCAGTAAGTCTTCTGGGCCTTCCCATAGCCGCATGGACCTCCATCTTCTCTCCCTGACTGGGCGGCTCGTGGAGCAAAGCTCTAACCCGAAGTGGGTCACCTTGGTCAGCGAGTCATAGTGGGTATACCCGGAAAGTATATCCCCAATAGGAGTGGGCGGCGACGGGGGGGGGGGGATGGCGGGACTGGGCGGCCTAGAGGGAAAGAGAGGAGAAAAGGGAGGGTAGATTTTGGTGTCCCATCGATAGGGCTGGCCTGCCAACTTTTTCAAGTTGCGTCGGTGCCCCCGATTGACCCCCCTCGCGTTGGGTTCAGCTTGGGGGCGCCGGATGTTTGGTTGGGCCATGTCGGCGCCATTTTGGTTTTGGGGGAGAGGGATGGGAGGGTTTTTTTGCGCCGGCGCCCCCATTTCACCCTTAGGGGAGCTTTAGGGGGTGCGAGTGGAGATGGTCTAAGATGTTTTAGCTTTTGTGAAACGAGTCTATCTAGACCCTTTTAATGTGTAGGTTCACTATGAACCTACATACTAAAATGTGTCTAGATACATTGTTAGGGGTTAACCCATAGGGTACTCGATCTTTCACGAATTCTCAAGAACGGCGGATGTTTTAGGCCTTTTTTGGTACTGGAGTTTTCACGGGGATTAGCAGGGATAATCCCCACAGGTATTGGGTGAAACCTCTACCTTCACCCAATCCCCACAAAATCCCCATAAAACCCAATCCCATAAAATCCCTAATCCCCCTTCTAAAAACTGCCGTTTGGTTGGTAGGGACTGGCACACAGTAACAATGGCAAGCAACAAGGCAAATCAATATACATTAGAAAAGATTTAGTTTTTATCATGGCACATGAACTAAACAGTCTAGAAATCAACAACAGGCCACACGGCAGTGAACACTGAACTCTGAATTGAAACATATTTAAGGCACACACACTGGAACAAACTCTGTAGCTAGATTATGCATCCAACTTGTTTCTGAATATTTGTTTCGACAGGTGAATTACAACATTTACTCGATGACAGATTACGAAACCAGATCCGTGCACATCTCACACTCAACAAGCAGATCGATAAAATGGTAGAGCCATCACCAGACCTGAAATATGCAACTCAGAAATCAGAAATGCATCTTCTATGACAGATTACAAAAGCAAAGCCCGATCCATTCATTCATCACAATTACTTTAGTTAAGCTGCCAGCTACTAGTACTAGTACTAGAAATGCAAGTATATTTGGGATTATAAAGTTGCCAGCTAGTTGACTTTGTTCATGCTGCCATGTTGTGTGTGGTGAGAGACAAAGAGAAACAATAACATCAGCTAATGTACTAAATTCAACACTGAGAGAGAGAGATTACCGGAGAGAATGCTAAACCTGAGCTAGAGTACAAGGACTGCGGGACGGGCATCGACTGAGATTTCTGTGGGTATCACAACATGAAACAACTAAATCTCAGTGCAAAAACAATCAGATATTATTTGTTTGTGTCAGCAAAGTCAAATCATAGCAATAAAATTTGGCAAACCAAACTGGGCTTAACGCAAGTACTAGAGAGATATTGTTTGTATTAGAGACACATGCTCCTACCGGTTGTGTGACAGAAGAGCAACCACACAAGAACCACAAGCGGCCAAATATAGCACAAGTCCATGGTGAAAATTACCACCGCCCTCGATGGCAACCCTATGCGTTTGTATGGACCTTTGCTGCTACGTGTTAACTACCCATCATCGTTAGAGTATTAGGCATATACGGTTGTTATGATAGTTTAGATAGAGTTAGGATCTGTTTATGTATAATCCTAACTTGACTTGTACTCCAAGATAATCCCCTATACACCTATATATACTCGCCCATGAGGCTCAATAATATATCCATTATATTCTGCCAAACTCGTACTCTTTCATGGTATCAGCCTAACCGGTCCAAACCCTAGCCACACGCTTCCGCCGCGCCGCCCCCGGGGGGATCAATCTCCATGATCTCCACCGGGGGCCACGCAATCCGTCGCAGGGTTTATCCGTCGATCTGTGATCGGCTGCACTGGTGAGTCTTTTCCGATCTACTAGGTCAGTTTTTCTCTCCGTCGGTCACTTGGTCGGTCTTCTTTTTTTGGTTTACCGATCATAGATCGGATTGAGTCGCCCACCACCGTCATCACCGCGCCTCTACTCCGACCATCGGTGTCGACGATCTACATCGTGCCCGTGCGCCTGCCTCCTCCACTGCCTACCTCGGCAGGCTGTCACGGCCTCACAGCAGGTTGCCGCGCACCTCGGTCGGCTGCTACGCCTTCCTCGGTAGGCTGTTGTGGCCATCCCCCCTTGGATCATCTTCGTCGTCATCGCCCGGGACTTCACCGACAACGCCACCATCGACTCCGATCTACGTGTCGTCATTGCCATGGCGCATACGGCGCACCGTTGGTCTGATCAACCGATCTCGCGCCCGTCTACGCCAAGCACATCCCTGAGCACGCGCCTACCACCGATCGAACTATGGGCTGGCGCTGTGTCGCCCCTTCGGGTCGCAGCGCCACCGCCTTTGGTCCATGCTACCGGCTTCCAAGCGCGCCTTCCTTGGCATGTACGTCGCTGGTGGTCTCCCAGCTGCTGCACCGACTTGCGCCCTACAGCTATGCCGCCCCAACGGGTCATAGCATCGCTGCACGCAGTCTACATCGCCGTCCCTGCGCGCCGACGCCCTAGGCTATCTCCGCAGCACCTCCATGGTGCAGGTCGTCTACGTCCGAGCATGGTCTTTATCACGTCGGATTCTTCTTCGCCTACATCGAGTACCGTCGCTACGCCAATCTAGGCGTCCAACATGACCACTCCAGGCCGCCGTTGATTTCGCCGCCTTCTACGTCTTCGTCCTTGCCCTTGCGTGCCTGGTATTGGCAACACCGGTGCGTGCTTTTGTCCTCGACATGTCCCCGAGCCTGGCAATCTCGGATCAGCGCCTCGTCTTCGTCGGCCTCGACAAAGTCTTCTTCGGCATCGACACCTTCCTCTACGACTGCCTCGACCATGTCATCGACAAACTCTTCTTTGCGTACTCGGTTCTGGCAAAACTGGAGTGTGCTTTCTTCTCCGACGTGCGCCTAGTTCTGGCAAAACTATGGCCGCACCTTGTCCTCGACGGTTCGGACTGCATCGACACCCCTCGGCAAGCTACCGTGGCCCCACGACAAGCCTCCACGGACCCTTGGCAAGCTACCGCGGCCCCACGATGACTGCCTCGATACGTCTCCGTCATCTTTCTCGCGCACTATGCGCATGTGGCTTCACGTGCGGCTACCTTGACACCGACATCCCCGACCACGATATCGACCACAGCGACCCCTCGCAACGGCTACCCAACCTCGGCACCGCCTCAAGCTCTCGGCTCCCTCGACATCGGCACAAGGACTATCACCTCGCCTGAGCATCTCACCAGCTTCCTCTACAGTCCAAGCTACCGTGACGCGACACCGTCCACGACGTTCCCGCTCAGACAACGGGGGAATGTCAGCCGACTGGATGCTACTTTGGTTTATCTCTAGTCTGACCGTCCGCGACGTTCCAGTTGTTCACGACGCTACCGCTATGACTGCGGGGGAGTGTTAGAGTATTAGGCATATACGGTTATTATGGTAGTTTAGATAGAGTTAGGATCTATTTACGTACAATCCTAACTTGACTTGTACTCCAAGATAATCCCCTGTACGCCTATATATACTCGCCCATGAGACTCAATAATATATCCATCATATTCCGCCAAACTCATACTCTTTCAGTCATATCCAGAGAGAGAGAGAGAGGGAGGGAGGGAGGGAGAGAGAAGGGTTTCCGGAGGAAATTCTAGAGCGGGGTATAGGGATGGCGGGATGGGGAGTCGGCGGTCAAATGCCAAGAACAGCGGCGGCGATGTGGAGCGTCTGGGGTCACGGGTAGACTACACTAGCGTAAAATCAAAATTTTCTACCGCGACAATCAGGAATACTAGTGTCATAGATCACGGGATTACCACTAGACGCGTAGTTGCGGAACTCGATGAAGCACGTCGTGGCAGTGTAGATGTTCTACGTCTCCTCCTTGTCCTCGTCCCACGAGCAGCTCCCCTATGCGCGGCTCGTCCAAGTGCTACAGTAGCAACACCTCCGAGGTATCCACACGTCCGAAGTGGAAGGTCAAACGGCAGACTACTAGGTCCGCACGTGCAAGACAGGCGTGCGAGGAGTGGCGGCTAGGTGGAATGCTCAACCCTATTCAGCTCGCCCCACTCTCTCTTATATAGGCATCCCTGGTTGGCTTCTACATTAGCAGCCCATTAGCAGCCTAAGCCTGGTCTAATTCGGATCCAATCTTCATTAAGCTTCCAGCCCCTAAAGTGTGTGACCCTATAGGTTCATACACGTGTAGACATGACACGAGTACACTATAGTTGGTAGCGGCCTCTAGCAAGACGTGCCAACTCCTAAACGCATATAAAGATCATTCGGACGAACCATCACAAGGTCGAGTACATGTCTTTCCCTTTGTCCTACGATATTTGGTCTAGCTCCAAGCTGACCTCTCTTTCTCGATACTGTGATTCGAAATCCATTTACTAGGTTAACTCTTAACCATATGTAGCACAGCCATGCATTTCTGGATCTGATCACTCGAGGGGCCCAGAGATATCTCTCTCAATTAGAGAGGGGCAAATCCCATCTTGATTGACCAATGCCTTACAGCATGTATCAGGACAAACCCGAAAGCTACCTTTATAGCTACCCAGTTACGGAGTAGTGTTTGATAGCCCCAAGGTAGGTTGATCCACATCTCAAGTATATGCGACAATCTTAGGTCTAAGAACAAAACGCACACGATGTGTAGAGAGAGCTGCAAGTATTATTGCCAGTCTCAAGTTGGGTCAGTCCAACCCCATGTTCATAACATGTGTCCATATCATTGGTTTGACATCTCCATGTCTATGACTTGCGAAACATAGTCATCAACCAATCGATGTGCTAGTCTAATATTCACGTGTGTCCTCACATGAACTCCGACTAGGGACAACTATTAGATAACCATACAAGTAAAGAGTTTCACAAACAATTCACATAATTGCCAATCAATACAAGTTGCTTGATATATGGATATTCAAGGAACATTATAAAAACTCATGGATACATATAAAATATAATCATCTCTATGATTGCCTCTAGGGCATATTTCCTTCAGTCTCCCACTTGCACTAGAGTCAATCTAGATAGTATCTAATACTTATTGCTCTTGTGTGCGCTTCATACGCAGGCTACGGAAGTGGCTTTGTCAAGGGGTCAGCAACATTTGAGTCCGTATGTATTTTGCATAACATGACACTACCATCATCAATGAACTCATGAATCAGATGGTAATGCATGCGAATATGTTTGTTCTTCTGGTGCTGTCTAGGTTCCTTGGCTTGTGCAATAGCACCATTGTTGTCACAATAAACGTCCATGGGATTGGATGCTCCCTGAACCACACCAAGAGCGATCAGGAAGTTCCTAATCCAAACAGCAAACGCATCAAGCAACATTATCGAGTTCAAATCAGGAAGGTACGACCGAAAAGTATGGTCCGCTAGAGACACTGACGTCCGGGATCCACACGCCTTAAAAGACTTCGGCGAGTCAACATCGCACGAGGAACCGAAAATCTTGCTTCTGCCACGCGCCAGCCAAGCTTCCTCCATGGTTTTATCGGTTCCTTCGTAGTAGAGTGCCGTGAAACCGGAAAAAAAGTTTTCCATCGGCCACGGTCGAACTAAGAATTTTGTCGCGAAAGACTACGACGACCGTCAGGCCAAGTCGTTGCGGAAAGAAACATTTCTTGTAGTGCCACCAAAGCAATGGTTGTATGTGGGAGTGTAATATGTGGAGGTGGATAACCTTTCACCTCACCTTGATGGATTATATTGGACAAGTAGCCACACTTGAGAACCAAAAACTTACAAAGTGGTATCGCAAAGAAACCTCACGCTAAGAATAACTAAGACTCTCAAAAGCTTATGGTGGTAGGTTAGGATGTTGGAAAACTAATCAAAACAACCAAAAGAAAATGATCTTGTCAAAAGTGGGTAAAGTCCAAAAGAACCAAATCAAAGGAAAAAATCCACAAAAGTTACGAAAACCTATATAAACACACACATGGAGATTAGCGGGATTAACACCACAACGGAAAATGAACAACAAAAGGTCAATATAGAATGTTGTACACAACTTAACACTACTTACTTCCAATTGTGATCCTGTCAAAACATAGAATGTCATAGGTGCTGATAACAAAACATAGAATGTTGTTCTTAATCCTAAAGCCTACATGAAATATCTTCTCTATTTGACAAACTAAAATTCGAGAACAACATGAATAATTAGTAAAAATTTGGTGTGCTCATAGAATTCCACGAGGGTGGTGGTTCGTCCACTCTTACTATAGTCCAAGGGACAGACATCTATCAAAAAACAACGACATAATTAAGCGCAAACACACGATGGAAGGAAACTATCGTAGCTACCATTGATATGACACAATTATGATTTGACACTTCAGTTTGCTTACCACCAAATAGTTAGTGCATCTACATGATTTGTTTGCTTACTATGAATACAGTGGACACCAGTAGTGATACCTAGCAGCAAGATATAATGGTCAACATTGCATTGTACTCATGATTGGATTTCTAAGCTCTAGGGCATAAGCGTAACAATCGCTCCCAACTAAACCGTATTAGTATGATTTCGCCACATATGTTAGCTACTGCAGGCCAAGATTTGGCAAGTACATCTTAAATAGTCCCAGTTGTTAATGACCAACCTAGCATTCTAGAATAAGAAATTAATTTTAGTATCGATATGCTACAAAACTAACTAACTTAAAAACAACACCATGGTACAAAAATTAATTAACAATGATTAAAGGAGCTGACACTAGTAATCTAACAGTTTGAACCTTTTGGCTTTAAGCATACTCAAAACTCGATGCCTAACTTAGCATAGTATAGTCAGTAGTAGTGAGAACTAATTGCCTAACATTTGTCTAACTTAGCACAACCTGAAACTTCTAATTGAAGTAGTAGAACTACTGGAAGACAATGGTGTGGTGGAGTGCATCACGTAGCAATTTGCACAGCTTGAAAGTACTTCTAGCATAGGTAACAATGGTTGAATGCACTGCTGCAGCATGTTTTACACAACTTAACACTACTTACTTCTAATTGTGATCCTATCATCTCTGATCGAGAAGAAGGGGCCACCACATACGTTGCTACATGAATTAAGAAAGGGACCGTTCTTTCAATTCTGCAAGGGGAATACATCAATCGGATCAGAGAACTAGCATCTCCCGACTGCTCTACTGTAGAGACTGGTCTTTCAGATTCAACCTACCTCAGCTCAAACAGTTTCATGAAAAAATCTCTAGAGGAGTAGTCAGCTTCTATTCCATGAGATGACCGGTTGATGTAATCTCGACAGAGCTACCTGACAATAGTCGATTTGGGCAAGATTTAATCCCGCAAGAGTACTACCATACTACTAGGATATAAATCTGTCGAAAAGAGCACCGGATGAGATGGGTATATATTCACTTGGTGCGGTGGCCGTCGGGGACCTGGTAGATCTCGACGCGGTAGTCGGCGCGAGTGACTTGTTGAGCTCGAGGACGAAGTCTCGAGGACCACTGCAGCACCGCTGATCTGAGACATGACGAACGGTGGCGGCAACCAAGAACCTAGGGCAGGGAGGAGAGGGTTGGGGACATGAGGAGAGGGTCGGGGCCAGGAGAAAAGGGACTAGGGGAAGAAACTCACCGAAGAAGAGTCCATGGCGGTGTGAGGGTGGGCGTCGCCGGCGTCCGCGCTATCTCACCTTCCTCCGCGATGTCCCCGACAATACACGAGGGTAGGGTCGTGGGTGAGAATACACGGGGTTTGTTGGGTTCGCGGTGGATTTTTTGGGATGGCCCGAGAGAAAACTTGGAAAAACACTAGAAGTAAACGACCTGTTCGGGATATTTGGGGATTACGGGTTGGTCCGAAAAAACATTCTCCGAACTCAGCAAATACACGATAAGTAAACGAGGCCTCAGGGGGTACGTGTGTCAAATTAGGCGGTATCGGGATCATAGTGACATCCAGAATACCGACATATCCAACATGAAAGGATAAGAAGTCTGGGTGCCAATCCCTACGCGGCGATCGGCTCCGCTCCTCCTCGAAGCACATCTGTATTATCTATATCCGACGGCATCTTTGGGATTCTACCCACCGCAGTGTGCACACGTACCGGTGGTCCAGACTCCCAGCAGAGTCATAGGCAGGTGGGACCCACCCAAAGATCAGTAGCACATGGGAAAACAGGAAAATCTTAGAAAAAAACCTCGCTCTGGCCCCACTTCCAGGCGCTTGGCGCCAAACGCCGACGAAATTTTTGGTTCCCCCCTCTCATTTTCTCCGGTCGTACAAAAGCTTTTTCTCTTTATCTCTCCTCTAGCTATTCATTCATTCGTTCGTCAGAGAGAGAGTCGTGGGCGCGCGTTCCCTCACCTATCTGCCTGTTCTTGTTGCCGGGCGGTTTTGCGGTTGGATCTTGGGATTGGGATTGGGTTGGTTACATCTTTAGCGGGGGGAGTTGAATCGAGCAAAAGCATGGGAGCTGGCTATTGAGCTGCTGCTGCTGCTGCGGCGGCGGCGGCGGCGGCGGGCGTATTTGGAGGTAACCTACCAATCCTAAGCCAGTTTCTGAAGACCGCCTTTTTTTTAGTTACGTCTCTCCATACGTGTTCTTGTTCTACTCATTGAGGATCATTTTTTGTTGGTGCGGTCGTCTCGGCCTCTCGGGATAGCGTTGGTAGAGGAAGTGGAAGAGGAACGGGGCTTCTAGGGTTACTGTAAGATGGGGCTGATCTTGCCGTCAATGGATATGTGTTCTTGTTGATTCTTCCTCATCTTTAAGAGATCTTCAATAGGATTACGTGCCCTTATGATTTGATTCGATAGAACGGGGGCATTGTAAAGCGCGATGGAGTGAAACCCACTGTTAACCCTTGCTATGTTACAAAGTTTGGGTACCCGGTAATACGATTTCGATGTGCAATTACTCTTTGAAGTTGTTCCCTTTGGTGCTAGGCGAGTTGTTAATGTGCTCAATAACTAGCCATAACTCTGTTATTGTGTTTACTAATAAGTCATACTCTAGTTAACTTCCTGGGGTGACTTTAGAATTGCTATCGATATTAGTCAAGTAAGCATTGCTGGAGTATTACTAGCACCTTAACTTGTATGGGCATATTTGTAGCAGCCTTGTATGGGCCTGTCAAATGGGCTAGCCCCCTGTTAGGCATTCACAATTGCGTATCAGCATACAAATGTCATTTATAGCCTTGGATAGATCTAAATGGAATTGTCTATCTTTTCTAGTATTTTTTTTATGTGGTACTCCCTCAGTTTCAAAATATAAGAGCATCTCCACTCGCTCCCCATACGGGGTCCGGAGTTTAGCCTTATGGGGGGGGGGGGGGGGGGGAGCGCCGGTGCAGTACCTCCTATCGGGGGTCACCGCCTCCCAGCCGCCCCTAAACAGCTGCCCCCCAAATCGCAATTGCAAATTCAAACATTCAAAAGGTCGCCAGAAATTAAACATAGTTTTGCCGTTACCAGGCACAACATAGTTTAGGCGATGCAATCGCCGCAAATCACCGGAATACAAGTCCATCGGTGATCAAAATAAACATACGGGGAACACGAAAATCAAACGGGGAGGGGATCATCCGCCGCACTAGGAGGCACCTCCGGGGTCGCCAGTGGCGGAACAGTGGTGCTGGCCTGGGTGTAGATCGGGGTTGGGGTCGGGGTCGCAGTCGCTGGTGTCGGGCTGTTGTTCTGGTTGGCGGTCGCTCGGTTCTCGGAGAGGATCAGGGCGCGCTGATCAACACACCACGCCCTCACCTCGCTATCCATGTCCTTCGTGTCGACCATCAAGATCGCTAAGTCCTCCCTCCTCTTCTTTGCCACCACGTTGGCCTTGATGAGGCCAAGCTTGATGTCCTGTCGCTCGATGACCGATGCCCACCTTGTCGCGCTGATCTCCTCCAACCTGGTGGCCTGCTCCGCCCTCATGTCGGTGTGCGTGGGGGCGTCGGCCATGCAAGCTAGGATGGACGAGTGTAGTTTCTTGGTGGCCGGCGCCGCGTCCCTCATGGCCTTGGCCTTCCTGTGGCCGACGGGTCGGCCCTCCGATACCGCAGATGGCGCCGCCCCTGGGTCGTAGTTGCTGGAGTTGGCCTTCGCGAGAGAGGTCCGCGTCTTCGCGCACTTGTCACACCCCTTGATCCGCGTAAAGACGTGGATAAACTTAAACTCGTTGTCGTCGTTGTCCTCGTGGTAGGCCGAGATCATGGTGCGCATCTACGAAAAACACAAGTCGGACACAAGTCTGAAATGGGCAGGAGTGGGCGGCGACGGGGGCTGTTTACCTAATCGTTGTAGTTGGTGCCACTGACATGGACGCGGCGCACCTCCTCCACGACGCCGTGCCACTTGTTGTAGGCGTGTTGGATCATGGACCAACATTGAGACATATCGGAGTCGTTGTGGTCGTGGTGCAAGACCTTGAAGTAGGGATCCAACAACCGCTGCTCATCATATGCCGCCTTCATCCTCTTCCAATAGCAGTCCGAGTTCTGGTTAGCGCCGGTGAAGGGGTCTATGCTGACGGTCTTCCAAGCCTCGGCTATGCACTCATCCTCCCTCGAGCTCCACTTGGGGCCGCGTCTGCTGCCTCCTTTCTTCTTTTTCTCCCCATCCCGCTCCACGGCCTTCTTCCCTTTCAGGTCGACTGCGATGGTCACGGGTACCTCCACCACCTCATCCTCAGCCTCGACTACCTCCGTGTTCGCATAGACCTCATCCTCCTATGCGTTGTCGTCGTCCTCCTCGTATGCAGCGGCATCCTCTTGCGTGAAAGCGTAGGCGGAGCTGCTATTGATCATGTCGGCCATGATGGACTCGTCCGTGGTGCGGTCGCCGTAGTGCAATCCGCCGAAAAGGTTGGGGTCGATCTGGTTGTTCCTGGCGCCGAACAGGTTGGGGGTGATCTGGCTGCTGCTGGCGCCGAACAGGTTGGGGACGCTCTGGCTGCTGCCGACAACAAACTAACCGAAGCCAGGCCTCTGCGTGAAAGCAGGGAGGCGACTATGGGCCGGTGATGCGTCGTTGGCGAGGGAATGGGGTCGAAGCCGCCGAGCAGGTTGAAGTCGTTGCCAGGTGAGAAACGAGGAAGGTATGGCGCCGTGTTTGGGTGGTCGGACGGCGACGCACTGGACGGTGTTGGGGAGGAGACGCTGCTATGGCTCCCGAGGATGTGGAGCCTAGCGTTGTAGGCCGGCACCGCCATTCCCGCCATGGCGGCCGCACGCTGCGACGCAACAGTGGCCGCATGGGCCTGCTCTGCCTGTGCCTCTGCCGCCCTGCGCAGCCTCGAGTTCTTCTTCCTCAGCCGGTGGCTAGCGTTCTCCACTTGCCGGCTTTGGATGTCGAACGCCCACTCCGTGTTGGTCATCCTCTTCGGTCGCTACTTGTCGGCCTTCCCTTTCTTCGCGGGCACCGGGGCGCGGGGAGCTTGGTACCTCTTCGACAGCATGGTGGTGGCGGTGGTGGCGCACGGGGAAATGACCGGAGTTGTCGTCGAATTGAAGACATGTACGCCCAGGGGGGTACTCGAGGCGTGTGGAGAAAGGGGGTGTGAGGCGACGGTATTCCGGGACGGTGAGCACACAAGCTTTACCCAGGTTTGAATCTGCCGGCTTTGGACGGATCCTACTCCTGCTAGCAATCCAGTAATACGACAGAGCCGGAAGTACAGATTACAAGAGAGGTTCGCCTGTGCGAGTTGAGGTTGTAGATTGTGGGTGCCCTAAAGGTTGGTCCCTAGGACGGCTTATATAGATATTCGGCCTAGGGTTACAGGAGAGACCTATCCGGCTACGACTAAGAGTCATTTATAGAGTACATCTTGGACTACAAGTTACTAAGCAGGCCTAAGTCGGTAAGTCTTCTGGGCCTTCCCATAGTCGGATGGACCTCCATCTTCTCTCCCTGACTGGGCTACCCGTGGAGCAAAGCTCTAACCCGAAGTGGGCCACTCTGGTAAGCGAGTCACAGTGGGTATACCCGGAAAGTATATCCCCAACAATAGCCCCCGGAAGCCTCCAAGATCCAGAGTCGGATTTCATCGTCTAGCTTGATCTATGATTGGCTTACAGAATCTTGAAGGGTTCCTGAAACTCAAAATAAAGGTAGGATCCGAGTCACAAATCGAGTCGGACCTGTGAGTACATTATTCAGTTTTCCAGCTCTAAATTCAATTAAGCCAGAACTTGGTCTCTGACACAACCTGACATCAGTCAAGGTCAAATCACGTCACTGAGAGACATTCCTAACAGTGTGACCGTTGGTGGGTCCGTTTATCACGGAACCGAGGCGCCGTTTAATACGCGTGCGGAGATCGAGGAGGCGTAATCTTCTCGAGGAGGTTACCCAGCTCCTTCCACGACGCGTGGCACGTTCACTGTTTGTTTCACACGAATCTTGGCGCAAGCGAGGGATATAAGGGGTTCAGATCTCCTTATTCTTCCTTACCAGCGCCCCTGCTTTCTTCTTCCTTCCAACGCCACCGCGCGCTAGCTCCTCCTTTCCTTCCCCCAAACCACACAACGCCGCCCATCCACGGTCCCCATTGTCCCCAAAATGGCTGATGCTTCCTCTTCCGGTACGGCGGCGACCACGACGGCGACCTCTGTAGTGGAGGAGAAGGAGAACTTCCACGGAGTGTGGATATTGTGCGTCCTTGACGATGAGAAACTGCGCGTCGTTGAGAAGGAAGGTCTCCTCCGTGTCAGCGACTGGCGGAGCGGCTTCGATCAGATCATCCCCACTCCTCATGCCGACAAGAGGGTCCACTTCGGCACTCACCTCAACATATTTGAGCTTTCCCTCCTCAAAGTTCCTTGAGGTTGTAGATTACTATGGAGTTTAACTCCTCAACTTCCTCCCAAACACAATTCTAGAACTTAGCGCTTACGCTTCTTTGTGTGAGGGTTATCTCGAAAAAAAAACCAAGTCTTATCTTGTTCCGGTACTACTTTGGTACCCGGAGAAATTCCATCACTTCCGGTAATCTTTATATTACCGGAACTCTTAGCCTGACTCTTAGGAGAGACCGAGTCCACCCCAAGATTAAGGCTAGCGAGTCAGTGAAGAAATGGCCGTCCATGTTCTTTTATCATAAGGACAGACCGACTCCTGACAAAGAAACTACTTTGTCGGCTTTTGTTGACGGTGTCGCCACGCCCCGAGAGTCTTGGGATGCGGAAGCTCCGGTTCTTCCTGATGATCCGATTCTCGCCAAAAGACAGCGAGTATCTGATGAAGCGCAAGGGTCTGAAAGAATCCGACTTGATCCACTGCTGGCTGGCACGCCGGATTCAACCCCTTCAGCACCATGGTGACCAGCTTATGCACACGGTCACCAAGAACAAGAAGGACAGCCTCAAGATCAGCTCGCTCCCAATCTCGGAGAAAGAATATGAGTCCCGAATCAAATGGTTGATCAAGGAGCAAGTTGGGAGGAAGATTCCAGATCTCTCTCTGGACATGTATACTGCCGATGAACCTGTGACACATGTAAGTTTTCCGGCTATTTCCTTCATGCTTATTTATGTGCTCATCCATACTTATTGATCTGAGGATGAAGCTGAAGGTAAACATTTCAAGCCTCGTCTTCATAGTACGTGTTATTGATCTGTAGTCGAATATTTATCTGGCTTTTATGTCTTGCTTTGCCAGATCTTGTGAAGCAATCCTGTAAAATGATTGAACAAGCTGAAGATTATAAAGTCCTGGAGGTGGAGAATGCTGATTTGCGTGCGGAGCTGAATAAACTCAAGATGGATCATGAGACCAGCATTGCTAGTGTTCTTGAATCCAGCAATCATGCTACTGAAGAGCGTGACCGCACCATCACCAAACAGGACAAAACAATCTCGGACTTGCAAGATGCTTTGGACAGGGAGAAGGACACCGCCGAAGCTCTCCGGAATGAACTCCAGAGCCTTCGAGAGGAGAAGGCCAAAGTAGATGACACTATCTTTGGTAAACTTTTCTATCCCTGAATCATCATTTTTTCGAATTGTGAGACTCGGATATGTTTTGTTGACCTTGCTTTCTTTCTTATAGGTCCTCTCAACATGCTGGATGCTCCTTCATCCGAGCCTCGTACCAGCCAGCTTATCGCCGTTGGGGACCTGATCCACGATTTCTGCCAGTCATTGGAAGAAATCGGTGAATCCGTCCGACTCTCTGACCTAGACTCAATGTCGGCCTTTGAGCTACGAGACAAGGCGAAGGATATGCCCCAGCTCGTCAAGGATTGGAATATGTCCTATGCACGCACAGTGGCACAGAATGTCCTGACAATGGTAATGAGCCACCATGAAAGTATGGAAATATGACAAGTTACTAGGGGTTATTCGACTGTTGATGAAGACGACAATGAGCAGAACATCAAGGAGATCTGGGATTCTTGCGCCGGATATGCCTTGCATGTGGCCGAGTTGACCAACTATGACGAGCCATTCTTCACGCCCGTTGAAATGCCACCCCCCAAAGGAAGCAGTTGCTGAAGGTTCCGAAGACGATGAGCAGACTGAGTCTAACTTACTTGTCTCGGATAGATATCGGGGTGACACGGGTGATGTGTCCAGCGAGCTGACAAATCCTGCCTCTTCACCTGCATCATAGAGTGTGCCAAAAAAACAATGTGTTATTCTGAAAACAATCTAATTGTAATAAGTAGGATATTATTTTGCTAGTGCTAAGTTTGTAAGAATTTATGTTTTACTCCTTTTAGCACTTTTTGGCTTTTTTATTTGATGTGCTTGAAAAAATACAAAAGCACTTGTTGTTTTGCCTATACTTATCGTTTATCTGACTTTCCGCCTCGTTCCTTTCGTGAGCCGGCAAACCTTCAGCACGGAAACTTTGTCGGGCAACGGAGCTCAATTGCTAAACCAGTTTAAACCCGGAATCAAAGCTGGCTTCCAGTACCAACAATTCACTACTCGAAAAATACCCGCATCCAGCAATCAGACAAAGACCCAAGTATAAACTAGAAAAATTTAGACTTATACCTGAAGGTAGCATTTTTAGAATCGGAAATCTAACCAGAACAAGCATGAGCATAAAGTACTTTCAAGTATTCTAGGATTTTCGACTGTGACATGATCATTTGGAAATAAGATGGTACATAAAAACATCTCAGTAAAAACATTGAGGAGACCAATACTTTTATTTTACTTTGAACATGTACACATATATGATTACAAAGAAAGAAATTTTAAGAATAAAAGGGACGTAGCTGAGCAATATTCCAAGGACGGTCTATCTCATCCGGATTTGTACCGCCTCCAGCTCTCTCTCTTCTTAGTAGCAGGTCTCTCTTTTTCTAGCCTCATATTAGTTAGGTAGTAAGAACCATTGTGCAATACTCGACTAACCATGAAGGGCCCTTCCCATATAGGGGCATGTTTGTGCTCCTTTTTTGTACTGGCCGAAGAACCAGATCGCCCTTCCTGAAAGACCGATTCCTGACTCTTTGACTATTATATTTGCGTAACTTTTGCTGATATGCTGTAGATCTCTGTTTAGCAACCATGCGAACTTCCTCGAGCATATCGAGGTCGTCTTGTCGAGCAACTTCGGCATCCTCTTCGACATACGCAGTGACTCGGGGAGAGGTGTGAATAAGATCACTCAGAAGAACAACTTCTGCACCGTGGACCAAGAAAAAAGGCGAATATCCGGTTGACATGTTAGGGGTTGTTCGTAAACTCCATATTACAAACGGCAATTCGTCCGCCCAAGCCCCGCAACACGATATAGTGGTGCTTCGAGGCTTGGTCTTAGGCCTTGAAGAATTAAACCATTTGCCATTTCGACTTGTCCATTGGCTTGTGGATGTGCGACTGATGCATATCAAGCCGGTTCCCCTGTTCATTGCAGAATTCGACTAGTTCTCCCATGGAGAAGTTACTCCCATTGTCGGTAATAATACTGTGCGGATACTCGAATTAGATGATAACATCCTTAACGATCTTTTTGGTTGTTGCTCCATCACAACTTGTGATGGGTTTTGCCTCAATCCATTTTGTGAATTTATCCACCATCACAAGAAGGTGAGTGTATCCACTTTGAGCCCGCCGAAACGGTCCTACCATGTCAAGCCCCTAGACCGCAAAAGGCCATGTAATTGGAATTGTTCGCAGCTGATCAGTTGGAACGTGGGCTTATTTGGCGTATTTTTGGCAACCTTTGCACGTCTTGACCAGCCGTTCGACATCTGCCTTAGTTGTAAGCCAGAAAAATCCGTGTCTAAAAGCCTTTTACACTAAAGATTTGGCTGCAGCGTGATGTCCCTATTCGCCTTCGTGAATTTTCCTTAGGATTTCCACGCCTTCTTCCGGAGAAACACAGCGCTGAAAGACCCCACATGTACTCCGCTTATAGAGCTCACCTCCCACTACAGTGTAAGCTTTTGCTCGTCGGACAATCTGCCAGCTCAGAACTTCGTCTTCGGGTAATTTTCTCTCTACCATGAAATCAAGGTAGGTTTGGTCCAGCTACGAGTTACAGTCAAAACTGCTATGAGTGGTGAGTCGGATTTGGTCGGATACTTCTCGTCAACTCCTGTGATAGAGGGAACTCTCAAGTGCTCCAAAAAAGCACCATCCGGGACCTATTTTCGCGCAGAGCCTATTCTTGATAGAGCATCTGCTTCCTCATTTTCTGTTCGGAGAATGTGTTGGACTTCAAACCATTCGAACGATTTAGATAGTTCATCCACGACCCCTCTATAAGCTGCCATGTGTTTATTGGCGTTGCAGATATCGGATACTTGCTGAGCAACTAAATCCGAGTCTCCATAACACATTAGTCGGCGAATTCCGATGTCTTTTGCAATTCGAATTCCATGTAGCAGGGCTTCATACTCGGCAATATTGTCGATGTGAAGTGGATCTGTAACACATAGAACAGTTTATCACCTTGGGGTGACTTGAGTACCACGCCAGCCCTCGAGCCCCCAAGCGCTTTAGACCCGTCAAAGTGTAGGGTCCAAACTTCCGTCTCTGGGAGGCTCGTGTTTTCGACTGTCTCTGTCCAATCAGCGACAAAGTCAGCAAAAATCTGGGACTTGATTGTTGTACGTGGTATGTACTCAATATCAAAAGCTGCTAGCTCTATGCCCTACTTAGCGACGCGTCCTGTGGCATCGCTGTTTTTGATGTCTCTCATGGGAGCTGTGCTCACCATGGTAATCTTGTGCTCTTGAAAATAGTGGCGTAGCTTTCTGGAGGCGAAGAACACACCATAGGCTAACTTTTGGTAATGAGGGTACCTTTGCTTTGATTCAGTCAAGACCTCGCTGAGATAATAAGTCGGACGCTGCACCGGGTGCTCCTGTTTTTCTTCCGGCTGTTCCACCACCATGACGACACTGTCGACTCTATTTGTCGCAACTAAGTATAGCAACATCGGCTCCTGTGGCTCCGGTGCTGCAAGAATAGGGGCGGATGAGAGTATGGCTTTCAGATCCTGTAGTGCATCTTCAGCTTCATCAGTCCAGACGAATTTCTTGGTCTTTTTCAAAAGCTTGTATAGTGGTGCGGCTCTTTCACCGAGCCTGCTTACGAACCGACTGACTGCAGCAATGCAGCTAGTTAGTCGTTGTACGTCCTTCGGGCGAGCTGGCCTGGAAATGTTAAGTATAGCCTTGATTTTGTCACGGTTCACCTCTATGCCTCTTTGAGACACAATGAAACCTAACAATTTTTCGGCTGGGATTCCAAAGAAACACCTCTTCGGATTGAGCATTATGTTATATTTTCGTAGATTGCTGAATGTTTCCTCCAAGTCGGAAATTAGTGTTTCCTTCTTTTTGGTCATCACAGCTATGTCGTCCACATATGCATGTATATTGCGTCTGATTTGATTGCGGAGGCAACGCTGCATAGTGCGCTGGTACGTAGCTCCTGCGTTTTTGAGCCCAAAAGGCATCATAACATAGCAGAAGGTTCCGAAAGGTGTGATGAACGAAGTCTTTATTTTGTCTGACTCCTTTGTCTGAATTTGGTAATATCGGAATATGCGTCGAGAAAACATAGGAGTTCCGAGCCTGCTGTCAAATCAATTACTTGATCAATTCTAGGCAAAGCAAACGGATCTTTGGGACAAGCCTTGTTCAAGGCAGTATAATCAACACATATCCTTAAATCAGTGGTGTCCTTTTTAGGACCATTACAGGGTTGGCCGACCAATCAGTATGGATGACCTCTTCTATGAATCCGGCTAACTCGAGCCGGGCTAGTTCCTTAGCTATTGCTTTTCGCTTTTTGTCATCAAAACATCGTAACGACTGTTTGATGGGTTTAGCGTTTGGGTGTACATTCAGACTGTGCTCGGCAAGTTTCCTAGGTACTCCGGTCATGTCAGATGGTTGCCATGCGAAGATATCTTTATTAGCTTTGAGGAACTCGACGAGCGCGCTTTCCTATGCGCGGTTTAAACCTACACCTATCTGGGTCACCTTGGAGGGGTCATCATCCTTCAACGGCGTTGTCTTCATCTCTTCTGATGCCTTGAACTCCGGAGTCGGCTTTGTCACCTCCTTCTTCATTGCGGGCATCTCGGACGGGTCGATGTTCTTCTTGATCTCCTAGTACTCCTGAGTGTGCAGTATGGCTTCAGCAAAGGCAGCATTTCCGTCTTCGCATTCTCGTGCCTTCTTCGGGTCTCCCTGGATCGTAATGACGCCATTGGGACCTGCAATTTTCATCATATTATAAATGTAACAAGGGTGAGCCATGAAAGCCTAGTAAGCCGGACGCCCAAAGATAGTGTGGTATGCGCTCTTGAACGGGACCACTTCGAAGGAAAGTGCTTCCGTTCGGTAGTTCTTTGGAGTTCCAAAGGTGACATCCAAAGTAATCTCTCCCAGAGAATTTGCCTATCTTCCGGGGACAACTCCGTGAAAAATCATAGAGCTGTGATTCAGCCGTGTCTCCGATATTCTCATCCGGCGTAGCGTTTTGACGTAGATAATGTTGATGCTGCTGCCATCGTCCATGAGGATCTTGGAGAACCCATAGCCGTCAATAAGTGGATTGACGACTAGAGTGTACTTGCCTCGCCTATGCAACTTAGGCGGATGATCGCCTCGGTCAAATGTGATTGTTATTTCCGATCAATCCAAAAACCGAGGGACAACCTGAACAGTTGAATTGAGCTCATGCATAACTGCCTTCTTTACCTTGGCCGGTTGAGACCCAAGGAAGGTGACATAAGTGTCTTTCTTGGTTGGGAAGGTCTTCTTTCTGTCCGACTTAGGGTTTGAAGCTTCTGCTTCCTCCATGTCAGAATCTTCCTTGGTCTCTTTATCCTTTTCAGGGTTTTTCTTTCCTTTTCGTTGCTTGGCCCTGTAGTCAGCGGATTCGGCTTTCTTGATATCGTTGTTGAAATGTCACTCAGCATTGGTGTGGGACGAGCCCCCGTTGCTGTCCTGGTGATGCACACGCGTATTATTGGCAATGTCGGCCCAAGAGTAGGTTTGCCAAGTTGTTGGTCTCCTCTACCTTGGACTCTGGAAGTTCCACGGCCTCGTAGGCGGCCTCCTTGTCCTCCAGACCCGAAAGTTGCGTTGACTGTTGCGGTTTCCGGATTTGGTTTCTCTTTCGAGGTGTTTTTGCATTTTGCGGCTTGCTGCTTTGGTTGTTTTGCTGACTGTGGTACAACTAGGACGTTGAGTAGTCCTTCCGCATCATCGTCGGCGTCAGCATATTTGCTTGCCATCTCTATCATCTCCTCCAAATCAGTCACTTTGTCACACTTCAAGCGACGACGTAGTAAACCAATTGGGAGTCCTGCGATGAATGCTTCGATCGCAGTTTGGTCGCTTACTCCCTCGCAGGAGTTCTTTGTGTCAATCCATCGTTCGAGGTAGTCCTGGCAAGTTTCTCCAGGTTTTTGAGTGCACCGCTGCAGATCTTTGATCGTGCAGGGCCTCCTGTATGTTCCCTCGAAATTCCGAAAGAAAGCACTTTGCATATCATACCAGTTGTGGATGGTGTTTTTCGGGAGTTCATTGAGGCATGATCGAGCCGTCTTCCTCAGCATAAGCGGGAGATACCGGGTCGTGACCAAACTGTTTCCTTCTTTGGCGATGCAGTAGGTCTGGAAAAAGTCCTGGAGCTAGGTGTCTAGCCGAGCCATGCCGTCGTAGGGTTGGATGTGCCTTTAGATGGCAAACCCTTCTGGAAAGTTTGTTTGTCGTACGTGCTGTCCAAAGCATTTTGGACCCACGTATATGTTGTCCGACTCGTAGCGTCGCACCTCAATGTTTGAATTGATCCTGTGCCTGGCGTCACTTGGTGATAGGGCATGTTGTCTTGGTTGTTCACTTCGGCTGCGATGCCCATGAGCCGGACTCCTGCTCCTTCTGCCACCACCTCCACCACGGCGCCCCCTAACTCCCTCCATGAGCGCCGCTGTGGTGACTGCTTGGCGGAGAAGGTGGTGGTGGATTGTTACCCCAGCTGGGGTTTCATGATGACGACCACCATGCTGGCTTGTTCTGGCGCGATGTCCATCGTTCCTTCGTCCGTCATTGCCGTCATTGTGACATGGCTCAGCCGGATGGCTAGTGTGTCTAGGAGGGGGCATCCTTTGCCGGTCCTGCTCCTGACGCTGAGCTTCTTTGTCTTCCTTGCGATTATTCGATTGTCGCCGGGAAGGTTGGACCATTGCCGCAATGGCGTCTCGCTCTGCCGCTGGAGCAACTTTACTCTAGCTCCATGCGGATCTATGCCGCTATCCTGAAGATCCGGTTCTTGAGTAGTTATCTTTTCGAGGGTCGGAATGGTAGCGTTGTTCCGGCTCGTGTCGGGGCCTTATGTCTTCGTGTCAACGTATCCGTGCAGCATTAATCTGACTTGGAGACCAGTTTTCTGCTACCGGATGTGGCGACCTTTTGCTGCTCCAGGCCCTTGGTGAGTAGCTTCACACTTAGCCGGACCTGGTCTGGTCCTGGATTGTTTGCCAAGAGATCTCGAGCCGCAGCAACATTTTCCACCTGCGTGTTATACACCCGGTTACCCTTGCTGTCGATCCGAGGCTTCCCTACGGCTGTTTCTCCATTGAAAAGGGTTTTGTGGACATCCGGTTTATTGGCCAATTCAGGCACGTTCTGGGTCTTCTGATGCTGTCGGGTGCTAGGTTGCCCTGCAGCTGCAATGTGCTTCTTCCCTTTTAAGGATATTTGTGGTTTCCTCAAGGAGTACTTGATGGTGCGCTTCCAAGGCTTGGGCCCTGTCTTCCAATTCCGTAGGTGTAAGTCCTGCGGCTGTCGGGATGGGTGTGGTAATTGCATCTCCGAGGAGTTTACGGGCACCAGGGGTAACCACGTGTCCGTCCAACGGAGTATCCTTAGGCCCCCTTCTTTTCAGCTTCTTGGGCAGCTTCTCCCAGAAGCTACCCTCGACCAGCTTCTCCCAGAATCTTATCTGTCAAAATCGTTTATACTTTTAAATTAACGTTGAAACTACTAGTTAAGAAGTTTGAACGAATTTTGAAGATGAGATTCTGGGAGAAGCTGGTCGAGGGTAGCTTCTAGGAGAAGCTGCCCAAGAAGCTGAAAAGAAGGGGGCCTAGGCTCATCTGGGATCAAAGCTCCATCTGAGTCCTCTTCGTATTCTTCGGCTATTACCTTATCAGTTGGGAGGTCCTTAGCCAGAGTCTTCTTCTTCTTTGCCCTCTTGCCAGCGCCGGTAGCAAAGACGGATTTGGGTCCGATTCCTGGAGTTAGGCTTCTATCAGTACTCTCGGACATCTAAACGTCGGGATTATCTTCGAGATCCATGTCATCTTGCGGTTCGGGAGAGTTTTCTCCGGATCCTTCATCCATAACTTCTTCCATCTTGAATTTCTCTTCATCCATCTTGAATTTCTCTTCATTTTTCGCGGAGAACTTTCGGAAATCTGCCGTCATGGAGTCATCCGAAGATGTCGGTAAGTCGACATTTGTTCCGATTGCCTCCAGCACCGAGTCGTTGTCGTCTCCAGCATCGGCAGAGCCGGATCCGATCGTGCCTCCTGAGGTAGTTGCGGCTCTCTTCATTAGCTTCTTCGAAACATTTGATGGTCTCAAGGATCTCTTCCATGCTGGTGTTTTCGTGCAGCATCATACGCCTCAACGTGTGCCTCAAGAACGATTTTCCCGCTCCGACATTGGTAGAACCGGATCCAGAGCTGTAGCTGCTTTGATCTTCCTGAGCTTTAACCTTTTTGGGGAGAGCCTCCTGAGATTCGACCTCTTTAGGGAGATCCGCTTCAGATTTAGCCTCCACGAGGAGATCTTCAGATTCGATCTTCTCCACTATCACCGCTTCAGGTGCGGGCTGGGTGGGATTAGGGTTTTCTGGGACCCGGAACTCTACTGCCTCCGCATACAAAGTGGATCTAGAAACTTCTTCCGCCTCTATCATCACCGCTGGGGTGGGTTGGGCGGGTTCAGCGAAACCGAGGTAAACGTCGATCTCGCCAAAAGACATGATGGTGTAAGTGGTCACAGGTTCCCTAGCCGGAATCCAAGTCTCGTCGAGAAGGACGAGAGGGACGTCGCTGGCGTAGAGGACCCGGCCAACGGCGATTGTCTCGCCGATTCTGATTCGCGCAGATTCCGCCCGGAACGAAGATCCAAAACTCACCTGCCCCACAGTGGACGCCAACTGTCGTCGGATTGAAGACATGTACGTCGAGAGGGGGTACTCGAGGCGTGTGGAGAAAGGGGGTGTAAGGTGACGGTATTCCGGGACGATGAGCACACAAGCTTTACCTAGGTTCGAATTCGCCGGCTTTGGACGGATCCTACTCCTGCTAGCAATCTAGTAATACGGCAGAACCGAAAGTACAAATTACAAGAGTGGTTCGCCTGTGCGAGTTGAGGTTGTAGATTGTGAGTGCCGTAAAGGCTGGTCCCTAGGACGGCTTATATGGATATCCGGCCTAGGATTACAGGAGAGACCTATCCGGCTACGACTAAGAGTCGGTCATATAGTATATCTTGGACTACAAGTAACTAAGCAGGACTAAGTCAGTAAGTCTTCTGGGCCTTCCCATAGCCGCATGGACCTCCATCTTCTCTCCCTGACTGGGCGGCTCGTGGAGCAAAGCTCTAACCCGAAGTGGGTCACCTTGGTCAGCGAGTCATAGTGGGTATACCCGGAAAGTATATCCCCAATAGGAGTGGGCGGCGACGGGGGGGGGGGGATGGCGGGACTGGGCGGCCTAGAGGGAAAGAGAGGAGAAAAGGGAGGGTAGATTTTGGTGTCCCATCGATAGGGCTGGCCTGCCAACTTTTTCAAGTTGCGTCGGTGCCCCCGATTGACCCCCCTCGCGTTGGGTTCAGCTTGGGGGCGCCGGATGTTTGGTTGGGCCATGTCGGCGCCATTTTGGTTTTGGGGGAGAGGGATGGGAGGGTTTTTTTGCGCCGGCGCCCCCATTTCACCCTTAGGGGAGCTTTAGGGGGTGCGAGTGGAGATGGTCTAAGATGTTTTAGCTTTTGTGAAACGAGTCTATCTAGACCCTTTTAATGTGTAGGTTCACTATGAACCTACATACTAAAATGTGTCTAGATACATTGTTAGGGGTTAACCCATAGGGTACTCGATCTTTCACGAATTCTCAAGAACGGCGGATGTTTTAGGCCTTTTTTGGTACTGGAGTTTTCACGGGGATTAGCAGGGATAATCCCCACAGGTATTGGGTGAAACCTCTACCTTCACCCAATCCCCACAAAATCCCCATAAAACCCAATCCCATAAAATCCCTAATCCCCCTTCTAAAAACTGCCGTTTGGTTGGTAGGGACTGGCACACAGTAACAATGGCAAGCAACAAGGCAAATCAATATACATTAGAAAAGATTTAGTTTTTATCATGGCACATGAACTAAACAGTCTAGAAATCAACAACAGGCCACACGGCAGTGAACACTGAACTCTGAATTGAAACATATTTAAGGCACACACACTGGAACAAACTCTGTAGCTAGATTATGCATCCAACTTGTTTCTGAATATTTGTTTCGACAGGTGAATTACAACATTTACTCGATGACAGATTACGAAACCAGATCCGTGCACATCTCACACTCAACAAGCAGATCGATAAAATGGTAGAGCCATCACCAGACCTGAAATATGCAACTCAGAAATCAGAAATGCATCTTCTATGACAGATTACAAAAGCAAAGCCCGATCCATTCATTCATCACAATTACTTTAGTTAAGCTGCCAGCTACTAGTACTAGTACTAGAAATGCAAGTATATTTGGGATTATAAAGTTGCCAGCTAGTTGACTTTGTTCATGCTGCCATGTTGTGTGTGGTGAGAGACAAAGAGAAACAATAACATCAGCTAATGTACTAAATTCAACACTGAGAGAGAGAGATTACCGGAGAGAATGCTAAACCTGAGCTAGAGTACAAGGACTGCGGGACGGGCATCGACTGAGATTTCTGTGGGTATCACAACATGAAACAACTAAATCTCAGTGCAAAAACAATCAGATATTATTTGTTTGTGTCAGCAAAGTCAAATCATAGCAATAAAATTTGGCAAACCAAACTGGGCTTAACGCAAGTACTAGAGAGATATTGTTTGTATTAGAGACACATGCTCCTACCGGTTGTGTGACAGAAGAGCAACCACACAAGAACCACAAGCGGCCAAATATAGCACAAGTCCATGGTGAAAATTACCACCGCCCTCGATGGCAACCCTATGCGTTTGTATGGACCTTTGCTGCTACGTGTTAACTACCCATCATCGTTAGAGTATTAGGCATATACGGTTGTTATGATAGTTTAGATAGAGTTAGGATCTGTTTATGTATAATCCTAACTTGACTTGTACTCCAAGATAATCCCCTATACACCTATATATACTCGCCCATGAGGCTCAATAATATATCCATTATATTCTGCCAAACTCGTACTCTTTCATGGTATCAGCCTAACCGGTCCAAACCCTAGCCACACGCTTCCGCCGCGCCGCCCCCGGGGGGATCAATCTCCATGATCTCCACCGGGGGCCACGCAATCCGTCGCAGGGTTTATCCGTCGATCTGTGATCGGCTGCACTGGTGAGTCTTTTCCGATCTACTAGGTCAGTTTTTCTCTCCGTCGGTCACTTGGTCGGTCTTCTTTTTTTGGTTTACCGATCATAGATCGGATTGAGTCGCCCACCACCGTCATCACCGCGCCTCTACTCCGACCATCGGTGTCGACGATCTACATCGTGCCCGTGCGCCTGCCTCCTCCACTGCCTACCTCGGCAGGCTGTCACGGCCTCACAGCAGGTTGCCGCGCACCTCGGTCGGCTGCTACGCCTTCCTCGGTAGGCTGTTGTGGCCATCCCCCCTTGGATCATCTTCGTCGTCATCGCCCGGGACTTCACCGACAACGCCACCATCGACTCCGATCTACGTGTCGTCATTGCCATGGCGCATACGGCGCACCGTTGGTCTGATCAACCGATCTCGCGCCCGTCTACGCCAAGCACATCCCTGAGCACGCGCCTACCACCGATCGAACTATGGGCTGGCGCTGTGTCGCCCCTTCGGGTCGCAGCGCCACCGCCTTTGGTCCATGCTACCGGCTTCCAAGCGCGCCTTCCTTGGCATGTACGTCGCTGGTGGTCTCCCAGCTGCTGCACCGACTTGCGCCCTACAGCTATGCCGCCCCAACGGGTCATAGCATCGCTGCACGCAGTCTACATCGCCGTCCCTGCGCGCCGACGCCCTAGGCTATCTCCGCAGCACCTCCATGGTGCAGGTCGTCTACGTCCGAGCATGGTCTTTATCACGTCGGATTCTTCTTCGCCTACATCGAGTACCGTCGCTACGCCAATCTAGGCGTCCAACATGACCACTCCAGGCCGCCGTTGATTTCGCCGCCTTCTACGTCTTCGTCCTTGCCCTTGCGTGCCTGGTATTGGCAACACCGGTGCGTGCTTTTGTCCTCGACATGTCCCCGAGCCTGGCAATCTCGGATCAGCGCCTCGTCTTCGTCGGCCTCGACAAAGTCTTCTTCGGCATCGACACCTTCCTCTACGACTGCCTCGACCATGTCATCGACAAACTCTTCTTTGCGTACTCGGTTCTGGCAAAACTGGAGTGTGCTTTCTTCTCCGACGTGCGCCTAGTTCTGGCAAAACTATGGCCGCACCTTGTCCTCGACGGTTCGGACTGCATCGACACCCCTCGGCAAGCTACCGTGGCCCCACGACAAGCCTCCACGGACCCTTGGCAAGCTACCGCGGCCCCACGATGACTGCCTCGATACGTCTCCGTCATCTTTCTCGCGCACTATGCGCATGTGGCTTCACGTGCGGCTACCTTGACACCGACATCCCCGACCACGATATCGACCACAGCGACCCCTCGCAACGGCTACCCAACCTCGGCACCGCCTCAAGCTCTCGGCTCCCTCGACATCGGCACAAGGACTATCACCTCGCCTGAGCATCTCACCAGCTTCCTCTACAGTCCAAGCTACCGTGACGCGACACCGTCCACGACGTTCCCGCTCAGACAACGGGGGAATGTCAGCCGACTGGATGCTACTTTGGTTTATCTCTAGTCTGACCGTCCGCGACGTTCCAGTTGTTCACGACGCTACCGCTATGACTGCGGGGGAGTGTTAGAGTATTAGGCATATACGGTTATTATGGTAGTTTAGATAGAGTTAGGATCTATTTACGTACAATCCTAACTTGACTTGTACTCCAAGATAATCCCCTGTACGCCTATATATACTCGCCCATGAGACTCAATAATATATCCATCATATTCCGCCAAACTCATACTCTTTCAGTCATATCCAGAGAGAGAGAGAGAGGGAGGGAGGGAGGGAGAGAGAAGGGTTTCCGGAGGAAATTCTAGAGCGGGGTATAGGGATGGCGGGATGGGGAGTCGGCGGTCAAATGCCAAGAACAGCGGCGGCGATGTGGAGCGTCTGGGGTCACGGGTAGACTACACTAGCGTAAAATCAAAATTTTCTACCGCGACAATCAGGAATACTAGTGTCATAGATCACGGGATTACCACTAGACGCGTAGTTGCGGAACTCGATGAAGCACGTCGTGGCAGTGTAGATGTTCTACGTCTCCTCCTTGTCCTCGTCCCACGAGCAGCTCCCCTATGCGCGGCTCGTCCAAGTGCTACAGTAGCAACACCTCCGAGGTATCCACACGTCCGAAGTGGAAGGTCAAACGGCAGACTACTAGGTCCGCACGTGCAAGACAGGCGTGCGAGGAGTGGCGGCTAGGTGGAATGCTCAACCCTATTCAGCTCGCCCCACTCTCTCTTATATAGGCATCCCTGGTTGGCTTCTACATTAGCAGCCCATTAGCAGCCTAAGCCTGGTCTAATTCGGATCCAATCTTCATTAAGCTTCCAGCCCCTAAAGTGTGTGACCCTATAGGTTCATACACGTGTAGACATGACACGAGTACACTATAGTTGGTAGCGGCCTCTAGCAAGACGTGCCAACTCCTAAACGCATATAAAGATCATTCGGACGAACCATCACAAGGTCGAGTACATGTCTTTCCCTTTGTCCTACGATATTTGGTCTAGCTCCAAGCTGACCTCTCTTTCTCGATACTGTGATTCGAAATCCATTTACTAGGTTAACTCTTAACCATATGTAGCACAGCCATGCATTTCTGGATCTGATCACTCGAGGGGCCCAGAGATATCTCTCTCAATTAGAGAGGGGCAAATCCCATCTTGATTGACCAATGCCTTACAGCATGTATCAGGACAAACCCGAAAGCTACCTTTATAGCTACCCAGTTACGGAGTAGTGTTTGATAGCCCCAAGGTAGGTTGATCCACATCTCAAGTATATGCGACAATCTTAGGTCTAAGAACAAAACGCACACGATGTGTAGAGAGAGCTGCAAGTATTATTGCCAGTCTCAAGTTGGGTCAGTCCAACCCCATGTTCATAACATGTGTCCATATCATTGGTTTGACATCTCCATGTCTATGACTTGCGAAACATAGTCATCAACCAATCGATGTGCTAGTCTAATATTCACGTGTGTCCTCACATGAACTCCGACTAGGGACAACTATTAGATAACCATACAAGTAAAGAGTTTCACAAACAATTCACATAATTGCCAATCAATACAAGTTGCTTGATATATGGATATTCAAGGAACATTATAAAAACTCATGGATACATATAAAATATAATCATCTCTATGATTGCCTCTAGGGCATATTTCCTTCAGTCTCCCACTTGCACTAGAGTCAATCTAGATAGTATCTAATACTTATTGCTCTTGTGTGCGCTTCATACGCAGGCTACGGAAGTGGCTTTGTCAAGGGGTCAGCAACATTTGAGTCCGTATGTATTTTGCATAACATGACACTACCATCATCAATGAACTCATGAATCAGATGGTAATGCATGCGAATATGTTTGTTCTTCTGGTGCTGTCTAGGTTCCTTGGCTTGTGCAATAGCACCATTGTTGTCACAATAAACGTCCATGGGATTGGATGCTCCCTGAACCACACCAAGAGCGATCAGGAAGTTCCTAATCCAAACAGCTTCCTTTGCAGCCTCCGAGGCGGCAATATATTCAGCTTTTGTTGAAGAGGAGGCCACTGTATCTTGCTTGGAACTTTTCCAGCTCACAACACCACCATTCATGACAAACACATAACCTGATTGCGATTTGGAGTCATCTGAGTCGTTAAGGTAACTCGCATCTGTGTAACCCTTTACACTGAGTTCAACCTCACCTCCATAAACTAGGAACATATCCTTAGTCCTTCTCAAGTACTTAAGAATATTCTTTATCGCTGTCCAGTGACTCTCACCTGGATCAGCCTGGTATCTGCTCGTAACACTTAGAGCATAGGAAACATCTGGGCGAGTACATGTCATTGCATACATGATGGATCCAATAGCCGAAGCATATGGAACCCTACTCATGCGCTCTCGCTCATCAGGTGGTCGAAGGACACTGAGTCTTGCTGAGTTTAATGTCGTGAGACATGGGCAAGAACCCCTTCTTAGCCTCTTCCATGCTGAACCGTTTCAACACTTTATCAATGTACGTACTCTGGCTTAATCCAATTAGCCTCCTTGATCTATCTCTATAGATCTTGATACCCGGAATATATGCCGCTTCTCCTAAGTCCTTCATAGAAAAACTATTTTTCAATGAGGTCTTAACAGACTCGAGCATAGGAATGTCATTTTCAATCAGTAATATGTCATCTACATATAAGACTACAAATACAAGAGATCTCCCACTTTCTTATACACACAAGGTTCTTGTTCGTTTTTGATGAAGCCAAACTCCTTTACAACTTCATCAAATCGAATGTTCCAACTCCGAGATGCTTGTTTCAGCCTATAATAGACTTTTGAAGTTTGCATACCTTTCCAACATTGTTTGGATTGATAAAACCTTCGGGCTGCATCATATATACGTCCTCAATAAGGATTCCATTTAAGAAAGCCGTCTTGACGTCCATCTGCCATATATCATAGTCGAAATATGCAATAATGGCTAGAATGATCCGTATAGATTTAAGCATCGCTACGGGCGAGAAAGTCTCATCGTAGTCAACTCCTTGAACTTGTCGAAAATCTTTTGCAACAAGTTGAGCTTTATGGATGTGAACATTTCCATCCATATCAATCTTCTTCTTATAGATCCATTTGCACTTGATGGCTTTGAAACCATCAGGTAACTCAACCAAGTTCCAAAGTTGATTGTCTCCCATGGACTCTATCTCGGATCTCATGGCAATCAGTCATTTCTCAGAGTCTGGGTCTACCATCGCTTCTGCATAGGTCGCAGGCTCATCATTGTCTAACAATAATAATTCCGCGCTTCGCGGAGCCTCGCCGACCTTCGTGGTTGTGGTGCTTCTATTGCCACGGGTTCCTCAACTTGTTCTGCTACAATAGTGTAACTACCTCGGTGAATTACGCTCCTAGTTACAAGCCTGGATTAGCGGAAATGGTTGAAATAGTACGGTGGGGCCCAAATGCCACCCACAGGTAGACCTTTCGGCCGTCCCAACCATTTCCACACATCAAAACAAGAATGGGCGGCGTAATCGGCAGGCGAAGGGATCAACTACATACACAAATGAGTATGTATGCAAGCCACCATACAACAGTACATCAGAGCCATTCCATCTAAAAAGAAAGGAAATATAGCAACGCCATACGGCAAGATCCAAATATCCTAGATAGATATAATAGTTTAGGATATCTCCTCATACATCAATCAACAGAGTATCAAGCGGAAGCGGAAGACAAAATCCGAGTACGGATAAGAAGCAAATCGGCATAAGATGCCCCTTAAATAAGCAGATCCCGCCCACAGATCTCACGGATCCCCGTTCCCGAAATCTCTACACCGAATGATCGTTGCCACCATCGTCCGTCTCTTCCACCCAGTATCCATCTTGCGAGGGTACCTGTTCATCTGAACCAATAATTTATCGTGTGAGACCCTAGGGGTACTCAGCAAGTCTTTATGCCTCTAAAGGGGACACAACCTGGGGTGACGCAATTGCAGCAAAAGATAAACCCTAGCAATTCTATAGATACTCGCTAACCATCCGCCTAACCAGAGATAGCCGGATGTCCGTGAATTAATAACAACAGTTATAACAGTAATAACGGTAATATCCACAGATCCATCCTCCTCCTCGCTTACCGACGAGGAAGCGGACGAACAACCCCTCCCATCCGTTGGCAGTTTTATTATCCATTCCATGAGTGTTGTACTATTTACTAGTCAGGTACCTAGTCTAGTCAAATTAGAAGCGGTACTTTAGTTATGCTTGTCTATGATCGAGAAACTGTGCTCCAAGTCGTCCATAACCGCGGACACGGCTTTCAGAAAGTTTTACCCTTCAGGGGTGCACAAATAGCAACACACACTCGATATGCCTTGGAAAAACCAAATCAAAACCCAACGAGGCAGTCACGACAAAGCGATCACAGGATTCAGAAATATTTCAGGGGGCCACCCCATTGAGCTACCCGCAACGAAGTTAGCTGACTCCGAGACGGCCTCAAGGTTTGTGGAGCCGGCTGTAAACGACTGGGAACCCGAAAGTGTGACTGGGCTTGTCGATACAGCGAAAACGGGTCACGGACCTAAACAGTACAGTGTGCAGTACCTCGCACAATTTAAATTAAAGCAGTAAAGCATGGCATAAGTACAGGATAGTAAATAAAACCTCAAACTAGTTTGTGGCCCCAAGAAATAAGAATGAATCAAGCTCTGGCTCAGGGGGGTTCATAAGCCTCCCGGATGTGGATAGCGCGAATACTCAAGGAACAGGAATCAAGTACTCGGGATCCTACGGGACACAAGTGAGCCTGAAGAACCAAATAGCAAATATGGCTCACCGATGCCACTTTCATTAGTTGTCCCATTACTACTCAGGTTAAGTTGTTTAGGTACCTCGTTATCCATCAAACACTCACATACCCTACACATGCTGTTCTACGACTCGCATGGCTCAAACAACTCCTGTAGTAATGGCTCATGGGATGGAGGAACAAACTTCGGTGGGGTTTAAAAGTAAAGGCTATGCAGTACTTGGGATTCAATTTAATGCAATCGCGACTCAATGATGCAAGAATAAGATAGAGGCAATAGGTACTATATGTATGCAAGCATGTGGTAGTGCTTGCCTGGCAGCTCAGTTGAAGCGAGAGAAGGATCTGGGTAGTGCTCCTGGGTATCTTGATATATTCCCTGCTCAGCATCTATTCGAAGAAGAACCAAACAAACAAGGGCCAACATAAATGAAGTGCACAAGCATATGAATTAAATGCCTCAAGCAAACAATCATGCCATGATGAATGATGCACAATTTGCATGGCATTAAAGTAGCATGGCATGGGTGAGGTGTGGGATACAAGAATAAACCATTTTATTGAGTTTTGGCCCCATTTTATCCTCATATTAGTTGCTGTATACTTTATAATTGTATGATGCATACTTCAAAACAAACCAAGGAATGCATAAACAGAAAGGTCTCGTCGAGCTAATCATTTTAGACATATTATTTGTTAAATTTGGAGTTATAAAACAAAAGTTATTAATTATTTAAGACAAAAGGGCATTTTATTGTAATTTAAATTAACTTGGAATTTTAAATGTCCAAAATATATTTTGAATGACATATTTGAATTCCTCACATTTTTCTGATTTGAAAACATATATTATTTGTATTATTTGGAAATATAATTTAAAAGTTATATTAAAACAGATTTGAATTTTGAATTTGAAATAGTTTGGAAAAGATTTGAATTAAAACAGAATACAGAAAAGGTTTTTGTTACTCGGCCCAGAGCTAGCCACAGCCAATTACAGGTGGGGCCTGGCTGACTCAGTAGCACAGCGCGCAGAAAAAGATTCCTCACCGCGGCTGCTGCCAGCCACAGGGACTGACGGGCGGGGCCAGGCGACCTCAGGGCCACACGCGGGCGCGTCCAGCAGGCGCACGCCACGTGGGCGATCCTGCGCGGGGGGGAAGGGTCTGTCCGTGACGGTCTGGTTTCTCCGGGGGTGCTCGCGCAAAAACGCAACGAGGCTGACAGGTGGGCTTCGGGGAGCGCGGGTTTAGGCGGGAAAAAGGGCAGGGTTGTTTCTGAAAAAGCGTCGCCGACGCTGGTCTGACGCCGCACGCCGGTCTGCAGAGCACAGAGGAACAGGCCGGAGTTTGGGCGACGGTGGCGACCAAACGACGGCGTATCTCGCCACGCCGCAAAAACGAAAAACGTCGAGGGAGCGTACGGCTACATCTTTCCTTCAGAGAGCTAGCGCGCGGGGCAGGGCGGGGAACAGGCGGACGGTGCTGCGGTTGCTGCTGCTGTCTGCCAGAGCGCGCGCGCGGCGGTGCACGGAGGGTGCTCGACGGAGCGTCCGGCGCACCTGGGCCGCTAGGAGGAGGACGGCCGAGTCTAGGGAGTTGAGGTGCTCACCAGGAGCTCGTCGGTGTGGTCGCTGGAGCCGGAGGTGGAGCGGATCTGGCGGCGGGCTCGCGGATAGCTTGCTCGGTTCCTCCCGGCCATGGCGGCGGCAACGTCTCCTCCGGCGAGCACTGATCGCTGCTCCGTGTTCAAGGCGTCAAAGAGGAAGTAGAAGACCCCGGAGGTGCTGCTGATTCGTCTTGGGGAGCTTCGGACCGACGAGGCTAGGAGGTAGGCGGGTCTAGGGTTTGGTTCGGCATGGAAAGGCCATGGCCAAGGCCAGGATGTGGTGGGGAGGAAGGAGAGAGGTCTGGCTTCGTCCAGATGGGATCTGAGAGGAGGGGGTGGTTGGGGTAGAGAGGATAGGGAGGAGCACATGGGGGGTGGTGGCTTTGCAAAAAGGTGAGGAAGGAGGTGATCGGGTAGGTGCTTCTCTTCTCTCCCTTTTCTCCTTGTCTTGAAGCCAAAGAAAAGGTGGGGCAGAAGAGGGTGCCAGGTGGTCAGGTGGGGCCAGCAAAGAAGGGAGAAGAGAGAGGCCGAGAGAGAGGGAGAAGGGAGAGGGGTAGCTCGGGCTAGGTAGTTTGGGGCTCGGGTTAGGTTTAGATTAGGGATAGAGAGAGGTGGTCTTGGGTGATGTTAGAGGGGTGGATTAGAACTAGGGTTAGCTAGAGAGAAGGGGTGGGGTTGATGGCATGGGCTCGGGTTAGCTATGTAGGATGGATGGTGATAGAGGGATTAGGGTTTAGCTTAGATGGGGGGTATGGTGATGATGGGGTAGATGATGGTCTAGGGCTTGGAGAGATAGATGGAGTGGCTTTCTTTTGACAAGAACAAGCTAGAGCATGTCAAGCTCCAACAAGATCAAGTCAAGAAAAAGAGAGGGATGTGTGATATGGTTTTAAGCAAGATCAACATAGATCAAGCCAAAAGAAAGGATAGAGATAGAGAGAGATGATGGTCCACTCAAGATTCAAATAAAAACCAAATACTAGAAAAGGTGGCACTTGCATGGCCCATGCAAAAATATTTATTGCCATATTGACTCTTGTGAAAACAATGTTATTACATGGCATTATTATTTTGCATTCCCAAAAATTGGAATAAAGCCAAGCAAAAATGATTGAAAGGATGCCCCATGTGGAGTAGATGGAGATGACTATGTTTGAATAGAAATGGGACTTGCTAGTGTGTATGTGCCACTAGATGCTCAATAGTCCCAAAAATATCCCAACATGAGCATAATCCATAACAACCCATATGGAAGCTAGAAAAAGGGTTCCACTCACAAGGCATGCAAAGGTGGCCATGTGGCTCTCATATATCACTAATGTGAAAACATCATGATGCCAAGATGAGAGCATGTGGAAAAGAATTGGATCCATCCCAACCCACATGAGCTAGAGGCAAAACCCAAATAAAGTGCAAAGCTCACATTTAGTTGGATGGTGGAATTATAAGGTGGTGAAAGAAAGGTGGTGGAGTTAAATAAAAGATATGCCCCCAACTCAACTTGGGCATTAAACAATATATCAAGACCCAAATACAATATCAAGAGGCAAATACAATTATCAATGCATATGAGAGAAGAACCAAAAGGGTTTTATGTGATGCTCAAATGCAAGGTGGCATGATGACATGAGCATGATATAATGATGATGCAACAATTATATGTTTGAAGTAGCCATTATATTACTAGACCAAGTAGCATTACAATTGTTAGACAATTGGGATGCTACAACTCTCCCCCACTAAACAAGAATCTTGCCCCGAGATTCCTAGGGAAAAGAAAACAACACAAGGAGAGGCGGGTGTTCGGAACGAAGGTGATCCTTGCGTTCCCAAGATGATGAAGAACGGAATGGTGCGACCACTACACCTTGCAAAACTTGCTAGACTTGTTGCGAGTCTTGCGTTTTGCTTGAAAAACAACGGTTAGAAGAGTTGAAGGATTGTCGTGAGACAAGAAGGATAGGATGGACATAGCTCCGGTTTTCCCAAGAAACATGATACGAGAAAAAGAACCACTTGTGAAAGAAAAGGAAAAGATGATGTATCATGGATAAAGAAAGACACACTGTTAAGATTAAAGATTTACTGGTACTAGAGAAGATGGATCTTTGTCTCGCCGGAAGGAAAGAGCTAGATTGGAGAGGTTTTGAACCATTATGACGATAGCATCGTATCCTCTCTCGGATTTGAGAATGAAATACGGAAACAATATTGCCTTCAAACAATAGAGTCCCTTGATATCAACAGAAAGATTTAGTTAGACATCGTCGGATTAGATTCTTCTTGCGCCGGTAAGAACCAAAGGATCACGCAATTGAGGTGCGCGGATATAACTCCCAGAGTTGGATGTGAAGCTAGATCATGGTGGAATCCCGAGAAGCAAAGAACATGGAGGATCTGGAGTTTATTGTAGAGATACTTATTGCTTTCTTTAGCCTTGAGGCTAACGCAATAGATTTGCGGCTGATGGCATCAACCATAACTGGCTTTACCACAGAAAAGAATTGATGAAACAAAGAGAGAGATAGTTTCCTTTCATCTTGTTTGGGGATATCAAGCACCGGTAGAAAGACGAGGATAGGAAAGAGTTTGCGTTTGTTCCACTAGATAATTGAGGATTTTGCTCCGTGTAGAAAGGGCGAGATCACCAACAAGAGATTATTGATTACTTTCTTCGAGAGAGCACTCCGGAAAACAAAGACGGAAGTAAAAGTATCACGGGATAAAGGCCACTTCTAACTTCCGTGGAATGAGTGAAATCACATTAATTCACCAATTCAATGTACACGAGCGAATGATAAGAGTAGTGGTATGGTAGCTACTCCATCCCGCACTCAAAGCATTACTCCGTACATGAATAAGAAAACCATGCAACCCAACTACCAAAACAGACTGAAGGTGTTGATAAGAAGAGCTCATGGAACTCCGCTAGAAAACAAGGATAGATGCAAACGATTTGCTGGGTTCATAGATAGATAAAGATGATGATGTTGTCGTCATGTCTGAAGTACCAAGCCACCAGAAAGATATGAAGGAAGATTACGGATAAGAACAACTGCAAGATTCAACAGCTACAGAAAAGATAGCACCAACTTGAACATAAGGAATACAAGATCTGGAAGGTCTTCATGGCCTCCGGTGGATTGAGCATAGATGATAGAACGAGAGGGTTTCAAGAGATTACTTAACGAGATAGAGGTGAAAAGAACTCCATGTTCTTCTTGAATAGGTTGAGAGAGGTTTAGCGGTCTTGAGGAAAATCTTTAGCGGAACGACGATGATAACTTGCCTTCAAGGAACAACTCCAGATTTGATTGAAGATGGAAGATGGAATTAACAATGGACTTGCTGATTCCAGAATTGAAGCGATCTATTTAGCAGAAGGACGTGGTCGAGATAGGTGACTTTAAGAAGCCAGAATTCACGCTTTGAGAACTTTGCACACAGGCAGTGTTCTCGAAGCTTAAGAGAAAGAGACATAGATGATCTTCCATGACCTTCCATTGATATCGAATAGGCAAGCATATTTTCAACATATACCACCATGGATTAACAGGATATCCCAGAATATCAAGTTCAAGAGGCGGAAGAAACAAACAAATGCTCGAAACACTTTCTGAGCTCAACGCTCTTAGAAAGATGAATATTAAGAGCACGGGTTCGTGTTGAAGAAGATGCACTGGAAGAATAGATTATCTGGTCCTTCGGAAGAAAAGAGGTGTCACCTGGTTCACATTGTCGATCGGATCACCGGTTACAAAGATAAAGAGATCTTGGATAAGAACCGATGATAGCTCATACCTCAAGCAAAGCTACCAGAGACGAAAAGATGCAATTCCCTCGTATCCAGGAGAATTGTGCAGATATGGGGTTCAAAAAGATGTGCAGCATGATGGATAGATGATAGACCGCCGTAGTGCTTTGCGAAACTCCGGATTGCCAAAGATGCTTGAATATGCACAGATATGATCACGGTGTACTCAAAATCACAGGAGATAACCTTATCCTCCAGATGGTGACGGTTGATAGCATTTTTCCATATTCCAATCGACACTTATCATGAGTGGAATATAGCTATGCCGAGAGCCAAATTACAATCATCGGCATCGGATCGACACATGTTATGTAATTAGCCCAAGAGAATTGGAGATGAAAAGAACTCCAGGATTAAGCGCCGGTGACAAAAGAATGAGTTAGCATGGACATGCTGATAAAAGGGAGATAGATAATGTTTCACACACGACTGGAAAGGAGTGTGGAAACACAGATGTATTAAAGAAAATTTTTCCGCATTTTTCGGCATTAAAATACCAATAGATGCGCAAAATGACTTATCAGGTAGAGATTAGCAACTGATGATTACACAGAATGTGAAGTTGCTAGAAGGAAGGACACCCTTAAGAAGATGGCACCGGTTAACAAGGAGTCAGATAGATCGCGCCGGTTTTCAAAAGCCTGTCAGTATAGAATGTACCAACAGTTGATAACCAAAGGCAGATTGTGATAACAACTTGGATGCAACAGGTAGACAAGGATTTACACACACACACACACTTTCTATGGTACTACGGAAACTCAGAACACGTGAATCCTAGTTTGAATTTTAAGAAGAGGATTGAAAACGTTACACTTCCTTACCAGAAAAGGGTGGTGGGTGGGTAAGAAGAAAAGTGGAAGCAGTCCTACTCTCACGTTTTGTTTTTCCCTAGTATACATAACTATCAAAAATATTTGCTAGACAGACAACGACCATTTGGCTGAGACCCTGAAGGTCGGGATGGCTCTGATACCAATTGTAACTACCTCGGTGAATTACGCTCCTAGTTACAAGCCTGGATTAGCGGAAATGGTTGAAATAGTACGGTGGGGCCCAAATGCCACTCACAGGTAGACCTTTCGGCCGTCCCAACCATTTCCACACATCGAGACAAGAACGGGCGGCGTAATCGGCAGGCGAAGGGATCAACTACATACACAAATGAGTATGTATGCAAGCCACCATACAACAGTACATCAGAGCCATTCCATCTAAAAAGAAAGGAAATATAGCAACGCCATACGGCAAGATCCAAATATCCTAGATAGATATAATAGTTTAGGATATCTCCTCATACATCAATCAACAGAGTATCAAGCGGAAGCGGAAGACAAAATCCGAGTACGGATAAGAAGCAAATCGGCATAAGATGCCCCTTAAATAAGCAGATCCCGCCCACAGATCTCACGGATCCCTGTTCCCGGAATCTCTACACCGAATGATCGTTGCCACCATCGTCCGTCTCTTCCACCCAGTATCCATCTTGCGAGGGTACCTGTTCATCTGAACCAATAATTTATCGTGTGAGACCCTAGGGGTACTCAGCAAGTCTTTATGCCTCTAAAGGGGACACAACCTGGGGTGACGCAATTGCAGCAAAAGATAAACCCTAGCAATTCTATAGATACTCGCTAACCATCCGCCTAACCAGAGATAGCCGGATGTCCGTGAATTAATAACAACAGTTATAACAGTAATAACGGTAATATCCACAGATCCATCCTCCTCCTCGCTTACCGACGAGGAAGCGGACGAACAACCCCTCCCATCCGTTGGCAGTTTTATTATCCATTCCATGAGTGTTGTACTATTTACTAGTCAGGTACCTAGTCTAGTCAAATTAGAAGCGGTACTTTAGTTATGCTTGTCTATGATCGAGAAACTGTGCTCCAAGTCGTCCATAACCGCGGACACGGCTTTCAGAAAGTTTTACCCTTCAGGGGTGCACAAATAGCAACACACACTCGATATGCCTCGGAAAAACCAAATCAAAACCCAACGAGGCAGTCACGACAAAGCGATCACAGGATTCAGAAATATTTCAGGGGGCCACCCCATTGAGCTACCCGCAACGAAGTTAGCTGACTCCGAGACGGCCTCAAGGTTTGTGGAGCCGGCTGTAAACGACTGGGAACCCGAAAGTGTGACTGGGCTTGTCGATACAGCGAAAACGGGTCACGGACCTAAACAGTACAATCTGCAGTACCTCGCACAATTTAAATTAAAGCAGTAAAGCATGGCATAAGTACAGGATAGTAAATAAAACCTCAAACTAGTTTGTGGCCCCAAGAAATAAGAATGAATCAAGCTCTGGCTCAGGGGGGTTCATAAGCCTCCCGGATGTGGATAGCGCGAATATTCAAGGAACAGGAATCAAGTACTCGGGATCCTACGGGACACAAGTGAGCCTGAAGAACCAAATAGCAAATATGGCTCACCGATGCCACTTTCATTAGTTGTCCCATTACTACTCAGGTTAAGTTGTATAGGTACCTCGTTATCCATCAAACACTCACATACCCTACACATGCTGTTCTACGACTCACATGGCTCAAACAACTCCTGTAGTAATGGCTCATGGGATGGAGGAACAAGCTTCGGTGGGGTTTAAAAGTAAAGGCTATGCAGTACTTGGGATTCAATTTAATGCAATCGCGACTCAATGATGCAAGAATAAGATAGAGGCAATAGGTACTATATGTATGCAAGCATGTGGTAGTGCTTGCCTGGCAGCTCAGTTGAAGCGAGAGAAGGATCTGGGTAGTGCTCCTGGGTATCTTGATATATTCCCTGCTCAGCGTCTATTCGAAGAAGAACCAAACAAACAAGGGCCAACATAAATGAAGTGCACAAGCATATGAATTAAATGCCTCAAGCAAACAATCATGCCATGATGAATGATGCACAATTTGCATGGCATTAAAGTAGCATGGCATGGGTGAGGTGTGGGATACAAGAATAAACCATTTTATTGAGTTTTGGCCCCATTTTATCCTCATATTAGTTGCTGTATACTTTATAATTGTATGATGCATGCTTCAAAACAAACCAAGGAATGCATAAACAGAAAGGTCTCGTCGAGCTAATCATTTTAGACATATTATTTGTTAAATTTGGAGTTATAAAACAAAAGTTATTAATTATTTAAGACAAAAGGGCATTTTATTGTAATTTAAATTAACTTGGAATTTTAAATGTCCAAAATATATTTTGAATGACATATTTGAATTCCTCACATTTTTCTGATTTGAAAACATATATTATTTGGAAATATAATTTAAAAGTTATATTAAAACAGATTTGAATTTTGAATTTGAAATAATTTGGAAAAGATTTGAATTAAAACAGAATACAGAAAAGGTTTTTGTTACTCGGCCCAGAGCTAGCCACAACCAATTACAGGTGGGGCCTGGCTGACTCAGCAGCACAGCGCGCAGAAAAAGATTCCTCACCGTGGCTACTGCCAGCCAGAGGGACTGACGGGCGGGGCCAGGCGACCTCAGGGCCACACGCGGGCGCGTCCAGCAGGCGCACGCCACGTGGGCGATCCTGCGCGGGGGGGAAGGGTCTGTCCGTGACGGTCTGGTTTCTCCGGGGGTGCTCGCGCAAAAACGCAACGAGGCTGACAGGTGGGCTTCGGGGAGCGCGGGTTTAGGCGGGAAAAAGGGCAGGGTTGTTTCTGAAAAAGCGTCGCCGACGCTGGTCTGACGCCGCACGCCGGTCTGCAGAGCACAGAGGAACAGGCCGGAGTTTGGGCGACGGTGGCGACCAAACGACGGCGTATCTCGCCACGCTGCAAAAACGAAAAACGTCGAGGGAGCGTAGGGCTACATCTTTCCTTCAGAGAGCTAGCGCGGGGGTGGTCTACAGCGTGCGGGGCGGGGCGGGGAATAGGCGGACGGTGCTGCGGTTGCTGCTGCTGTCTGCCAGAGCGCGCGCGGCGGTGCACGGAGGGTGCTCGACGGAGCGTCCGGCGCACCTGGGCCGCTAGGAGGAGGACGGCCAAGTCTAGGGAGTTGAGGTGCTCACCAGGAGCTCGTCGGTGTAGTCGCTGGAGCCGGAGGTGGAGCGGATCTGGCGGCGGGCTCGCGGACAGCTTGCTCGGTTCCTCCCGGCCATGGCGGCGGCAACGTCTCCTCCGGCAAGCACCGATCGCTGCTCCGTGTTCAAGGCGTCAAAGAGGAAGTAGAAGACCCCGGAGGTGCTGCTGATTCGTCTTAGGGAGCTTCGGACCGACGAGGCCAGGAGGTAGGCGGGTCTAGGGTTTGGTTCGGCATGGAAAGGCCATGGCCAAGGCCAGGATGTGGTGGGGAGGAAGGAGAGAGGTCTGGCTTCGTCCAGATGGGATCTGAGAGGAGGGGGTGGTTGGGGTAGAGAGGATAGGGAGGAGCACATGGGGGGTGGTGGCTTTGCAAAAAGGTGAGGAAGGAGGTGATCGGGTAGGTGCTTCTCTTCTCTCCCTTTTCTCCTTGTCTTGAAGCCAAAGAAAAGGTGGGGCAGAAGAGGGTGCCAGGTGGTCAGGTGGGGCCAGCAAAGAAGGGAGAAGAGAGAGGCCGAGAGAGAGGGAGAAGGGAGAGGGGTAGCTCGGGCTAGGTAGTTTGGGGCTCGGGTTAGGTTTAGATTAGGGATAGAGAGAGGTGGTCTTGGGTGATGTTAGAGGGGTGGATTAGAACTAGGGTTAGCTAGAGAGAAGGGGTGGGGTTGATGGCATGGGCTCGGGTTAGCTATGTAGGATGGATGGTGATAGAGGGATTAGGGTTTAGCTTAGATGGGGGGTATGGTGATGATGGGGTAGATGATGGTCTAGGGCTTGGAGAGATAGATGGAGTGGCTTTCTTTTGACAAGAACAAGCTAGAGCATGTCAAGCTCCAACAAGATCAAGTCAAGAAAAAGAGAGGGATGTGTGATATGGTTTTAAGCAAGATCAACATAGATCAAGCCAAAAGAAAGGATAGAGATAGAGAGAGATGATGGTCCACTCAAGATTCAAATAAAAACCAAATACTAGAAAAGGTGGCACTTGCATGGCCCATGCAAAAATATTTATTGCCATATTGACTCTTGTGAAAACAATGTTATTACATGGCATTATTATTTTGCATTCCCAAAAATTGGAATAAAGCCAAACAAAAAGGATTGAAAGGATGCCCCATGTGGAGTAGATGGAGATGACTATGTTTGAATAGAAATGGGACTTGCTAGTGTGTATGTGCCACTAGATGCTCAATAGTCCCAAAAATATCCCAACATGAGCATAATCCATAACAACCCATATGAAAGCTAGAAAAAGGGTTCCACTCACAAGGCATGCAAAGGTGGCCATGTGGCTCTCATATATCACTAATGTGAAAACATCATGATGCCAAGATGAGAGCATGTGGAAAAGAATTGGATCCATCCCAACCCACATGAGCTAGAGGCAAAACCCAAATAAAGTGCAAAGCTCACATTTAGTTGGATGGTGGAATTATAAGGTGGTGGAGTTAAATAAAAGATATGCCCCCAACTCAACTTGGGCATTAAACAATATATCAAGACCCAAATACAATATCAAGAGGCAAATACAATTATCAATGCATATGAGAGAAGAACCAAAAGGGTTTCATGTGATGCTCAAATGCAAGGTGGCATGATGACATGAGCATGATATAATGATGATGCAACAATTATATGTTTGAAGTAGCCATTATATTACTAGACCAAGTAGCATTACAATTGTTAGATAATTGGGATGCTACAAATAGCATCACTCGTAGAAGCATCCCCGACCGGCTCATATCGAATTTCTTCAAGTCGCACCGACCTTCCATTTGTTCCCTTTGCGAGAAACTCTTTCTCTAGGAAAACACCACTACGAGTTGAGGTTGTAGATTGTGGGTGCCCTAAAGGTTGGTCCCTAGGACGGCTTATATAGATATTCGGCCTAGGGTTACAGGAGAGACCTATCCGGCTACGACTAAGAGTCATTTATAGAGTACATCTTGGACTACAAGTTACTAAGCAGGCCTAAGTCGGTAAGTCTTCTGGGCCTTCCCATAGTCGGATGGACCTCCATCTTCTCTCCCTGACTGGGCTACCCGTGGAGCAAAGCTCTAACCCGAAGTGGGCCACTCTGGTAAGCGAGTCACAGTGGGTATACCCGGAAAGTATATCCCCAACAATAGCCCCCGGAAGCCTCCAAGATCCAGAGTCGGATTTCATCGTCTAGCTTGATCTATGATTGGCTTACAGAATCTTGAAGGGTTCCTGAAACTCAAAATAAAGGTAGGATCCGAGTCACAAATCGAGTCGGACCTGTGAGTACATTATTCAGTTTTCCAGCTCTAAATTCAATTAAGCCAGAACTTGGTCTCTGACACAACCTGACATCAGTCAAGGTCAAATCACGTCACTGAGAGACATTCCTAACAGTGTGACCGTTGGTGGGTCCGTTTATCACGGAACCGAGGCGCCGTTTAATACGCGTGCGGAGATCGAGGAGGCGTAATCTTCTCGAGGAGGTTACCCAGCTCCTTCCACGACGCGTGGCACGTTCACTGTTTGTTTCACACGAATCTTGGCGCAAGCGAGGGATATAAGGGGTTCAGATCTCCTTATTCTTCCTTACCAGCGCCCCTGCTTTCTTCTTCCTTCCAACGCCACCGCGCGCTAGCTCCTCCTTTCCTTCCCCCAAACCACACAACGCCGCCCATCCACGGTCCCCATTGTCCCCAAAATGGCTGATGCTTCCTCTTCCGGTACGGCGGCGACCACGACGGCGACCTCTGTAGTGGAGGAGAAGGAGAACTTCCACGGAGTGTGGATATTGTGCGTCCTTGACGATGAGAAACTGCGCGTCGTTGAGAAGGAAGGTCTCCTCCGTGTCAGCGACTGGCGGAGCGGCTTCGATCAGATCATCCCCACTCCTCATGCCGACAAGAGGGTCCACTTCGGCACTCACCTCAACATATTTGAGCTTTCCCTCCTCAAAGTTCCTTGAGGTTGTAGATTACTATGGAGTTTAACTCCTCAACTTCCTCCCAAACACAATTCTAGAACTTAGCGCTTACGCTTCTTTGTGTGAGGGTTATCTCGAAAAAAAAACCAAGTCTTATCTTGTTCCGGTACTACTTTGGTACCCGGAGAAATTCCATCACTTCCGGTAATCTTTATATTACCGGAACTCTTAGCCTGACTCTTAGGAGAGACCGAGTCCACCCCAAGATTAAGGCTAGCGAGTCAGTGAAGAAATGGCCGTCCATGTTCTTTTATCATAAGGACAGACCGACTCCTGACAAAGAAACTACTTTGTCGGCTTTTGTTGACGGTGTCGCCACGCCCCGAGAGTCTTGGGATGCGGAAGCTCCGGTTCTTCCTGATGATCCGATTCTCGCCAAAAGACAGCGAGTATCTGATGAAGCGCAAGGGTCTGAAAGAATCCGACTTGATCCACTGCTGGCTGGCACGCCGGATTCAACCCCTTCAGCACCATGGTGACCAGCTTATGCACACGGTCACCAAGAACAAGAAGGACAGCCTCAAGATCAGCTCGCTCCCAATCTCGGACAAAGAATATGAGTCCCGAATCAAATGGTTGATCAAGGAGCAAGTTGGGAGGAAGATTCCAGATCTCTCTCTGGACATGTATACTGCCGATGAACCTGTGACACATGTAAGTTTTCCGGCTATTTCCTTCATGCTTATTTATGTGCTCATCCATACTTATTGATCTGAGGATGAAGCTGAAGGTAAACATTTCAAGCCTCGTCTTCATAGTACGTGTTATTGATCTGTAGTCGAATATTTATCTGGCTTTTATGTCTTGCTTTGCCAGATCTTGTGAAGCAATCCTGTAAAATGATTGAACAAGCTGAAGATTATAAAGTCCTGGAGGTGGAGAATGCTGATTTGCGTGCGGAGCTGAATAAACTCAAGATGGATCATGAGACCAGCATTGCTAGTGTTCTTGAATCCAGCAATCATGCTACTGAAGAGCGTGACCGCACCATCACCAAACAGGACAAAACAATCTCGGACTTGCAAGATGCTTTGGACAGGGAGAAGGACACCGCCGAAGCTCTCCGGAATGAACTCCAGAGCCTTCGAGAGGAGAAGGCCAAAGTAGATGACACTATCTTTGGTAAACTTTTCTATCCCTGAATCATCATTTTTTCGAATTGTGAGACTCGGATATGTTTTGTTGACCTTGCTTTCTTTCTTATAGGTCCTCTCAACATGCTGGATGCTCCTTCATCCGAGCCTCGTACCAGCCAGCTTATCGCCGTTGGGGACCTGATCCACGATTTCTGCCAGTCATTGGAAGAAATCGGTGAATCCGTCCGACTCTCTGACCTAGACTCAATGTCGGCCTTTGAGCTACGAGACAAGGCGAAGGATATGCCCCAGCTCGTCAAGGATTGGAATATGTCCTATGCACGCACAGTGGCACAGAATGTCCTGACAATGGTAATGAGCCACCATGAAAGTATGGAAATATGACAAGTTACTAGGGGTTATTCGACTGTTGATGAAGACGACAATGAGCAGAACATCAAGGAGATCTGGGATTCTTGCGCCGGATATGCCTTGCATGTGGCCGAGTTGACCAACTATGACGAGCCATTCTTCACGCCCGTTGAAATGCCACCCCCCAAAGGAAGCAGTTGCTGAAGGTTCCGAAGACGATGAGCAGACTGAGTCTAACTTACTTGTCTCGGATAGATATCGGGGTGACACGGGTGATGTGTCCAGCGAGCTGACAAATCCTGCCTCTTCACCTGCATCATAGAGTGTGCCAAAAAAACAATGTGTTATTCTGAAAACAATCTAATTGTAATAAGTAGGATATTATTTTGCTAGTGCTAAGTTTGTAAGAATTTATGTTTTACTCCTTTTAGCACTTTTTGGCTTTTTTATTTGATGTGCTTGAAAAAATACAAAAGCACTTGTTGTTTTGCCTATACTTATCGTTTATCTGACTTTCCGCCTCGTTCCTTTCGTGAGCCGGCAAACCTTCAGCACGGAAACTTTGTCGGGCAACGGAGCTCAATTGCTAAACCAGTTTAAACCCGGAATCAAAGCTGGCTTCCAGTACCAACAATTCACTACTCGAAAAATACCCGCATCCAGCAATCAGACAAAGACCCAAGTATAAACTAGAAAAATTTAGACTTATACCTGAAGGTAGCATTTTTAGAATCGGAAATCTAACCAGAACAAGCATGAGCATAAAGTACTTTCAAGTATTCTAGGATTTTCGACTGTGACATGATCATTTGGAAATAAGATGGTACATAAAAACATCTCAGTAAAAACATTGAGGAGACCAATACTTTTATTTTACTTTGAACATGTACACATATATGATTACAAAGAAAGAAATTTTAAGAATAAAAGGGACGTAGCTGAGCAATATTCCAAGGACGGTCTATCTCATCCGGATTTGTACCGCCTCCAGCTCTCTCTCTTCTTAGTAGCAGGTCTCTCTTTTTCTAGCCTCATATTAGTTAGGTAGTAAGAACCATTGTGCAATACTCGACTAACCATGAAGGGCCCTTCCCATATAGGGGCATGTTTGTGCTCCTTTTTTGTACTGGCCGAAGAACCAGATCGCCCTTCCTGAAAGACCGATTCCTGACTCTTTGACTATTATATTTGCGTAACTTTTGCTGATATGCTGTAGATCTCTGTTTAGCAACCATGCGAACTTCCTCGAGCATATCGAGGTCGTCTTGTCGAGCAACTTCGGCATCCTCTTCGACATACGCAGTGACTCGGGGAGAGGTGTGAATAAGATCACTCAGAAGAACAACTTCTGCACCGTGGACCAAGAAAAAAGGCGAATATCCGGTTGACATGTTAGGGGTTGTTCGTAAACTCCATATTACAAACGGCAATTCGTCCGCCCAAGCCCCGCAACACGATATAGTGGTGCTTCGAGGCTTGGTCTTAGGCCTTGAAGAATTAAACCATTTGCCATTTCGACTTGTCCATTGGCTTGTGGATGTGCGACTGATGCATATCAAGCCGGTTCCCCTGTTCATTGCAGAATTCGACTAGTTCTCCCATGGAGAAGTTACTCCCATTGTCGGTAATAATACTGTGCGGATACTCGAATTAGATGATAACATCCTTAACGATCTTTTTGGTTGTTGCTCCATCACAACTTGTGATGGGTTTTGCCTCAATCCATTTTGTGAATTTATCCACCATCACAAGAAGGTGAGTGTATCCACTTTGAGCCCGCCGAAACGGTCCTACCATGTCAAGCCCCTAGACCGCAAAAGGCCATGTAATTGGAATTGTTCGCAGCTGATCAGTTGGAACGTGGGCTTATTTGGCGTATTTTTGGCAACCTTTGCACGTCTTGACCAGCCGTTCGACATCTGCCTTAGTTGTAAGCCAGAAAAATCCGTGTCTAAAAGCCTTTTACACTAAAGATTTGGCTGCAGCGTGATGTCCCTATTCGCCTTCGTGAATTTTCCTTAGGATTTCCACGCCTTCTTCCGGAGAAACACAGCGCTGAAAGACCCCACATGTACTCCGCTTATAGAGCTCACCTCCCACTACAGTGTAAGCTTTTGCTCGTCGGACAATCTGCCAGCTCAGAACTTCGTCTTCGGGTAATTTTCTCTCTACCATGAAATCAAGGTAGGTTTGGTCCAGCTACGAGTTACAGTCAAAACTGCTATGAGTGGTGAGTCGGATTTGGTCGGATACTTCTCGTCAACTCCTGTGATAGAGGGAACTCTCAAGTGCTCCAAAAAAGCACCATCCGGGACCTATTTTCGCGCAGAGCCTATTCTTGATAGAGCATCTGCTTCCTCATTTTCTGTTCGGAGAATGTGTTGGACTTCAAACCATTCGAACGATTTAGATAGTTCATCCACGACCCCTCTATAAGCTGCCATGTGTTTATTGGCGTTGCAGATATCGGATACTTGCTGAGCAACTAAATCCGAGTCTCCATAACACATTAGTCGGCGAATTCCGATGTCTTTTGCAATTCGAATTCCATGTAGCAGGGCTTCATACTCGGCAATATTGTCGATGTGAAGTGGATCTGTAACACATAGAACAGTTTATCACCTTGGGGTGACTTGAGTACCACGCCAGCCCTCGAGCCCCCAAGCGCTTTAGACCCGTCAAAGTGTAGGGTCCAAACTTCCGTCTCTGGGAGGCTCGTGTTTTCGACTGTCTCTGTCCAATCAGCGACAAAGTCAGCAAAAATCTGGGACTTGATTGTTGTACGTGGTATGTACTCAATATCAAAAGCTGCTAGCTCTATGCCCTACTTAGCGACGCGTCCTGTGGCATCGCTGTTTTTGATGTCTCTCATGGGAGCTGTGCTCACCATGGTAATCTTGTGCTCTTGAAAATAGTGGCGTAGCTTTCTGGAGGCGAAGAACACACCATAGGCTAACTTTTGGTAATGAGGGTACCTTTGCTTTGATTCAGTCAAGACCTCGCTGAGATAATAAGTCGGACGCTGCACCGGGTGCTCCTGTTTTTCTTCCGGCTGTTCCACCACCATGACGACACTGTCGACTCTATTTGTCGCAACTAAGTATAGCAACATCGGCTCCTGTGGCTCCGGTGCTGCAAGAATAGGGGCGGATGAGAGTATGGCTTTCAGATCCTGTAGTGCATCTTCAGCTTCATCAGTCCAGACGAATTTCTTGGTCTTTTTCAAAAGCTTGTATAGTGGTGCGGCTCTTTCACCGAGCCTGCTTACGAACCGACTGACTGCAGCAATGCAGCTAGTTAGTCGTTGTACGTCCTTCGGGCGAGCTGGCCTGGAAATGTTAAGTATAGCCTTGATTTTGTCACGGTTCACCTCTATGCCTCTTTGAGACACAATGAAACCTAACAATTTTTCGGCTGGGATTCCAAAGAAACACCTCTTCGGATTGAGCATTATGTTATATTTTCGTAGATTGCTGAATGTTTCCTCCAAGTCGGAAATTAGTGTTTCCTTCTTTTTGGTCATCACAGCTATGTCGTCCACATATGCATGTATATTGCGTCTGATTTGATTGCGGAGGCAACGCTGCATAGTGCGCTGGTACGTAGCTCCTGCGTTTTTGAGCCCAAAAGGCATCATAACATAGCAGAAGGTTCCGAAAGGTGTGATGAACGAAGTCTTTATTTTGTCTGACTCCTTTGTCTGAATTTGGTAATATCGGAATATGCGTCGAGAAAACATAGGAGTTCCGAGCCTGCTGTCAAATCAATTACTTGATCAATTCTAGGCAAAGCAAACGGATCTTTGGGACAAGCCTTGTTCAAGGCAGTATAATCAACACATATCCTTAAATCAGTGGTGTCCTTTTTAGGACCATTACAGGGTTGGCCGACCAATCAGTATGGATGACCTCTTCTATGAATCCGGCTAACTCGAGCCGGGCTAGTTCCTTAGCTATTGCTTTTCGCTTTTTGTCATCAAAACATCGTAACGACTGTTTGATGGGTTTAGCGTTTGGGTGTACATTCAGACTGTGCTCGGCAAGTTTCCTAGGTACTCCGGTCATGTCAGATGGTTGCCATGCGAAGATATCTTTATTAGCTTTGAGGAACTCGACGAGCGCGCTTTCCTATGCGCGGTTTAAACCTACACCTATCTGGGTCACCTTGGAGGGGTCATCATCCTTCAACGGCGTTGTCTTCATCTCTTCTGATGCCTTGAACTCCGGAGTCGGCTTTGTCACCTCCTTCTTCATTGCGGGCATCTCGGACGGGTCGATGTTCTTCTTGATCTCCTAGTACTCCTGAGTGTGCAGTATGGCTTCAGCAAAGGCAGCATTTCCGTCTTCGCATTCTCGTGCCTTCTTCGGGTCTCCCTGGATCGTAATGACGCCATTGGGACCTGCAATTTTCATCATATTATAAATGTAACAAGGGTGAGCCATGAAAGCCTAGTAAGCCGGACGCCCAAAGATAGTGTGGTATGCGCTCTTGAACGGGACCACTTCGAAGGAAAGTGCTTCCGTTCGGTAGTTCTTTGGAGTTCCAAAGGTGACATCCAAAGTAATCTCTCCCAGAGAATTTGCCTATCTTCCGGGGACAACTCCGTGAAAAATCATAGAGCTGTGATTCAGCCGTGTCTCCGATATTCTCATCCGGCGTAGCGTTTTGACGTAGATAATGTTGATGCTGCTGCCATCGTCCATGAGGATCTTGGAGAACCCATAGCCGTCAATAAGTGGATTGACGACTAGAGTGTACTTGCCTCGCCTATGCAACTTAGGCGGATGATCGCCTCGGTCAAATGTGATTGTTATTTCCGATCAATCCAAAAACCGAGGGACAACCTGAACAGTTGAATTGAGCTCATGCATAACTGCCTTCTTTACCTTGGCCGGTTGAGACCCAAGGAAGGTGACATAAGTGTCTTTCTTGGTTGGGAAGGTCTTCTTTCTGTCCGACTTAGGGTTTGAAGCTTCTGCTTCCTCCATGTCAGAATCTTCCTTGGTCTCTTTATCCTTTTCAGGGTTTTTCTTTCCTTTTCGTTGCTTGGCCCTGTAGTCAGCGGATTCGGCTTTCTTGATATCGTTGTTGAAATGTCACTCAGCATTGGTGTGGGACGAGCCCCCGTTGCTGTCCTGGTGATGCACACGCGTATTATTGGCAATGTCGGCCCAAGAGTAGGTTTGCCAAGTTGTTGGTCTCCTCTACCTTGGACTCTGGAAGTTCCACGGCCTCGTAGGCGGCCTCCTTGTCCTCCAGACCCGAAAGTTGCGTTGACTGTTGCGGTTTCCGGATTTGGTTTCTCTTTCGAGGTGTTTTTGCATTTTGCGGCTTGCTGCTTTGGTTGTTTTGCTGACTGTGGTACAACTAGGACGTTGAGTAGTCCTTCCGCATCATCGTCGGCGTCAGCATATTTGCTTGCCATCTCTATCATCTCCTCCAAATCAGTCACTTTGTCACACTTCAAGCGACGACGTAGTAAACCAATTGGGAGTCCTGCGATGAATGCTTCGATCGCAGTTTGGTCGCTTACTCCCTCGCAGGAGTTCTTTGTGTCAATCCATCGTTCGAGGTAGTCCTGGCAAGTTTCTCCAGGTTTTTGAGTGCACCGCTGCAGATCTTTGATCGTGCAGGGCCTCCTGTATGTTCCCTCGAAATTCCGAAAGAAAGCACTTTGCATATCATACCAGTTGTGGATGGTGTTTTTCGGGAGTTCATTGAGGCATGATCGAGCCGTCTTCCTCAGCATAAGCGGGAGATACCGGGTCGTGACCAAACTGTTTCCTTCTTTGGCGATGCAGTAGGTCTGGAAAAAGTCCTGGAGCTAGGTGTCTAGCCGAGCCATGCCGTCGTAGGGTTGGATGTGCCTTTAGATGGCAAACCCTTCTGGAAAGTTTGTTTGTCGTACGTGCTGTCCAAAGCATTTTGGACCCACGTATATGTTGTCCGACTCGTAGCGTCGCACCTCAATGTTTGAATTGATCCTGTGCCTGGCGTCACTTGGTGATAGGGCATGTTGTCTTGGTTGTTCACTTCGGCTGCGATGCCCATGAGCCGGACTCCTGCTCCTTCTGCCACCACCTCCACCACGGCGCCCCCTAACTCCCTCCATGAGCGCCGCTGTGGTGACTGCTTGGCGGAGAAGGTGGTGGTGGATTGTTACCCCAGCTGGGGTTTCATGATGACGACCACCATGCTGGCTTGTTCTGGCGCGATGTCCATCGTTCCTTCGTCCGTCATTGCCGTCATTGTGACATGGCTCAGCCGGATGGCTAGTGTGTCTAGGAGGGGGCATCCTTTGCCGGTCCTGCTCCTGACGCTGAGCTTCTTTGTCTTCCTTGCGATTATTCGATTGTCGCCGGGAAGGTTGGACCATTGCCGCAATGGCGTCTCGCTCTGCCGCTGGAGCAACTTTACTCTAGCTCCATGCGGATCTATGCCGCTATCCTGAAGATCCGGTTCTTGAGTAGTTATCTTTTCGAGGGTCGGAATGGTAGCGTTGTTCCGGCTCGTGTCGGGGCCTTATGTCTTCGTGTCAACGTATCCGTGCAGCATTAATCTGACTTGGAGACCAGTTTTCTGCTACCGGATGTGGCGACCTTTTGCTGCTCCAGGCCCTTGGTGAGTAGCTTCACACTTAGCCGGACCTGGTCTGGTCCTGGATTGTTTGCCAAGAGATCTCGAGCCGCAGCAACATTTTCCACCTGCGTGTTATACACCCGGTTACCCTTGCTGTCGATCCGAGGCTTCCCTACGGCTGTTTCTCCATTGAAAAGGGTTTTGTGGACATCCGGTTTATTGGCCAATTCAGGCACGTTCTGGGTCTTCTGATGCTGCCGGGTGCTAGGTTGCCCTGCAGCTGCAATGTGCTTCTTCCCTTTTAAGGATATTTGTGGTTTCCTCAAGGAGTACTTGATGGTGCGCTTCCAAGGCTTGGGCCCTGTCTTCCAATTCCGTAGGTGTAAGTCCTGCGGCTGTCGGGATGGGTGTGGTAATTGCATCTCCGAGGAGTTTACGGGCACCAGGGGTAACCACGTGTCCGTCCAACGGAGTATCCTTAGGCCCCCTTCTTTTCAGCTTCTTGGGCAGCTTCTCCCAGAAGCTACCCTCGACCAGCTTCTCCCAGAATCTTATCTGTCAAAATCGTTTATACTTTTAAATTAACGTTGAAACTACTAGTTAAGAAGTTTGAACGAATTTTGAAGATGAGATTCTGGGAGAAGCTGGTCGAGGGTAGCTTCTAGGAGAAGCTGCCCAAGAAGCTGAAAAGAAGGGGGCCTAGGCTCATCTGGGATCAAAGCTCCATCTGAGTCCTCTTCGTATTCTTCGGCTATTACCTTATCAGTTGGGAGGTCCTTAGCCAGAGTCTTCTTCTTCTTTGCCCTCTTGCCAGCGCCGGTAGCAAAGACGGATTTGGGTCCGATTCCTGGAGTTAGGCTTCTATCAGTACTCTCGGACATCTAAACGTCGGGATTATCTTCGAGATCCATGTCATCTTGCGGTTCGGGAGAGTTTTCTCCGGATCCTTCATCCATAACTTCTTCCATCTTGAATTTCTCTTCATCCATCTTGAATTTCTCTTCATTTTTCGCGGAGAACTTTCGGAAATCTGCCGTCATGGAGTCATCCGAAGATGTCGGTAAGTCGACATTTGTTCCGATTGCCTCCAGCACCGAGTCGTTGTCGTCTCCAGCATCGGCAGAGCCGGATCCGATCGTGCCTCCTGAGGTAGTTGCGGCTCTCTTCATTAGCTTCTTCGAAACATTTGATGGTCTCAAGGATCTCTTCCATGCTGGTGTTTTCGTGCAGCATCATACGCCTCAACGTGTGCCTCAAGAACGATTTTCCCGCTCCGACATTGGTAGAACCGGATCCAGAGCTGTAGCTGCTTTGATCTTCCTGAGCTTTAACCTTTTTGGGGAGAGCCTCCTGAGATTCGACCTCTTTAGGGAGATCCGCTTCAGATTTAGCCTCCACGAGGAGATCTTCAGATTCGATCTTCTCCACTATCACCGCTTCAGGTGCGGGCTGGGTGGGATTAGGGTTTTCTGGGACCCGGAACTCTACTGCCTCCGCATACAAAGTGGATCTAGAAACTTCTTCCGCCTCTATCATCACCGCTGGGGTGGGTTGGGCGGGTTCAGCGAAACCGAGGTAAACGTCGATCTCGCCAAAAGACATGATGGTGTAAGTGGTCACAGGTTCCCTAGCCGGAATCCAAGTCTCGTCGAGAAGGACGAGAGGGACGTCGCTGGCGTAGAGGACCCGGCCAACGGCGATTGTCTCGCCGATTCTGATTCGCGCAGATTCCGCCCGGAACGAAGATCCAAAACTCACCTGCCCCACAGTGGACGCCAACTGTCGTCGGATTGAAGACATGTACGTCGAGAGGGGGTACTCGAGGCGTGTGGAGAAAGGGGGTGTAAGGTGACGGTATTCCGGGACGATGAGCACACAAGCTTTACCTAGGTTCGAATTCGCCGGCTTTGGACGGATCCTACTCCTGCTAGCAATCTAGTAATACGGCAGAACCGAAAGTACAAATTACAAGAGTGGTTCGCCTGTGCGAGTTGAGGTTGTAGATTGTGAGTGCCGTAAAGGCTGGTCCCTAGGACGGCTTATATGGATATCCGGCCTAGGATTACAGGAGAGACCTATCCGGCTACGACTAAGAGTCGGTCATATAGTATATCTTGGACTACAAGTAACTAAGCAGGACTAAGTCAGTAAGTCTTCTGGGCCTTCCCATAGCCGCATGGACCTCCATCTTCTCTCCCTGACTGGGCGGCTCGTGGAGCAAAGCTCTAACCCGAAGTGGGTCACCTTGGTCAGCGAGTCATAGTGGGTATACCCGGAAAGTATATCCCCAATAGGAGTGGGCGGCGACGGGGGGGGGGGGGGGGATGGCGGGACTGGGCGGCCTAGAGGGAAAGAGAGGAGAAAAGGGAGGGTAGATTTTGGTGTCCCATCGATAGGGCTGGCCTGCCAACTTTTTCAAGTTGCGTCGGTGCCCCCGATTGACCCCCCTCGCGTTGGGTTCAGCTTGGGGGCGCCGGATGTTTGGTTGGGCCATGTCGGCGCCATTTTGGTTTTGGGGGAGAGGGATGGGAGGGTTTTTTTTGCGCCGGCGCCCCCATTTCACCCTTAGGGGAGCTTTAGGGGGTGCGAGTGGAGATGGTCTAAGATGTTTTAGCTTTTGTGAAACGAGTCTATCTAGACCCTTTTAATGTGTAGGTTCACTATGAACCTACATACTAAAATGTGTCTAGATACATTGTTAGGGGTTAACCCATAGGGTACTCGATCTTTCACGAATTCTCAAGAACGGCGGATGTTTTAGGCCTTTTTTGGTACTGGAGTTTTCACGGGGATTAGCAGGGATAATCCCCACAGGTATTGGGTGAAACCTCTACCTTCACCCAATCCCCACAAAATCCCCATAAAACCCAATCCCATAAAATCCCTAATCCCCCTTCTAAAAACTGCCGTTTGGTTGGTAGGGACTGGCACACAGTAACAATGGCAAGCAACAAGGCAAATCAATATACATTAGAAAAGATTTAGTTTTTATCATGGCACATGAACTAAACAGTCTAGAAATCAACAACAGGCCACACGGCAGTGAACACTGAACTCTGAATTGAAACATATTTAAGGCACACACACTGGAACAAACTCTGTAGCTAGATTATGCATCCAACTTGTTTCTGAATATTTGTTTCGACAGGTGAATTACAACATTTACTCGATGACAGATTACGAAACCAGATCCGTGCACATCTCACACTCAACAAGCAGATCGATAAAATGGTAGAGCCATCACCAGACCTGAAATATGCAACTCAGAAATCAGAAATGCATCTTCTATGACAGATTACAAAAGCAAAGCCCGATCCATTCATTCATCACAATTACTTTAGTTAAGCTGCCAGCTACTAGTACTAGTACTAGAAATGCAAGTATATTTGGGATTATAAAGTTGCCAGCTAGTTGACTTTGTTCATGCTGCCATGTTGTGTGTGGTGAGAGACAAAGAGAAACAATAACATCAGCTAATGTACTAAATTCAACACTGAGAGAGAGAGATTACCGGAGAGAATGCTAAACCTGAGCTAGAGTACAAGGACTGCGGGACGGGCATCGACTGAGATTTCTGTGGGTATCACAACATGAAACAACTAAATCTCAGTGCAAAAACAATCAGATATTATTTGTTTGTGTCAGCAAAGTCAAATCATAGCAATAAAATTTGGCAAACCAAACTGGGCTTAACGCAAGTACTAGAGAGATATTGTTTGTATTAGAGACACATGCTCCTACCGGTTGTGTGACAGAAGAGCAACCACACAAGAACCACAAGCGGCCAAATATAGCACAAGTCCATGGTGAAAATTACCACCGCCCTCGATGGCAACCCTATGCGTTTGTATGGACCTTTGCTGCTACGTGTTAACTACCCATCATCGTTAGAGTATTAGGCATATACGGTTGTTATGATAGTTTAGATAGAGTTAGGATCTGTTTATGTATAATCCTAACTTGACTTGTACTCCAAGATAATCCCCTATACACCTATATATACTCGCCCATGAGGCTCAATAATATATCCATTATATTCTGCCAAACTCGTACTCTTTCATGGTATCAGCCTAACCGGTCCAAACCCTAGCCACACGCTTCCGCCGCGCCGCCCCCGGGGGGATCAATCTCCATGATCTCCACCGGGGGCCACGCAATCCGTCGCAGGGTTTATCCGTCGATCTGTGATCGGCTGCACTGGTGAGTCTTTTCCGATCTACTAGGTCAGTTTTTCTCTCCGTCGGTCACTTGGTCGGTCTTCTTTTTTTGGTTTACCGATCATAGATCGGATTGAGTCGCCCACCACCGTCGTCATCACCGCGCCTCTACTCCGACCATCGGTGTCGACGATCTACATCGTGCCCGTGCGCCTGCCTCCTCCACTGCCTACCTCGGCAGGCTGTCACGGCCTCACAGCAGGTTGCCGCGCACCTCGGTCGGCTGCTACGCCTTCCTCGGTAGGCTGTTGTGGCCATCCCCCCTTGGATCATCTTCGTCGTCATCGCCCGGGACTTCACCGACAACGCCACCATCGACTCCGATCTACGTGTCGTCATTGCCATGGCGCATACGGCGCACCGTTGGTCTGATCAACCGATCTCGCGCCCGTCTACGCCAAGCACATCCCTGAGCACGCGCCTACCACCGATCGAACTATGGGCTGGCGCTGTGTCGCCCCTTCGGGTCGCAGCGCCACCGCCTTTGGTCCATGCTACCGGCTTCCAAGCGCGCCTTCCTTGGCATGTACGTCGCTGGTGGTCTCCCAGCTGCTGCACCGACTTGCGCCCTACAGCTATGCCGCCCCAACGGGTCATAGCATCGCTGCACGCAGTCTACATCGCCGTCCCTGCGCGCCGACGCCCTAGGCTATCTCCGCAGCACCTCCATGGTGCAGGTCGTCTACGTCCGAGCATGGTCTTTATCACGTCGGATTCTTCTTCGCCTACATCGAGTACCGTCGCTACGCCAATCTAGGCGTCCAACATGACCACTCCAGGCCGCCGTTGATTTCGCCGCCTTCTACGTCTTCGTCCTTGCCCTTGCGTGCCTGGTATTGGCAACACCGGTGCGTGCTTTTGTCCTCGACATGTCCCCGAGCCTGGCAATCTCGGATCAGCGCCTCGTCTTCGTCGGCCTCGACAAAGTCTTCTTCGGCATCGACACCTTCCTCTACGACTGCCTCGACCATGTCATCGACAAACTCTTCTTTGCATACTCGGTTCTGGCAAAACTGGAGTGTGCTTTCTTCTCCGACGTGCGCCTAGTTCTGGCAAAACTATGGCCGCACCTTGTCCTCGACGGTTCGGACTGCATCGACACCCCTCGGCAAGCTACCGTGGCCCCACGACAAGCCTCCACGGACCCTTGGCAAGCTACCGCGGCCCCACGATGACTGCCTCGATACGTCTCCGTCATCTTTCTCGCGCACTATGCGCATGTGGCTTCACGTGCGGCTACCTTGACACCGACATCCCCGACCACGATATCGACCACAGCGACCCCTCGCAACGGCTACCCAACCTCGGCACCGCCTCAAGCTCTCGGCTCCCTCGACATCGGCACAAGGACTATCACCTCGCCTGAGCATCTCACCAGCTTCCTCTACAGTCCAAGCTACCGTGACGCGACACCGTCCACGACGTTCCCGCTCAGACAACGGGGGAATGTCAGCCGACTGGATGCTACTTTGGTTTATCTCTAGTCTGACCGTCCGCGACGTTCCAGTTGTTCACGACGCTACCGCTATGACTGCGGGGGAGTGTTAGAGTATTAGGCATATACGGTTATTATGGTAGTTTAGATAGAGTTAGGATCTATTTACGTACAATCCTAACTTGACTTGTACTCCAAGATAATCCCCTGTACGCCTATATATACTCGCCCATGAGACTCAATAATATATCCATCATATTCCGCCAAACTCATACTCTTTCAGTCATATCCAGAGAGAGAGAGAGAGGGAGGGAGGGAGGGAGAGAGAAGGGTTTCCGGAGGAAATTCTAGAGCGGGGTATAGGGATGGCGGGATGGGGAGTCGGCGGTCAAATGCCAAGAACAGCGGCGGCGATGTGGAGCGTCTGGGGTCACGGGTAGACTACACTAGCGTAAAATCAAAATTTTCTACCGCGACAATCAGGAATACTAGTGTCATAGATCACGGGATTACCACTAGACGCGTAGTTGCGGAACTCGATGAAGCACGTCGTGGCAGTGTAGATGTTCTACGTCTCCTCCTTGTCCTCGTCCCACGAGCAGCTCCCCTATGCGCGGCTCGTCCAAGTGCTACAGTAGCAACACCTCCGAGGTATCCACACGTCCGAAGTGGAAGGTCAAACGGCAGACTACTAGGTCCGCACGTGCAAGACAGGCGTGCGAGGAGTGGCGGCTAGGTGGAATGCTCAACCCTATTCAGCTCGCCCCACTCTCTCTTATATAGGCATCCCTGGTTGGCTTCTACATTAGCAGCCCATTAGCAGCCTAAGCCTGGTCTAATTCGGATCCAATCTTCATTAAGCTTCCAGCCCCTAAAGTGTGTGACCCTATAGGTTCATACACGTGTAGACATGACACGAGTACACTATAGTTGGTAGCGGCCTCTAGCAAGACGTGCCAACTCCTAAACGCATATAAAGATCATTCGGACGAACCATCACAAGGTCGAGTACATGTCTTTCCCTTTGTCCTACGATATTTGGTCTAGCTCCAAGCTGACCTCTCTTTCTCGATACTGTGATTCGAAATCCATTTACTAGGTTAACTCTTAACCATATGTAACACAGCCATGCATTTCTGGATCTGATCACTCGAGGGGCCCAGAGATATCTCTCTCAATTAGAGAGGGGCAAATCCCATCTTGATTGACCAATGCCTTACAGCATGTATCAGGACAAACCCGAAAGCTACCTTTATAGCTACCCAGTTACGGAGTAGTGTTTGATAGCCCCAAGGTAGGTTGATCCACATCTCAAGTATATGCGACAATCTTAGGTCTAAGAACAAAACGCACACGATGTGTAGAGAGAGCTGCAAGTATTATTGCCAGTCTCAAGTTGGGTCAGTCCAACCCCATGTTCATAACATGTGTCCATATCATTGGTTTGACATCTCCATGTCTATGACTTGCGAAACATAGTCATCAACCAATCGATGTGCTAGTCTAATATTCACGTGTGTCCTCACATGAACTCCGACTAGGGACAACTATTAGATAACCATACAAGTAAAGAGTTTCACAAACAATTCACATAATTGCCAATCAATACAAGTTGCTTGATATATGGATATTCAAGGAACATTATAAAAACTCATGGATACATATAAAATATAATCATCTCTATGATTGCCTCTAGGGCATATTTCCTTCAGTCTCCCACTTGCACTAGAGTCAATCTAGATAGTATCTAATACTTATTGCTCTTGTGTGCGCTTCATACGCAGGCTACGGAAGTGGCTTTGTCAAGGGGTCAGCAACATTTGAGTCCGTATGTATTTTGCATAACATGACACTACCATCATCAATGAACTCATGAATCAGATGGTAATGCATGCGAATATGTTTGTTCTTCTGGTGCTGTCTAGGTTCCTTGGCTTGTGCAATAGCACCATTGTTGTCACAATAAACGTCCATGGGATTGGATGCTCCCTGAACCACACCAAGAGCGATCAGGAAGTTCCTAATCCAAACAGCTTCCTTTGCAGCCTCCGAGGCGGCAATATATTCAGCTTTTGTTGAAGAGGAGGCCACTGTATCTTGCTTGGAACTTTTCCAGCTCACAACACCACCATTCATGACAAACACATAACCTGATTGCGATTTGGAGTCATCTGAGTCGTTAAGGTAACTCGCATCTGTGTAACCCTTTACACTGAGTTCAACCTCACCTCCATAAACTAGGAACATATCCTTAGTCCTTCTCAAGTACTTAAGAATATTCTTTATCGCTGTCCAGTGACTCTCACCTGGATCAGCCTGGTATCTGCTCGTAACACTTAGAGCATAGGAAACATCTGGGCGAGTACATGTCATTGCATACATGATGGATCCAATAGCCGAAGCATATGGAACCCTACTCATGCGCTCTCGCTCATCAGGTGGTCGAAGGACACTGAGTCTTGCTGAGTTTAATGTCGTGAGACATGGGCAAGAACCCCTTCTTAGCCTCTTCCATGCTGAACCGTTTCAACACTTTATCAATGTACGTACTCTGGCTTAATCCAATTAGCCTCCTTGATCTATCTCTATAGATCTTGATACCCGGAATATATGCCGCTTCTCCTAAGTCCTTCATAGAAAAACTATTTTTCAATGAGGTCTTAACAGACTCGAGCATAGGAATGTCATTTTCAATCAGTAATATGTCATCTACATATAAGACTACAAATACAAGAGATCTCCCACTTTCTTATACACACAAGGTTCTTGTTCGTTTTTGATGAAGCCAAACTCCTTTACAACTTCATCAAATCGAATGTTCCAACTCCGAGATGCTTGTTTCAGCCTATAATAGACTTTTGAAGTTTGCATACCTTTCCAACATTGTTTGGATTGATAAAACCTTCGGGCTGCATCATATATACGTCCTCAATAAGGATTCCATTTAAGAAAGCCGTCTTGACGTCCATCTGCCATATATCATAGTCGAAATATGCAATAATGGCTAGAATGATCCGTATAGATTTAAGCATCGCTACGGGCGAGAAAGTCTCATCGTAGTCAACTCCTTGAACTTGTCGAAAATCTTTTGCAACAAGTTGAGCTTTATGGATGTGAACATTTCCATCCATATCAATCTTCTTCTTATAGATCCATTTGCACTTGATGGCTTTGAAACCATCAGGTAACTCAACCAAGTTCCAAAGTTGATTGTCTCCCATGGACTCTATCTCGGATCTCATGGCAATCAGTCATTTCTCAGAGTCTGGGTCTACCATCGCTTCTGCATAGGTCGCAGGCTCATCATTGTCTAACAATAATAATTCCGCGCTTCGCGGAGCCTCGCCGACCTTCGTGGTTGTGGTGCTTCTATTGCCACGGGTTCCTCAACTTGTTCTGCTACAATAGTGTAACTACCTCGGTGAATTACGCTCCTAGTTACAAGCCTGGATTAGCGGAAATGGTTGAAATAGTACGGTGGGGCCCAAATGCCACCCACAGGTAGACCTTTCGGCCGTCCCAACCATTTCCACACATCAAAACAAGAATGGGCGGCGTAATCGGCAGGCGAAGGGATCAACTACATACACAAATGAGTATGTATGCAAGCCACCATACAACAGTACATCAGAGCCATTCCATCTAAAAAGAAAGGAAATATAGCAACGCCATACGGCAAGATCCAAATATCCTAGATAGATATAATAGTTTAGGATATCTCCTCATACATCAATCAACAGAGTATCAAGCGGAAGCGGAAGACAAAATCCGAGTACGGATAAGAAGCAAATCGGCATAAGATGCCCCTTAAATAAGCAGATCCCGCCCACAGATCTCACGGATCCCCGTTCCCGAAATCTCTACACCGAATGATCGTTGCCACCATCGTCCGTCTCTTCCACCCAGTATCCATCTTGCGAGGGTACCTGTTCATCTGAACCAATAATTTATCGTGTGAGACCCTAGGGGTACTCAGCAAGTCTTTATGCCTCTAAAGGGGACACAACCTGGGGTGACGCAATTGCAGCAAAAGATAAACCCTAGCAATTCTATAGATACTCGCTAACCATCCGCCTAACCAGAGATAGCCGGATGTCCGTGAATTAATAACAACAGTTATAACAGTAATAACGGTAATATCCACAGATCCATCCTCCTCCTCGCTTACCGACGAGGAAGCGGACGAACAACCCCTCCCATCCGTTGGCAGTTTTATTATCCATTCCATGAGTGTTGTACTATTTACTAGTCAGGTACCTAGTCTAGTCAAATTAGAAGCGGTACTTTAGTTATGCTTGTCTATGATCGAGAAACTGTGCTCCAAGTCGTCCATAACCGCGGACACGGCTTTCAGAAAGTTTTACCCTTCAGGGGTGCACAAATAGCAACACACACTCGATATGCCTTGGAAAAACCAAATCAAAACCCAACGAGGCAGTCACGACAAAGCGATCACAGGATTCAGAAATATTTCAGGGGGCCACCCCATTGAGCTACCCGCAACGAAGTTAGCTGACTCCGAGACGGCCTCAAGGTTTGTGGAGCCGGCTGTAAACGACTGGGAACCCGAAAGTGTGACTGGGCTTGTCGATACAGCGAAAACGGGTCACGGACCTAAACAGTACAGTGTGCAGTACCTCGCACAATTTAAATTAAAGCAGTAAAGCATGGCATAAGTACAGGATAGTAAATAAAACCTCAAACTAGTTTGTGGCCCCAAGAAATAAGAATGAATCAAGCTCTGGCTCAGGGGGGTTCATAAGCCTCCCGGATGTGGATAGCGCGAATACTCAAGGAACAGGAATCAAGTACTCGGGATCCTACGGGACACAAGTGAGCCTGAAGAACCAAATAGCAAATATGGCTCACCGATGCCACTTTCATTAGTTGTCCCATTACTACTCAGGTTAAGTTGTTTAGGTACCTCGTTATCCATCAAACACTCACATACCCTACACATGCTGTTCTACGACTCGCATGGCTCAAACAACTCCTGTAGTAATGGCTCATGGGATGGAGGAACAAACTTCGGTGGGGTTTAAAAGTAAAGGCTATGCAGTACTTGGGATTCAATTTAATGCAATCGCGACTCAATGATGCAAGAATAAGATAGAGGCAATAGGTACTATATGTATGCAAGCATGTGGTAGTGCTTGCCTGGCAGCTCAGTTGAAGCGAGAGAAGGATCTGGGTAGTGCTCCTGGGTATCTTGATATATTCCCTGCTCAGCATCTATTCGAAGAAGAACCAAACAAACAAGGGCCAACATAAATGAAGTGCACAAGCATATGAATTAAATGCCTCAAGCAAACAATCATGCCATGATGAATGATGCACAATTTGCATGGCATTAAAGTAGCATGGCATGGGTGAGGTGTGGGATACAAGAATAAACCATTTTATTGAGTTTTGGCCCCATTTTATCCTCATATTAGTTGCTGTATACTTTATAATTGTATGATGCATACTTCAAAACAAACCAAGGAATGCATAAACAGAAAGGTCTCGTCGAGCTAATCATTTTAGACATATTATTTGTTAAATTTGGAGTTATAAAACAAAAGTTATTAATTATTTAAGACAAAAGGGCATTTTATTGTAATTTAAATTAACTTGGAATTTTAAATGTCCAAAATATATTTTGAATGACATATTTGAATTCCTCACATTTTTCTGATTTGAAAACATATATTATTTGTATTATTTGGAAATATAATTTAAAAGTTATATTAAAACAGATTTGAATTTTGAATTTGAAATAGTTTGGAAAAGATTTGAATTAAAACAGAATACAGAAAAGGTTTTTGTTACTCGGCCCAGAGCTAGCCACAGCCAATTACAGGTGGGGCCTGGCTGACTCAGCAGCACAGCGCGCAGAAAAAGATTCCTCACCGCGGCTGCTGCCAGCCACAGGGACTGACGGGCGGGGCCAGGCGACCTCAGGGCCACACGCGGGCGCGTCCAGCAGGCGCACGCCACGTGGGCGATCCTGCGCGGGGGGGAAGGGTCTGTCCGTGACGGTCTGGTTTCTCCGGGGGTGCTCGCGCAAAAACGCAACGAGGCTGACAGGTGGGCTTCGGGGAGCGCGGGTTTAGGCGGGAAAAAGGGCAGGGTTGTTTCTGAAAAAGCGTCGCCGACGCTGGTCTGACGCCGCACGCCGGTCTGCAGAGCACAGAGGAACAGGCCGGAGTTTGGGCGACGGTGGCGACCAAACGACGGCGTATCTCGCCACGCCGCAAAAACGAAAAACGTCGAGGGAGCGTACGGCTACATCTTTCCTTCAGAGAGCTAGCGCGCGGGGCAGGGCGGGGAACAGGCGGACGGTGCTGCGGTTGCTGCTGCTGTCTGCCAGAGCGCGCGCGCGGCGGTGCACGGAGGGTGCTCGACGGAGCGTCCGGCGCACCTGGGCCGCTAGGAGGAGGACGGCCGAGTCTAGGGAGTTGAGGTGCTCACCAGGAGCTCGTCGGTGTGGTCGCTGGAGCCGGAGGTGGAGCGGATCTGGCGGCGGGCTCGCGGATAGCTTGCTCGGTTCCTCCCGGCCATGGCGGCGGCAACGTCTCCTCCGGCGAGCACTGATCGCTGCTCCGTGTTCAAGGCGTCAAAGAGGAAGTAGAAGACCCCGGAGGTGCTGCTGATTCGTCTTGGGGAGCTTCGGACCGACGAGGCTAGGAGGTAGGCGGGTCTAGGGTTTGGTTCGGCATGGAAAGGCCATGGCCAAGGCCAGGATGTGGTGGGGAGGAAGGAGAGAGGTCTGGCTTCGTCCAGATGGGATCTGAGAGGAGGGGGTGGTTGGGGTAGAGAGGATAGGGAGGAGCACATGGGGGGTGGTGGCTTTGCAAAAAGGTGAGGAAGGAGGTGATCGGGTAGGTGCTTCTCTTCTCTCCCTTTTCTCCTTGTCTTGAAGCCAAAGAAAAGGTGGGGCAGAAGAGGGTGCCAGGTGGTCAGGTGGGGCCAGCAAAGAAGGGAGAAGAGAGAGGCCGAGAGAGAGGGAGAAGGGAGAGGGGTAGCTCGGGCTAGGTAGTTTGGGGCTCGGGTTAGGTTTAGATTAGGGATAGAGAGAGGTGGTCTTGGGTGATGTTAGAGGGGTGGATTAGAACTAGGGTTAGCTAGAGAGAAGGGGTGGGGTTGATGGCATGGGCTCGGGTTAGCTATGTAGGATGGATGGTGATAGAGGGATTAGGGTTTAGCTTAGATGGGGGGTATGGTGATGATGGGGTAGATGATGGTCTAGGGCTTGGAGAGATAGATGGAGTGGCTTTCTTTTGACAAGAACAAGCTAGAGCATGTCAAGCTCCAACAAGATCAAGTCAAGAAAAAGAGAGGGATGTGTGATATGGTTTTAAGCAAGATCAACATAGATCAAGCCAAAAGAAAGGATAGAGATAGAGAGAGATGATGGTCCACTCAAGATTCAAATAAAAACCAAATACTAGAAAAGGTGGCACTTGCATGGCCCATGCAAAAATATTTATTGCCATATTGACTCTTGTGAAAACAATGTTATTACATGGCATTATTATTTTGCATTCCCAAAAATTGGAATAAAGCCAAGCAAAAATGATTGAAAGGATGCCCCATGTGGAGTAGATGGAGATGACTATGTTTGAATAGAAATGGGACTTGCTAGTGTGTATGTGCCACTAGATGCTCAATAGTCCCAAAAATATCCCAACATGAGCATAATCCATAACAACCCATATGGAAGCTAGAAAAAGGGTTCCACTCACAAGGCATGCAAAGGTGGCCATGTGGCTCTCATATATCACTAATGTGAAAACATCATGATGCCAAGATGAGAGCATGTGGAAAAGAATTGGATCCATCCCAACCCACATGAGCTAGAGGCAAAACCCAAATAAAGTGCAAAGCTCACATTTAGTTGGATGGTGGAATTATAAGGTGGTGAAAGAAAGGTGGTGGAGTTAAATAAAAGATATGCCCCCAACTCAACTTGGGCATTAAACAATATATCAAGACCCAAATACAATATCAAGAGGCAAATACAATTATCAATGCATATGAGAGAAGAACCAAAAGGGTTTTATGTGATGCTCAAATGCAAGGTGGCATGATGACATGAGCATGATATAATGATGATGCAACAATTATATGTTTGAAGTAGCCATTATATTACTAGACCAAGTAGCATTACAATTGTTAGACAATTGGGATGCTACAACTCTCCCCCACTAAACAAGAATCTTGCCCCGAGATTCCTAGGGAAAAGAAAACAACACAAGGAGAGGCGGGTGTTCGGAACGAAGGTGATCCTTGCGTTCCCAAGATGATGAAGAACGGAATGGTGCGACCACTACACCTTGCAAAACTTGCTAGACTTGTTGCGAGTCTTGCGTTTTGCTTGAAAAACAACGGTTAGAAGAGTTGAAGGATTGTCGTGAGACAAGAAGGATAGGATGGACATAGCTCCGGTTTTCCCAAGAAACATGATACGAGAAAAAGAACCACTTGTGAAAGAAAAGGAAAAGATGATGTATCATGGATAAAGAAAGACACACTGTTAAGATTAAAGATTTACTGGTACTAGAGAAGATGGATCTTTGTCTTGCCGGAAGGAAAGAGCTAGATTGGAGAGGTTTTGAACCATTATGACGATAGCATCGTATCCTCTCTCGGATTTGAGAATGAAATACGGAAACAATATTGCCTTCAAACAATAGAGTCCCTTGATATCAACAGAAAGATTTAGTTAGACATCGTCGGATTAGATTCTTCTTGCGCCGGTAAGAACCAAAGGATCACGCAATTGAGGTGCGCGGATATAACTCCCAGAGTTGGATGTGAAGCTAGATCATGGTGGAATCCCGAGAAGCAAAGAACATGGAGGATCTGGAGTTTATTGTAGAGATACTTATTGCTTTCTTTAGCCTTGAGGCTAACGCAATAGATTTGCGGCTGATGGCATCAACCATAACTGGCTTTACCACAGAAAAGAATTGATGAAACAAAGAGAGAGATAGTTTCCTTTCATCTTGTTTGGGGATATCAAGCACCGGTAGAAAGACGAGGATAGGAAAGAGTTTGCGTTTGTTCCACTAGATAATTGAGGATTTTGCTCCGTGTAGAAAGGGCGAGATCACCAACAAGAGATTATTGATTACTTTCTTCGAGAGAGCACTCCGGAAAACAAAGACGGAAGTAAAAGTATCACGGGATAAAGGCCACTTCTAACTTCCGTGGAATGAGTGAAATCACATTAATTCACCAATTCAATGTACACGAGCGAATGATAAGAGTAGTGGTATGGTAGCTACTCCATCCCGCACTCAAAGCATTACTCCGTACATGAATAAGAAAACCATGCAACCCAACTACCAAAACAGACTGAAGGTGTTGATAAGAAGAGCTCATGGAACTCCGCTAGAAAACAAGGATAGATGCAAACGATTTGCTGGGTTCATAGATAGATAAAGATGATGATGTTGTCGTCATGTCTGAAGTACCAAGCCACCGGAAAGATATGAAGGAAGATTACGGATAAGAACAACTGCAAGATTCAACAGCTACAGAAAAGATAGCACCAACTTGAACATAAGGAATACAAGATCTGGAAGGTCTTCATGGCCTCCGGTGGATTGAGCATAGATGATAGAACGAGAGGGTTTCAAGAGATTACTTAACGAGATAGAGGTGAAAAGAACTCCATGTTCTTCTTGAATAGGTTGAGAGAGGTTTAGCGGTCTTGAGGAAAATCTTTAGCGGAACGACGATGATAACTTGCCTTCAAGGAACAACTCCAGATTTGATTGAAGATGGAAGATGGAATTAACAATGGACTTGCTGATTCCAGAATTGAAGCGATCTATTTAGCAGAAGGACGTGGTCGAGATAGGTGACTTTAAGAAGCCAGAATTCACGCTTTGAGAACTTTGCACACAGGCAGTGTTCTCGAAGCTTAAGAGAAAGAGACATAGATGATCTTCCATGACCTTCCATTGATATCGAATAGGCAAGCATATTTTCAACATATACCACCATGGATTAACAGGATATCCCAGAATATCAAGTTCAAGAGGCGGAAGAAACAAACAAATGCTCGAAACACTTTCTGAGCTCAACGCTCTTAGAAAGATCAATATTAAGAGCACGGGTTCGTGTTGAAGAAGATGCACTGGAAGAATAGATTATCTGGTCCTTCGGAAGAAAAGAGGTGTCACCTGGTTCACATTGTCGATCGGATCACCGGTTACAAAGATAAAGAGATCTTGGATAAGAACCGATGATAGCTCATACCTCAAGCAAAGCTACCAGAGACGAAAAGATGCAATTCCCTCGTATCCAGGAGAATTGTGCAGATATGGGGTTCAAAAAGATGTGCAGCATGATGGATAGATGATAGACCGCCGTAGTGCTTTGTGAAACTCCGGATTGCCAAAGATGCTTGAATATGCACAGATATGATCACGGTGTACTCAAAATCACAGGAGATAACCTTATCCTCCAGATGGTGACGGTTGATAGCATTTTTCCATATTCCAATCGACACTTATCATGAGTGGAATATAGCTATGCCGAGAGCCAAATTACAATCATCGGCATCGGATCGACACATGTTATGTAATTAGCCCAAGAGAATTGGAGATGAAAAGAACTCCAGGATTAAGCGCCGGTGACAAAAGAATGAGTTAGCATGGACATGCTGATAAAAGGGAGATAGATAATGTTTCACACACGACTGGAAAGGAGTGTGGAAACACAGATGTATTAAAGAAAATTTTTCCGCATTTTTCGGCATTAAAATACCAATAGATGCGCAAAATGACTTATCAGGTAGAGATTAGCAACTGATGATTACACAGAATGTGAAGTTGCTAGAAGGAAGGACACCCTTAAGAAGATGGCACCGGTTAACAAGGAGTCAGATAGATCGCGCCGGTTTTCAAAAGCCTGTCAGTATAGAATGTACCAACAGTTGATAACCAAAGGCAGATTGTGATAACAACTTGGATGCAACAGGTAGACAAGGATTTACACACACACACACACTTTCTATGGTACTACGGAAACTCAGAACACGTGAATCCTAGTTTGAATTTTAAGAAGAGGATTGAAAACGTTACACTTCCTTACCAGAAAAGGGTGGTGGGTGGGTAAGAAGAAAAGTGGAAGCAGTCCTACTCTCACGTTTTGTTTTTCCCTAGTATACATAACTATCAAAAATATTTGCTAGACAGACAACGACCATTTGGCTGAGACCCTGAAGGTCGGGATGGCTCTGATACCAATTGTAACTACCTCGGTGAATTACGCTCCTAGTTACAAGCCTGGATTAGCGGAAATGGTTGAAATAGTACGGTGGGGCCCAAATGCCACTCACAGGTAGACCTTTCGGCCGTCCCAACCATTTCCACACATCGAGACAAGAACGGGCGGCGTAATCGGCAGGCGAAGGGATCAACTACATACACAAATGAGTATGTATGCAAGCCACCATACAACAGTACATCAGAGCCATTCCATCTAAAAAGAAAGGAAATATAGCAACGCCATACGGCAAGATCCAAATATCCTAGATAGATATAATAGTTTAGGATATCTCCTCATACATCAATCAACAGAGTATCAAGCGGAAGCGGAAGACAAAATCCGAGTACGGATAAGAAGCAAATCGGCATAAGATGCCCCTTAAATAAGCAGATCCCGCCCACAGATCTCACGGATCCCTGTTCCCGGAATCTCTACACCGAATGATCGTTGCCACCATCGTCCGTCTCTTCCACCCAGTATCCATCTTGCGAGGGTACCTGTTCATCTGAACCAATAATTTATCGTGTGAGACCCTAGGGGTACTCAGCAAGTCTTTATGCCTCTAAAGGGGACACAACCTGGGGTGACGCAATTGCAGCAAAAGATAAACCCTAGCAATTCTATAGATACTCGCTAACCATCCGCCTAACCAGAGATAGCCGGATGTCCGTGAATTAATAACAACAGTTATAACAGTAATAACGGTAATATCCACAGATCCATCCTCCTCCTCGCTTACCGACGAGGAAGCGGACGAACAACCCCTCCCATCCGTTGGCAGTTTTATTATCCATTCCATGAGTGTTGTACTATTTACTAGTCAGGTACCTAGTCTAGTCAAATTAGAAGCGGTACTTTAGTTATGCTTGTCTATGATCGAGAAACTGTGCTCCAAGTCGTCCATAACCGCGGACACGGCTTTCAGAAAGTTTTACCCTTCAGGGGTGCACAAATAGCAACACACACTCGATATGCCTCGGAAAAACCAAATCAAAACCCAACGAGGCAGTCACGACAAAGCGATCACAGGATTCAGAAATATTTCAGGGGGCCACCCCATTGAGCTACCCGCAACGAAGTTAGCTGACTCCGAGACGGCCTCAAGGTTTGTGGAGCCGGCTGTAAACGACTGGGAACCCGAAAGTGTGACTGGGCTTGTCGATACAGCGAAAACGGGTCACGGACCTAAACAGTACAATCTGCAGTACCTCGCACAATTTAAATTAAAGCAGTAAAGCATGGCATAAGTACAGGATAGTAAATAAAACCTCAAACTAGTTTGTGGCCCCAAGAAATAAGAATGAATCAAGCTCTGGCTCAGGGGGGTTCATAAGCCTCCCGGATGTGGATAGCGCGAATATTCAAGGAACAGGAATCAAGTACTCGGGATCCTACGGGACACAAGTGAGCCTGAAGAACCAAATAGCAAATATGGCTCACCGATGCCACTTTCATTAGTTGTCCCATTACTACTCAGGTTAAGTTGTATAGGTACCTCGTTATCCATCAAACACTCACATACCCTACACATGCTGTTCTACGACTCACATGGCTCAAACAACTCCTGTAGTAATGGCTCATGGGATGGAGGAACAAGCTTCGGTGGGGTTTAAAAGTAAAGGCTATGCAGTACTTGGGATTCAATTTAATGCAATCGCGACTCAATGATGCAAGAATAAGATAGAGGCAATAGGTACTATATGTATGCAAGCATGTGGTAGTGCTTGCCTGGCAGCTCAGTTGAAGCGAGAGAAGGATCTGGGTAGTGCTCCTGGGTATCTTGATATATTCCCTGCTCAGCGTCTATTCGAAGAAGAACCAAACAAACAAGGGCCAACATAAATGAAGTGCACAAGCATATGAATTAAATGCCTCAAGCAAACAATCATGCCATGATGAATGATGCACAATTTGCATGGCATTAAAGTAGCATGGCATGGGTGAGGTGTGGGATACAAGAATAAACCATTTTATTGAGTTTTGGCCCCATTTTATCCTCATATTAGTTGCTGTATACTTTATAATTGTATGATGCATGCTTCAAAACAAACCAAGGAATGCATAAACAGAAAGGTCTCGTCGAGCTAATCATTTTAGACATATTATTTGTTAAATTTGGAGTTATAAAACAAAAGTTATTAATTATTTAAGACAAAAGGGCATTTTATTGTAATTTAAATTAACTTGGAATTTTAAATGTCCAAAATATATTTTGAATGACATATTTGAATTCCTCACATTTTTCTGATTTGAAAACATATATTATTTGGAAATATAATTTAAAAGTTATATTAAAACAGATTTGAATTTTGAATTTGAAATAATTTGGAAAAGATTTGAATTAAAACAGAATACAGAAAAGGTTTTTGTTACTCGGCCCAGAGCTAGCCACAACCAATTACAGGTGGGGCCTGGCTGACTCAGCAGCACAGCGCGCAGAAAAAGATTCCTCACCGTGGCTACTGCCAGCCAGAGGGACTGACGGGCGGGGCCAGGCGACCTCAGGGCCACACGCGGGCGCGTCCAGCAGGCGCACGCCACGTGGGCGATCCTGCGCGGGGGGGGGGGGGGGGGGGAAGGGTCTGTCCGTGACGGTCTGGTTTCTCCGGGGGTGCTCGCGCAAAAACGCAACGAGGCTGACAGGTGGGCTTCGGGGAGCGCGGGTTTAGGCGGGAAAAAGGGCAGGGTTGTTTCTGAAAAAGCGTCGCCGACGCTGGTCTGACGCCGCACGCCGGTCTGCAGAGCACAGAGGAACAGGCCGGAGTTTGGGCGACGGTGGCGACCAAACGACGGCGTATCTCGCCACGCTGCAAAAACGAAAAACGTCGAGGGAGCGTAGGGCTACATCTTTCCTTCAGAGAGCTAGCGCGGGGGTGGTCTACAGCGTGCGGGGCGGGGCGGGGAATAGGCGGACGGTGCTGCGGTTGCTGCTGCTGTCTGCCAGAGCGCGCGCGGCGGTGCACGGAGGGTGCTCGACGGAGCGTCCGGCGCACCTGGGCCGCTAGGAGGAGGACGGCCAAGTCTAGGGAGTTGAGGTGCTCACCAGGAGCTCGTCGGTGTAGTCGCTGGAGCCGGAGGTGGAGCGGATCTGGCGGCGGGCTCGCGGACAGCTTGCTCGGTTCCTCCCGGCCATGGCGGCGGCAACGTCTCCTCCGGCAAGCACCGATCGCTGCTCCGTGTTCAAGGCGTCAAAGAGGAAGTAGAAGACCCCGGAGGTGCTGCTGATTCGTCTTAGGGAGCTTCGGACCGACGAGGCCAGGAGGTAGGCGGGTCTAGGGTTTGGTTCGGCATGGAAAGGCCATGGCCAAGGCCAGGATGTGGTGGGGAGGAAGGAGAGAGGTCTGGCTTCGTCCAGATGGGATCTGAGAGGAGGGGGTGGTTGGGGTAGAGAGGATAGGGAGGAGCACATGGGGGGTGGTGGCTTTGCAAAAAGGTGAGGAAGGAGGTGATCGGGTAGGTGCTTCTCTTCTCTCCCTTTTCTCCTTGTCTTGAAGCCAAAGAAAAGGTGGGGCAGAAGAGGGTGCCAGGTGGTCAGGTGGGGCCAGCAAAGAAGGGAGAAGAGAGAGGCCGAGAGAGAGGGAGAAGGGAGAGGGGTAGCTCGGGCTAGGTAGTTTGGGGCTCGGGTTAGGTTTAGATTAGGGATAGAGAGAGGTGGTCTTGGGTGATGTTAGAGGGGTGGATTAGAACTAGGGTTAGCTAGAGAGAAGGGGTGGGGTTGATGGCATGGGCTCGGGTTAGCTATGTAGGATGGATGGTGATAGAGGGATTAGGGTTTAGCTTAGATGGGGGGTATGGTGATGATGGGGTAGATGATGGTCTAGGGCTTGGAGAGATAGATGGAGTGGCTTTCTTTTGACAAGAACAAGCTAGAGCATGTCAAGCTCCAACAAGATCAAGTCAAGAAAAAGAGAGGGATGTGTGATATGGTTTTAAGCAAGATCAACATAGATCAAGCCAAAAGAAAGGATAGAGATAGAGAGAGATGATGGTCCACTCAAGATTCAAATAAAAACCAAATACTAGAAAAGGTGGCACTTGCATGGCCCATGCAAAAATATTTATTGCCATATTGACTCTTGTGAAAACAATGTTATTACATGGCATTATTATTTTGCATTCCCAAAAATTGGAATAAAGCCAAACAAAAAGGATTGAAAGGATGCCCCATGTGGAGTAGATGGAGATGACTATGTTTGAATAGAAATGGGACTTGCTAGTGTGTATGTGCCACTAGATGCTCAATAGTCCCAAAAATATCCCAACATGAGCATAATCCATAACAACCCATATGAAAGCTAGAAAAAGGGTTCCACTCACAAGGCATGCAAAGGTGGCCATGTGGCTCTCATATATCACTAATGTGAAAACATCATGATGCCAAGATGAGAGCATGTGGAAAAGAATTGGATCCATCCCAACCCACATGAGCTAGAGGCAAAACCCAAATAAAGTGCAAAGCTCACATTTAGTTGGATGGTGGAATTATAAGGTGGTGGAGTTAAATAAAAGATATGCCCCCAACTCAACTTGGGCATTAAACAATATATCAAGACCCAAATACAATATCAAGAGGCAAATACAATTATCAATGCATATGAGAGAAGAACCAAAAGGGTTTCATGTGATGCTCAAATGCAAGGTGGCATGATGACATGAGCATGATATAATGATGATGCAACAATTATATGTTTGAAGTAGCCATTATATTACTAGACCAAGTAGCATTACAATTGTTAGATAATTGGGATGCTACAAATAGCATCACTCGTAGAAGCATCCCCGACCGGCTCATATCGAATTTCTTCAAGTCGCACCGACCTTCCATTTGTTCCCTTTGCGAGAAACTCTTTCTCTAGGAAAACACCACTACGAGTTGAGGTTGTAGATTGTGGGTGCCCTAAAGGTTGGTCCCTAGGACGGCTTATATAGATATTCGGCCTAGGGTTACAGGAGAGACCTATCCGGCTACGACTAAGAGTCATTTATAGAGTACATCTTGGACTACAAGTTACTAAGCAGGCCTAAGTCGGTAAGTCTTCTGGGCCTTCCCATAGTCGGATGGACCTCCATCTTCTCTCCCTGACTGGGCTACCCGTGGAGCAAAGCTCTAACCCGAAGTGGGCCACTCTGGTAAGCGAGTCACAGTGGGTATACCCGGAAAGTATATCCCCAACAATAGCCCCCGGAAGCCTCCAAGATCCAGAGTCGGATTTCATCGTCTAGCTTGATCTATGATTGGCTTACAGAATCTTGAAGGGTTCCTGAAACTCAAAATAAAGGTAGGATCCGAGTCACAAATCGAGTCGGACCTGTGAGTACATTATTCAGTTTTCCAGCTCTAAATTCAATTAAGCCAGAACTTGGTCTCTGACACAACCTGACATCAGTCAAGGTCAAATCACGTCACTGAGAGACATTCCTAACAGTGTGACCGTTGGTGGGTCCGTTTATCACGGAACCGAGGCGCCGTTTAATACGCGTGCGGAGATCGAGGAGGCGTAATCTTCTCGAGGAGGTTACCCAGCTCCTTCCACGACGCGTGGCACGTTCACTGTTTGTTTCACACGAATCTTGGCGCAAGCGAGGGATATAAGGGGTTCAGATCTCCTTATTCTTCCTTACCAGCGCCCCTGCTTTCTTCTTCCTTCCAACGCCACCGCGCGCTAGCTCCTCCTTTCCTTCCCCCAAACCACACAACGCCGCCCATCCACGGTCCCCATTGTCCCCAAAATGGCTGATGCTTCCTCTTCCGGTACGGCGGCGACCACGACGGCGACCTCTGTAGTGGAGGAGAAGGAGAACTTCCACGGAGTGTGGATATTGTGCGTCCTTGACGATGAGAAACTGCGCGTCGTTGAGAAGGAAGGTCTCCTCCGTGTCAGCGACTGGCGGAGCGGCTTCGATCAGATCATCCCCACTCCTCATGCCGACAAGAGGGTCCACTTCGGCACTCACCTCAACATATTTGAGCTTTCCCTCCTCAAAGTTCCTTGAGGTTGTAGATTACTATGGAGTTTAACTCCTCAACTTCCTCCCAAACACAATTCTAGAACTTAGCGCTTACGCTTCTTTGTGTGAGGGTTATCTCGAAAAAAAAACCAAGTCTTATCTTGTTCCGGTACTACTTTGGTACCCGGAGAAATTCCATCACTTCCGGTAATCTTTATATTACCGGAACTCTTAGCCTGACTCTTAGGAGAGACCGAGTCCACCCCAAGATTAAGGCTAGCGAGTCAGTGAAGAAATGGCCGTCCATGTTCTTTTATCATAAGGACAGACCGACTCCTGACAAAGAAACTACTTTGTCGGCTTTTGTTGACGGTGTCGCCACGCCCCGAGAGTCTTGGGATGCGGAAGCTCCGGTTCTTCCTGATGATCCGATTCTCGCCAAAAGACAGCGAGTATCTGATGAAGCGCAAGGGTCTGAAAGAATCCGACTTGATCCACTGCTGGCTGGCACGCCGGATTCAACCCCTTCAGCACCATGGTGACCAGCTTATGCACACGGTCACCAAGAACAAGAAGGACAGCCTCAAGATCAGCTCGCTCCCAATCTCGGACAAAGAATATGAGTCCCGAATCAAATGGTTGATCAAGGAGCAAGTTGGGAGGAAGATTCCAGATCTCTCTCTGGACATGTATACTGCCGATGAACCTGTGACACATGTAAGTTTTCCGGCTATTTCCTTCATGCTTATTTATGTGCTCATCCATACTTATTGATCTGAGGATGAAGCTGAAGGTAAACATTTCAAGCCTCGTCTTCATAGTACGTGTTATTGATCTGTAGTCGAATATTTATCTGGCTTTTATGTCTTGCTTTGCCAGATCTTGTGAAGCAATCCTGTAAAATGATTGAACAAGCTGAAGATTATAAAGTCCTGGAGGTGGAGAATGCTGATTTGCGTGCGGAGCTGAATAAACTCAAGATGGATCATGAGACCAGCATTGCTAGTGTTCTTGAATCCAGCAATCATGCTACTGAAGAGCGTGACCGCACCATCACCAAACAGGACAAAACAATCTCGGACTTGCAAGATGCTTTGGACAGGGAGAAGGACACCGCCGAAGCTCTCCGGAATGAACTCCAGAGCCTTCGAGAGGAGAAGGCCAAAGTAGATGACACTATCTTTGGTAAACTTTTCTATCCCTGAATCATCATTTTTTCGAATTGTGAGACTCGGATATGTTTTGTTGACCTTGCTTTCTTTCTTATAGGTCCTCTCAACATGCTGGATGCTCCTTCATCCGAGCCTCGTACCAGCCAGCTTATCGCCGTTGGGGACCTGATCCACGATTTCTGCCAGTCATTGGAAGAAATCGGTGAATCCGTCCGACTCTCTGACCTAGACTCAATGTCGGCCTTTGAGCTACGAGACAAGGCGAAGGATATGCCCCAGCTCGTCAAGGATTGGAATATGTCCTATGCACGCACAGTGGCACAGAATGTCCTGACAATGGTAATGAGCCACCATGAAAGTATGGAAATATGACAAGTTACTAGGGGTTATTCGACTGTTGATGAAGACGACAATGAGCAGAACATCAAGGAGATCTGGGATTCTTGCGCCGGATATGCCTTGCATGTGGCCGAGTTGACCAACTATGACGAGCCATTCTTCACGCCCGTTGAAATGCCACCCCCCAAAGGAAGCAGTTGCTGAAGGTTCCGAAGACGATGAGCAGACTGAGTCTAACTTACTTGTCTCGGATAGATATCGGGGTGACACGGGTGATGTGTCCAGCGAGCTGACAAATCCTGCCTCTTCACCTGCATCATAGAGTGTGCCAAAAAAACAATGTGTTATTCTGAAAACAATCTAATTGTAATAAGTAGGATATTATTTTGCTAGTGCTAAGTTTGTAAGAATTTATGTTTTACTCCTTTTAGCACTTTTTGGCTTTTTTATTTGATGTGCTTGAAAAAATACAAAAGCACTTGTTGTTTTGCCTATACTTATCGTTTATCTGACTTTCCGCCTCGTTCCTTTCGTGAGCCGGCAAACCTTCAGCACGGAAACTTTGTCGGGCAACGGAGCTCAATTGCTAAACCAGTTTAAACCCGGAATCAAAGCTGGCTTCCAGTACCAACAATTCACTACTCGAAAAATACCCGCATCCAGCAATCAGACAAAGACCCAAGTATAAACTAGAAAAATTTAGACTTATACCTGAAGGTAGCATTTTTAGAATCGGAAATCTAACCAGAACAAGCATGAGCATAAAGTACTTTCAAGTATTCTAGGATTTTCGACTGTGACATGATCATTTGGAAATAAGATGGTACATAAAAACATCTCAGTAAAAACATTGAGGAGACCAATACTTTTATTTTACTTTGAACATGTACACATATATGATTACAAAGAAAGAAATTTTAAGAATAAAAGGGACGTAGCTGAGCAATATTCCAAGGACGGTCTATCTCATCCGGATTTGTACCGCCTCCAGCTCTCTCTCTTCTTAGTAGCAGGTCTCTCTTTTTCTAGCCTCATATTAGTTAGGTAGTAAGAACCATTGTGCAATACTCGACTAACCATGAAGGGCCCTTCCCATATAGGGGCATGTTTGTGCTCCTTTTTTGTACTGGCCGAAGAACCAGATCGCCCTTCCTGAAAGACCGATTCCTGACTCTTTGACTATTATATTTGCGTAACTTTTGCTGATATGCTGTAGATCTCTGTTTAGCAACCATGCGAACTTCCTCGAGCATATCGAGGTCGTCTTGTCGAGCAACTTCGGCATCCTCTTCGACATACGCAGTGACTCGGGGAGAGGTGTGAATAAGATCACTCAGAAGAACAACTTCTGCACCGTGGACCAAGAAAAAAGGCGAATATCCGGTTGACCTGTTAGGGGTTGTTCGTAAACTCCATATTACAAACGGCAATTCGTCCGCCCAAGCCCCGCAACACGATATAGTGGTGCTTCGAGGCTTGGTCTTAGGCCTTGAAGAATTAAACCATTTGCCATTTCGACTTGTCCATTGGCTTGTGGATGTGCGACTGATGCATATCAAGCCGGTTCCCCTGTTCATTGCAGAATTCGACTAGTTCTCCCATGGAGAAGTTACTCCCATTGTCGGTAATAATACTGTGCGGATACTCGAATTAGATGATAACATCCTTAACGATCTTTTTGGTTGTTGCTCCATCACAACTTGTGATGGGTTTTGCCTCAATCCATTTTGTGAATTTATCCACCATCACAAGAAGGTGAGTGTATCCACTTTGAGCCCGCCGAAACGGTCCTACCATGTCAAGCCCCTAGACCGCAAAAGGCCATGTAATTGGAATTGTTCGCAGCTGATCAGTTGGAACGTGGGCTTATTTGGCGTATTTTTGGCAACCTTTGCACGTCTTGACCAGCCGTTCGACATCTGCCTTAGTTGTAAGCCAGAAAAATCCGTGTCTAAAAGCCTTTTACACTAAAGATTTGGCTGCAGCGTGATGTCCCTATTCGCCTTCGTGAATTTTCCTTAGGATTTCCACGCCTTCTTCCGGAGAAACACAGCGCTGAAAGACCCCACATGTACTCCGCTTATAGAGCTCACCTCCCACTACAGTGTAAGCTTTTGCTCGTCGGACAATCTGCCAGCTCAGAACTTCGTCTTCGGGTAATTTTCTCTCTACCATGAAATCAAGGTAGGGTTTGGTCCAGCTACGAGTTACAGTCAAAACTGCTATGAGTGGTGAGTCGGATTTGGTCGGATACTTCTCGTCAACTCCTGTGATAGAGGGAACTCTCAAGTGCTCCAAAAAAGCACCATCCGGGACCTATTTTCGCGCAGAGCCTATTCTTGATAGAGCATCTGCTTCCTCATTTTCTGTTCGGAGAATGTGTTGGACTTCAAACCATTCGAACGATTTAGATAGTTCATCCACGACCCCTCTATAAGCTGCCATGTGTTTATTGGCGTTGCAGATATCGGATACTTGCTGAGCAACTAAATCCGAGTCTCCATAACACATTAGTCGGCGAATTCCGATGTCTTTTGCAATTCGAATTCCATGTAGCAGGGCTTCATACTCGGCAATATTGTCGATGTGAAGTGGATCTGTAACACATAGAACAGTTTATCACCTTGGGGTGACTTGAGTACCACGCCAGCCCTCGAGCCCCCAAGCGCTTTAGACCCGTCAAAGTGTAGGGTCCAAACTTCCGTCTCTGGGAGGCTCGTGTTTTCGACTGTCTCTGTCCAATCAGCGACAAAGTCAGCAAAAATCTGGGACTTGATTGTTGTACGTGGTATGTACTCAATATCAAAAGCTGCTAGCTCTATGCCCTACTTAGCGACGCGTCCTGTGGCATCGCTGTTTTTGATGTCTCTCATGGGAGCTGTGCTCACCATGGTAATCTTGTGCTCTTGAAAATAGTGGCGTAGCTTTCTGGAGGCGAAGAACACACCATAGGCTAACTTTTGGTAATGAGGGTACCTTTGCTTTGATTCAGTCAAGACCTCGCTGAGATAATAAGTCGGACGCTGCACCGGGTGCTCCTGTTTTTCTTCCGGCTGTTCCACCACCATGACGACACTGTCGACTCTATTTGTCGCAACTAAGTATAGCAACATCGGCTCCTGTGGCTCCGGTGCTGCAAGAATAGGGGCGGATGAGAGTATGGCTTTCAGATCCTGTAGTGCATCTTCAGCTTCATCAGTCCAGACGAATTTCTTGGTCTTTTTCAAAAGCTTGTATAGTGGTGCGGCTCTTTCACCGAGCCTGCTTACGAACCGACTGACTGCAGCAATGCAGCTAGTTAGTCGTTGTACGTCCTTCGGGCGAGCTGGCCTGGAAATGTTAAGTATAGCCTTGATTTTGTCACGGTTCACCTCTATGCCTCTTTGAGACACAATGAAACCTAACAATTTTTCGGCTGGGATTCCAAAGAAACACCTCTTCGGATTGAGCATTATGTTATATTTTCGTAGATTGCTGAATGTTTCCTCCAAGTCGGAAATTAGTGTTTCCTTCTTTTTGGTCATCACAGCTATGTCGTCCACATATGCATGTATATTGCGTCTGATTTGATTGCGGAGGCAACGCTGCATAGTGCGCTGGTACGTAGCTCCTGCGTTTTTGAGCCCAAAAGGCATCATAACATAGCAGAAGGTTCCGAAAGGTGTGATGAACGAAGTCTTTATTTTGTCTGACTCCTTTGTCTGAATTTGGTAATATCGGAATATGCGTCGAGAAAACATAGGAGTTCCGAGCCTGCTGTCAAATCAATTACTTGATCAATTCTAGGCAAAGCAAACGGATCTTTGGGACAAGCCTTGTTCAAGGCAGTATAATCAACACATATCCTTAAATCAGTGGTGTCCTTTTTAGGACCATTACAGGGTTGGCCGACCAATCAGTATGGATGACCTCTTCTATGAATCCGGCTAACTCGAGCCGGGCTAGTTCCTTAGCTATTGCTTTTCGCTTTTTGTCATCAAAACATCGTAACGACTGTTTGATGGGTTTAGCGTTTGGGTGTACATTCAGACTGTGCTCGGCAAGTTTCCTAGGTACTCCGGTCATGTCAGATGGTTGCCATGCGAAGATATCTTTATTAGCTTTGAGGAACTCGACGAGCGCGCTTTCCTATGCGCGGTTTAAACCTACACCTATCTGGGTCACCTTGGAGGGGTCATCATCCTTCAACGGCGTTGTCTTCATCTCTTCTGATGCCTTGAACTCCGGAGTCGGCTTTGTCACCTCCTTCTTCATTGCGGGCATCTCGGACGGGTCGATGTTCTTCTTGATCTCCTAGTACTCCTGAGTGTGCAGTATGGCTTCAGCAAAGGCAGCATTTCCGTCTTCGCATTCTCGTGCCTTCTTCGGGTCTCCCTGGATCGTAATGACGCCATTGGGACCTGCAATTTTCATCATATTATAAATGTAACAAGGGTGAGCCATGAAAGCCTAGTAAGCCGGACGCCCAAAGATAGTGTGGTATGCGCTCTTGAACGGGACCACTTCGAAGGAAAGTGCTTCCGTTCGGTAGTTCTTTGGAGTTCCAAAGGTGACATCCAAAGTAATCTCTCCCAGAGAATTTGCCTATCTTCCGGGGACAACTCCGTGAAAAATCATAGAGCTGTGATTCAGCCGTGTCTCCGATATTCTCATCCGGCGTAGCGTTTTGACGTAGATAATGTTGATGCTGCTGCCATCGTCCATGAGGATCTTGGAGAACCCATAGCCGTCAATAAGTGGATTGACGACTAGAGTGTACTTGCCTCGCCTATGCAACTTAGGCGGATGATCGCCTCGGTCAAATGTGATTGTTATTTCCGATCAATCCAAAAACCGAGGGACAACCTGAACAGTTGAATTGAGCTCATGCATAACTGCCTTCTTTACCTTGGCCGGTTGAGACCCAAGGAAGGTGACATAAGTGTCTTTCTTGGTTGGGAAGGTCTTCTTTCTGTCCGACTTAGGGTTTGAAGCTTCTGCTTCCTCCATGTCAGAATCTTCCTTGGTCTCTTTATCCTTTTCAGGGTTTTTCTTTCCTTTTCGTTGCTTGGCCCTGTAGTCAGCGGATTCGGCTTTCTTGATATCGTTGTTGAAATGTCACTCAGCATTGGTGTGGGACGAGCCCCCGTTGCTGTCCTGGTGATGCACACGCGTATTATTGGCAATGTCGGCCCAAGAGTAGGTTTGCCAAGTTGTTGGTCTCCTCTACCTTGGACTCTGGAAGTTCCACGGCCTCGTAGGCGGCCTCCTTGTCCTCCAGACCCGAAAGTTGCGTTGACTGTTGCGGTTTCCGGATTTGGTTTCTCTTTCGAGGTGTTTTTGCATTTTGCGGCTCGCTGCTTTGGTTGTTTTGCTGACTGTGGTACAACTAGGACGTTGAGTAGTCCTTCCGCATCATCGTCGGCGTCAGCATATTTGCTTGCCATCTCTATCATCTCCTCCAAATCAGTCACTTTGTCACACTTCAAGCGACGACGTAGTAAACCAATTGGGAGTCCTGCGATGAATGCTTCGATCGCAGTTTGGTCGCTTACTCCCTCGCAGGAGTTCTTTGTGTCAATCCATCGTTCGAGGTAGTCCTGGCAAGTTTCTCCAGGTTTTTGAGTGCACCGCTGCAGATCTTTGATCGTGCAGGGCCTCCTGTATGTTCCCTCGAAATTCCGAAAGAAAGCACTTTGCATATCATACCAGTTGTGGATGGTGTTTTTCGGGAGTTCATTGAGGCATGATCGAGCCGTCTTCCTCAGCATAAGCGGGAGATACCGGGTCGTGACCAAACTGTTTCCTTCTTTGGCGATGCAGTAGGTCTGGAAAAAGTCCTGGAGCTAGGTGTCTAGCCGAGCCATGCCGTCGTAGGGTTGGATGTGCCTTTAGATGGCAAACCCTTCTGGAAAGTTTGTTTGTCGTACGTGCTGTCCAAAGCATTTTGGACCCACGTATATGTTGTCCGACTCGTAGCGTCGCACCTCAATGTTTGAATTGATCCTGTGCCTGGCGTCACTTGGTGATAGGGCATGTTGTCTTGGTTGTTCACTTCGGCTGCGATGCCCATGAGCCGGACTCCTGCTCCTTCTGCCACCACCTCCACCACGGCGCCCCCTAACTCCCTCCATGAGCGCCGCTGTGGTGACTGCTTGGCGGAGAAGGTGGTGGTGGATTGTTACCCCAGCTGGGGTTTCATGATGACGACCACCATGCTGGCTTGTTCTGGCGCGATGTCCATCGTTCCTTCGTCCGTCATTGCCGTCATTGTGACATGGCTCAGCCGGATGGCTAGTGTGTCTAGGAGGGGGCATCCTTTGCCGGTCCTGCTCCTGACGCTGAGCTTCTTTGTCTTCCTTGCGATTATTCGATTGTCGCCGGGAAGGTTGGACCATTGCCGCAATGGCGTCTCGCTCTGCCGCTGGAGCAACTTTACTCTAGCTCCATGCGGATCTATGCCGCTATCCTGAAGATCCGGTTCTTGAGTAGTTATCTTTTCGAGGGTCGGAATGGTAGCGTTGTTCCGGCTCGTGTCGGGGCCTTATGTCTTCGTGTCAACGTATCCGTGCAGCATTAATCTGACTTGGAGACCAGTTTTCTGCTACCGGATGTGGCGACCTTTTGCTGCTCCAGGCCCTTGGTGAGTAGCTTCACACTTAGCCGGACCTGGTCTGGTCCTGGATTGTTTGCCAAGAGATCTCGAGCCGCAGCAACATTTTCCACCTGCGTGTTATACACCCGGTTACCCTTGCTGTCGATCCGAGGCTTCCCTACGGCTGTTTCTCCATTGAAAAGGGTTTTGTGGACATCCGGTTTATTGGCCAATTCAGGCACGTTCTGGGTCTTCTGATGCTGCCGGGTGCTAGGTTGCCCTGCAGCTGCAATGTGCTTCTTCCCTTTTAAGGATATTTGTGGTTTCCTCAAGGAGTACTTGATGGTGCGCTTCCAAGGCTTGGGCCCTGTCTTCCAATTCCGTAGGTGTAAGTCCTGCGGCTGTCGGGATGGGTGTGGTAATTGCATCTCCGAGGAGTTTACGGGCACCAGGGGTAACCACGTGTCCGTCCAACGGAGTATCCTTAGGCCCCCTTCTTTTCAGCTTCTTGGGCAGCTTCTCCCAGAAGCTACCCTCGACCAGCTTCTCCCAGAATCTTATCTGTCAAAATCGTTTATACTTTTAAATTAACGTTGAAACTACTAGTTAAGAAGTTTGAACGAATTTTGAAGATGAGATTCTGGGAGAAGCTGGTCGAGGGTAGCTTCTAGGAGAAGCTGCCCAAGAAGCTGAAAAGAAGGGGGCCTAGGCTCATCTGGGATCAAAGCTCCATCTGAGTCCTCTTCGTATTCTTCGGCTATTACCTTATCAGTTGGGAGGTCCTTAGCCAGAGTCTTCTTCTTCTTTGCCCTCTTGCCAGCGCCGGTAGCAAAGACGGATTTGGGTCCGATTCCTGGAGTTAGGCTTCTATCAGTACTCTCGGACATCTAAACGTCGGGATTATCTTCGAGATCCATGTCATCTTGCGGTTCGGGAGAGTTTTCTCCGGATCCTTCATCCATAACTTCTTCCATCTTGAATTTCTCTTCATCCATCTTGAATTTCTCTTCATTTTTCGCGGAGAACTTTCGGAAATCTGCCGTCATGGAGTCATCCGAAGATGTCGGTAAGTCGACATTTGTTCCGATTGCCTCCAGCACCGAGTCGTTGTCGTCTCCAGCATCGGCAGAGCCGGATCCGATCGTGCCTCCTGAGGTAGTTGCGGCTCTCTTCATTAGCTTCTTCGAAACATTTGATGGTCTCAAGGATCTCTTCCATGCTGGTGTTTTCGTGCAGCATCATACGCCTCAACGTGTGCCTCAAGAACGATTTTCCCGCTCCGACATTGGTAGAACCGGATCCAGAGCTGTAGCTGCTTTGATCTTCCTGAGCTTTAACCTTTTTGGGGAGAGCCTCCTGAGATTCGACCTCTTTAGGGAGATCCGCTTCAGATTTAGCCTCCACGAGGAGATCTTCAGATTCGATCTTCTCCACTATCACCGCTTCAGGTGCGGGCTGGGTGGGATTAGGGTTTTCTGGGACCCGGAACTCTACTGCCTCCGCATACAAAGTGGATCTAGAAACTTCTTCCGCCTCTATCATCACCGCTGGGGTGGGTTGGGCGGGTTCAGCGAAACCGAGGTAAACGTCGATCTCGCCAAAAGACATGATGGTGTAAGTGGTCACAGGTTCCCTAGCCGGAATCCAAGTCTCGTCGAGAAGGACGAGAGGGACGTCGCTGGCGTAGAGGACCCGGCCAACGGCGATTGTCTCGCCGATTCTGATTCGCGCAGATTCCGCCCGGAACGAAGATCCAAAACTCACCTGCCCCACAGTGGACGCCAACTGTCGTCGGATTGAAGACATGTACGTCGAGAGGGGGTACTCGAGGCGTGTGGATAAAGGGGGTGTAAGGTGACGGTATTCCGGGACGATGAGCACACAAGCTTTACCTAGGTTCGAATTCGCCGGCTTTGGACGGATCCTACTCCTGCTAGCAATCTAGTAATACGGCAGAACCGAAAGTACAAATTACAAGAGTGGTTCGCCTGTGCGAGTTGAGGTTGTAGATTGTGAGTGCCGTAAAGGCTGGTCCCTAGGACGGCTTATATGGATATCCGGCCTAGGATTACAGGAGAGACCTATCCGGCTACGACTAAGAGTCGGTCATATAGTATATCTTGGACTACAAGTAACTAAGCAGGACTAAGTCAGTAAGTCTTCTGGGCCTTCCCATAGCCGCATGGACCTCCATCTTCTCTCCCTGACTGGGCGGCTCGTGGAGCAAAGCTCTAACCCGAAGTGGGTCACCTTGGTCAGCGAGTCATAGTGGGTATACCCGGAAAGTATATCCCCAATAGGAGTGGGCGGCGACGGGGGGGGGGGGGGGGGGGATGGCGGGACTGGGCGGCCTAGAGGGAAAGAGAGGAGAAAAGGGAGGGTAGATTTTGGTGTCCCATCGATAGGGCTGGCCTGCCAACTTTTTCAAGTTGCGTCGGTGCCCCCGATTGACCCCCCTCGCGTTGGGTTCAGCTTGGGGGCGCCGGATGTTTGGTTGGGCCATGTCGGCGCCATTTTGGTTTTGGGGGAGAGGGATGGGAGGGTTTTTTTGCGCCGGCGCCCCCATTTCACCCTTAGGGGAGCTTTAGGGGGTGCGAGTGGAGATGGTCTAAGATGTTTTAGCTTTTGTGAAACGAGTCTATCTAGACCCTTTTAATGTGTAGGTTCACTATGAACCTACATACTAAAATGTGTCTAGATACATTGTTAGGGGTTAACCCATAGGGTACTCGATCTTTCACGAATTCTCAAGAACGGCGGATGTTTTAGGCCTTTTTTGGTACTGGAGTTTTCACGGGGATTAGCAGGGATAATCCCCACAGGTATTGGGTGAAACCTCTACCTTCACCCAATCCCCACAAAATCCCCATAAAACCCAATCCCATAAAATCCCTAATCCCCCTTCTAAAAACTGCCGTTTGGTTGGTAGGGACTGGCACACAGTAACAATGGCAAGCAACAAGGCAAATCAATATACATTAGAAAAGATTTAGTTTTTATCATGGCACATGAACTAAACAGTCTAGAAATCAACAACAGGCCACACGGCAGTGAACACTGAACTCTGAATTGAAACATATTTAAGGCACACACACTGGAACAAACTCTGTAGCTAGATTATGCATCCAACTTGTTTCTGAATATTTGTTTCGACAGGTGAATTACAACATTTACTCGATGACAGATTACGAAACCAGATCCGTGCACATCTCACACTCAACAAGCAGATCGATAAAATGGTAGAGCCATCACCAGACCTGAAATATGCAACTCAGAAATCAGAAATGCATCTTCTATGACAGATTACAAAAGCAAAGCCCGATCCATTCATTCATCACAATTACTTTAGTTAAGCTGCCAGCTACTAGTACTAGTACTAGAAATGCAAGTATATTTGGGATTATAAAGTTGCCAGCTAGTTGACTTTGTTCATGCTGCCATGTTGTGTGTGGTGAGAGACAAAGAGAAACAATAACATCAGCTAATGTACTAAATTCAACACTGAGAGAGAGAGATTACCGGAGAGAATGCTAAACCTGAGCTAGAGTACAAGGACTGCGGGACGGGCATCGACTGAGATTTCTGTGGGTATCACAACATGAAACAACTAAATCTCAGTGCAAAAACAATCAGATATTATTTGTTTGTGTCAGCAAAGTCAAATCATAGCAATAAAATTTGGCAAACCAAACTGGGCTTAACGCAAGTACTAGAGAGATATTGTTTGTATTAGAGACACATGCTCCTACCGGTTGTGTGACAGAAGAGCAACCACACAAGAACCACAAGCGGCCAAATATAGCACAAGTCCATGGTGAAAATTACCACCGCCCTCGATGGCAACCCTATGCGTTTGTATGGACCTTTGCTGCTACGTGTTAACTACCCATCATCGTTAGAGTATTAGGCATATACGGTTGTTATGATAGTTTAGATAGAGTTAGGATCTGTTTATGTATAATCCTAACTTGACTTGTACTCCAAGATAATCCCCTATACACCTATATATACTCGCCCATGAGGCTCAATAATATATCCATTATATTCTGCCAAACTCGTACTCTTTCATGGTATCAGCCTAACCGGTCCAAACCCTAGCCACACGCTTCCGCCGCGCCGCCCCCGGGGGGATCAATCTCCATGATCTCCACCGGGGGCCACGCAATCCGTCGCAGGGTTTATCCGTCGATCTGTGATCGGCTGCACTGGTGAGTCTTTTCCGATCTACTAGGTCAGTTTTTCTCTCCGTCGGTCACTTGGTCGGTCTTCTTTTTTTGGTTTACCGATCATAGATCGGATTGAGTCGCCCACCACCGTCGTCATCACCGCGCCTCTACTCCGACCATCGGTGTCGACGATCTACATCGTGCCCGTGCGCCTGCCTCCTCCACTGCCTACCTCGGCAGGCTGTCACGGCCTCACAGCAGGTTGCCGCGCACCTCGGTCGGCTGCTACGCCTTCCTCGGTAGGCTGTTGTGGCCATCCCCCCTTGGATCATCTTCGTCGTCATCGCCCGGGACTTCACCGACAACGCCACCATCGACTCCGATCTACGTGTCGTCATTGCCATGGCGCATACGGCGCACCGTTGGTCTGATCAACCGATCTCGCGCCCGTCTACGCCAAGCACATCCCTGAGCACGCGCCTACCACCGATCGAACTATGGGCTGGCGCTGTGTCGCCCCTTCGGGTCGCAGCGCCACCGCCTTTGGTCCATGCTACCGGCTTCCAAGCGCGCCTTCCTTGGCATGTACGTCGCTGGTGGTCTCCCAGCTGCTGCACCGACTTGCGCCCTACAGCTATGCCGCCCCAACGGGTCATAGCATCGCTGCACGCAGTCTACATCGCCGTCCCTGCGCGCCGACGCCCTAGGCTATCTCCGCAGCACCTCCATGGTGCAGGTCGTCTACGTCCGAGCATGGTCTTTATCACGTCGGATTCTTCTTCGCCTACATCGAGTACCGTCGCTACGCCAATCTAGGCGTCCAACATGACCACTCCAGGCCGCCGTTGATTTCGCCGCCTTCTACGTCTTCGTCCTTGCCCTTGCGTGCCTGGTATTGGCAACACCGGTGCGTGCTTTTGTCCTCGACATGTCCCCGAGCCTGGCAATCTCGGATCAGCGCCTCGTCTTCGTCGGCCTCGACAAAGTCTTCTTCGGCATCGACACCTTCCTCTACGACTGCCTCGACCATGTCATCGACAAACTCTTCTTTGCGTACTCGGTTCTGGCAAAACTGGAGTGTGCTTTCTTCTCCGACGTGCGCCTAGTTCTGGCAAAACTATGGCCGCACCTTGTCCTCGACGGTTCGGACTGCATCGACACCCCTCGGCAAGCTACCGTGGCCCCACGACAAGCCTCCACGGACCCTTGGCAAGCTACCGCGGCCCCACGATGACTGCCTCGATACGTCTCCGTCATCTTTCTCGCGCACTATGCGCATGTGGCTTCACGTGCGGCTACCTTGACACCGACATCCCCGACCACGATATCGACCACAGCGACCCCTCGCAACGGCTACCCAACCTCGGCACCGCCTCAAGCTCTCGGCTCCCTCGACATCGGCACAAGGACTATCACCTCGCCTGAGCATCTCACCAGCTTCCTCTACAGTCCAAGCTACCGTGACGCGACACCGTCCACGACGTTCCCGCTCAGACAACGGGGGAATGTCAGCCGACTGGATGCTACTTTGGTTTATCTCTAGTCTGACCGTCCGCGACGTTCCAGTTGTTCACGACGCTACCGCTATGACTGCGGGGGAGTGTTAGAGTATTAGGCATATACGGTTATTATGGTAGTTTAGATAGAGTTAGGATCTATTTACGTACAATCCTAACTTGACTTGTACTCCAAGATAATCCCCTGTACGCCTATATATACTCGCCCATGAGACTCAATAATATATCCATCATATTCCGCCAAACTCATACTCTTTCAGTCATATCCAGAGAGAGAGAGAGAGGGAGGGAGGGAGGGAGAGAGAAGGGTTTCCGGAGGAAATTCTAGAGCGGGGTATAGGGATGGCGGGATGGGGAGTCGGCGGTCAAATGCCAAGAACAGCGGCGGCGATGTGGAGCGTCTGGGGTCACGGGTAGACTACACTAGCGTAAAATCAAAATTTTCTACCGCGACAATCAGGAATACTAGTGTCATAGATCACGGGATTACCACTAGACGCGTAGTTGCGGAACTCGATGAAGCACGTCGTGGCAGTGTAGATGTTCTACGTCTCCTCCTTGTCCTCGTCCCACGAGCAGCTCCCCTATGCGCGGCTCGTCCAAGTGCTACAGTAGCAACACCTCCGAGGTATCCACACGTCCGAAGTGGAAGGTCAAACGGCAGACTACTAGGTCCGCACGTGCAAGACAGGCGTGCGAGGAGTGGCGGCTAGGTGGAATGCTCAACCCTATTCAGCTCGCCCCACTCTCTCTTATATAGGCATCCCTGGTTGGCTTCTACATTAGCAGCCCATTAGCAGCCTAAGCCTGGTCTAATTCGGATCCAATCTTCATTAAGCTTCCAGCCCCTAAAGTGTGTGACCCTATAGGTTCATACACGTGTAGACATGACACGAGTACACTATAGTTGGTAGCGGCCTCTAGCAAGACGTGCCAACTCCTAAACGCATATAAAGATCATTCGGACGAACCATCACAAGGTCGAGTACATGTCTTTCCCTTTGTCCTACGATATTTGGTCTAGCTCCAAGCTGACCTCTCTTTCTCGATACTGTGATTCGAAATCCATTTACTAGGTTAACTCTTAACCATATGTAGCACAGCCATGCATTTCTGGATCTGATCACTCGAGGGGCCCAGAGATATCTCTCTCAATTAGAGAGGGGCAAATCCCATCTTGATTGACCAATGCCTTACAGCATGTATCAGGACAAACCCGAAAGCTACCTTTATAGCTACCCAGTTACGGAGTAGTGTTTGATAGCCCCAAGGTAGGTTGATCCACATCTCAAGTATATGCGACAATCTTAGGTCTAAGAACAAAACGCACACGATGTGTAGAGAGAGCTGCAAGTATTATTGCCAGTCTCAAGTTGGGTCAGTCCAACCCCATGTTCATAACATGTGTCCATATCATTGGTTTGACATCTCCATGTCTATGACTTGCGAAACATAGTCATCAACCAATCGATGTGCTAGTCTAATATTCACGTGTGTCCTCACATGAACTCCGACTAGGGACAACTATTAGATAACCATACAAGTAAAGAGTTTCACAAACAATTCACATAATTGCCAATCAATACAAGTTGCTTGATATATGGATATTCAAGGAACATTATAAAAACTCATGGATACATATAAAATATAATCATCTCTATGATTGCCTCTAGGGCATATTTCCTTCAGTCTCCCACTTGCACTAGAGTCAATCTAGATAGTATCTAATACTTATTGCTCTTGTGTGCGCTTCATACGCAGGCTACGGAAGTGGCTTTGTCAAGGGGTCAGCAACATTTGAGTCCGTATGTATTTTGCATAACATGACACTACCATCATCAATGAACTCATGAATCAGATGGTAATGCATGCGAATATGTTTGTTCTTCTGGTGCTGTCTAGGTTCCTTGGCTTGTGCAATAGCACCATTGTTGTCACAATAAACGTCCATGGGATTGGATGCTCCCTGAACCACACCAAGAGCGATCAGGAAGTTCCTAATCCAAACAGCTTCCTTTGCAGCCTCCGAGGCGGCAATATATTCAGCTTTTGTTGAAGAGGAGGCCACTGTATCTTGCTTGGAACTTTTCCAGCTCACAACACCACCATTCATGACAAACACATAACCTGATTGCGATTTGGAGTCATCTGAGTCGTTAAGGTAACTCGCATCTGTGTAACCCTTTACACTGAGTTCAACCTCACCTCCATAAACTAGGAACATATCCTTAGTCCTTCTCAAGTACTTAAGAATATTCTTTATCGCTGTCCAGTGACTCTCACCTGGATCAGCCTGGTATCTGCTCGTAACACTTAGAGCATAGGAAACATCTGGGCGAGTACATGTCATTGCATACATGATGGATCCAATAGCCGAAGCATATGGAACCCTACTCATGCGCTCTCGCTCATCAGGTGGTCGAAGGACACTGAGTCTTGCTGAGTTTAATGTCGTGAGACATGGGCAAGAACCCCTTCTTAGCCTCTTCCATGCTGAACCGTTTCAACACTTTATCAATGTACGTACTCTGGCTTAATCCAATTAGCCTCCTTGATCTATCTCTATAGATCTTGATACCCGGAATATATGCCGCTTCTCCTAAGTCCTTCATAGAAAAACTATTTTTCAATGAGGTCTTAACAGACTCGAGCATAGGAATGTCATTTTCAATCAGTAATATGTCATCTACATATAAGACTACAAATACAAGAGATCTCCCACTTTCTTATACACACAAGGTTCTTGTTCGTTTTTGATGAAGCCAAACTCCTTTACAACTTCATCAAATCGAATGTTCCAACTCCGAGATGCTTGTTTCAGCCTATAATAGACTTTTGAAGTTTGCATACCTTTCCAACATTGTTTGGATTGATAAAACCTTCGGGCTGCATCATATATACGTCCTCAATAAGGATTCCATTTAAGAAAGCCGTCTTGACGTCCATCTGCCATATATCATAGTCGAAATATGCAATAATGGCTAGAATGATCCGTATAGATTTAAGCATCGCTACGGGCGAGAAAGTCTCATCGTAGTCAACTCCTTGAACTTGTCGAAAATCTTTTGCAACAAGTTGAGCTTTATGGATGTGAACATTTCCATCCATATCAATCTTCTTCTTATAGATCCATTTGCACTTGATGGCTTTGAAACCATCAGGTAACTCAACCAAGTTCCAAAGTTGATTGTCTCCCATGGACTCTATCTCGGATCTCATGGCAATCAGTCATTTCTCAGAGTCTGGGTCTACCATCGCTTCTGCATAGGTCGCAGGCTCATCATTGTCTAACAATAATAATTCCGCGCTTCGCGGAGCCTCGCCGACCTTCGTGGTTGTGGTGCTTCTATTGCCACGGGTTCCTCAACTTGTTCTGCTACAATAGTGTAACTACCTCGGTGAATTACGCTCCTAGTTACAAGCCTGGATTAGCGGAAATGGTTGAAATAGTACGGTGGGGCCCAAATGCCACCCACAGGTAGACCTTTCGGCCGTCCCAACCATTTCCACACATCAAAACAAGAATGGGCGGCGTAATCGGCAGGCGAAGGGATCAACTACATACACAAATGAGTATGTATGCAAGCCACCATACAACAGTACATCAGAGCCATTCCATCTAAAAAGAAAGGAAATATAGCAACGCCATACGGCAAGATCCAAATATCCTAGATAGATATAATAGTTTAGGATATCTCCTCATACATCAATCAACAGAGTATCAAGCGGAAGCGGAAGACAAAATCCGAGTACGGATAAGAAGCAAATCGGCATAAGATGCCCCTTAAATAAGCAGATCCCGCCCACAGATCTCACGGATCCCCGTTCCCGAAATCTCTACACCGAATGATCGTTGCCACCATCGTCCGTCTCTTCCACCCAGTATCCATCTTGCGAGGGTACCTGTTCATCTGAACCAATAATTTATCGTGTGAGACCCTAGGGGTACTCAGCAAGTCTTTATGCCTCTAAAGGGGACACAACCTGGGGTGACGCAATTGCAGCAAAAGATAAACCCTAGCAATTCTATAGATACTCGCTAACCATCCGCCTAACCAGAGATAGCCGGATGTCCGTGAATTAATAACAACAGTTATAACAGTAATAACGGTAATATCCACAGATCCATCCTCCTCCTCGCTTACCGACGAGGAAGCGGACGAACAACCCCTCCCATCCGTTGGCAGTTTTATTATCCATTCCATGAGTGTTGTACTATTTACTAGTCAGGTACCTAGTCTAGTCAAATTAGAAGCGGTACTTTAGTTATGCTTGTCTATGATCGAGAAACTGTGCTCCAAGTCGTCCATAACCGCGGACACGGCTTTCAGAAAGTTTTACCCTTCAGGGGTGCACAAATAGCAACACACACTCGATATGCCTTGGAAAAACCAAATCAAAACCCAACGAGGCAGTCACGACAAAGCGATCACAGGATTCAGAAATATTTCAGGGGGCCACCCCATTGAGCTACCCGCAACGAAGTTAGCTGACTCCGAGACGGCCTCAAGGTTTGTGGAGCCGGCTGTAAACGACTGGGAACCCGAAAGTGTGACTGGGCTTGTCGATACAGCGAAAACGGGTCACGGACCTAAACAGTACAGTGTGCAGTACCTCGCACAATTTAAATTAAAGCAGTAAAGCATGGCATAAGTACAGGATAGTAAATAAAACCTCAAACTAGTTTGTGGCCCCAAGAAATAAGAATGAATCAAGCTCTGGCTCAGGGGGGTTCATAAGCCTCCCGGATGTGGATAGCGCGAATACTCAAGGAACAGGAATCAAGTACTCGGGATCCTACGGGACACAAGTGAGCCTGAAGAACCAAATAGCAAATATGGCTCACCGATGCCACTTTCATTAGTTGTCCCATTACTACTCAGGTTAAGTTGTTTAGGTACCTCGTTATCCATCAAACACTCACATACCCTACACATGCTGTTCTACGACTCGCATGGCTCAAACAACTCCTGTAGTAATGGCTCATGGGATGGAGGAACAAACTTCGGTGGGGTTTAAAAGTAAAGGCTATGCAGTACTTGGGATTCAATTTAATGCAATCGCGACTCAATGATGCAAGAATAAGATAGAGGCAATAGGTACTATATGTATGCAAGCATGTGGTAGTGCTTGCCTGGCAGCTCAGTTGAAGCGAGAGAAGGATCTGGGTAGTGCTCCTGGGTATCTTGATATATTCCCTGCTCAGCATCTATTCGAAGAAGAACCAAACAAACAAGGGCCAACATAAATGAAGTGCACAAGCATATGAATTAAATGCCTCAAGCAAACAATCATGCCATGATGAATGATGCACAATTTGCATGGCATTAAAGTAGCATGGCATGGGTGAGGTGTGGGATACAAGAATAAACCATTTTATTGAGTTTTGGCCCCATTTTATCCTCATATTAGTTGCTGTATACTTTATAATTGTATGATGCATACTTCAAAACAAACCAAGGAATGCATAAACAGAAAGGTCTCGTCGAGCTAATCATTTTAGACATATTATTTGTTAAATTTGGAGTTATAAAACAAAAGTTATTAATTATTTAAGACAAAAGGGCATTTTATTGTAATTTAAATTAACTTGGAATTTTAAATGTCCAAAATATATTTTGAATGACATATTTGAATTCCTCACATTTTTCTGATTTGAAAACATATATTATTTGTATTATTTGGAAATATAATTTAAAAGTTATATTAAAACAGATTTGAATTTTGAATTTGAAATAGTTTGGAAAAGATTTGAATTAAAACAGAATACAGAAAAGGTTTTTGTTACTCGGCCCAGAGCTAGCCACAGCCAATTACAGGTGGGGCCTGGCTGACTCAGTAGCACAGCGCGCAGAAAAAGATTCCTCACCGCGGCTGCTGCCAGCCACAGGGACTGACGGGCGGGGCCAGGCGACCTCAGGGCCACACGCGGGCGCGTCCAGCAGGCGCACGCCACGTGGGCGATCCTGCGCGGGGGGGAAGGGTCTGTCCGTGACGGTCTGGTTTCTCCGGGGGTGCTCGCGCAAAAACGCAACGAGGCTGACAGGTGGGCTTCGGGGAGCGCGGGTTTAGGTGGGAAAAAGGGCAGGGTTGTTTCTGAAAAAGCGTCGCCGACGCTGGTCTGACGCCGCACGCCGGTCTGCAGAGCACAGAGGAACAGGCCGGAGTTTGGGCGACGGTGGCGACCAAACGACGGCGTATCTCGCCACGCCGCAAAAACGAAAAACGTCGAGGGAGCGTACGGCTACATCTTTCCTTCAGAGAGCTAGCGCGCGGGGCAGGGCGGGGAACAGGCGGACGGTGCTGCGGTTGCTGCTGCTGTCTGCCAGAGCGCGCGCGCGGCGGTGCACGGAGGGTGCTCGACGGAGCGTCCGGCGCACCTGGGCCGCTAGGAGGAGGACGGCCGAGTCTAGGGAGTTGAGGTGCTCACCAGGAGCTCGTCGGTGTGGTCGCTGGAGCCGGAGGTGGAGCGGATCTGGCGGCGGGCTCGCGGATAGCTTGCTCGGTTCCTCCCGGCCATGGCGGCGGCAACGTCTCCTCCGGCGAGCACTGATCGCTGCTCCGTGTTCAAGGCGTCAAAGAGGAAGTAGAAGACCCCGGAGGTGCTGCTGATTCGTCTTGGGGAGCTTCGGACCGACGAGGCTAGGAGGTAGGCGGGTCTAGGGTTTGGTTCGGCATGGAAAGGCCATGGCCAAGGCCAGGATGTGGTGGGGAGGAAGGAGAGAGGTCTGGCTTCGTCCAGATGGGATCTGAGAGGAGGGGGTGGTTGGGGTAGAGAGGATAGGGAGGAGCACATGGGGGGTGGTGGCTTTGCAAAAAGGTGAGGAAGGAGGTGATCGGGTAGGTGCTTCTCTTCTCTCCCTTTTCTCCTTGTCTTGAAGCCAAAGAAAAGGTGGGGCAGAAGAGGGTGCCAGGTGGTCAGGTGGGGCCAGCAAAGAAGGGAGAAGAGAGAGGCCGAGAGAGAGGGAGAAGGGAGAGGGGTAGCTCGGGCTAGGTAGTTTGGGGCTCGGGTTAGGTTTAGATTAGGGATAGAGAGAGGTGGTCTTGGGTGATGTTAGAGGGGTGGATTAGAACTAGGGTTAGCTAGAGAGAAGGGGTGGGGTTGATGGCATGGGCTCGGGTTAGCTATGTAGGATGGATGGTGATAGAGGGATTAGGGTTTAGCTTAGATGGGGGGTATGGTGATGATGGGGTAGATGATGGTCTAGGGCTTGGAGAGATAGATGGAGTGGCTTTCTTTTGACAAGAACAAGCTAGAGCATGTCAAGCTCCAACAAGATCAAGTCAAGAAAAAGAGAGGGATGTGTGATATGGTTTTAAGCAAGATCAACATAGATCAAGCCAAAAGAAAGGATAGAGATAGAGAGAGATGATGGTCCACTCAAGATTCAAATAAAAACCAAATACTAGAAAAGGTGGCACTTGCATGGCCCATGCAAAAATATTTATTGCCATATTGACTCTTGTGAAAACAATGTTATTACATGGCATTATTATTTTGCATTCCCAAAAATTGGAATAAAGCCAAGCAAAAATGATTGAAAGGATGCCCCATGTGGAGTAGATGGAGATGACTATGTTTGAATAGAAATGGGACTTGCTAGTGTGTATGTGCCACTAGATGCTCAATAGTCCCAAAAATATCCCAACATGAGCATAATCCATAACAACCCATATGGAAGCTAGAAAAAGGGTTCCACTCACAAGGCATGCAAAGGTGGCCATGTGGCTCTCATATATCACTAATGTGAAAACATCATGATGCCAAGATGAGAGCATGTGGAAAAGAATTGGATCCATCCCAACCCACATGAGCTAGAGGCAAAACCCAAATAAAGTGCAAAGCTCACATTTAGTTGGATGGTGGAATTATAAGGTGGTGAAAGAAAGGTGGTGGAGTTAAATAAAAGATATGCCCCCAACTCAACTTGGGCATTAAACAATATATCAAGACCCAAATACAATATCAAGAGGCAAATACAATTATCAATGCATATGAGAGAAGAACCAAAAGGGTTTTATGTGATGCTCAAATGCAAGGTGGCATGATGACATGAGCATGATATAATGATGATGCAACAATTATATGTTTGAAGTAGCCATTATATTACTAGACCAAGTAGCATTACAATTGTTAGACAATTGGGATGCTACAACTCTCCCCCACTAAACAAGAATCTTGCCCCGAGATTCCTAGGGAAAAGAAAACAACACAAGGAGAGGCGGGTGTTCGGAACGAAGGTGATCCTTGCGTTCCCAAGATGATGAAGAACGGAATGGTGCGACCACTACACCTTGCAAAACTTGCTAGACTTGTTGCGAGTCTTGCGTTTTGCTTGAAAAACAACGGTTAGAAGAGTTGAAGGATTGTCGTGAGACAAGAAGGATAGGATGGACATAGCTCCGGTTTTCCCAAGAAACATGATACGAGAAAAAGAACCACTTGTGAAAGAAAAGGAAAAGATGATGTATCATGGATAAAGAAAGACACACTGTTAAGATTAAAGATTTACTGGTACTAGAGAAGATGGATCTTTGTCTCGCCGGAAGGAAAGAGCTAGATTGGAGAGGTTTTGAACCATTATGACGATAGCATCGTATCCTCTCTCGGATTTGAGAATGAAATACGGAAACAATATTGCCTTCAAACAATAGAGTCCCTTGATATCAACAGAAAGATTTAGTTAGACATCGTCGGATTAGATTCTTCTTGCGCCGGTAAGAACCAAAGGATCACGCAATTGAGGTGCGCGGATATAACTCCCAGAGTTGGATGTGAAGCTAGATCATGGTGGAATCCCGAGAAGCAAAGAACATGGAGGATCTGGAGTTTATTGTAGAGATACTTATTGCTTTCTTTAGCCTTGAGGCTAACGCAATAGATTTGCGGCTGATGGCATCAACCATAACTGGCTTTACCACAGAAAAGAATTGATGAAACAAAGAGAGAGATAGTTTCCTTTCATCTTGTTTGGGGATATCAAGCACCGGTAGAAAGACGAGGATAGGAAAGAGTTTGCGTTTGTTCCACTAGATAATTGAGGATTTTGCTCCGTGTAGAAAGGGCGAGATCACCAACAAGAGATTATTGATTACTTTCTTCGAGAGAGCACTCCGGAAAACAAAGACGGAAGTAAAAGTATCACGGGATAAAGGCCACTTCTAACTTCCGTGGAATGAGTGAAATCACATTAATTCACCAATTCAATGTACACGAGCGAATGATAAGAGTAGTGGTATGGTAGCTACTCCATCCCGCACTCAAAGCATTACTCCGTACATGAATAAGAAAACCATGCAACCCAACTACCAAAACAGACTGAAGGTGTTGATAAGAAGAGCTCATGGAACTCCGCTAGAAAACAAGGATAGATGCAAACGATTTGCTGGGTTCATAGATAGATAAAGATGATGATGTTGTCGTCATGTCTGAAGTACCAAGCCACCGGAAAGATATGAAGGAAGATTACGGATAAGAACAACTGCAAGATTCAACAGCTACAGAAAAGATAGCACCAACTTGAACATAAGGAATACAAGATCTGGAAGGTCTTCATGGCCTCCGGTGGATTGAGCATAGATGATAGAACGAGAGGGTTTCAAGAGATTACTTAACGAGATAGAGGTGAAAAGAACTCCATGTTCTTCTTGAATAGGTTGAGAGAGGTTTAGCGGTCTTGAGGAAAATCTTTAGCGGAACGACGATGATAACTTGCCTTCAAGGAACAACTCCAGATTTGATTGAAGATGGAAGATGGAATTAACAATGGACTTGCTGATTCCAGAATTGAAGCGATCTATTTAGCAGAAGGACGTGGTCGAGATAGGTGACTTTAAGAAGCCAGAATTCACGCTTTGAGAACTTTGCACACAGGCAGTGTTCTCGAAGCTTAAGAGAAAGAGACATAGATGATCTTCCATGACCTTCCATTGATATCGAATAGGCAAGCATATTTTCAACATATACCACCATGGATTAACAGGATATCCCAGAATATCAAGTTCAAGAGGCGGAAGAAACAAACAAATGCTCGAAACACTTTCTGAGCTCAACGCTCTTAGAAAGATCAATATTAAGAGCACGGGTTCGTGTTGAAGAAGATGCACTGGAAGAATAGATTATCTGGTCCTTCGGAAGAAAAGAGGTGTCACCTGGTTCACATTGTCGATCGGATCACCGGTTACAAAGATAAAGAGATCTTGGATAAGAACCGATGATAGCTCATACCTCAAGCAAAGCTACCAGAGACGAAAAGATGCAATTCCCTCGTATCCAGGAGAATTGTGCAGATATGGGGTTCAAAAAGATGTGCAGCATGATGGATAGATGATAGACCGCCGTAGTGCTTTGCGAAACTCCGGATTGCCAAAGATGCTTGAATATGCACAGATATGATCACGGTGTACTCAAAATCACAGGAGATAACCTTATCCTCCAGATGGTGACGGTTGATAGCATTTTTCCATATTCCAATCGACACTTATCATGAGTGGAATATAGCTATGCCGAGAGCCAAATTACAATCATCGGCATCGGATCGACACATGTTATGTAATTAGCCCAAGAGAATTGGAGATGAAAAGAACTCCAGGATTAAGCGCCGGTGACAAAAGAATGAGTTAGCATGGACATGCTGATAAAAGGGAGATAGATAATGTTTCACACACGACTGGAAAGGAGTGTGGAAACACAGATGTATTAAAGAAAATTTTTCCGCATTTTTCGGCATTAAAATACCAATAGATGCGCAAAATGACTTATCAGGTAGAGATTAGCAACTGATGATTACACAGAATGTGAAGTTGCTAGAAGGAAGGACACCCTTAAGAAGATGGCACCGGTTAACAAGGAGTCAGATAGATCGCGCCGGTTTTCAAAAGCCTGTCAGTATAGAATGTACCAACAGTTGATAACCAAAGGCAGATTGTGATAACAACTTGGATGCAACAGGTAGACAAGGATTTACACACACACACACACTTTCTATGGTACTACGGAAACTCAGAACACGTGAATCCTAGTTTGAATTTTAAGAAGAGGATTGAAAACGTTACACTTCCTTACCAGAAAAGGGTGGTGGGTGGGTAAGAAGAAAAGTGGAAGCAGTCCTACTCTCACGTTTTGTTTTTCCCTAGTATACATAACTATCAAAAATATTTGCTAGACAGACAACGACCATTTGGCTGAGACCCTGAAGGTCGGGATGGCTCTGATACCAATTGTAACTACCTCGGTGAATTACGCTCCTAGTTACAAGCCTGGATTAGCGGAAATGGTTGAAATAGTACGGTGGGGCCCAAATGCCACTCACAGGTAGACCTTTCGGCCGTCCCAACCATTTCCACACATCGAGACAAGAACGGGCGGCGTAATCGGCAGGCGAAGGGATCAACTACATACACAAATGAGTATGTATGCAAGCCACCATACAACAGTACATCAGAGCCATTCCATCTAAAAAGAAAGGAAATATAGCAACGCCATACGGCAAGATCCAAATATCCTAGATAGATATAATAGTTTAGGATATCTCCTCATACATCAATCAACAGAGTATCAAGCGGAAGCGGAAGACAAAATCCGAGTACGGATAAGAAGCAAATCGGCATAAGATGCCCCTTAAATAAGCAGATCCCGCCCACAGATCTCACGGATCCCTGTTCCCGGAATCTCTACACCGAATGATCGTTGCCACCATCGTCCGTCTCTTCCACCCAGTATCCATCTTGCGAGGGTACCTGTTCATCTGAACCAATAATTTATCGTGTGAGACCCTAGGGGTACTCAGCAAGTCTTTATGCCTCTAAAGGGGACACAACCTGGGGTGACGCAATTGCAGCAAAAGATAAACCCTAGCAATTCTATAGATACTCGCTAACCATCCGCCTAACCAGAGATAGCCGGATGTCCGTGAATTAATAACAACAGTTATAACAGTAATAACGGTAATATCCACAGATCCATCCTCCTCCTCGCTTACCGACGAGGAAGCGGACGAACAACCCCTCCCATCCGTTGGCAGTTTTATTATCCATTCCATGAGTGTTGTACTATTTACTAGTCAGGTACCTAGTCTAGTCAAATTAGAAGCGGTACTTTAGTTATGCTTGTCTATGATCGAGAAACTGTGCTCCAAGTCGTCCATAACCGCGGACACGGCTTTCAGAAAGTTTTACCCTTCAGGGGTGCACAAATAGCAACACACACTCGATATGCCTCGGAAAAACCAAATCAAAACCCAACGAGGCAGTCACGACAAAGCGATCACAGGATTCAGAAATATTTCAGGGGGCCACCCCATTGAGCTACCCGCAACGAAGTTAGCTGACTCCGAGACGGCCTCAAGGTTTGTGGAGCCGGCTGTAAACGACTGGGAACCCGAAAGTGTGACTGGGCTTGTCGATACAGCGAAAACGGGTCACGGACCTAAACAGTACAATCTGCAGTACCTCGCACAATTTAAATTAAAGCAGTAAAGCATGGCATAAGTACAGGATAGTAAATAAAACCTCAAACTAGTTTGTGGCCCCAAGAAATAAGAATGAATCAAGCTCTGGCTCAGGGGGGTTCATAAGCCTCCCGGATGTGGATAGCGCGAATATTCAAGGAACAGGAATCAAGTACTCGGGATCCTACGGGACACAAGTGAGCCTGAAGAACCAAATAGCAAATATGGCTCACCGATGCCACTTTCATTAGTTGTCCCATTACTACTCAGGTTAAGTTGTATAGGTACCTCGTTATCCATCAAACACTCACATACCCTACACATGCTGTTCTACGACTCACATGGCTCAAACAACTCCTGTAGTAATGGCTCATGGGATGGAGGAACAAGCTTCGGTGGGGTTTAAAAGTAAAGGCTATGCAGTACTTGGGATTCAATTTAATGCAATCGCGACTCAATGATGCAAGAATAAGATAGAGGCAATAGGTACTATATGTATGCAAGCATGTGGTAGTGCTTGCCTGGCAGCTCAGTTGAAGCGAGAGAAGGATCTGGGTAGTGCTCCTGGGTATCTTGATATATTCCCTGCTCAGCGTCTATTCGAAGAAGAACCAAACAAACAAGGGCCAACATAAATGAAGTGCACAAGCATATGAATTAAATGCCTCAAGCAAACAATCATGCCATGATGAATGATGCACAATTTGCATGGCATTAAAGTAGCATGGCATGGGTGAGGTGTGGGATACAAGAATAAACCATTTTATTGAGTTTTGGCCCCATTTTATCCTCATATTAGTTGCTGTATACTTTATAATTGTATGATGCATGCTTCAAAACAAACCAAGGAATGCATAAACAGAAAGGTCTCGTCGAGCTAATCATTTTAGACATATTATTTGTTAAATTTGGAGTTATAAAACAAAAGTTATTAATTATTTAAGACAAAAGGGCATTTTATTGTAATTTAAATTAACTTGGAATTTTAAATGTCCAAAATATATTTTGAATGACATATTTGAATTCCTCACATTTTTCTGATTTGAAAACATATATTATTTGGAAATATAATTTAAAAGTTATATTAAAACAGATTTGAATTTTGAATTTGAAATAATTTGGAAAAGATTTGAATTAAAACAGAATACAGAAAAGGTTTTTGTTACTCGGCCCAGAGCTAGCCACAACCAATTACAGGTGGGGCCTGGCTGACTCAGCAGCACAGCGCGCAGAAAAAGATTCCTCACCGTGGCTACTGCCAGCCAGAGGGACTGACGGGCGGGGCCAGGCGACCTCAGGGCCACACGCGGGCGCGTCCAGCAGGCGCACGCCACGTGGGCGATCCTGCGCGGGGGGGGGGGGGGGGGAAGGGTCTGTCCGTGACGGTCTGGTTTCTCCGGGGGTGCTCGCGCAAAAACGCAACGAGGCTGACAGGTGGGCTTCGGGGAGCGCGGGTTTAGGCGGGAAAAAGGGCAGGGTTGTTTCTGAAAAAGCGTCGCCGACGCTGGTCTGACGCCGCACGCCGGTCTGCAGAGCATAGAGGAACAGGCCGGAGTTTGGGCGACGGTGGCGACCAAACGACGGCGTATCTCGCCACGCTGCAAAAACGAAAAACGTCGAGGGAGCGTAGGGCTACATCTTTCCTTCAGAGAGCTAGCGCGGGGGTGGTCTACAGCGTGCGGGGCGGGGCGGGGAATAGGCGGACGGTGCTGCGGTTGCTGCTGCTGTCTGCCAGAGCGCGCGCGGCGGTGCACGGAGGGTGCTCGACGGAGCGTCCGGCGCACCTGGGCCGCTAGGAGGAGGACGGCCAAGTCTAGGGAGTTGAGGTGCTCACCAGGAGCTCGTCGGTGTAGTCGCTGGAGCCGGAGGTGGAGCGGATCTGGCGGCGGGCTCGCGGACAGCTTGCTCGGTTCCTCCCGGCCATGGCGGCGGCAACGTCTCCTCCGGCAAGCACCGATCGCTGCTCCGTGTTCAAGGCGTCAAAGAGGAAGTAGAAGACCCCGGAGGTGCTGCTGATTCGTCTTAGGGAGCTTCGGACCGACGAGGCCAGGAGGTAGGCGGGTCTAGGGTTTGGTTCGGCATGGAAAGGCCATGGCCAAGGCCAGGATGTGGTGGGGAGGAAGGAGAGAGGTCTGGCTTCGTCCAGATGGGATCTGAGAGGAGGGGGTGGTTGGGGTAGAGAGGATAGGGAGGAGCACATGGGGGGTGGTGGCTTTGCAAAAAGGTGAGGAAGGAGGTGATCGGGTAGGTGCTTCTCTTCTCTCCCTTTTCTCCTTGTCTTGAAGCCAAAGAAAAGGTGGGGCAGAAGAGGGTGCCAGGTGGTCAGGTGGGGCCAGCAAAGAAGGGAGAAGAGAGAGGCCGAGAGAGAGGGAGAAGGGAGAGGGGTAGCTCGGGCTAGGTAGTTTGGGGCTCGGGTTAGGTTTAGATTAGGGATAGAGAGAGGTGGTCTTGGGTGATGTTAGAGGGGTGGATTAGAACTAGGGTTAGCTAGAGAGAAGGGGTGGGGTTGATGGCATGGGCTCGGGTTAGCTATGTAGGATGGATGGTGATAGAGGGATTAGGGTTTAGCTTAGATGGGGGGTATGGTGATGATGGGGTAGATGATGGTCTAGGGCTTGGAGAGATAGATGGAGTGGCTTTCTTTTGACAAGAACAAGCTAGAGCATGTCAAGCTCCAACAAGATCAAGTCAAGAAAAAGAGAGGGATGTGTGATATGGTTTTAAGCAAGATCAACATAGATCAAGCCAAAAGAAAGGATAGAGATAGAGAGAGATGATGGTCCACTCAAGATTCAAATAAAAACCAAATACTAGAAAAGGTGGCACTTGCATGGCCCATGCAAAAATATTTATTGCCATATTGACTCTTGTGAAAACAATGTTATTACATGGCATTATTATTTTGCATTCCCAAAAATTGGAATAAAGCCAAACAAAAAGGATTGAAAGGATGCCCCATGTGGAGTAGATGGAGATGACTATGTTTGAATAGAAATGGGACTTGCTAGTGTGTATGTGCCACTAGATGCTCAATAGTCCCAAAAATATCCCAACATGAGCATAATCCATAACAACCCATATGAAAGCTAGAAAAAGGGTTCCACTCACAAGGCATGCAAAGGTGGCCATGTGGCTCTCATATATCACTAATGTGAAAACATCATGATGCCAAGATGAGAGCATGTGGAAAAGAATTGGATCCATCCCAACCCACATGAGCTAGAGGCAAAACCCAAATAAAGTGCAAAGCTCACATTTAGTTGGATGGTGGAATTATAAGGTGGTGGAGTTAAATAAAAGATATGCCCCCAACTCAACTTGGGCATTAAACAATATATCAAGACCCAAATACAATATCAAGAGGCAAATACAATTATCAATGCATATGAGAGAAGAACCAAAAGGGTTTCATGTGATGCTCAAATGCAAGGTGGCATGATGACATGAGCATGATATAATGATGATGCAACAATTATATGTTTGAAGTAGCCATTATATTACTAGACCAAGTAGCATTACAATTGTTAGATAATTGGGATGCTACAAATAGCATCACTCGTAGAAGCATCCCCGACCGGCTCATATCGAATTTCTTCAAGTCGCACCGACCTTCCATTTGTTCCCTTTGCGAGAAACTCTTTCTCTAGGAAAACACCACTACGAGCGACAAACACTTTGCGCTCTTCTCGGTTGTAGAAGTAATACCCTAAGGTTTCCCTTGGATATCCCACGAATATGCATTTATCCGATTTGGGTGTTAGCTTGTCCGACTGATGTCGCTTGACAAATGCATCACAACCCCAAATCTTTAGAAAAGACAAACTGGGATTCTTTCTAGTCCACATCTCATATGGTGTCTTAACTACGGATTTAGACGGTACCCTGTTTAGAGTGAAAGCTGCTGTTTCTAGAGCGTAACCCCAAAATGATAATGGTAAATCCGACTGGCTCATCATCGATCGAACCATGTCCAACAAAGTTCGATTACGCCGTTCGGAGACCCCGTTTCTTTGAGGCGTTCCAGGCGGCGTGAGCTATGGAACAATTCCGCAACTCTTAAGATGATTGCTAAACTCGTGACTCAAATATTCACCTCCACGATCAGATCGCAAGGCCTTTATTTTCTTGCTATGTTGATTCTCTACCTCACTCTGAAACTCTTTGAACTTTTCAAAAGTTTCAGACTTATGCTTCATCAAGTAGACATAACCATATCTGCTGAAATCATCAGTGAAAGTAATGAAGTAGTGATATCCTCCTCTCGCTGTCGTGCTCATTGGTCCACATACATCAGTATGTATGAGTTCCAACAAGTCTGTCGCTCTCTCGGGAAAACTCGTAAAAGGCGTCTTGGTCATCTTTCCAAGTAAACAAACTTGACATGTATCGTATGATTCAAAATCAAACGAAGTTAGAAGACCATCATCATGGAGCTTCTTCATGCGCTTTTCACTTATATGCCCCAAACGACAATGCCATAAATAGGTAGGACTCAAATCATTAGGCCGAAGCCTTTTAGCACTAACATTGTAAACAGATGCATCATCAAGATTTAAAATAAATAACCCATTCACAATGGGAGCATCAGCCACAAACATAGCATTCTTAGAGATTACACAACCATTGTTTGTACTCGCGAATGAATATCCATCCCTCATCAAACATGAAGGTGATAAAATGTTTCGACCCATACTAGGAATGTAATAACAATTATTTAACTCCATAATAAATCCTGACAGAAGGTGAAGCTGCATGACGCCGACGAACAATGCAACAACTCTTGCTCTATTTCCGACGCGAAAATCCACTTCGCCTTTCTGCACTTCTCTAGTCCTTATTAGCCCCTGCATCGAATTGCAAATATGAGCAACCGATCCGGTATCAAATACCCAAGAGTTAATATAAGAATCTGCGAGAAAAATGTCCACAACATTTACAACAAGCGTACCTGAGTGGGAAGTACTCTTACTTCCACCCTTCTTCAAAGAAGCCTGGTACTTGCTGCAGTTTCTATTCATGACAAAAGAAACACTCAATGTCTCCTGCAGGTCCAGCCTTTTGCTTGGGCGCAGGGTTTGGCTTAGGGATCGTATCCTTATCCTTGCCCTTCTTCTTCTGCCAAGAAGTGCCCTTTTTCTTGAAGCTAGGCTTGTTCTGCACAGCCATCACGTGGCTATGCCCTGCACTCTTCTTAATGTCATATTCTGCTGTTTTCAGCATCCCACATAATTCATTAAGACCCCTCTCCACCCTATTCATATGGTAGTTCGAAATGAAATGCCCATAGCTAGATGGAAGAGACGCCAAAATGAAATCAGTAGCCAACTCTTGGCCTAATGGAAAACCAAGCTTTTCCTAAGTCTGACTGTAACCAACCATTTTGATCACATGGGGGCCTACAGCTGCTCCCTCTGCTAGCTTGCATTCCACAAAGGACTTAGAAACATTGTACCTCTCACTCCTAGTCTGAGTCTGGAACATGTCCTTAAGCGCGACGATTATATCATACGCTTCCTGATCCTCAAACTGCTTTTGAAGATCAGGTTCCATGCATGCAAGCATAAGGCAGCTAACCTCAAGAGATTCATCACATGCTTTCTTGTAGGCATTCTTAAGGGCAACAATTGCATTATCAGCAGGTTCATCTGGGATTGGGGTATCCAGAACAGTTTCCTTTTTATCAGACCTGAGAACAATTCTCATGTTACGGACCCAGTCCGAAAAGTTGGTTCCATTTAGTTTATCCTTATCAAGAATCGAATGCAAAGCAAAAGGTGATGAAGTGTTCGGTGTCATTGATCTACAACATAAAAACATGCAAAATGCTAAGCCATGTAACCATGAAAGAGTAAAACATATTAAACAATTTAATAGCATATACTCCCACTTAAATCAACATCCCTCTATTGATACTAAGTGATTTAAGATCCACAATTAACAAGTCGACTAGTGAGCTTTAGCATCACTGCTAGAAGACAAGGTAAACCGGTAAGCAACTCTTGCTAATCATATCACATATGACTCTTGTTGTTGGGTGACATCTCTATGTAAAGACTAGGCGCCCAACCTTTATGCCACAAGGTCCTTAACTGTTAAGATGACCTTGTTAAGCTTACCAACCCTTATGCGTGTAGGTATCCGATACAAACCCATTCAGCCAAGGAAAACCGTGGCACCCTAATTTCATAGACCCACCAACGATTGTACAGGGCATAGGATGGTGCCAGGTTTGGTTAGGAGGGCATGGTTTAACTTAAACTTTGTGAGGGATCATTCTACTTCTATCATCTAAGTATGCATAGTAGTAAAATGTATAAGAATAGCATTCACATAAATGTGATACAGTATGGCCCATTTTCTCATGATGATCTCCATCGCCATAGAACCTGTCCACCATGATGATCTCCATCTTCATGCTTTATGCGAGCATCCTCCAAGTGATGAGTTCTCCAAGAACTAATACAAGCTATTACTCCTAACAGCTAGTAATCAAAATTACATGGTATTGGGATCATCACAAGTTGGCACGCAGGCCATTAGAATAATTGACAACACATTTGGCTCCAGCCGTGTTGCCCTACTCATGACACGCAGGTCATGAAAAAAAACATACATGCATCACATACATTTTTGGGCCATACTGATCACATACATCCTGCAAAAACAAGTTATGCATAGAATCGCATTCTACCGGATCATGTGAAATCGCAGCACCTATGAACCTTAACGTGATACAAAAGGGGCTACGACTAAGGGGGGTCTAGTGGGTCTCCCCCTGCGGGGTTCAAAGGGGCAGCGCCCCTCGCGGTATCTCCGGGCGTCCGGAAATTTGTGAAAAATGAGAGATCAAATCTATACAATTTTCTTTAAGGATTTTGATCGGCAAATCAAATTTACCATAAACCGACTATTGTCCCGATTTGACCAATTTCCTTTGATCACGGTACATCGATTCAGATCTAGTTCCCGATTCGATCAATCATATTGATTTTCGCGTGATTTAGATGGATTTATATGTCACTGTCTACCCCGATGGCGGAAACCGACCGGTAGGGGTAAGTCGTTCGACGACCTTAGAATCACGATCATGGAAAGCAAGATCTTAGATCAATCCAGAACCACCGCCATACAAACGATCACATCATTCATATCAATCTACACATCACCATATGCAAACTTCCCGAACCTATGACTGAACAGCATCGGCTCTGATACCACTGTGGGGTCACGGGTAGGCTACACTAGCGTAAAATCAAAATTTTCTATCGCGACAACCAAGAATACTATTGTCATAGATCACGGGATTACCACTAGACGCGCAGTTGCGGAACTCGATGAAGCACGTCGCGGTAGTGTAGATGTTCTACGTCTCCTCCTTGTCCTCGTCCCACGAGCAGCTCCCCTATGCGCGGCTCGTCCAAGTGCTACAGCAGCAACACCTCTGACGTATCCACACGTCCAGAGTGGAAGGTCACACAGCAGACTGCTAGGTCCGCACGTGCAAGACAGGCGTGAGAGGAGTGGCGGCTGGGTGGAATGCTCAACCCTATTCAGCTCGCCTCACTCTCTCTTATATAGGCATCCCTGGTAGGCTTCTACATTAACAGCCCATTAGCAGCCTAAGCCTGGTCTAATTCGGATTCAATCGTCATTAAGCTTCCAGCCCCTAAAGTGTGTGACCCTATAGGTTCATACATGTATAGACATGACACGAGTACACTTACTCTGTCAATAGTTGGTAGCGGCCTCTAGCAAGACGTGCCAACTCCTAAACGCATATAAAGATCATTCGGACGAATCATCACAAGGTTGAGTACATGTCTTTCCCTTTGCCCTATGATATTTGGTCTAGCTCCAAGCTGACCTCTCTTTCTCGATACTGTGATTCAGAATCCCTTTACTAGGTTAACTCTTAACCATATGTAGCACGGCCATGCATTTCTGGATCCGATCACTCGAGGGGCCCAGAGATATCTCTCTCAATTAGAGAGGGGCAAATCCCATCTTGATTGACCAATGCCTTGCAACATGTATCAGGACAAACCCGAAAGCTACCTTTATAGCTACCCAGTTACGGAGTAGTGTTTGATAGCCCCAAGGTAGGTCGATCCACATCTCAAGTATATGCGACAATCTTAGGTCTAAGGACAAAACGTACACGATGTGTAGAGAGAGCTGCAAGTATTATTGCCAGTCTCAAGTTGGGTCAGTCCAACCCCATGTTCATAACATGTGTCCACATCATTGGTTTGACATCTCCATGTCTATGACTTGCGAAACATAGTCATCAACCAATCGATGTGCTAGTCTAATATCCACGTGTGTCCTCACATGAACTCCGACTAGGGACAACTATTAGATAACCATACAAGTAAAGAGTTTCACAAATAATTCACATAATTGCCAATCAATACAAGTTGCCTGATATATGGATATTCAAGGAACATTATAAAAACTCATGGATACATATGAAATATAATCATCTCTATGATTGCCTCTAGGGCATATTTCCTTCAGAGCGACTCGGTGGGATTGAAGCTTGCCTTCGCCTGTGAGATGCCGAGAAAGAGCATTCCCTTTCGCCGCCCCTCTCGCAGATCTCGCTCGCCATCGATCTCTCTCGCCGTTGATCTCTCCCGCCGCCTTTCTCGCCGGTCGCCCCCCTCGCTACGGACGCCGTCGTGTATGCTAGGTTTCGGGTTGGGGGTGGGGATTATACGCTGGGGTCAGGTCGTGGCTTGCCTCGTCTGAAAAAAACTGGCCGGACTGGGGATTTCCAAGGTTTGGTGGGGATAATTTTGGCCCAAAACACTAGCACCAAACGGCCGTTTGGGGAAAAATGGGGATTTTGGGATGGGCCGGGATTACCCCTGCTGAACCCTAGAAATACTCTGGAGCCAAACGAGGCCTTAGTGGGAGGGAGAGGGGATGGAGGTCACACGAACACACACTCGAATACCCGACGAGAACACACACACACACGCGATACACAAAGACAAGCCTATGGCTCACGTTGGCGGCTACCGATCCAACACAATCCCTAGGATCGGTGTCAGGCAAGAAACTCTCTCGAACCGACTCAGCGAGGATGAGGATCTTGGTGAGATCTTGAAAACTTGGATAGAGATCACTCACACCAAGGCCTTGTACAACTTCGACACAACTAGGAAAAATCCAAAGAGGTTAGGGATAATAGGTGCTCCTTGTCAAAGGAGCATGAGACCAAACTAGAGAAATTCCACAAAAGGGGTTTCCTTCTAGTTCTATTATCAATTCTAAGTCAAAGGGGGTGAGCCATAGGGGCTATTTATAGTGCTAGGGGCGAAAGGGTAGGTAAAGGGAATATTCTAGGGCGTCAAACCCGAAGCTGTGCGCAGACAGGGTGTTTTGGCGGTAAGTCCGGCGGGGCCGGGGTTTGCGCTGGATGCTTCGGCCGGGAGTCCGGCGGGCCATCGTTGGTGCCGGATATTTCGGTGGGCGCCGGGCTCGGCCGGTTTTGGTGCCGACGTGTTCGGCGGTGGGTTCGGCGGGCCGGACCTGGAGTGGTTTGTCTTGACGAATCCGGCAGCGGGGTCGGCGGGCCGATCCTGGGACTTCAGCTGCAGCTCCTTCTTGTGCGTACTTGGCTGCTTCTCTTGGTGTTCCTTCTTGGGGTTCATATCTGAGGATACACAAGGTATTGGCATGAAGTAGCAGACCATTTAGAGTAGAGTCAAAGTCACACATAGAGAGGACCGAGTTCACCTTATCATGTAGGAGCTTGGCTCGAGCATGTGTCATTGGTCCACTTGGCGTAGTAGATGGAGTGACGTCGGAAGGACGGGCTACATCATACATTCCTTTCACAAAAACTAAAACATCTTATATTTTTAAACGGAGGGAGTATATAATATGACCATGCAGTAATTGAGAAAGTGAAAAACTATAGATCGATAATGTCCATACGTGTCTCAAAACAGTAAGTGATACGGATCAAGCCGATGATCCTTGAGTTTTGTCCCGATCTTTCACAGCGAGTAACCCGGATAGTAATCCTTCCAATCACGCGATGAACGCAACCTGAAGAAGAGGAATCAATCCAGCAAGTAACGTGATGAAGATCACCACGCCTCAAACCTGAGCATGACAATCCTTGATGAACACAAGAACCTCCGCAACAATAATCTGATAAACGGTATCACCAATGATACCAAGATGATATGGGGTGGCCCTCTTCTCAGCAAGCACTTGTTGATGGTGATGGTGGATGATAGATAACTAACCTGTAGCTATGAACTCTCCCGCTCGATCCCTGATGCCAATGCAACAGCTCTCGAACCTTGTAGGATATTCACAACACCACGCTCTTGCGCACGTAGCCGTCGACCACGAACGGTAGTATGCAATCTACTAATTCCCAATGAAACAACAGATCACATTCAATTGCAATTGGTAGAATTCGATCACAGGGTAATTCCAGAGGTTTTATAAAGAAACAACTCCAAACTAATTTTAACATGGTCTAAACCTAGATAGTAGTACGCCCCCATCTATTTAAGAGTCTGGGAGGGCGGCGGCCTAGGGTGGACACCGAGTTGGTCCCACCCAACTAAGGGTACAAACCGACCCAAAGTGGGTTCCGGCTCAGGTTTCTGCCGTGGCAGAATTTGGGCCCGTTTCTCTGCCGCAGCAGCCTGCCGTGGCAGAAAAGGACTCTGTTTCTGTGCCGCGGCAGCCTGCCGTGGCAGAGAAAAGTCGTGGCAGAGAAAAATAGCGTTTCTCTGCCGTGGCAAAGATTGTCCACCAAGTGTTGATCTTCAATCTTGTGTGCTCCTTGCGCTTCCTCCCTCTCCTCCCTCGCGCATTCTTCATTGATCAACACGCCATACTCCATATGCTTCAGGTCCTCGCTCCGTGCTACGCCTTCTTCTCCCATGTACCTGATCATACAATAGCACAAAGACTTAAGAGGTATGAAGTTCTTATAAATGAAAATATCATGTTGAACTAGGAATGAATTCACCTGATAGTCATCATTGATTTGACTCAATATTTCCTTCCAGTTCAAGCAATCAGAATCATCATAATCCCTGTATATATCCTCATCAGTAAGCTTCTTTTTACTTGTAAACTCTTCAAAAACATCTTCATTTCTAGAACCAATTTTATCATGTTATTTATTTCCAGTATAAAGGATCCTACATTATTCTCAATTTTGAATTTCCTGCATGTGACCTTACCATGATCATTTGTTGAACTTGATGTTTTGCTCAGGTGTTTACCATTTAATGCATTCTGCCTGAAACATGGCATTGCTATCGCTATACATTGCAATTTTTTTCTTTCCTGGTGCCAGGACAGATAAACTAATTATGACCTTCTTCAGTGGACAACTAGTATACTTGCTTAGTTATCAAACAGAAAATCAATACATCTGAACAATGGCATGTTTCGTTTGGTAAGTTCACTTTAATCAATTTCTGTTTAATAATTTCAAAGAATAATTTTGTCTGGAGGACCCTGTACTGGCACTTAGGGAAACCATTTGTAGTGCTTGTTATACTAAGACTACGATTTTGTTTGTGTATTTATAGGGAAACCATTTGTAGTGCTTGTAATATTAAGACTACGGTTTTGTTTGTATATTTATTATTTTCAAGTGATGAATATAGGTGTGAACATAGAGCATTTGTGCTCTATCTGAACTTTTTAGTTTGTTTAAGTAATTACCTACTCCCTCCATTCAGAAATATAAGACGTTTTTGGTTTGTGAATCGAATGTATCTAGATGTCTTTTAGTGTATAGGTTCGGAGTGAATCTATACACTAAAAAACGTCTAGATACATTCATTTGACAAAGCTAAAATGTCTTATATTTCTGAACGGAGGGGGTAAAAAGCAAGGTGTTCACCACCCAATCATTCCAATATAACTGTCACATTGACCTGATTCTGACCCAATCTAGGTGGATGTCGATGCTGCTGCCTATTGTTTTTGTCCGATGGGTTATTATTTCAGTCTTGCACAACCTATGAAAGCTCTACAGTTAGAGTAATTTTTTTTTGTCTCGACTGCCAAGATAACAAAACTGGCAGACTGACACTACCTTGGATGTTTATACTGAGCTAGCTCTTCCTGTTATATTAACTTTATTTTTCTCCTCGGTGCTTAATTTCTGCTCCATTGTTAATGAAGCTGGGAGATGAAACTGGAAGAGAATCGAAGTTTTGCAAGATCTGTTGTTTCTAGTTTTCTTGCGAATAGCAGTTATTATGGGGTCTGCATCAGTAACTCTGAAGCAAAAGAAACGAGTGAAGTACACAAAGAACAAGTACTTGAAGCCTGGTGCCCTGGCTCAGATTCGTTATAGTAGGAGCACAAGCAGGGATATAGGGAAGAAGCGGATTCTTTTAAATGTGGAGAAGGATGAGCTGGATAAATCACCACAGACCGAGGCTGTCTTTGAAAGCACTACACCAATTATGTCCCCAATAAGGCTCAACTTTGGGGCATTTAGTGGCATTAAGGGACAATTTTTGCCAAGAACTCCGAAGGCTCCTCAAGCAGCTGAATGTGATGACCATTCAAGACTTGAATCACTTCCACTTGATCTCCTGGTATGGAACTGAAGCCACTTTCCTGTTAACTTCAGTGTGCATTATATTTGTAATAAACCTGATTGCCATTTTTTGTTGAAAAGATCAAGATTGTGTGTTATTTGCACCATGACCAGCTGAAGGCTGTTTTCCATGTTTCAACAAGGATCCGAAAGGCTGTAAGTATCATATTTTATACTACCCTGTCCTTTATTAGTCCAGTTTAAATGGTTTTATCTTACTTCAGCACTTGTAGTACCTTTGGCAATCTTATTGCTCATTAAAACCATGAGCTAGATGATGCTTTGCTCCACAGTAGCTGAGATTAGCTCTGACATGCTACATCTCTTACTCTTGTGCATTGGTGAATAGTACTCCATGTCACCTGCATATATAACAGTTAATTACCATGGCATCTGACACGGCAGGAAGTTCTCTGTTCTTCCACTGCTTGCCTTCATGCTTGTCAATTGGTTCAGTGTTTTTTCATGTCCAACATGCTACATATTAACCTAGATTGCATGCCCAGTTTTTCCTTGTTGAATTAGCTTGCAGTACCAGTACGTGTACTACTGTTTATCCCCGCATTCACATACTCACCTTAGTCATGTAAACTAGGTTGAATTGGCAAGGCAATATCATTTCAACTACACTACTCCAGATCGCAGCAGACAGGAATTGCTCCAGAACAAGACCCCTCTCCTGACTGAGCATTGGCCTTTCATGAGGTTAGTTGTATCATGTTTGTTCCCCCAAAAGAATATATTCACCTGAATAAACTCTAATATGTCGAAAACCACTAAATTTTCAGTAGAATAGATGGCAAGGATGTGAGGGTCGCAACCCCGAGAACTCCGAAGGCTCCAAGACATGGTCCTCGACATTCACGTTTCAAGCTGCTTGATATGAAGCCAATCACAGCTGTTCTTTTCCCGGATTCATTGCCTTCAAAGCGTCTGCGCCGTTTGATGCCACCAGGATTGCCAAGGCCTGTACCAAAAGTCACAGCCTCTCCTAGAGTCTTACTATATGAGGAAGAACTTTGCGAAGCGGTGGCACAGAATAAGCTTCTCTGAAGCTCCAAGAAGTCTGAATGGGTGTGACGGATTGGTACCCCTTCCGTCTCATCTCATAATGTATAGTATGCCATGTCCTCTGGGTGTGATTTTTTTGCCCGGTGGCACCTGTTTGCCATCTAAGATAATCATGATCAGGTTGGGCAGTTTAGGTTAGTCATTAGCCTATTATATAATTCTATGCGCATAAGTACCAAGATTGTTTTATTTCCTTTGGTTATGTATATACTATATGGTACACATAAACTCTACGTTATGTGCTTGCTCTTAGCTGAAAATAGGTTGGACGCTTTTGTCTTATGTCTGAACTCCGAAGAGGTATTCAATTTTTGTTTTTCCGTGTAGGTTGTAAAATCTGATGATGCTGAATCTAGGCATAGCATGTTTATACTGTGTGAATCTAAGAAATTTCATCCGGTATATATGCATATTACGTTTTGTGGACTTGTGTCAGTTAGATTAGTGCCATCCGGTCCATCAAGTACTGAAAGTTGCAGGTATCTAGTTGAAAAAGGCTAACAAACATCTGTATTGTTCTGGCTATGCCCACAAAATCTTCACAACATAAATTGCAACAGTGATGCAACTTCACATGGTTGCACAAAATAGTTAAGAATTTTCCAAGATAGAAGTAAGGTACGTGCCTATTTTTTTTTATTTTTTTTATCGAATTTGCTAGTTCTTAGATGCTTGGAAATTTCTTATGCCTTAGTCACCTTTCCTACCATTGGATTTACCTTGCAATCCTTTTAATATGGGAGTGAAACATGAGTTATAACTAGCTTGTAACTATGAATTTAATGAGTAGCAACTGAGAATTAGTACAAATATTATAAGTTCTAACTACTCCCTCTGTTTTAAAATATAAGATTTTTTACTTTGTAAAAAGAGTGTATCTAGACCTTTTATACGTAGATTCACTCCAAACATAAATAAACTTACATACTAAAAATGGCTAGATACATTTTTTTCACAAAGCTAAAACATCTTTTATTTTAAAACGGAGGGAGTAGGTTATAACTGAAAATTAGTACAAATAATAGCATGATGGCAGTCGACCCAGACATAAGAAGTTCTCACATGCCTATGACCTAGATGCTCCATTTTTTTTATCTATACTACTTGAATACCGTGCGCTGCTATGACCTCTTCGATATTTCTATCATCACACGTATATTGCCGAATTTTTGCCCTACTTTTGCCCGCTTGAGCCACGCACACTTGATCAGATGGTTGAAGCGACCCTTCTCCTTGAAAAGCTGGGACACATGGTGCTTGCAGTAGAGGATGACCTCCAAAGCTGTGTAACATTAAGGCGCCTCCATGGGAGCATTTGAAACAGGGCTTGTGGTAGGACTTCTCTTCAATGTAGTAAGATTTATTTTAACAGCTCTTCAATGTAGTAAGATTTATTTTAACAGCTCGGCATGAGTCATCAACAAGGAGAAAGATAGCGCTCTATGAGGTTTAGCGTCAGCGTTCCGAGGATCCTATACACGTTATAGGCTTATAGCATGCTATAGCGTGGACTATTTAAAACAGATCTTTGTGAAAAAAAATGCTAGATATACTCTAAACATGAAGGATTTCAACGTCTAAAATTTGTCCAAAAACAGTTACATGCATAAGCATTAAACATGATACAACAGTAGCATCTAAGATCTTCTCAGTGAGCTGGGGTAGATGGCGATGTAGATGATGGTGATAACTTGTATGACGCTGAGATCTTCTCTAGCTAATCCATGCTGTCAATACAACAACTCTCAACCCTATAGATATTTGCATCTTCACACACTTGCGCATGTAGCCGCTATCCACAAAACGGTCTTGCAATCATCTGATTCCCAATGGAACAACATATATCACTCAAACTTTAAGTAGTAACAAACACCAAATCGATACGAATTGGTGCGGATAATTTCAGAGGAATGCTTATAGCAATTCTGTTTGGAACTATGGTTTAATCAAAACATGGTTTAACTCTATTGTGGGTGCCCCATTCGACTATAAGGAGGGAGGGGGTGGACAGCTACCTAGGACTCACATAGCCCAACTCTGGTTTGACTCAAACGTGATACAAACCGACCCTAAACGGGTTCAGCATAATAGGTACACAAACCCAACATGGTGGTGCGCCTTAGACTTGTATGCTCGTGCCGTAGGCTGTCCTGGCGCGCCATCATGTCCTCTCGCAGATGCTTGATCTCCTCATTGCCTAGTGCACCTGCCTTCCTCTCCTCCCTCTCGCACCTATTGATATTGGTGATCAATGCTTCATGTTCTTCATGCTGCAGCTCTTCTCCTCCGCGGGCAATGCTTGTGTTATCAACGAACCTGATCCTACAAAATGCATAGACTTAGGTAGTATAAAGCTCTCATTTAGTAAAACATTAGGTTCAATTAAGAGTGAATTCACATGTTGTTGAAGTAGCTTTGCACGAGCTCTTGTAATGGGTCCAATTTTGATTTTATTGAACTTGTTCTTTGTAGCAACATCTTCTTCATCATTAGGAGTAGGAGATAATGGTTCAGTATGGATGTCCTCATCATCCCCCTTCAAAAGCCGTCAACCTCAACGCTCCAAGGTCTTCTCCATCACATGGTGTCAAATCAACAACATTGAAACTATTACTTACACCAAACTCAGCTGTAGGAACATCTATCTTGTATGCATTATTGTTGATCTTGGCAAGCACTTTCTAAGGACCAGCACCACGTGGAAGTAACTTGGATTTACATACTTGTGGAAATATGTCCGTGCAAAAATAAACTCATACCATATCGCCTGGCTAAAAGAGCACCTCCTTGTGCTTCTTGTTAACTTGATCAACAGTGTGCTTGCCCTTCTTGTTAATTGCTTCTTTAGTATTCAGATGTATCTTCCTCACAAAATCTACCCTCTTTGATGCCTCCATGTTTACTCTATCTTGTATGGGAAGAGCCAACAAATCTAGTGGTGTAATGGGTTTGAAACCACAGACCACCTCGAAAGGACAAAGTTGCGTAGTTGAGTGTACTGCCCTATTACATGCAAAATCCACATGCGACAAACACTACTCCCACACACAGAAGTTCTTATTGATCATAGCTCGCAAAAACGTTGAGAGTGTGTGATTTACCACCTCCGCCTGACCATCAGTTTGGGGATGACATGTAGTGCTAAATAGTAACTTTGTCCCCAACTTTTCCCACAGTGTCTTCCAGAAGTAGCTCATAAAATTGGCATCACGATCAGAAACAATTGTATTAGGTACTCCATGGAAGCATACAATGGAGTACATAAAATTCAACACTTCTCGTAGTTAACTCATTCAAAGGTGCAACAATAGTACTGAAATAGTTCACAAAACGTCTACAAAAGCCAGCAAGACCGTGAAAACTTCATACTTGACTAACATTCATGGGAGTAGGCCAATTTTGAATAGCTTCAATTTTAGATGCATCGACCTCTACTTCATGTTTAGAAACAATATATCCGAGAAAAATGACCTTATCTTTGCAAAATGTGCACTTCTCAATATTACCATAAAGCTTAGAATCACACAATACTTGCAGAACTTATCTAATATGATCACTATTTCAGATTCATTGCGGCTATAGATTAATATGTCATCAAAATACACAACCACAAATTCCAATAAAATTCTGCAAAACATGATTCATCAATCTCTTGAAAGTACTAGGTGCATTAGTTAACCCAAATGGCATGACTAACCACTCATATGAACCAAATTTCATTTTAAAGGCAGTTTTCCTTGCATCCCCTTCCTTCATCCTAATTTGATGATAACCACTACGCAAATAAATTTTAGAGAAAACAACAACACCACTCAATTCATCTAGCATATCATCCAAACATGGAATAGGGTGACGATATCGAATAATGATGTCGTTTATGGTGTTAGGAAACGCGCAGAGCCATGCCGAAAACAAAAACTTTTCTGCTCTAGCAAGGTCTCCGGCGAGCCACCCCAAGATCCGGCTAAGGTCAAAGGAAATAGTATGTACCTCTCGACTCGCAGGTGCAGAAGCTAAGGAAGCACATCGCGATGGTGTCGTATGTTCCCCTCGTCTCGTCCGGCTCCAGCGAACTTCTCGACACTAGGACCACCTCGTCGTCGGCTCCGTGCTCCTCCTTGCTTCTGACTTCGCCGCCGCCCAACGTCTCCGACGAGCACCGCAGGTGTGGTGCCTCTGCTGTCACACACACATACAAGGTGGAACAATAGCAAGAGAGATGCTAGTCTCGATATTGCCGCCACAGGACATGAAGGTGGTTGCCAAGTCTAGCGAAACCCTAGGAAGCAGTACTAGATCCAAAAACCATTGTATTTTCCACTGCCAACCACCTTACTTTATATAGGTGAGTAGGTGAGGGCACACAACACTTGTTTCCCTCGGTCCTAAACCCTAGCCCTAGTCAAAGTGGGTCCAACCCATTGACACGTGTCCCTGTCTGAACAAGTCTAACTTGTCGTCTTGTGATAGTCGAATCAACATCCGCCTAGTTCCATTCTCTTAAGTGTGCGGTCCCGCAGGCTTACAGTAAGCCAAACACAACTCAATAACCATTCAGTCAGAGCAGTAGCTCAGTGACTTTCTAACTAGAGTTGATAATCGGTAGCGGCCTCTAGCAAGACTTGCTGACTCCCGGTTTATGCAAGTGCCCTCAATGTGACGATCTGTCTGAGTCTATTTGCCTGACGATATTGGTGATAAACCGCAGGGGAGATTCCGTCATCCCAGTGCCGGTTTACTCTCTTCTTGTTGCAGTGATAACTGATTCCCTCCGGTTTCACTAAGTCGGACTACCTCGATCAACACTTGATCGAGTAGCGCATGGCCATGCTTCTAAATCATATCACGCGAGAGGGCCTAGAGAATATCTCTTCGAGATAGAGGGGGAAATTCCGTCTTGACTGATCCACGTCACACAGCTTGCTTCGAAGTCGGCCCAAGACCACCCTTATTGCTCTCAATTACGATGAGCGTTAGATGGAGTCAAAGCCGGCTTTTCCACAACTCATATCGTGCGATCCCCTTAGGTCTAAGGATTCCATTGTGGTAGTCGGAGCGTATGACGGTGTGCTCATGTCCTACTAACCTTTGGATCAGTTTGACTATTGTACCTCTTCCGACTAGCCAATGCAAGGCAGCTAGCTTCTCCATGCTCATGACACGTGAAACATTGTCATCTTTCGACTTACAAATTAGTCTCGGCAGTGGGTTTCCCTCCCAACCTCAAACGACTAAGGACAAACTGGCTAGAGCTAGATATGAATATGTGGTTCTAGACCTACAACAATTGTAGTGGCACATACAACTAGCTCTAAGACGGATACTTGGTTACAAATAAAAGTCGGAATGTGAGCCTCTAGGGCATCATTCCTAACATATGTCTCTATAGTCTATGCACATGCGCCATGTACCATCTTTCTTAGGAACTAAAATTATAGGGACAACACAAGGACTTAAGCTCACACGAATATAACCTTTGTTGAGAAGCGGTTGTACTTGTTTCTGAATTTCTTTGGTTTCTTCGGGGTTGGTTCTGTAGGGTGCACGGTTGGGCAATGTGGCACTAGGGATCAAGTCAACCTGGTGTTTAATGTCGTGCAATGGTGGCAAACCATCAGGGACTTCCTCTAGAAACACATCGCTGAATTCCTGTAAGACATTCGAAACACCAAGAGAAAGAGGGTCATATCATTAGAAACTAAAACCTCACCCTTGTACATAAGCACAAGAGGCACGACTATATGATCCACTCTAAATTCTATCAAATCTTCTTGGTGGTTAATATAACTAATGAATGCACTCCCTCACTTTTCTTATTATCACTCGGTTTGGACTGGTGGATCTCACTCATCGAGGTAGTAGTATCTCTCCTATCTACGTGATCATGCACATTCTCTAGATTCACTTCAGTTTTCTAACGAGATTCATTTACAATTTGCTGCGGTAACATAGGTTGCAAATTAATTTTTCTACCCTTGAACTCCAAGTGATATGTATTAGCTCGGCTATTATGTTGCACATGGCGATCAAACTACCAAGACTGACCCAACAACAACTGACAGACTATCATTGGCACCACATCAAACTCAATGGAGTCTTTGTATGGTGTAATCTCAAAATCAACTCGCACCATGTAGCTTACTTTCATCTAACCATTGTCACTTAACCATTGAATATAGTATGGATTAGGGTGCGGTATATACTTCAGCTACAACTTTGTGCATAGCTCCTTGCTAGCCAGATTGCGGCAACTACCACCATCAATGATAACCTTGCATGCTTTGCCTAGACCAACATGTGTTTTAGTTTGAAATAGGTTGTAGCGCTGACTTTTAGAACTAAAAGACACATTGACTACACACGAAGAACAAACAATAGTGGGAGAGGGTGAAGCAAAGGCATCAACACCATCACTCGTATATCCTTCATCATCTAAAGCAGTTGGACCAACATCATCGCCTGTCTCATACTCATTGTCTTCATTAACAATCATTACTTTTCTATTTGGACACTCCCTCTTGAAGCGACCCTTGCCTCCACAAGTATGACACATCATATCCCTACTGCGTGCTATAGACATATTTGAACCCGTACCACTAGCGACAGGTGCTGATTTATTTCCTTGAGAAACGGTTGAATCAAGTCTTGTAGAAGTAGAAGCACGACCATCTGAATAAGGACTTGGTGCAGGAGTACTAGAAGTTGACCGAGGTGTAAAACAGCCTCTAAAAGTAGAACACACTTTAAACTGAGATTCTTCGGCAAACTGCGCTTCGGCTTCACATGCATGATGTAGTAGTTCATTCATATTGTGATATTGGTGATGCCAAACAATGTTATTGATATTATGCTTCAAATCATGGAGAAATCGCTGCATGGTATGTTCAATAGATTCATGTACTCTAGATCATTGGATAAGCATCTCATATCCATGTAATATGCATCAACATACATGGTACCATCAACTTATCATAGATAGAACACAAGTAATTAGCGGGGGGAAAACGAGCTCTCATTACTTCCTTCATAGTTCTCAAGTAATAATGGGTAGCTCACCATCTTCTTGTCTTGTGCGAATAATACTATCCCACCAACACAAAGCATAGCCATCAAATTCTGAAGAAGCAAGCTTTATCTTCCTATCCTCTGTATAGTCATGGAGACGCCACAGTTTTTCTATCTTGAGCTCCCAGGTGAGGTACTCTTCTACATCATGCCCTCAAATCTAGGTATAGAAAATTTTGGCTTACCTAAGCCATCATCTTGCTGTGCATGCATGGGAAAACATTGGGCATTGATTGGGGCCAATCCACGTCCACGACCCCCATGACCACCGCCATGGCCCCCATGGCCATTGCCAAATGCAACAAAAACCTCATTGTCATCATTGATACTCTCATTATCAGCCTAAGCATGTGGTGGGTGGCATTGCTGAACAACAAGCCTCAAACCATTCATGGACTATGTCAAGCTTATATGCTAGTTTGGATCCCCGTTACCTATGTTTGAATTGTATTGATAGTGTTATCCGTCTCGCCTAGCTTCAGTTGTATAGCACGGACATCAGTCTCAATAGCATCGGTGGTGTTGGTGAAAACTAGTTGCAAATGATCACGAAGTGCTTCATATTCAAGCCAAGTAACTGTTGCATCTGCATCCTTTTTCTGCATCACATCAACAGTACTAGAAGACATAATTAGTAGGTTAGTACACAAAACAAAAATAGGTGGTGGAACACTCACAACTCACTCAACTGGAAGAAAGAGGAATCTTACTGTTCCAAAGTGAATTATAAATGCTTACCAACTTGGATCGACAACAATGTGCACGGATGTGATTAAGTGAATACTGAGGGTACAAGAAACTATCACACGACAAACCAGGGTATATGGTGGGATTGGTATGGCTACCTAACTACACCAGAATACATATCCTAGTGCTGACCATATGACACAACATGTAATCCCCGAACCTCACGTTTCTAAATCACAAGCTGGTATAACCCGAATCTGGGGAGGACGTACTACCGTGGAGGCCGCGAGGCCGCCCACAAATAGGCCGCAATGGTAGGGCACGGTACCGGCCAACCATCCACCCCAAAATTCATGGTTATAGCTTTGAATGCGAGAAACGTGACCGGATGGCTACGAGTCTAGCGTACGGAAGTGAGTATGTACGCATTGACATACAAGAGTACATCAGAGCTATTCCATCTAAAAGAAATAGAAATATATTGCAACGCCACTATGGCAAGAACCAAATTATATAGATAGCAGTAATAATATTTTAGGATTATATCCTCATGCATCACTCAACAAATCATCAAGCGGAAGCGGAAAACACAGATCCAAGTACGGATTAAGAGTCAAATCGGCATAATATGCCACATAAATAAGCACATTCCCACCCACAGATCTCAGAGATCTCCATCCTAGAATCTCTACGCAAGAGGGATGTTGCCTCCATCATCAGCCTCATCGAAAGTAGCCTTCATATGGATGTGCCTAACAACCTAATCAATAATTGGTGTGAGACCCTAGTGATGAGTTTGTAGCAGGGAAAACAAAAAAAATTCTACCGCAAGAATGAACATAACCAAGATCTAATCTAGGAAAAGCCAAGATCTAATCTATGAGATAAGTGCAATGAGATAGATCTGTACTAACCCTTGTAGATCCGAAAGCCTTGTGAGAGATCAGATCTCGTGGTTGATGTAGACGATCACTTGCCGATCTCAAGATTGAGTAGACGATCCTTCTGGCGCCGCGTTTCGGCAGCGCTTCCGCAGACGGTCACACGTGCGGAGTCGATGTAGACCTTCCTCTCCCTGTTCCAGCGAGCAGCAGAGGTAGTAGATCTCCACGGAATCCCAACAGCACGACGACGTTGTGGTGGTGGTGGAGAAGGATTTCTGTAGGGCTTCGCCTAAGCCAGAGAAGGAGGATGGTGGAGGAGAGAGGCGGCCAGGGTTTGGGGTGGAAGGAACAAGGGGAGAGGCGCCCCACCCTCCTTTATATAGAAGGGAAGGCGGCCTAGGGCTAGCCCCTTGCCCCCTAGGGTTTGGCGTGCCAAGGGAGGGGGGAGTTTTCTTCCCCCCAAGTATCCCCCTTTCTTTCTTGGTTTTCAAGTAAACCCTATGGATCCTTCTGGAACTTTCTGGAACACTCCGAAACCTTCTAGAACCTCCATATGAATACTCTGGAACATTTCTGAAACCCAGAAAATGATCTCCATTATATGAATCATATTCTCTAGACAATTCTGAATCTCCTCATGATGTCCCGGATCCAATCCGAGACTCCGAACAACATTTGGTCTCCAACGCATATTCCATATCTACCTAAAACAGCATTGAACCTTAAGTGTGTCACCCTACGGTTCACAAATATGTAGACATGATCGAGACACCTCTCCGATCAATAACCATCAGCGGGATCTGGAGATCCATAATGGCTCCCACATACTAAACGATGACTTCGTGACCGATAGAACCATTAACATATTTAACATATGAAACCAATTCCCTTTGTCGCGCGATACTCTACTTATCCGAGGCTCGATCATCGGTATCTCCATACCTTGTTTAACCTTGTTACCGATAAGTACTCTTTACTCGTTCCATGATATGTCATCCCTTGTGACCTAGTCACATGCTTGTAAGCTAATTAGATGACATTCCACCGAGAGGGCCTAGAGCATATCTATCCATCATATGGATGGACAAATCCCAGTCTTGATCCATGTGCTTCAACACATACTTTTAGAATACCTAATGCCACCTTTATAACCACCCAGTTACGAATCAGCGTTTGATGTCATCAAAGCACTCATCCAGTGATGGTGATTAACACAATCTCATGGTCGAAGGATTAGGTTACTATGCATTTGAAAGCTTATAGCAAAACGAGCTTAATGACTTGATCTTATGCTATGCTTACTATGGGTGTGTGTCCATCACATCATTCTCCTAATGATATGATCTTGTTATCAATAACATCCAATGTCTATGATCAGGAAACCATGATCATCTATTAATCAACAAGCTAGTCTTAACAAGAGGCTTACTAGGGACTCTTTTATGTTTACAAAACACACAAGTATTAGTGTTCCCTAATAATACAATTATAGCATGGGATGTAAACATTCATCATAAAGACAAAGATATAATAATAATCATTTTATTATTGCCTCTTAGGCATATCTCCAACACCTAGGAGTACTCAGCAAGTCTTCACGCATCTAAAGAGATTAACCTGGGGTGATGCAATTGCAGCGAAAGATAAATGGCTAAACAGTTCTATGGAGAAACGTTACAACATCTGCCCAACCATATATGTACGGACGTTCGTTAATTAGAATCAACATTTATATAAGCAACATAATTAAGCATCACTCGTCCTCCTTATCTCTTACCGAACGAGAAGGTGGAGGAACATCCCATTCGTTGTCAATTTTATTAACCATTCCATGAGCGTTGCACTATGTACTAGTCATGTTTTAGTCAAATTAAACATGTTACTTTAGTTGTAGTTTTCTATGATCAAGAAACAGAGCTCCAAGTCATCCATAACCTTGGACATGGCTTTCAGAAAAGTTTACCCTGCATGGGTGCACAAATAGCAACACACACACGATCAACATCGGGAAGAACCAAATAAAAAGCAATGAGGCATCACCACAAAACATTCACAAGATTCTAAAATGATTTCAGGGGGTCACCCCACTAAGATACCCGCAACAAAGTCGGCTGGGCTTTGATACGGACCTAGAGGTTTGCGCCAATGGCGGTAAAATATTAGGAACCTGAAAGTGTGACTAGGCTTGTCTATACCGCGAAAACACTTTGCTTTCTAGAATAGTACAGGTAAACACTCCACGCGCAACAGTAGTAAATAAATCAGTAAAGCATGGCATAAGTACATGATAGTAGTAAAACCCCAAACTATTTGTGGCCCCAAGAAATAAGATGTGAATCAAGATCAGGAGAAGGGGATCCATAAAGTCTCCCACATGTGGATAGTGCGATAGTCAAGGAACATGCATCAAGTATTCGGGTCCTACGGGACACAAGTGAGTGGTTAAAAACCAAATAACATCTATTGCCTACTGGTGCCTCTTTCTTTAGTTATCCCATTACTACACAATTTAAGTTTTTTAGGTACATCGTTATCCACAACAGACTCGCACAAACCCTACACATGCAATTCTACGACTAGCATGACGCAAACAACTCCTATAGTAAGGTCTGATAGGATGAGGATACAAGCTTCGGTGGGGTTTAAAAGTAAAGGCTATGCAGTACTTGTGATTTCAATTTAATGTGAATCGTGGCACAATGATGCAAGAATAAAGATAGAGGCACAGGTGCTATATGTAATGCAAGCACGAGGAAATGTTTTCCGGTTAGCTCAACAGAAGAATAATTCGGATCCGGGTAGTACTCTTGGGTCTCCTGATAACTCCCTTGCTCGGCGTCTATCTAGAATAAGAACCAAACACACAAAGGGCCATAATAAATAAAGTGCACAATCATATGAGCATACGCAATAAGCAAAACAAGGTATGTCATGACGGAATGATGCACAACTACATGGTATTACATAGAATGGCATGGGTGAGGTGTTGGAACAATAATAAAGTATCTTAATTAATGTCTTAGTCATGTTTTGCTCCCATAAACCTTGCTACCTATTTAATATTTACATGATGCATGCTTCAATTGATATCATCGAATGCATAGTTGGAAAGGGCTCGTAGAGCTAATAGATTTAGACATATCATTTGTCGAATTCATAATTACGGTTTAAAATTTATAGATTTAATAAGAAAAGGCATATTAACAACATTTAATATTTCGAAAATTTTAAATGCACAGAAATTATTTTAAATAGCATATTCATATTCCTAGCATTTTTCTGATAAGAAAACATATATCATTTGTATTATTTGAAATTATGAATTTAAAAATATTATTAAATGCAAAACAATTTAAATTGGGTTAAAAATCAAAGCTTTGACTAGCTAGGGTCAACTCTAGATTTATTTGAATACAAGTTTGAATTCATTTTTGAAAATTGTTCATATTTCATTTTATAAGTTCTACCAAATTCAAAACAATTCAAAAGATATGAAATATTTAAGTTATATTCATTTCCCTAAATTTTATTTGATTTAGAAATTCGCTCAGGTTTTTCCTTACCCGGCCTAGTTCTACCCACAGTCATAGACTGGTGGGGTCAAAGGGGCACGGGTCCACTACACGTGCAGGCCAGCGGGGTGGCAACACGTGGCGGAGGTGGGTGCTGCGGGTTGAGGTGTTGGAAGTACCAGGGGCTTTATAGAAAAGGTTCTGACTAGGCTGTTAACTGAACCCCTGCGCAGCTGTCTGCTAAATATTGTCAGTGTCAGCCGACGGTGCAAACTTTCGGCGAGGCTGACAGTGGTTGTGGTGCGCTAAAATGTGCGCGGGAGGTGGCTACAACTATCTGGGACATCCAACTATAGGTTGTTGCGCACATCTACGCCAGTGGCCGACTGGGTGCGAAGCAAGCAAGCGCGGAACACTAGCACAAACGAGGCTGCGCTGGTCATGGCCTAGCGATAGAGTGTCGATGGGGGTGTCTTCCTGCGATGATGGCAGCGGCTATAGGGCACCAAACATAGCATGCTTTGGCTCGTTTGAGAGTTGGGACTGCTAGCTACCATGACGTGAGCTCGGAGGCAACTGGTTATGGCTGTGTGTGATGTGATCTTGCAGCAAAGGGGTCAGGAAGCAGACGCGGCAACTGAAGCGGACATCAGTGAGGTGGCTGTGATGAGCGCACATGGTGGCGAAGCCGACGACGAGGTACTAAACAAGAGGGAACATGACCATGCTAGGTAGGTTTTATAGGCTCACCCACGACCTACTAGCAAAGATAGTATGCTCGGGGATGAGTAGACTAGCAGGGAGTGCTTGCATTCTGGTTGCTTCTAGAATTCTGGTGCGCGGCGGCGATCTCCTTCTACGGTGAGGTCTCAACATCGTCTACAATCTAGGACAAATAAGAGGGAGCAGGGGAACCTCCTAAAGCACTTGGTTCAGCTTTGGAAACTCCAGGTCGTTGGTTTGCAAGAGGGGCAACGAATAGGTTTTGCTAGGCGCCATGGCCATGGAGGAGGAAGGAGGGGGTAGGGTGTCTGGGTCTGGATCTTGATCTGCTAGCTACGTGAGGGCTGGGTCAGCAGATAAAGCAAGGGGGTGGCTAGGTGGTTAAGGTGGTCACATGGGATGGTCGGGTTAGGGTTTAGCTAAAGTGGCAAGCCTCGGATGCCTTCTCTTTCCCCTCTGTCTCTAGTTAGATGGGAGGGGTGAGGCGACCAGGGTTATGCAGGGTGGTGTGGCGTGGTCAACTTGCCCGACAAGATAGGGGAGGGGATTAGCTAGGGTAGATAGAGGGTAGGTTTATGTCTAGATAGTTTCTTTCTTTTCTTTCTATTTAGTTGTTTTGTTTATTTTTAAAACAAGCCTTTGTAGAAGCTTACAAAAGAGAACAACAAGAAATGAAAACCAACTATAACATGGGTGGTTAGATATAGATGGTCTATTTAGGCTTGGATTGAATTAAACCACTTATTTGAATTCAAATCAACAACATTTCTCCAAAATTCAAAAGAATACATGAATATAAGGAAGATGGGCAAGCTTGCATGGGCCATGCATGATGTAAGAAACGCCACTACTAGTTGTGAAACAACTATCACTTCACGTGGGCATTCATTCATACATGCACCCAAATTTGAATTAAGGCCCGACATAAAGAAAAGTGAGCTTGCCTTCCCATATGGAATAGATGGTATATAAAAATGAATGAAGATAAAATGGACAACTTAGTGTGTGTTTCCCACTAGATCATCATATAGCCAAAATGATGTAGCCCGACCTTCGGTCGTTACCACATCATAGTCTCCAACTTATGCCAAGTCATCATAGACTCCAAAGGTGAATCCGTTCCTCTATTAGAGCCCACTTCCTACCCACTTGAATGGTATACTACTTCATACTCCATCCCATATTCATGATATGTTCATACAACAAGTACGGAGGCAAGGGAAGAAGCCCGGAGCACCAAGCCTGACAAGACGGAGGCTTGGAAGAGAAGACAGAATGTAGCAACCCGGTAAAACCGCTACTAGAAAATCGCGTGTTATTTCCATTTTATGCATCATCATGACCGCATGCTCATGTCATCATGCCACATTGCATTTGAGCATCGTCATCATCATGCATCTGTTTGCCTAAATCTATTTTCCTAAAGCCTCTCTTTATTTTTTAAATATCCCTGTCTTTGTTTTAAATTAAAACCTCGGTCCCGTCCGAATATTTTACTAGTCTAAAACAAATATTTGCAAAATGCTTAATCTAAAAATAAATAAAACCTATTTTGTTAGTGGGGGAGGCAGCCCAGTCGGCTAGGCCCGGAGGCCCAACCAACAGGCCACCTACCACCCCAACCTGAAACCCTAAATCCTATCTACCTAGCACCCCACCCAACCACCCTTCCTACCGCCGCTAGACCATCCCGACCAACCCGCTCCTCACCGTGGCCCCACCTGGGGACGGTCACCCCCGCGAGCGACGCGGTACACACGAACTAGCCCCAGTGAGACCGACAAGACCAACCTGCCAACCCGCCCCGCTCGCCTCGCACCTGCCCGCCCCCAGCCCCACACGCATCAAAATCGTGACCGCACCGAGCCACCTACCCCATAGTGTCTCTCTCTCTCGCCTCCCTCCTGTGTGAGCACCTCCCCCGCCCTCTGCACGCCACCAGCGTCGCCCCCCCGTTAGCTCCTCTCCGCCGCCGCTCTCTGCTCGCATCGACGGCGTCCTCCCAAACCCCAGCGCCGCCGTTCACGTGAGCCCTGCCGCCAGTGAGCTCGTCACCCGCCACGGAGCTCCCCTCACCGCGACCGCGACCCTGCCATCGAGCCTCTGCTGTGCCTCCGCCGCGCGTAGCGCCGCCTCCTCCGACCGCTGGAAGCCTCGCGCCGCCGCGGGCCTCTCCACCATCTCTGCGTCGTCCTCCTCGCCACCGTGCCGTCGCGAACGCCCTCGTCCCAGCGAGGCCGTGCCACCCGCTGCTCGTCCCCATGGCGCCGCCGCATTGGGCCCCGCGCGTCGCCGCTGTCCCACGGTTCTCGTCGAGCCCGATTGTCGCCCTTCTCCTGAGCGTGCTGCTGCCCCCGGCTTCGCTGCTCCCTCCTCGCGCTGTCCTCCGCGTGCCCTAAAGGTCTGGCCGCATCTATGCCCGTGTGCACACGCATCTCGGTCGCCGTGGACGCTTGGCTCGTCCCCGAGGTCCTCTGCTCTGACCTGGACCTCACCGTCCTTTTGCTTTTGTGCAGCAGACCAGCTCTACGTATTTTGTACCCGGCGTCGGGAGGGCACTCGAAAGAGCTCGTCTCTCCCTTGTTGTATCTATGACCGCGAGGTGTTTGTGCTATTCTTCAAACGAGAAGACAAATCTAATGCCGCACCCCGAGATCATCTACGTGGAACACCATGTTCACCTTCACGGATTCGAAGACCGTACCTGAAGGTTGCCTATGCAAGACGACAAGTTCTCCAACACGGATTTGATGCGCGAGACCGCGAAGACTAAACCCAGTGCCTTCTCCCTCTCGGATCCGAAGACCAATCCCGTCGGACCCCGAGACCCTCAGATCCGAACCCCCAATGTGATCCCCTTTTCCCGAGACCCCTATTTTATAATATATAACATATACTTGTTGCATATTAAATTATTCATGCTTGCATCTCATCATGTGGGTTGGGGGCATTATGCCGATTCATCTAATAATTAAATATGGAGCTATATGCGGGCTTTTCTAGTCTTATATCGCCTCCATTTAAATTTATATAGCGAACCGATGCCATGTTTTGCATTGTTAATGCAACATTTAAATTGCGGGGTACCTAAATAACTTGAACCTTCTAATTAATTGTCTGGATCCCGGTTCTGCTTAATATTGCCTAATTGCATCGCACCTTTGCCATATCATACATCATACATGCATCATGCCCGATCTTCTGCCATAGTATTCAATAGTGCATCCGGTGTTTCTTTTAGTGCTTTGCTTCTTCACGGATTAGGCCGTTGAGTGGATGCGAGTATCGACAAGTTCTTCGGATAATGAACCTTCGGCAATGTTTCCCAGGTGAGCAATCTCCCCCTTTCTACCTATTTTGCATTTATAGTCTTTACTTCCTTCCTGTTGATCTACTGCTATCCGTGTCGCGATGCTTTAGTGTTCCATACCAGATATATTCCGTGCAGCCTTTATATTGCCTTGGACACTCCTATTACCTATTGTTTAGTAGATAGATGGTCTTGCGAGTCGTAGTCACTTGCTCAGGTGCGATCCCGTGTCGTGAAGTACCACACAGTTGTTGGAATGTTGTCATATGCTTTACGGTGGAGAGGATCATGACTTTAAATACAACTATTAAATTGCTGGGATAACTAATGAAAGAGGCACCGGTGGGCAATATATGCTATTTGGTTTTTCTTGTCCACTTGTGTCCCGTAGGCCCCGAGTACTTGATACCTGTTCCTTGATTATTCGCACTATCCATATTCGGGAGACTCTATGAATCCCCCTTAGCCAGAGCTTGATTAATTTTTTATTTCTTGGGGCCACAAATGTAGCATCCCAATTGTCTAACAATTGCTATGCTACTAGCCTAGTCTATATATATGCTACCTTTCTACATATAATTATTGCATCATAATTATATCATGCTCATGTCATCATGCCACATTGCATTTGAGCATCATATAAAACCTTTTTCCATTTGGTTCTTATCTCATATGCATTACTTGGAGTTGCCTCTTGATATAATGTATTTGCTTCTTGATATATTGCTTCATGCCCAATTTGAGTTGAGGGTATATCTTTAAAACTCTTTCCACCTATTAACTTCTCCATATCAACACCCTTTTATCACATCCTCATTCTACCATATACATGTATGTGGGCATATTCAATTGCTTTTAGATTTAATTCTAGCCCATATATATAGTTGTATGAATCTTACTATTCACATGCAGACGGTCATTTGGTTTGATCCAACTGAATTTAAAATGCCATGTGAGCTTGGCCTTTCTCAAACCCTTGATTATTGCAATTCTTTTATTTGGCAACCTCTTTTAGCTCACATACATGTGACATATTTTGTTTTCACAAAATATGCACACGTGCATGGATCATGCAATAACAAGCTATTGTGGCCTCATGCAATCACAAGCTCATGTGTGTTTCTTTGGCTTATTATTTGAATATTCTAGAAACCTTGGTTCTATCTTATTATGACCAAACTAAAATCAACAAATCTAATCTAGATTTTCTACCTATGCTGCACGTGAGTGTGCCCATATGATCCTCTCTCTTTTTCTTTCCCCAAACCGAAGCATCCTAGCTATGATCTATACCATCGGTTGTGCACTTACTCCCTGGCTAAAACCAACCCCTCTGATCCTTTTTCTTAGCTAGCTAGCTAGCTCTCCTAGTAATCCATCGATGTACACAACCCCTCCAGCTCCATCCTGGTCCGGTCGCACCCAGAAGCCACAGCAGGAGTCAGCCCTGCTTCTCTTCCTGCCCTCGCTCGCGCACGCAGCGCGCGTGACCTCACATGCCACCCCGCGTGCTTGATTATAGAAAAGCAGAGTCACGGGCTCCTATCCTCTCTCAACCACTCCTCTCCATCTTAGATCAGATCGGCCTTCCCTGTTCTTGCTTTCCAAGGCAAATCAACAGCAACACCACCATGCCGCCGTCCACCCCGTCTCGCCACTGATCAGCGCCATCGTCGGAGCCATGCAAGCAAGGAGCGGCACCATGTCGAGCTGCGCGCCTGTAGGGTACAAGGAGCGAGGTGGAGAAGCGGAAGAACGCGTGCCGGAGGCCATGGACCTCGTCTGCGACCTCGACGTCCCTGCAGCACCCGCCACCGCCGTCTCCCTCCTCTCCTCTGGCCGAGCTCCGTCGATGCCTCTGTACCATCTCGGTGAGCCTCACCACCTCCCTCCATCTCCCCTCAATGCCTCTGCACAGCCGTCTCCGGGTCGCCGTTTCCGATGTAGCTGTGCCGTCGCCGCTCGCCGCGTGCCTGCTGAGAAGCGCACCGCCGCGCGCCACACAGAGCAGCAACATCGCGCGCACCTTGCTGTTGCCTCTGCATCTCTGTTCCCTCCAGTTTTCCAGCCGACCCAGCCCTCCTCCGGTAAACCTCTCTGAACAAAAGTTGCAGACGGATGTTCCCTCTTTCCATTCCAAAAGGAATCGCTCAAAATGGTGGTCCGTACCTCTCGGAGTCTTCCGTCGAAGATCGTCGTATTTTCTGCCACGACTGACGAAGTGCAGCTCGCGTCCGTCAGTTAAACACGACTTATTTCCCCCCTCTGTTCTTCGCCTTGCCCCGACCGCTGCAGACCTCCTTCGCGAAATCCCCAAACACCAAAGTTGTAGCTCGATCCACCCTCTACAACTTTCCTTTTTATGGAAGGGCGAAATTCGCCGCCGTTCGGTCGCAACCGTCATTGCAACCCAGCCTGATCTCAGCCTGTTTTCTGAAAACTGTCCGTCAGTTTTAAACCGTAGAGACACCTCTGTTCATCATGTTTTTACCGTCGATACAGTCCACCCCCCGCCGAAACACCAAACACGAACTGTGTAGAGCGAAGTGAGATCTACACTTTTCGTTTTTGCATCATCTCCAAATTCTCGCTAGATTCGTCGCCATCATCCTCCGAACTTGGCTCCAGATGCTGTTTTTCCCAGACACGAAAATTCAGTTCGTTAGTCTTCCCCGGAGTTTTTTTCATAAAGGTCCCTGTAGTTTTTCCCGCCTCCAACCGCAGTCCCCAGATCCGCCACGTGGCTGAGCTTCCTTCGCCCGCCCGCGCGTGGACCCGTCGTGGTCTCGGTCCCACCGGTCAGTGACCGCGGCTTGGTGGACTCGCGGTGCAAAAGATCCGGCGCAGTCCCCGCCACGCCGGCGCTGCTGACTCAGCGCATGGGCCAACTGTCAGCGTCAACTTTTTATTGATAAATCTAAATAAAACAAATGATATATGTTTTTGAATCAGAAAAATGTGAGGATTTCAAATATACCATCCAAAATAATGTTTGATTAATTTAAATTTTCGAAATTGTTTAATTGCAATAAAAATGCCTTTTCTTAATTAATTAATAACTTTAATTCTATAACTCCAAATTTGACAAATAATATGTCTAAATCGATCAGCGCGACGAGCCCGTTCTAACTATGCATTCCATGTTATGAATTGCAGCATGCATCATATAAATATTAAGTGGACAGCAAGTTATATGGGAGCAAAACATGACTAAAACTTAATAAAATGCTTTATTCTTGTACCCCACACCTCACCCATGCCATGCTACATTATTGCCATGTAAATTGTGCATCATTCATCTTGGCATGCGTGTTTGCTTGTCGCATTTTATTCATATGCTTGTGCACTTTATTTATGTTGACCCTTGTTTGTTTGGTTCTTCTTTCGAATAGACGCCGAGCAGGGGAAATATCAGGAATCCCAGGAGTACTACCCAGATCCATCCCTCGCTTCAACTGAGCTGCCAGGCAAGCACTACCATATGATTGCATACATATAGTACCTATTGCCTCTATCTTATTCTTGCATCATTGAGTCGCGATTGCATTAAATTGAATCCCAAGTACCGCATAGCCTTTACTTTTAAACCCCACCGAAGCTTGTTCCTCCATCCTATGAGCCATTACTACAGGAGTTGTTTGAGCCATGCGAGTCGTAGAACAACATGTGTAGGGTATGTGAGTGTCTGATGGATAACGAGGTACCTAAACAACTTAACCTGAGTAGTAATGGGATAACTAATGAAAGAGGTGCCGGTGAGCAATATCTGTTATTTGGTTTTTCATGCTCACTTGTGTCCCGTAGGACCCCGAGTACTTGATTCCTGTTCCTTAACTATTTGCACTATCCACATCCGGGAGGCCTTATGGACCCCCCCCCCTGAGCCAGAGCTTGATTCATTTCTATTTCTTGGGGCCACAAACTAGTTTGGGGCTTTATTACTATCCTGTACTTATGCCATGCTTTACTGCTTTATTTAAGATTGTGTGTGGAGCACCTGTACTGTTTAAGAATACGGAGTGTTTTCGTGGTATCGACAAGCCCAGTCACATTTTCGGGTTCCTAGTCATTTATAGCCATTGACGCAAACCTTGGGTCTGTCTCGGAGTCGGCCAACTTCGTTGCGGGAAGCTTAATAGGGTGGCGCCCTGAAATATATTATGAATCCTGTGATCGCTTTGTCGTGAATGCCTCGTTGCGTTTTGAGTTGGTTTTTCCGAGGTTGATCGAGTGTGTGTTGCTATTTGTGCACCCCTGCAGGATAAATCTTTCTGAAATCCGTGTCCGCGGTTATGGACGACTTGGAGCACAGTTTCTCGATCATAGACAAGCATAACTAAAGTACCGCCTTTAAATTGACTAAATACCTGACTAGTAAATAGTGCAATACTCATGGAATGGTTAATAAAACTACCAACAGATGGGTTGTTCGTCCGCTTTCTCGTTGGTAAGCGAGAAGGAGGATGCATCTGTTACTTTATACTGTTATAACTATTGTGTCTAATTAACGGACATCCGTCTATCATTGGTTAGGCGGATGGTTAGCGAGTATCTATAGGCTTGTTAGTTATTATCTTTTGCTGCAATTGCGTCACCCCAGGTATATGTCCCCTTTAGAGGCATAAAGACTTGCTGAGTACCCCTAGGGTCTCACACGATAAATTGTTTGATTCAGATGAACATGTGTATTCGCAAGATGGATATTGGGTGGAGGAGACAGATGATGTTGGCAACGATCACGCTGTGTAGAGATTCCGGGGATGGGGATCCGCGAGATCTGTGGGAGGGATGTGCTTACTTATGTGGCATCTTATGCCGATTTGCGTCTTATCCGTACTCGGATCTTGTTTCCCGCTTCCGCTTGATACTCTGATGTTTGATGTATGAGGACCTATCCTACACTGTTATCTCTATCTAGGATATTTGGATCTTGCCATATGGCGTTGCAATATTTCTATTTCTTTTAGATGGTATGGCTCTGAGAACTGTTGTAAGGTAGCTTGCATACATACTCACTTGTGTATGTATTTGATCTCTTCGCCCGTTGCCTACGCCGCTCGCTCTTGTCTCGATGTTCTTGGAAGTGGTTAGGACGGCCGACGGGTCTACACGTGGGTGGCCCCTGGGCTCCCGCTGTACTATTTTAACCACTTTCGGTTCATCCAGGCTTGAACTTAGAGCATAGGGTCCGAGGTTGTTACAATTGGTATCAGAGCCATTCCGCCCTTCAGGGTCTCAGCCAAATGGTCGTTGTCAGTTTAGCAAATATTTTGGTAGCTATGTATACTAGGGAAAAACAAAAACGCGTGAGTAGGACTACTTCCACTTTTCTTCTTACCCACCCACCCACCCTTTTCTAGTAAGGAAGTGTAACGTTTTCAATCCTCTTCTAAAAATTCAAACTAGGATTCACATGTTCTGGGTTTCCGTAGTACCGTAGAAAGTGTGTGTGAGTGTGTATCTCCTTGTCTATCTGTTGCATCCAACCTTGTTGTCGCAATCTGTTTTTGGCTATCAACTGTTGGTACAGTCCATACTGACAGGCATTTGTAAACCGACGTGATCCATCCGACTCCTTGTTAACCGGTGCCATCTTGTTAAGGGTGTTATTCCTTCCAGCATGCTTTCACAGAATGTGGAGTTGCTAATCCCTATCTGATAAGTGGTTTTGCGCATTTATTGGTATTTTAATGCCAAAAAATGCGGAATTTTTTTCTTTCATACATCTATGTTTCCACACTCCTCTTCAGTCGTGTGTGAAACATTATCTATCTTCCTTTTATCGGCATGTCCATGCTAACTCATTCTTTTGTCACCGACGCTTAATCCTGGAGTTTTACTTCATCATCAATTCTTCTGGGCTAAATACATAACATGTGTCGATCCAATGCTTGTGATCATAATTTGGTTCTCGGCAAAGCTATATGACACTTATCATGAGTGGAGTATGGTCAATGCTATCGACACAGACCTCCAAATGGTGGCGGTTATCTCCTGTGATTTGAGTTACACCGTGATCATATCTATGCATATTCAAGTATCTTTGGCAATCCAGAGTTTTCTCAAGGCACTACGGTGGTCTATCATCTGTTTATCATACTTCACATATTTTTGGAACTCCATATCTGCAAAATTCTCTTTGATACGAGGGAATTGCATCTTTCCGCCTCTGATAGCTTTTCTTAAGATATGAGCTATCATCGTTCCTTTATCCAAGATCTCTTTATCTTTGTAACCGGCGATCCAATCGACAATGTGAACCAAGTGGCATTTCTTGTTCCCTTCCGAAGGACTAGATAATCTATTCTGCCAGTGCATCTTTCCAACATGAATCCTTGCTCATAACATCGATCTTTCAAAGAGCGTTGAGCTCAGAAAGTGTTTTGAGCATTGTTCGTTCTCCCGCCTCTTGATCTGGATATTCTTGGAAGATTTTTTTAATCCGTGGTGGTATATCTTGATGATATGCTGGCCTATTCTATATCAATGGAAGAACATGGAAGATCATCCGTGTCTTTTTCTCTCAAGCTTCGTGAGCACTGCCTGTGTGCAAAGTCTCAAAGTGAGAATTCTGACTTCTTGAAGTCACCTATCTCGACCACGTCTTTCTGCTAAATACATTGCTTCAATTCTGGAAGCAGCAAGCCCATTGTTAATTCCATCCTCCATCTTCAACCAACCCGAAGTTTTTCCTTGTTGGCAAGTTATCATCGTCGTTCCGCTGAAGATTTCCTCAAGACTGCTAAATCTCTCTCAATCATTTCAAGAAGAACATGGAGTTCTTTTCACCTCTGTCTCGTCAAGTAATCTTTGGAACCATCTCGTTCGATCGTCTATGCTCAATCCACCGGATGCCATGAAGAATTTCTAGGTCTTTTGTAATCCTTCTGTTCAAGTTGGTGCTATCTTTTTCTTTATCTGTTGAATCTTGCAGTTGTCTCCGTAATCTTCCTTCATATCTTTCTAGTGGCTTGGCACTTCTGATATAACAACAACATCATCATCCTTATCTATCTTGGATCCAGCGAATCGTTTGCATCTATCCTTGTTTTTTTAACGGAGTTCCATGAGTTCGTTTTGTCAAGATCTTCAGTCTGTCGATGGGAGTTGGGTTGCATGATTTTCTTATTCATGTATGGAGTAATGCTTTGAGTGCGGGATGGAGTAGCTACCATACCACTACTCTTATCATTCGCTCTTGTACAATGAATTGGTGGATTAATGCAATTTCACTCATTCAACGGAAGTTAGAAGTGGCCTTTATCCGTCAATACTTTTACTTCTGTCCTTGCTTTTCCGGAGTGCTCTCTCGAAGAAAGTAATCAATAATCTCTTGTTGGTGATCTCGCCCTTTCTACATGGAGCAAAATCTTCAATTATCTAGTGGAAGCAGATGCATTTATCTTTTTGGGTACTCTTCATTCCACCGGTGCTCGACATCCTCAAACAAGATGGAAGGAAACTATATCGGTCTTCAATTTGACAATCCCTTTCTCTTGGTAAAGCCAATTATGGTTGATGCTATCAGTCACAAATCTATTGCATTAGCCTCAAGGTTAAAGAAAGCAATAAGTATCTCTACAATAAACTCCAGATCCTCCATATTCTTTTCTTCTCAGGATTCTACCATAAACTAGCATCCCCTTCTCTTGAAGTGATATCCGCGCACCTCAATTGCGTGATACTTTGGTTCTTACCGGCGCAAAAAAAGATCTAATCCGAGAACTCCTAACCCAAATCTTTCCGTTGATATCAAGGAACTCTATTATTTGAAGGCAATATTGTTTCCGAACTTCATTTTCTCAAATCCGAGAGAAGATACAATGCTATTTTCATATTGGTTGATAACTTCCCCAAAGTCATTATTTTCTTCCGGCAAGACAAAGATCCACCTTCTCGTGCATCGGTTGATCTCTAATTCTAATGGTGTGCCTTTTCGTTCTCCATGATACATCGTTCTTTCTAATTCTTTCAACAAGTGTTTATTTTCCGTTATCATGTTTCTCGAGAAAACCGGAGCTATGTGCATCCTATCTTTCTCGTCTCACGACAATTCTCCAGTTCCTTCTTAATCTTGTTTCTATAGCAAAACGCAAGACTCGCAACAAGTCTAGTAAGTTTTTGCAAGGTGCAGTGGTCGCACCATTCCGTGCTCATCCTTTTGGGAACGTGAAGGTCACCTTCATTCCGAACACCTGCCTCTTCTTGTGTTTTTTCTTTCTTTTTCCTAGGAATCTCGGGGCGAGATTCTTGTTTAGTGGGGGAGAGTTGTAGCATCCCAATTGTCTAACAATTGCTATGCTACTAGCCTAGTCTATATATATGCTACCTTTCTACATATAATTGTTGCATCATAATTATATCATGCTCATGTCATCATGCCACATTGCATTTGAGCATCATATAAAACCCTTTTCCATTTGGTTCTTATCTCATATGCATTACTTGGAGTTGCCTCTTGATATAATGTATTTGCTTCTTGATATATTGCTTCATGCCCAATTTGAGTTGAGGGTATATCTTTAAAACTCTTTCCACCAATTAACTTCTCCATATCAACTCCCTTTTATCACATCCTCATTCTACCATATACATGTATGTGGGCATATTCAATTGCTTTTAGATTTAATTCTAGCCCATATATATAGTTGTATGAATCTTACTATTCACATGCAGATGGTCATTTGGTTTGATCCAACTGAATTTAAAATGCCATGTGAGCTTGGCCTTTCTCAAACCCTTGATTATTGCAATTCTTTTATTTGGCAACCTCTTTTAGCTCACATACACGTGACATATTTTGTTTTCACAAAATATGCACACGTGCATGGATCATGCAATAACAAGCTATTGTAGCCTCATGCAATCACAAGCTCATGTGTGTTTCTTTGGCTTATTATTTGAATATTCTGGAAACCTTGGTTCTATCTTATTATGACCAAACTAAAATCAACAAATCTAGTCTAGCTTTTCTACCTATGCTGCACATGAGTGTGCCCATATGATCCTCTCTCTTTTTCTTTCCCCAAACCGAAGCATCCTAGCTATGATCTATACCATCGGTTGTGCACTTTACTCCCTGGCTAAAACCAACCCCTCTGATCCTTTTTATTAGCTAGCTAGCTAGCTCTCCTAGTAATCCATCGATGTACACAACCCCTCCAGCTCCATCCTGGTCCGGTCGCACCCAGAAGCCACAGCAGGAGTCATCCCTGCTTCTCTTCCTGCCCTCGCTCGCGCACGCAGCGCGCGTGACCTCGCATGCCACCCCGCGTGCTTGATTACAGAAAAGCAGAGTCACAGGTTCCTATCCTCTCTCAATCACTCCTCTCCATCTTAGATCAGATCGGCCTTCCCTGTTCTTGCTTTCCAAGGCAAATCAATAGCAACACCACCATGCCGCCGTCCACCCTGTCTCGCCACTGATCAGCGCCGTCGCCGGAGCCATGCAAGCAAGGAGCGGCACCATGTCGAGCTGCGCGCCTGTAGGGTACAAGGAGCGAGGTGGAGAAGCGGAAGAACGCATGCCACCCGCCACCGCCGTCTCCCTCCTCTCCTCTGGCCGAGCTCCGTCGATGCCTCTGTACCATCTCAGTGAGCCTCACAACCTCCCTCCATCTCCCCTCAATGCCTCTGCACAGCCAGCTCCGGGTCGCCGTCTCCGATGTAGCTGTGTCGTCGCCGCTCGCCGCGTGCCTGCTTAGAAGCGCACCGCCGCGCGCCACACAGAGCAGCAACATCGCGCGCACCTTGCTGTTGCCTCTGCATCTCTGTTCCCTCTAGTTTTCCGGCCGACCCAGCCCTCCTCCGGTAAACCTCTCTGAACAAAAGTTGCAGACGGATGTCCCCTCTTTCCATTCCAGAAGGAATCGCTCAAAACGGTTGTCCTTACCTCTCGGAGTCTTCCGTCGAAGATCGTCATATTTTCTGCCACGACTGACGAAGTGCAGCTCGTGTCCGTCAGTTAAACACGACTTATTCCCCCCCTCTGTTCTTCGCCTTGCCCCGACCGCTGCAGACCTCCTTCGCGAAATCCCCAAACACCAAAGTTGTAGCCCGATCCACCCTCTACAACTTTCCTTTTTATGGCAGGGCGAAATTTGCCGCCGTTCGGTCGCAATCGTCATCACAACCCAGCCCGATCTCAGCCCGTTTTCTGAAAACTGTCCGTCAGTTTTAAACCGTAGAGACACCTCTGTTCATCATGTTTTTACTGTCGATACAGTCCACCCCCCGCTGAAACACCAAACACGATCTTTGTAGAGCGAAGTGAGATCTACACTTTTCGTTTTTGCATCATCTCCAAATTCTCACTAGATTCGTCGCCATCGTCCTCCGAACTTGGATCCAGATGCTGTTTTTCCTAGACACGAAAATTCAGTTCGTTAGTCTTCCCCGGAGTTTTTTTCATAAAGGTCCCTGTAGTTTTTCCCGCCTCCAACCGCAGTCCCGGATCCACCACGTGGCTGAGCTTCATTCGCCAGCCCGCGCGTGGACCCGTCGTGGTCTCGGTCCTACCGGTCAGTGACCGCGGCTTGGTGGACTCGCGGTGCAAAAGATCCGACGCAGTCCCCGCCACGCCGGCGCTGCTGAGTCAGCGCATGGGCCAACCGTCAGCGGCTGTGGCTAGTTCCTCCTGAGTACAGAAAGTTTCCGTGATCTTTTTTTTTCAAAATAACAAAATTCCTGAAAATGTTTAACATGTTTTAGTATCCAGAAATTAATAACTTTTTATTGATAAATTCAAATAAAACAAATGATATATGTTTTTGAATCAGAAAAATGTGAGGATTTCAAATATGCCATCCAAAATAATGTTTGACTAATTTAAATTTTCGAAATTGTTTAATTGCAATAAAAATGCCTTTTCTTAATTAATTAATAACTTTAATTCTATAACTCCAAATTTGACAAATAATATGTCTAAATTGATCAGCGCGACGAGCCCATTCTAACTATGCATTCCTGGCAGCATGTGGTAGTGCTTGCCTGGCAGCTCAGTTGAAGCGAGAGATGGATCTGGGTAGTACTGTTGAGATTTCTGATATTTCCCCTGCTCGGCGTCTATTCGAAGGAAGAACCAAACAAACAAGAGCCAACATAAATAAAGTGCACAAGCATATAAATAAAATGCGACAAGCAAACAAGCATGCCATGATGAATGATGCACAAATTACATGGCAATAATGTAGCATGGCAAGGGTGAGGTGTGGGGACAAGAATAAATCATTTTATTAATTATTTAGTCAAGTTTTATTGCCATAAACAGTTCTGATTTTTAATAATGACATGATGCATGCTTCAATTCATGTCATGGAATGCATAATCAGAACGGGCTCGTCGCGCTGATCAATTTAGACATATTATTTGCCAAATTTGGAGTTATAGAATTAAAATTATTAATTAATTAAGAAAAAGGCATTTTTATTGCAATTAAACAATTTCGAAAATTTAAATTAGACAAACATTATTTTGGATGGCATATTTGAATTCCTCATATTTTTTTGATTCAAAAACATATATTATTTGTATTATTTGGATTTATCAATTAAAAGTTATTATTTTCTGGATTTTAAAACATATTAAACATATTCTGAAATTTTATTATTTTTGAAAAAGATGGCGGGGACTTTTGTTACCCTGGGGCACTCTACCCACAGTCACAGAGACGCGGGGCCATTGTGCTGACTATGCGCTGACATGGCAGGAGCTTGTGGGTGTGAGAAGTGGCAAAGAGGAGGACTGCGGGTTGAGGCTACAAGAAGGCCAGGGGGCTTTTTACAAAACCGTCAGGAGCAGCTCTAAACTGAATTTCAGATCTGGGAAAAATTGACAGCAAAAAAGCCTAAGTTCGGACGAATATGCCGACGAAACCATGAGGAATTTGAAGATGTCATAAAAACAAAAATCGTAGATCTAGCCACGATGTATAACTTTGTAGAAGGAAGTTTTTTCATAGGAGTAATGTACGCGCCGTAATCGAGTGGAGAACAGAGCAAATTCAGATTTTTAAACGGAAATTTCAGAAAACAGATTATTTTGCCCTGACTTCAGCAGATGGTTTCTTCAGCTGTGAAAATCCAAATCGAGCGAGGTTTGTTGCCTTGGAAAGCTGGGAGTACATGGAGCAACTTTGATGTTGAAAATTTTCGCGAAGGAGGTCTGCAGCGGTCGGGGCAAGGCGAAGAACAGAGGGGAAAAAAATAAGGCGCGTTTAACTGACGGACGCGAGCTGCACTTCGTCAGACGTGGCAGAAATAACGACGATCTTCAACGGAAGACTCCAAGAGGTACGTACCACCGTTTTGAGCGATTGCTTTTGGAATGGAAAGAGGGGACATCCGTCTGCAACTTTTGTTTAGAGAGGTTTACCGAAGGAGGGCTGGGTCGGCCGGAAAACTGGAGGGAACAGAGGTGCAGAGGCAACAACAAGGTGCGCGCGATGTTGCTGCTGTCTGAACTGCAGCGGCGCGCGCGACGGCGGTTCTCGGCGACGGTACGCGTGGTACAGGGTGCAAAAGTACATAGAGAGCACGGAAGAACGATGGGCATGCTCACCTCGTTTGATTCCCGAAAGAATCCGAGGAAGGGGCGGCCGGGAGTGATGCTGGCAACGGCAACAGCAGCTCGGGCGGCGGTGGTGAAGAAGGGGAGGAAGGTCCTGGCAGCTCCAGCTCCAATACTGCCGTGCGTTCGACGCGGAACAAGATGGCGCCGCGTATCCGCTACTCCATGGTCTCGGGCGGCTGCTGGATCGACGGCGAGAGGCGGCGCACGCCAGCGGCTATGGAGGAGGCGGTGGAAAAGGAGAGGGAAGGAGGCGTGCTAGGGCTTGCACGATGCTGAGAGGCTATAGATAAAGAGGGCGTCACGCACACCGCGTGAGGTCGCGGGCGGGGGCGATGGAGCGGAGACGGCCACCTGCTCCCGTCCGTGAGCGTTGCAGAGAGGGGAAAGCGACGGGAAGGAAGAACAGTAGACGACGTTGATCTCCTCCTGCGAAGGGGTATGGGCCAGGGAGGAGTTGGGCCGGAAGGAGCTGCGGCGCGAGCTCCTGCCGTTGTGCTGCTGCTGCTCCGTCTGGCTACGAGGCCCAGCTGCTGGCTGCGGCCCAAGTTGTAGATCGCTGCTGCTCTCTAGTCTGAAGCTGAAATTGCTGCTGCTGTTTGCTCGCAGGAACAGAGGGACAGAAGCAAAACTGTACAGATTTTGAAAAGCACAACCCAGAATTTGAGCGGCCAAGGATGTTGAAAACAGGGAGGCATTTAGATTTAATAGGATCGGTAGAACATCTAAGATTGATAGCTTTGAACATATGTAAAAGAAAAGAAGGCGTATGGGACAAGAATTTTGGGAGTTATCACAAAGACGATTTCTAGAAAACTGTACTGTGGTGAAGACTGCTTGGCTAGGACATTGAATAAAGGGCAGGAAACACCTCAAACAAGATAAAGGTAGGTAATGACGGTCTGAGGAGGATGTCCACATATAGATTCCCTTTGGTCATAAATACTGGAATGGAGATGTATGTAGGAAAGAAAATAACAGATAGCCAGGGAGAGGAAGAGATGATCACTTGTGCGGAAGATGCCCATGTGGGTTAAATCCACCAAGATTCAAATAACTTCAAAATGAACTTACATGAAAGAAATAAGGGAGGAGGAAAAATGATGTTGCAGGGGCCATGCATGATCCATATAGACCAAGTACTAGTTGTGAAGACAATTAAAGGATATTGTGGCCATATCTCCCCTACATGCATTCCAATTTGAGTTTATACCCCATACAAAACCCTAATCTCGCATATCATACGAGAATAATTATCATATGCACATACATGAACTAATTGGCCTTAATAGTGTGTATTTTTCCACTAGATCAACTTGGAGCCAATTATAGCATCATACATGAGCATATAGTAACTAAAACCATATGGGAGCTTAATAGAAGCATTTCTACTCACATGACATGCAAAGGTGGCCATGTGTCTCCCGATATTTGATATTGTGAAAACAATAGAGATCATATATGGGAGCATGTAGAGTTAGAAGTGGATCCATCCTATTACATATGAGCTAGACAAATGCCAAAATAAATGCAAGGCTCACATATAGTTGGATGGTGGATTAATGGGGTGATGACAAGAAAGGTGGTGGAGTTAATGAAAGATATGCCCCCAACTCCACTTGGGCATCAAGCATTTATCAAGAACCAAATTCAATGTATCAAGAGGCAAATACAATTAATGGTGCATATGAGATAAGAACCAAAAGAACAAGGGTTTTATATGATGCTCAAATGCAATGTGGCATGATGACATGAGCATGATATAATGATGATGCAACAATTATATGTAGGAAGGTAGCATATATATAGACTAGGATAGTAGCATTGCAATTGTTAGACAATTGGGATGCTACAACTCTCACCCACTAAACAAGAATCTCGCCCCGAGATTCCTAGAAAAAAGAACCCAACACAAAGGAGAGGCAGGTGTTCGGAACGAAGGTGACCCTCACGTTCCCAAGTTGATGAACAACGGAATGGTGCGACCACTACACCTTGCAAAACTTGCTAGACTTGTTGCGAGTCTTGCGTTTTGCTTGAGACACAAAGGGTTAGAAGAATTGAAGGATTGTCGTGAGACAAGAAGGATAGGATGAACATAGCTCCGGTTTTCTCGAGAAACATGATAAAAGAATAGAACCACTTGTGAAAGAAATAGAAAGGACGATGTATCAGGGAGAAAGAAACGACACCTCATTAAGATTAAAGATTTACAGCTACAAGAGAAGATGAATCTTTGTCTCACCGGAAGAAAAGAATGACTTTTTAGAAGTTATCAACCACTATGAAAATATCATTGTTTCTTCTCTCGGATTTGGGAAAAGAAGTTCGGAAACAATATCGCCTTCAGACAATAGAGTTCCTTGATATCAACGGAAAGATTTAGTTAGACATTGTCGGATTAGATTCTTGTTGCAACGGTAAGAACCAAGGATCACGCAATTGAGATGTGCGGATATATCTTCTAGACAAGGAGGTGATGCTAGATTATGGTGGAATCCCGAGAAGAAAAGAATATGGAGGATCTGGAGTTTATTGTAGAGATACTTATTGCTTTCTTTAACCTTGAGGCTAATGCAATAGATTTGCGGCTGATGGCATCAACCATTATTGGCTTTACCATAGAAAAAGAATTGATGAAACAAAGAGAGAGATATTTTCCTCCATCTTGTTTGGGAATGTTGAGCACCGGTAGAAAGACGAGGACAGAAAAGAGTTTGCGTTTATTCCTGCCAGATAATTAAAGATTTTATTCCGTGTAGAAATGGCGAGATCACCAACAAGAGATTATTGATTACTTTCTTCGAGAGAGCACTCCGGAAAACAAGGACGGAAGTAAAAGTATCGAGGGATAAAGGCCACTTCTACATCCGTGGAATGAGTGAAATTGCATTAATCCGCCAATCCAATGTACAAGAGCGAATGATAAGAGTAGTGGTATGGTAGCTACTCCATCCCGCACTCAAAGCATTACTCCGTACATGAATAAGAAAATCATGCAACCCAACTCCCAAAGACAGACTAAAGATCTTGGCAAAAAGAACTCATGGAACTCTGTAAGAAAACAAAGATATGATGCAAATGATTCGCCGGATCCAAGATAGATAAGGATGATGATGTTGTCGTCATGTCGGAAGATCCAAACCACCGGAAAAGATATGAAGGAAGATTACAGAGAACAACTGTAAGATTCAACAGGTAGAGAAAAAGATAACACCAACTTGAATAGAAGGATTACAAAAGATCTAAAAAGTCTTCATGGCCTCCGGTGGATTGAGCATAGATGATAGAACGAGAGGGTTTCAAAGGTTACTTGACGAGACCGAGGTGAAAAGAACTCCATGTTCTTCTTCAAATGATTGAGAGAGATTTAGCAGTCTTGAGGAACTCTTCAACGGAACGACGATGATAACTCGCCAACAAGGAAAGACTCCGGGTTTGATTGAAGGTGGAGGATGGAATTAACAATGGACTTGCTGATTCCAGAATTGAAGCGATGTATTTAGCAGTAGACGTGGTCGAGATAGGTGACTTCAAGAAGCCAGAATTCACACTTTGAGAACTTTGCACACAAGCGGTGTTCTCGCAGCTTGAGAGAAAGAGACACAGATGATCTTCCATGTTCTTCCATTGATATAGAATAGGCCAGCATATCATCAAGATATACCACCACGGATGAACAAAATCTTCCAAGAATATCAAGATCAAGAGGCGGGAGAATGGACAATGCTCAAAACACTTTCTGAGCTCAATGCTCTTTGAAAGATCGACGTTGCGAGCAAGGATTCATGTTGGAAAGATGCACTGGCAGAATAGATTATCTGGTCCTTCGGAAGAGAACAAGAAATGCCACCTGGTTCACATTGTCGATCGGATCACCAGTTACAAAGATAAAGAGATCTTGGATAAAGGAACGATGATAGCTCATACCTTAAGAAAAGCTATCAGAGACGAAAAGATGCAATTCCCTCGTATCAAAGAGAATTTTGCAGATATGGAGTTCCGAAAAGATGTGAAGCATGATTAACAGATGATAGACCACCGTAGTGCCTTGAGAAAACTCCAGATTGCCAAAGATACTTGAATATGATAAAGACATGATCACGGTATAACTCAAAATCACAGGAGATAACCGCCATCATCTGGAGGATGAAAATAGATAGCATTCACTATACTCCACTCATGATAAGTGTCATATAGCTATGTCGAGAACCAAATTATAATCAAAAGCATCGGATCGACACACGTTATGTATTTAGCCCAGAAGATTTGATGATGAAGTAAAACTCTAGGATTAAGCGCTGGTGACAAAAGAATGAGTTAGCACGATCATGTTGATAAAAGAAAGATAGACAATGTTTCACACATGACTGAAGAGGAGTGTGGAAACACAGATGTATCAAAGAAAAATTTCCCGCATTTTTCGGCATTAAAACACCAATAAATGCGCAAAACCACTTATCAGATAGAGATTAGCAACTCCACATTTTGTGAAAGCATGCTGGAAGGAAGAACACCCTTAACAAGATTGCGCCGGTTAATAAGGAGTCAGATAGATCACGTCGGTTTACAAAAGCCTATCGGTATGGAATGTACCAACAGTTGATGACCAAAGGCAGATTGTGACAACAAGGTTGGATGCAACAGGTAGACAAGGAATTACACACACACACACACACACACAACCTATGGTACTACGGAACCCAGAACACGTGAATCCTAGTTTGAATTTTAGAAGAGGATTGAAAACGTTACACTTCCTTACCAGAAAAGGGTGGGTGGGTGGGTAAGAAGAAAAATGGAAGCAGTCCTACTGTCGCGTTTTGTTTTTCCCTAGTATACATAACTACCAAAATATTTGCTAGACTGACAACGACCATTTGGCTGAGACCCTGAAGGGCGGGATGGCTCTGATACCAATTGTAACAACCTCAGACCCTACGCTCTAAGTTCAAGCCTGGATGAACCAAAAGTGGTTAAAGTAGTACAGCGGGGGCCTAGGGGCCACCCATGTGTAGGCCCGTCGGCCGCCCTAACCACTTCCAAGAACATCGGGACAAGAGTGAGCGGCGTAGGCAATAGGCGAAGAGATGAAATACATACACAAGTGAGTATGTATGCAAGCTACCTTACAACAGTTCTTAGAGCCATACCATCTAAAAGAAATAGAAATATTGCAACGCCATACGGCAAGATCCAAATATCCTAGATAGAGATAATAGTGTAGGATAGCTCCTCATACATCAATCAACAGAGTATTAAGAGGAAGCGGGAAACAAGATCCGAGTACGGACAAGAAGCAAATCGGCATAAGATGCCCATAAGTAAGCACATCCCGCCCACAGATCTCACGGATCCCCATCCCTGGAATCTCTACACCGAGTGATCGTTGCTAACATCATCTGTCTCCTCCACCCAGTATCCATCTTGCGAATACACCTGTTCATCTGAATCAAACAATTTATCGTGTGAGACCCTAGGGGTACTCAGCAAGTCTTTATGCCTCTAAAGGGGACATAACCTGGGGTGACGCAATTGCAGCAAAAGATAATAACTAACAAGTCTATAGATACTCGCTAACCATCCGCCCAACCAAAGATAGGTGGATGTCCATTAATTAGTAACAACAGTTATAACAGTATAAAGTAACAGATCCATCCTCCTTCTCGCTTACCAACGAGAAAGCGGATGAACAACCCATCTGTTGGTAGTTTTATTAACCATTCCGTGAGTATTGCACTATTTACTAGTCAGGTATTTAGTCAAAAGCGGTACTTTAGTTATACTTGTCTATGATCGAGAAACTGTGCTCCAAGTCGTCCATAACCGCGGACACGGCTTTCAGAAAGATTTACCCTGCAGGGGTGCACAAATAGCAACACACACTACTAGTCAGGTATTTCTTATTTCTTGGGGCCACAACTAGTTTGGGGCTTTATTAATATCCTGTACTTATGCCATGCTTTACTGCTTTATTTACGATTGTGCGTGGAGCACCTGTACTGTTTTGGATCATGCCACGTTTTCGCGGCATCGACAAGCCCAATCACACTTTCGGGTTCCCAGTAGTTTACAGCCGTCGTCACAAACCCTAGGTCTGTCTCGGAGCTTGCCAACTTCGTTGCGGGTAGCTTAGTGGGGTGCCCCCCTCAAATATTTTATGAATCCTATGATTGCTTTGTCGTGAAAGACTCGTTGGGTTTTGATTTGGTTTTTCTGAGGTTGATCGTGTGTGTGTGTTGCTATTTGTGCACCCCTGCAGGGTAAATCTTTCTGAAAGCCGTGTTTGTGGTTATGGACGACTTGGAGCACAGTATCTCGATCATAGACAAGCATAACTAAAGTAGTTCTATAAATTTGACTTAATATGTGACTAGTAATCAGCTTCACTACAATGGAATGGATAATAAAAGTGCCAACAACTGGTGGAACTGGGGGTGTATCGTGTCATGTTATACCTGCCTAGTAAGTATCGCAACTCTAAAGGAATGAAATAAAAGTACCAACAACTGCTGGGTTTGAGCTGTCACATGCTAATTGTATCTGACTAGTAAGTACTGCAACTACAACTGAATGGTTAACTACCAGGATGGGTATGATTGGTGTTAGTATAGGGTTGGTTCTGAATAGTTCTTTCTTATCTCTCTCTAATAGCCGACAGTTTATCGAGTCTCTAGAGGTTGTTTAGTGTATGCTTTGTTGCCTCTTCAGCCCACCATACCTATGTAGGCGAGAGCCGCCGAATTCTAGCCTCGCCGTGTACTGGCCTCAGTACTGACTGCTCCCTTTTTCCTTCGCCCTTTGTCGGCACCCCTTTTGTTTAACAGGTATAAGTTCGACGTCGTTAGCAGGGTTACCCTTCCGACTTGGCCTGGGCAGGGTTATGGACGCCATTGGTTATTCTGCAGGGCTCTTAGCTCAATTTGCTTCTTATCCGTACTCGGATGTTGTATCGTTTTCAAGGTGATTTGGATCTTTGTACTGTATATCTGTATTATTGACTCATGGAGTCGTTGTTGTATATATATGTTCTGTGGGTCCCATCATGGACTATTGTGTAATGATATTACTTTATTTTCCACCCGCACGCAAGTGCCTGGTGGGCGTCCTTGAATCGTTTCTATGCGGGTTTGGCAGGAAGCGCTAAAACTTGCATAGGGCCGATTCGAGGGTGTTACATGGAAGAAGCTGCAGTAGAAGCACTGGAGTCTCCGGCCCTCAAGCCCGGAGTCTCTGGCCTCCAACATCGGAGTCTCGGGCCAATACTCTGGACCCGCCCCAGGAGCGTTCAGTACACCCCTCCGGAGACAAGCCCGGAGAGCAACGTCCACCACGGAGTCTCCGGCCACACCAGAGTCTCCGGCCCTTCAACACTGGAGTCTCCGGCCCTTCGCACGGGAGTCTCCACCCCAGGACTCCGGCCGCCCTCCTGGAAGTCTCTGCATGCCACCCCAGAGTCCACCTCGGAGACCGCGCTTCGCCCCGGAGTCTCCGGCCCCTGCACCCCGGAGTCTCTAGCCTAAGTGTAATGGGCATGCGCGCCTTGAGCTGGGCCTCCAGACTACCCCTTGTTATGTGGATGGCCTAAATATAGTGCCCCCACCCCCTCATGTAACAGGAGGCATAGATGATAGACTAAACACACCCCCTTTGTGGAATCTCTAGTTTTGCCTCATCCCCTTGACCAAGGGGACCGACTATCGTCACCACCTCGTTGGAGTTTGCATCACGCCTCCCTCGTTGTACAAGGTCTTGTCATCGGTGTCCCTTTGCCAAGTTGTCAAGACCCTCTCTAAGGTGTTATTCCCTCTCCGCTTGGGATTGACGGAAGCACGTTGACCGATCTTTCCTTGCAAGGATTCTATCGGACCGGTGGCCGCCGGCGGGAGAAATCGACCTTGTATCGTGTGAGTTCTGCGTGTGTTCATCGTGTTCTTCGCGAGGTGTGCGTCTGCTTCCTCTAGCTTCTCCCTTTCCCCTCGCTTTCCCATCGATTTGACCACGAGATCAGTGAAGATCGGGCCACCCACGGGGTTACCCCTTAACATCTGGTATCAGCAGCTTTTGGTTGCCACGAATTCCTCATCGATTTGGTCATTTCCCCCATAAATTCGAAAATCCCCAAAAAATTGCCCCAATTTCGTGTTTTGGATCAATCTGTGATTTGAGTGCGTTTTGGTAGGTTTTGATCCATGGATTACTTGCTAAACTTGTTGATCTACCTTCCCCTGTGTTCCCATGGCCTAATTCCTTGATTCCCCCATCAATTTGAGGTTTTCCTTTGAGTTTTTCCGCCGAAAACGCGTCCCATTTGAGTTCTGGGCGCGAATCAGACCCTGACCCCAGAGTCTCCGGCCTCATACCCTGGAGTCTGCGCCCCCAGAGTCTCTGGCCTCGGACCCCGGAGTCTCCGCCCCCCTTGCAGACAACAACTTTATTTCACGGTTTTGAGCATAACTTTTGCATCTAAACTCGGATTTTGGTGTTCTTTAGCTTGTTTCGAAGAGGAGAAGGAGCTCTACATCATCATTTACGTGGTTCATGATATATACTCCATACAAATTCTGTGAGCAAGGAGAAATCCACCAATAAAGGGTGAAGATCGACGACGAAAGGTATAAAAATTCCGTCACTTCTCCCCACTTGCTTTCCTTTGTGAGATACACTATCTTTGCTACCAACAAACACCTATTGAGACTAGTTCCTCCTATGATTGCTTGGAATATGCACATTTGATACTTTTAGAATTTCGAGCAAAAGTTGTGAGCATGCTATCTCATATAGTTCTTGTATAGTTGTTGGCACAAGGAAAAGATAAGTGAAAAAGAAAGAAAAAGAGAAAAAATAGAAAAATAAAAAGAAGAAAAGAAAGAAAGAAACAAGTGCCTCATAGAATAGGAAGCGCAAGCTCGATGCACATCAAATAGGTGGTACTTATTGTGCATATCTTGTAGCCCACCAATTTTTTGCAATCGAACTAGCATCTCTCCTTGCACTTGTGCGACACGAGCTTATAGTCTTAGCTAGGTAATCATTTGGTTCTTAGATCACTTTCTCCATCGCACAAATCCCATTTATCCCACTGTGTATTTCCTGTACATAATTCCTATCTTGTGGATTGACTTGTTTTGCTTTGTGATCATCGTGGTTCTTTACTTGCCATTACAACATATTGATTTCGGATTGTTCTTGGACACGCCACCTTCCATACCCATCCACCATAAGATTTGTGTGTGTGTGTGTGTGCTTTAGTGGTTAGTTGGTTTTGGTGTTCCACGTGAATTTCACTTTGCTTGGTTTTGATTGCTCTCAAGTGTGGCCACTTGCACAATACTATCTTCCAAGGTAAGTAAGGTTTGACGTTGCATCCCTAACCCCCTACCACTTCCATATACACCACTTGGTCTTGTGAATCATGTCTAGGGACTCCGGAACCGAGGAGGATTTCTATGAAGAATCCACGAGGAGCCACCATGCATATGCCTCCACAAGCATGGATGACATGATGGAGCATTACACCGACAATGGCTCCACATGCTTGGGTGATATGGAGTTCTACAACAACAATAACTCCCCAAGCATGGATAACTTCAAGAATGACAATCAGAAGCTCCTCAAGTCGCATCGACCAAGATGGAGCTTCCACCTCGAGAGCACCAAGGTCCACCATCAAATGGACAACTTCAAGCGCGACATGGACAACGACTTTGCCAAAACCATGAGCATGATGGCCAAGACTAATGATGCTTTGCGCTCATTACAACGCCTTACCAAGAAGAGTGCCAAGGACAAGGAGCATCGTCGCGAGCGTCATGTGGATGACCAAGTGCGCCATCTACATCAACCTTTGGAAAGGCACGCCAATGACCTCCATCGACACCATCAAAAGGCACCTTCCACTACTCATGCCACCACCAAAATGGCACCAAGAGAAATCTTTCCTCCACGCCATCAAGGTTCAACACCAAGAATTGACGTCCTAGATGATGGATGCAACCTCATGGATGAGGAGGACGAAGACCTCTAATTCGCCAAGTTGGATGAGTATGTAAAGAGGACTACACAAGCCAAGGTGCAAGATGGCAACGACAAGGTCGAGATTGGTGAGCAAGGGATTTTCCCTTCACCAAAGGAGGCCCACAGAGTTGAGGAAACTGAGCCTATGCCCATATGCTTGAGTGATGATGTGGTACCAATCCCATGTGAGTATGAGAGCCACTTAGCCCACTTGAGTGAGAACAAGAGTGAGATGAGTGACTCCACCTTATGTGAGATTGAGGGCTTCCATTTGGAGGGCATGAGTGATACACCGAGTGAGTTGAGAGTGGTAGTTGATAGGTCATGTGAGACCAATTTGATATCTAACGACTTACCCTCTACCTCTAGTGTGTTTTCTCATGATGTGCTAGGTTCCATGGATCAAGAAGCGCCAAGCTTGCAGATGGTGATGCCTCCAACCAAGAAAATGTACATGGTGGACGAAGATGATGCCATCCCCATACATGATGAAGAAGTCACCCACATGGAGGTCAACACTACCACAACACCCACATCATATGAGAGGTATGAACAAGGTAAAATTAAGGGTGTTAATGATGCCATGATCCCACTAGTGGACATGATGACTTGTGATGATTGGCATTCTATGGTTGATGTTTATGATATCACATATGCTTCATTGATATTTCCATGTGATACTTTGCCTTTTCATAATGTTGAGCATGTGAAATTACCTGATTGTGATGATGTTGCCATAGACATGCCATGATCTAAAAGTTACATGGATGATATCATTGCTTGCACTTTGTTGAACAATTGCACTTTCCAATGATTTGCTTGCAATGACGATCAAAATGATACCCCTCGGACAATGCTTTGTCATGGATGTTTTACAATCTCTCCCGTTGCTTGCAATAAGTTCAATAATTGCTCTTTCACTTGTTTTGCTTACAACAATAATTATCATATGTTGTCTATTGAGATGGCCCCCATAGCTTTATCAAATTTTGGAGATTTTGGAAAATGCCATGATAAGCATGTTCCCCACTTGCATACTCACCATGCACATAAATTACACTTGATTGATACTCATGGTGATGTGCGCAAGAAGAGATACATCATGATGGATGATGTGTTTCTATACCATGCACACACATTCTTACTTTTATCTATGATGTGTGTAGGTACACGCACAAGAATGTGAACCTCGGTTGAGCACAAGTTGACAAAAAGAGCTCTAGAGAGCATCCCCCACGTGAGTTCAAGATTGAACCCAACTCCGATACCTTTTGCATGCTTTGCATCTTTCATGTTGACAAATTGCTCTTTCCTATGGTTAGCTTGCAAGAAAGTCAATGGTATTACTTCACCTTGTGACAATCATGTTTTGTTGCTATTGGATATTGATGCTTTGTGTGTTGCAACAAAAATGTTGAACAATTTCCCTTTTTGATGTTTTGTGTGCAACCATAATGCCATTATGAGCATGTATTGTCATGAGAGCTTCCAAGTCTCTCGAATAGTTGTTGCAACAAATGTAAGGACCACTTGCTCTTTCATATGGTTTGTTTGCAAACATGTTGTTTTTGCTTCCGCTTGCGATATTCATACCCCCATGATCTTTACTTTTGATGATATGTGTATAGCATCCAACATATTGAACAATTTCTCTCTCCAATGGTTGGTTTGCACACATAATGATGTTGTTTTGGATACTCTTCCGCATGTGTTTTTGCCGAATTCTCCTAGCTTTGCATCAAAGATGTTGATCAATATTCTAGTCAATTGCTTTGAGCGCCACACTAAGACGTTATATTGAGTTTTCGAGTTCCCACATTTGGATGATATTCAAGCAAATTCCATGCACTTTGACCTTGCATACGCATTTCATTTGTGATACTTGAGTTGTGCTAATAGTGTTGTGAACAAGAATGGGCATGCCACAAATGACATGCTCCTCTATAACACACAAACATATGTTGCTTGGTCTTTGTTGTATGAAGGTACAATGTCTTCCGTGTCAACCTCTATGGATAAAGAGTTGGCAAGACAAACCGAAGAGAGTTACCTAGGGAAGCCCTTCAACGAGCCATCTCTACATCCTAAGGTGACCATCTTCTACTTGAGGACTCATGCTATAATCTTGATGAATTGGCTATGCTTTGAGTGTTCCTTCGCTTTTGGGTAAGCTTCGTAGGCTTCATAGAAGGTGAAGAAACATTGAGGTGTTGTCAATTCAATATTCTCGAGGACGACTATATGGTGAACCCCATGATCAAGAAGGTCTCTTGACATCTTCTACTTTGTGATGAGCGTGGAGAGTCGAGGATGACTCTTTTTGAAGGGGGGGGGGATATGATGTAGCCCGACCTTCGGTCATTACCACATCATGGTCTCCAACTTATGCCAAGTCGTCATGGACTCCAAAGGTGAATACGTTCCTCTATGCGAGCCCACTTCCTACCCTCTTGAATGGTATACTACTTCATACTCCGTCCCATATTCATGACAGGTTCATACTGACAAGTACGGAGGCAAGGGAGGAAGCCCGGAGCACCAAGCCCAACAAGATGGAGGCTTGGAAGAGAAGACGTAAGAAGATATAGCAGAAGCACCAGAGTCTCTAGCCCGCAAGCCCGAAGTCTCTGGCCTCCAACACTGGAGTCTCCGGCCAAGATTCCGGACTCGCCCCAGGAGCGTTTAGACACCCCCCGGAGACAAGCCCGGAGAGTGACGTCCACCACGGAGTCTCCGGCCACACCAGAGTCTCCGGCCCTTCGACACCGGAGTCTCTGGCCCTTCGCACCAGAGTCTCCGCCCTAGGACTCCGGCTGCCCTCCTGGAAGTCTCTGCATGCCACCTCGGAGTCCATCCCAGAGACCGCGCTGTGCCTCAGAGTCTCCGGCCACCCCCGGAGTCTCCATCCTCTACACCCCAGAGTCTCCGGCCTAAGTGGAATGGGCCTACGCGCCTTGATCTGGGCCTCCGGCCCATGTACCCCTCTTATCCTTAGAAACTCTAGTTTTATGCCCAGATTACCCCTTGTTATGTGGATGGCCTATATATAGTGCCCCCACCCCCTCATGTAATGGGAGGCACAGATGATAGACTAAAGACACCCCTTTGTGGAATCTCTAGTTTTGCCTCATCCCTTGATCAAGGAGACCGACTATCGTCACCACCTCGTTGGAGTTTGCATCGTGCCTCCCTCGTTGTACAAGTCCTTAGCATCGGTGTCCCTTGGCCAAGTTGTCAAGACCCTCTCCAAGGTGTTCTTCCCTCTCCGCTTCGTATTGATGGAAGCATGTTGACCGATCTTTCCTTCCGAGGATTCTATCGGACCGGTGGCCACCAGCGGGAGCAATCGGCCTTGTATCGTGTGAGTTCTGCGTGTGTTCATCATGTTCTTTGCGAGGTGTGCGTCTGATTCCGCTACCTTCTCCCTTCCCCTCGCTTTCCCATCGATTTGACCACGAGATCTCTGAAGATCGGGCCACCCACAGGGTTACCCCTTAACACAAAATATATTCATGCATGATCATATATTCAAATACAACCTATATGGAAGCTTATGAAGGAATTCTACTCACATAGCATGCAAAGGTGGCCATGTGGCTTTCCATATCCAATATTGTGAAAACAACATATATAATATACGGAAACATGTATAAATAAGTGGATCCACCCCAACACATATGAGCTAGATTTAAATACCAAAGAGAAATGCAATAGCTAGATCACAGCGTAACTCAAAATCATAAGAGATAATCGCCATCATTTGGGGGATTAGATTGATAGAATTGGCCATATTTCACTCATGATAAGTGTCATATAGCTATATCGAAAACCAAATTACAATCATAACCATCGGATCGACACACGTTATGTATTTATCCCAAAAGAATTTGAAGATGAAGTAAAAACTCCAGATTGAAGCGCCGGTAGCAAAAGATCGAGTTAGCATGAACATGTTGACAAAAATAAGATAGATAGCGTATCAGACATGACTAAAAAGGAGTGTGGAAACACAAATGCATCAAATAATTTTTTCCGCATTTTTGGGTATTAAAATACCAACTAGATGCGAAAAATAACTTAACGGATAGCGATTAGCAACTCCACATTCAGCGAAAGCATGCTGAAAGGAAGAACACCCTTAGAATTATCACGCCGATTAACAAAGAGTCAGATAGATCGCGTTAGTTTACAAATAAGCCTGTCGGTATGGAATGTACCAAAGGTAAATTGCAAAGCAAGGTTGGATGCAATAGGTCGACAAAGAATTAACACATCCTATGGTACTACAGATACCCCAAACACGTGAATCCTAGTTTGAATTTGTGGAAGAGAATATACAAACGTTACAATTCCTTACAAGAATAGAATGGGTGGGTGGGTAAGAAGAAAAGTGGAAGCAGTCATACTCTCATGTTTAGTTTTTCCCTAATATATAGCTACCAAAATATTTTCTAGACTGACAACGACCACCTTGGTTGAGACCCTGAAGGGCAGAATGGCTCTAATACCAGATGTAATCCCCAGACCTCACATTTCTAAATCACAAGCCGGTATAACCCAAATCTAGGGAGGACATACCTATCCCTCAACCATCAGATCCAACACAAAACCCTCAAGATATTTAGAGTAGAGGAATACTCTCTCTAGTAAAAGAAAGGAAGCACAATGGGCGTTGCTCTATTTAGTGAGGTATTCTTCTTCATTTCAGTATTATGGGCATTCTTCCATTCTAGTCTAGCACCAATAGTCAAACTAGGAGCTCAACGGTCACCTATTACTAGGAGGCCACGAGGCCGGCCACAAGAAGGCCACAACGGCAGGGCATGGTACTGGCCAACCATCCACCTCAAAATTCATGTTTATAGCTTCGAGTTCGAGAAACATGACCGGCTGGCTATGAGTCTAGTTTATAGAAGTGAGTATGTACGCCACCAACATACAAGAGTACATCAAAACTATTCCATCTAAAAGAAATAGAAATATATTGCAATGCCATTACAGCAAGAACCAAATTATATAGATAGCAGTAATAATATTTTAGGATTATACCCTCATACATCACTCAACAAATCATCAAGCGGAAGCGGAAAACACAGATCTAGGTACGCATTAAGATTCAAATCGGCATAAGATGCCACAAAAAATAAGCACATTCCTGCCCATAGATCTCAGAGATCTCCATCCCTAGAGTCTCTATGCAAGAGGGTCATTGCCTCCATCATCGGCCTCATCGACATAGTAGCCTTCATATGGATGTACCTGACAACCTAATCAATAATTGGTGTGAGACCCTATGGGTGCTCAGCAAGTCTTTATGCATCTAATGGGATTAATCTGGGGTGACGCAATTGTAGTGAAAGATAAATGTCTAAACAATTCTATAGAGACACGCTACAACATCCGCCCAACCAGATATGGATAGATGCTTGTTAATTAGAACCAGAAGTTATATAAGCAACATAAGTAAACATCGCTCGTCCTCCTTCTCGCTTACCAAACAAGAAGGCGGAGGAACATCCCATCCGTTGGCAATTTTATTAACCATTCCATGAGTGTTGCACTATTTACTAGTCATGTTTTAGTCAAATTAAACATGGTACTTTAGTTATAGTTTTCTATGATCAATAAACTATGCTCCAAGTCATCCATAACCGTGGACATGACTTTTAAAAATATTTACTCTACAGGGGTGCACAAATAGCAACACACGCATGATCAACCCCGGGAACAACCAAATAAAAAGCAACGAGGCATCACGACAAAAAATTCGCAAGATTCAAAAATGATTTCAGGGGGCCACCCAGTAAGCTACCCACAACAAAGTCAGCCGGGCTCCAATACGGACCTAGAGGTTTGCGCCAATGCCGGTAAAAGACTGAGAACCTGAAAGTGTGACTGGGCTTGTCTATACCGAGAAAACACTCCTCTTTCCAAAATAGTATAGGTAAACGCTTAACGCACAACAGTAGTAAATAAATCAGTAAAGCATGGTGTACGTACATGATAGTAGTAAAGCCCCAAACTATTTGTGTCCCCAAGAAATAAGATGTGAATCAAGCTCAGGTGAAGGGGGATCCATAAAGTCTCCCACATGTGGATAATGCGATAGTCAAGGAACAAGCATCAAGTACTTGGGTCCTACGGGACACAAGTGAGTGGTTAAAAACCAAATAGTGCTATTGTTTAATTATTGACCAACATGTAAAACGAACAGGACAATGAAGTATTAAACAAATGTACCTACAATGGAAGAGCAAATATAATAAACTAGCCATGCCATTTAACAAATATGCAAGTTGTTGTATAGCCTAGAATGCAGGAAAAATGTTGAGTGACTCATAATTTTAGGTGAACTACACGATTGCAGACAGTTACTATCGTAGCTAAGTATAAACCAAATACAAATTATAATGGCATCAGATGTGAACTTGTAGAGAAGGGAAAGCAAACCATGAATGAACTACATAATAGAGGATAGTTATGTTGTACTTCAGGATGAACATAACCAGATACAAAATATAATGGCACCGCTTGTGAACCTGTAGAACACGCAATCCAAACCAACATATTTAGTGTTCCATATTTGAGCTCTACTAAAATAAAGAGAGAAAGGTTAGTGTTGCAGCTACTGAAGAACCAGATGACACAAAAAATGTAATTGAATTATTATGAAGAGTTTAAACGGGTATTATAGGATAACAGAATGATAATAGGTGTCATGTGTCGACAAACGTACATCGGAGATGTCGCAGACCCCATCATTATTCGATGCTAGGAACTAAGGTGATTTAACCTCGCTTATGCACAGATAAAATACATCACACCCGTTGTTTTTTACCTAGGTTCCAGCCATCCTTTGGCCAACAATCCTACGTCATGCTTTGGTGGATTATTCCGTGGATGGATGTACAAAGAGATGAATAATCTAGTGCCGGGGAGTCACTTTCAACTAGGTTCTACACTTCCCAGGCTTCCTTTTTCTTTCTCTCTCTCTATCTCTACAAGATCTCCTCAGTGCTTTCTCTTTCTCTAATTGTTTCCTTACAAAGCTAACTTACTCATCCGAAAATCCTCCTCCTCTTACTATGGCTGAGGCCCTCCATTTATATCTCAAGGGGTACCAAAATGGCCAGCATGCACGCGCCCTCATATCGTTCTCGGGATACATTGTAGCCATGCCACGTGGCGTGCCGGCAGGCGGGTGGTGCTTCTGGCCACTCCTCTTCATGGGCAATGCTGCTAGCCACTCCTTGGCCTTGGGTGGGGAGCTGTGGTACTTGATGGCGAGGAGACATCACAGCGCGCGTGCTATCACGTTGGGTCTATTGCGCATGCGCCCTTATTAATGCCTTGCTGAGGCGGATGGATAGGGGTGACACCTGTCTCCCATGCCACCTTGCACGATGCCATCGACTCTGGCTTTGTTGACCCATGTTATTGGAATGCGCCTAGGCCCAAGGGAGCCTTATACTTGATGACTTCATGGCGTAGTGGGCTATACGCTTGCCAACGCCATTTATCCCCTTCGTGACCCTGTTCCGGGCTTGCTTCCCTACATGTTAAATGCATAAACAAGTCATAGTGTCCTTACTCAAGGGTCTCCACATGCGAGAGTGGGCGGGAACGTCCATGGGCAACGTTCCACTCCGTCTACACTATGTAAGACTAGAGATTTTCTGGACACAATGGCATAGTTCAGAGAAGGTGATGCCCTTGTATCCTTTTCATGGAGTAGAGCTTGCCGAAGAGTTAGTCCCTTACCACGCGTTGAGGCACCATGTGAGGGCCCCCTGTAACACCTCAAAAATAGTAAACAAGATTATCAAGTTCTAATCACCCAAGTTTAGGGTTAACAGAAACTCTATATGAATGCATGTGAGAGTTCTATTAATGCATGAATGTTTGATTGCTACAAATGATAAGGATTAGTTTAAAAATGATTACCACAACATCTAGATCATTCCCAAGCAAAATAAAATGAAAAGAAAAGCAATTGTGAAGCATATGATCATATAGTCACTTTTGCCAAAGTTAACCACTAGCCCACTTTGCGCATCTCTAGTAAAAGATTTCCAACAGAAACAATTCTAGTTCTTTTCACCCCTTGCTAGACCAAGTAAAAATGAACCCAAGCAAACTTTACAAATTTAAAGAAACCAAATTCAAATATATTTGAGAGGCAATTCCAAATTGAATCATGTGTAAGTACAAAGATGACCTTGACTTGGCCACAACAGAGTTGTGGACATGAAAACTAGGTTCCCACTTAAGTGGTGTAGAGAAATAAATTAGGTATTTACTCTTAAATTCCTTATGAAATAAACCTGCCTTTTTGCAAACAAAAGTAGAGCTTAAGATTCCTACTAGTTCTACCTTACTTATACTAGTGATAATTTGCGAGTACTTAAAGAGTACTCATGGCTTTGTCCCTGGCTATTCCCATGGCCAGACTATGAGGAGGACTACTCGGAAGATGGACAGCAGGATGTCTATGATAACTAGGATCATCTCCCATCGTCAGTATTGCCTGTGACCCTGAAGATGGAGTCCTACTACATTTACTTTCCGCTGCTTTGAATGTATTAAGACTGGATCATGGGATCCTTTATTTGTAAAACCTTTATTATGGTTTGTAATGAATGATGTACTGTGGTACCAACTCTGTTATGTCTCGCAAAAATGGTAATCCTGGGATTGCGATGTACGGCATAACAGACATCTAGACTTAAAAATCCGGGTGTTGACACCCCCCCATTTCCATTTGGCCGACAGAAGCACCCCTGGTGAGGCCCGACAATGCTTCTGATCAGCCTCTGTTCTTATGCGTGTCGGATGGTCTAGACACAGTTGTCGGGCTTCGCCCTACAACAACGCGTGGGTCCAAACTGTTGACATGTGCACGACGTGGCCACTTGGCACGTTTTGAGCCACTTTGAGATAGCGTGCACATGCACGCACACTCAAGTGGTCGCAGAAGCGATGTGTCGGCATCAAGTCCCGTCTTGGATTGTGTAGTGTAGCCGCATTGACCGTGGTTGCCTTGTTCCCTACAAAAGGAGTCATAACTATGGAGGGGAGGCATCACCTACCTCCCCAGGTGCCGGCAGGAAGGCAATACATCAGCTCCCTCACCAATAATAAAAGATGGGTGAGGGGTGATGGACTTAGGCAGAGCTACCGCATCAATCCCCTCCACACTCTTCAAATTTCACCAGTCCGAGCTAGTTGAGGATGTCGTCCAAGAGCGTTGATAGCCGCCGCCAACTCTTAGGCGACAACCCTCCTTATCATGGGGGCGATGTAGCATCCCGGTAAAACCACTATTAGAAAATCGCATGTTAGTTTATTTTGTGCATCATCATGACCACATGCTCATATCATCATGCCACATTGCATTTGAGAATCGTCATGTCATCATGCATAAGTTCGTCAAAAACTATTTTCTAAAAGCCTAGTTTTGTTTTCTAAAATATCCCCCTCTTTATCCAAATCAAAACCCCGGTCTCTTTCGGTTATTTTTATTTGTCAAAAGATATTTACAAAAGTATTCTAAAGAGAAATAAAAATAAAAGTGTTTTTAGGGAGAGGCAGCCGGCCATGCCAAAGGCATAGCCAGCTACCTACAATCTCGACCCGGCCCAAAACCACCTAGCCCTTTAGACCAAACCCTAGACTAAAAATCTACCTAACCCTCATCCTATCCACTCCTGCCGCCACACCTAACCTCCCAGCCGCCGCCACCATCCACGCAGAACGCTCCTCGCACGCACGCGTCGCAACCATCCACCCCGCGCTGCAGCACACATCCCCGCTTGCTCACATGTTTTCCCTAGCCCCACCCTGCAGAACACACAGCGCATACGAGCAGGGGATCAGGTTCCCGCACGCGATCCCGTGGCCCGTCCCCCTCGTGATCCCCTCCTCCTTCCGTTCGCTTGCCTGACCCCGTATGTCCCTGCTTCAATCCCTGGCCACCCACGCCGGATCTCGACGACCTTGCCCGCATCACCGAGGCTGCCGTTCGATCCCCCGCCGATGTGTACCCCGTCCCCAACCTCGCCTCCCTCTCGGTCTCCTACCCTGGCCCCGCCCCTGCGACCGGCGGCTCTCTTCGCGCCCCGCCTCGACCCGAGCTCCATCATCGTCCGGTGCTCCCTCAACCACATGCCTGCCCAGAGCATCACTGTGCCATCCGACCTCATCCTCCGTGAAGCTCGCCATTGACTGCCGCCAGGAGCACCTCGCCCTCTCCCACGACTCGGTCCCCAAGCTCACCGAGCCTGCCCCCTGAGCACCTCCGAACGACGCGCCCGCGTCCACCACCGTCCGTGCTGCCACGGTCAACCTCGCCGCGCTGGTCGCCATCCCTCTTCCTTCCTGCAAGGCACCACCACCTGAACCTGTGAGCTCGAGGCCACCATGTACTGCCGATGGGTAGCCTCTGTCCTTTATTCTCGATTGTTACACTGCTTGTATGCGTGTTAACTTTGTGTTCCTTCAAACGCTTCAATTAGGCCCTGGGGTGTGACATCTTGTTGGTACCAGATCCCATCCTCATGGTTGTCCTGTATAACAAAGAACCCAAATCAAGATCTTCTTCGACTTCTGTCGCTTTTCTGTCAAAACCTTCCGCAGAAGTGTTGCCACAAGATTGATCGATGTTGATGACCGAACAAGGAAAACGAAGCACCACGGAGTATCACTAGGAGGACCATCGACAAGTTCTACTTCTTGGACACCAAGTTCCCCTTCTAGGAGTCCGAAGCCGACCCGAACCTCGTCGAACCCCCCAAGATCTTCGATCATACACGTGTGACCCTTTTTCTGACACCCTATTTTTATAAATGATATATACCTGTTGCATATAAATTGTTCATGATCGCATACATATTCATTTGTTTGTGGGTATTTTGTCGACTCACCTAATAACTAAATATGGAGAGCATGTGCGGGCTTTTCTAGTCCTATATTGACTCCATTTAAATTTGTGTAGCGAACCGATGCCATGTTTTGCCTTGTTAATGCAACATCTAAATTGCGGGGTATCTAATAACTTGAACCATTAATTAATTGCCGGGACCCCGGTTCCGCTTAATATTGCCTAATTGCATCGCATCTTTGCCATGTCATGCATCATACATGCATCATGCCTGATCTTCTGTCGTAGTATTAAATAGTGTATCTGGTGTTTCTTTTAGTGCTTTGGTTCTTCACGGATTAGTCCGTTGAGTTGATGAGAGTATCGACAAGTTCTTCGGATAATGTATCTTCGGCAGTGTTTCCCAGGCGAGCATTCTCCCCCTTTCTACCTATTTTGTATTTATAGTCTTTATTTCTTCTTGTTGATCTATTGCTATCCGTGTCGTGATGCTTTAGTGTTCCGTACCAGATATATTCCGTGCAGCCTTTATATTGCCTTGGACACCTCCTATTACCTGTTGTTTGGTAGATAGATGGTCTTGCGAGTCGTAGTCGCCTGCTCAGGTGCGATCCCGTGTCGTGAAGCACCACACAGTTGTTGGAATGTTGTCATATGCTTTATGGTGGAGAGGGTCATGACTTTAAATACAACTATTAAATTGCTGGGATAACTAATGAAAGAGGCACCGGTGGGCAATATATGTTATTTGGGTTTTTATGTCCACTTGTGTCCCGTAGGCCCCGAGTACTTGACACATGTTCCTTGATTATTCGCACTATCCACATCCGGGAGACCCTATGGATCCCCCTTAGACAGAGGTTGATTCATTTCTAATTTCTTGGAGCCACAAACTAGTTTGGGGCTTTATTACTATCCTGTACTTATGCCATGCTTTAATGCTTTATTTACGATTGTGTGTGGAGCACCTGTACTGTTTTGGATCATGACACATTTTCGCTATATCGACAAGCCCAGTCACACTTTCGGGTTCCCAGTCGTTTACCGCCGTCTACACAAACCCTGTGTCCATCTCGGAGACGGTCAACTTCGTCGCGGGTAGCTTAGTGGGGTGGCCCCCTGAAATAATTTATGAATCCTGTGATTGCTTTGACGTGAAAGCCTCGTTGGGTTTTGATTTGGTTTTTTGAGGTTGATCATGTGTGTGTTGCTATTTATGCACTCCTACAGGGTAAATCTTTCTAAAAGCTGTGTCCGCGGTTAGGGACGACTTGGAGCACAGTATCTCGATCATAGACAACTATAACTAAAGTAGTGCTATAAATTTGACTTTGACATGTCTAGTAATCAGTTTCACTACAACAGAATGAGTAAATAAAAGTGCCAACCACTACTGGGTTTGGGATATCTATGGCTAATTATATCTGACTAGTAAGTGCTGCAACTATAATGGAATGAATAAAACTGTTAACTGTGTGAGTTCCTCGGTTTGACTTCCTCGTTTGGCTCGAGGGGGAATACCAGGATGGGTATGATTGGTGTTAGTATCAGGTTGGATTCGAATAGGTCTTTCTTACCCCTCTCTAATAGCCGACAAATGTATCGAGTCTCTATAGGTTGTTTAGTGCATGCTGCGCTGCCGCTTCAGTCCACCATACCTATGTAGGCGAGAGCCGCCGAATTCTAGCCTCACCGTGCACCGGCCTCAGTACTGATGCTCCTCTTTTTTCCTTTGCCCTTTGTAGGCACCCCTTTTGTTTTAGCAGGTTTGAGATCGACGTCATTAGCAGGGTTACCCTTCCGGCTTGGCCTGGGCAGGGTTATGGACGCCATTGGTTATTCTTCAGGGCTCTTATCCCAATTTGCTTCTTATCCGTACTCGGATGTTGTATCATTTTCAAGGTGAATTGGATCTTTGTACTGTATGTCTGTATTCTTGACTCAATGAGTCATTGTCGTATATATATGTTCTGTGGGTTCCATCATGGACTAATGTGTAATGGTATTACTTCGTTCTCCACCCGCATGCAAGTGCCTAGTGGGCGTCCTTGAATCGTTTCTATGCGGGTTTAGCGTGAAGCGCTAAAACTTGCATAGGACCGATTTGAGGGTGTTACAAAGTGGTAGCAGAGCTCAGCAGTTATGATACCCCATTGGTCTAGCCTGTAGGATAACCTAGCTAACGACCGTTGTAGAGTGTCAAAACTATTTTAGCAAATCGGTTGGATAGATCTGATTAGTTCTGTTTTTACTCCTTACCTCTATGCTATTCTCCTCTTACGTTCGCGTGTTTTAAATCTGTTCTCTTACCTTTCTTCGAGTCTAGGGTTTCTCGTGGTTGGGTATTCTGTCGTACCTTCAGGGTTTCTCTTCCTTCCTTTTATAATGATGGAGCTACAATCATCAATCTGCATCTTGTTGTTGTTACCTTCATCAAATCTTTTTGGTCCTTGAACTCTTTATCTGTATGTGTCCCTTGATGGATATCCGTATCGTTGAAAAACATATGAGAAGGATGAGTGTTGGTGAAGTTGGAGTATACCTTGAACATGTGTTGTTCATGCCAATGGAACCATCGCGAAACCTAACCATTGTGTCTTTTCATATGATTATCTTTGTATATTCCAGTGTTTCCTTCTCGACGACATCATCTACGCCAGGTCCGATGAAGAATCTGCATCACTCCTTTGTTCTCTACACATCGCTTCTCGAGATCTTCAGTCTAATTTTGAGAGTTGGGTTGCATGATTTTCCTATTCATGTACGGAATTAATCGTTTGGGTACGGGATGGACTGATCACCCTACCCGACTCTTACTGTTCACTCTTGTACATCGAACTGGTGGATCAACGCAACTTTACTCCTTCCACGGAAGTTAGAGGTGGCCTTATCTGTTGATACCTCTACCTTCGCCATTTATTTTCTCCGGAGTGTTCTCTCAACGAACGTGAGTAACGAACCCTTGTTGGTGGTGTCGTTGATTTCAAGATGGAGCAAGGATCTTTGTTAGTCGTGTCACGAGGATCTATACGAAGTGAGAAGATTCAGATCGTTAGCCTTCTTCCGGTACCATGAGGCAGATCTCGAGGGTGAGATCCATTGTTAGTGGTGTCGAATTGTAGCACCCCGGTAAAACCACTATTAGAAAATCGCATGTTAGTTTTATTTTGTGCATCATCATGACCACATGCTCATATCATCATGCCACATTGCATTTGAGCATCGTCATGTCATCATGCATAAGTTCGTCAAAAACTATTTTCTAAAAGCCTAGTTTTGTTTTCTAAAATATCCCCCCTCTTTATCCAAATCAAAACCCCGGTCTCTTTCGGTTATTTTTATTTGTCAAAAGATATTTACAAAAGTATTCTAAAGAGAAATAAAAATAAAAGTGTTTTTAGGGAGAGGCAGCCGGCCATGCCAAAGGCACAACCAGCTACCTACAATCTCGACCCGGCCCAAAACCATCTAGCCCTTTAGACCAAACCCTAGACTAAAAATCTACCTAACCCTCATCCTATCTACTCGTGTCGTCACACCTAACCTCCCAGCCGCCGCCACCATCCACACAGAACCCTCCTCGCACGCGCGCGTCACAACCATCCACCCCGCACTGCAGCACACATCCTCGCTCGCTCACATGTTTTTCCCAGCCCCACCCTGCAGAACACACAGCGCACATGCGCACGAGATCAGGTTCCCGCACGCGATCCCGTGGCCCGTCCCCCTCGCGATCCCCTCGTACTTCCGTTTGCTTGCCCGACCCCGTATGTCCCTGCTTCGATCCCTGGCCGCCCTCACCGGATTTTGGCGACCTCGCCCGCATCACCGAGGCTGCCGCTCGAGCCCCCGCCGACGTGTACCCCGTCCCCAACCTCGCCTCCCTCTCGGTCTCCTACCCCGGCCCCGCCCTTGTGACCGGCGGCTCTCTTCGCGCCCCGTCTCGACCCGAGCTCCATCGTCGTCCGGTGCTCCCTCAACCACAGGGCTGCCTAGAGCATTGCTGCGCCATCTGACCTCCTCCTCCGCGCAGCTCGCCCTCTCCCGTGACCCGGTCCCCAAGCTCGCCGAGCCTGCCCCCTGAGCACCTCCGGCCGATGCGCCCGCGTCCATCGTCGTCTGCGCTGCCACGGTCAACCTCGGCGCGCCGGTCGCCGTCCCTCTTCCTTCCTGCAAGTCACCACCGCCTAAACCTGTGAGCTCGAGGCCACCATGTACTGCCTATTTCGATACTGGTAGCCGGTAGGTAGCCTATGTCCTTTGTTCTCGATTGTTACACTGCTTGTATGCGTGTTAACTGTGTGTTTCTTCAAACGCTTCAATTAGGCCTTGGGGTGTGACATCTTGTTGGTACCATATCCCATCCTCATGGTTGTCCTGTATAACGAAGAACCCACATCAAGATCTTCTTCGACTTCTATCGCTTTTCTGTCAAAACCTTCCGCATGTGTTGCCACAAGATTTATCGATGTTGACGATCGAACATGGAAAACGAAGCACCACGGAGTATCACCAGGAGGACCATCGACAAGTTCAGCTTCTTGGACACCAAGTTCCACTTCTCGGAGTCCGAAGCCGACCGAACCTTGTCGAACCCCCAAGATCTTCGATCATAGATGCGTGACCCTTTTTCCGACACCCTATTTTTATAAATGATATATACTTGTTGCATATAAATTGTTCATGATCGCATACATATTCATTTGTTTGTGGGTATTTTGTCGACTCACCTAATAACTGAATATGGAGACCATGTGTGGGCTTTTCTAGTCCTATATTGACTCCATTTAAATTTGTGTAGCGAACCGATGCCATGTTTTGCATTGTTAATGCAACATTTAAATTGCGGGGTATCTAATAACTTGAACCATTAATTAATTGTCGGGACCCTGGTTCCGCTTAATATTGCCTAATTGCATCGCATCTTTGCCATGTCATGCATCATACATGCATCATGCCTGATCTTCTATCGTAGTATTAAATAGTGCATCCGGTGTTTCTTTTAGTGATTTGGTTCTTCGCAGATTAGGCCGTTGAGTGGATGCGAGTATCGACAAGTTCTTCGGATAATGTATCTCCGGCAGTGTTTCCTAGGCGAGCATTCTCCCCCTTTCTACCTATTTTGCATTTATAGTCTTTATTTCCTCCTGTTGATCTATTGCTATCCGTGTCGTGATGCTTAAGTGTTCCGTACCAGATATATTCCATGTAGCCTTTATATTGCCTTGGACACCTCCTATTACATATTGTTTGGTAGACAGATGGTCTTGCGAGTCGTAGTCGCCTGCTCAGGTGCGATCCCATGTCGTGAAGTACCACACAGTTGTTGGAATGTTGTCATATGCTTTACGGTGGAGAGGATCATGACTTTAAATACAACTATTAAATTGCTGGGATAACTAATGAAAGAGGCACCAGTGGGCAATATATGCTATTTGGTTTTTCATGTCCACTTGTGTCCCGTAGGCCCCGAGTACTTGATACGTGTTCCTTGATTATTCGCACTATCCACATCTGGGAGACCCTATGGATCCCCCTTAGCCAGAGCTTGATTCATTTCTTATTTCCTGGGGCCACAAACTAGTTTGGGGCTTTATTACTATCCTGTACTTATGCCATGCTTTACTGATTTATTTACAATTGTGCGTGGAGCACATGTACTATTTTGGATCGTGACACGTTTTCGCTGTATCGACAAGCCCAGTCACACTTTCGGGTTCCCAGTCGTTTACCGCCGTCTACACAAACCCTGGGTCTGTCTCGGAGCCAGCCAACTTCGTCACAGGTAGCTTAGTGGGGTGGCCCCCTGAAATAATTTATGAATCCTGTGATTGCTTTGTCGTGAAAGCCTTGTTGGGTTTTGATTTGGTTTTTCCGAGGTTGATCGTGTGTGTGTTGCTATTTGTGCACCCTTGCAGGGTAAATCTTTCTGAAAGCCGTGTCCGCGGTTATGGATGACTTGGAGCATCGTATCTCGATCATAGACAACTATAACTAAAGTAGTGCTATAAATTTGACTTTGACATGTCTAGTAATCAGTTTCACTACAACGGAATGAGTAAATAAAAGTGCCAACCACTGCTGGATTTGGGATATCTATGGCTAATTATATCTGACTAGTAAGTGCTGCAACTATAATGGAATGTATAAAACTGTCAACCTTGTGAGTTCCTCGGTTTGACTTCCTCGTTTGGTCTCGAGGGGGAATACCAGGATGGGTATGATTGGTGTTATTATCAGGTTGGATTCGAATAGGTCTTTCTTACCCCTCTCTAATAGCCGACAGATGTATCGAGTCTCTATAGATTGTTTAGTGCATGCTGCGCTGCCGCTTTAGTCCACGATACCTATGTAGGCGAGAGTCGCCGAATTCTAGCCTCGCCGTGTATTGGCCTCAGTACTGACGCTCCTCTTTTTCCTTTGCCCTTTGTCGGCACCCCTTTTGTTTTAGCAGGTTTGAGATCGACGTCATTAGAAGGGTTACCCTTCCGGCTTGGCCTGGGCAGGGTTATGGACGCCATTGGTTATTCTTCAGGGCTTTTAGCCCAATTTGCTTCTTATCCGTACTCATATGTTGTATCGTTTTCAAGGTGAATTGGATCTTTGTACTATATGTCTGTATTCTTGACTCAATGAGTCATTGTCGTATATATATGTTCTGTGGGTTCCATTGTGGACTAATGTGTAATGGTATTACTTCGTTCTCCACCCGCACACAAGTGCCTGGTGGGCGTCCTTGAATCGTTTCTATGCGGGTTTGGCGTGAAGCGCTAAAACTTGCATAGGACCGATTCGAGGGTGTTACAGGAGACATGGATCCCTCATCGCTGGAGGCTCCCCGACGTAGTCGCCGCCATGGTCGTCGGTCCCGCTGTGGATCAATGCAAGCAACGGAATATATGGTGCCCCTTCTTGCCAGGGCCTAGCCCACGATGGCTAGCAAGGCTGTGGACAGGATCAGAGTCATGGCGGGTTGCAGGAGAGGGTCTCTCCTTCTTGGTTGGAGGAAGATTCCATGGCGAAGCTTGTTGGCTTCGAGTTCCTCACCTTCCTTCCAACAGGCTTCCAGCGGTGGCTCAAACTACCGGACCTGTTTACCAGCGAGCTGAGGGGACACCACTTCTGCGAGCTACGGGTGCGCTAGTCGAGCGATGAGCAACCCATCATGAATGTGGAGATGCAGATGGACGGGGAAGGCTACCTATTCTTGCATCGAGGCTGGGCTGACTTCGCGACGTCCTACAGGCTACACGTTGGCCATGTCCTGAGTTCCGCTATCGCAGCGAGGGCTGCCTCGCGGCAAAGGGTCTTGATGAATCCATGTGCCGCTGGAGCTTTTACTCCCTGCTCTTAAGTTACCAGGGCTAGAGGGGTATTCCCCTAAAGAAGGCGTTATCAGAGCCCTGCAGGCGACATGGCTGTGCGGTTAGTTCAGCGAGAGGGAGAGCCTAAGCCCCTTCCTTCGCTCACATGGCCTTCTGCCCGCGGCCCACTGCTTGCCACCTCCTTAGGCTTGTACTTCACTTATGATTCCCGTACGTAATGCCGACGAGCCATTAATATGATATTTTACCTTTCTTGCATGCTTGTCTTTGGTGAGTTTCGCCAAGTCCCCTGCTCTATGCTTGTCGAGGTCCAGTACACCGTTACTTCCTCAGATTGCTTCCCGGCTGCGGCCCCCCTTCTCCTTAATCATGCACTATTCTTGTTCACCATCACATTGACTTCATGTTTGATTGAGCGATAATTTTAAGGTAATGTTCATTCCTGGTTCATGACACCCCTTTGCACTCAAGTTGTAGCCACTTGGTGTATCTTTGCAGTTCCCAACAAGGGTCCCTTGACTGGACCCTATCCTCGCACTCATCACGTTGTCCCCCGCTGGTTGAGTTCTGTGCTCCTTGAAATACAATGAACGCAACTTACGACCTCTTAACCATGCCTCAGGTTTAAATACGTGTCGTGCACTTGATCAGGGCGCATGACTTGCCAACTTGGGGTAGGACATGAGAGTTGTGCCTTCATGATTTAGTGCCCTTTGGTTGCACCGGGAACACACTATTCATACCTCAAAGTGGATCTTGAGTGTATGACGTTTCTAGCATGACATGCTTCGTTACTCACATTCAAAATCCAAAAAAAACCAAAGGAACTGCAAATCCTGAAAATGCTAAGGCAAATAAAAATAGGGCGGAAAAATTCGAGAGCACGAGATTCTCATTCCAAAAGGGGGAAAGCCCCCGAATTACAGTGGTTTACATATGGGCGAGCCAGGCTGGAAACGCTAGAACTCTTTGCTTGTGCTGGGAAACGTGACGCTTGTTCCCGGGATTTTGGGCAGCAGGGAGGTTACCCGAGAAGTCTACTTCTTACTCGGTGCAACCTATACCTATGCCCCAGAACCGGATTCCGGGATGAACCGCACCCTCTTCCTTGGCGAACCGAGAATTAGGTTAAAGTTCTTTTCCTTATTGTTCTTTTTGGGAATTGTGGTAGCTGCTATTTTGAACAGTTGTTCAGCACATATCACCGCTTCCCGTACATCGCCCTTAACGGTCAAGGTCCCCTACATGGAGGGATTCTTGATGGCGTTGTAGGCGTGGTGGGTGACCACCATAAACTAAGCTAGGGCGGGGCACCCTAGGATGCCGTTGTACGACAAAGCAATGTACACAACGCCAAAGATGATGTTTTTAGTGCGGTAGTTGTCTTTGGTGCCTATGGTGACCGACAACTCGACCTTTCCCCATGGCTGGGTGGCACCCGGGTTTACACCCTGGAATGACCCCGTGGGGGAAAGCTGGTCCTCCGTGATCTGTATCTTCTCCATTAGCTTGGCAGAGAGGATGTTGAGGCATGTCCCTCCATCAATCAACATGTTGGGGACCCTGATGTCGTTGATGACTGGGAGACCACCAGTGGCAACACACAGACTCTGGTGAAACAGTCTGGGTGGTCGCTTGCGTCGAAGGTTATATGCATGTGAGACCACTTCAGGGGTTGTGCCTCTAGGGTGGGTTGCATTGCGGATAGTTCCCGGAAGAAGAGTTTAAACTCCTAGTGGGAAGCCATAGTATATGCTCCCTGTGAAAGCATGAGAAATCCTTATCCTCCTGGTACTGGCCATACCCATCTAGGCCCTCCTTGACCTGTTCCTGAGTTGCATCTTCATTGCGCGGACTCGGGGATGCAGTGCCGCGGCCCCTGCCACATCTGCCTTGGCCTCCATCACCACTGCTCCCACGGCTGCCTCCGCAGCCTCCAAGGCAGTTCTGTGATAGATGCTGATGCAGCCCGTCCTACGGACGCTCCTACATCTACACCACCAAGTCCCCCAAGTGGACCGATGACCCGTGCCCGAGTCAAGTTCCTTCAACATAAGGTGAACTCACTCCTTGTCTCATGTGATTTTGATACATCCTTGGATGGCTTGATACTTCATTCCAATACTCTATGCATCCTCAGGTATGAACCACATGAAGATATGCCAAGAGAAGGAGTCAAGCCAACACGAACCAGAGTCCCGGGCCAAACCGGCGCCAGGTCCGGCGAACCAGACTCCTCACCGGAACTTCCGGCGCACGCCCCGGCGTACCGGACCACCGAAGGAACTTCCGGCGCACACCGAAATGAACCGGCGTTGACCGAAACACGTCTCTGCCTGCGGTTCCGGTAGCCGACCGGATTACCGGCACGGACCGGAATTACCGGCGCGGACCGGAATTTCCGGCGCCCAGTCCGGCGCGACCGGACTTATTGCCGGAACGCCCAATCTCAAAGTCAACATGGGTTTGATGCCCGAGAATATTCCTATTTCGCCCAGTTTTTACCCTTTTATGCCTAAAGTACCCCTGAACTAGTGGCTGGCCTATATATAGTCCCCCACCTCCATTGTAAACCCTAGGCTTGATATTTGGAATTAGTGGAAACCCCTTGTGGATCTATCTAGTTCTTGCCTCATGCTCCTTTGACAAAGGAGCACCAAATATCAGAAACCTCGTTGGAGTTTGCATCGTGCCTCCGTGTTGTACAAGGCCTAGGCATCGGAGTCCCTTTGCCTAGACGTCAAGATCTGACCGAGTCTCCCATCTTGTCATGCCGGTTCGAGAGAGAGATCCCCGCCCGACGCCGATCCTAGGGATTGCGCCGGACCGGTAGCCGCCGGTGTGACCAATTGGCTTGTATCGTGTCTTCGTGGTGTGTGTGTGTGCTCATCGTGTTCTTCGTGTGTGAGTTCGCGGTTACGCTCTCTCCCTCACCCCCACACCTTCTCCGCCTTGATTTCAAGGAATTCGTGAAAGATCGGGCCACCCTCGAGGTTAACCCTCAACATATTGGTACCAAGAGCTTCATTGCTCACGAATTCCCCCACAAAATTTTCGTCTATCCACCTAAAGCTTGAAAATCCCCAAAAAGAGCCCCAAATTTGCCTTCGGATCGATCTCTGGATTTGGTGCGTTTTTCATGGTTTTGTTCCACAGATCTGTTGCTTTGGGTACTGATCTACCTTCCTAGAACCTTATCCCAGCCCAATTTAGAAAAAATTCCAAATTTTTTGACCGATTTGACTTTTGGAGTTCGTCACGAACTCAAACCGGCACCAGTCTCGGCGGACCGGCCCAGCCGCCGGAAATTTTGGCGACAGTTCCGGCGAACCAGAATAGCTACCATAATTTCCGGGGCTAGGCTCGGCGCCGCCGGTTTGGCCGCCGAAAGTTCTGTTTCGCCCATTTTTGTCCGTTTTTCCTCTTGTTTTGTTCGTGTTTCGTGTGCGTGTTGCCAAACTAACTTCAAGCTTCCACAACAATATTCACATACCGCGCTCATCGACACTGTAATACCGAACATCATCCCCAACACCGGTAACAAGTCATCATACCAAAGGTATAACTTGTTCCACCTTGTTAACCCTTCTTCCTTGAGTGTATCTATCCTATGAGAGCAACTCATCTTGTGTTTGCCTAAGCATTGTGCACTTGTCCTTGCAAAGTGAGAGTGTGAGATCAAATACAAGAGTTAACATAGTAGTATAGAATGGGAGAAAAAGAATAAAAAAAAGAGAGAAGAAGAAAAAGCAAAAGAAAAAATAGAAAGAAACATAGTCTCCCAATACAAAGAGAGTCTCAAGCTTGTAAGCAAAGAGAGAAAAAGAGCACGACCGAGGCAAGTGCACAAATCCGTTGCTTATTTCTCTTTTGGCGAATGAGTTGTGGTCTCTCCTTGCGTTGGCACGACACTGAGCGTAGTCTTCGTTAGGACCTTTTGTGCTCATTTTCATAGTCAAGCTAACCACATCCGTCTGCACGTGTGTGTATCCTAGTGTTTTGTAGATCGCCTCCTATTTGCTTTTGATCTTTTCATTCTCTACCACGACAATAACCTTTTCTTTGGATCGTTTCGTTTGGTTTTCCACAACCCTAACCTTCCACACACAGCTTTGAGAGTTTTAGCTTTCCTTCTTTAGTGTGAGTTTTCTTTGCGTTTTCACTTTGCAAGCCAATAGTTCTCACTTGTGGTTTCTAGTTCGGTGCCATCCCCAAGGTGAGGTACAAGGCTAACACCACCATATTCCACTTCCATATACAATCCTTGTGTGTTTTGCATAATGTATAGGCACGGTGAGTCGAGCCAACCACCTCCCCAAGAAGAACAACAAGGACCGTACATGACGCGCGCAAGTCACTTCATCATCCGACAAGAGTTCCGTGAACGTTGCCAAGCCCTTGGGACGTGACAAGATGAACAATTTGGCGAGACGCAAGCCGAGTTCAAGAATATCGACAACCGCTTGGATGGCCTCGAAAGACAAATGCACGCAATGCATCACAACTTTGGCCATCAAAAGGAAGCGCTCCAACGCTCCATCGCCGAAACAAATGACAATCTTCGACGCCTCATCGACGGAATGTCAAGGCCACGCTCATGTGCATCAAGCTCTTCAAGTTCTTCGCGTCGTCATGTTCCTCTCCAACAAGATCTCCATCCAAGTGCTCCGAGACGCAATGATGCCACCGTGGTTGAAGATGGAAATTCTTCCAACTACGTACCTTCTCCACGGCACGCTGCAACGTCAAGCTATGACGGTGATTTATCTTCAAGGACACAAGAAAGGCAAGAAGCACACCATCATCATGCAAGGGCATTGGTGATACAACAAGAGCAATCACGAGAAGAATCGCAAGTGCAACCGCAAGTCCACCAACATCACCCGCGACATGTACTTGACACAACAAGTGATGACTCCAATTTGGAAAATTAAGCTCGTCATCGACGTGAAGCTCTACAAGATCCTCCTCCTCGTCATCACCATCATGAACGCCCGCACCAACACCATGGTCATCACGAGGCGCCTCCTTCACCACGTGAAAACTTGGAGCGCCAAGTGGTCCAAATTGAGCAACGCCCACCACGTCAAGACGCTCAAGACCATGATCTTCGCCGTGAGGCCCATGTGCCTAACCAACATCACCAACCGAGGAATGAGCCTCCCCTTCGTCGTCAACCACGTCAAGAGGCCCCACACCCTTGCCACCATGAGGCCCAAGCGCCTCAACCACGTCAACAACCGCGCCAAGAGAAAGAGCAAGCTCCACATTCGTGGCCTTTCTTTGCCTCTCCATCCCTTTCTTAGGGGTCTCCTTTGTTTCTACGGGCTCCAGCTCCATCAGCTGTCCCCAAACTCGATTCTCCACATCACCTGTTTCATCACTCTTTTCGAGTGCTGGCTCGGAATCGAGCCGCACTTTCGCCTTTTCAAACGCTTATTTAAACTGAAGGGTCAGTCCGCCTCTGGCTCTCTAGTTTACGACGTAGGTGGTTGTGGAATCCATGTTGACCCGTCCGCCACCTACTTCGACATCAAGCTTGCCAAGTCCGTCCAGAGATGGAGGGACAAATGGTTCTATGTTCACGACCAGAAGGCCAAGGACGAGCACTTTGGACTCGCACCTTTCGATCCCGCAACTCCTTGCAAGAAGATGCGTTCTTGGAAGAACGTGGTCATGACTGCCGAACTCGCGGAGACATACATGCTATATCAACGCGTCTGCAACCTCGAGAGTCGTATAGGCACAGAAGAGGGAGGCTGCGCCCTTGTCGGGACTTGGCTCAGTCGTCGCGTCCAGCCTCTCCAGGCCAGAGTCCATCCCATGTTTCAATGGGGTGGCGCTGATGATGCCACTCGCGTGTCTGCCGATGGCATGTCCGCGAGTGAGGTAGATAAGAGGGTGTGACTGGTTACGAAGTACACCATCAAGGATGTTCTTCCGAATGAGCCAGTCGTTCCTCCTTTTGATGCTTCGAGTCCTCCTCCTGAGGTACAGTTGTGCTACGCAGTAGCTTATTTTCGTGATTGCTTTTTCTGTTGCTTACCTGTTCTGTTTGCTGATCTTCACTGTCTGTATGCAGGATTGGGTGGTGTCGCCTTGTATGCCTCCTCTCCCTAAGGGTATTATTCCCCGCGAAGCTTTGGAAGAGGACGAGTCTGAGTCGACTGTCCCTTCTAATGTGGAAGAGGAAGACCCCGAGTCCGAGAGCCCAGATACTCGCAAGCGTTCGCGTAGCAAGGATTCCGATGCGTCGACTCCTTCGACTCCAGAAGGCACAGCTGCTAGCATGGAATTGCCAATTCCCGCTATTCCTGTGAGGGCTGTGGCACCATCTTCTCACAAGAAGATGCGATTGCCGAAGGAGTCTTTGTCAGAGTCGGCGGAGGCCACGTGTAATCTTGACAACTTTGACTGGTAAATTTGCGAGTTCACTAATTCTTTTCTATTTTCTTCTTGTTGGCTTTGCCCTGGAGTTTTCCTTTTCTCAATGTGGATTTGGTCTTGTAGCCAAGAAGCGTCGTCATCTTCTGGCGACGTCGAGTTTTTGAAGGAATATGGAGTTGCAACCTCAAGGGACAAAGTAGAGGTCAAGCGCGCTCCTTCTCCTCCGGCGGCGGCCCACTCCGGGCACAATTCTTCGAGATCTCCTCACGTAGGGGAGCATCGAATGGTTGCTCGGATGACGGTTCAGCAAACTTCTTCGGAGTCGCTAGAGGACCATGTAAGTATATCTTTCCTTCTTTTTTAATGTGGCAGTCAACGCCTTCTGCTGCCCTCTTCTGACTCCTTGTTTTGTGTGATAGCTCCTTGTAAAGGAAGCCGCGCAGGTGGCAGAGCAGGTGATGGCGATGGGTTGCCAGCATGCAATGCTGGAGACGCGTCACCGCATGGTCAAAAGTGAGTGCTCTACACTTATTCTTTTCTTCTTCTCTCTGTTTTGGTATAATCGACTGATAGCCAATTATTGACTGCCATGTAGCTAAGCATAACACTTTGCTGCGAAACGTCGCCACGTTGGAGAAGACATTAGCCGCAACTGTGAAGGGGCGCGACGAGGCAATCGCGGCTCGTGATGATGCCCAGAAGCGCGAAGAGGATCTGCGCGCCTCCTTTGCGGCCAGGGAAAAGTTGTTCGAAGAGCAACTGTTCTTAGTCGCCAAGGCCCTCTCAGGTACCTTTACTGGTAGATATTTTATTGATGTTCTTCTCTGCATCTAGAGTTTTTGCCGGTGGCACTAGAAGTTTGATCCATGTATGTATTTTCGGTGTAGATGCTGGCGACTTGAGTTTTGACCCGCAGGCCCTTCGTCATGATGACGCTCTGGCTGGCGCGGTATCTGCGGTCGAGGACCGAAGCGCCTCCATTCAGGATACGTTGTCCAAGGCCAAGGTCGCCCTTAGTCGCCTCCGGGAGGAGGTGATGCCGAAGGCGGAGCTGGTCGATAATATGGACAAGCTGGTGGAGTCACTCGCCGGGGGTGTGCCTGCTACTTACAAGAACTCCCTCTGCGCGGCTGGTGCGATGATGTCACTCACCATGGTGCAAGCCCACGAAGTCGAGATAGATCCCTCTGTTGTTTCGAAGGCGATGCCTGTTGGCACGGATGGTCAGCAGGTAGTCTTTGCTCCCTTTGCGACTGCTTGCGCCAAATATGGCCATTCCTTGATAAATACTATTGCCAAGTATTCAGAGGAGCTCCAACGTGCGAAGAAGGCGGCGAAAGCTTCGGCCTCAGGGGCCGGCGGAAAGTCTGTGGCATCTGATACTGCCACGGACTTGATGAAGCCCCCGAAGCCGTCGAAGTCGAAGAAGCTAGCTGCTCCGTAGTTAACTTGTTGTAATAATTGATCAGTTGCCCTTTTAGTCTAAGGACGTGCCTGCTGGCGAGTGTGTTTGTAAACACTTATGCTTATCTTGAATGCGTCTGTTCCCCTTGCCTTTGTGTTGATTTGGTCACCTTATTTGCTTTTGTCTTGACTTGTGGTAGGGCACATCGAGTGGTCCTGTGGGGGAAAACCAGGATTCGCCATCTTTTGATGAGACAGTGGCACCACTGCGCTCCAGGGTAGAGGAGCTATCCTTGCTGTCGCGACTTCATGATCGCGTGAAGCAGCTGGAGCGTGAGTTGCCCCTGATCCGTGGTAATGCGGACGTGTGGAAGTCGAAGGCGGAAAAATCCGCCGCCCGCGAGCAATATCTGCTTGGCGAGGTGACGCGGCTGGGCGACCAGTTTAAGTGTTAGTTTGCTCGTCCTCATCTTTTCCTTTGTAGTTAGTCGCAATGGTACGTTGTACTCATGCTGTTGGTGCTGCTTCGTGTAGTTGTTAGTGCACGCCGTCCGCAGGAGGAGAAGGATAGGATTGCCATCCGCCTTCATGATCTCACCCAGGAGCAACTTCAAGAGAGTGGATATTTCTGGGTAGATCATGATCGTGCGACTGCATTGGTGACCCTGCAGGATCGCGCTTCGCGAGTGCTACTCTTCCTAAAGAAGTCGCAGTCGTGTTTGAAGAACATCTATCAGGCGATGTTCCCGTTGGATGACACTCCATCAAGCCTGCTGCCTCTCCTGGCCAAATTTCAAGATATGTCTGCGGTTCGCGAGTGCGTGAGGCAGCAGTTGGTGGCTGGTGCCAAGGCTGCCCTCTCGATGGTGCGATTGCACAGGCCTGACGTGGATGTCGCTGTCATTGCTTCCGGGCCGCCAGCACCGCCAGCCGGATCTGCTTGGAATATGGTGCCGCACTATCAGGCGGTGGACCGTCCAGCAGAGGAGATTGTCGACTTCTTCAAGGAACAAACCAATGTTCTTCTGTTGCAGCAGTAGCTAGATTTGTATCCTGCACATAAGTGTATTAGTGTTGTAAAGTTCATATATATGTTGTAGATAATTTATTGTCGAATGTGTATAAACAGCTTTGTCAGCGTCAGGTGCGTTGCACTATGCGAGTCCTTTTTGTTAGCCTGGCCATCCCTTTGTCAACCTACCAGGCGCGTTGCGGCTGGGTTGAGTTTGCGTTAAGGGGTTCGATTGATGTGCCAGCTACTCAGGATATCGCGTTTATTGGTTCAAAGAACAAATGTAGGTAGGGTGGCGTAGCCCCCGAGTATAAAATTGACAAAAGTGAAAGAAAAACATAGAGTTTGGGGCACTTAGCTTTTATTTATTTGAAGAGCAGTATGAGGTACAATGTGTGGCTAAGTAGCCTTGGCTGAGTAGCCTTTTTTGCGATGTAAAAGGTAAAACAACTAGGGGTAGAAGTGTCGCAGTTGTGCGACGTTCCAAGGGTTGGAGTATGCGACTCCTGTCTCTAAATCTTGAAGGTGATAGGCGCCACCTGGGATTACTTCTATAATCACGTACGGTCCTTCCCAGGGGGATTCGAGCTTGAGATGCCCCTGCTGCTTTAGTCGTAGGACCAGGTCACCTTCGACGAAGGATCTGGGGCGAAGCCTTCTACTGTGGTAGTTGCGCAGGTTCTGCTGGTAGATCATGGATCTTTCTGCGGCGATTTCTGTTGTCTCATCGAGGAGGTCGACGGAGTCTTCGAGTGCAAGAGAGGACTCTTGTTCGCTGTAAGCGACTACGCGTGGCGCCTTGTACCTCACTTCGGCGGGTAGTACTGCTTCTACTCCGTGCACCATAAAGAATGGCGTGTAGCCCGTGGCGCTGTTTGGAGTTGTACGTAGGCTCTAGAGTACGGATTGGAGCTCATCTGGCCAGCAACCCGCGGCTTGTTCGAGTGTTCGAAGGAGTCGCTTCTTGATGCCGCTGTAGACGAGCCCGTTTGCTTTTTCCACCTGACCGTTGGTCTGTGGATGCGCGACTGAGGCGTAACTGATGTTGATCCCCAGGTTCCCGCAGAATTCTTGGAACTCCTTGGATGTGAAGTTTGTCCCGTTGTCAGTGATGATGCTGTGCGGCACGCCGAAGCGGTACACAATGGACTCGAAGAATTTGACCGTGTTGTGCCCTGATTGTTTGGTTACTAGCATGGCCTCAATCCACTTGGTGAACTTGTCGACTGCGACCAAGAGGTAAACGTAGCCTCCTTGCGAGGACCTTGGGAGCTTTCCCACAATGTCGAGCCCCCATTGTGCGAAGGGCCAGGCCAATGGAATAGGCCGTAGTTCTGCGCCTGGTGTGTGTGGCTTATCCGCGAATCGCTGACAAGCGTTGCACTTTTGGACTATGTCCTTGGCGTCGCGCATGGACGTGGGCCAGTAAAATCCAGCTCGTAGAGCTTTGGCAACGAGGGCGCGACTGTCGGCGTGGTGCCCGCAGGTCCCTTCATGGATGTCGAGGAGGAGTGCTCTTCCATCGACCAGGGAGACGCATCGTTGTAACACGCCTATGATGCTGCGTTTATATAATTCACCGTTGATAACGGTGAATGCCTTGGAGCGTCGCGCGATGTGCCGTGCGTCTGTCGGGTCGTCCGGTAGACGCTTGCTGAGGAGGTACGTAATGTACGGCTGTGTCCAGGATTGTTCGATCATCATGACGCTCATTGGTCCCTCGAGTCCTGTGTCTAGCTCCAAGTCATCGAGTGCCATTGGCTCATTGGGTGGCGTAGCCCCCGAGTCCGTTGCTGCGCTCGATTTCTTCTCTGTGGCCTTTGGCTTGATGGAGCATTCGCAGATGCGCTCAAGAAATACCCCAGGTGGTATGGGGGCGCAGGTAGAGCCTATGTTGGCGAGTGTGTCCGCCTCCTTGTTGCTTTCGCGACCTACGTGTCGCAACTCGCAACCATCGAAGTCTCCTTCGAGTGTATCGTATAGGTCACGGTACGCGATCATGTTGTCGTTCAGTGCGTCGCACTCGTGCATTGTTTGGTTGACGACCAGCTTGGAGTCGCCATATATGATGAGCCTCTTTGCGCTGCAGGCTTTTGCCATCCTCATCCCGTGCAACAGGGCCTCGTATTCAGCCTCGTTGTTTGAGGCTGTGAACTGCATTCGCAGGATATACTTCAGTTTATCTCCTTGAGGTGATGTCAGTATGACACCTGCTCCTGCTCCATCTTTCCGCTTGGATCCATCGAACTGCCTTGTCCAGAGGTAGGACATATCTGGCTTATCCGGGAGTTGGTTTTCCATCCAATGCACGAGGAAGCCAGGGAGAACTTGCGACTTGATTGGGTCGCGCTTTTCGTACGTGATGTCTCGTGGAGACAGTTCGATTCCCCAAAGCGCGACTCGCCCCGTGGCGTCGGGGTTGTTGAGGATATGTCCCAATGGGGCGTCGCTGACTACCACGATTGGGTGTTCCTGGAAGTAATGGCGCAGTCGCCGAGCGGTCATGAAGACGCCGTACGCCAGCTTCTGGTAGTGCGGGTACCGCTGTTTTGTTGGCGTGAGGACCTCGCTGAGGTAGTATACCGGGCGTTGTACACCATGGACCTTGTTTTCCTCGGCCCGCTCGACGACGAGCACTGTACTAACCACTTGGTTGGTAGCGGAGATGTACAATAGTAGTGGTTCCCTTTCTCGTGGAGTCACCAGTACTGGCGAAGTGGATAGCAGGCGCTTGAGATCTTCGAATGCTTCTTGCGCTTCATTGGTCCACTCGGATTTGTCAGCTTTGCGGAGGAGCTGATAGAAGGGCAGTGCCTTTTCTCCCATTCGAATGATAAATCGACTAAGGGCCATGATTCGTCCGGCTAGTTGCTGGACGCCTCTTATGTTCTTTGGCTTCTCCATGGCTAGTATGGCCTTTATCTTTTTCATGTTTGCTTCAATCCCTCTCGCAGAGATGAGATATCCGAGCAGCTGCCCAGATGGTACGCCGAAGGCGCATTTGTCTGGATTGAGCTTAATCCGGTAACGATCGATATTGGCGAAGGTTTCGCGCAAGTCGTCGATTAGAGAGGCTTCCTCCTTGGTTTTGATTACTATGTCGTCAACATAGACTTGGATGTTGCGACCCAGTTGCTCCTTGAGGCAAGCCTGCATGCACCGCTGGTAGGTGGCTCTCGCGTTTTTTAGCCCGAAGGGCGTTGTGTTGTAGCAGAACACATCGAAGGGCGTTGTGAACGTGGTCTTCTCCTGGTCTTCCTCCTTCATTCGAATTTGGTTATAGCCTGAGTAGGAATCGAGGAAGCAGAGGCGCTCGCATCCAGCGGTGGAGTCGATGATTTGATCGATTCGTGGTAGCGGGAAATGGTCTTTTGGGCAGTGCTTGTTTAAAGAAGTGAAGTCCACGCACATCCGTAGGATATCCGTGTCCTTTTTTTGCACCAGCACCGTATTGGCGAGCCAAGTGCTTTCCTTGGTCTCGCGTATGAATTTGGCCTCGAGGAGTCTGTTGATCTCCATTCCGACTGCCTGCGCTCGTGGCTCAGACAGTCGCCTGATTGTTTGCTTGACCGGCCTTGCGTTGGGGTTGACGTTGAGTGCGTGCTCGGCGAATTCTCTGGTAACTCCTGGCATGTCCGCAGGACACCAGGCAAAAATTTCCCAGTGCTCACAGAGGAATTCGACGAGCGTGAGTTCCTATGCGGGACTCAAGTTGTTGGTGATGAGGGCCGTTTTGGCGGGATCTGATGGATGGACCTGCACCTTCTTTGTGTGCACAGATGAGTCGAAGGAGAGATCAGGTGAGCTTGGCCTTCTCAGGGGAGGCAGACTGTTGTCTGTCGTCTCTTTCAGTCTTGCGGGTTCCTCCTGCATGCCGAAGGACTGGGAGATTCTGTTGAATTCCCTGTCGCAAGCGTCAGATCGCTCGAAGTTCCTGTTGATTGTTATGACGCCGTTGGGACCTGGCATTTTCATCTGCAGGTAGGCGTAGTGGGGTACTGCCATGAACCTGGCGAATGCGACGCGCCCAAGGATGCAATGGTATTGTGAGGGCCAGTCGACGACCTCAAAGTCGATGCGCTCGCGCCGGAAGTTCTTCGGCGTGCCAAAGATGACGTCCAGGTTGATTTTGCCCAGGGGTATACGCCTTTCCCTGGGACGATGCCGTGGAACGTTGTGTCCGATGCCTCCAAGCAGGTTAGAGGGATCCTCATTGCTCGCAAGGTACTCGCGAATATGAGGTTGATTCCGCTTCCGCTGTCCATGAAGACGCGACTCATGTCGAAGCCTCCAATTTGCGCCTCGACTACGAGGGGGCAATGACTTGGGCGAGGTATTTGGGGCGGGTGGTCGTGTTTGTCGAAGGTAATGCACGACTCACTGCCACTGAGGTACTCAGTGGTGGATGGTGGCGAGTGCATGGCCAAGTTGACTTGGCGAGTGATGGCCTTCTGCACCCTATTGGAGGGGCTCCCCTTTTGGATCATCATGGTACCCGTGGCCCGTGGGTACGGTTCGCCTCGGTGGTGCTGGTCCGGTGCAGCTCCGTTCGGGGGTGGCCCAGATGGTGGTGGTGGTGCGCCATGTGCCACGGCGCCTGGAGCGGCTCCGTAGACTCTTTCGACTGCATTGCGGTTCATCCAAACCAATCCCTCATGTAGCTTGAGGAACTCGCGGCAGTCCTTGAGGAGGTGGCTGGACTTTCTCTTGCCATCATGCTTGTCGATGTAGAAATGTACCGTGCATGGCCCAGACAATTTGTCCTCGATAGAGGTCACGGGTGCTTCATCGCGAGTGCGGTGTTGCCACACTTGCGTGGTTTTCCCGGAGTCGCGGTATCCGCCGCTGCGGTATCCGCTGTTGCGGTTATCGTCGCGTCTATCGGCGTAGCCAGCTGCGACCATGTTAACGTCCTCGCGATCGTCGTAGACGCGCATGCGACGCTTACTCCGGCGGTCGCGTCTTCGTTCGAGTTCTGCCTCCTCATCAAAGTGAACGCGATTCTTCACCGAATCTTCTCCATCGGCCCACCGATTCGCGATCTCCATCAGGTGGTCGATGGTCTGGGGCTTTGAGCGGCCTAGCTCCTCCCTGAGTTCCATGCGGCGGACACCACCGTTGAATGCATCAATCGCGCGGTCTTCCGAGATGTTTTCCGCGGAGTTCTTGATGATGGACCACCTTTGGATGTAAGAGCGCAGCATTCGCCAGATCTTTGCTGGCAGCATCTTAGTTCTTCGATTGAGGCGGGGCGTTTGTACGTGCCCTTAAAGTTGCGCATGAAGCTGTAGACTAGCTCATTCCAACTGCGAATGGATCCGCGTGGGAGGTTATTGAGCCATGCCCGGGCGGCGCCCTGCAGCTGTAGCTGCAAGCATTGCATGGCAGTACTTTGACTGCCTCCATGTAGCCTGACGGAGGAGATGTGATCCTCCAGCCAGATCTTGGGGTCCTGCAGACCGTCAAATTTCGGGTTCTCCGATGGGAGTTTAAACCCTTTAGGCATTCTCTTTTGCCTGATGGATCTGCTGAAGCATCTGGCGCCGCAGAGCTCCCCATCTTCCTCTTCCGAATCAGTCGACCGAGCACGTCGTGCCCTTGACTTGTCGATCTTGCGCTGCGTGAGTTCGTCGCGTGCATCATAGTCGCGATCGTGTCGCCGTGAGCGGTGGTGTCGAGACAGGTCGTGACTGTCATCGCTGGACGAGGGCGAGGAGTAGCGCTTTGCTAGTGCTTTGCCCTTTTTTGGGTCTGGTACCGGTTCCTTGTCGAGGGCGGCCTCGATTAGCCCCAGGCCCGCGATCGTAGATCGGTGCATGGCCGTTCGGGGATCTCCAGCTGGCAGCTGGTTATTGAGGAGGTACATGGTGGCTGCTGTCACCGCGGCCTGCGGTGTCTTGGGAACCACGTTGCCTCTCATGTCGACTGTCATAGAACCAAAGTCGAGGACTTTCACGGCATCTATGCTCTCTTGTTCGGTGAGGTGAGCCATCCGTGACTGCCTCTTCTTGGCGAGGTACTCGTTGCCTCTTGAGGAGGATCCTCCGTAGGAGGAGAGCCCAGCACGACGAAGGCTTGATTCGTCCGCTGCCTTTTTACGCGCCTCAAGTTGCGCGATTGCTTGTTTTTGGCGCTTGAATTCCTCTTTTAGGAGCCAGTGGTAGCCCATCAGCAGTTCCTGCGGGGACCCGAAGGGTAGAGGTGCACCTCGTAGGGCTTCGCGGCAGCGATCCCACTCTTGCTCGTTGAGCCTGATCACGACGCGTTCGCCGGTTTGCTCGTTGATCATGCTAGGAGGTTCGACTGCTCCTCCTTTGCCACCATTACCACCATTGCCGCCGTTGCCACCGTTGCCGGCGTTGGGTGGGTCGGTGCCGTTGCCGGTGTTACCACTATTGCCGCAATTGGGTGGATCGGTGCCGTTGCCGGTGTTGCCACCGTTACCGCGATTGGCGGAGGTGTCGCCCGCGTTGATGACGGCGCACATGAAGTGATTAGGGAAGCTGTTGCTTCCACAACTTTCAGATCCAGAACCGTAGGTTCCATCTTCAGTGGCCAGATCGCTTAGATCGGAGTCGCGACTACTGTCGCTGACCGTGTTCTCGACTGCCACCGGAGCGTTGAGCTCGCTAAGGGTGCCAATCGATGGAGGGAACCATGATGCCGAGGCAATCGCCGGTGTTGTCGGCTGATCAGGCATGCAAAGCGTGCCCATCTGACCAACTTGGAAGCGGAAGCTCCCATTTGCCAGGCTGATTCCATCGCCCACGGACTCGAAGGCCGGGCGAGTGGCCGGCGTGTGGACGGTGAAGTCGAAGGCGCCGAAGAGCTGGCAGATCTCTGCTGTTGCGGAGTTGTAGATCATAGTTGATGGGGCCGAATAAGCCGCAACATCAGCACTCCCTTTTCCCACAGACGGTGCCAATTGACGAGGATTTAACTCATCAATGCCCATTGTTATGGACTTGGGTTTTGGAGAAGGAGGGAGCGCTGGAGACATCTATTGGCTAGCAAACAAGCACACAGGGGACAAAGGATTTACCCAGGTTCAGGCCTCGTAGAGGTCCCTACTCCTGCTTGTCTGCTCGTGGAATTATCAAGGGAGTCGAAAGTTACAACGGTGCGCAGATGCAATCTGGCGAGGGTTTGTGGAAGCTAGGGTTGCGCGTGTTATCTTCACGCCCCGTCCTAGACTTTATATAGATAGGCTAGGTCTCGGGTAGCAGGTCGAGTCGGTTACAAGTTAGGGTTTTCCTCTTCAAACTTTCTATCTCTAGCTTTTTCTTGATCTTCAAGCAATCGAGAGTCCGCAGGTTACTCGAGTCCTTCCATCTGGGCCTTGGCGACACCGTGGGCCTATACGTATTTGGACCGTATATACCAAGCTCGAGTACCTGTAGGGTATACCCATGTCAGTGGAAGAGTACTTCAAGGAAACGGAAATCAACTTGATTCGCGCCAACATTGACGAGCGCATGGAACATTGACGAGCGCATTGACGAGCGCATGAAATCAAGGAAACGGGCATGCTTCCTTATTGGGTTGAACCACCCAATCAAGCGCATCGTCGAGTTCCAAACATACACCACTATGGTTGAGCTTGTGCACATCGCAACAAAGGACGAACGTCAAGTGCAAGAGGATATCAAGTACAACAAGCCCAAGACGTACTTCACCTACAAGCAAGCTTCAACCGCTACACCAACAACTTTCAATGGAAACTCCTCAAGTACCTCCAAGCCTTCCTTCAAGCCCACACTTCCTCAAGGAAAACTGCCCCCAAGTGGCAAACGAGCAAAGAGTGACACACCTCTCAACTGTGAGTGCTACAAGTGTGGAGGCAAAGGACACAAGTCAGCCGAATGTGGAAACAAGAAAGTATTGTTCATCCACGACAATGGCGAAGAAGAGTACTTGAGTGAAGATGAATTCGATGCCTGAGTCAAGGAAGCAATGGCAAAGCAATGAGTGGAACATGATCAAGAACTCCTCATGTGTGAACATGACGCAAGTCCATCGCTTGTCGTCACAAGGATCTTGACCACTCACGCACAAGAGCATGAATACCAACGCTCAAATATCTTCCAAACACGAGCCGACATCAATGGCAAATCTATCAAGGTGATCATCGATGGTGGGAGTTGCCACAACCTTGCTAGCACCAAGTTGTGTGAGAAGCTCAACCTCACCCTCCATCCGCACAGGAACCCCTACCACATGCAATGGCTAAGTGACCAATGGTCCGTAAAGATCAAGCACACCGTATCGGTCTCCTTCGCCATTGGTCTTACAAAGATACGGTGGAGTGCGATGTGGTTCCTATGACAGTTTGCCACATGCTTCTTGGTTGTCCATGACAATTTGACAAGGCTGCTCAACATGATGGTCGCACCAATGTATACACCTTCAAATGGCTCAAGAAAACATGTGTTTTGCAACCAATGACTCCTAGCCAAATAATTGCGGATAATGCAAAGGCTTTAGCGAGGGCGCAAAGCACAACATCTACTTGTGAGAAGAGCGGTGAGAGAGAACCACCTCATAGTGAGTGAGAGCCACAAGCCAAACTCGAGCGGAAAAACTAAGAGTATTCTCCTTGCCACCAAAAGTGAGATGAGAGAAGTGAGGAAGAACCCATCCATCTTGCACTACATCCTCATATGCAAGGGCCTAGCGCAAGGAACTAATGAAGTAACAACTGTTCCTCCATCTTTGATGATTGTTTTGTAGGAATTCAAGGATGTGTTCCCCGGAGAGCTTCCACATGGACTACCTCCTCTTCGCGGCATCGAACATCACATTAACCTCATCCCAGTGCACCACTTCCCAACCGCGCCGCCTACCGCACGAACCCGGAGGAGACAAAGGAGATCGAACGTCAAATCAACCAACTCGTCTCCAAAGGTTTGATCCAAGTTAGCACTAGTCCAAGTGCGGTACCCATGATTCTTGTCCCAAAAACGGATGATACATTGCGGTTATGCATGGACTGCCGTCAAATCAATGCTATCACCGTGCGTTATCGACATCCTATACCACGTCTCGATGACATGATTGATGAGTTATGTGGAGCCACTATTTTTTGCGAAAATTGATCTTCGTAGTGCTTACCATCAAATAAGCATGGCGGAAGGTGATGAGTGGAAAACCGCCTTCAAGACCAAACGAGGTCTCTATGAATGGTTGGTCATGCCCTTTGGCTTATCTAATTCCCCATCCACCTTCATGCGCCTTATGAATCATATCTTGCGTTCCCTCATTGGAAAAAGTGTTGTTGTCTATTTTGATGATATACTTGTGTATAGCAAGTCACTTGAGGACCATGTTACACATGTCAAGGAAGTTTTGCAAATCCTTCGACATGAAAAGCTTTATGCTAATCTTCCCAAGTGCACTTTTGCTAAAGACAAGTTGATTTTTCTTGGATTTTTCGTTTCTTCGAAGGGAATTGAAGTTGATGTTTCCAAGGTCAAGGACATATGAGATTGGCCCATCCCAACAAATGTGAGTGAACTCCGAAGTTTTCATGGGTTGGCCGGTTTTGTCGCTTTGTGAAAGACTTTTCTACCATTGCTTGTCCCCTCAACAAGTTGATGAAAAAGAATGTCACCTTCATATGGGGCAAATCACAACAAAAAGCTTTTGATGAACTCAAAAATAGGCTCACCGAAGCACCTCTCCTTGCGTTACCGGATTTCACAAAAACATTTGAGATAGAGTGTGATGCTAGTGGTATTGGCATTGGAGGAGTCCTTATGCAAAACGGGCGTCCTATAGCCTACCATAGCAAGAAACTTGATGGTGCTCGCCTTAACTATCCAATTTATGACAAAGAGCTTTTTGCCTTAGTTCGTGTTCTTCAAGTTTGGCAACACTACCTTTGGCCCAAAGAATTTATCATACATTCTGACCATGAGTCATTGAAATATCTCAAAGGCCAAGCCAACTTGAGTAAGAGACACGCTAAGTGGGCTGAGTTCATGGAGTCTTTTCCGTACATTGTCAAGTATAAGAAGGGCAAAGATAATGTAGTTGCGGACGCTTTGTCTCGCAAGCACACAATCCTTCTTACGAGACTTGAAATCAACTTGTTGGGTCTTGAGGAAATAAAATCTTTTTATGCTTCCGACCCATTCTTTGAACCAATTTTAGCAAAGTGCTCCATTGACAAAGGAGTTGATGATTTCTATTTGTATGAGGGATTCCTCTTTAAACAAAACAAGCTTTGCATTCTGAAGTCATCCCTCCAACTCTTGCTTCTCCAAGAATCTCATGGTGGAGGCCTTATGGGTCACTTTGGCCGTGACAAGACATTGGACATGCTCTCCACTCACTACTTTTGGCCCAAGATGAAGCGCGAGGTGGAGTGCTACGTTAAACGATGCACGACATGTGTTCAAGCTAAGTCGCAAGCTAATCCCTATGGTCTTTATATGCCATTGCCTATTCCTCATACACCTTGGTCCAACATTAGCATGGATTTCGTATTAGGATTGCATAGATCTAAGCATGGTCATGACTCTATATTTGTTGTCATGGATCGCTTTTTCCAAAATGGCACACTTCATACCGTGCCATAAGACCGATGATGCTTCACATGTTGCAAATCTGTTTTTCAGGGAAACCGTCCGTCTTCATGGTGTGCCAAGAACAATTGTCTCCGACCGCGATGTCAAATTCATGAGCTACTTATGGAAAACCCTCATGTCCAAGATCGGCGTCAAGCTCCTCTTTTCATCCGCATCGCATCCTCAAACCAATGGCCAAACCGAAGTTGTCAACCGAAGCCTCAGAATTCTTCTCCGTGTGTTGATCAAGAAGAACTTGAAGGATTGGGAGGAATGCATTCCACACGCCAAGTTCGCCTACAACCGTGCCAAGCACTCAACAACCAATATGAGTCCTTTCATGATCGTCTATGGTTTTGAGCCCCTCACCATGCTCGACATCCTACCGCTACCTCTACATGAGCACACAAACATGGACGTCGAGAAGCGCGCACAAACTATGAAGAAGATTCATGAAGAAACAAGAGCTACTATCAAGAAACAAGTCCTTCGCCAAGCTTCAAGGTTAAACAAGGACAAGAAAGAGATCATCTTTGAAGAAGGTGATCTCGTGTGGATACGCCTAAGCAAAGACCGCTTCCCCAAGGAACACGACTCCAAGCTCAAGCCAAGGAGATGGTCCCTTCAAGGTCCTCAAGAGAATCAACAACAACGCCTACATCATCAACATACCGGCGTCCAAGTACCCCGCAAGCAATACGTTCAACGTCAAAGATCTCTCACCCTACCATGGAGATGTTCAAGATGACAACCATGAAGAGTCGAGGACGACTCTTTCCCAAGGGGGAGCTGATGCAGCCCGTCCTACGGACGCTCCTACATCTACACCACCAAGTCCCCCAAGTGGACCGATGACCCGTGCCCGAGTTAAGCTCCTTCAGCATAAGGTGAACTCACTCCTTGTCTCATGTGATTTCGATACATCCTTGGATGGCTTTCTACTTCATTCCAATACTCTATGCATCCTCAGGTATGAACCACATGAAGAAATGCCAAGAGAAGGAGCCAAGCCAACGTGAACCGGAGTCCCAGGCCAAACCGGCGCTAGGTCTGGCGGACCGGACTCCTCACCGGAACTTCTGGCGCATGCCCTAGCGGACCAAACCACCGACCGGAACTTCCGGCGCACACCGAAACGAACCGGCAGCGACCGAAACACGTCTCTGCCTGCGGTTTCGGTAGCCGACCGGAATTACCGGCGCGGACCGGAATTTCTGGCGCTCAGTCCGGCGCGACCGGACTTATTGCCGGAACGCCCAATATCAAAGTCAACATGGGTTTGATGCCCGAGAATATTCCTATTTTGCCTAGTTTTTATCCTTTTATGCCTAAAGTACCCCTGAACTAGTGGATGGCCTTATATAGTCCCCCACCTCCATTGTAAACCCTAGGCATGATATTTGGAATTATTGGAAACCCCTTGTGGATCTATCTAGTTCTTGCCTCATGCTCCTTTGACAAAGGAGCACCAAATATCACAAACCTCGTTGGAGTTTGCATAGTGCCTCCTCGTTGTACAAGGCCTAGGCATCAGAGTCCCTTTGCCTAGACGTCAAGATCTCACCGAGTCTCCCATCTCGCCGTGTCGATTTGAGAGAGAGATCCCCGCCCAACGCCGATCCTAGGGATTGCGCCGGACCGGTAGCCACCGGTGTGAGCAATTGGCTAGTATCGTGTCTTCGTGGTGTGTGTGTTCATCGTGTTCTTCGTGTGTGAGTTCGCGGTTACGCTCTCTCCCTCACCCCCACACCTCCTCCGCCTCGATTTCAAGGGATTCGTGAAAGATCGGTCCACCCTCGAGGTTAGCCCTCAACATATGCCCTGGTTTCCCGCATTGGTAGTAGTTTCTAAAGAGGGTGTTAGCCCCTGTTCGGTGAAACGCTTCTTCCGAGCCTCCGCGAGGCCCTACACGGAGCGAGAATTTCGTGCATCATGATGGTTGGACTTGTGCACTAGGCACCAAGTCCCAGCACTAGGCTTCACATCCGCTACCTCCCAAGCCATCTTTGCCTTATTCTTGCTCGTGGGGGGAGCGTCTTTCTCGGTCGCTAGAACCTGGTGGGTCTTGCGCTTTCACAACTTGTCTTTTTTCCCAAAATAGTTTCCGGGATCGGCCCCACCCGCCGCCTCTTTGACAACAACCACGGGCGCATGGCGTCCTTTCTCAGCCAATGAGCATAGGTCAGCCTGAAAGGAATATGCCTGAATGGAAATAATAAAGTGGTTATTATCTTATTCCATGTTTATGATACATGTTTATTTCTCATGCTATAATTGTGTCAATAGGAAACGTTAATACATGTGTGATTTATAAACAGAAAAGGTTCCTAGTAAAGCCTCTCTTAATACTAACTTGTTGATTAACTGATGATCACAGGTTTCCTGATCATGAACATTGGATGTTGTTAATAACATGGTCATATCATTGGAGAATGATATGATGGACAATCACCCGAAGTAGATGTAGCAATATGATCATGTCCTCAAGTTTATATTTCTATCACATTCATAGTAACTCAATGTCCATAGACCATGAGATCACGTCAATCACTTTCACCGGAATGGTACTTTGATTACATCAAATGTCACTTCGTAACTAGGTGATTATAAAGGTGTCGTCGAGTACTTGAAAAGTGTTAGTTGAGGCTCATGGATCAAGAGTGGGATTTGTTCATCCAGATGATGGAGAAATATACTCAGGGCCCTCTCGATGATATCACATTGACATAGCTTGCAATCAAGTGATTTGATCACTAGAATGTTATATCATAGGTACGATAAAAAGAGTACTTGTCGGGAATGAGATTAAACAAGGTATGCATGATACCGATTGATCGAATCTCAAACAAGTAAAATATCGCGAGACAAAAGGAATTTGATTACAACGAAAAAGGTTCAGACGATCATTGGATGTTAGTGGAAGTAGTGGGAGTCATTATGGATCTATAGGTCCCGTTATTGATCGGAGAAAGTCTCGATCATGGCTACATAGTTATCGAACCCGTAGGGAGACACCCTTAAGGTTAGTCGACACAATTGAGTGGATAGGGAATGTGTATGATGGATTTTTTGCCCTCTGTCGCGCCTTCATGGTTCGAACTTGATAGCATTGCTCACTGCATCAGCCGTTTATTTAGGCTAGTGGGTCCCTTATGCCAGCCTCACATTAGAAGAATCATGGGTATGATCGATTTTTTATTCTCTAGCGGTACCTTGTTCTGAACTACATAGCATTGCTCGATGAATCTGCCGTTTGCTCACGCTGCCGGGTCCCCGATTTTAGCCTCTCATTACAAGAAACGTGTGCTTGCTGAAATTTTTCTCATGCACTCCTCGTTGTTTTGAACTGGCAACGTTGCTTGATGCAGCATCTGTATAAGGTCGTGTTGCTAGGTCCCACAAATCAGCCTATGTGTAAATGAAACGTTGATTGCTTGATGCAACATCTATATAAGGTCTCTGTTGGGTCCAACATGTCAGCGTCTCTGCAAATGCAACATGTGTATGATGGACTCTGCTATTTTGACCTTGGCAACGTTACTAGGTCCCAGATGTCAGCCTTCTCTGTAAGAAACATGTGTATGCTAGAAAAAATGTAAAAGAACGATAGAGATTATATTATATATATTATATATTGATAAACCTAGGAATCGAACTCAAGATTTCAACAAATGGGAACCGTGTGCTCTTCCACTATGCCAGAACCATCTATGCCACTCCTAGAAAAGATTACATTTAGAAATGTTAAAATCACTTAAAATGAAAAGGCAACGACCTAGACGACTTGCCATAGAAAAGTGCTAAATGCTCTATATAAATACAACATGGGTAGAAGAAGCTTGTCCTATACTTTATTAGAATGGCACGGAAATGCTAAATTAAGACGATTTTGGGCGATACAAAAAATAACTTGGGTCCAATCTTGTGAACCAATGGTCTTCTTATCATGGGCTCCTTAACGGAACTTCTTTAGTGTGGTTCATGCTTAAAAAACCAAGTAACAATGTGTTGAGGGTTGGCAGCCCACGACCGACCTGAACCCGAAAGGATAAATTAGCGAGGTTTTGGGCCACAGTTGGGTATAATCTAGTACTATTTTCTAATAAGCTCGTCGCTGAAAAATCAATGTACTCAATATGTCGGGGGTTGGCAGTCCACCTGACTTGGCAGGCTAAATTTGCAAGGTTTTGGGCAAGTGTTGGGTCGAATGTGCAATCTTTTCTTTAGGTCCTTAGTGAAAATTCAATGTAGTTGGTACCCTGTTGTTGTATTGGGAACGACAGTACCTAAGCAGGTTAGATAGAGGTGTGGGAACTAGCAGGGAAGCTATCGACAGCGTCCACAGGCGGGATTGGATACAAGCAAGTGTAGCTGGACACATGAAGTACCCAGGTTCGGAGCCCTCGTGATGAGGTAAAGCTCCTACTCCTACCGATCTGACTATGAGTGGTATACGGGCTACAATTGCTCCTTCAGTTGTATTCTCTAGATACTGCCTTAAATGCAGCGAGACCAACACTTTCTACTGAAGCCTTGCCTCTCCTTATATAGGCAGAGAGGCAACAGTCTCACTGGCCAGTCTGGCTGGCGGGCCCCACAGGCGGGTCCCAGCCGGTTGGTCATCTACAATACTCGGTACACTTAGATCCCATCAGAGTACGAGCGGTATGGTCATCGTGGGTATAGTGAACGCCATGCGAGCCCGTCGTCAGCATCTGGCCACTATTCTCGCGTCACCAAGCAAAGTCTTCGGTATGGCCGGGTAGTTGCGAGTCTTATCATCATACTAGGGCGTACCATGCACTGTGCCGCACGTCGCTCTGTCCTCTTGATTGGTTCCGGCTATGCTGATGTAGCCGGTCCTGTGCCTTGATGCTCCTCGCCGATCCGGTTATCGTGAGGTAGCCGGCTTGACTTGCTCTTGTCTGGCTGCGCTCAGCCAGCCGGACACGATCCGACTGCCGTGATTCTTGTCTGGTTGGGGTATCCGGAGGTCATCCCCCTGACACTAGCCCCCGAGCGCGTGTAGATTTCGCCCTTAGGTGAAATGTGCACATGCTCCTTCTTCATTTTGAATTTTCTGGCCGGCTACGCTTGGTGGTTGCGCTACCCGTGACGTCAGTGCTGACGCTGGCCACGCACGCACGCGCCATCATTAATCTGCGGCGGGCAGCGTAACGTCCCGTCGCACGTCGCCTCGGGAACTACCGTCCGCCTCTTCGGTTTCTGCTCCGGGATCGTCTGCGCGTCTTGTGCCTGCACAAAGGATCCTGCGCAGTGTGGGGAGTGGGATGCGCCTAGGCAGGCGCCACGTGGCACCACAGACGGTTCCGCTTCTGGGTCTTTAAAGGGGCGCCTGGGGGGAGCGGTTTGTCCCTCCATTCGCTGCTTCCCCATTCTTCTCCTGTTCCCTTGCCTTCCTCGCATCGCCTCGCTCGCTGCTGCTACTGTAGTTCGCCATGCCACCCGTTTAGCATCGTCGGCGGTATGGGCCACCGCCACTCCTCCACTAGAACGCATCCCAGCGAACCAGCAATGGCAGCCGAACATGGAGCCTGGTGTGGCTCCTCCGTGATGGAGGAGCACATCGAGAAGTACCGTGCGACCCGCGTGCTTCCGCCGGAGACGGAGGTGGAGGTACGGCTCGCACCGGAGGGAGAGGAGTCGCCGCACCCGGCGGAGGGGGAGCGGGTGATCTTCTTGTCGCATCTTGCCCGTGGCTTCGCATTGCTGGTGCATCCCTTCTTCCTAACATTTCTTGCTTTCTTCGACCTCCGCCTCCACCACCTAGGCGCCAACGCCATCGGGATGCTGGCGCACTTCGTGGCTTTCTGCGAGAGCTATCTCGGGATCCAGTTGGATCTCGGGCTCTTCTGCCGGCTCTTGTGAGTCCGGCCATAGGTCCAGTTCACCAAGGGGCCACTAGTGACGTGCGGTGACGCCTCCATCTACTCCCGCACGCAGACCGGCTACCCCAAATTCCGGCTGTAGGACACGGTACGACTGTGGCAACAGTCGTACTTCTACATCCGCAACCTCACCGCCGAGGATCAACCTGCCGGCTTTCCAGGATGTGGAATCTAGCCGGCAGCAGTGGGATCTGAAGATCTACGGCAAGAAGACGGAGTCAGACGCGATGCTGCAGCGCATGCACACCCTCGTCACCGCCGGTCTGACCGGCCTGGACATCACCCTCAGCTAGATGTCTAGGCTGATGATGCCGCTGCAGCAGCGGGCGCACATGATGTGCTTCTAGTCTGGCCGGCTGGACCCGACTCGGCTGTCCCGCCGTGATCCCCGCTACCACAACCTGAAGGAGTGGGTGTGGACAATCACGAAGGAGCGGCTGCCGGAAGGCTGGAAGTTCGGGCTGGTCCCTTACAGCCGCGAGAGCCGCGCGCCCCGGGTAAGTTTCACCAACCATATTTGCTCTTGCGTTTCTTACCATTTTTGCCGTCCGACTAATCTCTTCGTTTCTTTTTTCCTTGCAGATCTTCCCTTGCATCCTCCAGGAGGAGGGCGAGACCCCCCTCCAGAACTTCACGCCCGACTTGCCCGAGCCACACACTCGTCGGTCCAGCGAGGAGTCTGATGGGGACGGTGACATCTTCCCCAGCCGGAATGACGAGCCGGCCGTCGACCCCCACGTAGAGGTCGACGAAGAGGAGGAGGCCACACCGGCTCCTGAGCCGACTTAGTGCCGTGCGATGGATGGCGATTCCATCCGGTCCAGCGCCAGCGGGAGCGGCTCCAGCCGGTCTGGCACCGGCGGGGGTGGCTCCAGCCGGTCTAGCGGAGGAGGGCGTAGGGCCAGCTGGCCCGCCGTGGAGGAGCCGGCCCCCAAGAGGATCCGAGCCGCCTCGGTTGCAAGAAGGGGCCGCCCACGGTGGTGCAGGGGTAAGTTTATTCGCTGAGTGTTTTTACTTTTCTTCTGCTCTTTATGCTCTCCTTGTCTGTCTTCGGCTTACTTGCTTTTTGCTTCTTTTCTGCCTTCTGTTGCTCAATACGTTGGTTTCCCCGCCCCGCGCGCCGGACACCGCGCCGCCCGCATCTGCCTCTGCTCCTCCTCCTTCTTTCAGGGCTCCACCTCCGCCACCTCCTCGAGCCGATCCGGCTACCACAGCCGGAGCAGGGGACGCTCCACCGACCACGGTGGTGCAGCCAGAAACGGTTGTAACCACCTCACAAAGTGGAGGTAGTTCCCTTACGGCGTCACGAAGAGCCACCACCGGCAAGGAGCTCGTGGTTGTTGGCAACGACATCTCCAACGACGAGCCGGGGGAGGAGTGGCGGACGGCGGTGGCCGCGGCGAAGGAGTTCCTGGTTGCCAACGCCGTCGACAATGACGCCCTCTGCCGCCTCGCTGATGGACCTTGCCGCCACCCTCGAGCTGGCGGTGAAGGAGACCCGGCTGCTCGAGGCTGCAGCCGGCGGTAGCCGGACCCTAGAGCAGAAGCTTGCAGCTGCTAACGGGACCTCGCATAGTAAGTTCCCTCAACCGGATACTTTTTTTTGCTGATAGTCGGCTTTTTGCAGCCATCATGGTGTGCGCTCAGTGGGAAATCGATCGCCTGAAGAAGGCAAACGACCGGCTGAGCAAGTCAAATTCTATGCTTCGGTTGTAGAATAAAGAATGGCACGCCCGGATGGACATTCTGAAGGGCACCATCAAGGAGCATGACGCCACCCTCGCCAGTCGGGCCCAAGCCTTTGACCTTCTCGAGGCCTAGAAGAAGGACCAAGAGAAGGAAGTCAAACGGCTGACAGTCCGGGAGAAGGCCCTGGTGGAGGAGCTGATGCAGGTCGGGCACACGGCGATGGGTAAGTTCTCCCTCCGACTCCCTTCATCTTTCCGGATCTGGTAGCCGGATCTGACGTTCTTTTTTCTGGCAGCTTTTATCCCGGCATAGACCTGTTGGCATACAATCGGCTCCAGGAGAACTGGTCGGGGGAGCAGCCGACGGCCCAGGAGCTGGTCGTCCTCCTTGGCGAGGAGGATGCCAAACTTCCCCAGGCAGCGCAGGACATCTTCACGTTCCTGTTGCCGGATGCTCCGGTTCTGGAGACGATGGCGCAACTGGCGGCCAAGGTGGCGGAGGTGTCGACTGCCATCGATCGCCTGAGGGATCTGGTGGCGTGTGCTGGGGCAGATATGGCCTTGGCCCTTATGCTTTCCTGGTACAAGGACGCTCGCGTCGAGAAGATCAACGGGGGTTTCTGTGCTGGAGCTGACCTCGCCTCCATCCGCCAGGTCCATCCAGAGCTACGGGCCTCCACCATCAAGATTGCTGACTACGCGGACGTTGACGAGGTCCTGACCGACTCGGAGTCCACCGGCACTCAGGATGCGGAAGCCTCGTCGTAGCTGACCGGTGGGGACGCCGGAGCTGGATCAGCCAACGCGCCTCCTCCTCCTGAGACTGCCACCAGCCAGGATCATCCGCACGGCAAAGGCCCTGCCGCCTAGTTATGATCCCCGGGATGTTGGGTGTATTTGTCGCTTTGTTTTGTTCGAACCTTACTATCTTGTGCCAGTTGTTTCTGACGCCGGGTGAACTCATGGGAGCTTCGTCTCCCTCTTTTTTTATATCCAGTCTGAATTGTTTTGGCTTGCTTCCAACTTGTGATTTTTGTGTGCTTCAAAGCTTTGATATTTCGCCGACTGAATTTATCCAACTAACTTCGCTCGGCTGAACGCCTTTAGCCGGGGGAACTCCAACTCCAGTGGGGGCACGCCAGCGCACCCACTGGGTGTAGCCCCTAGATTGGGAGTGGCTGGCGTAGCCAGGTGCTTCGAATCTTCTTTCTTTCCTTAAGTCTTTAGTCTCATCCGACTAGACACCTCTTAGCCGGTTATTTTCGCTGGCTGGACACCTGCAGCTGGGGGAACTTTCCTTCCAGTGGGGGCGCGTCAGCGCATCCACTGGGTGTAGCCCCCGAGATTCAGAGTAGCTGGCGTAGCCAGGTGCTTCGAATCTTCTTCTTTTCATTTTTCCCTTGTCCTCACCTGGCTCCAAAGCTCCGGCTAACTCCTTTAGCCGGTCGGGTACTACAAGATTCCACTGGCGGCACGCGAGCGCACCCAGTGGGTGTAGCCCCCGAGATTTAGAGCGCTTGATGAAGGCAACGACTTCAAATCTTCTTCTTTTCTTCGTGCCCTTGCCCTCACCTGGGCTCCAAATACCCGGCTAACTCCTTTAGCCGGTCGGAAACTACAAGATTCCACTGGGGGTGCGCGAGCGCACCCAGTGGGTGTAGCCCCCGAGATTTGGAGCACACCCTGTGGGTGTACCCCTGGGATTCGGAGCGCTTGATGAAGGCAAGGACTTCGAATCTTCTTTCTTCCTGAATTCTGACTTGAAGTAGTCGTACAGAAAACAAACATACATACATACATTCTCACCCGTCAATAGGTTAGTCGGTTAAACTCTAGCCGGAAGGTAGATTTGTTTTCTGAAAACCAGTTTGTGCTTTTTGGACACTTAGTCATTTTCCCGTGTGCTCTACTATTTCCGCTGCGTCCTTGCCGGGCAGCCGGGTTGCGGTCTGCAGCCAGAATCAAAGGGAGCTGACTGTACATTGCGCACGGTACTGAGGGCTTAGCAGCCGGATCGTCTGAAACTAGTTGCGAGGCCGGGACGCCCGATCTGTCGCATCTCCTCCCCATTTTTCATGTGGGATGCCTCAGGCTTTTTCTCTTGCTAGCTGGATAGCCGGGTTGCGGACTGTAGCTGAGACGAAGAGTGGGCCTCTAACATCGTCGCACACTACCCAGCCAGTTTGTTGATTTAGCAGGCCGGGCCAGCCAGCGAGCCCCCGGGTAGGGGTTGCCGAAGCCAGAAAACTGAACCGGAAACAAATACACACGAATTTCTAGCAAGGATCCCCCGAGCATCTCGTAGGGGTCCGCATTTTCATTCATAGGGTTTGAAGGATACATACACTGTCTAGTGACTAGGTGTAAAACGGGCGGAGTAGGGCCGCATTCCAGGGGCGCTCTGTCTCCTCATCCGACTTGCCCATCTTGTTCTTGTGCGGCTACTGCGCGTCGATGAGGTAGTAGGAGTCACTGGGCAGCGCCCGGCTGATGATGAAGGGGCCCTCCCAGGGTGGCGATAGCTTGTGCATGCCCTTCATGTCTTGCACTAGCCGAAGAACCAGGTCGCCCTCGCGGAATGCGACAGGGCAGATTTGGCTCGAATGGTAGTGGCGTAATCGTTGCTGGTATAGGGCCGATCTGGACAATGCTAGCTCGCGGGCCTCCTCGAGGAGGTCCACGCCATCCTCCCGCGCCTCCTGGTTGGCCTTTTCATCGTGAAGGAGCTTGCGTGGAGAGTCGAACTCAATGTGTGCGGAGAGGAAGGCTTCCGAGCTGTAGACGAGGAAGAATAGGGTGAAGCCGGTTGACCTATTCGGCGTGGTGCGGAGGCTCCACAGCATAGTCGGAAGTTCTTCGATCCAGCATCCGGGCGACCGCTCCAAGGGCTCGATGAGGCGTGGCTTGATGCTGGCTAGCACTAGGCCGTTTGCCCTTTCGACTTGCCCGTTGGAATGCGGGTGCGCGACGGAAGCAAGGTCTAGCCGGATGCCCTTATTGCTGCAAAACTAGGCGAAGGCTCCCTTGGCGAAGTTCGTGCCATTGTCGGTGATGATGCTGTTGGGGTAGCCGAACCGGTTGATGATGTCGGTGAAGAAGGTGACGACTGTCGCCCAGTCCAGCTTCCGGATAGGTTTGGCCTCTATCCACTTTGTAAACTTGTCCACTGCCACCAGCAGATGGGTCATGCCCGCGCGTGCCCACTTGAAGGGACCGACCATGTCGAGGCCCCAAACAGCAAAGGGCTAGGTGATCGGTATGGTCTTGAGCACCAAAGCCGGCATGTGCCTGAGCTACCCGAAGAGTTGGCACCCGTTGCACGCGCAGACTAGCTGTTCGGCGTCCTCGAGGGCGGTGGGCCAATAGAAGAGGTGGCGGAACGCCTTGGCGACTATTGCCCTAGATGAGGCGTGATGCCCGCACTCGCCCTGGTGGATGTCCATGAGTAGTCGGTAGCCTGTGTCCACATCGACACACATTTGGAAGATGCCGGATACGCTGCGCTTGTACAATTCTTTGTTGATGATGGTGTACGTGTGCACACGGCGCCAGATTTGCCTGGCCTCCACCTCATAACCCGGAAACTCTCCATTGGCGTTGTAGTCCATGAAGGGCTGCGCCCAGGATGGTATCTCTCGGATGGTGAGGATGCTTCCGCTCTCTGGTTGATGGTCGTCCAGACGAGGTACCCGGGACGACAGCCCCCGAGCCACTTGTCGAGTCGGTAGCCCGGGGTCTTGCGAGCCGAAGGGTACGGACTTGCCAGAGTTGGTGCGGGCCTTCTTCTTTGCTGGTTTCGCCGGCTCTGCGTCCGCCGTGCCATCAACCGGAGCACTTCCTGCCCGGATGATGGAATCCGACTCGGGGGACGGGTTCATGGAGGGCTTGCCCAGGTGCTCCAAGGAGACCCCTGGTGGGATCGGCTGCCTGGTGGATCCGATTCGCACGAGCGAATCGGCTGCCTCGTTGTTGACGCAAGGGACATGATGAAACTCACATCCGTCGAAGCAGGCGCTGAGCTTCTATATGTGGAACCAGTAGAGAGCCATGTTTGCATCGCGAGCGTCCCATTCTCCGGATACCTGCTGCACCACCAAATCTGAATCGCCGAAGCAAAGGATCCGGTTGACACCGATCTCTCTGGCTAGCCGGAGGCCGTGCGCCAGCGCCTCGTATTCGGCCATGTTGTTAGAGGCCTCGAAGTGGATCTGGAGGACGTACTCCAACCGGTCTCCTTTGGGCGAGGTGAGCACGATGCCGGCTCCCAAGCCCCCAAGCATCTTCGACCTGTCGAAGTGCATCCTCCAATGGTCCGAGTCCGGAACTGGTGGGAGGTACTAGGTCTCGGCTCAGTCGACGAGGAAGTCCGCCAGAGCTTGTGACTTGATCGTGAGCCGAGGCTCGTACTGGATGGAGTAGGCGACGAGCTTGATGGCCTGTTTGGTGACTCGGCTGGTGGCGTCCTTGTTGCCGATGATTTCCGAAAGGGATGCGGTGCACACGACCTTAATCGGATGCTCCTGGAAGTAGTGCTTGAGCTTCTTGCATGCCAGGTACACGCCATAACACATCTTCTGGTAGTGGGGGTAGTTCTGCTTGGAGAGGGAGAGGAGCTCGCTGAGGTAGTAGACGGGTCGCTGAACTGGCTGAGCCTTGCCTTCCTCAGGGTGCTCCACCACTAGGACGACGCTGATGACCCGGCTGATGGCTGCTATATAGAGCAACATCGGCTCCTTGCTAGCCGGCGTGGCTAGAACCGGCGCTGTGGATAGCATGCGCTTGAGGTCATGAAAATCGGCATCGGCCTGCGAGGTCCAGGAGAACTTGTCCGTCTTCTTCATCAGCTGATACAACAGAAGTGCCTTCTCTCCCAACCGGCTGACGAAACGACTGAGGGAGGCTAGGCATCCGGTGAACTTCTGGACTCCAAGCAGGCTCCTGGGCGGCTGCATCCTCTCGATGGCCGCAATTTTTTCCGGATTCGCCTCAATCCCTCGTGGTGAAACGAGGAAATCGAGTAGCTGGCCGGATGGGACTCCGAAGACGCATTTCTCTGGGTTCAGCTTCATCTGGTACTATCGAAGGTTGCCGAATGTCTTACCCAGGTCCTCGAGGAGGGTGCGCTTCTCCTTGGTCTTGATGACCACATCGTCTATATAGGCATGCACGTTTCAGCCGATCTCCGAGTGAAAACACTTCTGCATGCAGCTCTGATAGGTAGCGCCTGCATTCTTCAGACCGAAAGGCATGGTTACATAGTAGAAAGCCCCGTACGGGGTGATAAACGATGTTTTTATTTGGTCAGCCGGGTTTAGCCGGATCTGATTGTAACAGGAATAACAATCTAGGAAGGATAAAAGATCGCAGCCGGTCGTGGAATCAATGACTTGATCGATACGGGGAAGGGCGAAGGGGTCCTTCGGGCATGCCTTGTTCAGGCTGGTGTAGTCGATACACATGCGCCAGGTCTTGTTCTTTTTCAACACCAGGACTGGGTTGGCGAGCCAGTCCGGGTGGTACACCTCCATGATGAAGCCAGCTGCAAGGAGCCGGGTGATCTTGTCACCAATAATCTTCGTTTTCTCCTCTGCGAATGGTCGTAGAGGCTGCTTGACCGGATTGGCATCCGGCCGCACATGAAGTGAGTGCTCGCCGAACTCCCTCGGCACACCTGGCATGTCCTTGGGTGACCATGCGAAGATGTCCCGATTCTCACGGAGGAAGTCAACGAGCGCACCTTCCTATTTGCTGTCCAAATTGGCACTAATGGTGATGAACTTGGTCGAGTCGGAGGGGTCGAGCAGGATCCTCTTTGTCTCCTTTGCCGACTGGAAAACTCCTTCCCCGGCTGGCTTGATGCTAGCCGGCATTTCTTGCTGGGCCATGGCCACATTGCGCATGATCGTGCGCTTTTCTTCGGCTATGATGAGGGCCTCTGCCAGCTTGGAGCCGGCTGAGGCGCACTCCATCGACCGCCTGAAGCAGCCGGCGACGGTGATCACGCTGTTTGGTCCCAGCATCTTCGTCTTGAGATACGCGTAGTGGGGGACAGCAATGAATTTGGCGAGGGAAAGGCGCCCGAGGAGAGCATGGTAGGAGCTCGTCAGGTTCACCACCTCGAAACATATTGGCTCACGGCGGAAGTTCTCCTTGGTCCCGAAGATGACGTCCAGCTGGATTTTGCCCAGCGGAGCGCAAGCCGGTCCTGGCAGTACGCCATGGAACATTGTGGTAGTCAGGCACAGGTCGCACTCGCAGATGCCCATCTTCTTCAGCGAAGACCGGTAGAGGACGTTGAGTCTGCTGCCTCCGTTGATGTGGACGCGCGAGAAGCAGCAGGTGCGCTCGTTGGAGACGATGAGGGGGTCAAGCACCATAGCGTAGCCCCCGAGAGTCGGAAGCTGCTCAGGCTGATCTTCTCGGCTCCAGGTGATGGGGGTTTCCGACTAGTTTAGGTACTGGGGGACTGGGGAGACGATGTCGTTGACCTCCATGGAGCATCGCCTGTGGCTGTGCTTGTCGTCCAGCTCCGTTTCAAAGATGTGGTAAGCGGCATGCGGCTGGGGGTAGCCGTTGTTGTTGTTGTCGTCGTTACCATCATTACCGGCTCCCCTAGCCGGTGGTGGTGGTTCACTAGGAGGGGGCGGGAGAAGACGTTGCTGGTTGCCCTGGTCCTTTAGCTGGTGGGTCCAGCTGCAGTTCCGGGTGGTGTGCGTAGCCGGTTTGAAGGGACCGCTATGCCACTTGCACGTGTCGTCAAACATCTGGTCGAAGGTGAGCTGTGGCTTCTTCCTTCTTGCATCGTTAGCCGGTGCATCAGGCATGCCCTCCATAGCGTTGACCAGCCACGCATGGTAGCGGGGCTTCTACTGTCCGGCTTGTCGGTCCCCATGGAACCGGTTGTCTATGCCGTGGCGCCTGGAGGATCCGGCTTCTCCAGCCAGATTGTTCGGACGGTCGCGGGCCGACTCCATTGGAGTCGGACGCCCTTCAGCACTTACTCGGAGGGGTTTCTTCATGGCGGCATCCACCGTGGCGTACTAGTCCGCAACCTTCATGAGCTCCGTCATGGTTTTTGGCTCGTCGCACAGTAGCCGGTGGCGAAGCATGGTGCCCTCTCGGCATCCCTCGATGAAGAAACCGATGGCCTGGCTCTCCAGGATGCCCTCGCAGGTGTTGTGAAACTCCGTCCACTTGGCGAGGTACTCGCGGTCCGTCTCGCGGTCGCCTTGGACGCATAGGGCCAGGTCGCGCGGGCAACCCGAACGCTTGTACGTGCCGTTGAAGTTGCAGACGGACACGTTTCCAAAGTGTGGCCAGGAGTTGATGATGTTTGGCGCGAGGCTGTTGAGCCATGTCCTTGCTGAACCTGTTAGCATAAGGGGGACGTAGCGCACAGCTGTGCACTTGTTCCCATGGGCGATGTCGACTGCCGTGGCATAGTCGGTCAGCCAATCTTCCGGCTTCATGCTGCTATTGTCTTTTGGGGTGTCCCTGGGCAGGGTGAACTTATCCGGAAACGGCTCGTTCCAGATGCGGGGTCCGAAACAAACCGTCCGGGTGAGTCTTCCTCTTCCGTGACGCGCGCTTGAGCGAGGAGCTCGATGCGGTCACGGGCATCCGGACGATCCGGGTTGGGCGCTCCTACCCGGCCCGAGAGGCGGGAACCGGCAGGTCTTGGCGCTCCGGTTGGTGGAGGGGGAGGCGGTGGGTTGCTGTTCATCGTTTGCTCCTGGCATAGCTGGCCCTTGCTGCCAGAAGCACGACGCTTGTTGCGGGCCTTAGCCGGAGGAGAGGATGCCTGTTGCGTGTCGCGGGGCGCACCCTTGCTGTTGGCAGGCGGCTTGCTCCCCTTGGAGCTGCTGGGGTCCTCCTGCATCTACCAGTTGGCATCAGCCTGCTCGTCCGCGATCCGGAGGAGCTCCTGCACCCGAGCATGCTGGCGGGCTCATTCCTCGCCCTTCAGGTTGGGCAGTTCGTCTGCTGCGGCTCGCGTCGCGCGCAGGTTCTTGATGGGCGTGCTGTAGGTGGGCCGGACGAGAGCGGGTGCGGGATCCGGATCGCCATACTTCTCCATCCTACCGCCTAGCTCGTTGCCCTGGCGCCGCACTTGCCCGCGCCGGCTTGGCTCCGCAGTAGCCGGAGTGAAGCAGTGTGCGTGGTTGTACTCGCGTCGGGTGATCTCGATTTGTTTGCGGGTCACAGCCAGCTCCATGGCCTCCTGGAGAAGCTGTCTCTCCATGGCGAAGTTGGCCTCTGCCTCCTCCAGGTTATCCCCGAGGTTAACCGACATGAGGAGCCGGTCGATGGCCTCCTCCACTGGGTTTCAAGGCTGCGGCGGCACAGAAGTTCCACCCTCATCCGTGCCCCGCTCCCGCAGCTGGCAGGGGTGAGAACTGGAGCCGACCTTCATTACCTCGACGCTGCGGGAGGCGACGGAGATGCTGCTGCCCAGGTGCGACAGCTCCGTGACAAAAACGATCTCCCTGGGGAAACGCTCCGGCACGGTGGCGACATAGACGGGGAGGTCTCCGAAAAGCAGGATGGAGCCATTTGCCGGAAACGGGGTTCTGGCGAAGCATGAAGCATTGTCGATGATGTAGTCAAACTTGCCGAGCATGAGCACCAGGCCGGAGGGGTCCTGTGCTGAACGTGAGTCCGGTCGAAGCCATCTTGCCCCACGGTGGGCGCCAACTATCGTTGTATTGGGAACGACAGTACCTAAGCAGGTTAGATAGAGGTGTGGGGACTAGCAGGAAAGCTATCGACGGTGTCCACATGCGGGATTGGATATAAGCAAGTGTAGCTAGACACAGGAAGTACCCAGGTTCGGAGCCCTCGTGATGAGGTAAAGCTCCTACTCCTGCCGATCTGACTATGAGTGGTATACGAGCTACAATCGCTCCTTGAGCTGTATTCTCTAGCTACTGCCTTAAATGCACTGAGACCAACCCTTTCTACTGAAGCCTTGCCTCTCCTTATATAGGCAGAGAGGCAACGGTCTCAATTTCCAGTCCGGCTAGCGGGCCCCACATGCGGGTCCCAATCGGCTGGTCATCTACAGTACTCGGTACACTTACATCCCATCAGAGTATGAGCAGTATGGTCATTGTGGGTACAATGAACGCCGTGCGAGCCCGTCGTCAGCATCTGGCCACTGTTCCCGCATCACCTTGCAAAGTCTTCGGTATGGCCGCGTAGTTGCGAGTCTTGTAATCGTACCAGGGCGTACCGTGCACTGTGCCGCACGTCGCTCTGTCCTCTTGATTGGTTCTGGCTACGCTGATGTAGCTGGTCCCGTGCCTTGCTGCTCCTTGCCGATCCGGTTACCGTGAGGTAGCCGGCTTGACTTGCTCCTGTCCGGCTGCGCTCAGCCAGCCGGACACAATTCGACTGCCGTGATTCTTGTCTGGTTGGGGTATCCGGAGGTCATCTCGCCGACATACCCCATCCTCAAAAAAATGTAGTTGGTACCCTAAAACATATATATTGGGGTTTGGTGGATCTGCTCACCACGAAAGGCTAATTAAGGATTTTTTTTTGAAACAAGATTATGGGAAGTTTTTTGTCCGAAGTGGGGTTGAAATATTCATTTCATAGGCTGAGTAGTAAAAATACATTGTACTGAAGGTCGATGGTCCACCTGACCTGGCTATACCTACTCCGAATCCAAAAGAATGAAGTTGGAAAGGGAGAAAAGTGATTGATATTGCGCCTTATTAAGAGTTTTACGTAGCAAGAAACTTGGGTAGTGCAGGATTTGAACATGGAAAGTACTGGAGGGAGTTTGCCTGATTGACATAAAATCGTGTCATATCAAGTCTTACAGCACGCAATCATCTTTTCATGAAAGGATATATTTCAGGATGCTTTGGGTGGCTTTGAATCTTCCTAAGTGCCCAATCGATTAGATGTACTCAAAACCTCGTAATCACGCCATATAAACTGTAGGCGATAGAGAAACGGTTGCCTTGACTTTCCCAGCTTCAGACCGCTCGGGTAAGCACTAGCTTATACTGATTGCTCGAAGTTGTATGCTTCCGTATGATCAATTTAATACATGTCGTTATTAGCACCAACATGTGGCATTGTCATCATGCAAAAAGGCTCAGAATTCGCACATTTAGTTTATAGTTTTGAACTCAATAATACAACCAGTTTGTACACTAGCACATGACAGTACAATGTCAGCACATAAGAGCTTGACTTGTTCATGTCACATCAGAGCTTAACTTGTTCATTTCACATAATACAACCAGTTTGTACACTAGCACATGACAGTACAATGTCAGCACATAAGAGCTTGACTTGTTCATGTCACATCAGAGCTTAACTTGTTCATTTCACATACAGAAGAATGATCAAGGATACATACTATATTGAACAAGTAATTTCACGGTAGCGCCAAAAGTATTCCATGTATCAGAGACAATATGGGGTCTGCATAAACAAATTTTCTTTTTTGGAAGGGTCTAGATAAATTTTTTTTTAGAAAATCGGCATAAACATTTGCGGCTATCATCCTAGGGCGTCTCGGCCACTTTGACGTACCGAGCCAAGATCAATTACGGCCTAGTTAAGGCATGCCCTATAAGAAGTAGTGACCTACTTTTCCCTGTTCGCTAAGAGGAAATAAGGAATATTTCTCTCAAAGCACAAAGGTGCACGAGGTGCGATGGTTCAAAAAAAAGCTGCACGAGGTGCGTATATACATGCCAGTATCAGTACTGAAAACTATAGTACAGAAATCACGCTACGAAATAAGCACCATTAGACGGATTATACCGTGGAAGGCAATACTAATTACAAAAGCATGCAGAGCTCATATAAACTGATTCAAGCTGGCCACTAAAACAAGTTTACTAACAGTCAAATGTTGAACCACGATGCAAAAAAAGATGATGTAACATCCCATTTTTCTACATCCATGTTTGTTGAGGGTTGGGAAGCTAGAAAGTAGGGGGAAGTAAAACTTTTCTACTTATGTGCTTATATGCCTAGCTTATTTAGAATTGTTTGATCACTTGTGTTGTTTTGGTAATCTTGTTTGCTAGTCTACATGCTTGTTTGACCACCAAGGGTTCACCCACCCATAAATTGGCTAAGTCTTGGAAAAACAAATTTTCCTCCAACTTTGGAGCCATGGTTTGAGTAAATCCTTCACCTTCCCTACCATGCAAGAGTACCAAGTGGTACTAGGCTACCAGTACCTGTGAACCACCCCTTAGTCTTGGTAAAACCACTAGCCCTAGCCTCTTGCATGTAGGTGCTTTCCTCTCTAGTGATCACTTAAGGAATGACACCCTTATTTTTATTCCAAGTTTGGTTAGCCCTTGTGAGCATCTGGCTGCGATCCAAGGATCAACCATGGCCTCAGCTTGATCACCAAGTCACCATCTACCACCCTGAACCCTTCCCTCTGCCATTTGTGCCCCTAACCCGAAATGGCAAGCCCCCAAAGTGGCCACCTCACTAACACTCATCTAGATCACCCCAAAAACCCCTCCCTCTTCCCTGCACGTGCCACTCTCTCTCTCCCCGGCCTTGACACGCTGCTGCACCACCCCAACTACCACCGTGCACCTCCCCCAGCCGCACGCACGCTCTACCACACTACAAAGAGGAGGGACATGAGAGATCATGCCAGATCTTGCCCACCTCGAAAACTAGCAACCCCCTCCCTCTCTCCTGTCCCATCTGGCCCCACCACGGATAGCTCCTCTCCCCAGGCGCTCCCTCCACCCTTACCCCTCTCTCTCCCGCGCGCGCAGCCACCCCCAACCCCCGGCGTCCACCTCAGCGGACCACCCTCGGCCCCCTTCCCTCTTCTCTCTTTCTCGGTGAAAAACCGCGCAGTGGACAGAGGAGAACCCCTCCACCCTACTGATCCCTAACCCTCCTACTCCCCTAGGCCCTAGCCGCGCAGACAGCACGCTGCTGCTCCGTGTTGTCCCGTCAAACAGCCTCCCCACACCACACACCGGCAGCCCCCTCTCGCTGTCTAGTAGGCCCAGCCACCCCCCCTGGGGTAAGACGTCCCTAGGTCACCAGCACGGCGTCGCCACCCGCCCCTCCTAGCCAATCCCTAGCTCCCAGCGCGACCCCCACCACCTCGCCGTGCACCTGGTGCACCACCTCTGGCCCTGCCCCTTTTAAAAGCTCTCCCACCCCTCACTCGCTCCTCCCGCTCCTCATTTCCACCCCAGAGCTCCCCAGCACCACACAAGAGTGGAGGCAGAGCCTCTAGCTCTCTCCCCTCTCTCTGCAGTTCCACCCCGCCTCGGTGCCGATGACAAACAGAAAGGTTCTCCCCTCCCTGCTCTACCTCTCCTCCATGCAACCCTCCCACTGCACTCCTCTCCCTAAACCGGCCGTAATCCCCCTCTCCTCTAGCTTTTCTTGTCGGCAGGCACGCCGGAGTTGCGTGAAGGCCGACGGTCCCGAGCCGCGCCACTGCAGTCGCGACGCATCCAGACGACTAGAGCCGCCATGTCGTACCTCTTTCGACGCCCCTCCTTCGACCGCTTCGAACCACACCGTTGCCGACCCCTCTCCGCCCCTAGGTGAGCCACCCCGAGCCCCGCTCGTGCCAGCTAGGGTTAGCTCGCCAGAGTTCTCGATCCGGGAAGAAGACCCGCTGTGGGCCGTCGATCTGGATTTTAATCCAACGGCCAGCATCGCTAGATACCCCATCGCCTCATTGTGCCTACGACATGCGGGCCCTGCTGCGGGATTTAACTCCCCAGCACCCCGCAAAGGCCACCGTGTACACGGGCCGGCCCAGCTCCGTAGCGGGCCGCGACCCAGCCTCTGCACTGCCCCTTTTCTTTTCTTTTTAGGACATTTTAATTCCCAGAAACTTGTTCTATAGCTTTAATTCCACTAAATAAAATCTGTGTAGTATTCTGGCTTGATTCCAATTTTGTAGAGTAGCCCTGGTAATTCCCTAGTGCATGTCCTTGGTAGCTAGTCCAAAGCTTGTCTGTATCTTTACTGAGAATTTCTATGGTAAATAGTGTCTGTTTAGAGTAATAAATGCATAGTTTCACTTTTAGAGCTCAGAAAAATGTGAAACCAAGTCCTAGACATTGCCCTTGCATTTGCCTCTAGTGCATAGCTGGAATCATCCTATTTGGATGTATGAGGCCTCTATTCTTATTTTTACAAGTTATGGATAGAAGGTTCTTGTTTATTTTTCAGAGGTTGTTGTGAAGCTAATTTTGGGATAAAACCAACTCCCAGAGTTAGGCCTCTGCACATACTAGTATTTCCTGGAAGGGCATAAATTTTGGCCCTGTAATTTGCCCTGGTGATTTTAGTACAAGTTTCTGCTCTATTTCCAGTATTTTATTTATTAAAAATCAACCCTTTTTGGTCAGATATGTTTCCAGTAGCTACTCAGATATGTATTTTGTGGTCAACTTTCACCAACTTGTATTGGTCAAAATAACTGCTTAAGGGCTAATCTAGTCTTAACCACAAAAATCACCTTTTAAGTTTGATGAAACCTTTTTGATTGTTTTCAATGGCCTAGGATTGCTAGAGTTAGTAGCTGTTAATATGTGGTTGGATTGGTTCAGTTGTGAATTTGTTCTGTACTGAATTTATTGTTTGTGCCTTGGGTGATGCTTGGTATAGTGGTTTGCTTATACTTTCCCTTTTTCGGTGATAGATACGAACGAGGACGAATTTGAGGAAGGTAATTGGGAGGATTTTGAAGAAGAGGACCAGGAACAAGCTGCCAACTAAGGTGTAACACCCTCAGAATCGGACCTATGCAAGTTTTAGCGAAACCCGCCAAACCCGCATAGAAACGATTCAAAGGTGCCCACCAGGCACTTTCGTGCGGGTGGAAAACGAAGTAATAACATTACAAAACAGTCCTCGATGGGACCCACAGAACAGATATATATATAAAAGCGACTCAAAGAGTCAAGAATACAGATATACAGAACAAAGATTCAAATCACCTTGAAAACAATTCGGCGTCCGAGTACGGACAAGATGCAAATGGGGCTAAGAGCCCTGAAGAATAACCAATGGCGTCCGTAACCCTGCCTAGGCCAAGCCGGAAGGGTAACCCTGCTAACGGCGTCGATCTCAAACCTGCTTAAACAAAAGGGGTGCCGACAAAGGGCAAAGGAAAAAGAGGAGCGTCAGTACTGAGGCCAGTACACGGCGAGGCTAGAATTCGGCGGTCCTCGCCTACATAGGTATGGTGGACTGAGCGGCAGCGCAGCATGCAGTAAACAACCTATAGAGACTCGATACAACTGGCGGCTATCAGAGAGGGGGGGGGGTAAGAAAGATCTATTCGGACCCAACCTGGTGCTACCATCAAACAAACCCATCCTGGTGTTTCCCCTCGAGACCAAACGAGGAAGTCAACCGAGGAACTCACACAGTTGGCAGTTTTATTTATTCGGTTATTGCTGCAGTAATTACTAGTCAGGTTTAGATAATCATCCTGCTAAAGTAAGCAGTGGGCACTTTTAGTTAACCATTCCGTGATAGTTGCAACACTTACTAGTCAGATACAATTAGCATGAGATAACCCCAAGACCCAGCAGTCGTTGATACTTTTATTTAGCCATTCCGTTGTAGTGAAGCTGATTACTAGTCATATCGGATACAAGTCAAATTATAACAGTAAACTTTAGTTATAGTTGTCTATGATCAAGCACTGTGCTCCAAGTCGTCCATAACCGCGGACACGGCTTCTCGAAAAGATTTAACCCTGCAGGGGTGCACCAAAGTATCCACAAGCACTTCGACCCTTTTTGCCAGATCAGTTAACATACACCCATCGGTATGTCGGCGGTGCCTAAGTCATGACGTTCCCAGACCCAAAGCAAGCATGGGGGGCCACCCCACTAAGTCTACCCGCAACGAAGTCGGCCGGTCTCCGAGACGGACTTAGGGTTTGCGCCAGTGGCTGTAAACGACAGCAAATCCCAAAACTGGGACTGTCGATACCGCGAAAACACTCCGCTTCCTAAACAGTACAGGTGCTATCCATCGCACAATTTAAATAAAGCAGTAAAGCATGGCATAAGTACATAATAGTAATAAAGCCCCAAACTAGTTTGTGGCCCCCAGTACAATACTTTGAAATCAGGTAATAATCAATTGGGGGCCCATATCTCCCCACCTGTGGTTAGCGCGCTCGATCTCGGAACAGGTGTCAAGAACTCGGGGTCCTACGGGACACAAGTGGGCGGTCAGAAACCAAATGTTATCTATCACCCACCGATGCCTCTGCATTACCTACTTCAATTTTAGTTGTTAAACAGTAATTAAGTGAACGAAAAAGTAAAGCCATGATCATCTCCAACATTGAACATGCGGCACTTCTCCAACAGCTGTGGTACTTGACGACACGCAACAGCACTTGAGCAAGCGACTACGATGCGCAAGTCCAACTATCTACCAAACAACAGGTAATAGGATGTGTCCAAGGCAATATGAGGCTGCTAGGGATATCACGGGTACGAAACTAGAGCATCGCAACACAGATAGCAAAAGATCAACAGGCGGGAATAAATACTAGAAAAGTAAGATAGGTAGAAAGGGGGAGATGCTCGCCTGAAAACATTGTCGAAGGTTCAACCGAAGATCGGGGCGAAGCTCACATCAACTCAACGGCTTATCCGCGAAGATCCAAAACACTAGAAGAAACACCGGATGCACTATTTATTACTATGGCAAAAGATCGGCATGATGCATGTATGATGTATGACATGGCAGGCATGCGATGTAATTAGGTCATATTAAGCGGAACCGAGGCCCCGACAGATAATCAATAGGTTCATGTTATTTAGCTACCCTGCAATTTAAATGTTGTCTTAACAAGGCAAAATTATATTACCGGTTTGCTACACAAATTTAAATGGAACCAATATGAGACTAGAAATATCCGCATATGGTCTCCATGATTAATTATGAGGTGAATCGGCATAATGCCCCCAAACCACACAAATATGCATGCGAGTATGACAATTTAATATGCAACAAGTTGATATTACATTTATAAAATAGGGCTCGGGAAAAGGGGTCACACACTAGGGTTCGACGATCTTGGGGTTCCGGGGTTCGGGGTTCGGTCTCAGGGTTCAGGGTTCGACGGGATCGGTCTCGGCGGGATCGGTCTCGGATCACGGAGTAGATCTTGGCGTTTCGGGAAGCAGGACTTGGTTCGGCGTCAGGGCGCATCGGACTCGCCCTGGTCGATGTCGATCTAGTCGTCGCGCAGATCTTGTCGGGTCCTCGTATCGGGTCGGTCTTGGCGTTCGGGAAGAAGAACTGGTCGTGTGACGTCATCGGCATCGGTGCGGGAAGGAGGTCTTGTCGTTCAGGTTCTCGATGTCCGGGAAGAAGTACTTGTCGCAGTTGTGGTCTTCGGGTCGAAGAACTTGGCACGCCAGGGTTCAGTCTTCGGCAGGGTCGGTCTTTGAACTCCGGGATCGGTCTTCGGGATTGGGGTCTCAGGTTCGCGGAACGGTCTCGCGATCCGAGCGGGAGTACTTGTCGGTCCTAGGTTCCATGTCGGCATCCTCGGTGTCCCGCGGTGAAGTGCTTGTCGTGTTTGTGGCGAGCTTGACGGTCATCAGGTTCGGCGCCGATGGTCGTTGGCGATCTTGGGGTGCATCAAAACGGACCATAGGGAGCACAAGCAGATCCCCATGGCACACATACACGAGCACACACAGACGCACACACGGGAGGCAGGGGGCCCACAGGATGACGGTGGCGGGGCCAGGCGAGGTGGGGCCGGGTACTGGGGGGCGGTCGACGGAGGCGCGGCCACGGCCAGGAGCTCGAGGAGGCGGCCAGAAAAGGAGAGGAGGATGGTGGCAGGGGCGTCGCGGCGGTTGCTCCTCGGGACGGACGCCGGCGACATCGCGCGCGCAGAGGAGGCCGAAGCGGGGCGAGGCAGAGGGTCGAGGGCGGCTCGCCGGCGGGGACGCGGGCCGGGGCTTGCAGGAAGGGGAGGCGGCCGGCGGCGAGGTCGCTGGCGGACGCGGGCTGCAGAGGGAGCGCCAGGGATGGCGGAGGGTGGCGAAGCACGACGAGGGGGGGCGGCCGGAGGGTGCGACGCGGAAGATGGGGGTGACCGGCGACGGGGTCGCGCGGCCGGGGCTGGCCGGAGGGAAGAGGAAGGAGGGTGCGGGGCGAGCGGGGGTGGGGACGCGGCTGAGAGAGAGCGAGCGGGAGCGCGTTAGTGGGGGTCAGGTGGGCGTGGGGATCGGTGGGGTGGGACCCACGGGATGGGGACAGGCGGGTTGCTGGGGGAGTGTGTGGTGGGGCCAGAGGGAAGCGGGGTCCGCAGACGGTGAGAGAGGGAGAGGTGGGTGCGGCGTGTGTGGGTGTGGCAGGGGTGAGTGCGTGCGTGTGTTTGCTGAGGGAGTGGGGAGAGGGGGTGTTTGGGGGTGAGGTGGCAGCGGGAGAGTGGTTGGGGGGAGAGAGAGGGTGAGGTGGCAGGCACCGATTGGTGCAGGTGAGGTGGAGGGCTGAGGTAGAATAGGACTAGGTAGGTTATTTGGTATAAAAGGGTTTTAGGGGGACTGGTTTAGGGCTAGATATATATTTTCGGGTTTTCTTTACACATTATTTTAAAGAACCTTTGTAAATCATTTATTCAAAACAAAATATCTGGACATCCGAAGTTTGATTTGGAATAAGGACGGGGTATTTGCAAAAACAAAATAGACCTTTGTAAAATAGTTTTTATCAAACAGATGCATGATGATGTCATGATGATGCAATGCGCACAAAATACCAAGCGATTTTCTAGTAGTGGTTTTGCGGGATGCCACATAAGGCAAGCCACCTACAAGTTCACGAGACTTGTCCTATCTTTATTTTCATGCACTCTGTTTTACTTATATTACTATTGCATTGGTTTTACTTGCTATATTATTATGGTATTAGTTTGGCTCCACCAAACTTATGCCTATGGTACTGTCTAAGTACTCCCCCGTGGACCTCCTACTTTTATCCTTGTAGCTCAGGTGGTATAATATACCACAACCCCTTGGAGACCCCGATTTAGCCCAACACAAACTCTAGGTTGGGAACCCGAAGGCAGGGATGGTTTTATAAACAGTTTTTGACAGAAAACCTAGGCAAGTGGGACTTGTCGAGGAGTCTTTTGAAAATGTTTTGGTATTCATGCCATTGGTGGAGGCACCACAAATCGAAGATGGAGGAAAAACTGTTTTTCGAAAACGCACCTTGTTCTATGTAGTTTTGCCCGAACAACTACCCCGTGCAACCACACTACTCCTATATGGGAAGGGGCTTGACCTGAAAGTGGTTATCTCTGATACCGGTGCCTCGCAACTACTACAAGGGATCGGGGATCCCTTGAGGGTGGGCCTTCTCCGATAAAGGTGGGACCTGGAGAAGGAACGAAGGGTCGGCAGGCCTCCACGCGTTACTATGGGCCCCTCATTGAAAGTGCACACTCTCGAGGAGTGGAAAAGGCGCTTTGGTTGGTCCTCGCCCGACGTCCCGGTTTTGAGGGGAATAACACCCATAGGGTAGGTGCTGGGGTTAAGAGGTGATTATCTTGATAGTCTTGTCCGGTTATCCGAAACCCGCATACTAAGGTATGACGATCCGCGACAATTCGCGGCGGATGTATCGGATCTTGTGGGTAAAGTGTACAACCTCTGTAGAGCGTGAATCTATTCGAATAGCCATGTCTGTGGTCATGGCGGTTGGAAAGGTTGCTGCGTAGCGGTGCTGGTTTTGGTTTATAAAAAGGTTTTGTAAAAGAGATTCGACCATGGGATGGTCGAAGGGTAAGGAGGATGGGCCATGGGATGGTTGGACCTAGTTGAAGTTGTGGTCATGGGATGACCCCAGTGGAAGTGGACAACAGAGTTGATCCTAGCCTAGTATCTTCAAGTTTTACGAACTATTTTTACCCTCAAAATGTTTTGGGCAAACAACAAGTGATAGAGTGGAAAATATATTTCTAAGAGATTTTTCCCAATTAGCCTCTTTGGAGCCATCCTATCCACAACCATATTGCATACTCTTTGTACTTCTTTGTATGGTGGTTTGCGAGTACCTTCAAAGTACTCACTGGCAATGTTCCCTGGCTATCAACTTGGTCATACTATGAGCAGGATGAAGAGGAAAATGGAGGGTACGATGACGACTTCGTGAACTAGGGCGTTTCTCCAAGTCAGACACCTGTTGGGCTATGGCTTGACCCGGGTCGTCTGCGTTATTTAGTACCGCTGCTATTATCTATTTGTGCCCATGGAGGCAAGGTTGTAAGACTATTACTGTAAGACTTATTGTATCGTACTGTAATGGATGTGTGTACTTTGATATCATGTCGGTTATGATCCACGATGCACTGATCATGGGATCATGATGGTTTGCATAATTTGGTAATCTCGGGTGAAAATCCGGGGTCGCCGCAGACTTGGTATCAGAGCCATTCTGACCTTAGGAGCCCCTAGTTAGCTTGGACGTTATACCCGGACCCCAAAAACTATTTTATTTATAAAGGAAGGAGTTTTATATTATCAAAAATATTGCTTATGCCTCCTTCCCTCTATTTCAAAAACAACTTGCATTAAATTACATTTCTGCATATCTAAAATTTTGCACACTGTTCACTAACCTAAACTTAACTAAAATTTTGTAGATGGCAGTGGTGTTCAACATGTATCGTGAAGTCGAACTGGGCTTGCCACTCTAGTTGTTTGAGGCTGAGCTGAGAGACTTGGCTAAGCATGTGGACCGTCCCACACCGGAGATCCAAGGCGCTTTCATTCCCAGGATGGTTGAAGGAGAGAAGAACTAGTTGGTTGTCTGCACCATGAGAGGTGGTGTAGTACCTCCCTTCTCAGAGGATCTGAAGTTAGAGGTGCTAGAGAAGGATTGGGGCGATGGTGTGCTTCGTGTGGCTCAAGAGGCCCTAGCACGCCTCGCCTATCATCACCGTGAGCAGCTTGAGGGTACCAAGTTCTACCATTTTGGGAGACGCCACCCTCGAGGTTACGCCGTCGTGACCCCTCAGCACTATGACTTTGGGGAACATATCCAAAACATGGAGTATCTCCTCAAGAAGACCTAGGAATCTTTGGATGATGTACGCACTCGCCTGGACAACATGACCGTGGAGTACCTCACCCTCGTTGAGGACTTGAGGATCGAGAAATTGGAGCACGCTCAGACCAAGCTGAACAAGCAGGCGGTTGTGGCAAGGAACAAGCGTCTCATGAAGAGCACTAAGGAGCAGAAGGAACTCCTAGTGACCATGGAGGCCCAGATAGAAGCATTGGAAGAGGAATGCACCCAGCTCGACAAGAACAACGATGACCTGCTGAATGAGACCGATAATGATGTCGCCTACAAGGAGGATTTTGACATGGAGCCACAGAGTGAACCTGAGGATGATGATCAGATAGGTGAGGAAGAAGAGGATCCCGAAGAGTGCATTTTCGAGTCTGAGGAAGATGCTGAGGTCATCATTGAGGAAGACACCGCTGCACGCCATGACTCAGAGTAGGTTTCACGATTAGTCCATGAGAGCAAGTGAGAATATCGCCGTGTCCCCCTTATGAGTGGCGATTTGTCTGCATTCTGCTTGCTTGTATGGTTGAACTCGTAGTATTTTCTAGCGTCGGGATGTGACGCATGAACTTGGTTATTTTGTGGTTATCTCTATGATTGCTTAGCTCCTAAGCACCTATTCTTCTTATGTGTGCTTGTTTGATTAGTTAATTCCTCCTTGTACTTTGTTGTTTGTGGTTGCAAACCTCCCCATTGGTAACCCCTCCTAATCATACCCCTTCAGGATGGTGCGCCCAAGCGGACCCCCTCCACCACCAACCATGACGCAGCTCCTGCACATGTTCATGCAAGACCGCCAAGCTGCCAATGAGGAACGCCAAGCCAGCATTGCCGCTCTCCAGCAGCTGGTGCAAGCCGAAGCTGGAAACGCCCTCGACCCCGAGGCGAAGAGCAGAGATCCAGACTTAGAGATTTTCAGAACACCAACCCACCCGTGTTCACCAAATGCATCAACCCCCTTGATGCCAATGACTTGCTCCGCACCATAGAGAATAACCTAGAGGTTGCCCGTGTAGGAGAGAATGAGAAAGTCACCTTGGCCACTCATTTTCTCGCGGGGCAAGCTAGGACTTGGTGGATCAGTGTCAAGGAGATTCTGCCCGCAGGACAAGCCATCACCTGGGAAGACTTCAAGGAAAGGTTCCGCAAGCGTCATATCCCACCTGGTCTAATCAAGATGTTGAGAGATCAATTCCGTGATCTGAAGCAGGGAGGAATGTCTGTGCTGCAATATCTGGAGAAATACACTGATCTGGCCCGTACGCGCCGGATGACACCAACACTAAAGAGAAGAAGGTGGATACCTTCATGAATGGAGTCCAAGATGAACTGCAGTGTCACCTGGTAGCCCAGGGATTCAAGGAACTGGATGCCCTTGTTGATGCCGCCATACTAGTAGAAAACAAGCGCAAGGGAGTTATTGAGAATCGCAAGTGCTGAATGATGCAGCAGGGAGGACCCAGTGGACAGAGGTCGCGAAGCATGCCCCCCTCAAGGCCTGCACCTCCACCGCAGAGGACTCCGTCCTATGCTCCGCGCCCCAACAACCCCAATCATAACTACAACAACCCTTGCCTTGGAGGCGGGAACCCGAGACCCGCCCCAAGAGGCCCTGTCAACACCAATGCCCGCCCCAATACTGCTAGATGCTTCAACTGTGGTCAAGTGGGGCACTTCTCCCATGAATGCCCTGAAAGGAAGAAGGATAACGCACCTCGTTCTAATGCAGCCCGCCTGAATCAAGGTCACGCCAAGGGAGCCCCAGCTAAGGGCGCCGCCCCCAAGTAGCCTGCTAATGCTGCCAGAGGACATCTGAACCACATCACTGCTGAGGAAGCCCAGGAGTCCCCCGACATTGTTCTGGGTACGTTCCTTGTCAACTCCATCCCTACTACAGTACTGTTTGACTCCGGGGCCTCGCATTCTTTTGTTACGGAGCCGTTTGTGGAAAGACGTGGGATGGAACCTAGTCAGCTGAGCAGACTCATGCTAGTACAAATCCCTGGTTCGACGGCCAAAACCCAATCCGTCTGCCGAGATATCCCCATAGTTATCCATGGTAAAACCTTCATGGCTGACCTAATAGTTTTGGGAACCCAAGGTCTAGACGTGATCCTAGGAATGGATTGGATGACCAAGTACCATGGAATCATAGATTGTGTCAGAAAGTCCATATCCCTGACAAGTAGTGATGGAATACAAGTCGAGTATAAGGCAACTATGCCCTCATCTCGAATCTATTGCCAGAAGAGTATAGCTAGACCTACACTAGATCAAGTCCCTGTAGTCTGTGAATATCCGGATGTGTTCCCGGAGGAATTGCCCGGCATGCCCCCTGACAGGGATATCGAGTTCATCATAGAACTAGTCCCAGGAACAGCCCCCATAGCTCAGAGGCCTTACCGTATGAACCCCGAAGAACTGGTCGAGTTGAAGAAACAGTTGGACGACCTGGAACGCAAGGGTCACATACAGCCGAGTGCCTCCCCTTGGGGATCACCCGTTCTCTTTGTGGATAAAAGAGATGGAACCACCCGGCTAGTGACTGACTACCGGAAGCTCAATGAAGTCACAATCAAAAACAAGTATCCCTTACCCAAGATCGAAGATCTGTTTGACCAGTTAAATGGAGCCCAAATCTTCTCCAAAATAGATCTCTGCACTGGATACCACCAACTCAAGACCAGAGAGTCAAATATTCCCAAGACTGCCTTTACCACCCGGTACAGTCTCTATGAATACACCGTTATGTCTTTCGGCTTAACCAACGCCCCTGCCTATTTCATGAACCTCATTAATAAGGTATTCATGCCCTATCTGGACAAGTTCGTCGTAGTGTTCATCGACGACATCCTCATATACTCCAAGAATGAAGCCGAGCATGAGCAACACCTGAGAGTCGTACTGGGAACATTCAGCGAGCATCAACTGTATGCTAAGTTTAGCAAGTATGAATTTTGGTTAAAGGAAGTTGGATTCCTTGGCCACATCCTGTCTGCAGGAGGAATTTCAGTCGACCCCACCAAAATTAAGTCGGTCATAGAATGGAAAGTCCCCACAAACCCCTCGGAAATCCAAAGCTTTCTGGGTTTAGCCAGATAGTACCGTAAATTTGTGGAAGGTTTCTCAAGTATCGCGAGGCCAATGATGCAACTACTGAAGAAGGATAAGAAGTTCGAGTGGACCGAGAAGTGTGAAGCGAGTTTTCAGGAACTCAAGAAGAGACTAGTGTCTGCCCCTGTCCTGACCATGCCAGATATCACCAAAAACTTTGAAGTTTACTGCGACGCCTCCAAGTTAGGACTTGGGAGTGTGCTTATGCAGGAAGGCAAGGTAATCGCCTATCTCTCCAGACAGCTAAAGCCACATGAGATGAACTAACCCACCCATGACCTGGGACTCGCAGCCGTGGTTCATGCACTTAAGACCTGGCGCCACTACCTGATGGGGAATCGCTGCGAGATCTACACAGATCACAAGAGTTTGAAATACATCTTTACCCAAAAAGAGTTGAACATGAGGCAGCGACGATGGATTAAGCTGATCAAGGACAATGATCTTGGCATTCACTATCACCCGGGCAAGGCTAATGTTGTAGCTGACGCCCTTAGTCGGGAACCCTGTTCCCTGAATGCTATGGTCGTAAAAGAACAACCAGAACTAAGCAGAGAACTGGAAAGGCTAGGACTTGAGATAGTCAGCCATGGATTCCTAGCCCATTTGGAGCTAAAACCAACCCTATTAGACCAAATCAAAGAAGCGCAGAAAGGTCACAAAAGTATCGAAGGCATTAAGAGAAGAATGGAGAGAGAAACTGTCCCTGGATTTAAAGTTGATTACACGGGTGTACTATGGTACAAAGCGCACATCCGCGTACCCAGCAAGCATGACTTGAAGCAGATGATTATGAAGGAAGCCCATGAGACCCTCTACTCCATCCACCTCGGTAGCACCAAGATGTATCAGGACCTAAAGGAACAATTCTGGTGGCATGGAATGAAGCACGAAATCGCGTTGTTCGTAGCTAAGTGCGATATATGCCAGAGAGTCAAAGCTGAGCACCAACGACCCGCTAGATTGCTACAACCCCTGAAGATTCCCGAGTGGAAATGGGAGAAAGTCGGGATGGACTTCATTACTGGATTACCCAAGTCCACCAGGGGTCACGATTCCATCTGGGTCATCGTGGACTACCTATCCAAAGTGGCTCATTTCCTCCCCGTGAAGACTAGCTACAATGGCCAACAACTAGCAGAATTGTATATCTCCCGTATCGTTAGTCTCCATGGCGTCCCTAAAGAAATCATTTCGGATAGAGGACCACAATTAGCCTCCCGTTTCTGGGGAAAGTTACATGAGGCCTTAGGCACCACTCTATCCTTTAGCACCGCCTACCACCCACAGACCGGAGGACAGACAGAGAGAGTCGATCAAGTCCTGGAAGATATGCTCTGTTCCTGCATTCTAGCCTATGGAGCTAAGTGGGAGGACTGTTTGCCATTCACGGAATTCTCCTACAATAACAGTTACCAAGCTAGTCTAAAGATGGCACCCTTTCAGTTCCTTTATGGAAGGAAGTGTAGAACCCCTTTAAACTGGACCGAGACGACCGGAGAGAGCCAAATCTTCGGCCTGGATGTGATCAAGGCAGCAGAAGAGCAAGTACAACTAGCTCGTGATCGCTTGAGAGCTGCCCAGTCTCGTCAGAAAAGCTATGCCGACAACAAACGCCGGGAAGTGAGTTTCAACAAGGGAGACTTCGCGTATCTTCGCGTCTCCCCCTCAAGGGAATGCAGAGGTTTCATGAAAAAGGAAAGATGGCCCCCAGGTATATTGGGCCCTTCAAAATCCTCGCCCAGTGAGGAAAGGTGTCTTATCAAATAGAGTTACCCAAGGAGTTGGCAGAGTTCCACAATGTCTTTGATGTGTCCCAACTTCAAAAGTGCCTCCAAACACCCAACAAGCCAGAAGCGTTCAAAGAGATTGACTTTCAAGCCATTGACCTCAACCGTGATTTAACCTATCGTGAGGTGCCTATCAAGATCCTAGAGAAGGCTAACAGGCTCACCCGGCGTCGGAACATAAACTTCTACAAAGTACAGTGGAGCAACCATTCGGAAGACGAAGCCACCTGGGACCGAGAGGATTTCCTCCAGAAGGAATTTCCCCATCTCCTATCAGCAAAACCAGCAAACCTCGGGACGAGATTCTTTTAAGGGGGGAAGGTCTGTAACATCCCATTTTCCTACATCCATGTTTGTTGAGGGTTGGGAAGCTAGAAAGTAGGGGGAAGTAAAACTTTTCTACTTATGTTCTTATATGCCTAGCTTATTTAGAATTGTTTGATCACTTGTGTTGTTTTTGTAATCTTGTTTGCTAGTCTACATGCTTGTTTGACCACCAAGGGTTCACCCACCCATAAATTGGCTAAGTCTTGGAAAAACAAATTTTCCTCCAACTTTGGAGCCATGGTTTGAGTAAATCCTTCACCTTCCCTACCATGCAAGAGTACCAAGTGGTACTAGGTTACCAGTACCTGTGAACCACCCCTTAGTCTTGGTAAAACCCCTAGCCCTAGCCTCTTGCATGTAGGTGCTTTCCTCTCTAGTGATCACTTAAGGAATGACACCCTTATTTTTATTCCAAGTTTGGTTAGCCCTTGTGAGCATCTGGCTGCGATCCCAGGATCAACCATGGCCTAAGTTTGATCACCAAGTCACCATCTACCCCCCTGAACCATTCCCTCTACCATTTGTGGCCCTATCCCGAAATGGCAAGCCCCCAAAGTGGCCACCTCACTAACACTCATCTAGATCACCCCAAAACCCCCTCCCTCTTCCCTACACGTGCCACTCTCTCTCCCCGGCCTTGACATGCTGCTGCACCACCCCAACTACCACTGTGCACCTCCCCCAGCCGCACGCATGCTCTAGCACACTACAAAGAGGAGGCACACGAGAGATCATGCCAGATCTTGCCCACCTTGAAAACTAGCAACCCCCTCCCTCTCTCCTGTCCTATCTGGCCCCACCACGGATAGCTCCTCTCCCTAGGCTCTCCCTCCATCCTTACCCCTCTCTCCCCCACGCGCGCAGCCACCCCCAACCCCCAGCGTCCACCTCAGCCGACCACCCTCGGCCCCCTTCCCTCTTCTCTCTTTGTCGGTGAAAAACCGCGTAGTGGACAAAGGAGAACCCCTCCACCCTACTGCTCCCTACCCCTCCTACTCCCCCCCAGGCCCTAGCCGCACGGACAACACGCTGCCGCTCCGTGCTATCCTGTCGAACAGCCTCCCCGCACCATGCACCGGCAGCCCCCTCTCGCTGTCTAGTAGGCCCAGCCAGCCCCCTGGGGTAAGACTGTCCCCAGGTCACCACCACGACGTCGCCACCGCCCCTCCTATCCAATCCCTAGCTCCCAACGCGACCCCCACCACCTCGCCCTGCACCCGGTGCACCACCTCTAGCCCTGCCCCTTTTAAAAGCTCTCCCACCCCTCACTCGCTCCTCCTGCTCCTCATTTCCACCCAGAGCTCCCTAGCACCACCCCAGAGCGGAGGCAAAGCCTCTAGCTCTCTCCCCCTCTCTCTGTAGTTCCACCCCGCCTCAGTGCCGACAATGAATGGGAAGGTTCTCCCCTCCCTGCTCTACCTCTCCTCCATGCAACCCTCCCACTGCACTTCTCTCCCTAAACCGGCCCTAATCCCCCTCTCCTCTTGCTTTTCTTGTCGGCAGGCACGCGGAGCTGCGTGAAGGCCGACGGTCCCAAGCCGCGTCGCTGCAGTCACGACGCATCCAGACGACCGAAGCCGTCGTGCCGTACCTCTTTCGATGCCCCTCCTTCAACCGCTTCGAACCACACCATCGCCGACCCCTCTCCGCCCCTAGGTGAGCCATCCCGAGCCCCGCCCGTGCCAGCTAGGGTTAGCTCACCGGAGTTCTCGATCCGGGAAGCAGACGCGTTGCAGGCCGTCGATCTGGATTTTAATCCAACGGCCAGCATCGCTAGATACCCCTTCGCCTCGCTGTGCCTATGACATGCGGGCCCTGCTACGGGATTTAACTCCCTAGCACCCCGCACCGGCCACCGTGTACGCGGGCCGGCCCAGCTCCGTAGCGGGCCGCGACCCAGCCTCTGCACTGCCCCTTTTCTTTTCTTTTTAGGACATTTTAATTCCCAGAAACTTGTTCTGTAGCTTTAATTCCACTAAATAAAATCTATGTAGTATTCTGGCTTGATTCCAATTTTGTAGAGTAGCCCTGGTAATTCCCTAGTGCATGTCCTTGGTAGCTAGTCCAAAGCTTGTCTGTATCTTTACTGAGAATTTTGGTAAATAGTGTCTGTTTAGAGTAATAAATGCATAGTTTCACTTTTAGAGCCCAGAAAAATGTGAAACCAAGTCCCAGACACTGCCCTTGCATTTTCCTCCTGTGCACAACTGGAATCATCATTTTTGGATGTATGAGGCCTCTGTTCTTATTTTTACAAGTGATGGACATAAGTTTCTTGTTTATTTTCTAGAGGTTGTTGTGAAGCTAATTTTGGGATGAAACCAACTCGTAGAGTTAGGCCTCTGCACATAATAGTATTTCCTGGAAGGGCATAAATTTTGGCCATGTAGATTTGCCCTAGTGATTTTAGTACAAGTTTCTGCGCTGTTTCTATTATTTTATTTATTAAAAATCAACCGTTTTTGGTAAAATTGTGAAACCAGTGGGGTTAGCTTGGTTTTATCTGTAGCTACTCAGATATGAATTTTGTGGTCAACTTTCACCAACTTGTATTGGTCAAAATAACTGCTTAAGGGCTAATCTTGTCTTAACCACAAAAATCACCTTTTAAGTTTGATGAAACCTTTTTGATTGTTTTCAATGGCCTAGGATTGCTAGAGTCAGTAGCTGCTACTATGTGGTTGGATTGGTTCAGCTGTGAATTTGTTTTGTACTGAATTTATTGTTTGTGCCTTGGGTGATGCTTGGTATAGTGGTTTGCTTATACTTTCCCTTTTTTGGCGATAGATACGAACGAGGACGAATTTGAGGAAGGTAATTAGGAGGATTTTGAAGAAGAGGACCAGGAACAAGCTGCCAACCAAGGCAAGCCACCTACAAGTTCATGAGACTTATCCTATCTTTATTTTCATGCACTCTGTTTTACTTATATTACTATTGCATTGGTTTTACTCGCTATATTATTATGGTATTAGTTTGGCTCCACCAAACTTATGCCTATGGTACTGTATAAGTACTCCTCTATGGACCTCCTACTTTTATCCTAGTAGCTCAGGTGGTATAATATACCACAACCCCTTGGAGACCCTGATTTAGCCCAACAAAAACTCTAGGTTGGGAACCCAAAGGCAGGGATGGTTTTATAAAAAGTTTTTGACAGAAAACCTAGGAAAGTGGGACTTGTCGAGGAGTCTTTTGAAAATGTTTTGGTATTCATGCCATTGGTGGAGGCACCACAAATCGAAGATGGAGGAAAAACTATTTTTCGAAAACGCACCTGGTTCTATGTAGTTTTGCCCGAACAACTACCCCGTGCAACCACACTACTCCTATATGGGAAGGGGCTTGATCCGAAAGTGGTTATCTCTGATATCGGTGCCTCGCAACTACTACAGGGGATCGGGGATCCCTGGAGGGTGGGACTTCTCCGATAAAGGTGGGACCTAGAGAAGGAACGAAGGTTCGGCAGGCCTCCACGCGTTACTATGGGCCCCTCATTGAAAGTGCACACTCTCGAGGAGTTGAAAAGGCGCTCCGGTTGGTCCTCGCCCGATGTCCCGGTTTTGAGGGGAATAACACCCATAGGTTAGGTGCTGGGTTAGGTGCTGGGTTAAGAGGTGATTATCTTGACGGTCTTGTCCGGTTATCCGAAACCCGCATACTAAGGTATGACGATCCGCGACAATTCGCGGCGGATGTATCGGATCTTGTGGGTAAAGTGTACAACCTCTGTAGAGCGTGAATCTATTCGAATAGCCGTGTCCACGGTCATGGACGGTTGGAAAGGTTGCTGCGTAGCGATGCTGGTTTTGGTTTATAAAAAGGTTTTGTAAAAGAGATTCGACCATGTGATGGTCGAAGGGTAAGGAGGATGGGCCATGGGATGGTCAGACCTAGTTGAAGTTGTGTTCATGGGATGACCCTAGTGGAAGTGGACAACAGGGTTGATCCCAGCCTAGTATCTTCAAGTTTTACAAACTATTTTTACCCTCAAAATGTTTTGGGCAAACAACAAGTGGTAGAGTGGAAAATATATTTCTAAGAGATTTTTCTCAATTAGCCTCTGTGGAGCCATCCTATCCACAACCATATTGCATACTCTTTGTACTTCTTTGTATGGTGGTTTGCGAGTACCTTCAAAGTACTCACTGGCAATGTTCCCTGGCTATCAACTTGGTCAGACTATGAGCAGGATGAAGAGGACAATGGAGGGTACGATGACGACTTCGCGAACTAGGGCATTTCTCTGAGTCAGGCACCTGTTGGGCTATGGCTTGACTCGGATCCTCCGCGTTATTGAGTACCGCTGCTATTATCTATTTGTGCCCATGGAGGCAAGGTTGTAAGACTATTACTGTAAGACTTATTGTATCATACTGTAATGGATGTGTGTACTTTGATATCATGTCGGTTATGCTCCACGATGCATTGATCATGGGATCGTGATGGTTTGCATAATTTGGTAATCTCAGGTGAAAATCCGGGGTCACCACAGACGACACAATGATACACCAGAAAGATCCACAGCTTAGTCTAGGGACAGAACAACGAGCCTACCACATATAAACTAGGCCTAAACCAAATTGCCGCCTATCGCACACTGTTCAAACCATATTTGGGAAGGATGATAACTCCCACAGGCTCACCTTCAGTTGGTTGCAGGTTGTAGCGTTTAATCTGAGGGAATTGTATTCCGCAAAACCTCCTGTATGTTGTGTACACACAAATTTTCCTCATGAATGGGAACAATGTGCCATCAGGAGCCTTGCATCCACATTTCTTCATCATCTTGTCAATGATTATATAATTGAGACCGAGAAACAGAGAGTTGTTGCCCAGGATATTAACCTGCCTCCAAATGATGACCCCTGGAGGTCCAGCAGAGCTAGGATCCTCTTCAAAAATATAGACACGAGAGGCAGGATACAGGCGTAGGTTAGTCCCATTTTGAGCATGGGGAATGATTTCACCCTCTTCGCCATGGGCAATCCGCATGTCATACCTCGTAATTATGAACATCAAGCATTTTCCATTAGCTGATCGAGCGAGGAACCACATGCATGGTCGATCATTCAGAATATGTGCTAGGATTACAAAAGGAAGCTCCTTTTTTTGTGCAACATTCAAATTGGAGACAAAAAGTGCATTACTGGTATACATATTCTAACATCAGCATTCTTCATTGTTCATGCTAATAGTGTGAATAGGAAAATCCTGACAATAATATTACTCCATAAATTAACAACATTAGAAATTGCATTTCTTATTCTGCTATTCAGAATATTTGGATTTCTTGCTTATCTTAGTTTCCTAGTTGTTGTAAGTTTCAAAAGAGGAAGCACCACTTTTATTGATATAGAGGCATGTCCACTTGAATCCTATAGGATTAGATGCCTATAGTATTTTGGATCAAGTGGTGTTTGACTGCACAGGAAAACCAAAGGAATTGTACAAAGAGGTTGGAGTGGATGAAAATTTTCCTGCAAAATAGAGTGCAAAGGAATTCCTAAGGATTATACTCTTTTGAATCAAACAACATTTTATAGAAAAAATCCTAAGTATCTAAATCCTACAAAGATCCTACACAATTCCTCTGAATCCCAAGGAAAAATCCAAAAAGGAAAGATTGGTGTCCTACAAAAATGCTTTGTGATTCCTACAAACCGAGGAGGGCATGAAAGTACAAACAAATAAAGAAACCCAGCTTCATTGTGTTGCGCTCACATTTGAGATGGCCCGTTAATAATACATTTCATATTCCGACAATGAACGAACTTACTAGTGCAAGGACGCCGTCATACACTATATTTTTGGAAGACATATTACGGGTACTAATTCATTACTGGCATTGGTTCATTCATTTTTAGGACATAAAGGGTGTGCTCATTCAGTCATATGAAAGGTAAAACATAAACAAGGTAGTTAAAGAACAACTTCACTGAATCACTCAAAATGTATCATGGAACTAGAAGTACCTTCAATGTGGGATCCCGGCAGTAGGTGCAACCTTGACTTGCGATCGCAAAAATGAGGCCACCATGTTCAATGGCATCATAGTACTATCGTCTTCCATGACCTGAATGGTCCAGACATTTCCAAACTTTGCTACTGCCTTCCAGGTAAGAAATTTCAGCGTCGAACAACGCGAGGAGCTTATAGTTTGTGTAACCCCCAGCTTCTGTGGGCACTCTACAGATTACGATCTTCAACAGGTCAAGACATCCATCCCACGACTTTTGGAACTTTTCTCCATACCTGCGTATTCGCCAAAAAAACTTTTGAAATATGCATGAGTTCAGAAATGAGTATAGGTAACTAGGGGAACCCTGGCTAGCTAGTAGCATTGCATGTTATATAATGGATGTGAGGCGGCATGAATGCCACAAGTATCCATCAATGGAAGGTAGATTTCTCGATAGGTGTATATGTTTGCTAGGCACCAAGCCCCGCTCTGGTCCATGGCAGCGAGCCAGTCGCCGTTCATGCCAACCCATAATTTTTCGTGCATGAGAGGGTAGGATGGCGATGCACCGAGGATGGTCGAGGGGCACCACGTCGCTCACCGTGTCGTGCAGCCGATGTACCCTTGTATCTTCATAGTGCTCGTCAAACCAATGAGCATGCTGAGGCATCATTAGGTAGGGTTCATTCAAACGGTGCAAAGTCCATTTCGTACCTTCGTTGTTGGCGATACGATCGTACATCAGCTTGCAGCATGCGGCTAGCCTGACGGTGCTAGAAATGTCCAAACGCTGAACGATGAGATAGACATCATCCGCGCTGAGTTGATCCCACTTGCATCGCCCGCTGAGCTTCGAATCGGCCATCCGACCGGATGGATTTAGGCGGATGCCAAGTGCAATTGGGGTTTTTTGTAGGAGGAGGGGTAGCGTTATGCAAGGAATGGGTGAGAAGAGAGAGCATGGGGGAGATCATGGGTGGAGTGGGGACTGGGGAAGAAGATGGAGAGGCAAAAAAACGAGAGGGAGGAGATTTTACTTACTTGCTTTGTCTAGTCAACAACAGCATCGAGGACACCACTGCCTAAACTTCACTGTATGTTAGACTAGCACGCGATACAGCTAGTAATTTGATAATACTCCTACTTACTATGTATCAGAGGTGCAATATTGTCTAGTCACATCAGTTTAACTAGAGGGTTTTCTTTTTTACATCTTTCATTTCAACATACTATAGTATTTTCAATGGAAAATAGGTGGACAAACTACTACTACTACTAGTAGCCGCGACATGGACACATGTAATTTCATCTTATTCCCCTACATGCATAAGTCGTGGCACATGACCAAATATATATACACCGGATATAATGCACAATATGGGTGTGTCGCTGGTAATTTTGGCATGTTGCATGTGTTCAAATATGTTCTAGTACAAGATACATGGAATTACACGTGTACAACATGCAACCGCGCAGCAAAATGAGAGACATGCACGGATTCCAGATTTCGCTCAAGTCAGGCAACATGCATGACTTTGTGTGGCTCTGAATAACTGGCATGCGGGCCCTATTTAGGTCAGCCCCACTTGCCAGTGAGAATCTACATGCATCATGCGCTCGGAGCCATTAGAGACATCCATGATGGAAATTACAATTTGCAACTAGTTGCACCGACAACAAGATGTTGCATGTGGCACTTCCAAAGTTTTCAGAAAATGTGAAATAGATCATGAACATAGATCATACTTATATAGTTAATCTATAAATTTCCATCCCAAAAATATTACTAGTACATGGTCTGGCCACCACAAAATGAACAAATGGACACAAGATATTGTTCGTTTAGGTTTTTTCTTTTTCATTCACACAGGTCACATAAGATCTTATTGTGGGACCGAATATTGTAGATGCACAAGATACGACATAGCCAATGTTCTGGATTTATTTCACATTTTTTGAGAACTCAAATGTGCAACAAATAATAAAGGGGTGCGGGCGCAACGAGTTGTAAAATATTCCACCCGCACTGACTAAAACTACGACTTGCATACAATAGGAGTTTGATCAAATCATAGGCCTTGCACTTACATTGCGGTGAAATGAGTGTGAGAGTACAACAAATTAACAGCTGAGGCCATGCGATACAAATCAGGCAAATGAAATAATTCAAGCTACGCAAATCCCTATTCCATATAATCACTACATTCAGCCCCTCTCCCTTGAACCATTAATTATGTCGGTTCCAATCCTTCATGTTGGCCAAGTTTGGGACGAACCACAACGGAGTCTTCCGCCAATTCTAGCCAATGTTGGTTGAGAAACCAACAACGACATCTTGAACATTCATACTAAAGTGGCATATTTCAGGACAAAGATTAAATCCACCAAAGCTAACTGCATGTGGCAAGGTGTATACACGGTTGCTCCTCGTCAGATCTCCAGGGCCAAGTCCTACCACGCCAACTGGAATAGTAATCGGATAGTTCAATCCAAGGAAGATAGAAAATGCTCCAAGGTCTAAAACCCTCCGGCATTGCCTCAGTGGAAGTAACCTACTAGTGTCAATCAAGAACACATGGTAGCAAAACTGAGTAGAACAGGTGTGAATTGCGGCCGTGATGATAAGCAACATTTTCAGCGATAGGATAACCACCATAAGTAGTGTCATAACGCCCATCACTAACACCCACAGTATTGATCATAATAAGGCTACCACCATCAAGAGATCCTGCTAACCACCACAGATCAGGACTGTACTAAAGATTACCGTCAAAATTAGGTGGCCCCAGAAGACGCACATGACCTTGCAACGAAAGCACATTTAGAGGTCAGCTGAGCAAAATTTGAATGATGAAGCTTGAAAATTTAAGGATGGAAATTCTACCCCATGACCGAGGATCCCATGCATAAACATTGCCAATATGAGTTACACCATAGACAACTCCCTTGTGGATAATTGCATCATGGTAGCTGAAAATGCTGAACTGGTTCTCAAGAACAATCCACATACCATGAGAACCATCAAGGAAGGCAATTACCGTGTCAAAGATGGCCAGGACAGAGAAATCCTTATAGTTCCCAGCAGCCGTGGGAACTCGGCAAATGGCTATCTTCAGTAGATTAGTAGGCTGACTAGCCGCCATAAACTTAAGTACCTCGGGTGTGGCCTCAAAATCAAAGATTGCTGGTAGAGGAATCCGGTGATGAGTGAACACATTCACAAGCTCCCAGCTCCAGGCGAGGCAAATATTGGCGATCCAATCTCCATGGTCGCCTGCCCACTTCTTACCCTCACAATCTGGCATCACAACATCGGAGGAGGACCTGTCCAGTGGCGTCAGCTCGCACAAGGTCCACCTGAACTTCTTCTATGGCTTCTGCTTGCCCCTGCCACAATAATAGTTGTCCCTATAGAACTACTTCATGTGATTGTCACGGTAGAAGACATTGTACTCACGCGGTAGCTCAGTTGGGTGAGAGTGAAGAACACATGGAGACCAAACGGATGAGATTTTGCCAGGTTTGCACTATGTGTTGCTGAGTAAAGATAATGCTTATAGCAGGCGATGAGGCTCGTAGTGATGATGACGTCACATCTAGTTGAGATTTCTTCAAGGTGGACATCGGAAAACACCCTAGAAGTGTCACTTTCATCGATCAATTGGGCCATCACAAGGAAGAGCTCGAGAAGGTGGGGGTGATGGCGTTTGGTTTTGATTGGGTTTTTGGAGGAGAGAGCGAGTGGCAGCTGGCAGGGCGAGATGGAAAATAGTCTATCAAACTAGGCTCCGGAGCTGATCCTAAAGCGGCATGGCGGTGTTGGCGCGTGCCTGTATTTGGTGTGCGAGTGGGAATGGCCGTCGCCGAGACACTGTAGGTGAAGTGAGGATGGAGATCGAGGCAAGGAGAAATACGGAATGAAATAAAACCAAGCATTCATTCTTTCTCTCTGCTAAATCTACTGTGCCTATCGAACTGGGCTATGGAGATGCTCCGAAAGCGGCATGGCGACATTGGCATGTGCTAAGGTGGGCGAGTGGGGATCAGCGAGAAGATGGAGAGGAAGAGGACAGAGAGAAAAGGAAAATAGAATAAATCAATTGAAATTGTACCGCCTACCGAGCGTGGTTTTTCTCTTTTCTCTGTGTTTCCTGGTGCCTATCGAGTAAGTAGGTCTGGCATTTCTAGTAGTACAACATAGCTAGCCTAGCACATGATGGAGTTGTATTGTCCTGTCAAATGAATGGTCATGGCAGAGAGACGGTTAGGAGTATACTCAGAGCTCCTCTTGTCGAATGTAATAATCCTTGGATATTCTACATTAATCATCATGTGCAGGCACATTTAGAACAAGTATTGTACTACTGTAACTAATAAACACATAAAGGTTCCATCGATTGTCGTCAGATTGATGACAAGTATGCCATGAGGGGGTCCTTGAGGCGTGCAGAAGAGAGGGGTGTGAGATGTATGGTATTCTGGGATGGTGAGCACATAAGTTTACCCAGGTTCAAATCCGCCAGCTTTGGGCGGATCCTACTCCTGCTAGCAATCCAGTAATATGGCAGAGCCAGAATATGGGTTACAAGGGTTTCGCCTATGCGAGATGAGATTGCAGACTATTGTGAGGTGCCCTAAAGGCTTACCGTAGGACGACAGATATCGAACTCTTGTTTATCCGAAAAGTATATCCCCAACAACGGTAATTAAGGAACCAAAACTGGAATACTCTCGAACTCTTGTAGTATAACAACAACAAAATGCTCACAAAATGGGATACCAGTACCATCTGTACACCCACACGCTGCCACCTCAAATAAGTTTGCCTGCCACACCGCCAATTTCCTATCCCCTGTCAGCCTCTACACCCCCGTTAGCAGACCCCAAATCGACCATCTCTCCGTTCAATGAAGAAAAAAAGTCGATAATCTCTCAAAGAAAATCAACCATCCACCAAAAGAAAATCCATTGTCTAGTGCTTTCCATTCATTATGAATGGACGGTCGCAATTGCTCGAGCGCCGCGGGAGTAGTCGTCCGAGATAATGGTTGTAGCTCCATGAAAGCACGCGCCTGGAAGCGGCAGAAGAATTTATTCTCTGTTAGTGACGGAAGAAGATCGACGATATACAGTACCAAATCAACTAGGCAGTGACTTTATCTATCTAACCAATGAGAGCCGACACAAGTGGTGAACAGCTTAAAGCACAGTGGAACAAGTGCCTTTAGGCATACAGTACGTACACCTCCGTTCTAATTTAGGATGGTCACATACTGCTAAATAACTTAGACTAATACCTTGCACATGTACCTTCATAGTGGGTAATAACATGTGTGTAGTGTGACGCAAGGCCTAACTAATTAGGTTGTAGAATCATATACTAGTCTTGGTATGTGTGATGTTACGGTAACTAGCTAAGTTATTACGTCCCTTTCTTTTTTCTGTAGTTAACTCTGAAAAGATATTTAATTCGAGACAATTATATACGCTTACTTGTAGTTCAAGTTTGTCCTAATTTTGTTAAATTATCAAGATGCAAAATCTTAGGAAGAAGTTGAACCTCTTGTCAGAACTCTCTGTGGTTTTTGATATACTAATTGATTGCCCAACGGGTACCTTCAAAAGTTTTTTCTTAAAACTTTCAAAGCAACCTACAATTTACTTGTAGTTCAAATTTGACCTAATTTTGATGAATCTACATATAGTCAATCAAGTGGCGAAGTTAGCTAGGAAGTTGGAAAACTTATAAAACATAGGAATCGTTAGTACAATATGTTGGTCCACTATATATATGTCTAAAAACATGGCTTGTGGCATTCAGATCCATACTCTTCAGACTGTCTTTACAGAAAGAAACAATCTTGTTATCACTTGAATAATCAAGAATGATCTTTCCTGATATTTGTAAACTCACATCGACGACATTGTTTACTACAAGAAGATGCACCCATCTACCTTCGAAAATAGAATTAATTCAAGAGCAATCTATCACATTTCCTTGTAGCTCAAGTTTGACCTAATTTCGTTAAATTGTCAAGATGCAAAATCTTAGTAAGAAGTTGAACCTGTTGTCGAAACTCTCGGTGGTGGATAAATCACCCGCAATGGTTACCTAAAAAAAGTAAAACTTTAAATGCAACCTACATTTTACTTGTAGTTCAAAATTGACCGAATATCAATAAATCGACATAAAGTCACTTTCAAGTGGGCAAAGTTAGCTATAAGAATAAGTTTGAAAACTCATAAAACATGGGAATCATAAGTACAACATGATGGTCCACTATATATGTCTGAAAGCTTGGCTTGTGGCATTCATATCCATATCCTTCGGACTTTCTTTACGGAAACGAATAATAATCTCATCATCACTCGGAAAATTGAGAATATTCTTTCCTGATAGTTGGAAACTCACACCAGTGGTACTGATTACTACAAGAAGATGCATCCATCTACCCCCAAAGAGAAATTTAATTTAAGAAAAATCTACCGCGCTTACTTTTATCTCAAGTTTGAGCTAATTTTCGTTAAATTGTCAAGATGCAAAATCTTAATTAGAAAGAAGTTGAAAACCTGTTATCAAAACTCTTGGTTGGTCTCTAATATATTAATTGACCCACAATGGGTACACCTCCAATTTTTTTGTAAATATTTAGAAGCAACCTACAATTTAGTTGTTGTAGTTCAAGTTTGACCTAATTTCAATAAATAGGCATGAAGTCATTCAAGTGGGGCAGAGTTAATTAGCTATAGGGAGTTTGAAAACTCATAAAACATGGGAATCGTAAGTAAAACACGTTGGTCCACTTAATATGTCTAGAAGCTTGGATTATGGCATTGAGATCCGTATTCTTCAAACTTTCTTTATGGAAAAGAACCATCTCGTCATCACTCAAAAAAATGAGAATTTTCTTTCCTCATAGTTGGAAACTCACACCAACGACACTGTTTACTACAAGAAGATGCACCCATCTACCTCCGAAAATACATTTAATTCAAGAGCAATATATCCTGCTTACTTGTAGCTCAAGTTCGACCTAATTTCGTTAAATCGACAAGAAGACACTGAAGTGTGCAAAGTTAGTTAGGAAGCTTGAAAAATCCTAGTACTAAAAACTTGGGTATTACGTATAAGAGACCATTGGTCCAGTTGTGTGATAATTGGGGCGGTTGCATTTTCTTTTAACTGTGGTGGGTCTCGTAGGAGTGAGGTGCTTGAGAGTTAACACGGTCGATGTAAGTACAAGTTACATCAAGTACCTCATAAAAAATGAGAATTGCATCCAAGTCCATGCATTTAGCATAATGACCCTAAAACTAAGCAATCAAGTGTGTGTTTTGAGGTTTGTGCATACTAGCGTTCATCGTGCTAAAGACTATCAATAGAATCTTTATCGATGCTAAGAATGGAAAAGAGAAGATCCAACAGTTAGCAATGTTTGGATTTGTCGGTCTTGATCCAACGGTCAATTTTCAAAGTTAATCCATACACTATATGTAGTGGTATGGTATTGTAAGAGATAAGACAATATAAAGATAAGATAAGAAGTATAGTACGGCGAATGGCCGATCCTTTGAATAACCTTCCCTTCCGATGTTTGGGAAGCAAGTAAAACTTTTGAAAATCGGAAAAGTTTGAATTTATGTGCTACCAAGGACCAAAGTGGTTTCCTTCCTATGTACTCCTTGTCCCTACTCCAGACCAATGTGCAGCCACCGAACATGCCAGAGACAAAGAGCCTCCATACCAAGGCACATGTGCGAAGTGCCACGCTATGGACGAGGGAGAGATCAGTCGGGCTGGTGCGCGAGGGGAAAGGGGAGGAGAGATGGAGGATACCAAAGGAGAGAGAAAACACACGATTTGTTTTACGTGCATAGGTCCTGAAATTTACTACTAGTAGAGTGTATACTATAAGGCCGGAGCAGTACCTCATGTCAGGAACCCATCATAACTTTGCTCTGACATGGAACCGCCTTCAACTCCTTTCGCTACTCCCTCTTCCCCTGCCAATGTTTTATTCTCTCAACATGTACATCGCATGGATAGAGGTGAGCATATGTCTATGCAAAGAAATATACTACTCCTGCATGGTGTAAAAAAGCACACCTTAATAAGACCTACTATGTGGCCTACAATTTCACATCAACCTACAATTTACTCGTAGTAGTTCCAATTTGACCTAATTTCGATAAATCGACATAAAGTCATTCAAGTGGGCAGAGTTATCTAGGGAGTTTGAGAACTCATAAAACACGGGAAATCGTAAGTACAACATGTTGTTGGTCCACTATATATGTGTGAAAACTTGGCTTGTGGCATTTAGATCCAATATTATTCGCACTTTCTTTATGGGAGAGAACGATCTTGTCATCACACTCAGAAAGTTGAGAATGTTCTTTCCTGGTAGTTGGACACTCACACCGATGACACTGCTTACTAGAGTACAAGAAGATCCAGACATCTACCTCTGAAATGACATTTAATTCAAGAGCAATCTATCGCGCTTACTTGTAGATCAAGTTTGACCTAATTTCATTAAATGGCTAGGATGCAAAATCTTATCAAGAAGATGAACCTGTCGTTAAAACTCTCGGTGGTTTCTGATATATATTAATTGACCCCCTGATGGGTATCTCCAAGAGCTTTTACATAAAACTTTCAAAGCAACCTACAATTTACTTGTAGCAGTCCAAATTTTACCTAATTTCGATAAATCGATATAAAATCATTCAAGTGGGTGAAGTTAGCTAGGAAATTTGAAAACTCATAAAACATGGGAAATCGTAAGTGCATCATGTTGGTCCACTATATATGTGTGAAAACTTGGCTTGTGGCATTCAGATCCATAGTCTTCAGACTTTCTTTACGGGAAAGAACAATCTCATCATCACTTGAAAAATTAAGAATGTTCTTTCCTAAGATAGTTGGAAACTCACACTAGCGGCATTGTTTACTACAAGAAGATGCACCAATATCTACCTCAGAAAAGACATTTAATTCAAGACCAATCTATCACGCTTACTTGTAGCTAACGTTTGGCCTAATTTTGTTAAACTGAACAAATGCAAAATCTTAGCAAGAAGTTGAACTTCTCGTCAAAAATCTCGTTGGATGGTTTCTCATATATTAATTGTGACCCCCGATGGGTACGTCCAAAATATTTTTCATAAAACTTTCACAATAACCTACAATTTACTTGTAGTAGTTCAAATTTGACCTAATTTAGATAAATTGACATAAGCTCATTCAAGTGGGCGGAGTTAGGTAGTGAGTTTGAGAACTCATAAAACATGGGTAATCATAAGTACAATATGTTGGTCCACCATATATATATGTGTGTGAAAACTTGCGGCTTCTGGCATTTAGATCATTATTCTTCGGACTTCCTTTATGAGAGAGATTAATCTTGACATCACTCGGAAAATTGAGAATGTTCTTTCCTGATAGTTGGAGACTCACACTGACGACATTGTTTACTATAAGAAGATGCACCCATCTACCTCTAAAAAGACTTATAATTCAAGAGAAATCTATCACGCTTACTTGTAGCTCAATTTTGACTTAATTTTGTTAAATTGTCAAGATGCAAAACCTTAGCAAGAAGTTGAAACTATCATCAAAACTCTCGAAGGTTTCTGATATATTAATTCACCCCTCCCCCCGAAGGGTACCTCCAAAAGCTTTTTCATAAAACTTTCAATGCAATCTACAATTTACTTGTAGTTCAAATTCGACCTAATATAATTTCGATAAATCGGGATAAACTCATTCAAGTTGGCAGAGTTAGATAGGAAGTTTGAAAGCACATAAAACATGGGTATAATCAGAACAACATGTTGGTCCACTATATATGTCTAAAAACCTGGATTGTGGTATTCAGATCCATATTCTTCGGACTTTCTTTATGAAAAAGAACAACCTCGCTTGTCATCTCTCGGAAAATTGAGAATTGAATGTTCTTTCCTGATAGTTCGAAACTCACACCAACGACATCGTTTACTACAAGAAAATGCACCCATCTACCTCTTAAAAGACATCTATTTCGAGAGCAATCTGTCGCACTTACTTGTAGCTCAAGTTTCACCTAATTTCGTTAAACTATCAAGATGCAAAATTTTAGCAAGAAGTTAAACATGTTGTCAAAACTCTCAGTGGTTTCTAATATATTAATTGACCCCCCTGTTGGGTACCTCCAAAAGTTTTTTCGTAAATCTTTAAAAGCAACCTACAATTTAGTTGTAGTTCAAATTTGACCTAAATTTCGATAAATCGACTTAAAGTCATTCAAGTGTGTGGAGTTAGCTAGGAAGCTTTAAAACTCATAAAACATGGGAATCTAACTCTGGACTTCGGACTTCCTTTATGGAAAAGAACAATCTCGTCATCACTCTAAAAAATGATAATGTTCTTTCCTCATAGTTGGAAACTCACAACAACAACATTGTTTACTACCAGGAGATGCACCCATCTAACTCTGAAGAGACATTTAATTCAACAACAATCTATCACGCTTACTTGTAGCTCAAGTTTAACCTAATTTCGTTGAATGAGAAAAAAGTAACTTAAGTGTGCGAAGTTAGCAAGGAAGCTTGAAAAATCCTAGTACTAAAAACATGGAATTATAAGAAACCATGGTCCACTTTGTCTGATAATAAGGTTGGTGGCATTTTCTTCTAACTATGGTAGGTCTCGTAGGAGTGAGGTGCTTTAGTTAACACGGCCAGTGGAAGTACAAGTTACATCAAGGACCTCATAAAATTAAATATTACATCCAAGTGCATACATTTAGCATAAAGACCCTGAAATTAAGCAATGGAGTGTTTTTTGAGGTTTCCGCATACTAGCTTTCATTGTGCTAAAGTGTAAATAATATCAGTAGAATCTTCTAGATGCTAGAATGGAAAAGATCCAAAGGTTGGCAATGTTGGGATTTGCTAGTCTTGATCCAACGGTCAATATTCAAAGTTATTCTTACACTATTTAGTGGTACTCTCTCTATTTCATATTTCTCGCATGTTTGACCATGTCAAAGTCATTTTTTGTAATGTTTCAGCAAATATAACATATAAAATATTAATATCTACAATATCAGATGTATAGTATATGATATATTAAAGTATGTTTCATTGTGTTTCAACAATATTGATTTTTTTCAATGAGTACACTTTTTAATACTGTATATAGTTGGTCAAACTCTGTAACGTATGAATTTGACTAAACCTAATATGCTGAGTAATATTAAACAAAGGGAGTATAGGATAAGATTAGGAAAACAGAATTTTTTTGAGAACCCTCACAAGCTTTTTCTTAGCATCACATATCCGAATATTACATTGACACTGATGACTAACCAAACTGCAAACAGAGCAAACCCAACCTCATAGGGAGTAGTACAACTTAACGACTTCTAGGGGGACTCCACGGTCTTCTCAGGCGACTTGGCAGCATGCTCCGCGGGCAACTCGGCTGCATCCTCCGTGGTACCATCGCCAAGCAGGGACTCATGGATGTTTGGCTGCACGCCGCAGTGGTCATGGTAACGCCATCCAGCAGCTTGATGAGCTCCTCGTCGCGCATGACGCTAAGCATCACGTGCCTCAGGATGATGCAGATCTTCTTGCTGTCCTTCATGGCGTGCCCGGTGAGCTCCAGCACCTTCGCGGTGAGGTACTCGAGAACGGCCGTGAGGTAGACGAGAGCCCCGAAGCCTATGTGCTGGGAGTACCGACCCTCCTTGAGGTAGTGCATGATCTAGCCGATGGGAAATGCAACCCAGCCTTGATGGACCTCAACACTTGCTTCTTCCTGTGGCTGCATGGTGCGAGACTACGACCTGGAGTGGCCAGAGCAGGATTCGGAAGCCGGCGACATGTCTTATTTTTCTCCACAGCCTTTATCGCCACCACCTGGGTCTTCTTCCCACGGGGAGCTTCGGTCTTCGGAGCCATAGCCGCAAAGTCTTAAAGGAGCAAGGGGAAGAAGATAAAGAAAGGTTAATTGTGGAGGCTGGCAAAGGTGCCCAGGTCCCTTATATTGAAACTTTAACAGTGCCATATTTACTGTTTTACAAGTATGAATTTTTAATTCTAAAAGGCTGTGTGCATCAACCGATGCATAGGCCGGGGTTCTACTCCCCTTTTTTTAACAAAAAATACCAGAATTGTTTTGATTTGTGATGATTCCCAATCTATTCTAGAGCTAGCTCTGTGCCTCCGCCCCTTGGATGTGAACCATTGTTTTTTGGAGTAATGTTGTATTATACGGTCATGACCTTGGTCATTCTTTCCATGTTTCCTTATTTCTTTCAATTTTTTGAAGGGTTAATTATTGGTTTACCACTAGAGGCCGCTATACGCTCAGTTTTGCCACTAGGGTGGAATGGTGCTCAATTTTGCCACTATTTCAGGCACAACTGCTATGGCGACGCCAATCAACCAGTTTAAATGAGCATAACAAATTCAAAAAATCAAAATAATGAAAAACCTGCACACATAGTCTTCTTATGTACTATACTAACTATTCAAGTTGATAAACAAGGTCTACGTACATTCAAACGAAAAATTCATGTATGCAGACCTTGTTTATCACGTATTCATGAATTTTTTATTTGAATGTATATAAACCTTGTTTATCAACTTGAATCGTTAGTATATGACATAAGAAGACTATGTGCACATGTTTTTAATTTTTTTTTGATTTTTTTGAATTTTTTATGCTCATTTAAATTGACCGGTTAGCGTCGCCATAGCAGCTACGTCTGAAATAGTGGCAAAATTGAGTACCATTCCGCGCCAGTGACAAAGCTGAGCATATAACGGCCTCTAGTGGCAAACCAACAATTAACCCTTTTTTGAAACATGGTCAGACGTGTCAGCAAGAAAATTCATACAAAGAAGTTGTATCTTTCAAAACAATAGTCGATTTTCAGTATGACTGCATGGGTACAATAATTAGTATATATGAATTTTGGACCAATTTATAAGCAATCTATTACGCACTTGTAGTTCAAATTTTATCTACTTTGGTTTTATTGACAAAATATTATTTAATTATGCGAAATTAGCTAGAATTCTTGAAAATTCATGAAACTTATTAACCATAAAACATACTCTATTTTGTGTGAAATTTAGTGTGTTGTGGCATTCAGAGCCATACTCTTTGCCTTTTCTTTAAAAAATAATTATATGTGGCACTTCTAAAATTATTTAACAAAATCCATACATAAAAGTTGAAAAGTCCAATTAACAACATTAGTATGCCATGCCAACATGCACCCCGTCTACTAGAAATGGACACCTTATTATAAACTATGTAGATAATGGCCATGACCTTTGTCATTATTTAACTTGAAACCCAAGTATGTTAACACATCGCTGGTCATATTGTGAAGCAAGTGTTTTTAAATCTTATCAAAATTCATGTTTATCATTTATGGAAGAGGACACTATACATAAGTGCTTAACTTTTTTTATTGTTTTCTTTACTTTTCTTTAATTTATCCCAAATAAACGGGACGAGTGAGAAACTTGGCTTTAAATGTGAACAATGTCCACACATGGTTGTGACCATTTTGTGTAGCAAGTTTTTCGAAAGTTGTCCAAATCCATGTTTGTAGTTTTCGTCCAAAGAAGCACAAATATAAGAGGACACCATTTAAGTTTCAACTATGTATCATTACACCCCTCCTAAAAAACTATGTATCATTACACACATTGAAATAAGTATTTTCATATAGTACTAACATGTGGTGGAAATTATTTATATTTTGCTAGAATATAGTGAGTCTAAGCTAAATTATCCGGACATACTTAATTACTAGAAAACAAATCCTATCACTTGGAAATTGAAAAGCATTTTCCTAAAAAAGTTCGGAACTCTCATTGAGAACATTATTTACCAAAGCCAAGATTCTTCCTAGAATGAGATATAGTACACTGCCCGCCTCTTCTCTGGACGTCATTAAATTTTGCACCCGGGCAAGCTTCTTTGGGGGGGAGACCTCCTCGTCATCCTCCTCAGCCTCCTCCCTGTTGTCGTCTTCACCCTCCTCCTCAATGTCGACCTCAGACTCCTCCTCTTTCTCGGTCTCATCTTTCGTCTTATCGGAGTTGCATGGCGTTGGTGGTGGTGTCCCTTTGAAAAAGCGCTATCAGTGGCTATCTTCTTTGTCAGAGGAGTCAGATAGCAGCGACAACCATGGCCCATCAACTGAGTCTAGGCTTCCTGGCGGAGTTTCAGGGCCTTTCTCATTGAAAAAGAGAGTTGTCATACGACATTTCGGAAGGAAATAGAGAGAGATCAAGTTCTAAGCAACAGAAGGTTCGGCGTTTTGGGTGAAAGGCGGGGTGCGTACTGTTGCAATTTATAATGTATATTTATAATCGTGCTTGTGTTAATACCCAGAAAAGTATCCCAAAATATCATAAATAGATTGTACCACACTCTTCCCTAAAAAAAGATTATACCAGACTCGTCGGTTCTTGATTTTTGTTGGCCCAAAGAATTCAGGAGGCATCTGCTTTATCCAAAAATAAAGAGAATCATGCAGATCTTGCTGAATTACTCGATTTATCTTACTTCCTCCATTAAAAATAAGTGTCTCTTGTAGTACATGATTATTTATAGTACTACTAGTATACGTATACTCTTCACAAAGTTGCGTCACCGAAATTGATTGATTGTGATATGGTGTGGGCCTCATCTTTTTCTGCACCGCTACATCTCAGACTAGAATTATAATCATTGCGTGAAAGCTTACATGGGAAGGAAGGGTAAATGGAGAGGATGGTGGATGGATGGTGAGAGGGGATGAAGGAGAGAGAAAATCTACTAGTAGTACGTGTACTAATACCGCGTGCCAGGAACCCATCGTAATATGTAACTTTTATACTGAAGTTAGATAGGAACCATGATCAACTATGTGTGAAACCATTGGCTTGTGGCATTCTGAATCATATTATTTGGACTTTCTTCATAAAACATCACCATCCTCACTAGGGAAAATTTTGAATGCATTTTTTCCTAATTGTTGGAAACTCCCACATGCAACAATGCTTACTACACCAAGATGCACCCATCTACCAAACTATTGAGGGAACTCTATCAAATTGTAAACTATGATATCAATATGGCCTTGATGACCTTTGTCGTTTGGGTTAAAATAAACCCGATAATGTCCATACACATGGTAGGACAATATTATCAAGCTATTTTTCCAAAACTTGTCTAATCCCATGATTACCGTTTTCATGGCATGTGGTGCACAAGACATGATAGGACATCATGAGTAAAACTTTTGTTTTTTGTTTTTCATTTATTTAGTGTGATGATTTTCAAAACGGGTTCAAAATTGCCAAGATGCAAAATCTTAGCAAAATGTTGAACTTGTTATCAAAACTCTCGGTGGTTTCTGACATATTAATTAACCCCCCAATGGGTACCTCCAAAACCTTTTTCATAGAACTTTCAAAGCAACCTACAGTTTACTTGTTGTAATTCAAATTTTACCTAATTTTGATAAATCGACATAAAGTCATTCAAGTGGGCGAATTTAGCTAGGAAATTTGAGAACTCATAAAACATGGGAAATCGTGAGTAGAACATGTTGGTCCATTATATATGTCTGAAAACTTCGCTTATTATAGCATTTATATCCATATTCTTCAGACTTTCTTTACATGATGAAACAATCTTGACATCACTCGGAAAATCGAGAATATTCTTTCCTTATAGTTGTAAACTCACGAGGACAACATTGTTTACTATAAGAAGATGCACCCATCTACCTCCAAAAAGACAATTTTTCAATATGAATCTATCACGCTTACTTATATATCAAGTTTGACCTAATTTCATCAAATTGTCAAGATGTAAAATCTTAGAAAAACTTTAACTTGTCAAAAATCTCAGTCATTTTTGATATATTAACTAAACCCTTGATGGGTACATCCAAAAGCTTTTTTGTAAAACTTTAAACGCAACCTATAATTTACTTGTATTTCAAACTTGACCTAATTTAGATAAATCAACATAAAGTCACTTTCAAGTGGGCAGAGTTAGCTATAGGTAGAAGTTTGAAAACTCATAAAACATGGGAATCTTAAGTACAACATGACGGTTCACTATATATGTTTGAAAGCTTGGCTTGTGGCATTCAGATCCATATCCTTCAGACTTTCTTTATGGAAAGGAACAATCACATCATCACTCCCAAAAATGAGAATGTTATTTGCCAGTCTTGATCCAACGGTCAATGTTCAATGTTAATCCGTACACTATATGAAGTGGTATTGTAAGAGATAAGACAAGATACAGATAATATAAGAAGTATTGTGAATGGATGATCTAATGGTAGGTCTCGTAGGATCGAGTAACTTGAGAGTTAACACGGTCGGTGGAAGTACAAGTTACATCAAGGACCTCATGAAAATGAAAATTGCATCCAAGTCCATGCATTTAGCACAAGGACCCTGAAATTGACCAATGAAGTACTATGAGTTTTAAGGTTTGCGCATACTAGCATTCATCATGATAAAGACTATCAGTAGAATCTTTCTAGATGATAAGAGTGGAAAAGAAGATCCAACGGTTAATAATCTTTGGATTTGCTTGTCTTGATCTAACGGTCAATGTTCAAAGTTAATCCCTACACTATATGAAGTGGTATGGTATTGTAAGAGGTAAGAGACAAGATAAAGATAAGATAAGAAGTACTACAGATGGCTGATATAATGGTATGTCTCGTAGGAGCAAGCTACTGAGTTAACACGGTCCGTGGAAGTACAAGTTACATCAATGACCTCATAAAAAATGAAAATTGCATCCAAGTCCATGCATTTAGCACAAGGACCCTGAAACTGAGCAATGAATTAAGTGTGTGTTTTGAGGTTTGCACATACTAGTGTTCATCGTGCTCATGACTATCCGTAGAATCTTTCTAGATTCTAAGAATGGAAAAGAAGATCCAACAGTTAGAAATGTTTAGATTTGCCAGTCTTGATCAAATGGTCAATGTTCAAAGTTAATCCATACACTACGCAGTGGTATGGTATTGTAAGATAAGACAAGATGAAGATAAGATAAGCAGTACTACAAATGGCCAATCTAATGGTAGGTATCGTAGGAGCAAGGTGCTTAAGAGTTAACACTGTCGGTTGAAGTACAAGTTATATCAAGGACCTCATAAAGAATGAAAATTGCATCCAAGTCCATGCCTTTAGCCCAAGGACCCTGAAATTGAGCAATGAAGTGTGTGTTTTGAGGTTTGCGCATACTAGCGTCCATCGTGCTAAAGACTATCAGTAGAATCTTTCTAGATGCTAAGAATGGAAAAGAAGATCCAACGGTTAGCAATGTTTGGATTTGTCAGTCTTGATCAAACGGTCAATGTTCCATACACTATACAGTGGTATGGTATTGTAAGAGATAAGACAAGATAAAGATAAGATAAGAAGTAGTGTGAATGGCTGATCAAATGGTAGGTCTCGTAGGAGCGAGGTGCTTGAGAGTTAACATGGTTGGTGGAAGTACAAGTTACATCAAGGACCTCATAGAAAAATGAAAATTGCATCCAATTCCTTGCATTTAGCACAAGGACCCTGAAACTGAGCAATGAATTAAGTGTTTGTTTTGAGGTTTGTGCATATTAGCGTTCATCATGCCCAAGACTATCAATAGAATATTTCTAGATGCTAAGAATGGAAAAGAAGATCCAATGGTTAGCAATGTTTGGATTTGCTAGTCTTGATCCAACGGTTAATGTTCAAAGTTAATCCATACACTACATGAAGTGGTATGGTATTGTAAGAGATAAGACAAGTTAAAGATAAGAAGTATTGCGAATGGCCGATCTAATGGTAGGTCTCGTAGGAGCGAGGTGGTTGAGAGTTAACATGGTCGGTGGAAGTACAAGTTACAGCAAGGACCTCATAAAGAATGAAAATTGCATCCAAGTCCATGCATTTAGCACAAGGACCCTAAAAATGAGCAATGACTTAAGTGTGTGTTTTGAGGTTTGCTCATACTAGCATTCATCATGCTAAAGACTATCATTAGAATCTTTATAGAAGCTAAGAATGGAAAAGAAGATCCAACGATTAGCAATGTTTGTATTTGTCACTCTTGATCCAACAGTCAATGTTCAAAGTTAATCCCTACACTATATGCAGTGGTATGGTGTTGTAATAGATAAGACAAGATAAAGATAAGATAAGAAGTAGTGCGAATGGACGATCTAATGGTAGGTCTTGTAGGAGCGAGGTGCTTGAGAGTTAACACGATGGGTGGAAGTATAAGTTACATCAAGGACCTCATAAGAAATGAAAATTGCATCCAAGTCCATGCATTTAGCTACAAGGATCCTGAAAATGAGCAATGAAGTACTGTGTGTTTTCGGGTTTGCGCATACGACCATTCATCATGCTCAAGACTATCAATAGAATCGTTCTAGATGCTCAGAATGGAAAAGAAGATCCAATGGCTATAAATGTTTGGATTTGCCAGTCTTGATGAAACGGTCAATGTTTAAAGTTAATTCGTACACTATGAGTACACTATGAAGTGTATGGTATTGTAATAGATAAGACAAGATAAAGATAAGATAAGAAGTAGTGCGAATGGCAGATCTAATGGTACGTCTCGTAGGAATGAGGTGCTTGAGAGTTAACACGGTTGGTGGAAGTACAAGATACATCAAGAACCTCATAAAGAATGAAAATTGCATCCATGTCCATGCATTTAGCACAAGGACCCTGAAACCGAGCAATGAAGTACTGTGTGTTTTGAGGTTTGCGTATACTATCGTTCATCGTGCTCAAGACTATTAGTAGAATCTTTCTAGATGCTAAGAATGGAAAAGAAGATCCGACGGTTAGAAATGTTTGGATTTCCTAGTCTTGATCAAACGGTCAATGTTCAAAGTTAATTCATACACTATGAACTTGTATGGTATTGTAAGATATAAGAGAAGATAATGATAAGATAAGAAGTACTACAAATGGCCGATCAAATGGTAGGTCTCGTAGGAGCGAGGTGCTTGAGAGTTAACACGGTCAGTGGAAGTACAAGTTACATCAAGGACCTCATAAAGAATGAAAATTGCATCCAAGTCCATGCATTGAGCACAAGGACCCTGAAACTGAGCAATGAAGTGTTTGTTTTGAGGTTTGCGCATACTAGCGTTTATAGTGCTAAAGATTATCAGTAGAATCTTTCTAGATGGTAGGAATGGAAAAGAAGATCTAACAGTTAGCAATGTTTGGATTCGCCTGTTTTGATCCAACGGTCAATGTTCAAAGTGAATCCATAAAATATATGAAGTGGTATGGTATTGTAAGGTAAGACAAGATAAAGATAAGATAAGAAGTACTACGAATGGCCGATCTAATGGTAGGTCTCGTAGGAGCATGGTGCCTGAGAGTTAACATGGTCGGTGGAAGTACAAGTTACATCATACAAATCATAAAAATGAAAATTGCATCCAAGTCCATGCATTTAGCACAAGGATCCTAAAACTGAGCAATGAAGTACTGTGTGTTTTGAGGTTTGCGTATACTACCGTTCATCATTCTCAAGACTATTAGTAGAATCTTTCTAGATGCTAAGAATGGAAAAGAAGATCCAACAGTTAGAAATGTTTGGATTTGCCAGTCTTGATTAAGCGGTCAATGTTCAAAGTTAATTCGTATACTATGACCTTGTATGGTATTGTAAGATATAAGACAAGATAGAGATAAGATAAGAAGTACTACAAATGGCCGATCAAATGGTAGGTCTCGTAGGAGCGAGGTGCTTGAGAGTTAACATGGTCGGTGGAAGTACAAGTTACATCAAGAACCTCATAAAGAATGAAAATTGCATCCAAGTCCATGCATTTAGCATAAGGACCCTGAAACTGAGCAATGAAGTGTGTGTTTTGAGGTTTGCGCATACTGGCGTTCATCGTGCTAAAGATTATCAGTAGAATCTTTCAAGATGGTATGAATGGAAAAGAAGATCTAACGGTTAGCAATGTTTGGATTTGCCAGTCTTGATCCAATGGTCAATGTTCAAAGTGAATCCGTAAACTATATGAAGTGGTATGGTATTGTAAGATAAGACAAGATAAAGATAAGATAAGAAGTACTACGAATAGATGATCTAACGGTAGGTCTCGTAGGAGAATGGTGCCTGAGAGTTAACATGGTTGGCGAAAGTATAGGTTACATCACAGACCTCATAAAAAATGAAAATTGCATCCAAGTCCATGCATTTAGCACAAGGACCCTGAAACTGAGAAATGAAGTACTGTGTGTTTGAGGTTTGCGCATACTAGCGTTCATCGTGCTAAAGACTACCAGTAGAATCTTTCTAGATGCTAAGAATGGAAAAGAAGATCCAACGGTTAGAAATGTTTGAATTTGCTAGTCTTGATCCACGGTTAATGTTCAAAGTTAATCCGTACACTATGAAGTGGAATGGTATTGTAAGAGATAAGGCAAGATAAATATAAAATAAGAAGTATTGCGAATGGACAATCTAATGGTAGGTCTCGTAGGAGCGAGGTGCTTGAGAGTTAACACGGTCAGTGGAAATACAAGTTACATCAAGGACGTCATAAAAAATGAAAATGGCATCCAAGCCCATGCATTTAGCACAAGGATCCTAAAACTGAGCAATGAAGTACTGTGTGTTTTGAGGTTTGCGTATACTACCATTCATCATGCTCAAGACTATCAGTAGAATCTTTCTAGATGCTAAGAATGGAAAAGAAGATCCAACAGTTAGAAATGTTTGGATTTGCCAGTCTTGATTAAGCGGTCAATGTTCAAAGTTAATTCATACACTATGAACTTGTATTGTATTGTAAGATATAAGACAAGATAGAGATAAGATAAGAAGTACTACAAATGGCCGATCAAATCGTAGGTCTCGTAGGAGCGAGGTGCTTGAGAGTTAACATGGTCGGTGGAAGTACAAGTTACATCAAGAACCTCATAAAGAATGAAAATTGCATCCAAGTCCATGCATTTCGCACAAGGACCCTGAAACTGGGCAATGAAGTGTGTGTTTTGACGTTTGCGCATACTGGCGTTCATCGTGCTAAAGATTATCAGTAGAATATTTCAAGATGGTATGAATGGAAAAGAAGATCTAACGGTTAGCAATGTTTGGATTTGCCAGTCTTGATCCAATTGTCAATGTTCAAAGTGAATCCGTAAACTATATGAAGTGGTATGGTATTGTAAGATAAGACAAGATAAAGATAAGATAAGAAGTACTACGAATAGACGATCTAACGGTAGGTCTCGTAGGAGAATGGTGCCTGAGAGTTAACATGGTTGGTGAAAGTACAGGTTACATCACAGACCTCATAAAAAATGAAAATTGCATCCAAGTCCATGCATTTAGCACAAGGACCCTGAAACTGAGAAATGAAGTACTGTGTGTTTGAGGTTTGCGCATACTAGCGTTCATCGTGCTAAAGACTATCAGTAGAACCTTTCTAGATGCTAAGAATGGAAAAGAAGATCCAACGGTTAGAAATGTTTGGATTTGCTAGTCTTGATCCGCGGTTAATGTTCAAAGTTAATCCGTACACTATGATGTGGTATGGTATTGTAAGAGATAAGGCAAGATAAATATAAGATAAGAAGTATTGCGAATGGCCAATCTAATGGTAGGTCTCGTAGGAGCGAGGTGCTTGAGAGTTAACACGATCAGTGGAAATACAAGTTACATCAGGGACGTCATAAAAAATGAATATTGCATCCAAGTCCGTTCATTTAGCACAAGGACCCTAAAACTGAGCAATTAAGTACCGTGTGTTTTTATATTTGTGCATACTAGCGTTCATCATGCTAAAGTCTATCAGTAGAATCTTTCTAGATGCTAAGAATGGAAAAGAAGATCAAACGGTTAGAAATGATTGGATTTGCCAGTCTTGATCAAACAATCAATGTTCAAAGTTAATTCGTACACTATGCAGTGGTATCGTATTGTAAGAGATAAGACAAGATAAAGATAAGATAAGAAGTACCATGAATGGCTGATCAAATGGTAGGTCTCGTAGGAGCGAGGTGCTTGAGAGTTAACACAGTCGATGGAAGAACAAGTGACATCAAGGACCTCATAAAAATGAAAATTGTATCCAAGTCCATGCATTTAGCACAAGGACCCTGAAACTAAGCAATGAAGTGTGTGTTTTGAGGTTTGCGCATACTAGCATTCATCGTGCTAAGGACTATTACTAGAATCTTTCTAGATGCTAAGAATGGAAAAGAAGATCCAACAAATGGAAATGTTTGGATATACCAGTCTTGATCCAACGGTTAATGTTCAAAGTTAATCCGTACACTATGAAGTAGTATAGTATTTTAAGAGAAAAGACAAGATAAAGATAAGAAGTATTGCGAATGGCCGGTCAAATGGTAGGTCTCGTAGGAGCGAGGTGCTTGAGAGTTAACATGGTCGGTGGAAGTACAAGTTACATCAAGAACCTCATAAAGAATGAAAATTGCATCCAAATCCATGCATTTAGCACAAGGACCCTGAAACGGGGCAATGAAGTGTGTGTTTTGAGGTTTGCGCATACTGGCGTTCATCGTGCTAAAGATTATCAGTAGAATCTTTCAAGATGGTATGAATGGAAAAGAAGATCTAACGGTTAGCAATGTTTAGATTTGCCAGTCTTGATCCAATGGTCAATGTTCAAAGTGAATCCGTAAACTATATGAAGTGGTATGGTATTGTAAGATAAGACAAGATAAAGATAAGATAAGAAGTACTACGAATAGACGATCTAATGGTAGGTCTCGTAGGAGAATGGTGCCTGAGAGTTAACATGGTTGGTGAAAGTACAGGTTACATCACATACCTCATAAAAAATGAAAATTGCATCCAAGTCCATGCATTTAGCACAAGGACCCTGAAACTGAGAAATGAAGTACTGTGTGTTTGAGGTTTGCGCATACTAGCGTTCATCGTGCTAAAGACTATCAGTAGAATCTTTCTAGATGCTAAGAATGGAAAAGAAGATCCAACGGTTAGAAATGTTTGGATTTGCTAGTCTTGATCCGCGGTTAATGTTCAAAGTTAATCCGTACACTATGAAGTGGTATGGTATTGTAAGAGATAAGGCAAGATAAATATAAGATAAGAAGTATTGCGAATGGCCAATATAATGGTAGGTCTCGTAGGAGCGAGGTGCTTGAGAGTTAACACGGTCAGTGGAAATACAAGTTACATCAGGGACGTCATAAAAAATGAATATTGCATCCAAGTCCGTGCATTTAGCACAAGGAACCTGAAACTGAGCAATTAAGTACCGTGTGTTTTGATATTTGTGCATACTAGCGTTCATCATGCTAAAGTTTATCAGTAGAATCTTTCTAGATGCTAAGAATGGAAAAGAAGATCAAACGGTTAGAAGTGATTGGATTTGCCAGTCTTGATCAAACAATCATTGTTCAAAGTTAATCCGTACACTATGCAGTGGTATCGTATTGTAAGAGATAAGACAAGATAAAGATAAGATAAGAAGTACCATGAATGGATGATCAAATGGTAGGTCTCGTAGGAGCGAGGTGCTTGAGAGTTAACACGGTCGGTGGAAGAACAAGTTACATCAAGGACCTCATAAAAATGAAAATTGTATCCAAGTCCATGCATTTAGCACAAGGACCCTGAAACTAAGCAATGAAGTGTGTGTTTTGAGGTTTGCGCATACTAGCATTCATCGTGCTAAGGACTATTACTAGAATCTTTCTAGATGCTAAGAATGGAAAAGAAGATCCAACAAATGGAAATGTTTGGATATACCAGTCTTGATCCAACGGTTAATGTTCAAAGTTAATCCGTACACTATGAAGTAGTATAGTATTTTAAGAGAAAAGACAAGATAAAGATAAGAAGTATTGCGAATGGCCGGTCAAATGGTAGGTATCATAGGAGCCAGGTGCTTGAGAGTTAACATGGTCGGTGGAAGTAGAGTTACATCAAGGACCTCATTAGGGATATTATAACCGAGACAAGAGGAAGCTCTCTCACGACCGATGCATTTCTTGTCGTCGGATCACACCATCTGCCTATTTATGGCCATCGGATGCTCTTCAAATCATGCATGAGCTAAATATCCCTTAGGAATGCTCCTCTGGACATCAAATAGGTTTTACGTGGTTATTTGGGCCCCTAATGATTAACTGACGATGCAATAAAATCAAGACCCGTCTAGTTTCTTTTCACATTAATATTGATGCACAACAATTACTACCACATACATGTCCTTAGTGCACTACACCGTATACCCACTCCTCCGATGCTCCTGGAATCTTATCCTCTGCCCATTACGAACTATGCATTTCTTGTTGTCGGATCACACCATCTGCCTATTTATGGCCATCGGATGCTCTTCAATTCATGCATGAGCCAAATATCCCTTAGGAATGCTCCTCTGGACATCAAATAGGTTTTATGTGGTTAATTAATTGTGCCCCTAATGACTAACTGATGATGCAATAAAATCAAGACCCATCCAGTTTCTTTTCACATTAATATTGATGCACAACAATTACTACCACCTACATGTCCTTAGCGCACTACACCATACACCCACTCCTCCGATGCTCCTGGAATCTTATCCTCTGCCCATTAGGAGTATGTTAGACGCGACTTTGCCTACTAATGACACTATTCTGCTGGGCCTGAAGCAAGCAAATAGAATAGAGCTTAGAAATATAAGGTCTAGTCCATCACGTCAAAGCAAACCAGTGAACATTTTATAAATAAGCCTAAACTACAATACAAGTTTTTACCTAAAATACCATTTCATAACTTTCCATATTACTAATGGACCGGCGCGGAAACGCGCGCCTACATGATCTAGTAAAAAATGAAAATTTATCCAACTCCATGCATTTAGCACAAGGACCCTGAAACTGAACAATGAAGTGTGTGTTTTGAGGTTTGCGCATACTAGCATTCATCGTGCTAAAGACTATCAATAGAATCCTTCTAGATGCTAAGAATGGAAATAAGATCCAACTGTTAGCAATGTTTAGATTTGCCAGTCTCGATCTAACGGTCAATGTTCAAAGTTAATCCGTACACTATGTAGTGGTATGTATTGTAAGAGATAATAGAAGATAAAGATAAGATAAGATGTACTACAAATGGCCGATATAATGGTAGGTCTCATAGGAGCGAGGTGCTTGAGAGCTAACACGATGGGGGGAAGTGCAAGTTACATCAAGGATCTCATCAAAAATTAAAATTGCATCCAAGTCCATGCATTTAGCACAAGGACCCTGAAACTGAGCAATGAAGTGTGTGTTTTGATGTTTGCGCATACTAGCGTCCATCATGCTAAAGACTATCAGTAGAATCTTTCTAGATGCTAAGAATGGAAAAGAAGATCCAATGGTTAGCATTATTTGGATTTGTCAGTCTTGATCCAACGGTCAATGAAAGTTAATCTGTACACTATATGTAGTGGTATAGTATTGTAAGAGATAAGACAAGATAAAATATAAGATAAGAAGTAGTGTGAATGGCCGATCAAATTGTAGGTCTCGTAGGAGCGAGGTGCTTGAGAGTTAACACGGTCGATGGAAGTACAAGTTACATCAAGGACCTGATAGAAAAATGAAAATTGCATCCAAATCCATGCATTTAGCACAAGGACCCTGAAATTGAGCAATGAGTTAAGTGTGTGTTTTAAGATTTGCGCATACTAGCATTCATCATGCTCAAGTCTATCAGTAGAATCTTTCTAGATGCTAAGAATGGAAAATAAGATCCAACGGTTAGCAATGTTTGGATTTGCCAGTCTTGATCCAACAGTCAATGTTCAAATTTAATTCGTACACTATATGAAGTGGTATGGTATTGTAAGAGATAAGGCAAGATAAAGATAAGATAAGAAGTATAGTACTGTGAATGGTCGATCTTATGGTAAGTCTCGTAGGAACGAGGTGCTTGAGAGTTAACACGGTGGGTGGAAGTACAAGTTACATCAAGAACCTCATATAAAATGAAAATTGCATCCAATTCCATGCATTTAGCACAAGGTACCTGAAACTGAGCAGTGAAGTACTTTGTGTTTTGAGGTTTGCGCATACTAGCGTTCATCGTGCTAAAGACTATTAGTAGAATCTTTCTAGATGCTAATAATGGAAAAGAAGATCCAACGGTTAGCAATGTTTGGATCTGCCAGTATTTATTCCACGGTAAATGTTCAAAGTTAATCCCTACAGTATGTAGTGGTATGGTATTGTAAGAGATAAGAGACAAGATAAAGATAAGATAAGAAATACTACGCATGGCTGATCTAATGGTAGGTCTGGTAGGAGCGAGGTGCTTGAGAATTAATACAGTCGGTGGAAGTACAAGTTACATCAAGGACCTCATAAAAAATGAAAAATTCCATCCAAGTCCGTGCATTTAGCACAAGGACCCTAAAACTGAGGAATGAAGTACAGGGTCGATGGAAGTACAAGTTACATCAAGGACCCTAATGGTATGTCTCGTAGGAGCGATGTTCTTGAGAGTTAACAGGGTCGATGGAAGTACAAGTTACATCAAGGACCTCATAAAAAAATAAAAATTGCATCCAAGTCCATGCATTTAGCACAAGGACCCTGATACTAAAGAATAATGAAGTGTGTGTTTTGAGGTTTACGTGTACTAGGGTTCATCGTGCTAAGGACTACCAGTAAAATCTTTCTAGACGCTAAGAATGGAAAAGAAGATCTAACGGTTAGCAATGTTTGTATTTTCTAGTCCTTATCCAACGGTCAATGTTCAAATTTAATCTATACACTATATGAAGTGGTATGGTATTATACGTAAGAGATAAGACAATAAAAAGATAAGGTAAGAAGTACTGCGAATGGCCGATCTAATGGTAGGTCTCGTGGGAGCGAGGTGCTTGAGAGTTAACACGGTGGGTGGAATTACAAGTTACATCAAGGACCTCATAAAAAATGAAAATTGCATCGAAGTCCATGTATTTAGCACAAGGACCATGGAATTGAGCAATGAAGTGTGTGTTTTGAGGTTTGCATATACTAGCATTCATCGTGATAAAGACTATCAGTAGAATCTTTCTAGATGTTAAGAATGGAAAACAAGATCCAACAGTTAGAAATTTTTGGATTTGGCAGTCTTGATCCAACGGTCAATGTTCAAAGTTAATCCCTACACTATGTAGTGGTACGGTATTCTAAGAGATAAGAAACAAGAAAAAGATAAGATAAGAAGTATTATGAATGGCCGATCCAATGGTAGGTCTCGTAGGAGCGAGATGCTTGAGAGTTAACACGGTCAGTGGAAGTACAAGTTACATCAAGGACCTCATAAAATCGAAAATTGCATCCTAGTCCGTGCATTTCGCACAAGGACCCTGAAACTGAGTAATGAAGTACTGTGTGTTGAGGTTTGCACATACTTGCGTTCATCATGCTAAATACTATCAGTAGAATCTTTCTAGATGCTAAGAATGGAAAAGATGATCCAACGGTTAGAAATGTTTGGATTTGCCAGTCTTGATCAAACGGTCAATGTTCAAAGTTAATCTGTACACTATATGTAGTGGTATGGTATTGTAAGAGATAATACAAGATAAAGATAAGATAAGAAGTACTACGAATGGCCGATCTAATGGTAGGTCTCATAGGAGCGAGGTGCTTGAGAGTTAATACGGTTGGTGGAAGTACAAGTTACATCAAGGGCCTCATAAAAAATGTAAATTGCATCCAAGTCCATACATTTAGCACAAGGACCCTGAAACTGAGCAATGAAGTACTGTGTGTTTTGAGGTTTGTGCATACTAGCATTCATCGTGCTAAAGACTATCGGTAGAATCTTTCTAGATGCTAAGAATGGAAAATAAGATCCAACGATTAGCAATGATTGGATTTGCCTGTCTTGATCCAACGGTCAATGTTCAAAGTTAATCCCTACACTATGTAGTGGTATGGTATTGTAAGAGATAAGAGACAAGATAAAGATAAGACAAGAAGTACTATGAATGGCCAATTAATGATTGGTCTCATAGGATTGATGTGCTTGAGAGTTAACACGGTTGGTGGAAGTTCAAGTTACATCAAGGACCTCATAAAAAAATGAAAATTGCATTCAAGTCCATGCATTTAGCACAAGGATGCTTTAAGTGTGTTGAGGTTTACGCATACTAGCATTCATCATGCTCATCAAGACTACGAGTAGAATCTTTCTAGATGCTAAGAATGGAAAAGAAGATCCAACAGTTAGCAAAATGTTTGGATTTGCCAGTCTTGATCCAACTTGTCGTCAAAAATCTCGTTGGATGGTTTCTCATATATTAATTGTGAGCCCCTGATGGGTACCTCCAAAAGTTTTTTTGTAGAACTTTCACAGTAATCGATAATTTACTTGTAGTAGTTCAAATTTGACCTATTTTCGATAAATCGACATAAGGTCATTCAAGCGAGTGAAGTTAGGTAGGGAATTTGAGAACTCATAAAACACGGGAAATCATAAGTACAATATGCCGGTCCACTATATATATATATATGTGTGTGTGTGTGTGTGTGCGTGTGTGTGTGTGTGAAAACTTTGGATTGTGGCATTTAGATCAATATTCTTCGGACTTCCTTTACGGGAGAGAATAATCACGACATCACTCAAAAAATTGAGAATGTTCTTTCCTAATAGTTGGAAACTCACACCAACGACATTGTTTACTACAAGAAGATGCACCCATCTACCTCTAAAAATACATTTAATTCAAGAGGAGTCTATCGCGCTTACTTGTAGCTCAAGTCTAACTTAATTTTATTAAATTGATTCAAAATCTTAGCAAGAAGTTGAACCATACCTATCGTCAAAACTCTCGGTGGTTTCTGATATATTAATTGACCCCCTCCCCATGATGGGTACCTCCAAGATAGATCTTTCGTCAAACTTTCAAAGCAACCTACAATTTACTTGTGGTAGTTCAATTTTTACCTAATAATTTTGATAAATCGGCATAAAGTCAATATAGTGGGCGAAGTTAGCTAGGAAGTTTGAAAACTCATAAAACAGGGGAAATCGTAAGTACAACATATATGTCTGAAAACTTGCCTTGTGTGTCATTCAGATCCATATTCTTTAGACTTGCTTTATAGGAAAGAGCAATCTCGTCATCGCTCGAAAAATTGAGAATGTTCTTTCTTGAGATAGTTGGAAACTCATACTGATGGAATTGTTTGCTACAACAATATGCACCTATCCACCTCCGAAAAGACATTTAATTCAAGAGAAATCTATCACGCTTACTTCTTGATCAAGTTTGACCTAATTTCATTAAATTGTCAAGATGCAAAATCTTGGCAAGAAGTTGAACCTATCGTCAAAACTCTCGGTGGTTTGTGATATATTAATTGACCCCCCAATGGGTACCTCCCAAAGCTTTTTCATAAAACTTTCAAAGCAACCTACAATTTACTTGTAGTTCAAATTCGACCTAATATAACTTCAAAAAGACATTTAATTTTGCTAAATTTTTGGCTCGTGACATCACTCAAGAAATTGAGAATGTTCTTTCCTGATAGTTGGAAACTCACACTGACGAAATTGTTTACTAAAATTAGATGCACCCATATACCTCTGAAAAGACATTTAATTCAAGAGCAATCTATCGTGCTTACTTGTAGCTCAAGTTTGACCTCAATTCGTTAAATCGGCAAGAAGTCTCTGAAGTGTGCGGAATTAGCTAGGAAGCATGAAAATTCCTAGCTAGTACTAAAAACTTGGGTATTATGTATAATAAACCATGGTCCACTTTGTGTGATATATAATTGGAGTGGTTGCATTTTCTTTTAACTATTGTTAGCCCCGTAGGAGTGAAGTGCTTGAGTTAACACAGTCGATGGAAATACAAGTTACATTAAGGACCTCACAGTAAATGAAAATTGCATCCAAGTCCATGTATTTAGCATAAGGACCCTAAACCCTAAACCTTAAAATGCTAAAATCCCAAACCCTAAACACATGTCTACTCATTTGTATAAAAATGGGCGGTGGCAAGCTCTCGCGTGGCAAGTGTAATGAGCCCTAGCTCATCTAGTCGACTCATCTGAGCTTGGTTTGCTTTCTTAACGAACTTATGTGAGCAACATTTTTTGCTAGTTAATGTTAACATACTAAACAATATAGTTAAAGAGTTTTCTGAGCTACTCGTTAAGAGCTCGGTCACAATAAAGAGCTTAGAAAGTGCGTTTGCCTAATTGCTTGTATGCCAGTTATTTAATTGTGTACCGTGTACTATATATACGAGAGAGAGATCAAGCTAATAACCCGTGCTTGGATGGTTCTAAGTGAAGTGGTACCCCTAGCCCACCAGAGTTCAAACCCCATCAGGTTTGGCACTTTGGTGTCTCATAAAAGGCGGAATATTATTCTTAAGTGGGAAGTGATGTCCCCTTCTATAGCTTGGTGTGTATGGTGACTTCGTCAAGCTCAAGCGCCCTGCCATGGATTATTCTCAAGACACGGTCTTTCGTAGGTGGTCATATAGAGGCAGGGTGTGCGTGCGTTCATAGGGGTGAGTGTGCATGCATTTGTGAGTGTCTGTGTTTTATATTGGGTTTTTGCAAAAAAAATGTGTGAGGGGCCTTTGGTTTGTATTGAGTTTTGCTCGGTTATCCAAAAATACCTATGATGCAAGTCAAACTAGGTCACTAAGAGCATGGTGCATCGTTGAAATTTTGGGGTGTACTCTAAGAGAATCTTTTTATTAACTAGTAAGTTACACGTGTCCTGCACGTGAGGCTCAGATAATAGACGCATGGCATATCATCACTATATAAAATTATAATAGGTAAAGCAGAAAAATATAAATTTGATCAACATCTATAAAGTATGGGTGTATATTAGGTTCTTCGGTCTACTTTGTATCATCATGTGTAGAAGTCAAAGATTACTAGCTACCTAACACTTGAATTTTTTGGTAACATGGTCTAGAGAAACGGTGAGAAGATTCTAGTATGATGGAGAAGTCTGTTTTGAGGTTTGTGCATAGCATTAATTATGATAAAGACTATCAATAGAATATTGTATATGCTAGAATGGAAAAGAAGATCCAACGGATGGAAATGTTTGAATTCGTAAGTCTCGATCCAATGGTCAATATTAAAAGTTATTCGTACACTATATAGCGGTAAGATTACTAGATAGGTCTAAACAACAAAGAGGGTGAGTCTAGCTAAGTTTTTTGGACCCTGGGTCTATACAAGACACATGTCTAAGGGAATCAATTGGCAGTTGGACCCACTCGTTAGTGTCTAGAGGGTTTTCTTTATTGTTTCTTTCTACTCAGATGAGTGGGTCCCCTATCTGGTCTAAAGTGGAGTAGATTTTTATTTTCTTAGATACAAGCCTAGTAAATTTCTAATCTATGTCTAGTAATGGCATGTGAAGTGTCTAGAAGTAGCTATGAAAACTACTTTTGCTCCAACATTTAGAACTGAAGTGGGTCCACACAGCCATGCTAAAAATAAAAAAACATACTATTATCCACTGACTAGTGGGCCCTCCTGCCAATTGATTCTCTTAGACATAAGTCTAGCACTAGAGTCACCTTGAAGAATATTTTTGTTAGCGCCACCCACTCCACCATTTAGACATATGTTTAAGACTTGATGTTGTGCTTGCTCCGATGTCTGGGGCCTATGGGATCACTACCATGGGGCCCCATTGTTATTAGTGGTCCAGTTATATCCTACAGCATCTAACGAATGTTAGCTTTGACTCCTCTATCTCTTCCTTCTCGATGAGGCCTTGACGCTCGACTTTGAAGGATGTTTATGAGGTCAGTAGGAGGCGACGTTCCCGTCGATAGAGAGGTTCCTATGGTGACTTCATCAAGCTCAAGCCCCCCACCGGATAGTCTGAAGACACAATCTTTCGGAGGTGCTCATAGGGGTAGGATGTGCGTTCATGCATTCATAGGGGTGAGTGTGTGTATGCATTTGTGAGCGTGTGCGTTTTGTAGTGGAATTTCGTAAAAAAGAGAGAGATGGGCCTTCCATTTATATTAAGTTTTGCTAGGTTTTCCCAAAGTAATTGTAATGGTCACTGGTGTCTAGGGTCTATGGGCTCACTACCGGGGGGGGGGGGGGGGGGGCACATTATTAGTGGTTCAGTTACATCCCATAGCAGCCAGCGAATGTGAGCTCTGACCCCTAGCACTTCCTTTGCCACGAAGCCTCGGTGCTCAGCTTTGAAGGATGGTTGTGAGGGTAGTGAGAGGCGACGTTCCTGTCAATATATAGCGAGGTGCCTATGGTGACTTTATCAAGATCAAGCCCCGCCGGATCAGTATCAAGATCTAGTCTTTCTGAAGTGCTCATAGGTGTAGGGTGTGCGTACCTGCATTCATAGGGGTTAGTGTGTGTACGCATTTGTGAGCGTCTCCATTTTGTAGTGGGTTTTCACAAAAAGAGAGGGTGGCCTTTGGTTTATTTATTTATTGAGTTTTGATCTGTTTTCCAAAAGTACATGTAATGCAAGTCAAACAAGGTCAGTGATGTTTGGGGGCCCACAGGATCTCTAGTGTGGGCCCTAGTTATCAATGGTCGAGTTAAATCCAATAGTAACCAATGAATGTGAGCACTGGCTCCCTACCTCTTCCTTCTCCATGAAGCCTCTGTGCTAGGCTTTGAAGGCTCACTCGTTTTTTGAGCAATGTCGGCAGATTGAGTCATTCCGGTCCAGCAAATGATGGGGGATCTTGATGCGCAAGGTGGTCGAGTTAGGGTAAGTATGCAAGAGTTCACAGTCTCAGTTTATTTTCTCGAATTCAGCTTATGGGTTCTTGCCTTTTGGGGTTTTCCCTATTTTGCCTGTCTTGATAAACGATGTTTCATGGGTTCAGATGCCGACACAGATGGTAGACGTGGAGTGGTACGACATCGTTACCGATGCGGATCTCCGGCTCTGGCGCGACTACACCCTGGCACCCCGTCGCCGCATCGTGTTCGAGGGAACGAACTTCAGCTGCAGGTTCTTGGGTTGCAACTACGAATGTGAGCATTGCACGTTCGTCCACTGGGTAGATCCAATGCACTCACTTTTGCTGCAGCGCGCGATGATGTCGCTGTGCTTATAGCTCGAGATCCTCCATGACCTCGAAGAGGAGGAGCAGGAGCGCCATCAGATGCATGCCAAGGAGATGGCTACAGAGTTAGCGGGTGTCTCCAACTCACTGCACTCAGTCGTAAATAGGATAGATGCTCTTAGATTTGGGTAATTAGAGCTGGACATTAGGTTCTTAACCAAGCATGGTCTGCAATCTAGATATTTAGCATGCTCATGATGATTTTGGTGGCTGGCTATAGATTCCAACAATAATTAAGTAATCCCCTTTTGTTTACTAGTACTCACTATCTCATAGTACTGCCACATTAAATTACACTAGGTTAATTAATATGGGAGTAGTAGACAGTCTTCTTATAGCTTGTCTGGAGTTTGTGGTTACTACTAATTGATCCGATTTATGTATTACTGCTATATCTATCTATATATGAGTACCTCTACATTTTTTGCACATTTGTGCACCTCCCCCGTCGCGCGCCTTCTTTACCCAACATCGTCCACCTTTCCATCGCATCAGCACAATCTCTGGTGAGTCCGCAACCATTCAGATAGTTGTTTAGGTGATTGCTATTTGAAATAGTAGATCTATATGCCACATTAGGAAGCTGGAATCACCATGGATGTAGCCATGGAATTAGTTATAAGGTCCACTAAAAATAGGTAAGTATATGCTGCCAAGAAGAGTTTTATGAGGACTAGAAGCTTGCCCCTGGCTTTATTTCATAAAACGGTCCTCTGATGAACAATGCATATGTAATGTGCTGCTCGTTCATAAACAGATTGTTGTTTGTTGGTGTCCTACATTTCTGAGTTCTTTAAATTATATTTTTTGGTAAAGGGGAACACGCCCAATCTTTGACATCAGATTAATGCACATATCCTTCTTTGCATTTCTAAGTTGATGTGTTCTTTCCTAAAATTTACTGGTTTTCCTGCATTTCATTTAGCATCATGCGCATGTCCTACCCGTGGAGGAGGCATTATCGAGTGACAAGTGTTTTTATGTATCCATCTGTGTTGCTAGAATTTCAGTAACCTATGCTTTGTCCCTAAAAACATTTTTTCGATAAAGAGCACTTTATTACTTAAAATGTCCCCTAAAATATACTAATCATTTTTGTTGCATCATGATTTGCAGAAACAAAGTCATTCTGATTTGTTGCCACTTACTGAGGCCAGGACTGCTCATGTGCCAGCTAAGAAGACAAACCCTGAAGTACGACCCTTTTCATGTTGGTTCAGTTTCCCATCTTTGGGCAATATGCCTCTATGGTTCTTTGCCATTTGCGGTACCACTATGGAGCTTGCACGATGTGTGCAGCTGAATTTGGATTTTTTTTGAAACGAGAATTTGGTTTCATTTTTTGAAATGAGAATCTGATTTAATTTTGGATTTGTTATCTATAGTTTCCACCTTATTCATATTACTCATGGCGTAATGGTGATGGTCACTACAAGGATTTGAAAATTGGCCGTCTCTGAGAGAAATACAAAGCTCATAGACACATGATTTTGTTCCTTCAAGAGAAAGAGAAACACCAGGACGAACAGATTAGGCGCCTGAAGAAAGAAGTGGCACATCCACTAAGTGGATAGCTGATTTGATTGCAGGATGGAATACACCAATTTCAGTTGCTCATGATGCTGCTGTTGAAATGGATCGTATGGGCACCTAGAGGGGGGGGGTGAATAGGTGCTACTTCAAATTTTAATGCTTTTTCAATTTTAGGCTTAACACAAAAGGTAAATTCTCTAGATAACTATTTAGAAGAATTTCCCTATATGCAAACCTATCTACTAGTGAGTAAGAGGCGAGTGGAAAGAGGAACGAGTGAACCGTAGTGAAGCACGCAGAGACACATGATTTGTTTTACCGCAGTTCCTTCCTTGTTAAGGGAAGTACATCTGTGTTGGAGGGGGCGGTACTAAGACCACCACGCCACCATAGGCCTCACCCTATTCTCCGATGGATCCAGCCACCAAAGGCCTGATCCACCTTTCCACTGTAGGAACCCTTCGAGGCAGGTACCGTCGCCTTTACACAACTAGCAGAGCGCAACTCCACAACCAAATTGGAGGCTCCCGTAATGACAACAAGCTACCACAAGAACAAGTTATCAATAACAAAATACAAGATCTAGATATTAGTAAGAATAGTACATCAGGGATTTCTCCAAATGAATGGAGAGGAGTTGATGCGCTTGATTCGTGATGGCGATGAAGATAGTCTCCTCCTTCAATTCCCCCAAAGATCGAAGCCTTTGGATGGTTGAAGTGGGAGATCTAGAGAGAGAGCTCTTGCAAACCGTCTGACAATTTTCGAATGAATCAAGTGTTTTGCCTGAAGGGGAAGAAGGTGTTTTATACCCCCTTCCCCAACAGAGCCGTTGGAGCCTTTGGGGGCCGGATTATCTGGCCCAAGTGAGGGCCAGATTATCTGGTCTGGGGAAAAACTCCGCCCCAAACTCGGATTATCCGGCAGATAAACCGCCCCCACTCAGAGCGACGTGCCGAGCCTACCCTTGATCGCCTCCTGGGGGCCGGATAATCCGGCCCCATGCGAAGGCCGGATTATCCGGTCAAGGGAGGAAAAACCGCCCTGTTCAGATTTTCCGAGAGAAAATCCGACCGCACTCCGAGCATCGCCCCTTGGCTGCCTTTGATCGATTTCTAGGGGCCGGATTATCCGGCCCCATGCGAAGGCCGGATTATCCGGCCTGGGGAGGAAAAACTGCCCCAGTTCAGATTTTCCGGGAGAAAATCTGAACCCACTCCGAGCGTCGCGCCTTGGCTGCCTTTGATCAATGAGTTAGGCCGGATAATCTAGCCCTTGGTGGGGCGAATAATCCGGCCCCCAAAACACCAGAACAATCCCTGCACACTTAGCGCACATGAGAAAACTCCACGGTATTGTTATCTAACACTCTAAACACAGGTAACCATGCAATGTTCTTTCAATCTCCCCCTTTTTGGTGTTAGATGACAATATTAGGATTTGTAGGAAAGTTCTCAAGGCAACAAGATTTAATGGAAGACAAAGACTCCCCCTCAATATGTGCATACAAACAATTGCAGTTGATTACAAATACACACAAGAGGGTAAAGTCTAAATCATTGGAACAAATGTTAAAAGCTCATACCATCGGTAGGGAGATAGAAGTGTCCTCAATACATTATAAGAATATCCAATGATAGCCATAGAGCGCGCCTCCCTCGATATAGATATCCAATAGCCATAAGAATATCCAATAAGATAGATGACTCCATATGAATAATCCACAAAACCACAGACATAAAGTTTCATACAAACCACAAGTTAAAGTTCAACGCTAAATGGGCACAAGCGAAAATCGACGAATAAGAAAAGTGCAAATGCTTGTGCCCGACCCATGCAAATCCTCGAAGACCTAATAGAACCACTTCTCCCCCTTTGGCATCGAGACACCAAAAAGGAAGAAGAGCGATGCTAATGCCCCAAGGTATCACTCGTAGTCCTCATCCTCGTCCTTGTTCCCATCCTCGTCCTCATCCTCAAGCTCCTCGGTGTCATCATCCTCATCATCAGCAGTGGCCGCGAAAGGAAACATGTGACGCTCCAGCTCTCCATAGTTAAGCCTAGAAGAGGAGTTCCACTGAGCATATGGTGTGGGAGGAGTAGGAGCAGGGGAATCGCCAGAAGCACCGAACACATGGTGAAAGATGAGCTGCTGAGAGTGAGCCAACTCATGGCGCTACTTGTAAGCCTCATACTGACCCGTGCGTGTGTCCATGCCCATGCAAAGAATGTTCCTCTGGAACCAGTTCAATTGCTTGATCTCACGAGCAATGGAAGGCATTGGAGGCCATGAGATGGTGCAACCCCATCCGCTCAGCCACATACATGGCATCAACAAGGTGAGGCTTCTCCAAGGCCTCAACAAGAACCAGAGGATGCATAGGCCAAAGCTTCAGCTGAGCATACACATCTTCATAGATCCCCTTTTGTTCAGCGCACCAAAAGCGAGAGTCACCCAGCTCAGTATCATGCGGCACTTCATCAAACAAATCCCGATGACGAATGGAGGAGAAGGTAATAGTGTCCATCTTCTTATAGTTAATCTTGGGCCCTTGCCCTTCCTCTTGGACACACCCTTTCTATCCCTCTTTTCCTATTCAGCCATGCGTTTCTCTTTGTTCTTTCTTCTCCTCAGCTCAACCTCGTCCACTAAGTTACCCTTTCCATCGTCCCGAAAGTATTTAGCACGAGGATGGCGCTTGTATGTCTTGGGAGCACTGGAACCACCTGTGAGGAGAACAAGGGCGATAGCATGGGGATAAGCATACACACAAGTCCAAGAGAGAGAGAGAGAGCATAGAAAAAGTAGGCAAAAAGTTCATAGTCCAATCCTACTCAATGCACACAACAAGGCAAAACTGAACCAGTTTTTAGTCTGTCAGGCCGGATTATCCGGCCTGGCCAGGGGCGGATAATCCGGCCCTGGCAGAAATTTTCATATTCGCCTAGATTGAATGCAAAGGAGTAGATCGGGCCTAGAAACTGCAAGACCACGATTTCTACGCGAAACAACATCCTTCTAGACAATGTTCCACCCAACAAATAACACATCTAGCCAAAGATGGGGAGAGAGGGATTTACCCTCACTCATTGGAGGAAGAACCCGGAGGAGAAGGTACCCGAAGGCGCGGAGAAGAAGATCCGGGGAGGCCCGGAAAATCCGGTGGCCGGAGAGGCTCCGGGGAGGGTGGGGGACGGCAGGCGGCGGCTGGGTAGAGGGAGAGGGTTGGGGGAGAAGTGCTGCACGTTATGAGCCCTCCCCCCGACCCCTGCCCTTAAGGATGAAATCCGCCAGGGCCGGATTATCCGGCCAATAATTGGGCCGGATTATCCGTCCTAAACTCTAAACTTCTATTAAACACAGAGTCAGGCCCGCGCGTCCCCAAACAACACCCCCACAAGATGTACAAGGGACTTGTGTGCAAGAATAGATGGCTTAGGGGTAGGGAAAGGCTTAGGATTAAGAGAGCCAAACTGAGATGGTACTACACACTCAAATTTGCAAGAATCAAAGCAACTAAAAGCCAAAAGTGAGTGTGCTTCCCATAAAACATGAGAGGAGCTAAAAACGATCAAGGAAGATCCAAAGAAATCCAACTCTTCTCAAGGAAGAGGGTGGTGGCCGAAGCCACCTTGTTAGAGTGTATGGTATGACACCGCGAAGATGTATCTTGGGTTCATAACCAATACTCATCAATAAGCTCACATATCACAAAATGATATTAAGAGAAATGATTTGACTTGCTTTCGGAATTATGGGGGCAGGGTTAGCCCAATCAATTAGGACCACACTCCCCCTATATCCATTCCCACATCTAGACCAAATAAGATTGAGATGTACGAGTGAGTGCATGGTTAATCAAGACAAGCTCCTTGAATCAACGATATTTATCTCATTCCTCAAGTAGCAAAACCTTGCTTCATCAAGTGGCTTCGTGAAAATATCAGCAAGTTGGTTCTTCGTGCTCATAAAATATAGATCAATATCACCTCGAGCAACATGGTCCCGAATAAAATGATTCCGAATCTCAATATGCTTTGTCCTTGTGTGCTGTATCGGATTGTACGCAATTTTGATTGCACTTCCATTATCGCATAAAAGAGGAACTTTGTCACAATTGACACCATATTCCTTTAAAGTTTGCCTCATCCATAATAACTGAGTGAAGGCACTAGCAGCAGCAACATATTCAGCTTCGATGGTGGAGAGAGAAATAAAATTCTACTTTTTAGATGACCAACAAACTAGAGATCTTCCCAAAAACTGACAAGCTCCAGAAGTTGATTTCCGATCATCCTTATCACCGGCCCAATCTGAATCAGTATAACCACATAGAGATAAATTGGACCCTTAGGATACCATAGACCAAAGTTAGGGGAATGAACCAAATATCGGAAGATCCTCTTGACCGCCACTAAGTGGCTTTCTTTAGGAGCCGCTTACCTTGCTCACACCCCCACACTCAACACAATATCGGGTCTAGATGCACAGAGGTAAAGAAGAGAGCCAATCATGGACCGGTATACCTTTTGGTCTACATCTTTACCATGGGGGTTAAGTTCAAGGTGACATTTTGTTTGCATCGGAGTGCCGACGCCATTAAGATCCTTCATCTTGAATCTCTTGAGCATGTCTTGGATGTATTTAGCTTGATTGATGAAGGTTCCTTCTCTAAGTTGCTTGATCTCGAATCCAAGAAAGAACCAAACCCCCCCATCATAGACATCTCAAACCTGTCAGTCATAAGATTTGAAAATTCATCATTAAAAGCTTTATTAGTAGAACCAAAGATGATGTTGTCTACATATAGTTGGCATACTAAGAGCTTCTCCTTAACCTTCTTAGTAAAAAGAGTGGGATCGATTTTCCCAACTTCGAAGCCACAGTCTAACAAAAGCTCTTTAAGGTGCTCATACCATGCACGTGGGGCTTGTTTAAGGCCATAGAGTGCCTTATCGAGTTTGTAGACATGGTTCGGGAAGTTAGGATCCTCAAATCCCGGGGGTTGCTTTACATATACCAGCTCATGTAGAGGACCATTAAGAAAAGCACTTTTAACGTCCATTTGCTACAATTTAAAAATATTATGGGCAACATAAGCAAGAAGGATACAGATGGACTCAAGACGAGCCACAGGAGCATAGGTCTCGCCGAAGTCAATGCCCTCAACTTGGGAATAGCCTTGTGCCACTAGTCTCGCCTTGTTACTTACAAAAATTTCATTCTCATCTTGCTTGTTTTTAAATATCCATTTAGTGCCGATAACATTGCCGCAATCCTTGGGCTTCTCCACTAGTTTCCAGACCTTGTTGCGCTCAAAGTTATTCAACACTTCATGCATAGCAACAACCCAGTCCGGATCTTCAAGAGCTTCAGACACCTACTTAGGTTCCACCATAGAGATATGAGCTCGATGCTCACCAAAACTTGCCAATTCCCTTCTTGTGGAAACCGTTCGTCGAAGATCACCTACAACTTTGTCAAGAGTATGCCCCTTAACTCAAGGTTTCAATCAGCACGAGCCTTGCGATGAAGTTCAGTAAGCTTGTTGTCTCTTGGTGGAATAGTTTCATCACTTGAGTCTTCGTTGGAATCATTTGCTTCACCTTGATTAGAAGTCTAATTATCAATAGTAGGAGATGACACAGTATGCCCTTGAGGTGGGTCAGCAGTCGTAACAGGAGGCTACTGATCATCAGGAGTTTCAGGGTCGGATAATCAGGCCGAGGGTGAGGCCGGATAATCCGGCCTAGGAGAACTTAATGCAATTTCATTGGGTTGCCTGGAACTTGCTTGAATTGGTGAGGGGCCGAATAATCTGGGGTCAGCCGAAAAATCCGGCCAGGAGCTTGCAGCAGTTTCTTTGATAGGATGCACAGTTTGGTCGTCAGGGGAGTGGTGGCCGAATAATCCGGTGTCGACCGGATAATCCGGCCTAGGACATTCAGGAGCATGTTGACCTTCAGCAATTGGTGGAGTTGGTGTAGAAGTTACTCCCGTGATTGGAGCATGTTGAGTATGTGTATATGAGGGCTCTTCATGAGTAGAGCATTGTCCTTCCCGATCCGCCACAAGGGGTTCCTCAATAGGGTGGAAAAATCCCACGCCCATTCTTCTGATGGCATCTTGGGGTATTTCAACATCTGCATCACAAACATCAACTTGCCCCGCACGGGAGCCATCATTTTCCTCGAACACCAAACTACAAGATTCTACAACAGTTCTGGAGAGCTTATTGTAGACTCTAAGTGTGGGATTCGGCACCATAACCAACAAAAATACCTTCTAAAGCCTTAGACTCAAATTTAGATAAACGAACTCCCTTGATGAGAAAGAAACACGTACACCCAAATACCCAAAAGTATGAGATGTTTGTCTTGTTAGCGGTAAGTATTTCATACGGAGTCTTGTCCAAGATTTTACGGAGGTATAACCGGTTGGATGAATGACAAGCGGTAGAGATTGCTTCAGCCCAGAAGTTATATGGGGACTTGAATTCGGCTAGCATAGACCTTGCCATATCCATTAGAGTCCGGTTCTTCCTCTCGGCAACAGCATTTTGTTGAGGGGTGTACGCAGCAGAATATTGATGTCTTATCCCCTCTTCACTTAGGAACTCATTTAAGGTGTAGTTCTTGAACTCGGAGCCGTTATCACTTCTTATTGCCAGAATAGGGATGTGTTGACGTTGAACCTCGTTGGCAAAGTCGATGACCGTTTGTTGAGTATCGCTCTTCAACTTGAAGAAATAGACCCAAGAGTAATCATCAACGATCACAAGACAGTACTTCTTCCCACCGAGGCTTGCATGAGATGGAGGTCCACATGAAGGAGCTCTAAGATCATTTTTGACGAAATAATAGTCTTCCTTCGATGAGGAGAGTCATGCATTTTCCCTTCAACACAATCCCTGCAAACACGATCTTTGGCAAAGGAGACATTTTCTTTTAGTCCAAGGATGTGGCCACCCTTGTGGAGACTTTGCAAAGTTCTCATATTAACATGGGCTAGTCGGCGATGCCATAACCAACCTGCGTCAGCCTTTCTAAAAAGACACATCGGGCTTGTAGTGGTTTTCCCTGAAAAGTCCACCACATACAGGTCATTTTCGACATATCCCACGAAAGCAACTTTTAGAGACTTGCTCCACAAGAGTACCACCAAATCAGCATCAATAAAAACTGCAAAGCCCATCTTACCAAGGGCGCAAACTGAAAGTAAATTGTAACCGAGGGTCTCAACAAGCATGACATCCACGAGAGAGATATCGTGAGCCACCACAACTTTGCCAAGACCCAATACCTCGGATTTAGACTTGTCACCATAGGAGACGGTTATATGATCATGATTTGGCCACATCTCTGTGATGATCTCCTTGCTTCCGGTCATGTGACTCGTGCATCCGCTATCGAGTACCCATTTAGACCCACCGGAAGCATAGCCCTACAAGAAAATTACTTCTTGGTTTTAGGTACCCTTTTTCAATGGGTCCTCTCATGTTAGTGACAAGGGTCCCTAGGACCCAAATAGACCAAGGAATGTAACAATCATAAGGACCTACATAACTAGCATAAACATCACCATAATGATCGCAATATAACTCAAAGTTAGGATTGTTAGCCCCTACAAAACCATCATAATTAGACTTGTCATTGGTGGTGGTGCTAGTCTTTGGTTGAGCAGTCTTGCTCTTCTTCTTCTTCTTCTTCTTATTCTTGTTCTTCTTGTTCTTTGTCTTGGGAATATAACCAAGACCCTCTTTCCCATTGTTTGTTCTTTGCTTGCTAAGTATCTCATCTAGAACTTCTTTACCTTTGTGTTGAGATCCTTTTGCAAGTTCTTCTTTTTCATAAGATGATGTGGAGGTGTTGGGCACATCATACTTCCTCAACTGAGTTTGGAGCTGGTAATGAGACTCATTTAGAGTAGAGTGTTCACTCTCCAATGCCTTGTGAGCAATGTCAAGTTTCTCAAACTTCTTCGAGAGTCTGGCATGAGCAGCCTCAAATTCAATCTTTTCCTTCTTTAGTTTCTTTACCTTGGCAAGAGCGTTGTCATGTTCTTTGATGAGCTGAGCCACAACTTCTTCATGTGACTCCTCAATGGATTCGAGTCTCTCTTCCAAAGATACTCGAGCTTCCTCTTCTTCTTCCAAGGCATTCTTCAAAGAAGCTAACTCCAAGGCGTCTTCTCTTTCAATTCTGCCCTTTTCTTCAAGGAGATCTTCGGCTTGGGAAAGTTGACTCATAAGAGCATCAAAATGAAGTTTGTGCTCACCTTGAAAGTTAGTGAAAAAATTGTCCATAGCAATAAGACTAGTATGATCATCCATATCCATATTTATGTTAGTCTTAGGGAATGAAGAACTAGAAGTTGATACCTCGGACCCTCTTGCCATAAGACAAGTGACGTTGTTGTTGATGGCGTTTTCATTTGGCGAGTCGAAGTGAGATGATGGATTCGATGTGGTAGCTATAGCAGCCACCTCGCGAGAACTGTCTTCATCCTCTTCATCTTCACCTGCAGAGGAGTACTCTTCTTGTGCCACCAAGACAATCTTGGGTTGTTTCTTGTAAGGGCTGTTCTTTTTGATAAATGGCTTATTCTTAGGTGCCTTGGATTTTCTTTAAGGATGAGCCTGCCACCATTGTCTTCTCTATTTTGATATGGACACTCAGCCACAAAGTGAAGCCTATTTCCACAATTGTAGAATGTTCTCAGTTTTGGGCCACTTTCTCTTCTTCCACTTGACCCATTCTTACACTCGAGTTCTGACTTGGCCTTGGCTGGATCCTTCCAAAAGTTCCTTGCGTAAAACGCCATGTACTCACCATGAGCATGTTTGACTTCATCAGGGCAGTCCATGGAGGCACCCTCGAAATCTCTTTCATCCTCATCTTGCTCAACAACATTAGCCTTTAGAGCAACATTGACCCCCTTTTTGCATTCCAATGGCACGGGCACGGGCATCTTCCGCGTTCTTTGCAGGAACCTTGAATGATGCCATTTCTTGCATGACTTCACTGGACGTCATTTGATGGTAGTTGTGTCTACCTTGCAAGCTCTTCAAGTCCGTTGGCTCAAAAGGCATTAGAGCACTCACATATTTTCTTTTTATCCAAGCATCATCAATGTGAGTGGCTCCATGCTTTCTAAATGTTGTTGCGATGCCCTTGAGTCTTCTATACATGTCTTCATGGTTTTCACCATCCAACATGTAGAATCCTTCAGCTTCATTACTAAGGGCATCATACCTATTCCTTCTCATGCTTTCATTTCCAATAAAGAGATCGGTGAGAGCATCCCAAGCTTCTTTAGCTGTGTTGAGATGTTCAATGTGGGGCATGTCCTTGGGACCCACTCCGAGTTGTATCATGTGGAGAGCCATAGCATTCAATTGGCTATCCACAACTTCTCTTCTTGTCAGGTTGGTGTGATCTCCAATATGAAGACCCTCTTCGATAATCCTCCAAAGTTCAATAGAAGAGCTGCAAACATGAGACTTCATTAAGAATTGCCATTGATTAAACGAAGATGCAGTAAGCTTGGGTGGATCACCCCTGTTGTTTATATGAGGATGAGGGATAGGTGGGTCGGGGGAATATAAGTGATGAACCTCAATATATTCCTCCTTACCACTTCCCTTCTTGGAGGTGGAACCATTATGTTTTTCCCCTACCACTTCATCTTCCTTGGATCCGGTGTTAGCCTTATCCTTGGATGAGGGAGTGGCGGCCTCAGAGGAGGATGGAGATGGAGCTACGGATGATGTGAGGCGAGCAATCATTTGATGCATCTCCTCCATATTGGTCTCAAAGGATTTCAACAAGGTTGTTTCCAACGTCTTGAGGTCATCCATTGTGACATTATCCACAACCTCATTCCCATTCCCCTTGGTACCCATATTACTCTTAGGCGGTTAAGCCCGAATAAAGAGTCGGGGCTCTGATACCAATTGAAATGGATCGTATGGGCACCTAGAGGGGTGGGGGTGAATAGGTGCTACTTCAAATTTTAATGCTTTTTCAATTTTAGGCTTAACACAAAAGGTAAATTCTCTATATAACTATTTAGAAGAATTTCCCTATATGCAAACCTATCTACTAGTGAGTAAGAGGCGAGTGGAAAGAGGAACGAGTGAACCGTAGTGAAGCACGCGGAGACACGAGATTTGTTTTACCACAGTTCCTTCCTTGTTAAGGGAAGTACATCTGCGTTGGAGGGGTGGGCGGTACTAAGACCACCACGCCACAATAGGCCTCACCCTGTTCTCTGATGGATCCCGCCACCAAAGGCCTGATCCACCTTTCCACTATAGGAACCCTTCGAGGCGGGTACCCGGCGCCTTTACACAACTAGCAGGCCACAACTCCACAACCAAATTGGAGGCTCCCATAGTGACAACAAGATGCCACAAGAACAAGTTATCAATAACAAAATACAAGATCTAGATATTAGTAAGAATACTAGATCAGAGATTTCTCCAAATGAATGGAGAGGAGTTGATGCGCTTGATTCGTGATGGCGATGAAGATAGTCTCCTCCTTCAATTCCACCAAAGATCAAAGCCTTCGGGTGGTTGAAGTGGGAGATCTAGAGAGAGGGCTCTTGCAAAGGGTCTGACAATTTTCGAATGAATCAAGTGTTTTGCCTAAAGGAGAAGAAGGGGTTTTTATACCCCCTTCCCCAACAGAGCCGTTGGAGCCTTTGAGGGCCGGATTATCCGCCCCAAGTGAGGGCGGGATTATCCGGTCTAGGGGAAAACTCCACCCCAAACTCGGATTATCCGGCAGATAAACTACACCCACTCAGAGCGACGCGCCGAGCCGGCCCTTGATCGCCTCCTGGGGGCCGGATTATCTGGCCCCATGCGAAGGCCGGATTATCCGGTCAAGGGAGGAAAAACTGCCCCTGTTCGGATTTTCCGGGAGAAAATCCAACCACACTCCGAGCGTCGTGCCATGGCTGCCTTTGATCGATTTATGGGGGCCGGATTATCCGGCCCCATGCGAAGGCCGGATTATCCGGCCTGGGGGGAAAACCGCCCCAGTTCAGATTTTCCGGGAGAAAATCTGAACCCACTCTGAGCGTCGTGCCTTGGCTGCCTTTGATCGATGAGTTAGGCCGGATTATCCGGCTCTTGGTGGGGCAGATAATCCGGCCCCCCAAAACACCAGAACAATCCTTGCACACTTAGCACACATGAGAAAACTCCACGGTATTGTTATCTAACACTCAAAACACAGGGAACCCTGAAATGTTCTTTCAGCTATTGATTTTCAATAGTTCATGGCTGACAACTTAGTTCCCGAGTTGCCTGATGTGGATGGTGACGAGCTAATTGGCCGGGTGTATGACCGGATCTTGGAACAGGTGGGAATGCGAGCTGACAATCTTTTCAATTTGGCTCTAGAAGCAGATGACACCCTGGTAGAAATTCTACATTCTCCACGCCCATACACTCCTGATCCTGCAAAAGATGAGGAAATCTGTAAACCATATTGACCGCTCTACTTTCATTTTTGAAGGGTTTGGGTCTCTTGTGAGGAAATATGTAAACTATAACTATTTTTTGCTGTGCTGGTCTATGGTGTCCATGAATCTATATATTTGATGTACTATTATGACATATATTATACTTGGCTTTATGTGACTATATTTGGCAACAACAATCATCTTATTAGAACTTGCGGTGGTTTTTCATCTTTCAATTTTTCCCCTTCTGATATCTGTTAATGATGATGTTAATGCTAGTTGCGAGTGATTTGTTAGCATGTTTCTGGTAGTAAACCAAAACTTGTAGTTGTATATTGTGGAATTTCAGGTCGATGTTTGAACTCTAGATCTTGATGTCATAGAACGGGAAGGCTTCTACCACCTGGAATATTTTATACCGAGCAATTCATTGTATCACATGCATAAGTGCACAAACTTGATGTCTATAGGCGGGAAACTGAGCAACGTAAGTGCACAAACTTGTATCAGTCGTGTGGTTGCTACTATTAATACAGCGGGGGTTTTCCCCCAAAAAAAGCGGGGTTCGCAAAAAATATATATATAGTGGGGCGAAAGTTAGTTTCGAGTTTGAGGAAGCTTAGTCGTGTGCCCTTCGACCGATCATCATCTTCTCCGCCTGGCCACCCTCCCTCGACCGGACCATCCCTGCCGCTCCACCATTGAACACCACTGCACCACCGTTCGCTGGTATGTACGTCCCCAACCTCCAGCCATTATGGGATTTCTAAAGGATAGAATACATTTATTTTGGGCATTGTGAACTAAATAAGCTAGTGGCATTTCCAGGAAATGGAATTGGCATCGGCGGATGCTTTTACTGCATCAGCGGATGCTTGTAAAGAAGAGGTGGATGCTAAAGCAGCACCATCAGATACATGTGAAGCGGATGCGGAGGATGATGCCTGTACCGCATCGGAGTCTTGGGCAGTTTTGAGTGATGCTTGGAAAGCGGTGGAGGCACAATCAAAATCCTCGTCGGCTACTGCTAGAACAAATTCGGCTATGTTTGCTACCGCTGTGAAAGCAACGACTGTGTGGGATGCTAGGAATGCATCAGCTCGTGGTCGTGCTTCTTCAGCGTCAACGGTTGTGGCTCGTCATTAGTCGGTGGCGCCTGCTCCATCTGCTCAGAACTCATCGACCCTATTGTAAGTTCTGCATTGGATTTTTTCTCCCCGACTCCCTCCCTCTTTTGTGCATTCTGCTCCGGGGTTTTTTCTAGACGTAGTGGATATTAGTTTAAACTAGTAGTACTGGGAACATAAAAGGCTATTTCATCACAAACTAGTGATCCGAATGGGATGAAACTTTCACAGGATTCAAAACTAGGCACCTATAATTTACTGATTTTTTGTCAATTTTTTTGAATAGTTTTACTTTTTAGTTCAAAATCCGAGCTACTGTCATATGTTGGATCTAAGATGGAAGGTGGATCTTGGGGCAAGTCACTGAAGCTATTTCCATTTTTTCTCCCTTCTTTATGATAAAACCAGAAAATTCAGGTGGGGGCCTTTCTGTCCTCCCCAGTGACCTCAAAAAAAGTTCTTCATTCCCTTTGCCTACTTCCGACATGCTGGAGCATTTTGTAGTGCTTTCTTACTACTCAAGTTGATTCCTTGTGTTGTTTAGGTTATTTTGTTGACATGCTTTGCTTTTTAGGTAGTTTTGCAGATGCATGCAGTTTAGGAAATTTCGATGATAAATTTTCCTATCAAATTGTATGATGCATTGTGGTGTTTACTTAATTCTTTTTTTCGGGTTGTGCATTGTGCATTGTGTTGTTTACTTAATTCTGATGACGCACTTGTGATATTTGCATCATCCTACCAGCTTCGGTGGAAGAACATATGCAACAATGAACGACTTACAAGTAGGGTGCTTGACATGGGTATACCTTACAGGTACTTGAGATTAGCCTATACGGTTCAGCCCAAGAAGGATTCCACGGTGCAATCGAAGCCCAGCAAGGATTAGGGTGGCCCATTGGAGTTCGACTTCTTGAAGGACACGGCAAAGTGTAGATAGAAAATTAAAGGGGAAACCCTAATCTGTAGCCGACTCGGCCTGCTACCCCGAGACCTAGCCTCTCTATATAAAGGTCAGGAGGGGGCGGCGAGGAGAACCAATACACACACCCCCGCATACACCTCACCAGATTGCATCTGCACACCCTTGTACTTTTCAACTCCCTCGTAATCAAGAGAAGACAAGCAGGAGTAGCGTCCTCTACAAGGCCTGAACCTGCGTAAAACCTCATGTCACCTGTGTTCTTGTTTTCTAGCCGATCAATGCCTCCAGCGCTCCCCACTTCCTCAAACCTAAGTCCATCAATGATGGGCATTGATGAGTTAATCCCTCGTCAATTGGCGCCGTCTGTGGAAAATGGGGGTGCTGATGTTCCGGCTTCCTCGGCCCTATCAACCGCGATCTATGACACTGTTGCAGAAGAGACCCGCCTCCTCTTCGATGCCCTCGACTTCACTTTCCACGCGCCAGCGACTCGCCAGGATTTCGAGTTTGTGGGCGACGGGATCGTCCTGGCGATCGGAAGCCTACATTTCCAAGTTGGTCGGCTCAACACGCTTCACCTCCCTGATCAGCCGATGAAACCCGCGATTGCTCTTGCGTCGTGGTTCCCACCGCCGATCGCTACCCTGAGAAAACTCAACGCCTTAGCATCAATCGAGAGCACACATGGCAACATCAGTTGCGAGTCTGATCTAGGTGATCTGGCGTGAGAAGATGGAGCCTACAGTTCCGGATCTGAGAGCTGCGGGAGCAACAACTTCCCCAACCACTACATGTGCGCCGTCATCAACACCGGTGATGGAAGCACTCAAAGGGACAACGCCAACGGCAGACCTACCAAAAATGGATCGATAAATTGACCCATATCATCAGCCCTGTCCAAAACGATCAGTAGCCGCCTAACCCTGCGGGTGAACACGTCAATGAGCGGTAGCTGATTGAACTCAACGATGCCGAGTGGGCACGATGCAGGGAGGCCCTACAGGGAAGCCCCCTGCCACCAAACTCATTGCAACATATGTTGATGGGTTATCATTGGCTACTCATGCAGGAGTACAGGCGCCAGCAACAGGTGAGCGCTTGACTTGATGAGCGTAAAAAGATGGCAGATGAGTTAAGTCTCTAGTGAGCAGCGCGATCTTCTATCGTAGGGTCCTCTTCCAAGGGCAACGACTATGCAGCCGCCAAAAGGCACTCTCGACTAGCCCAACTGAACGACAAGGAGAGATATGAGGCCACTCGGGCCCTTGACTTCTCGTTCATGACGGTGGATTCACGGGGCAACGTGCTCCCAAAAACACCGAAAGCAGCGGTGACAACAACCACCATGTACCTGCTCAACAATCAGCCGCTAGCTGGGGATCAACGATCCGCCATGCACCAATCTACAATCGCTAGCCTGGGACTGGTCGAAGCTGCACTCACCAAAGATCCAATGCCGGAGCCGAAGAGAACCAAGGCTCTAACCAAGTACTACTCGCTCTCCTCCAGCGATGACGAGCATGACCTATCGCGGGGACGCCACTCACATCAACATGATCACGAAAACGACGCACATGATGACATCACACAATGCAAGGTCGACAAGATGCACGCAATGCACGCCCGCTCGACAGACTCAGGGGATGAAGGAATGGAGCTCTGCAGCGCCGGCTGCTTCAGTAGGGCCATATGGCAAGCACGAATGCCTAAAGGGTTCAAACTCCCATCGGAGAATCCAATGTTCGGCGGCCTTGAAGACCCGGAGATCTGACTGGAGGACCACATCCCCTCGCTTCAGGCTGCATGGTGGAAACAAAAGCACGGCCATGTAGTGCCTCCAGCTGCAGCTGCAGGGCACTGCCCGCGCGTGGCTCAATAATCTCCCCCACGATGTCGATCCGCAGCTTGGAAGAGTTGGTCTATAGCTTCATACAAAACTTCAAGGGCACTTACAAGAGGCCTGCACCAATCGAAGAGATAAAGGCCTACCATCAAAAGCCCAGCGAAACACTGCGCTCCTACATCTAGAGGTGGTCCATCATTAAAAACTACGCAGAGGGCATCTCCGAGGACCACACAATCGACGTGTTCAACGGCGGCGTATGCTGTAGAGAGCTCAGGGAGGAGCTGGGCCGCTCGAAGCCCAAAACAATTGACCACCTGATGGAGATCACAAACAGGTGGGCTGATGGAGAGGTCTCGGTGAAAAACAACCACGTCCACTCAGACGATGATGACGACCTCAGCTGCAGACGCGACTGCCGAGGAAAGCATCGAATGCGTGGCTACGAAGACCGCGAAGAAGTTGACATGGTCGCGGCTGGCTACGCTGACAGACATGATGAAGACAACTGCAACATCGGCTACCGTAGAGGTGGCTACCACGACAGCAAGGAAACCACATAGGTATGACAACACCGTACCCGCGACGAGGCTCATGGAACGTCGATCTAGGATAAATTATCTGGACCTTGCAACGTCCACTTCTACATCGACAAACACGACGACAAGAGGAAGTCCAGCCACCTCCTAACGGACTGTCGCGAGTTCCTCAAGCTCCATTAAGGCCTCGCCCAGATGAATCACGATGTGATAAGTTAGGGTTATGGAGCTGCCTCGGGTGTTGTGGCTCACGGAGCACAACCACCACCGCCCGGAAACGTCCCCGGGAAAGGCATATACCCCTTGGGCAAGATCAACCTGGATGTCATCTTCGGCATGCCAGCAAACTTCCGGCAAGAGCGCCTCGAGTTCAAAGTGGTCAACTGGCCCTTGCAGTACCATTGTATCCTCGGACGTGTTGTGTTCGCAAGGTTCATGGCGGTGCCACACTATGCCTACCTACAGATGAAGATGCCGGGACCAAACGGCATTATCACCGTCAGCGGAAGCTTCGCGAAGTCAGACAGCTGCGACAGGGAATTCAATAGAATCTTCCAATCCTTCAGAATGCAGGAGGAGCTAGCGAGGCTGAAGGTGATGAGGGACTAAGCCTGGAGAATCCAGCTGATTCACCCGGAATGTCTGGCTACCCCAGACAGTCCGACCTGTGCCAACCAGATAGTCTGGCCGTGTTCGGACCAGTCCAAACCGGATGTATCCTGTTTAGAGTCCAGTTAATTTAGATGTCGGTTTGAACCTGTCCAACCGACTAGGTCGAGTCTGTCCGTCCCAGCCCTCATATAAGGAGCTGGCCGGTCTAGAGTTTAGATTAGCTTTGAGTTTATTCAGAATAATGTAGAACTTAAAGTTCATATTATCACTGTCCCTCTGGGATCGGCGTGTGTGACGGCGTCTCGAACGTTCGTCTAGTTATCCATAATAAAGACACGGGGGTTCTTGAATTGTCAAGAGTAATCGTGTGGGCGCGAAGGTCCTCGAGTTATCAAGGGTTGTCGAGCTTTGTCGTGTCTATCCCGGCGTGAGGTTCATCGTTCATTGTCGAGTTGCTCACAGGATTGATGTTCCCCAATCTCGAGGTTACGTGTTCCACTCACGTGATTGGGAGATCTATCAGATCCATTGGATCAGGAGGTGCATCGTGAAAGATCAGGAAAACAATTCGTATCATATGGTATCAGAGCGCCAGGTTGATGACAGTGCAGATTGGTTTGTTGTACGGCTATTTTTGCTCGATTTGCAGTGGATACCATTGGGTAATCCATCGCCATACTATTGGTGAAGATCAAGGAGGCCTTCGTTTGTGCGGAGGTAGCCAACAACATCAAGGGAGAAGAAGAGCGATCGATCCAGATCCGTTATGCCGTGGCGCGTGCAGAATCCAGGGAGCAGAAGTCTAAGGAAGGCACGCTACCGTGCAGATCTGATTCAGGCAGGAGAAAAAAAGGCGGCGCCGGCCGTACGTGCATCTCAGCGCTGAGTTCGAGAAATCCATACTCGCGTGCGTGTAGCTCCACGTTCTGCCAGCGAGAAAAAAAAGGAAACCGATCGTTCTAACTCACATGAATCAACGTACGTGTGGCCTGAAAAAAGGAGTTTCCGTGTTGTTTCTATCGCATGGACTCCGGCCAGACTAGGAAAGGGAAAGTTTGGTAGTACGTGAGATTTTCTCGTGGGCCAAGAAAGGATGTTTTGATCGATCGCGTGGAGTCAGTTCGAGTTGGACACGGAGTCTTTGAGTTTTTTGGTCGCGTGGAGTCCGGCAGGAAGGAAAGTTAAAAAAACACCGATCGGGAGGAACCACAGGTGTGCATGCGTGTTGATACATCTATAAATCGTGTCCTTGCCCAAATTAGTTACCCCGGGAGGAGTTTAAGGAGGAACCAAACGTTTCTTGTGTAGATCCGTTTATGGGCGGAACATTCGGCCCACAACATCCCAGATAACCCGGCCGGTATACAGACAGTCGCGACATTTTTCCTCCGCAGTTATTTGGCCGCGGTCGGAATAACCGGTCCAAATTTCAGAAGATTCGTACCATTTTTTCTGCCCCTTCGTGAGATAGTCTACGGATATCGCCAAACAGTCTACGGACACTTGTTTTAGTTGAGTGCAATACTCAGCTGTATTCAACTTATTTGGATCCATGGTGTACAGGAATTTATTCTCTGTGTTATGGGTGATATGCATGGTATACCGTCAGTTGCAGTTGGAGGATGCTTGTGTCTCGGTCAGGTTGATGGTGTGGAAGACCAAAGAGCGACAAGGACAGTATCAAGTCAAGCAAGCCGAGAGGGAGGATGAGGCGTGGAAGGCGAGCAAGACTTGAAGATAGCTAGTCGAGCGGGAGGATGAGGTGTGGAAGATTGGCGAAGCTTGAAGACGGATAGTGGAGATGTTGTTGATCTGATGCCACGTTCTAGAGACTACCCTCTAGCATTGAGGACAACGCCTTTTGAAGAACGAGAGGATGATGAGGGACTAAGCCCGGAGAATCCGGCTGATTCACCCGGAATGTCCGGCTACCCCAGACAGTCGGACCTGTGCCAACCGGATAGTCCGGCCGTGTTCAGACCAGTCCGAACCGGATGTATCCTGTTTAGAGTTCAGTTAGTTTAGATGTCGGTTTGGGCCTGTCCAACCGACTAGGTCGAGTCTGTCCACCCCAGCCCTCATATAAGGAGCTGGCCGATCTAGGGTTTAGATTAGCTTTGAGTTTATTCAGAATAATGTAGAACTTAAAGTTCATATTATCACCGTCCCTCTAGGATCGGCGTGTGTGACGGCGTCTCGGACGTTCGTCTAGTTATCCATAATAAAGACACGAGGGTTCTTTAATTGTCAAGAGTAATCATGTGGGCGCGAAGGTCCCCGAGTTATCGAGGGTTGTCGAGCTTTGTCGTGTCTATCCCGGCGTGAGGTTCATCGTCGAGTTGCTTGCAGGATTGGCGTTCCCCAATCTCCAGGTTACGTGTTCCGCTCACATGATTGGGAGATCTATCCGATCCATTGGATTAGGAGGTGCATCGTGAAAGATCGGGCAAACAATTCGTATCATCGGATGATAAGGGATGGCCTGATCTTCTCGTTGAGCACGCCGTAGATGATGGTGGATGTAATGGAGATAACTTGTGGGATGCTCTAAATCACCGGCTGTTCCCTCGTTGCCAATGCAACAGATCTCAACCCAGATGGTATTCGCAACTTCACACACTTGCCACGTAGCCGCCGACCACAAAGCGGTTTGCAATCTATCAATTCCCAATAGAACAACAGAAAACACAAAAACTTTCAGTAGAAAACTCCAAATCGAATCAAAGTGGAGGTATGGTAGATATTTCTGATCGAATCAAAGAGGAACATATAATTTCCGATGAATGCTTGCAGTAGTTCAACAAAACAAGTATTGGTTTAATCTAAACATGGTCTCACCCTAATTGCGGTGGTTGTGGCGATACTTAAAGAGGTTGGGGCGAGCTCCCCACAAACCAGGCCTAAAACCAGCCTTATTTTGGCCCAAACTGACCCGGTTCGACTCAAACTAATACATATCGACCCATAGATGGGTTCGGCCTAATTGGCGTGCAGGCCAAACATCATGGAACACATCAAACGTGTATTTCTTGGTGCGCCACATCCCTCTCTTGATCATACATGATTTCCTCATTGTCTCCTAGTGCGCCTGCCTCCCTCTCCTCCCTCGCGCACACATTGGTGATCAACACGTCTGGTTCCTCTTGATGCATCTCTCCTCCTCCTTGTGCAACGCTTGTGTTATTAACAAACCTAGTAATCACGCACAGTGCAATATCTTAGGTAGTATAAAATTCTGACTATTACAAACATTAATTCCAACTAGGAAAGAATTAACCTTATATAAATTATTGGTTAGGCTTAATATTTCTTTCCAGCTGAGACAATTAGAATTATCATATTCATAGAATATATCCTCATCATCCTCCCTTTCTTCATGAAAAGCCGTCCTCGGCTTTGGATAAGCTAAAAATAGAAGAAACAAAAAGAACAACGTGTACGCAGAATAGTGATGACCCACAAGTATAGGGGGTGTATTGCAATATTTTCGATAAGTAAGAGCGTCAAACCCAACGAGGAGCAGAAGGTGCTGGCTAGTGGTATGGATCAGGAATTCTCTGCAAATACTTAGCAAACGGATTTTTAGGAGTTTTTGATAAAGCATGTAAACAAAGTACGAGAAAATAAAAGATAGTAGGAATAATTGCATCAAGTGGCCCAATCCTTTATGCAGCAAAGCACAAGCCAGTTGTATTACTTCAGATGACCAAACGTTCTCGAGGACACATGGGAAGATTGTCAAGTGCTTTTGCTTCATATAGTTGATTAATCTTCTTTTGCTTGCTAAGTGTTGTGTGGGTGAACCTGTGCTAATGTACCGACCTTCCTAGGACTAATACATACTTGTGATTATACCCCTTGCAAACATCCGTAAGTACAAGAAAGTAATTAAGGTAAAAACCTAACCACAGCTTTAAACTCTAAGACTCTTATGTCCCTTGTGCAATGGTTTCCTAACGGGGGTTTAGGTTTCTATCACTCCGGCAACCCCTACGATTAGTAGCCAAATACACAATGCATTCCCCTATGCCCATATAGGTGAAGTATCATGTAGTCGATGTTCACATGACACCACTAAAAGAAGTACACCACAACTTAAATATCAAACTATTGAATCTTTCTCAACACAACTCCACTACTAACAACATGACTTCTCCCATATCCTCAAGAACAAAACGAACTACTCACAAGACATCATATGGATCATGATCAGAGATGGAATAATGATGTATAACAATCTAAACATAAACAATAATTCAACGGTTCACTCAGTAGCATCAACTACAAAGAGTAATCAACACCAGGAAAGTTTCCCCTATGAACTATGCAAGATTCAACACAATTGTTACAGCAATATGGAGATGGTGATGAGGGTGCTGATGGTGATGATCGTGGTGATGATGATGATGATCCCGCTGAAGTCCAGCTTGATGGTGGTGGTGATGGCGACGATCTCCCCTCTCCGGGAAGGAATTCCACTGGCAGAAATCTGTCTGCTGGAGAGATCTTTCTCTCTTGGTGTTTTCCGCCCCGCAGAGGCGACGGAATCTTTCTGTGGTTGCTCCCCGAGTCTTAGGGTTTCGGGAGGATAATATACGCCAGAGGGGAGTGCTAGGGGTGGACCAGGGCGGCCACACCACCTGGTGGCGCAGCCTAGGCTGGCCCGCGCCAGGGGGTGGTGTGGGCCCCCTGTGGCCCATCTCCAACCCCCTTCTAGCTTCCTTCGTCTTCTGGAAAAATAGGATTTTCCATGTATTTTCCCGGATTTTCTGATCTTCATGAATTTTGCCTCCAAACATCACCTTTTCCATCAGAATCCTGACTGCAGCGGTCGATGCTCCAAAAGTCATCAACCATGGAAAAACAGATGAAATAACATAAGTATCACCTCTCAATACGAAATATATCAATGAATAACAGTGAATTATGACATAGAATAGTGATGCAAAATGGACGTATCAACTCCCCCCAAGCGAAACTGAGCTCAATAAACATGACCTCAGGTTTATGGAGTGAAGAGTCGATAAAAGAATACGGACAAGAAGTATCACATTCATCATATAAATAGATCATAATAGAAGACAACTCACTATTATATAACTCAACTTGCAATGAGTAAAGGAAACACAATAAAGATACATAAATTAAATCATAATTGGTAATGGCAAACTTAGCTCTTGGTCGAAGAATAGTTTAGAATTTGTTGTTCACAAATAACTGGTTTTCAATGATAGCTTTCAAAGTAGTAAACATCAATATAAGAGCAATGTGCAAAACAAGGAACATAAGAAACATGATTGAATAAATCATCATATGAATGAATGAAACACAACAGCTCAAAATACTTGCTAAGATAGAAGGGAGTAGGTTTACTGACTCAACTACAAAGTAAAAGAAAGGCCCTTCACAGAGGGAAGCAGGGATTGCAAGTCTCATAAAGAGCTCCCAAAAAATATTATACTTACTAGCTTTTAGCTCTCATTGCCCCTATCATAGGCATCTTTAGGTGATTAAGGTTAAAGTGATCAAATATGAGGATATGCATGGACAAGTTGTAAGTTGAGAATCTCATGTCCCTTGAATACAAGGGTCGCTCCTCATGCTACTCAAGTTTAGTCACCGGTAAGTTCTTGTCATCGTAAGCATATGTGTATCATAGAGAACCGCCAACGGGGTACCCCTTGCCCGGTCATACGGAAGAATTCCCATATCAAAATGACAAGGCAAGGACACAACAAGCATCTCAGCAATCTTCTTATTTACCATGGGAATATGGTGCTTTTTTCTCTCTTTCCTCTTTTCATAGTCTCTTTTTTTCTTTTTCTCTTTTTTCTCAATATCGGACTCTTTTTTTTATAAGAAGAATTCTTCATAGATGCTCGTTATGGTTACGCTGCAGGTTTCCACCATGTCAGCATGGATTAGACCAGCGGCCCAGGCGTTTCTCTAACACACATGCATAACTCCATGGACTTACAAGCTCCCCTTTCATTTCACACCGACGACATCCATAGACAAAAGAACATGATATCAACTAGGTACAAAGTACCAGTGCAATGTTGAAAGCGTTCCCCATGACAGCATGGTTCTGCTAATTCACAACTTACAAAGTGCAAGCATATACGCAACATAGGTGAGCACAAAGGTTCAAGTTATTAAATGCAAGAAAAGTAAAGTGTGCCATCAAGTTCGTGAGAGCTTTAATCACTAATTTTCACATAACAAGTTTAATTTGGGAGGTAGATAAAACAAGAATTTACTTGGAATAGCAATAATGCTAATAGGTAGGTATGGTGGACACAAATGGCATGGGTTTTGGTTTAAGGAGGTGGATGCACGAGAAGAATTCCCTCTCAGTACAGGTTTTTGGCTAGTAAGGCTGGGTAGCAAGTACAAGAGTTGAGGGAAACAAACAAACATACAAGTGATAAAGACAAACATGCAATCTTCCTTGGAAGCACAAAAGATCTTAACTAGAGAATACTAAACTTATGAGCAAATAAAGAAAGAAAGATGATGAAATTATTTTTCTTTAGAGTACTTTTATCTTTTTCATTCAACTCTCAAAAATAGTGTTGCTACTGACCGAGCCAGGTTTGCCAAAACCAACTAAATTAACTCAATGATCCCAAAGTGATACCAATACTAACAACAAGATCAATCATATAACCACGAATTGAAAACTAAAATAAGCTATGCAAAAGAGTAAATGATAGAACTTCTCATTAATATTCCATAGCGGCAACTCTCACCAAGGGATACATATCTAACGAGAGAGGGGACACTTCCATAATGCAAACCATCCTACACGATAACTTCTCTATTCATGATATGATTCTACTAATAAGGTAGAAAGATAGAAGATAGTGATGTGATACCGCGGCACTCCCCCAAGCTTGGAACAAACCAAGGGGATGCCAAACCTGATGACGAATTACTCCTTTGGTGGTGGTGGTAATATTTTCTTAGTTGACATGAGGTAATCTTCCAGCATCTTGCGAAGCCTATTATTCTCCCATTGAAGCATGTCCACCTTCCTCCTCAAGTCTCGGTACTTATCGCAGAACTCCTTAGTGACTCGTAGGGCTTCCGTTGATGCAGTGCAAGTGACTAAAGGTACCAGCCCCTGCTTGGGGTCTTGGAGATCTTCCTCCATAGGCTCCTTTCCCTTATCCTTGGCGGACACCATTGTGCTTCGAAGCTTTCAAAGAGTATGTCCTAGCAGAAACAGATCGAAGCAAAAACACGACGAAAACACGATATACGAACGTCAGGGGATCCGGGGGGTTATATATTACGAAGTTTCATAACAAAAGGAAGGTACTGGGCGAAATCGGGTCGGAGACGGAGTCTAGGGTGGCCACACCACCTGGTGGCGCGGCCAGGGGTGGGCCCGTGCCACAGGGTGGTGTGAGTCACCCTTGCTCCGTTTCCGTCCCTCTTTCGCTTTGTAGCTTTCCTTATTGACTGAAAACTGCAAAAATATAGTTGGATTGTATTTTCGCGGAACTTTCCCTACCAGAACTGTTACCTATTTAGAAACGGACTCTGCAGGTCTCTGAATTTGGTACCTAGTGGATTCTTCCGGAGTCACCACTTGAATAACATCAATATCTTCATCTTCATACACTTATTACTTGAGTCATAAAACCCTTCTCTTCCTTATTACACCATTATCTCCACTACTTGGAAATTTCTTTCACACAAAACTTCACACAGTTCTCATTAGCAACATTAGTATAAGTGAAGTGATAAAACCTTTTGAACCCAATTTCAACTGAAAACCATCAAAACAAAAGCTACTGTAGCAACTCCTTCTGAAAACCCAAAAATAATTCAAAAAGGAAACCGAATAAAGAAGCAAATGCAAGAGTGGCAAAATTTGTCAAGACAGACCAGCAGGTAAATATTTATTTTTTCGAAAATCTTCTGTTGCCCAAATCAAAAAGTGCAAAACTAACGAAAGTTAAATAACACCCTGGGGCAGAAGCACAAAACATTGCAGCTCAATCCGACATACAGAGATCTCTCACGAATTTTTACGGTGCAGCACAAAAATCTGTTTTAGGACAGCAACTTCCCCAAATCTTACTTCTATCTCATTAGAGGTTGATCTTGACACAAAAACCAAACAAAACGGATAAGGAGCGGTTATTACCGAAGTGATAACTTCTAAGACTCAAAGAAACAAAAACAAACTGAAAGCAAAAAACAAATTGGGTTGTCTCCTAAAAAGCTCTTTCTTTATAGCCATTAAGATGGGCTAGATAATTTTGAAGATGCTCACATGGGAATATGACTTGAAGTGAAAGAGACCATTAAGAAGCAAGAACACACACGTTTAAGTCTAACCCACTTCCTATGCAAGGGAATTTTATAAACAAACAAGTTGTTGAAACCAGAGGCTACTTGCATAAGAAGGCAAAACAAGTGCAATATAAAAACTTTCAGCATAAAACAAGGAAACTTGATATTATTGAGATGCATAAGAACACTTTTCCCTCTCTCATAGTAACTTTCAGTATCATGCATAAACTTAACAATATAACTATCACAAGGAACATCGTAGCAATGATCACTTATTCTAATAGAAAACACAGGAATACTAGCTCTCATAACACTACTATGTGAAACAATATTAGAGGTATCCTTACAAAGGATAGTGTGTCCCTCTTTTTCGTATTTAGTAACAAAGTCTTTCACATTTGCTATTGTAGGTTCATCAACCATTTGTTTATCAGGTTCAACAACTTTATTCATACTTTTATCAACCATACTAGCTATCATAGAATGTTCCTTAATCCTAACTAGGAAAGGCATTTTCTCAATATAAGGTTCAGGTAAAACATGATTAGCAGTATAAACTTCAGTATTTCTTGCAGGAGCACTCTTAGCAACATCTTTATAAGGTTCATGATACTTATTCCACTTCTTTTTAGGCACTTCATTGTAGGAAGCAAAAGCCTTAAAATAAGAAGCAATAGCTTGAGAGTCTAGACCATAAGCATTTTTAATGTTTTGAAAGTCATCAGTTCCCATAGAAGATTCAATGCATTCATAATCATAATTTATACCTAACTTTCTACCTTTGTAGTTCTCCCAAGCTTCAGCACTATCTTGAATACGGTCCAGAAGATCCATTTAGCTTTTTCTCCCATGCGAGTGAACGATCCAGCACAAGAAGCATCCAATAAATCTTTATCATGTAGAGGGAGCCTTGCATAAAAGTTATTGATAATAATATTGTTGGGGAACTCATGAATGGGACATTTGAGCATTAGTAACTTCAATCTCCCCCAAGCTTGGGCTGTACTCTCTCCATCAAGAGGCCAAAATTTGTATATTTGATTCCGATCTGTATGAATCTCACTAGGAGGATAAAACTTTGAATAAAAGAGAGGCACTATTTCCTCCCATTCCAGAGCTTGACCATTCTTCAGCAGCTTATACCATTCCTCAGCTCTTCCTTTCAGTGATAATGAGAATAACTTCTTCTTAACTTGATCTGTAGTAATACCTGCACACTTGAACAACCCGCATAATTCGTGTATAAAAATCAAATGATCACCGGGATGGACAGTTCCATCCCCAACATAGTAGTTATCCATAACACGATCAATAATTCTTGTAGGTATTTTAAAAGCATCATTCTCAGCAGGTGGTGGCTTATCTACTACCTTAGCAGTGGTAGTAGCATTACCAAATAAGAAACTCAGCAAATTATCCATAACGAAAATAAAGCAACTAGCAGAAGTAAACAATACTCACAGTAGAAGTTTCCTTTACCAGTTCCACTCTCCAATAGTGCTTCACTCCTCGACAACGGCACCAGAAAATAGTCTTGATGACCCACAAGTATAGGGGGTCTATCGCAGTATTTTAGATAAGTAAGAGTGTCGAACCCAACGAGGAGCAGAAGGTGCTGGCTAGTGGTATGGATCAGGAATTCTCTGGAAATACTTAGCAAACGGATTTTTAGGGGTTTTTGATAAAGCAAGTAAACAAAGTACGAGTAAATAAAAGATAGTAGGAATAAATGCATCAAGTGGCCCAATCCTTTATGCAGCAAAGGACAAGCCGGTTGTATTACTTAAGATGACCAAACGTTCTCGAGGACACATGGGAAGACTGTCAAGTGCTTTCGCTTCATATAGTTGATTAATCTTCTTTAGCTTGCTAAGTGTTGTGTGGGTGAACCTGTGCTAATGTACCGACCTTCCTAGGACTAATACATACTTGTGATTATACCCCTTGCAAACATCCGTAAGTACAAAAAAGTAATTAAGGTAAAAACCTAACCACAACTTTAAACTCTAAGACCCTTATGTCCCTTGTGCAATGGTTTCCTAACGGGGGTTCAGGTTTCTGTCACTCCGGTAACCCCTACGATTAGTAGCCAAATACACAATGCATTACCCTAGGCCCATATAGGTGAAGTGTCATGTAGTCGATGTTCACATGACACCACTAGAAGAAGTACACCACAACTTAAATATCAAACTATTGAATCTTTCTCAACACAACTCCAGTACTAACAACATGACTTCTCCCATGTCCTCAAGAACAAAACGAACTACTCACAAGACATCATATGGATCATGATCAGAGATGGAATAATGATGTATAACAATCTGAACATAAACAATAATTCAATGGTTCACTCAATAGCATCAGCTACAAAGAGTAATAAACACCGGGAAAGTTTCCCCTATGAACTATGCAAGATTCAACACAATTGTTATAGCAATATGGAGATGGTGATGAGGGTGCTGATGGTGATGATGGTGGTGATGATGATGATCCCGATGAAGTCCAGCTTGATGGTGGTGGTGATGGCGACGATCTCCCCTCTCCGGGAGGAATTCCTCTGCAGAAATCTGTCTGCCCGAGAGATCTTTCTCTCTCGGTATTTTCCACCCCAAAGAGGCGGCGGAATATTTTTGTGGTCGCTCCCCGAGTCTTAGGGTTTCAGGAGGATAATATACGCCCGAGGGGATTGCCAGGGGTGGAACAGGGTGGCCACACCACCTGGTGGCACGGCCTAGGCTGGCCTGCGCCAGGGGGTGGTGTGGGCCCCCTGTAGCCCATCTCCAGCCCCCCTTCTGGCTTCCTTCGTCTTATGGAAAAATAGGATATTCCATGTATTTTCCCGGATTTTCTAATCTTCACGCTTTGCCTCCAAACAACACCTTTTCCATCAGAATCCTGACTGCAGCGGTCCATGCTCCAAAAGTCATCAACCATGCAAAAACAAATGAAATAACATAAGTATCACCTCTCAATACGAAATATATCAATGAATAACAGTGAATTATGACATAGAATAGTGATGCAAAATGGACGTATCAAATAGATGTATTTATAACCCATGATATCAGTTTTAGAAAACACAATGATTATTTCCAAATGACAATATGCAAACATGTAACACAACTTGACATCTAGAAGAAGTGACCATTGCATCAAATAGTAACCATAATTGCAGATATAAGTGAACTTCATATAATCATAATCATAATAAAGAACACATATGTGGGGAATCTTATTGTTCAGTATTAATTCAAGTGTCTTCATAGAAGATCGATGATCATATTTGTTCCAAGCAAGGTCAAACCAATCCAAAACAGTCATATGTATATATGTTGGATACCATGCTTCAACAATGTTACTTTGATTTATATGATCGTGATTATTTACTCGTAGCATATAAGATGCAACTCAATTTGCAAATATAAGTGATATTTAATCCAATAGTACAACTAGGCATCAATGCGTCGGACAGACAACAAGAATATGACAAATCATATCCAATTCTAGGAAAAACTGAACCAACCAACATAGTAAAGGTTATTTTTGTTGGGTGCACAATATCAACAAGATCGAAATGTATATTCATACTATCTGGAACATGAGCTACTCTCCCAAAGCAATCAGAAATTCGCACATTGCATACTTGACTAAAAACATTAAGATCGAAATCAGCAAGTCTATCACAAGTAATGCATATGTGATCCACCAGAAAACAATCATTCATGCTATATTCACCACTTAGATGAAAAGTGACACAAGGAGCATAGGTGCTAGAATTCATACATGAAATTTTAGAAATCTTATTCAAAGCACAATGCAATCTAATAGGTTCATTTAGCATAATAGAATATAAAATATCAGAAGGTGGAATACACGCAAGCACTTCCTTATGTGTAATCAGTACTACATGCTTAAAATTTAGATTTTGCAAAGCATCACACAATGCTGAAATTTTTGTGCTTGTCAAGTCACAAGAATCAACCAACAAAGGAATAGACTCACCGAATGCCTCATTGGCTGATTGTAGACCCAAATCAGTACCATTATCAATGTCATCCTCCTCAGATACAGTAGGTACTAGAACATCTTTCTAAAGTGATGATGCAGGTTGTACCACTTGTTTCTCCCTTTCTTCAAAAGCAGCATGCATATCACAAGACACAACACTAGGAGTAGAGATGATCATGTTAGTAGAAACCTCATAAGTCTCATCAACTCCCTCTCTTAGTTTTTTGGATCAACATGGAGTTTTATTATGGTGGTTGTAGGTGGACGTAAGTTTTGACACCTAATCTCCTGAAATTTCTTAATGGCACTAGGTGCTAACCAAGTGTGCTTCCTATTCCAAAATATGGAAGGATCGGAACAACCACTAAAAAACAACCTGAAATTGATCACATCAATGTTTTCCCAACATTAGATGGCAGTAATTAAACACTCTAGGAACTACATCACATCGAATATATTCAGTATGACCATAAATGGTGAGAGGAAATAGTGTGTACCGACTAACTTGTAGTGCATGATTAGAAGTGGCTAGAAAATATGGAAAAGTTTTTGAATATGTATGCAACTGTAGCTTTTAAACAACCTCAAGACTAACCAAGTTCATTAACAAAAAATTATCAATGGTAATAGCAGCATGTCTACCATTGATGTCTGCCATGAAGTGGAACAAACCCGAAGTAGGCGCCACTCCAGCATCCTCCTCCCAAAAAGAGTTACTACAAAGAAACTTCAATGGTAATGGAAACCTCAAAGAATCAGTTTCCATTATTAGTTAATACAAAGGAGGTGGTAGCAAAGCATATATATGGTGGCAACTCTCAACTCACTCAAAACTGAAAAGACTATGGATCTTACCGTTCCAAAGTGAATTAGGATAGCTTACCAACTTGTATGAGTAGCACGTGTACAGATGTGATGAAGCGAATACCGAGGGAAAAAACTATCACACGACAACTAGGGGTATAAAGTGGAGCTTGGTATGGATACCTAACAACACCAATTCAGAAATCCTAGTGCTGATCGTATGACACAGACCCACGAAAACACACACGGTGGAGATAAATGGGGCAATTGCAACTATAAAAAAGAGCTCGTGTTGCAATGCACAAGGAGAGATGTTAGCAATGTCTCAATGAAACGGGCACAAGATTGCGAAACTGAGCAGCCCGCATAGCACTAATCACGCTAGTCTAGTAGGATAGTTTTAGACACTAAGAAAGGCTTACTAAGTCTCACAAGGATAGGTACGCTATATGGACTCAGTAAAAAAATAAAAAGAAAAGAAAAAAATTGACCTGAGAATTGGTCTCTGCCACGGCAGAAAAACAGCCTAAAATTCTACCGCGGCAGGATGTCGGCAGGGAAAAAATCTCTCGCTGGAGGACAGACTTGTCTGCGGTCAGGCGTGCACCACCGATCCGTTTTTTTTCTTTTTTTTAACGCCGAGGCTTCACGTACGACCGCAGAGGGGTCTGTGGTTGCGCGAGCGATCTTTTTTTTTCTCGTAAGGCACACGTATTGTGTGGGGTCTGATCGGTTGCTGTTTTTCCTTTTTTTTTTTACTTTCACGTGGGGAGAAAGCTCACGTACGAATTGGAAGCTCATGTACGGATGGTACTCTTTTTTTCTCTCTATTGGAAACGGATCTACAACTCCAGAACTACAAAGATAAACAGATCTAATAGATCTCAGACTTAAGAACACGATGAACAGTCTAGAAATAGACTAGAAACTTCGACTACGAAACAAAAACAGGCAAAAACTAGACAAAACTACGACTCAGATTTAGAAGAAAGGCTACACAAAAAGACTACGATCAGCAACTAGAACTCACGAACCTGTTATCCAGGCTATGGCAAAGAACTATGAACCCCTAATCTTTTTGTGTGGTTTTTTCTGTATAGGACAAAAACAACTAATCTATGGGATGAATTGCTCACCGAGTAAACCTGAGAATCTGATACCAAGATGCTAAGGAGTGGCCCGATCTTCTCGTTGAGCACGTCGTAGATGATGGTGGATGTAGTGGAGATAACTCGTGGGATGCTGTGAATCACCGGCTGTTCCCCCGTTGCCAATGCAACAGATCTCAACCTAGATGATATTCGCAACTTCACACACTTGCGCACGTAGCCGCCGACCACGAAGAGGTTTGCAATCTACCAATTCCCAATGGAACAGCAGAAAACATGAAAACTTTCAGTAGAAAACTCCAGATCAAATCATAGTGGAGGTATGGTAGATATTTCTAAACGAATCAAAAAGGAACATATAATTTCGGATGAATGCTTGCAGCAGTTCAACGAAACAAGTATTGGTTTAATCTAAACATGGTCTCACCCTAATTGCGGCGGTTGTGAGGATGCTTAAATAGGTTGGGGCGAGCTCCCCACAAACCAGTCCTAAAACCAGCCTTATTTTGGCCCAAACTGACCCGGTTCGACTCAAACTAATACATACCAACCCATAGATGGGTTTGGCCTAATTAGCTTGCAGGCCAAACATCGTGGAACACATCAAACGTGTATTTCTTGGTGCGCCACATCCCTCTCTTGATCATACATGATTTCCTCATTGTCTCCTAGTGTGCCTGCCTCCCTCTCCTCCCTCGCGCACATATTGGTGATCAACATGTCTGGTTCCTCTTGATGCATCTCTTCTCCTCCTCGCGCAATGCTTGTGTTATCAACAAACCTAGTAACCACACACAGTGCAATATCTTAGGTAGTATAAAATTCCAAATATCACAAACATTAATTCTAAGTAGGAAAGAATTAACCTTATATAAATTATTGGTTAGGCTTAATATGTCCTTCCAGCTGAGACAATTAGAATCATTATTTTCATAGAATATATCCTCATCTGAAAGAGTCAACAGACAACAGTCTCCCTCCTCCTAGTAAGCCAAATGCACCTGACAAGTCCTTCCATTCGTCGGTGCACACCAAGGCGGTCCAGGTCCACCGAACGGACCTGATCAAGATGGCCCTCATCACCAAAAACTTGAGGCCCACATAGGAACTCGCTCTCGTCGAATTCTTTCATGAGCACTGGGAGATCTTTGCCTGGTATCCAGCGGACCAGCTAGGAGTTCCCAGGGAATTCGCCGAGCACTCACTCAACGTGAATCCTGATGCTAGACCAGTGAAGCAGTTAATACGTCGATTGTCAGAACCAAGAGAAAAAGCGGTCGGTATGGAATTCAACAGACTCCTCGATGCCAATTCATACGAGAGATCAAGGAGAGCACCACGGTAGCAAACCTTGTGCTTGTTCCTAAAAAGGCCACGAATATCCTGCGGATGTGCGTGGACTTCACCTACCTCAACAAGCATCGCCTGAAGGATCACTTCCCATTGCAACGGATCGATCAGATAATCGACTCCACCATAGGATGCGAACACCTCTGCTTCCTCGACGCCTACTCAGGCTACCATCAAATTCTAATGAAAGAAGAGGACCAGGAGAAAACATCCTTCATCACACCCTTTGGCGTCTTCTGCTACACATAAATGCCCTTCAGGCTGAAGAACACAGGAGCCACCTACCAACGGTGTATGCAGGCCTGTCTCAAGAGCCAGCTTGGCCGAAACATCCAAGTTTATATCAACGAGATCGTCGTCAAAACCAAGGAGGAAGCCACATTACTCGATGATCTCCGCGAGACCTTTGATAACCTCGAACGCTACCAGATCAGCTGAATCTAGAGAAATGCGTCTTTGACGTACCATCAGGGCAACTGCTCAGGTACCTCATATCCGCTAGGGGAATCGAGGCCAACCCAAAAAAGATAAAGGCCATACTGGCCATGGAGAAGCCAAAGAACGTCAAAGGCGTCCAACAGTTGGCTGGACGAATCGCGACGCTCAGTCGATTCATTAGTCGGATGGGCGAGAATGTGCTACCGTTCTACCAGCTCATCCGCAAAGTTGAGAAGTTCGAATGGACAAACAAAGCACATGATGCATTCGAAGATCTCAAGCGCCTACTCTCCACCTCACCCGTGCTGGTGATGCCCAGGGGGAAAGAACCCATGTCGCTATACATGTCCGCCACCAACCAGGTGGTCAATATTGTGCTAGTGGTAGAACGAGCCGAAGACAACAAGGTCCATGGGGTGCAACATCCAGTCTACTACCTCAGCAAGGTGCTCACACCAACAAAACAGCGATACCCACACTATTAGAAGCTGGCCTACATCATCTTCATGACAGCACGACGACTATGCCACTACTTCTAGGAGCACCCAATCATCATGGTGAACGACGCTCCACTATGGTACATCCTCAATATCCCCGACGCCACGGGAAGAGTCGCTCTTTTGGGAATCAAACTATCTCCACGAGAAATTACATACGAGAAGAGAGTGGAAATCAAGTCGCAAGTTCTCCTGGATTTCCTTGTTCACTAGATGGAGAACCCGCTTCCGGATACGCTGGATATGTCATGCCTGTGGACAATGCACTTTGAAGGATCCAAACATCAAGTAGGAGATGGTGCCCGTGTCATCCTAATGTCACCGCAGGGTGACAAGATGAGATGTGTTCTGCGAATGCAGTTCCGCGCCTCCAACAACAAAGCAGAATACGAGGCCCTACTCCATGGGATGCGGATGGCCAAAGCCTGTGGCGCAACGCGACTCATCATCTACGGTGACTCCATGCTCGTGGTGGACCAAACCATGAACCAGTGCGATGCTCTGAGTAATAACATGACCGCTTACTGCAACCTCTATGACACACTCGAAGGGGACTTTGACGGCTGCGAACTACGACACGTAGGCCACGAAAGCAACGAGGAGGCTGATACGCTCGCCACCGTAGGATCCACCTGTGCTCCGGTGCCGTCAGGTGTATTCCTAGAACAGACCTGTGAACCCTCCATCAAGCCAAAGGCTCCAGAAGGACCGTCCGACACGTCAAAGAACTCGGGGGCTGCATCACCCGAAGAACTCGAAGGCCTCAGTAATGCAGAGCAGGGACCCGAACTCGAAGGCCCCATGGAGGTCATGCTCATCGAGCCATCCTGGACTTAGCCACACATCACATACCGTCTCAACAAAAAGCTGCCAGATGACCCAACAGACGCGGGACACATAGCGCGACACTCAAAAGCTTTCACCATCATCAACGACGAGCTATACAAGCACAAAATTACAAGAGCCTTCAACGTTGCGTCTCCAATGGTGATGGGATAGCCATCCTCCCCGAGATACACGAAGGCACCTACGGTCATCACGCCAGGAGTCACACCCTCGTTGCCAAGGCTCTACAGCTCGATTCTACTGGCCAACGGCAATGCACGATGCCAAGGACATCGTCCAAAAGTGCAACACCTACCAAAGGTTCGCGGATAAACCACACACACTAGGCACTGAACTCAGGCCAATACCTGTGGCCTGGCCCTTCATGCAATGGGGACTCGACATGGTCGGCAAGTTGCAAAAGTCATCACCTGGAGGTTACACTTTCCTCCTTGTCGCAGTCGACAAGTTCACCAAGTGGATGGAGGCCATGCCGGTGATGAACCAGACGGGCACCACCGCCGTCAAATTCGTCGAGTCCATCCTCTTCAGGTTCGGGATGCCACACAACATTATCACCAACAACAGGACGAACTTCACCACGAATGAGTTCCAAGATTTCTACGAAAACCTGGGAATCAACATCAGCTACGCTTCGGCAGCACATCCCCAGACTAACGGTCAAGTCGAGAAGGCCAATGGCCTCGTCTGCAACGACATCAAGAAAAGACTCCTCTGACCACTCGAGCGAGTAGCTGGGTGTTGGGCTGAGGAGCTTCCATCAGTACTATGGAGCCTGTGCATAACTCCAAACAACACGACCGGCTACACCCTATTCTTCATGGTACATGGCGTCAAGGCAATACTACCCGCGAAAGTACGGTATAAGGCCCCAGGAGTTGTGGCGTACAACGAGACCGAGTCAACGGCCGCACTCGAAGACTCTGTCAACCTCCTCAATGAAACACGTGAGATCGCGGTGGAACGGTCCACGATCTACCAGGAGAGCCTACGCAACTACCACAGTCGACAGCTACGTCCAAGGTCCTTCGTCGAAGACGACCTCGTCCTGCGACTGAAGCAGAAAGGACACCTCAAGCTCGAATCCCCTTGGGAGGGACCCTATGTGATTATCAAAGTAATCTGAGGTGGCGCCTATCACTTGAAGGACGTAGAGAGAAGAGTCACATACTCCAACCCCTAGAACATCACGCAGCTGCGCCATTTCTACCCCTAGATGTTTTTTACTTTTACAATAGGGCTACTCAGCCAGGCTACTTAGCCGAACATTATACCTCATGATATTCTACAAATAAATAAAGCTAAGTGCCTCCAACTTTGTGTTTTATTTTCATTTACTTCCATTACTATTTCTACACTCGGGGGCTACGCCACCTTGTCAACCTCGTCAATGAACAAAACAATGACCTACGTAGTTGACCACACTACTAATCGAACCCTTGGTAAAACCAACCCGTTTGCAACGCAACTAGGAGGCTGGCAAGGTGATGAGATGTGCAAGCGTTGGGCTAACAAAAAGGCATTACATACAATATCGCACTCGCGGAACAACTAAGCTAACAACTATACATACAAACATGGGTATCAACACCCAGTCAAAACGATTATACAAGTTTTATAACACCTATACATCCTATGCATGTCAACACCTATCCTACTAACGTGATAGGAGAACATTAGTGCGCTCGTCGAACAAGTTCACGATGTCTTTTGCTGGATGATCAACAACTCGATAATGAGGCACCATATTCCACATCATCCCTGCCGGAGGAGGCGGCGGTCCTGCGGCAACAGCATCCAGATCCACATCAGGTCACTGCATGTGCACAAGCGCCAGTGCAACATTAGCACCCGCAACAAGATGTTTATGCACGCACTCGTGGACTGCATCAGCACTCTAAAACTTCTGCATCAGGGCCAACATGCTCAAGGGTGTGGCATCCAAGGGAAACATCGCCCGGAAAATATGCCTCAGGCACGACCGCGCTTTCTTCAAAAAATGCAGCACTTGCGACACGTGATCTTGCAATGTCGCCAGCGTGACTACATGATCCCGGTCGCTCCAAAAGAATTCGCTAGCTTCTAGCTGATCCTAGGTCAAACAGCTTAGCCGAATGCTGATGCGATCTCTCTCTTCCTGCGGAATGAGATTGAGAACTGCAAAAGACAACAACATAAAGACATCAGCCACCAAAAACAGCAACACAAGCACACTGCAGCAACAAAGTCGAAGCAGCACTAACATTGCAATTGCTCACTGATTTGGGCCACCTCGTGAAGAAGGTAGGCTTCCAGCTCCAAAGCCTTCTCTGCCTTTGACTTCCAAACGTCAGCAATACCACGGATGACTGGTGCCTCTCGCTCTAAGTGCTTCACACGGTCGCGCAATCGAGACAATAGCGATAGCTCCTCCACCTTTGAACATGGTTGTGCCACGGGTTCGCCAGGGGAGGATTCACCAGGCGCATTAGCAGAAGGCATATCGTGCGAATCACTCAAAGGACCCTAACCAAGTAGAAGATCGGAAGCATAAGGGGCATTGTGCACAAAAAGTCAAATGATGCAAGAACAAATATAATCTATACATCAATAATTGGATCCAAGTTCTTAGAGGGGAACCCCCATAAAACCAGTCACAAGACAAGGCTAAAACGCTTCACGTAGATACAAAAGAAGCGACGAAGACGGCTATGCCTACACTTCAGCACCCACGGGCTTCTTCGACTCCGTGGCAGCCTCCAATGTCGTGGCCTTCACTATGCTGCCATCTTACGCTGACGCGTTCGCGGCAGTGGCCCCTGATGCCATGGCCTTCGCCGTCTTCAGACGCTTCCTGCCCCTCCGAGTACCTTGCCAATGTCTCTATGAGCTGAGGCCCATATTTTTGACAGCAAGTGGCAAAGGGAGCGAAAACTACCTGTTGGACATCCGCGGTCACCGGCATCTTCGAGGAGACCTGATATGTCAAAAACGTATCTACTTTCCCGAAAACTTTTGCTATTGTTTCTCCTCTAAACTTGTGTGATTTGGATGCAACTAACACGGACTGACGTTGTTTTCAGCAGAATTGCCTTGGTGTTTAGTTTTTGTGCATAAAATCAACTATCAGGAAAAATCCCGGAAAATATGCCAAAAATCCTATTTCACCAGAAGACTCCCAGAACCAGAATACGAGACGGAGGGGGGCTGGGCCCAGGCCACACCACCTGGCCGTGCGGGCCAGGCCTGGCCACGCCAGGGGTGGTCTGGCCGCCCCAGACACCCCCTCGGTCTCCCTCTTCGCCTATAAGATGCCTTCTGACCTAAAAACTCAGGAGGGTTCGATGTTTTTCCAGAAGGAGTTCCGCTCCGCCGCCACCACCAGATTCCATGAAACAGCACCAGAAACTCCGTTCTGGCACCCTGACGAGACGAGGAATTGGAGGAAATCATCGCCATCATCATCACCATCGCTTCTCCATCGACCATCCATGTTTCCCCCATCTATGAGTGAGTAATCCCCCGCTGTAGGCTATGGGGATGGTAAGGATTGGATGAGATCGTTCATGTAATGGCATCAGATTGTTAGGGCATGGTGCCTAGTATCTTCTATTAGTGCTTTATGATTTTGTTGCGACTTGTTATGCTTAATGCTTGTCACTAGGGCCCGAGTGCCATGATTTCAGATCTGAACATGTTATTGATTCATTATGATAGTATTGTTTATGGTCTTATCTGCAAGTTGTATACATACGTTGTTGTCCGGAACCAATGGCCCCAAAGTGACAGAAATCGGGATAACCGGAGGGAATGGCTTTGATGTGAGGATCACATGTGTTCATGGAGTGTTAATGCTTTGCTCTGGTGCTCTATTAAACGGGCTGGCAGGACAAAAGATGTTGTGCAAGTTCTCATTGCGAGCACGTATGACTATATATGGGACACATGCCTAGGATGATCTAGTACTTGGATGCTTTACCTTATTTATCTGTAATTGCCCTATGTTCTGATTGCTATGTGAATTGCCTTGTCCATGCAACGCCCGTCCATCCATCCCTATGCCTACCGCACTCGAATCCTACTGTTTACTGCTATTGTTAATACTGTCTTTACTTTACTACTGCTGTTACTTTACTATTCCTACTACAAAACTGTTGCTACTGATAAAATTGCTGTGAGCAAGATTGTTTCCAGGTGCAGCTGAATTGACAACTCAGTTGTTAAGGCTTATAAATATTCTTTGGCTCCCCTTGTGTCGAATCTATAAATTGGGTTTCACTTCCCTCGAAAATACTACGATACACCCCCTATACTTGTGGGTCATCAAGACTATTTTCTAGCGCCGTTGTCGGGGAGCATAACTTTATTTATCAAGTTCACTTGGATTCTCTATTGTTCTATGTTATGCATCCATCATAGGTAAGTCTCATGATGGCAAGGTTCCTATTTTACCATCCACTACAAGAAGAGGTATGGTTCTGAACACCTCTATTGCTCTTGATTCACCATCTGTTATGACTAAGCTCGTTACACCACCACATACACATGCTACACACACTGCTACTGCTGCTGAATCTGAAACTTCTTATACTTATGATGCTGCTTCTACTGTGCTTGATAAGAGTGGTTCATTAGGTCCTTTCCTAGATGCTACGATTGCTAGAACTATAGACTGAAACTCCTAATGAAGACACTACTACACATGTTAGTTCACCTGAGTCTAGTGAGAGTTATGATATTGAAGACGGTTATGTTGAGATGACCGATGAATTTATTAAAGAATGTAAAAACACCCATGATAGGAGCGCTGCTAAGAGTCTCCTTGAGAGGCATACTATTAGACCCAAATGGTCTCCTATTGCTAAGTTTGCTGCTTCTCCCATAAACATTAAAGATCAAGATTATGATTTCTCTCTTGATCTATCCTACATAGCTATTGTTGAGAAAGAACCTTTTTGTGGGACTAAGAATGAAAGTGCGGTAGCACATATGACTGAGCTTTCTACCATGAGTGGCCTGTTTTCTGATGATATTAAGATGCGTACTTACTTTGTTGCTAAGATTTTCCCCTTTTCATTTAAAGGAGAAGCTAAAACTTGGTTTAGTAATTTACCTCCTGGATCCATTGATAGCCCTGATTGCTTGATTAGTACTTTCCTGCAGAAATATTTTCCTCCTAGTGCTAGACATGCTATTTTGTAGGAAATTTTTGATTTTAAACAGGGAGAGAAAGAGATATTGCCTGAGTCATGGGCAAGGTTTTATGCTTTGATTCATGCACAGGCTGGAAGTCCATTACCTAAGAATGAGCTTCTTGATATATTTTATAATGGACTAACTAAAGAATCTAGGACATACCTAGATAGTTGTGCTGATTGTGTTTTCAGGAATAGGACTCCCAAAGAAGCTGAGGAATTAATGGCTAAAATAAGCAAGAATTATGAAGATTGGACTCCTCCTGAACCAGCTATACCTGAAGTAATTATACCTGAACCAGCTATACCTGCGCCTATACCATTATCAAAAAAGAGGGGAGTTATTGAATTAAATGATGAAGTGATGAAGGAAGCTAAGAAATATCTTAAGGAGAAGGGAATTAAAGCTGCAGATGTCAAAAATTTACCTCCTATAGAAGAATTATGTAAGCCTATCCCCTACTCATCCACTATTGAGGTACACTCTCTCTAACACTTTGATGAAGGTGATATCCCTTACTCTAAACCTCTTGATCAATGCTTAGAAGAATTCGATATCTTTATTGTTAAGCAGGATAATTTTAGCAAAATCATCTAATGGAAAACAGTAGAGCTATTGTTGAGTTGAAAGATATTGTGGAAAGAACCTCTAATGATGTTAAAATGATTGTTAAACACTTTCAAATGGTTCAAACTCAAATAGATCAACTCATTAAAGTGCAAAAAGACTTGCTAATTAACGCTGCTAAAGAAAAACATGCTTATGAAATTAGAACTATAAGTGGTGCTGCTACCCAGGATCCTCTATATCCTGAGGGGCATCCCAAAAGAATTGAGAAGGATTCTCAACAAGTTGAAAATAGTGGTACTACTCGTAAGAAAAGAAAAAATAAGCATAAAACTATTATAGAACCCTCTGAACCTGCTATAGATCCTAATAGTATATTTGTCTCTAATGCTAAAATCCAAAGTGGTAATGAAGAAAATGATGTTCCTAATGAAGAAAAAGTTCAAGAAGAACCTGGAAAGCACACTAAGAATACTAAATACACTAAAGAAGATTTTGTTGCTAAGAAACATGGTAGTGAAAGAGAGCCTTGGGTCCAAAAACCTATGTCTTTCCCTGATAAGAAACACAAGTCAAAGGAAGATGAACACTATAATAAGTTTTGTGAGTGGATGAAACCTTTATTCCTACAAATTCCTTTGACTGATGCTATTAAACTACCTCCTTACTCAAAGTATATGAAGGATATTGTCTCGAATAAAAGGAAGATCCCTAATGAAGAAATTTCTACTTTGCTTGCTAATTATTCCTGTAATGGTAAGATTCCAAAGAAACTTGGAGACCCAGGGATTCCAACTAACCCTTGCTCTATTAAGAATAGTTATGTTAGAACTCCTTTGTGTGATTTGGGAGCTGGAGTTAGTGTTATGCCTTTCTCTCTCTATAAGAGACTTCAACTAGAAAAATTAATACCAACTGATATATCTTTGCAAATGGCTGATAAATCTACCACTATTCCTGTTGGTATATGTGAGGATGTACCTGTTCAAGTGGCTCATAATTGCTTGATATTAACTGATTTTGTTGTGCTTGAAATGCCTGAAGATGATAATATGTCTATTATTCTTGGGACACCTTTTCTTAATACTACAGGAGGTGTTATTAATTGTAATCAAGGAAAGGTGACCTTCAATGTTAATGACAAGGAACATACTGTCTATTTCCCCAAGAATATTGATAGGACTTATGGTTTGGATTTCAATTGAACATGTTGAGGGCATTCAGTTGGAGAGATATATTGTCCCATACCAAGAGAAAAATTTGAAACTATTATGATTGGGACCATTGCTATCAAAGTTTAGGTAACATAATCATTAGTGGAATACAAAGTTTTGTTTCATATAAAATTGTTTTGGTAACAAGACCTGATCAACCTTGTTAACAAAAAGATTTCATTAAGCAAAACAATGTTTTCACCATGATTATCTCCGCTTACTTCTATTCTATCCATTTTAGTTTTGTTATTGTTTAGTTTTCTTTTCTATTGTTAGTTGCTTGCATGTTAGAGTGTCTTAGAACTTCTGTAGTTCTAGCTTTGTTTTGTCATTGCATCATTCAAAAAAAAATCTTTCTGTCAGAAAATCATTCATTTATACCTGAAAATTGCCCAAAAATAAAGTGTCTCGAAAAATTCCAGAAAATTCATATTAAATTTTTACGTGAAAAAAGGGGCAGAGGAGTGCCTGGAAGGTACCAGGGGGCCCACCAGGCAGGCACACCACCTAGTGGCGCGGCCAGCCCTAGGGCGCGCTAGCCTATGGTGTGGGCCACCCCTGGCCCTCCACTCACTCTCTCACTTGCCACTTTCTTCTCTCTCCCGAGTAGACACCTGTTCATTGCTCGAAATCGCGTTCTTGCTGTGCTTGCCCTCGATTTTTTCGATCTCCTTGCTCAGCCCATCTTTGCTGCTGAAATTTGGAGCATTTGTTCTCCGGTATGTGACTCCTCCGCTTGTCCAAGTAGATTTATGTTTAGTGGTTTATATCTTGAGTATTTTGCTGCTGTAGGTGACAGGTTATGAGAGCTTGTAAGCTTGTTTGATGCTTAGAGATATAGTTTTGATGCATGTTTAGGCCTCTTACAAGTCCCTATGAGTACTGCTCTTCATTATATTCACTTTGCAATCACTTGTTTAATAGATGTTTAAATTTCAGAATATCAAGCATGAACAACCATACTTTTGGAGAGATATTTGAGAGGGATGCACCTAGGAGGTCAAGGCCCTCAAGATCAGCCTCTCAATTCAGGCCATCATACAATGAATAACTCATTGCACCTCGCATTGGTAATGAAGGAGATGATGGGGATGCTCACCCATCCACTTTTCCTTGTTTTACTTTCTTACAAGCTGCAAGGATTCTTGATGATTTCTTGCTACTGATTCAGAGGTTTGGTTTGACCTCATACATGCAAGATGAGAGTGAGCAATACGCTATTCTCACCAAGACTTTTGTTGAGAGCTTTGTGTTTACTAACACGCCCTATCAGTCGACTGTCTCTTTCAAAATTTATAATCTTCCCTTTACCATGCCATTGGAAAGATTTTGCAGTATTTTAGGTGTGAGTATGACAGGGACCGTGAAGAAGATTCAAGGGCGACCCGCTGATTTGCTGGAGCTTTACCGAGGGGTGACCAATGATGATGACCGTGTGGCTCAGTGTGGAAAGATAAGAAACATCCAACTCCCTGCTCTTAGATACTTTGCATATTCTCTTGCTACTAGTGTTCTTGGTAGGGAAAATACGAGTAATATCTCCAACTATCATTTAGCCTTCCTTGCTGTTGCGCTTAACAATGATACTCGGTACAACCTTGGACGCTTATTGCTCGCCACCTAGCTGCTAGGGGGCCTATCTATGGGGGCATAATCGCTTCACGTATGGTCAATGCATTAGAGCTTTCTGTGGATCCCAATGATACTATATTGGCACCACAAAGGCTTGACCTTGCTGCTATGAAAACACATCAATTTGTCACTTCTGATTCTGAGTTGGACAGTTTAGTATATAGGATGTTGTTTACTGACGGGGATGAAAGGGAGATCCATTGGCCGCAATCTACTTTGTTTAGTGTTCACAGGAGACCATGGTCATGCTCCAAGGAGGAGGTGGACGAGCAGCTCGACTTGCTGGGCTTCCACGGGAAGCACCAGGAGGATGTGCCCTCCTACGATTACTCTGCTCACTACGGAGGGACGTACTCGAGTTCTCACCAGGACGAGGGTACCTCCTCGTCGTACCACGGAGACACTTCATCCTGGCCAGCTTGGGATTGATACCCACTTAGGCCAAAAGCCTAAGCTTGGGGGGAGGTACGCTGACATCACACTCATCTCCTTATCATGTTTCCTTGGTATTTTGTATATTCATGTTTCATCCTCCTTTTAGTTTTCGTTCTTTCTTTGATTTTGCTTTCTAAGACACAAAAAGACCAAAAATATTTCTATTGTTTCTCTTTGGTTTGCTTCTTTCTTTTTTCCTTGGTTTGCTTTTTTCCTTTTTGCTTTGTTTGAACTATTCGAAAAACCCATAAAGATTTTGCTTTGCTTTTTCTTCCTTTTTGGTTCTTGTTTTAAAAATCAAAAACACCAAAAATATTTGTTGTTCTTCTTTGGTTTTGTGAGTTTGTTGCAGGGTTCAGCAGTTCTCAGTGGGATTTGGTTTCATATTATTATTCAAGACACACAAGTGAAGGGCAATAATGAGGATTAATGACAACTTTAGGTGTGGTAAGAGGCTGGTAACGAACTCTATTTGTTTTCATTTTTGTACATATACTCATCATTGTGGGCATGCTTAGTCTATTCATGTAGGGTGTATGTTATTTATGGATGCTTAGTAGTTATTGCTTTCATATGATTAGTTCCAGCTTGCTAATAGTTTGTAGCATGTCTTATGAATGTTTGCTTGCATTACTCTATTCATAACTTGGTATGACACTGTGGTATCCTCCTCTGAATGTTTCATTTGAATTGGCTTGGAACATGCTCACGCATGCATATGACTGAAATAATCAGTTAAGCCTCGATGAATTATTTTTCCTTGAGGGTCTTGAATCACTTTCATGCCATGATTAGTCCCGTTTTGTTGCAAGCATGATTATGACAGCTATTGCTCTCTCGTTTGTCGCTCCCTTACTATTGCTAGCCTTCACTTACACTGAGTATGTTTTACTCGTGTTTCTAATTCCCTAAACCCAAATATTGCCAAAAGTGTCCACCACACCTACCTATTAGCATCATTTGCTATTTCCGTGCATATTCAATATGCCTGTTTTCTTCCGAATAAAATGTTTGCTTGTTATGAGAAAGTTAGTTAGTAAAGCTCTCACAAACTTGATGACACACTTTATTTTCCGCACCTAATAAACCTAAAGCATCATGACTGTCCATGAAAGTTATATGCTTGCAAATTATAGGCTGGGGATTAGCAGAACCGTGCTGTCACGGGGAACGCTTTCAACACCTGTAAATATATACCCAGTTGATACCATGCTCTTTTGTTTGCGGATGTCGTCGGTGTGAAATAAAAGGGCAGCTTGTAAGTCCATGGAGTTAGGTATGTGTGTTAGAGAAACGCCTGGGTCGCTGGTCTAATCCATGTTGTCATGGTGGAAACCTGCAGCGTAACCATAATAAGTATCTATGAAGCATTCTTCTTATAAAAAAGGAGAGAGATAGGTATTGAGAAAAAGAAAAAAAAGAGATTTGAGAAAAGAGGAAAGAGAGAAAAAAGCACCATTTTCCCATGGTAAATAAGAAGATTGCTTCGATACTCATTGTCTGCTTGCCTTGTCATTTTGATATGGGGATTCTTCCATATCATCGGGCAAGGGGTACCCCGTTGGTGGTTCTCTATGATACGCACGTATTTACGATGGCAAGAACTTACTGGTAACTAAAGTTGAGTAGCGTGTGGAGCGGCCCTCGTACTCAAGGGACATGGGATTTCCAGTTTATAGTCTGTCAAGCATATAACTCAGATTGGACCTCACTCTCACCTTAACCATATTAAAGATGCTTATGATAGGGGCAATGAGAGCTCAAATCTAATGAGTACCATACTTTCAGCATTTGGAAGCCTTTCAAACTATTCAAAACCTTTTCATTTCCTTGTTGAGTCTCCACTTATTCTATGAGCACCTTCTTGAGAGCATAGTTGTCATTCTTAGTGTAATGTGCTTGTCTCAAAACTTGATTATTTGTGTTATGACTTTGATGCTTGTATCTTTGATATCTTTACTTCTAGTCTTCACCTGAACTTCAGAGATGCCTTGGCATTCATAATCAAAGGCAAGCAAGATACCACTCTATCATACCTTGTTATGAGCATTGTAATGTTGCTTATGTTTATGTTTCATGCTACTTATTATTTTTGAGTTGGAATCTCTTCATAGCTTGCAATGCCTATTAAGTAAACTTAGTTGCATACTCCTTATTATGAATTGTCTAAGTAGTTGATCACATGCTGAGAATATATACATCATATGAAGCAAATGTGTTTGTGAAAGTTCTTTTATCGCACTCAGTTTTCAACTGAATTGCTTGAGGACAAGCAATAAGCTAAGCTTGGGGGGAGTTGATACGTCCAAAACGTATCTACTTTCCCGAACACTTTTGCTATTGTTTCTCCTCTAAACTTGTGTGATTTGGATGCAACTAATATGGACTAACGCTCTTTTTAGCAGAATTGCCTTGGTGTTTAGTTTTTGTGTAGAAAATCAACTATCAGGAAAAATCCCGGAAAATATGCCAAAAATCCTATTTCACCAGAAGACTCCCGAAGCCAGAATACGAGACGGAGGGCGGCTGGGCCCAGGCCACACCACCTGGCTGCGCGGGCCAGGCTTGGCTGCGCCAGGGCGTGGTCTGGCCGCCCCAGACACCCCCTCGGTCTCCGTCTTCGCCTATAAGATGCCTTCTGACCTAAAAACTCAAGAGGTTCGACGTTTTTCTAGAAGGAGTTCCGCTCCGCCGCCACCACCAGATTCCACGGAAAAGCACCAGAAACTCCGTTCTGGCACCCTGCCGGGACGAGGAATTGGAGGAAATCATCGCCATCATCATCACCATCGCTTCTCCATCGACCATCCATGTTTCCCCCATCTATGAGTGAGTAATCCCCCACTGTAGGCTATGGGGATGGTAGGGATTGGATGAGATCGTTTATGTAATGGCATCAGATTGGTAGGGCATGGTGCCTAGTATCTTCTATTAGTGCTTTATGACTTTGTTGCGACTTGTTATGCTTAATGCTTGTCACTAGGGCCCGAGTGCCATGATTTCAGATCTGAACATGTTATTGATTCATTATGATAGTATTGTTTATGGTCTTATCTGCAAGTTGTATACACACGTTGTTGTCTGGAACCAATGGCCCCGAAGTGATAGAAATCGGGATAACCGGAGGGAATGGCTTTGATGTGAGGATCACATGTGTTCATGGAGTGTTAATGCTTTGCTCCGGTGCTCTATTAAAAGGAGCACCTTAATTGCTAGTAGTTCCCTTGAGGCCCCGCTGCAAACGGGCTGGCAGGACAAAAGATGTTGTGCAAGTTCTCATTGCGAGCACGTATGACTATATATGAGACACATGCCTAGGATTATCTAGTACTTGGATGCTTTACCTTATTTATCTGTAATTGCCCTATGTTCTGATTGCTATGTGAATTGTCTTGTCCATGCAACGCCTGTCCATCCATCCCTATGCCTACCGCACTCGAATCCTACTGTTTACTGCTATTGTTACTGCTGTTACTTTACTATTCCTACTACAAAACTGTTGCTACTGATAAAACTATTGTGAGCAAGATTGTTTCCAGGTGTAGCTCAATTGACAACTCAGTTGTTAAGGCTTATAAATATTCTTTGGCTCCCCTTGTGTCGAATCAATAAATTGGGTTTCACTTCCCTCAAAAATACTACGATACACCCCCTATACTTGTGGGTCATCAAGACCTTGCTGGCATTCAGGTCGACACCATGTGCCTGTGCCATCGCCAACCCCAGGGAAGCACCAAACCCTTTTTGTGCATTCTTGAAATCTGCAGGGACGCCTTCCGTGAAGGACTCGATTAGGCCATGTAGGTCTTCAATAAGTTTGGCCTTGGGGACCATCTCCTCTTGAAGATGCCCAAGAACACCCTTTGCCTTTTTGAGCGAGTCCTACACGGAGACATTGCGGTCTTCGACTGCAGCCATGGCGCTGGCCAATGCATCCTCACGAGTAAGAGCCTAGGGGTCGAAACTCACCACAGAAGTGTCTGCAGTAGTTCCACGTAAAACCATCAGAAGCCAAACAAGTGAAGAAAGAAAAGTTTCAATGGCACAAAAACTGCAACATCAGCATAGCTGAAAGCGCTTTCACGATGAAAATAAGTTGTTCCGCAAACTATTTTTCTCTGTTAGTGGAAACAACCATCAGCTCCTCTTCGCGCTGCTTCGAATCATGCTTGAGGCGGTCGTGGGCCACGAGTGCCTCATCTCGCTTGGTCTCCGCCGTGTTGAGTCCCTTTTCAAGGGAGTTCACCTGACGGAGCAAGTCATTATTATCCTCTGCAGAACAAGGAGAATATATCAAAACCAATCAAAACAAATGTGCAACATCGCAACACAAATTTACAAACTTACTTTGCATCTGGCAGTTGTCGATATCAATCCGAGCATGCTGCCGGCCTAGGTCGACGATCTATCCGCCAAGGCGGATAGACTCCTGAAGAATGGGTTGTGGAAGGATGACAAATATAGTGACTCAACTAGACCTCGAGCAATAACTCTTCGAGTAAAAAAGGTTTGAAAATACTTACGTGTTCATCTAAAGACTCCGAAGTTTCCTTCTGAGTTGACGTCCGAGCAAGAACCAAGTGCTCCCCCATGTTGGGAGAAATCAAGGAATTTGCACCGGAGTTGGCCGCTATCATTGGGGAAGGCGTAGGATCTGCCACACCCTTGATCTTGGAGTCCATGACTCCCGCCTCCTCCAAGAGACGGCAATCATTAGACAACGATGAGGCGGTCACGCTTCCGTAAAACATAAGCCATCAACGCAAGCCGCAAGATACAAATTTTGAGACAACATCAATATAGAAGACTCACCCGTCGAAGTTGTCGAGGTCAAAGGAATCATACGACTCCTCCTTCTGCTTCCTCGTTTTCTTCCACGATGCAGGAGAAACATCACGCACAGGAACCGATGGAGTTAGATCCGCGGTATCCACCCCAATTGGCAGATCCTCCGGCGTCTTCGGAGAGGAAGCATCTGAGTCTTTGCTTCGGTCACGCTTGCGAGTGGCGCCCTCACTGCACTCGGGGGATTCCTGCTCCTCAACGATGGGCATAGTAGAGGAGAATATCATTTTGCGGCCCGAAAGTTGGGGTGGACAGGCAACACGGTACCCAAGTTGATTTTTATCACCGCGATTCGAAAAGTTGGGGCGCCAATTGCTGAGAGGGGTCTTTCGAGTGAATGATGGCCAAACGAAATATTTTCAAATCGCGCCCGTTAAGTCAGGATATTCCGTTACACTAGTTCCTGATGTGCCCCTCCTTCGCCGGTCACTCTTCTTAGCCACCCTGCACGTGTCGTAGGGGCAAATCCATTACTGTACTTTCCTAACTCTCGACACTGAATCTTGTTGCGGCGGCGGCGGTGGTCCCTTTTCTTCCCTTCCCCGACCCTAAATCTGCCGGCGGCGGAGGACCTTTTTTCTCCCTCCCCCGACACTGAATCCGGCGGTGGCGGCCCCGCATGTCTTGCAAGGCGAAGGTTGTAGCTATGTCGCCGACTGAAAAGGGTCCGTAGGGGCCCAAGTCTGGGGCTCAACGCGTAGCTGCGGCGAGGTCTTCAGCCCTGGTTAACGAGGAGGCCAGCAAGGATTCTGCTCCCAAGGTACCTACGAGCAGCGGGTTGAAGAGAAAAGCAAGACCGGCGGCGGATTGTTCTGCTCCGGTGGGCAGATGCAGCACTCAGATCTCGAAGAAAAAAACCCGGGAGAAGAACGAGAGGTGAATTTTTCTTATCTGTGCCTTATCTTGCAAGTAGATTAGTTATGGCATAATAGAATCGAATGAACTGAAATGTTCCCCTTTTTAATCAAATTAGGCACAATTTTGATACAAGTGACCTATATGAGTTCATAGTTCATGTTCGGCAGTACACTGCAAAGCTTGATTTTGGTTGCGAGAAGGTTGTGTTCGAGCAAGATGTGCATCTGCTTGTGAATTGCAAAGAGGTTGTGTCTGTTTCGCGGCTGGTAGATATGCTTGCCGCTAGAATTCCCTAGGGTTCTAGACAGAGGACAAAATTGGTGTGGTGCAACATGAATGATACCTATCAGCAAATTGAGCACTCCCATGAGCTTCAGATGGTTTGGGAGTGTTGTGCAGCTGATCGTAAGGTGAAAGTTGAAGCGATGATTGATGATATGTATGCAGATGTTGGAGATCTTGCTGCCAGAGCTTCTTCTCCTAGAGAATACGGACCAAAAGATGTTGATCTGGATAAGTTCAGTATACGCATAGAGGTGGATTCATACATGGAAAAACTTGATGAGGGAGTTAATAAGCCAGTTTCGTCATGTACTGTGGAGATCACTATCGATTCCAAAAACATAACTATTGATGAAATGAGAGAGATGATCGGTAAGGAAATCACTATTGGCCCTAAGCAGATCGCAAAAATCCGGTGGTGGCATCATAAGAAGCAGCAATTCATAGATGTTTTGGATACTGAAGATCTTATGCAGATTATGCGGCAAAAGAAGCGAACCAGGAAGGTGTTCTTCCTTGGTACCATTTCTGATGTTGTTGAACATGTTATAGTGGATGTAGATGCCCCTGTAGTGGCTGAACAGAATGAGGTGGTCGACGTTGATGAGATCTGATGAGAGCTGCTACCCTGGGCTTGTCATATGGACCGCGGGTTCCCCTGCCTGTATTTCTAATATTGACTGTTGTTGCATTTAGAGCGTGCTTCTGTGATTATGTTTGTTGAGAGATTGCGATATAATGCTGTGCGAGCTGTTGAGATTTTCAGACATGTCACTCACTGAAACCATCGTTGTTGTAATAAGACATAAGTACATTGTAGTTGACATGATTATGTTTCTTAAGATGACATACCGTACTTGTTTCAGTTATTATGTTTGTTGGGACATTGTAATGTAATGTTTTGTGAAACCATGACTGGACTAGTGATGCATAAATACATTGTAGTTGACATGATTATGTTTCTTGAGATGATGTACTGTACTTGTTTATGATATTTTGTTTGTTGAGAGACTGTAATGTAATGTTTTGCGAAACCATGACAGGACAAGTGATGTGTAAGTACCTTGTAGTCAACATGATTTTGTTTCTTGAGTTGATGTAATATACTTGTTTCTGTGATTACGTTTGTTGAGAGATTGTAATGTGATGTTTTGTGAAACCATGTTGTGGTTATGTTTGTTGGGAGATTATAATGTAATGTTTTGTGAAACCATGACTGAAGAAGTGATGCATAAGTACCTTGTAGTTAACATGATTTTGTTTCTTTGGATGATGTAATATACTGGTATGTTTTCGTTAGGCAATGAAATTGGGATGGAGGGAGTGCAGGTTTAATATTTGAAATGAGAATGTGTGAAGAGAATCCATATCAGGCAGGAGACAGTAATCCAGGGAAAGGGCATGGTATCCATTAAACTATTGTAACATGCCAATTTAGTCATCATTGCAGCGGTAGAAGGGTTGCTCTCTCTCTCTCTCTCTCTCTCTCTCTCTCTCTCTCTCTCTCTCTCTCTCTCTCTCTCTCTCTCTCTCTCTCTCTCTCTCTCTCGCCGACGCCGTCGCCGTCGCATTCGCCATGCTGTCCTTGAACGGCGAGGACGACCAGTCGAGCAGCGACAGCCTTCTCTCCGACATAGAGTATTCCTTCCATGATGTGAGTTCCTCTGTTTTCTCGGTCTAGGGTTAGGCAATGGTAAATCACTCGATCTGAGCCCGAACAGATGTGCATGCAATCGTGTTCGATTTCAGCTTTGCGTTTACCTATAGGTACCAAGGACGATCTACGACTCCGAATGGGAGGGCCTAGATCTCGATGGAGAAGTGCCATGTGACCATGGGCTAAAACTGAGGAGATATGTCGCATTCGAAGGCAGTAACACTGGGAGAAGGTTTTTGGGCTGTACAAATCAGGTTTGTTTACATTATGTGCAACTGTGACATGAAGTAAAATGTATCGTGCATGTTCATAACACTATAGTGTGTGTGTTTTTAGGTTGGCCTGGTGTGTAAAGCAGTAGAGTGGGTGGATCTTGAGTGGCCAGATGCACTTAAGAAATGTTTGGCACAGTTATGGGAGATGTATGAGTTGGAAAGGTCGGGGAGATTTACTGATGTAAGTGATGCAGCTGAAAAAAATTATAAGTTGTCGGTACGAAATAAGGAGCTGTAACAAGAAATCGAGAATTTGCAGTCAAAGCTAACTGACGGAATCGATGGGAGCTTGGTTGTTGGAACTGCAAAGAAGCTTCAAGATAGTCACAGGTTGCTGATTCATAATGCATAAAAGGAGAGGGATCAGCTCAGGGAAGACAAGAAGAAGCTAGAGTGCTGCATTGCGGATCTGTTGAAGGAACTAAAGAAGGCGCGCGAGGGTGAACAAGGACAGACTATAGAGGATAAAGGAAATTCGAGATGAATAATTTATGTTGTACCAATGCCTGACACTAGTTAATTGTAAGACTTGTAGTTGCGCTTTCCGAACTAAGCCAAACTCAATCCTCGAGCAAATTAATTTCATACAAACACACATATCGTGCATAGAGTTAAGTTCACGCTTACAAAATCACCACTGCAGAGGATAAACCAGGCAGTTCAGTACTAAATAGACATATGTTGTGTTCAAGCGAGTCTGGCCAGGAGCTGCCTGTTTTCCTCCCTAAGATTGGCCAGCTCCTTCAGTACTATGTTGTGCTTCAGCTGTAGGTTCTAGCGCTTCGTCACATGGCAGAGAATTTTGTCCATAGTGTCATGGTGGTGTCACGGCAGATGCCATGGATAGGCTAAAGGTGGGGACTAATACACGCTAGGGGAATCCAGGGAGGGATAGTAGAGTGATTCTCCACACAGAAGTTTGTATTGCTATATCTTCAAGATTACAAGTGCTCCTTGAGCTGTATTGGCGAGAGGAGGAAGAAGGAGCTCTCTTACTCTTGCCTAGATCTGCTAGCCCTAAGGAATCACCAAACCAACTAGTGCTCAACCAACCCCCTCTACCAGAACCCTAAACCCCCTTATATAGAGGAGGTTCGGTCCTGGCCTAGGGCATACGTGGAGGCATATTCCTAAGAATATGCCCCCTCCCTAAGTGGTAACCCGACCGGGGTGCTTTTCCCCGCGTCACACATGCTTTAGCGGCGTAAGCCTCTAGGGCGCACGTCAGCCGACGCGAGCGTCGTCACCCTTGTCGGCCACGCCCCGGTGGTCCTGCCCTTGCTTTATTCGCTCATGCAGTGCGTACCGGACCTTCTTTTTTGACCAGAGAGATTCCTTCCTTCTCCCAGAAGCTAAGCGAGGATCCGGATCATAGTAGATCCGGCCACACCTGTTCCTGCATATAAGTCAGACAAGCATTTCCGACTTACTCCTTAAGTCGGATGAGACAACGTTAGGCGACCCCCCTGGTCCGGGTTACTTCGTGATCCGGCCTGCCTTGAGGTGACTCGGCCAGCATCCGCTTTGACCTTGCCGAACCTCGGCTAACTCGGCCCTTATACCCCGGAGTGACCCTACCCGGGGGTATCCCCCCAACATTAGTCCCCGAAGCTGGTGCGGTCTTAGCTGCCTTGGCCGCTAAGGCCACATCAGGTTCATTTATGTCCAAGCCTTAGACGTTTAATTCCGGGTTAGCTCCTTATCTCGGATTATATGGATTTACGTTCCCTTCGCACGTTCCAAGTTTTCACTTGCCGGCCGGGTCACCACTTTGGCTCGGATCCCATGGTTGTCATGGTTTGATCCGGGCCCCGTTTCCTTCTCTCATACGCCAACCCATGTGGAGGCTATTCATTACCCTGTCTTATTTTAAGGGCCTGCACAGTAACCGCCGCAGTAATTGTCAGTTTCACTATGCGTGGGTCACGTCATGCCTGCCTCCTCGTTTACCGCAACAGCGCGTCGCGTCATGGGATTGCTTATACTTTGTGGCCCCCTGTGTGTCCTTTCTCTGATTGGCTGATGCCGGTGATACATGGCCACACCGTGTGTCTCGTCGGCGCACCGTGATCCCACTCATCGATCACTAGGGGTGGTTAAATAGGGGAGGGGCGCGTCCCTTAGCGTTTTTCCACCTCTGCGCCCCTTTGCCCGTTGCGTTTTCTCCTTCGTCTTCCCTGCGACCACGCCGCCGCCGGTGCTTTCTAGCAGCAGCGCCTACGCCGCACCTCCCCGTGCCTCCGCACCGCAGCCACCGCTGTGCAGCTTCTTCGCCATGGGTCCACGCCAATCTCGGCCTCAGATCCCCGCCGCCTCTAGCTCCAGCGAGGATAGCGGATACGAGATAACGGAGGAGGAGCCCGTCGTCGCCGAGCAGGAGATGGAGGAGGACGCCGGCGTAGCGGACCGCGGCGCGTGGGCCGGGTCATGGGTCTGTCAAGATGACTTTCACTGGCTCTACCGGACCAGGCGCATTCCCGCCGGCATCACCGCTCGTCTCCCCTCCTCGGAACTGGCCCCCTCACCCAATCCGGGTGAGTTTGTTGTATTCCTGTCCCACTTCCAACCGGGATTTGGTCTCCCGGTGAGCGATTTCTTCCAGGATTGGGTTAGGACGTATCACCTGCAGCCGCACCATCTCCCAGCGAACGCAATCACCTCTCTTTCTGTCTTTGCCTCTACGATCGAAGGCTACACCGGACTATGGCCCACGAAGGAGCTGTGGATCCGGTTCTTCGGCCTCCGTCGCAACGTTGTCCCCAATATCCACGTTGAGTCGGAGGACAAGCAGCTCACCCAGTTCGGAGCTGCCTCCATCTCTCCCTAGAGATTTTTAGTCTTTCCCTGGGTCACCGGGCTTGACTCCTGCAAAGGATGGGCCCAGACCTTCTTCTACGTCCGGAATGAGGGTACCGAAGACTTGATTCGGTTGCTGCCCGACGCTCTGGGTCTACCTTACACGGATTTCTTGGAGGAGGTCCCCAAGAAACCTACAACTCTGGCCAACCAAGTTAACAAGAGGTTCACGGAGCTGAAGAAGCTCGGATTGCGCAACGAGGATGCTATGATCACGTTCGTGCGCAACCGAATCTCTCCCCTCCAGAAGCGCACCCACAAGTTGTGCCATATGAGTTTCGGCCGCGACCCCAACCGAACCTCCTCCTTCGAATTGAGCAACACAGAGATCTTTCGCCGGGTCAAGGCTCTTTTCACCACCCACAAGGATTTCTCCGCCGAATGGACGTGGGGAATCAAGCACTACTGCCGTGACAGGCTCCCTCCCGCAGTAAGCTTCGCGGGGCAAACTTATTTCGGATCAAGTATGTGTCGGTTTTTGTTATATTTCTAACTCTGTTCTTCATGCTTTTTCTCAGCTGTTCCTTCAGCAAACTCGAGGATGGTACAGACCCGACCCTCAAGTGGGCGCCGGACCGAGAAATCCCGGATGAGGAGGAGCCGGACCAGGAGATGTTTCTGCCTATGACCGACGACACCAAACGACCCAGCGGTAAATTCTCTTCTCTTAGAGATTGGCCCGGTGATGAGGATGACTCGAATATCGACGTGATTGAACCTGTTGAGGCTGTCCCTCTTTCTTTTGCCTTTTCGGCATCAGCTAACCCCGGTGGGCATATCCACGAGGATCCTCCACTTGCTACAGGTGAGCCGGTTCCTATGGCGTCGAAGAAGAAGCACGGAGCCGCATCAAGTTCTTCCTCTGGACCTTCTTAGCATACAAAAAGGCAAAAGAAGGCCGGAGACAAGACTTCCTCCAAGCGAGCAGGCAAAGCCCCGGCACGGAGGGCCCGGAAACCCAAGGAGGCTGAAATCTCGGATGCGTAAGTCATTTTTCACTGCGCAACTCACTTTTCCTTGCATCGGGGTAATTTCACTTCTGACATCATTCTCTTTTGCAGGCCTCCTGTGGAGGTCCCTCAGAGCGGATCGAGCATCTCTTCTCCCCTTCGGTCCGGTCCTTCTCATCCTCGTGATGACGAGTCACGCCCGCTGAGCCCTATTCCGGAGGGCTCTGCGGCTGCTCCGGGTTCTGCAGTACCTCATCGAGAGGAACGCGACCTCGGAGCGGGAGGGGTCGGTTCGGCCAAGGCGACGGTGTCCACCACTTCGGCATTGCCGCAACCAGCAACCACCAAATCTATCACAACACCAGCACCAGCAGCAGCTCCAGTACCAGCAACCGAGCCAGCACCTGCCCCGGCACCAAGGAAACCAACAACAGCTCCAGTGCCAAGTTCCTCTGCCTCTTCTGAGTCATCTCAGCCCCGACGAGGAACCATTCCAGCAACTTCCAAAGGGAAATCCACCGTGGTTACTTCTTCCCAGCAAGCTAAAGGCAAGAAGGCTCCGGATACTGCCAAGTCTACATCCGTCGAGGCCGAGCAGCGAACTCTATAGTCAATGCTCCCGAAGAAATCACCAGCAGCGAAGGATCTTCCTGCCGAGCCAACCGACGCGCAGCAGATGGTTCTGCACACCAGCCCGGCTCTTGCCCTAATTGAGAGAAGGAAGCTCATGCGAAGGGCTTGGTGGCACCCCACATGCCCACTGGCGAACGGTACCCTCCGAGCCTTATCGAGTTCGTCATGAACTGGAACAAGGCAGAGTTCGTCTACAATGATGATCTCCCAGAGAAGTTCGGCCCCGCAGAATTTTCTGCCTAGATGAATACTGCCGCCAAGGCAATTAACCTCGCGGGGCGAATGATGGAGGTATGTAAACTTCAAAACCAACGTAGACAATAGCCGGGTTTGGGAAAAGTTCTTTACATGCTGTAGATAATAACCATTAGTCCCCGAGCCTCCGGGGGAGTAGCTTGTTACTCGGCCGGATGCTCAATAGAAAACCAGCATAGCTGCATGTGAACTTCAAATATGCACACACCTAGAGCCGGGTTAAGTTCCACTTGGCCCGGATCTTGCACACTTCGAATATGCACACACCTAGAGCCGGGTTAAGTTCCACTTGGCCCGGATCTTACACACTTCAAATATGCACACACCTAGAGCCGGGTTAAGTTCCACTTGGCCCGGATCTTGTACACTTCGAATATGCACACACCTAGAGCCGGGTTAAGTTCCACTTGGCCCGGATCTTGCACACTTCGAATATGCACACACCTAGAGCCGGGTTAAGTTCCACTTGGCCCGGATCTTGTACACTTCGAATATGCACCAAGCTAATTTTACACTTCTGTACTTCTTTCAGGTAACTACCAATCGCCGGAGCGCGAATTTCAACGCCTGCTTGATACCCACAAGATCCTACGCGCAAAACATGTTGCACTTGGTGCAGAACATGAAAAGAGAGGTAATTTTCTCCCTCGGCACCTCTCTGTTTTTCTTCACTTTCTTCCGACGAACTAATCTCTTCATTCGGTCTCTGCAGCTGGGGTGGAGGCTGAGAACAAAATCATGCGCAAGAACTTGGAGGAAATCCGGGGTATGTCCTCTTTTGTTCGACCTCGTAGTGTTTTCCATTTCTTCTTCTCCTTGGCTCGGCAAACATTCACTCCTCGGCTCTGCCGGGTCAACATACTGTTTCAGCATCGATTGAGGACAGTGTGCCCGTGCCTGATATGATGCTGCATTTTCTCGAACAAGCAGGGCAGCATCAAGCTGAGCTGAAGAAGAAGAATGATGAACTTGCCCTCCTCCGGACTAAGGACGACGAGATAGCCAAGCTCAAGGCTGAGATGGAGAAGATGAAGGCCCAACACAAAACTGAGCTCCAAAACGTTGGCCAGAACTTCACCGAAGAACGTGAGCGCCTTACTCTCCAGATCTCTAAGGGCCAGGACCTACTCAGAGAATCTGACGTCCAGCTTGGGTCGGCAAACGCTGAGCTTGAGCAACTTCACAAAAGACGCGATGCCTGCATCAAGGAGTTGACCCGGATCCATAGCCATATTTCTCGTAAGTTCCTTTCCCTTATCCGACATACTTCTCCGGGTTACCTCATATGTCTTTCCTTCACCTTCTTCTCTTGCCTTGTTTCCAGACCACTTTCCAGAGGATACTGCCATTGCAAGCGCTGCTGTTGACAAATTTCGCCGAGAGAGGGGTACTCCCATTCCTCTTGATGGTGAGAACATTCCCTTGGACATGGAGGACCTATTGGACAGCTTGTCCTCTCGTGTGGTGACCATCAAGAATTATGGCAAAGATATCCTCGACGTTGCAGTTCGCATCTTCAATACATTCTGGCCCGGAGAGAGTAGCCCGGAGACCATCGCAACTCTCGTCGAGAAATTAATGGAAGTTGAGACCCAACTTGACCTCTGGAGAGAATCTGCTGGTCGTGCTGCAGCTGACACCATCCTTCATCATATTCTCACATGGTACGAGAAGATCGACCTCAGCCTCCTCACACGCCGGCGCACCGGATCCAGATGGACCGATGATCCGGAGTGGGTAGCTCAGCGCCAGGCTTGCGCCTACAGCCTCGTCGAATATTCTCCTATTCATGACTGGATTGAAGGGCCGAGCTTCCTAGAATCCGCTGGGGATGAGCAAAACGAGAATGTTGAAGATGGGTCGGATGAGGGCGAAGAAGATGATGCTTCAGATATTGAAGACATCGACGACAACGCCGAACCTGCTCCTCCTGCTGCTCCTTAGTTCTAAAAAACTTGAAAATTTATCAGATCCCCGGTATGCCGGGTGCAATTGTATGCCGGATATGTGATATTTTGCTACTATATTTTTATGCTGGATTAACTTGGGCGTAGTCCTCGAGTTTCATTTTCTTGTTCGTCCAATTCTTTGGCTCGGTCCGTGTCTACCTTGATTCATTTTTACGACTTACGAATCCGAGCTTCAAAAATTGTCTTAACAATACTTAGAAACTTTGAGGCTTGGCTCAAAATAATTCAGCATAATAACTTAAAAATAAATACAGGGTTAGTCCGAAAAAACAAACGTTAGCTCGAATAAATTCGTTTTCTTAGTCGTTTTTCATGTGCTACGCAATTCCAAACTTGTTCCCTTGCTTGCCATGAAGCCAATTCTTGTTGGACAGCAGCAAGTCGACGGGTTGGGTCTTTGGTGCTCACACATTACTAATCCGGATTAAGTAGAACGACTTATTCCAGCTCCCGCATAAGAAATTACGACAAACATTATTAAGGCAGTCCCCGAGTTACTGCTCGAGGCGCTGCGATTTCATTGATAAGCTCATTGCCGACATACATACCGACTCGGATACATACACTTCTTAGCTAAGTGTAGAAGGGACGAAGTAGTGCTACATTCCACGATCGCTTGGATTCCTCTCTGGACATGTCCGGCTTGTTCTTTTCCTATGGATTTGCATCTATAAGATAGTAAGAATCATTGTGCAATGATTTGCTCACAATGAACGGCTCTTCCCATGGGGGGGATAATTTATGCATGCCAGTAGTACGTTGTACCAACCGGAGCACCAGATCACCTTCCCGGAAGATTCGGGGGCACACTTTCCGGCTATGATAGCGTCGGAGGTTTTGCTGATATATGGCGGATCTGGACAGTGCCAGTTCTCTCGCTTCTTCCAGCAGATCAACATCATTTTGCCGGGCTTCTTGCACTTCGGCTTCTGTGTATTAGGTGACCCTTAGCGAATCATGCTCTATGTCAGCTGGTAATACAGCTTCTGCCCCATATACAAGAAAAAATGGCGTATAGCCTGTTGATCGATTCGGAGTTGTTCTTAAGCTCCACAGTACCGCTGGTAGTTCTTCTATCCAGCACCCCGCTGATCTTTGCAGCGGCTCAATGAGCCGGGTTTTATCCCGGATAATACTAATCCGTTGGATCTTTCCACTTGTCCATTCGATGCGGGGTGGGCTACCGAGGCGACATCGAGTCAGATCTTCTTATCTCGGCAGAAGCGCGCAAATGCTCCTTCCGCAAAATTTGTTCCATTATCGGTTATAATACTGTGTGGATAACCGTATCTCAAGATGATGTCTTTGAGAAACGTTATGGCCGTAGCTCCATCACATTTTCTTATAGGTTTCACTACAATCCATTTTGTAAACTTGTCCACCATGAACAAAATGTGTGTCATGTTTCCTCTCGCTGGTTTGAACGGGCTAACCATATCCAAGAACCATACAGCAAATGGCCACGTAATTGGTATGGTCTTGAGTTCCTACATAGGCATATGTGTCTTGGTGGCGTACCTCTAACAACCATTGCATTTTCTCACCAGATCTTCTGCTTGTTCCAAGGCACTTGACCAGTAGAATCCATGCCGGAACGCCTTTGCCACCAAGGCTCGGGATGAGGCATGATGCCCGCATTCTCCTTGGTGTATATCTCGGAGGATGTCAAGCCCTTCTTCCGGGTCAACGCATCTTTGGAGAACATTGGTTACACTTCGTTTGTATAACTCGGAATTGATGATTGTGTATGCTTTTGCTCTCCTCTGAGTTTGCCTAGCTAACACCTCCTCAGCGTGTAACGTTCCGTCTTTCAGGAATTGGAATATAGGCAGTGCCCAAGCTAGTATGGCTCGTGGAGGGAATATCTCCTCATCAATTTCCATTTGATCCACCGGCATAACTTCAGTCGGATCACGCTGAGCAGTGCCCGGGTCTAGCGAGGTAGTCCCCGGGTTTGCCGAGGCAGTCCCCGGGTTTGCTTATGCAGTCCCCGGGTCTCGCGTACCACCTCCCATGTCAATGTCCATGGGCTCAGCTCCGGATTCCATATTCTCCGGGACATAGATCGAGTCGGTTCCGGGGACGGTCTGATAGATGGTTTTCTGAGGTGTTCCAATGCTACACCCGGTGGAATTGCCTGTCTGGTCGATCCGAGCTTCGACAACATGTCGGCAGCCTCGTTTTCCGCCCGGGGTACATGGTGAAATTCATACCCCTCGAAGTAACCAGATATCTTCTGCACGTGAAATTTGTATAGTGCCATGTTTGGATCCAGGGCGTCCCATACTCCGGACACCTGCTGCACCACCAGATCCGAGTCGCCAAAGCATATTATCCGACGTATGCGAATCTCCTTTGCCACTTTGAGCCCATGCACAAGAGCCTCGTACTCAGCGACATTGTTCGATGCCGCGAAATGGATCTACAATACGTACTTTAGCTGATCCTTCTTTGGCGAGGTAAGCACAACCCCGGCGCCTAATCCGGTTTTGGTTTTCGACCTGTCAAAGTGCATCCTCTAGTAATTCGGATCCGGTGGCGGTGGTTCGTATTGTACCTCGGCCCAATCCACAAAAGAGTCCGCCACAGCCTGAGATTTGATCGCTTCTCTTCTGTCGTATTGGGGCGCATAAGGGGCTAGCTCAATTGCCCATTTTGCGATTCTGCCACTCGCATCCTTGTTACCCATTATCTCGGATATGGGAGCTTCACATATTACTTTGATGGGGTGCTCCTCAAAGTAATGCTTTAACTTCTTTGCCGCCATATAGACACCGTATGCCACCTTTTGAAAGTGCGGGTAGTTCTGTTTGGAGGCAGACAATACCTCGCTCAGGTAATATACTGGCCTCTGCATCGACTTACCCTCTTCATTGCGCTCCACTACAATTACTGCACTTACAACTCGGTTGGTTGCGGCTATGTAGAGCAACATTGGCTCCTTTGATAGTGGAGAAGCTAACCCTGGTGCAGTGGCCAATATCTTTTTCAAGTGGGCGAAGGCTTCATCGGCCTGTGGCGTCCAAACGAATTTATCCGACTTTTTCATGAGTTGGTCGAGAGGCAATGCCTTTTCTCCCAACCGACATACAAACCGACTCAACGATGCCAGGCATCCAGTGAACTTCTCGACATCATTGAGACACTTCGGCAGCTCCATTCGTTCGATGGCTCGGATCTTAGTTGGATTAACTTCGATACCTCGGCTAGAGATGAGAAATCCAAGTAATTTGCCAGCCGGGACACCGAAGGTACATTTTTCCGGGTTAAGCTTTATCCGGAACCTTCTCAAGTTCGCGAATGTTTGCCTTATGTTGTCAAGGAGCGTTGCGCTTTCCTTGGTCTTGATAACCACATCATCCACGTATACTTGTACGTTTTGACCTATTTGGTCATGCAAACATTTTTTGCATACATCTTTGGTACGTTGCACCTGCATTACGTAAACCAAACGGCATAGTGCGATAGTAGTAAGCCCCGTATGGGGTAATAAACGCCGTTTTTATTTGATCATCCGGGTTCAGAGGTATCTGGTGAAAGCCAGAATATGCATCAATAAATGACAACAGTTTGCATCCCGCGGTTGAGTCTATGCCCTGATCTATCCTCGGCAGTGGAAATGGATCTTTTGGACATGCCTTGTTCAGGTTCGTGTAATCGATACACATGCGCCAAACCACTACCACGTTCGGATCGTCCTTCTTCTTTTCTACCAGCACCGGATTAGAGAGCCAATTCGGATATAGTACCTCCATGATAAATCCCGCTGCTAGTAACCGAGCTATCTCGTCTCCAATGACTTTTCTCCTATCCTCGGCGAAGCGGCGGAGAGGTTGCTTCACCGGCCTTGCTCCGGGTCTTACGTTCAAAGAGTGCTTGGCCAACTCCCTCAGAACACCTTGCAAGTCCTGTATAGACCAAGCAAAAATATCCCGATTCTCACGGAGGAAGTTGACGAGCTCGCTTTCCTATTTTTCAGTTAACCCGGCACCAATTGTGACGGTGCGCTCCGGAAACATGTTATCAACTGGAATCTTCTTGGTGCCCTTTGCGGCTTGAAATAAAACGCTGCCATGCGGGTTACTTAATGCCGGCATATATTGTTGCGCGGACTGAGCTAATGCCGCCACCTCTTGGATTTTTCTTTTCTCTCGCGCAATCACGAGTGACTCGGCTAGGTTAGACCCAGCTGAAGCACACTCCATGGAACGTCGGAAATCTCCAGCAATGGTAATCACTCCATTTAGCCTGGGCAACTTCATCTTTAGATAACTGATGTGACAGCTTGCCATGAATTTGTTCAATGCTGGTCTTCCGAGTAACGCATGATATGCACTTTCCAAGTTCACCACTTCAAACTCCAGATTTTCAGTTCGGCAGTTATCCCTTGTGCCGAATAGCACGTCGACCCGGACTTTGCCTATGGGCTCACAAGAAATGCCTGGTACAATGCCATGGAAAGTTGTTCTCGTAGCCTGGAGCATGTTCTCCGAGATGCCCAACTTGCGCATCGTGTCCGCGTATATGATGTTAATGCTACTGCCATTATCAATCAAGACCTTGGAGAACCTCACATTGATGTTCGGTTCAATGAATGTCGGATCTAGCACTAGTGCATACGAACCTGGGCTCGGCATAAGTTTAGGATGATCTTTGATGTTCCAGGTGATTTCCTGGTCCGACCAAGGCATGTACCTCGTCACCGCTGGCATGACCGCATTGACCTCCATATGTCGGCGCTGCAAGCTTTTTCTATATGTTTCCTCGGTTGTGAACACACAATAACTCTAGTGATGTTCCCTGTACTCATTCCTTCCCTCGTTTCCGGGGTACCTCTGATCCGGTTGTTGTTGATTTTCCACCTGATGCACTGCATCCCTTCTCTCATTGTTGTCATACCTCGGCGGAGGGGGAGGCAACATTAGTTGTTGCGTGTTCGCTCCGGAGAGCAATTGCTGCCGGGGTAACTCCTGCCGAGGTTGATCATTCCGGGGTTCCTGAGCATTCCCCGAACCACCTTGCTCTATTTTCGCATCCACTCACATTGCCTCGTCGTGTGACCCGCTGGGCTATTCGGATTTGGCGTGTGAAACTTACACGGCTGGTCCAGCATCGACTCGTAGGTATACCTCGGACGATCTTTCTTTTCTTGCCACTGTTTCTTTTGCTCTGGAGTCCATGTCTTCTTGCCATCATTTCTTGGAGTCCATTGCCCTCCAGTTCTTTGGCGTTGGTTGCTCCCTGTTCCGGGTTGATCTTGATTCACGGCTGCAACTTGTTGCGAACCGTAGCGATGGTCCGGTATATCATCTCTCCTTTTTCCTCTGTAATCGTTCCTCCGGGACGACTCAGCTCCGTCCCTCTGATAGTATTCCTCGTTTGACTCATTTGAGGCGAGCCTAGGTTGAGTCGGATCGCCCAATGCATACGAATCAGCAATCCGGATCATTTCTGCCAGCGTAACTGGCATTTTCCATTGCAACTTCATCCATAGCTCACTGCCGTATCTGCACACTTGCGCAAACCACGCTATGGCCTGCGACTCTATGACACCTTCACACGAGTTTCTCACGGTACACCACAGGGTCAAGAATTCATGATCTGTCTCATTTGGTCTTTGCTTGCACATTGCCAGGGTATGCGGTCTATTCGGTCTCTGATACGTACTTGAGAAGTTGCTGATAAACATTTCTTCAAAATCTATCCAGCAGTTGATGCTTCTAGGTGGTAAATTATTCAACCATACTCTGGCCGGGCCTTCCAACATCTGGGGCACGTAACGCACAGCCCATCTCAAGTTGCCAGTTGCAATTTTCACCGCCGTAGCATAGTTTATCAGCCAATCCTCTGGCTTGGTGCTGCCGTCATACATCTTCGTGCCTCTGGGTAACTAGAAAATTGGTACGGGCGGTTCTTTCATGATCCGGGGTCCAAAGCACGCTGGACCCGGAGGACCTTGACATTCGATCTGTTCCGACCGATACAGGCAATCCAGTTTTAATCTGGCGTCATCCGGCATCAAATCCCTGCTTCCCAATCTAGACCCTATCACATGATAGTCCGGTCTGGGGTATCCTGCGTTCACCATCTCCGAATCACCGTCGTTGTATCGGTTTTGCTCTCGTTGCGCACCTTTCTGCTGCACACCTCGGCCGACACTTTTCTCTTGCCTCGGTATATTCCGCTGCTGCGGTTGTCCTGCTCCTGCTGAGTTGCGCTGTCCGGCATTGCCGTTGGCAGCGTTCCCTTGACCGGCATTGCCTTGGTCGTGATTACCTCGGCCAGCTTCACCTCGGCTGACACTCCATCGATCATCACCTTTCCGCATCTCTTTTTCTTTCCCCGCACGCGTTGGGCCATACGGGACGATCTGTTTGTTCCGTCTGGCCGAGGTAACTACCTCTTCTCTCCTTGGGCCGCCATGAGGCGATGATGCGGCTCCAGCGGATTTCTCCGGGTTACCCATCACCGAATGGACGATCTTGGAAGATCCAGCTCTCTCCGGGTTAGCTCTCAGCAGCTCCTCGTTCTGCCTGTTCGCAATCCGAACCAGCTCATTAACCCTGTCTTGTTGTCTTTGACGGGCCTCACCCGTCAGTCCCTCTAACTCGGACGCAGCGGTATCTGCTTCTCTGAGGTTCTTCGCCGTGGTACAATACTTCGGCATCCCCACAGACAGATAGTTTTCCGACCCTTCTGCTCCATCATCACCTTCTCTATTCATCTCACTTATGAGATTTCTCCCTTTTACCCTTGCTGCATCAACCTTGTTTGCCTTTGCATACTCACGCAGCATCATGTTCAGCGACTGCTGAGCCGCGGCTATTTTCTTTGCGCCCTCTAGTATCTTTTGCCGAGTTTCCTCTAGCTCAGCCTGTGCCTGAGCCGGATCTACCACTGCTGCTACCGGGTTAGCCAAGCTATCCATAGCTTCCCTCAGTACGTTCTCAGGCCTCTCTAGTGGAGGTCCTCTACCTTTCCTCGGTGCCTTAGGTGTTACCTCTGGGTCTAGCGCTGGGTCCTTGCTTGTGCCTGCACCTGGCACAGTCATCATCACCTCCGCATGGTCCGGGGAGCGAGCGATACGCGCCCCGCGAGCCACATTGAGGGGTGGTTCCCCCGCATCGACGACACGACGCGGATGAACGCACGAGACGTCCAAAGCAACGTAGACCTTGTGCGTGCCGAGCTTGACGAAGAGGCTGTTGCGCGGAAGCGGGCGCGTGCCGAACCAGCCAGCGTTGTCGCTGACGAAATCCAATGCTCCAAAGCGCTGAACGAGCCCGGAGACGACGCGTTCGCCGGTGCCGATGAGGTTTCCCGTCCGGATCTTCACCCCTGCTAGCGCCGCTAGCCCTACGGTGGGCGCCAACTATCGTGGTGGTGTCACGGCAGATGCCATGGATAGGCTAAAGGTGGGGACTAATACATGCTAGGGGAATCCAGGGAGGGATAGTAGAGTGATTCTCCACACAGAAGTTTGTATTGCTATATCTTCAAGATTACAAGTGCTCCTTGGGCTGTATTGGCGAGACGAGGAAGAAGGAGCTCTCTTACTCTTGCCTAGATCTGCTAGCCCTAAGGAATCACCAAACCAACTAGTGCTCAAGCAACCCCCTCTACCAGAACCCTAACCCCCCTTATATAGAGGAGGTTCGGTCTTGGCCTAGGGCATACGTGGAGGCATATTCCTAAGAATATGCCCCCTCCCTAAGTGGTAACCCGATCGGGGTGATTTTTCCCGCGTCACACATGCTTTAGCGACGTAAGCCTCTGCGGCGCCCGCGTCAGCCGACGCAAGCGTCGTCACCCTTGTCGGCCACGACCCGGTGGTCCTGCTCTTGATTTATTCGCTCATGCAGTGTGTACCGGACCTTCTTTTTTGACCAGAGAGATTCCTTCCTTCTCCCAGAAGCTAAGCGAGGATCCGGATCATAGTAGATCCAGCCACACCTGTTCCTGCATATAAGTCAGACAAGCATTTCCGACTTACTCCTTAAGTCGGATGAGACAACGTTAGGCGACCCCCTGGTCCGGGTTACTCCGTGATCCGGCCTGCCTTGAGGTGACTCGGCCAGCATCCGCTTTGACCTTGCCGAACCTCGGCTAACTCGGCCCTTATACCCCGGAGTGACCCTACCCGGGGGTATCCCCCCAACACATAGCCATACAATTTTCCTTCAAGATCCCTTTCATGATCTCCGTCTGCTTCCTAGCCGAGGCGTGACCTTCACTGTGTAGCTTCGCCCATTCGGTGTTTAACTCTTTCAGTTTCTGGGACTTGTCAGAAAGGACCGCGAATTTAGCGCGCAATTGGTCAAAGGCCAGTTTCTAGGAATTCCGCTTCTCCCTTTGGATTGCTATCTTGTCATTTAGCCAGGTCGCTAGGTCCTGGTCGATCTTTTGCCTCTTTCCCTGCAACAAAAATACATGGTATGGTTTGTTCAGTTCACCAGAACAAGCTGGTTAGTTTCCATAATTAACTTAATCGACTAGTGGCACTGTCATAATTTCAAGGAAGAAGCAATCTAGGACTAATCAACATTTTATGAATCGACTAGTGGCACTGTCATAATTTCAAATTCAAAGACAAATAAGATTTATCAGCAGTTTAGTGGCTGTGGGTTTTTCCCAATATCACCAAATAGTAGTGGGAGAGTGGCAAACTCATAATGCAGAAACCCATGTCTAGATACATATGGAAAGAGAACATGGTGTCCATTCATGAACATGAACACCAACACATGTCCAGATAGATAAGGAGTTGCCCTAGGATTCTTATTGCACCCTATAATGGGAAGCAGACATGGGCATTTCTCCCTGAACCCTAAACATTACAAAAGGAGAGGAGGACGAACTGGTATTCGTGTCCCTGCTAACGGGAATCAGACTTGGGCATTGCTCCGATACGCCTCCAGACATGCCCTTAGCTCCACGTTCTCTTTCCGAACACCCTCAAGTACGGTGATCCCTCTGCTCATGTCCGCCTTCATCTCCTTGACTGCATCCAGGCAACGGTTCCTGTCATGGTAGGCTCAGATTGTAGCCTTGATTTCCTTGACGTGTCCTCTGAGTGCCTCGCTGACTTCGTCCTGCAGGAGAATGCACCTTTCCACGAGATTCTTCTTCTCCTCCGTGAGCTCGTTGATTATCTTGATGGCCTGTTCTTGCCTGATCAAGTTACGGTCGAGCACTTTCTGTAGCCTAACGATGTCACGTGCAAAATCTAGCGAGATCTCCTTCTGCACAGATAATTGCTTGCGTAGGCTCTCATTAGCTTGGGTGAGGGAGCGTGCAAGCTCATGTTGGTTGGTAATCTTGGAACTGATTGCGGCCACCTTCTCACGGTACTCGGCCTTCGATCGCTACATCGTTCATGTTAATTGAAATACGAATTTTACAATTACACTCCAGGTCCCAGGTGAATACTAATACAGATCAAAAAAAAATCCCGTTGAATCTATTGGCCGTAGTGTTAAAAAATGGACCTGGAGATCTATTCATGACCACGATAAACTAATCCTAATCACAAAAAATCCATAGTGAATCTATGAACAGCGGTATTAAGGAAAGACCAAGAGATCTAGTCATATTCATGAAAACAAATACAACTCACAAAAGAAGAAGAAATACCAATGCGGGGCGGAAAACATCTAAGAAATCCACATCATAACTCGCAGAAATAACAACATGGAGATTTGCTACCTCGCTGAGACATGGAACAGGGCTCCGTCGTGGTGGATTCGGGCTCCACGGCCGACCTGTAATACGTAGAAGAGGAAGAGCCAGAAGAAGAAAAACAAGAAGAAGCTGATTAAGATCATGATGGAGAGGGAGATGGAGAAGAAGTAGAATAAGGAGACCGTACTGGGAGGAGCCCTCGCCTGCTAGAACATTTGGCGCCATTGTCGGGGGAGATTGGGCCTCGATGAGAAGGTGGGCTTGAGCGGCTGGTAGAGCAAGAAGTGCCTCGCGGCGATTTCTCTCCCTTTTCTCCGCGAGGATTGTCGACCGGCCTCTCCCCCTCCTCAGTGGAGCCATGGCTTGCAGGGTGAGTGTGGCGGAGGCAGAAGGAAGGAGATAGTGATTATTAGTGTGGGAGAAGAGTAAAGAGTACAGGCCATGGTCCAGTAGTACTAGTACTAATATACAAGACCACCGTGTACGGTCTACCTTCTCAAAGAAGCTAGGGAGGCAGGGGTAGGGAATCGATGGGACTTGTCTTTATTGCGATGGACACTTCAATGGTCTTCGGCGCCGCCCAAAATCCAGTATATAATAAGGGGAGTGTGAGCCGGGTGGTCGTCACGGGAATCGACGCGCACATCCCGCGTGCGTGTGTCATGTGTTGATGGGGCAATGACGCGCGCAACTGCTGCACGATCACGTCGGCACGTCCAACTCCGTCGAACTCCACATGACAGGCACGCACGGGATATTTACGAGTCTAGAATACGCTGTGCCACTTTAGTTGTGATCAAATTATGTTCAGTACACGAGATATTACTTCTTTCTTCTTTTTTTTGATAATCAACAAATGCACGCATGGACACGATGCACGAACCCGCTGCTCGTCCTTGATCATATCGGCACCCCACTCTGTGTACCCGCCATCGACCATTCAGAGAAACTACCTCGAGCATGATGCATCGTCCGCGCTCGCAAGTCGTCTGCTGAGGCAGCACGTCGTGTCCGACCGCGCTAGGATCCATCGACATCGGCACTCGAGGACACCGCGACATCGAAGCTCGTACCGGCCGCGCAGGAGGAGCGTGGGGTACCTGCAGCGTCGGACGAGCGCAAAGTAGCAACCATGACGGGGGCGCGTGTTGCGCCGGCGAGTAGGGACAATAAGAGGAACGAGAAGAAGACCAGGAAGAAGAGAGGAGATAGCTATTTGGACGAGTCCGACTCGGCTAACGAGGAGGCGTTCATCGATCAGTTGGAGGCAGGAGCGGAGGAGAGTGACGTGGACCCGTGGTACTAGGAAGAGGAGGAGGAGGACTCCGATGAGGAGATAGCGCGCTTATTCGAGGAAGGGGGCGATGTCGAGTCGTCAGAGGAGGGCACCGACAACGGCGATGGCGGGGACCATGGCGTTGACGAAGACGAGGACGAACCGGAAGACGAAGACGATGGCTTCTTCAAAATATGATCATTTATTTTAGTTAGATAGATGGATTTTCACTTGTTTATGGCGGTTTAGTATCGGTGGCACGGATAGAGAGGTGGCACGGATTGACCATGCATAAAAAAGTGGAGAAGGGAGGGGTTATCCTGCCCGTTGGTGGAGACGATCCGCGTGACATCTCTGTTAGCCAATCAGGGCATAGCACCCAGAGTGAGCACATGTTTGGGATGTCCACACGTTTGGGCTTTTGTGAGATTTGTGAGAGAAAGAGAGAGGGAAAATCTCTCTTCACAATCTGCCTATGGATCCACCCGTACCATTCAAATGTCATTGCATTTGTGCTCTTTTCAGAATCCACCCATGGATCCACCAGTGTCATTTTGCATGTGTGTTCTTCTTAGTAACAACAACCAGAGTCATTTTGCATGTGTGATCTCTTCACATACCACCTATGGATCCACCAGTGTCATTGCATGTGTGTTCTTTTCACTAACAACAACAAGAGTCATTGCATGTGTGTTCTTTTCACATACCACATATGGATCCACCACTGTCACTGCATGTGTGTTCTTTTCACAATCCACCCATGGATCCACCAGTGTCATTGCATGTGTGTTCTCTTTAGTAACAACCAGAGTCATTTTGCATGTGTGTTCTTTTCACATACCACATATGGATCCACCAGTGTTATTGCATGTGTTTTCTTTTCACAATCCACCCATGGATCCCACCTGTGTCATTTTGCATGTGTGTTATTTTTAGTAACAACAACCAGAGTCATTTTGCATGTGTGATCTCTTCACATACCACCTATGGATCCACCAGTGTCATTGCACGTGTGTTCTTTTTAGTAACAACAACCAGAGCCATTGAAATGTGTGTTCTTCTCACATACCACCTATGGATCCACCAGTGTCATTGCATGTGTGTTCTTTTTAGTAACAACAACCAGAGGCATTTTGCATGTGTGTTCTTCTCACATACCACCTATGGATCCACCAGTGTCATTGCATGTGTGTTCTTTTCACTAACAACAACCAGAGTCATTACATGTGTGTTCTTTTCACATACCACATATGGATCCACCAGTGTGATTGAAATGTGTGTTCTCTACCGAGACCACACATGGATCCACTAGTGTCATTGCATGTGTGTTCTTTTTAGTAACAACAACCAGTCATTTTGCATGTGTGTTCTTCTCACATACGACCTATGGATCCACCAGTGTCATTGCATGTGTGTTCTCTTCACAATCCACCTATGGATCCACCAGTGTCATTGCATGTGTGTTCTTTTTAGTAACAACAACCAGTATCATTGCATGTGTGTTCTCTTCAGAGACCACACATGGATCCACCAGTGTCATTGCATGTGTGTTCTTTTTACTTACAACAACAAGAGTCATTAAAATGTGTGCTCTCTTCAGAGACCACACATGGATCCACCAGTGTCATTGCATGTGTGTTCTTTTCACTAACAACAAACAGAGTCATTGCATGTGTGTTCTTTTCACATACCACATATGGATCCACTAGTGTCATTGCATGTGTGCTCTTTTCACAATCCACACATGGATCCACCAGTGTCATTGCATGTGTGTTCTTTTTAGTAACAACAACCAGAGTCATTTTGCATGTGTGTTCTTTTCACATACTACCTATGAATCCACCAGTGTCATTGAAATGTGTGTTCATTTCACAATCCACCCATGGATCCACTAGTGTCATTGCATGTGTGTTCTTTTTAGTAGCAACAACCAGAGTCATTTTGCATGTGTGATCTCTTCACATACCACCTATGGATCCACCAGTGTCATTGCATGTGTGTTCTTTTTAGTAACAATAACCAGAGTCATTTTGCATGTGTGTTCTTCTCACATACCACCTATGGATCCACTAGTGTCATTGCATGTGTGTTCTTTTCACTAACAACAACCAGTGTCATTGCATGTGTGTTATTTTTCGTAACAACAACCAGAGGCATTCTGCATGTGTGTTCTTCTCACATACCACCTATGGATCCACCAGTGTCATTGCATGTGTGTTCTTTTCACTAACAACAACCAGAGTCATTGCATGTGTGTTCTTTTCACATACCACATATGGATCCACCAGTGTGATTGAAATGTGTGTTCTCTACCGAGACCACACATGGATCCACCAGTGTCATTGCATGTGTGTTCTTTTTAGTAACAACAACCAGTCATTTTGCATGTGTGTTCTTCTCACATACCACCTATGGATCCACCAGTGTCATTGCATGTGTGTTCTCTTCACAATCCACCTATGGATCCACCAGTGTCATTGCATGTGTGGTCTTTTTAGTAACAACAACGAGTGTCATTGCATGTGTGTTCTCTTCAGAGACCACACATGGATCCTCTAGTGTCATTGCATGTGTGTTCTTTTTACTTACAACAACAAGAGTCATTAAAATGTGTGCTCTCTTTAGAGACCACACATGGATCCACCAGTGTCATTGCATGTGTGTTCTTTTCACTAACAACAAACAGAGTCATTGCATGTGTGCTGTTTTCACAATCCACACATGGATCCACCAGTGTCATTGCATGTGTGTTCTTTTTAGTAACAACAACCAGAGTCATTTTGCATGTGTGTTCTTTTCACATACCACCTATGAATCCACCAGTGTCATTGAAATGTGTGTTCATTTCACAATCCACCCATGGATCCACCAGTGTCATTGCATGTGTGTTCTTTTTAGTAGCAACAACCAGAGTCATTTTGCATATGTGATATCTTCACATACCACCTATGGATCCACCAGTGTCATTGCATGTGTGTTCTTTTAGTAACAACAACCAGTGTCATTGCATGTGTGTTCTTCTGACATACCACCCATGGATCCACCAGTGTCATTGCATGTGTGTTCTTTTCACAATCCACCTATGGATCCACCAGTGTCATTCCATGTGTGTTCTTTTTAGTAACAACAACCAGAGTCATTTTGCATGTGTGTTCTTCTCACATACCACCTATGGATCCACCAGTGTCATTTCATGTGTGTTCTTTTCACTAACAACAACCAGTTTCATTGCATGTGTGTTCTCTTAACAATCCACCTATGGATCCACCAGTGTCATTGAAATGCGTGTTCTCTACAGAGACCACACATGGATCCACCCGTTTCATTGCATGTGTGTTCTTTTTAGTAACAACAACCAGTCATTTTGCATGTGTGTTCTTTTCACATACCACCTATGGATCCACCAGTGTCATTGCATGTGTGTTCTCTTCACAATCCACCTATGGATCCACCAGTGTCATTGCATGTGTGTTCTTTTTAGTAACAACCAGTGGCATTGCATGTGTGTTCTATTCAGAGACCACACATGGATCCACTAGTGTCATTGCATGTGTGTTCATTTCACTAACAACAACCGGAGTCATTGAAATGTGTGCTCTCTTAAGAGACCACACATGGATCCACCAGTGTCATTGCATGTGTGTTCTTTTCACTACCAACAACCAGAGTCATTGCATGTGTGTTCTTTTGACATACTACATATGGATCCACCAGTGTCATTGCATGTGTGCTCTTTTCACAATCCACCCATGGATCCACCAGTGTCATTGGATGTGTGTTCTTTTTAGTAACAACAACCAGAGTCATTTTGTAGGTGTGTTCTTTTCACATAGCACCGATGGATCCACCAGTGTCTTTGCATGTGTATTATTTTCACAATCCACCCATGGATCCCACCAGTGTCATTTTGCATGTGTGTTCTTTTTAGTAATAACAACCAGAGTCATTTTGCATGCGTGATCTCTTCACACACCACCTATGTATCCACCAGTGTCATTGCATGTGTGTTCTTTTTAGTAACAACAACCAGAGTCATTGAAATGTGTGTTCTTCTCACATACCACCTATGGATCCACCAGTGTCATTGCTTGTGTGTTCATTTCACAATCCACCTATGGATCCACCAGTGTCATTGCATGTGCGTTCTTTTTAGTAACAACAACCAGAGTCATTTTGCATGTGTCTTCTTCTAACATACCACCTATGGATCCACCAGTGTCATTGCATGTGTGTTCTTTTCACTAACAACAACCACAGTCATTGCATGTGTGTTCTTTCACATACCACATATGGATCCACCAGTGTGATTGAAATGTGTGTTCTCTAAAGAGACCACACATGGATCCACCAGTGTCATTGCATGTGTGTTCTTTTTAGTAACAACAACCAGTCATTTGGCATGTGTGTTCTTTTCACATACCACCTATGGATCCACCAGTGTCATTGCATGTGTGTTCTCTTCACAATCCACCAACGGATCCACAAGTGTCATTGCATGTGTGTTCTTTTTAGTAACAACCAGTCATTTGGCATGTGTGTTCTTTTCACATACCACCTATGGATCCACCAGTGTCATTGCATGTGTGTTCTCTTCACAATCCTCCAATGGATCCACCAGTGTCATTGCATGTGTGTTCTTTTTAGTAACAACAACCAGTGTCATTGCATGTGTGTTCTCTTCAGAGACCACACATGGATGCACCAGTATCATTGCATGTGTGTTCTTTTCACTAACAACAACCATAGTCGTTGCATGTGTGTTCTTTTCACATACAACATATGGATCCGCCAGTGTCATTGCATGTGTGCTCTTTTCACAATCCACTCATGGATCCTCCAGTGTCATTGCATGTGTGTTCTTTTTAGTAACAACAACTAGAGTCATTTGGTATGTGTGTTCTTTTCACATACCACCTATGAATCCACCAGTGTCATTGAAATGTGTGTTCATTTCACAATCCACCCATGGATCCACCAGTGTCATTGCATGTGTGTTCTTTTTAGTAACAACAACCAGAGTCATTTTGCATGTGTGATCTCTTCACATACCACCTATGGATCCACCAATGTCATTGCATGTGTGTTCTTTTTAGTAACAACAACCAATCATTTTGCATGTGTGTTCTTTTCACATACCACCTATGGATCCACCAGTGTAATTGCATGTGTGTTCTCTTCACAATCCACCTATGGATCCACAAGTGTCATTGCATGTGTGTTCTTTTTAGTAACAACAACCAGTGTCATTGCATGTGTGTTCTCTTCAGAGACCACACATGGATCCACTAGTGTCATTGCATGTGTGTTCTTTTCACTAAGAACAACCAGAGTCATTGAAATGTGTGCTCTCTTCAGAGACCACACATGGATCCACCAGTGTCATTGCATGTGTGTTCTTTTCACTAACAACAACCAGAGTCATTGCATGTGTGTTCTTTTCACATACCACATATGGATCCACCAGTGTGATTTAAATGTGTGTTCTCTACAGAGACCACACATGGATCGACCAGTGTCATTGCATGTGTGTTCTTTTTAGTAACCACAACCAGTCATTTTGCATGTGTGTTCTTTTCACATACCACGTATGGATCCACCAGTGTCATTGCATGTGTGTTCTCTTCACAATCCACCTATGGATCCACCAGTGTCATTGCATGTGTGTTATTTTTAGTAACAACAACCAGTGTCATTGCATGTGTGTTCTCTTCAGAGACCACACATGGATCCACCAGTGTCATTGCATGTGTGTTCTTTTTACTAACAACAACAAGAGTCATTGAAATGTGTGCTCTCTTCAGAGACCACACATGGATCGACCAGTGTCATTGCATGTGTGTTCTTTTAACTAACAACAACCAGAGTCATTGCATGTGTGTTCTTTTCACATACCACATATAGATCCACTAGTGTCATTGCATGTGTGCTCTTTTCACAATCCACTCATGGATCCATCAGTGTCATTGCATGTGTGTTCTTTGTAGTAACAACAACCAAAGTCATTTTGCATGTGTGTTCTTTTCACATACCACCTACGAATCCACCAGTGTCATTGAAATGTGTGTTCATTTCATAGTCCACCCATGGATGCACCAGTGTCATTGCATGTGAGTTCTTTTTAGTAACAACAACCAGAGTCATTTTGCATGTGTGATCTCTTCACAATCCACCTATGGATCCACCAGTGTCATTGCATGTGTGTTCTTTTTTGTAACAACAACCAGAGTCATTTTGCATGTGTGTTCTTCTCACATACCACCTACGGATCCACCAGTGTCATTGCATGTGTGTTCTTTTCACTGACAACTACCAGTGTCATTGCATGTGTGTTCTCTTCACAATCCACCTATGGATCCACCAGTGTCATTGAAATGCGTGTTCTCTACAGAGACCACACATGGATCCACCGGTGTCTTTGCATGTGTGTTCTTTTTAGTAAAAACAACCAGTCATTTTGCATGTGTGTTCTTTTCACATACCACCTATGGATCCACTAGTGTCATTGCATGTGTGTTCTCTTCACAATCCACCTATGGATCCACCAGTGTCATTGCATGTGTGTTCTTTTTAGTAACAAGAACGAGTGTTATTTCATGTGTGTTCTCTTCAAAGACCACACTGGTCCACCAGTGTCATTGCATATGTGTTCCTTTTACTAACAACAACAAGAGTTATTGAAATGTGTGCTCTCTTCAGAGACCACACATGGATCCACCAGTGCCATTGCATGTGTGTTCTCTTCAGTAACAACAACCAGAGTCATTGCATCTGTGTTCTTTGCACATACCACATATGGATCCACCAGTGTCATTGCATGTGTGCTCTTTTCACAATGCACTCATGGATCCACCAGTGTCATTGCATGTGTGTTCTTTTTAGTAACAACAACTAGAGTCATTTTGCATGTGTGTTCTTTTCACATACCACCTATGAATCCACAAGTGTCATTGAAATGTATGTTCATTTCACAATCCACCCATGGATCCACCAGTGTCATTGCATGTGTGTTCTTTTTAATAAGAACAACCAGAGTCATTTTGCATGTGTGATCTCTTCACATACCACCTATGGATCCACCAGTGTCATTGCATGTGTGTTCTTTTTAGTAACAACAACCAGAGTCATTGAAATGTGTGTTCTTCTCACATACCACCTATGGATCCACCAGTGTCATTGCATGTGTGTTCATTGCACAATGCACCTATGGATCCACATTGCATGTGCGTTCTTTTTAGTAACAACAACCAGAGTCATTTTGCATGTGTGTTCTTCTCACATACCACCTGTTGATCCACCAGTGTCATTGCATGTGTGTTCTTTTCACTAACAACAACTAGAGTCATTGCATGTGTGTTCTTTTCACATACCACATATGGATCCACCGGTTTGATTGAAATGTGTGTTCTCTATCGAGACCACACATGGATCCACCAGTGTCATTGCATGTGTGTTCCTTTTAGTAACAACAACTAGTCATTTTGCATGTGTGTTCTTTTCACATACCACCTATGGATCCACCAGTGTCATTGCATGTGTGTTCTCTTCACAATCCACCTATGGATCCACTAGTGTCATTGCATGTGTGTTCTTTTTAGTAACAACAACCAGTGTCATTGCATGTGTGTTCTCTTCAGAGACCACACATGGATCCACCAGTGTCATTGCATGTGTGTTCTTTTTACTAACAACAACCAGAGTCATTGCATGTGTGTTCTTTTCACATACCACATATGGATCCACCAGTGTCATTGCATGTGTGCTCTTTTCACAATGCACTCATGGATCCACCAGTGTCATTGCATGTGTGTTCTTTTTAGTAACAACAACCAAAGTCATTTTGCATGTGTGTTCTTTTCACATACCACCTATGAATCCACCAGTGTCATTGAAATGTGTGTTCATTTCACAATCCACCCATGGATCCACCGGTGTCATTGCATGTGTGTTCTTTTTAGTAACAACAACCAGAGTCATTTTGCATGTGTGATCTCTTCACATACCACCTATGGATCCACCAGTGTCATTGCATGTGTGTTCTTTTTAGTAACAACAACCAGAGTCATTGAGATGTGTGTTCTTCTCACATACCACCTATGGATCCACTAGTGTCATTGCATGTGTGTTCATTGCACAATCCACCTATGGATCCACCAGTGTCATTGCATGTGCGTTCTTTTTAGTAACAACAACCAGAGTCATTTTGCATGTGTGTTCTTCTCACATACCACCTATGGATCCACCAGTGTCATTGCATGTGTGTTCTTTTCACTAACAACAACCAGAGTCATTGCATGTGTGTTCTTTTCACATACCACATATGGATCCACCAGTGTGATTGAAATGTGTGTTCTCTACAGAGACCACACATGGATCCACCAGTGTCATTGCATGTGTGTTCTTTTTAGTAACAACAACCAGTCATTTTGCATGTGTGTTCTTTTCACATACCACCTATGGATCCACCAGTGTCATTACATGTGTTTTCTCTTCACAATCCACCAATGGATCCACCAGTGTCATTGCATGTGTGTTCTTTTTAGCAACAACAACCAGTGTCATTGCATGTGTGTTCTCTTCAGAGACCACACACGGATCCACCAATGTCATTGCATGTGTGTTCTTTTTGCAAATAACAACAAGAGTCATTGAAATGTGTGCTCTCTTTAGAGACCACAGATGGATCCACCAGTGTCATTGCATGTGTGTTCTTTTCACTAACAACAACCAGAGTCATTACATGTGTATTCTTTTCACATAGAACATATGGATCCACCAGTGTCATTGCATGTGTGCTCTTTTCACAATCCACTCATGGATCCACCAGTGTCATTGCATGTGTGTTCTTTTTAGTAACAACAACCAGAGTCATTTTGCATGTGTGTTCTTTTCACATACCACCTATGAATCTACCAGTGTCATTGAAATGTGTGTTCATTTCACAGTCCACTCATGGATGCACCAGTGTCATTGCATGTGTGTTCTTTTTAGTAACAACAACCAGAGTCATTTTGCATGTGTGATCTCTTCACAATCCACCTATGGATCCACCAGTGTCATTGCATGTGTGTTCTTTTTTGTAACAAGAACCAGAGTCATTTTGCATGTGTGTTCTTCTCACATACCACCTATGGATCCACCAGTGTCATTGCATGTGTGTTCTTTTCACTAACAACAACTAGAGTCATTGCATGTGTGTTCTTTTCACATACCACATATGGATCCACCGGTTTGATTGAAATGTGTGTTCTCTATAGAGACCACACATGGATCCACCAGTGTCATTGCATGTGTGTTCTTTTTAGTAACAACAACTAGTCATTTTGCATGTGTGTTCTTTTCACATACCACCTATGGATCCACCAGTGTCATTGCATGTGTGTTCTCTTCACAATCCACCTATGGATCCACCAGTGTCATTGCATGTGTGTTCTTTTTAGTAACAACAACCAGTGTCATTGCATGTGTGTTCTCTTCAGAGACCACACATGGATCCACCAGTGTCATTGCATGTGTGTTCTTTTTACTAACAACAACAAGTTTCATTGAAATGTGTGCTCTCTTCAGAGACCACACATGGATCCACCAGTGCCATTGCATGTGTGTTCTTTTCACTAAGAACAACCAGAGTCATTGCATGTGTGTTCTTTTCACATACCACATATGGATCCACCAGTGTCATTGAAATGTGTGTTCTCTACCGAGACCACACATGGATCCACCAGTGTCATTGCATGTGTGTTCTTTTTAGTAATAACAACCAGTCATTTTGCATGTGTGTTCTTCTCACATACCACCTATGGATCCACCAGTGTCATTGCATGTGTGTTCTTTTCACTAACAACAACTAGAGTCATTGCATGTGTGTTCTTTTCACATACCACATATGGATCCACCAGTGTGATTGAAATGTGTGTTCTCTACAGAGACCACACATGGATCCACCAGTGTCATTGCATGTGTGTTCTTTTTAGTAACAACAACCAGTCATTTTGCATGTGTGTTCTTTTCACATACCACCTATGGATCCACCAGTGTCATTACATGTGTTTTCTCTTCACAATCCACCAATGGATCCACCAGTGTCATTGCATGTGTGTTCTTTTTAGCAACAACAACCAGTGTCATTGCATGTGTGTTCTCTTCAGAGACCACACACGGATCCACCAATGTCATTGCATGTGTGTTCTTTTTGCAAATAACAACAAGAGTCATTGAAATGTGTGCTCTCTTTAGAGACCACAGATGGATCCACCAGTGTCATTGCATGTGTGTTCTTTTCACTAACAACAACCAGAGTCATTACATGTGTATTCTTTTCACATAGAACATATGGATCCACCAGTGTCATTGCATGTGTGCTCTTTTCACAATCCACTCATGGATCCACCAGTGTCATTGCATGTGTGTTCTTTTTAGTAACAACAACCAGAGTCATTTTGCATGTGTGTTCTTTTCACATACCACCTATGAATCTACCAGTGTCATTGAAATGTGTGTTCATTTCACAGTCCACTCATGGATGCACCAGTGTCATTGCATGTGTGTTCTTTTTAGTAACAACAACCAGAGTCATTTTGCATGTGTGATCTCTTCACAATCCACCTATGGATCCACCAGTGTCATTGCATGTGTGTTCTTTTTTGTAACAAGAACCAGAGTCATTTTGCATGTGTGTTCTTCTCACATACCACCTATGGATCCACCAGTGTCATTGCATGTGTGTTCTTTTCACTAACAACAACTAGAGTCATTGCATGTGTGTTCTTTTCACATACCACATATGGATCCACCGGTTTGATTGAAATGTGTGTTCTCTATAGAGACCACACATGGATCCACCAGTGTCATTGCATGTGTGTTCTTTTTAGTAACAACAACTAGTCATTTTGCATGTGTGTTCTTTTCACATACCACCTATGGATCCACCAGTGTCATTGCATGTGTGTTCTCTTCACAATCCACCTATGGATCCACCAGTGTCATTGCATGTGTGTTCTTTTTAGTAACAACAACCAGTGTCATTGCATGTGTGTTCTCTTCAGAGACCACACATGGATCCACCAGTGTCATTGCATGTGTGTTCTTTTTACTAACAACAACAAGTTTCATTGAAATGTGTGCTCTCTTCAGAGACCACACATGGATCCACCAGTGCCATTGCATGTGTGTTCTTTTCACTAAGAACAACCAGAGTCATTGCATGTGTGTTCTTTTCACATACCACATATGGATCCACCAGTGTCATTGAAATGTGTGTTCTCTACCGAGACCACACATGGATCCACCAGTGTCATTGCATGTGTGTTCTTTTTAGTAATAACAACCAGTCATTTTGCATGTGTGTTCTTCTCACATACCACCTATGGATCCACCAGTGTCATTGCATGTGTGTTCTTTTCACTAACAACAACTAGAGTCATTGCATGTGTGTTCTTTTCACATACCACATATGGATCCACCAGTGTGATTGAAATGTGTGTTCTCTACAGAGACCACACATGGATCCACCAGTGTCATTGCATGTGTGTTCTTTTTAGTAACAACAACCAGTCATTTTGCATGTGTGTTCTTTTCACATACCACCTATGGATCCACCAGTGTCATTACATGTGTTTTCTCTTCACAATCCACCAATGGATCCACCAGTGTCATTGCATGTGTGTTCTTTTTAGCAACAACAACCAGTGTCATTGCATGTGTGTTCTCTTCAGAGACCACACACGGATCCACCAATGTCATTGCATGTGTGTTCTTTTTGCAAATAACAACAAGAGTCATTGAAATGTGTGCTCTCTTTAGAGACCACAGATGGATCCACCAGTGTCATTGCATGTGTGTTCTTTTCACTAACAACAACCAGAGTCATTACATGTGTATTCTTTTCACATAGAACATATGGATCCACCAGTGTCATTGCATGTGTGCTCTTTTCACAATCCACTCATGGATCCACCAGTGTCATTGCATGTGTGTTCTTTTTAGTAACAACAACCAGAGTCATTTTGCATGTGTGTTCTTTTCACATACCACCTATGAATCTACCAGTGTCATTGAAATGTGTGTTCATTTCACAGTCCACTCATGGATGCACCAGTGTCATTGCATGTGTGTTCTTTTTAGTAACAACAACCAGAGTCATTTTGCATGTGTGATCTCTTCACAATCCACCTATGGATCCACCAGTGTCATTGCATGTGTGTTCTTTTTTGTAACAAGAACCAGAGTCATTTTGCATGTGTGTTCTTCTCACATACCACCTATGGATCCACCAGTGTCATTGCATGTGTGTTCTTTTCACTAACAACAACTAGAGTCATTGCATGTGTGTTCTTTTCACATACCACATATGGATCCACCGGTTTGATTGAAATGTGTGTTCTCTATAGAGACCACACATGGATCCACCAGTGTCATTGCATGTGTGTTCTTTTTAGTAACAACAACTAGTCATTTTGCATGTGTGTTCTTTTCACATACCACCTATGGATCCACCAGTGTCATTGCATGTGTGTTCTCTTCACAATCCACCTATGGATCCACCAGTGTCATTGCATGTGTGTTCTTTTTAGTAACAACAACCAGTGTCATTGCATGTGTGTTCTCTTCAGAGACCACACATGGATCCACCAGTGTCATTGCATGTGTGTTCTTTTTACTAACAACAACAAGTTTCATTGAAATGTGTGCTCTCTTCAGAGACCACACATGGATCCACCAGTGCCATTGCATGTGTGTTCTTTTCACTAAGAACAACCAGAGTCATTGCATGTGTGTTCTTTTCACATACCACATATGGATCCACCAGTGTCATTGAAATGTGTGTTCTCTACCGAGACCACACATGGATCCACCAGTGTCATTGCATGTGTGTTCTTTTTAGTAATAACAACCAGTCATTTTGCATGTGTGTTCTTCTCACATACCACCTATGGATCCACCAGTGTCATTGCATGTGTGTTCTTTTCACTAACAACAACTAGAGTCATTGCATGTGTGTTCTTTTCACATACCACATATGGATCCACCAGTGTGATTGAAATGTGTGTTCTCTACAGAGACCACACATGGATCCACCAGTGTCATTGCATGTGTGTTCTTTTTAGTAACAACAACCAGTCATTTTGCATGTGTGTTCTTTTCACATACCACCTATGGATCCACCAGTGTCATTACATGTGTTTTCTCTTCACAATCCACCAATGGATCCACCAGTGTCATTGCATGTGTGTTCTTTTTAGCAACAACAACCAGTGTCATTGCATGTGTGTTCTCTTCAGAGACCACACACGGATCCACCAATGTCATTGCATGTGTGTTCTTTTTGCAAATAACAACAAGAGTCATTGAAATGTGTGCTCTCTTTAGAGACCACAGATGGATCCACCAGTGTCATTGCATGTGTGTTCTTTTCACTAACAACAACCAGAGTCATTACATGTGTATTCTTTTCACATAGAACATATGGATCCACCAGTGTCATTGCATGTGTGCTCTTTTCACAATCCACTCATGGATCCACCAGTGTCATTGCATGTGTGTTCTTTTTAGTAACAACAACCAGAGTCATTTTGCATGTGTGTTCTTTTCACATACCACCTATGAATCTACCAGTGTCATTGAAATGTGTGTTCATTTCACAGTCCACTCATGGATGCACCAGTGTCATTGCATGTGTGTTCTTTTTAGTAACAACAACCAGAGTCATTTTGCATGTGTGATCTCTTCACAATCCACCTATGGATCCACCAGTGTCATTGCATGTGTGTTCTTTTTTGTAACAAGAACCAGAGTCATTTTGCATGTGTGTTCTTCTCACATACCACCTATGGATCCACCAGTGTCATTGCATGTGTGTTCTTTTCACTAACAACAACTAGAGTCATTGCATGTGTGTTCTTTTCACATACCACATATGGATCCACCGGTTTGATTGAAATGTGTGTTCTCTATAGAGACCACACATGGATCCACCAGTGTCATTGCATGTGTGTTCTTTTTAGTAACAACAACTAGTCATTTTGCATGTGTGTTCTTTTCACATACCACCTATGGATCCACCAGTGTCATTGCATGTGTGTTCTCTTCACAATCCACCTATGGATCCACCAGTGTCATTGCATGTGTGTTCTTTTTAGTAACAACAACCAGTGTCATTGCATGTGTGTTCTCTTCAGAGACCACACATGGATCCACCAGTGTCATTGCATGTGTGTTCTTTTTACTAACAACAACAAGTTTCATTGAAATGTGTGCTCTCTTCAGAGACCACACATGGATCCACCAGTGCCATTGCATGTGTGTTCTTTTCACTAAGAACAACCAGAGTCATTGCATGTGTGTTCTTTTCACATACCACATATGGATCCACCAGTGTCATTGAAATGTGTGTTCTCTACCGAGACCACACATGGATCCACCAGTGTCATTGCATGTGTGTTCTTTTTAGTAATAACAACCAGTCATTTTGCATGTGTGTTCTTCTCACATACCACCTATGGATCCACCAGTGTCATTGCATGTGTGTTCTTTTCACTAACAACAACTAGAGTCATTGCATGTGTGTTCTTTTCACATACCACATATGGATCCACCAGTGTGATTGAAATGTGTGTTCTCTACAGAGACCACACATGGATCCACCAGTGTCATTGCATGTGTGTTCTTTTTAGTAACAACAACCAGTCATTTTGCATGTGTGTTCTTTTCACATACCACCTATGGATCCACCAGTGTCATTACATGTGTTTTCTCTTCACAATCCACCAATGGATCCACCAGTGTCATTGCATGTGTGTTCTTTTTATCAACAACAACCAGTGTCATTGCATGTGTGTTCTCTTCAGAGACCACACACGGATCCACCAATGTCATTGCATGTGTGTTCTTTTTGCAAATAACAACAAGAGTCATTGAAATGTGTGCTCTCTTTAGAGACCACAGATGGATCCACCAGTGTCATTGCATGTGTGTTCTTTTCACTAACAACAACCAGAGTCATTACATGTGTATTCTTTTCACATAGAACATATGGATCCACCAGTGTCATTGCATGTGTGCTCTTTTCACAATCCACTCATGGATCCACCAGTGTCATTGCATGTGTGTTCTTTTTAGTAACAACAACCAGAGTCATTTTGCATGTGTGTTCTTTTCACATACCACCTATGAATCTACCAGTGTCATTGAAATGTGTGTTCATTTCACAGTCCACTCATGGATGCACCAGTGTCATTGCATGTGTGTTCTTTTTAGTAACAACAACCAGAGTCATTTTGCATGTGTGATCTCTTCACAATCCACCTATGGATCCACCAGTGTCATTGCATGTGTGTTCTTTTTTGTAACAAGAACCAGAGTCATTTTGCATGTGTGTTCTTCTCACATACCACCTATGGATCCACCAGTGTCATTGCATGTGTGTTCTTTTCACTAACAACAACTAGAGTCATTGCATGTGTGTTCTTTTCACATACCACATATGGATCCACCGGTTTGATTGAAATGTGTGTTCTCTATAGAGACCACACATGGATCCACCAGTGTCATTGCATGTGTGTTCTTTTTAGTAACAACAACTAGTCATTTTGCATGTGTGTTCTTTTCACATACCACCTATGGATCCACCAGTGTCATTGCATGTGTGTTCTCTTCACAATCCACCTATGGATCCACCAGTGTCATTGCATGTGTGTTCTTTTTAGTAACAACAACCAGTGTCATTGCATGTGTGTTCTCTTCAGAGACCACACATGGATCCACCAGTGTCATTGCATGTGTGTTCTTTTTACTAACAACAACAAGTTTCATTGAAATGTGTGCTCTCTTCAGAGACCACACATGGATCCACCAGTGCCATTGCATGTGTGTTCTTTTCACTAAGAACAACCAGAGTCATTGCATGTGTGTTCTTTTCACATACCACATATGGATCCACCAGTGTCATTGAAATGTGTGTTCTCTACCGAGACCACACATGGATCCACCAGTGTCATTGCATGTGTGTTCTTTTTAGTAATAACAACCAGTCATTTTGCATGTGTGTTCTTCTCACATACCACCTATGGATCCACCAGTGTCATTGCACGTTTGTTCATTGCACAATCCACCCATGGATGCACCAGTGTCATTGCATGTGTGTTCTTTTTGGTAACAACAACCAGAGTCATTTTGCATGTGTGTTCTTCTCACATACCACCTATGGATCCACCAGTGTCATTGCATGTGTGTTCTTTTCACTAACAACAACTAGAGTCATTGCATGTGTGTTCTTTTCACATACCACATATGGATCCACCAGTGTGATTGAAATGTGTGTTCTCTATAGAGACCACACATGGATCCACCAGTGTCATTGCATGTGTGTTCTTTTTAGTAACAACAACCAGTCATTTTGCATGTGTGTTCTTTTCACATACCACCTATGGATCCACCAGTGTCATTACATGTGTTTTCTCTTCACAATCCACCAATGGATCCACCAGTGTCATTGCATGTGTGTTCTTTTTAGTAACAACAACCAGTGTCATTGCATGTGTGTTCTCTTCAGAGACCACACACGGATCCACCAGTGTCATTGCATGTGTGTTCTTTTTACTAACAACAACAAGAGTCATTGAAATGTGTGCTCTCTTTAGAGACCACACATGGATCTACCAGTGTCATTGCATGTGTGTTCTTTTCACTAACAACAACCAGAGTCATTGCATGTGTATTCTTTTCACATAGCACATATGGATCCACCAGTGTCATTGCATGTGTGCTCTTTTCACAATCCACTCATGGATCCACCAGTGTCATTGCATGTGTGTTCTTTTTAGTAACAACAACCTGAGTCATTTTGCATGTGTGTTTTTTCACATACCACCTATGAATCCACCAGTGTCATTGAAATGTGTGTTCATTTCACAGTCTACCCATGGATGCACCAGTGTCATTGCATGTGTGTTCTTTTTAGTAACAACAACCAGAGTCATTTTGCATGTGTGATCTCTTCACAATCCACCTATGGATCCACCAGTGTCATTGTATGTGCGTTCTTTTTTGTAACAACAACCAGAGTCATTTTGCATGTGTGTTCTTCTCAGATACCACCTATGAATCCACCAGTGTCATTGAAATGTGTGTTCATTTCACAATCCACCCATGGATCCACCGGTGTCATTGCATGTGTGTTGTTTTTAGTAACAACAACCAGAGTCATTTTGCATGTGTGATCTCTTCACATACCACCTATGGATCCACCAGTGTCATTGCATGTGTGTTCTTTTTAGTAACAACAACCAGAGTCATTGAGATGTGTGTTCTTCTCACATACCACCTATGGATCCACCAGTGTCATTGCATGTGTGTTCATTGCACAATCCACCTATGGATCCACCAGTGTCATTGCATGTGCGTTCTTTTTAGTAACAACAACCAGAGTCATTTTGCATGTGTGTTCTTCTCACATACCACCTATGGATCCACCAGTGTCATTGCATGTGTGTTCTTTTCACTAATAACAACCAGAGTCATTGCATGTGTGTTCTTTTCACATACCACATATGGATCCACCAGTGTGATTGAAATGTGTGTTCTCTACAGAGACCACACATGGATCCACCAGTGTCATTGCATGTGTGTTCTTTTTAGTAACAACAACCAGTCATTTTGCATGTGTGTTCTTTTCACATACCACCTATGGATCCACCAGTGTCATTACATGTGGTTTCTCTTCACAATCCACCAATGGATCCACCAGTGTCATTGCATGTGTGTTCTTTTTAGTAACAACAACCAGTGTCATTGCATGTGTGTTCTCTTCAGAGACCACACACGGATCCACCAATGTCATTGCATGTGTGTTCTTTTTGCTAACAACAACAAGAGTCATTGAAATGTGTGCTCTCTTTAGAGACCACACATGGATCCACCAGTGTCATTGCATGTGTGATCTTTTCACTAACAACAACCAGAGTCATTGCATGTGTATTCTTTTCACATAGAACATATGGATCCACCAGTGTCATTGCATGTGTGCTCTTTTCAAAATCCACTCATGGATCCACCAGTGTCATTGCATGTGTGTTCTTTTTAGTAACAACAACCAGAGTCATTTTGCATCTGTGTTTTTTTCACATACCACCTATGAATCTACCAGTGTCATTGAAATGTGTGTTCATTTCACAGTCCACTCATGGATGCACCAGTGTCATTGCATGTGTGTTCTTTTTAGTAACAACAACCAGAGTCATTTTGCATGTGTGATCTCTTCACAATCCACCTATGGATCCACCAGTGTCATTGCATGTGTGTTCTTTTTAGTAACAACAACCAGAGTCATTTTGCATGTGTGTTCTTCTCACATACCACCTATGGATCCACCAGTGTCATGCATGTGTGTTCTTTTCACTAACAACAACTAGAGTCATTGCATGTGTGTTCTTTTCACATACCACATATGGATCCACCGGTTTGATTGAAATGTGTGTTCTCTATAGAGACCACACATGGATCCACCAGTGTCATTGCATGTGTGTTCTTTTTAGTAACAACAGCTAGTCATTTTGCATGTGTGTTCTTTTCACATACCACCTATGGATCCACCAGTGTCATTGCATGTGTGTTCTCTTCACAATCCACCTATGGATCCACCAGTGTCATTGAATGTGTGTTCTTTTTAGTAACAACAACCAGTGTCATTGCATGTGTGTTCTCTTCAGAGACCACACATGGATCCACCAGTGTCATTGCATGTGTGTTCTTTTTACTAACAACAACAAGTGTCATTGAAATGTGTGCTCTCTTCAGAGACCACACATGGATCCACCAGTGCCATTGCATGTGTGTTCTTTTCACTAACAACAACCAGAGTCATTGCATGTGTGTTCTTTTCACATACCACATATGGATCCACCAGTGTCATTGAAATGTGTGTTCTCTACCGAGACCACACATGGATCCACCAGTGTCATTGCATGTGTGTTCTTTTTAGTAACAACAACCAGTCATCTTGCATGTGTGTTCTTCTCACATACCACCTATGGATCCACCAGTGTCATTGCACGTGTGTTCATTGCACAATCCACCTATGGATCCACCAGTGTCATTGCATGTGTGTTCTTTTTAGTAACAACAACCAGAGTCATTTTGCATGTGTGTTCTTCTCACATACCACCTATGGATCCACCAGTGTCATTGCATTTGTGTTCTTTTCACTAACAACAACCAGAGTCATTGCATGTGTGTTGTTTTCACATACCACATATGGATCCACCAGTGTGATTGAAATGTGTGTTCTCTATAGAGACCACACATGGATCCACCAGTGTCATTGCATGTGTGTTCTTTTTAGTAACAACAACCAGTCATTTTGCATGTGTGTTCTTTTCACATACCACCTATGGATCCACCAGTGTCATTACATGTGTTTTCTCTTCACAATCCACCAATGGATCCACCAGTGTCACTGCATGTGTGTTCTTTTTAGTAACAACAACCAGTGTCATTGCATGTGTGTTCTCTTCAGAGACCACACACGGATCCACCAGTGTCATTGCATGTGTGTTCTTTTTACTAACAACAACAAGAGTCATTGAAATGTGTGCTCTATTTAGAGACCACACATGGATCTACCAGTGTCATTGCATGTGTGTTCTTTTCACTAACAACAACCAGAGTCATTGCATGTGTATTCTTTTCACATAGCACATATGGATCCACCAGTGTCATTGCATGTGTGCTCTTTTCACAATCCACTCATGGATCCACCAGTGTCATTGCATGTGTGTTCTTTTTAGTAACAACAACCAGAGTCATTTTGCATGTTTGTTTTTTTCACATACCACCTATGAATCCACCAGTGTCATTGAAATGTGTGTTCATTTCACAGTCTACCCATGGATGCACCAGTCTCATTGCATGTGTGTTCTTTTTAGTAACAACAAACAGAGTCATTTTGCATGTGTGATCTCTTCACAATCCACCTATGGATCCACCAGTGTCATTGCATGTGTGTTCTTTTTTATAACAACAACCAGAGTCATTTTGCATCTCTGTTCTTCTCACATACCACCTATGGATCCACCAGTGTAATTGCATGTGTGTTCTTTTTAGTAACAACAACCAGAGTCATTTTGCATGTGTGTTCTTTTCACATACCACCTATGAATCCACCAGTGTCATTGAAATGTGTGTTCATTTCACAATCCACCCATGGATCCACCAGTGTCATTGCATGTGTGTTCTTTTTAGTAACAACAACCAGTCATTTTGCATGTGTGATCTCTTCACATACCACCTATGGATCCACCAGTGTCATTGCATGTGTGTTCTTTTTAGTAACAAGAACCAAAGTCATTGAAATGTGTGTTCTTCTCACATACCACCTATGGATCCACCAGTGTCATTGCATGTGTGTTCATTGCACAATCCACCTATGGATCCACATTGCATGTGCGTTCTTTTTAGTAACAACAACCAGAGTCATTTTGCATGTGTGTTCTTCTCACATACCACCTATGGATCCACGAGTGTCATTGCATGTGTGTTCTTTTCACATACCACATATGGATCCACCGGTGTGATTGAAATGTGTGTTCTCTATAGATACCACACATGGATCCACCAGTGTCATTGCATGTATGTTCTTTTTAGTAACAACAACCAGTCATTTTGCATGTGTGTTCTTTTCACATACCACCTATGGATCCACCAGTGTCATTGCATGTGTTTTCTCTTCACAATCCACCAATGGATCCACCAGTGTCATTGCATGTGTGTTCTTTTTAGTAACAACAACCAGTGTCATTGCATGTGTGTTCTCTTCAGAGACCACACACGGATCCACCAGTGTCATTGCATGTGTGTTCTTTTTACTAACAACAACAAGAGTCATTGAAATGTGTGCTCTCTTTAGAGACCACAAATGGATCCACCAGTGTCATTGCATGTGTGTTATTTTCACTAACAACAAACAGAGTCATTGCATGTGTATTCTTTTCACATAGCACATATGGATCCACCAGTGTCATTGCATGTGTGCTCTTTTCACAATCCACTCATGGATCCACCAGTGTCATTGCATGTGTGTTCTTTTTAGTAACAACAACCAGAGTCATTTTCCATGTGTGTTCTTTTCACATAACACCTATGAATCCACCAGTGTCATTGAAATGTGTGTTCATTTCACAATCCACCCATGGATCCACCAGTGTAATTGCATGTGTGTTCTTTTTAGTAACAACAACCAGAGTCATTTTGCATGTGTGATCTCTTCACAATCCACCTATGGATCAACCAGTGTCATTGCATGTGTGTTCTTTTTTGTAACAACAACCAGAGTCATTTTGCATGTGCGTTCTTCTCACATACCACCTATGGATCCACCAGTGTAATTGCATGTGTGTTCTTTTTAGTAACAACAACCAGATTCATTTTGCATGTGTGTTCTTCTCACATACCACCTATGGATCCACCAGTGTCGTTGCATGTGTGTTTTTTCACTAACAACAACCAGTGTCATTGCATGTGTGTTCTCTTCACGATCCACCTATGGATCCACAAGTGTCATTGAAATGCGTGTTCTCTACAGAGACCACACATGGATCCACCAGCGTCATTGCATGTGTGTTCTTTTTAGTAACAACAACCAGTCATTTTGCATGTGTGTTTTTTTAGTAACAACAACCAGTCATTTTGCATGTGTGTTCTTTTCACATACCACCTATGGATCCACCAGTGTAATTGCATGTGTGTTCTCTTCACAATCCACCTATGGATCCACCAGTGTCATTGCATGTGTGTTCTTTTTAGTAACAACAACCAGTGTCATTGCATGTGTGTTCTCTTCAGAGACCACACATGGATCCACTAGTGTCATTGCATGTGTGTTCTTTTCACTAACAACAACCAGAGTCATTGAAATGTGTGCTCTCTTCAGAGACCACACATGGATCCACCAGTGTCATTGCATGTGTGTTCTTTTCACTAACAACAACCAGAGTCATTGCATGTGTGTTCTTTTCACATACCACATATGGATCCACCAGTGTGATTTAAATGTGTGTTCTCTACGGAGACCACACATGGATCCACCAGTGTCATTGCATGTGTGTTCTTTTTAGTAACCACAACCAGTCATTTTTCATGTGTGTTCTTTTCTCATACCACCTATGGATCCACCAGTGTCATTGCATGTGTGTTCTCTTCACAATCCACCTATGGATCCACCAGTGTCATTGCATGTGTGTTCTTTTTAGTAACAACAACCAGTGTCATTGCATGTGTGTTCTTTTTACTAACAACAACAAGAGTCATTGAAATGTGTGCTCTCTTTAGAGACCACACATGGATCCACCAGTGTCATTGCATGTGTGTTCTTTTAACTAACAACAACCAGAGTCATTGCATGTGTGTTCTTTTCACATACCACATATGGATCCACTAGTGTCATTGCATGTGTGCTCTTTTCACAATCCACTCATGGATCCACCAGTGTCATTGCATGTGTGTTCTTTTTAGTAACAACAACCAGAGTCATTTTGCATGTGTGTTCTTTTCACATACCACCTATGAATCCACCAGTGTCATTGAAATGTGTGTTCATTTCGCAGTCCACCCATGGATGCACCAGTGTCATTGCATGTGTGTTCTTTTTAGTAACAACAACCAGAGTCATTTTGCATGTGTGATCTCTTCATAATCCACCTATGGATCCACCAGTGTCATTGCATGTGTGTTCTTTTTTGTAACAACAACCAGAGTCATTTTGCATGTGTGTTCTTCTCACATACCACCTACGGATCCACCAGTGTCATTGCATGTGTGTTCTTTTCACTAACAACAACTCGTGTCATTGCATGTGTGTTCTCTTCACAATCCACCTATGGATCCACCAGTGTCATTGAAATGCGTGTTCTCTACAGAGACCACACATGGATCCATCAGTGTCATTGCATGTGTGTTCTTTTTAGTAACAACAACCAGTCATTTTGCATGTGTGTTCTTTTCACATACCACCTATGGATCCACCAGTGTCATTGCATGTGTGTTCTCTTCACAATCCACCTATGGATCCACCAGTGTCATTGCATGTGTGTTCTTTTTATTAACAACAACCAGTGTCATTGCATGTGTGTTCTCTTCAAAGACCACACTGGTCCACCAGTGCCATTGCATGTGTGTTTTTTTTACTAACAACAACAAGAGTCATTGAAATGTGTGCTCTCTTCAGAGACCACAGATGGATCCACCAGTGCCATTGCATGTGTTTTCTTTTCACTAACAACAACAAGAGTCATTGCATGTGTGTTGTTTTCACATACCACATATGGATCCACCAGTGTCATTGCATGTGTGCTCTTTTCACAATGCACTCATGGATCCACCAGTGTCATTGCATGTGTGTTCTTTTTAGTAACAACCAGAGTCATTTTGCATGTGTGTTCTTTTCACATACCAACTATGAATCCACCAGTGTCATTGAAATGTGTGTTCATTTCACTATCCACCCATGGATCCAACAGTGTCATTGCATGTGTGTTCTTTTTAGTACCAACAACCAGAGTCACTTTGCATGTGTGATCTCTTCACATACCACCTATGGATCCACCAGTGTCATTGCATGTGTGTTCATTTTAGTAACAACAACCAGAGTCATTGAAATGTGTGTTCTTCTCACATACCACCTATGGACCCACCAGTGTCATTGCATGCGTGTTCATTGCACAATCCACCTATGGATCCACATTGCATGTGCGTTCTTTTTAGTAACAACAACCAGAGTCATTTTGCATGTGTGTTCTTCTCACATACCACCTATGGATCCACCAGTGTCATTGCATGTGTGTTCTTTTCACATACCACATATGGATCCACCGGTGTGATTGAAATGTGTGTTCTCTATAGAGACCACACATGGATCCACCAGTGTCATTTCATGTGTGTTCTTTTTAGTAACAACAACTAGTCATTTTGCATGTGTGTTCTTTTCACATACCACCTATGGATCCACCAGTGTCATTGCATGTGTGTTCTCTTCACAATCCACCTATGGATCCACCAGTGTCATTGCATGTGTGTTCTTTTTAGTAACAACAACCAGTGTCATTGCATGTGTGTTCTCTTCAGAGACCACACATGGATCCACCAGTGTCATTGCATGTGTGTTCTTTTTACTAACAACAGCAAGAGTCATTGAAATGTGTGCTCTCTTCAGAGACCACACATGGATCCACCAGTGCCATTGCATGTGTGTTCTTTTCACTAACAACAACCAGAGTCATTGCATGTGTGTTCTTTTCACATACCACATATGGATCCACCAGTGTCATTGCATGTGTGCTCTTTTCACAATGCACTCATGGATCCACCAGTGTCATTGCATGTGTGTTCTTTTTAGTAACAACCAGAGTCATTTTGCATGTGTGTTCTTTTCACATACCACCTATGAATCCACCAGTGTCATTGAAATGTGTGTTCATTTCACAATCCACCCATGGATCTACCAGTGTCATTGCATTTGTGTTCTTTTTAGTAACAACAACCAGAGTCATTTTGCATGTGTGATCTCTTCACATACCACCTATGGATCCACCAGTGTCATTGCATGTGTGTTATTTTTAGTAACAACAACCAGAGTCATTGAAATATGTGTTCTTCTCACATACCACCTATGGATCCACCAGTGTCATTGCATGTGTGTTCATTGCACAATCCACCTATGGATCCACCAGTGTCATTGCATGTGCGTTCTTTTTAGTAACAACAACCAGATTCATTTTGCATGTGTGTTCTTCTCACATACCACCTATGGATCCACCAGTGTCATTGCATGTGTGTTCTTTTCACTAACAACAACCAGAGTCATTGCATGTGTATTCTTTTCACATACCACATATGGATCCACCAGTGTGATTTAAATGTGTGTTCTCTACAGAGACCACACATGGATCCACCAGTGTCATTACATGTGTGTTCTTTTTAGTAACCACAACCAGTCATTTTGCATGTGTGTTCTTTTCACATACCACCTATGGATCCACCAGTGTCATTGCATGTGTGTTCTCTTCACAATCCACCTATGGATCCACCAGTGTCATTGCATGTGTGTTGTTTTTAGTAACAACAACCAGTGTCATTGCTTGTGTGTTCTCTTCAGAGACCACACATGGATCCACCAGTGTCATTGCATGTGTGTTCTTTTTACTAACAACAACAAGAGTCATTGAAATGTGTGCTCTCTTCAGAGACCACACATGGATCCACCAGTGTCATTGCATGTGTGTTCTTTTAACTAACAACAACCAGAGTCATTGCATGTGTGTTCTTTTCACATACCACATATGGATCCACTAGTGTCATTGCATGTGTGCTCTTTTCACAATCCACTCATGGATCCACCAGTGTCATTGCATGTGTGTTCTTTTTAGTAACAACAACCAGAGTCATTTTGCATGTGTGTTCTTTTCACATACCACCTATGAATCCACCAGTGTCATTGAAATGTGTGTTCATTTCGCAGTCCACCCATGGATGCACCAGTGTCATTGCATGTGTGTTCTTTTTAGTAACAACAACAAGAGTCATTTTGCATGTGTGATCTCTTCATAATCCACCTATGGATCCACCAGTGTCATTGCATGTGTGTTCTTTTTTGTAACAACAACCAGAGTCATTTTGCATGTGTGTTCTTCTCACATACCACCTACGGATCCACCAGTGTCATTGCATGTGTGTTCTTTTCACTAACAACAACTCGTGTCATTGCATGTGTGTTCTCTTCACAATCCACCTATGGATCCACCAGTGTCATTGAAATGCGTGTTCTCTACAGAGACCACACATGGATCCATCAGTGTCATTGCATGTGTGTTCTTTTTAGTAACAACAACCAGTCATTTTGCATGTGTGTTCTTTTCACATACCACCTATGGATCCACCAGTGTCATTGCATGTGTGTTCTCTTCACAATCCACCTATGGATCCACCAGTGTCATTGCATGTGTGTTCTTTTTATTAACAACAACCAGTGTCATTGCATGTGTGTTCTCTTCAAAGACCACACTGGTCCACCAGTGCCATTGCATGTGTGTTTTTTTTACTAACAACAACAAGAGTCATTGAAATGTGTGCTCTCTTCAGAGACCACAGATGGATCCACCAGTGCCATTGCATGTGTTTTCTTTTCACTAACAACAACAAGAGTCATTGCATGTGTGTTCTTTTCACATACCACATATGGATCCACCAGTGTCATTGCATGTGTGCTCTTTTCACAATGCACTCATGGATCCACCAGTGTCATTGCATGTGTGTTCTTTTTAGTAACAACCAGAGTCATTTTGCATGTGTGTTCTTTTCACATACCACCTATGAATCCACCAGTGTCATTGAAATGTGTGTTCATTTCACAATCCACCCATGGATCCACCAGTGTCATTGCATTTGTGTTCTTTTTAGTAACAACAACCAGAGTCATTGAAATATGTGTTCTTCTCACATACCACCTATGGATCCACCAGTGTCATTGCATGTGTGTTCATTGCACAATCCACCTATGGATCCACCAGTGTCATTGCATGTGCGTTCTTTTTAGTAACAACAACCAGATTCATTTTGCATGTGTGTTCTTCTCACATACCACCTATGGATCCACCAGTGTCATTGCATGTGTGTTCTTTTCACTAACAACAACCAGAGTCATTGCATGTGTGTTCTTTTCACATACCACATATTGTAACACCCTCAGAATCGGCCCTATGCAAGTTTTAGCGAAACCCGCCAAACCCGCATAGAAACGATTCAAAGGTGCCCACCAGGCACTTTCGTGCGGGTGGAAAACGAAGTAATAACATTACACAACAGTCCTCGATGGGACCCACAGAACAGATATATATAACAGCGACTCAATGAGTCGAGAATACAGATATAATATACAAAGATCCAAATCACCTTGAAAATGATAGAGCGTCCGACTACGGACAAGATGCAAATGGGGCTAAGAGCCCTGAAGAATAACCAATGGCGTCCATAACCCTGCCCAGGCCAAGCCGGAAGGGTAACCCTGCTAACGACGTCGATCTCAAAACCTGCTTAAACAAAAGGGGTGCCGACAAAGGGCAAAGGAAAAAGAGGAGCGTCAGTACTGAGGCCAGTACACGGCGAGACTAGAATTCGGCGGTCCTCGCCTACATAGGTATGGTGGACTGAAGCGGCAGCGGCAGCAAGCACTAAACAATCTATAGAGACTCGATGCTACTGGCGGCTATCAGAGAGGGGTGAGGAAGACCTATTCGGATCCAACCTGATACTATCATCAAACAAACCCATCCTGGCGTTTCCCCCTCGAGACCAAACGAGGAAGTCAACCGAGGAACTCACACAGTTGGCAGTTTTACTTATTCAGTTATAGTTGCGGCACTTTACTAGTCAGGTTTAGATAATCGTCCTGATAAAAGAAGCAGTGGGCCCTTTTAGTTATTCATTCCGTTGTAGTTGCAGCAATTACTAATCAGATACAGATAGCATGATGTAAACCCAAAACCCAGCAGTTGTTGGTACTTTTATTCAACCATTCCGTTGTAGTTGCAATACTTACTAGTCAGATACAATGGTCGCAAGCGACACTCCAAACAAGCAATTGTGGGCAGTATTATTTAGCCATTCCGTTATAGTGAAGCTGATTACTAGTCATTATAAAGTCAAATTTATAGCAGTAAACTTTAGTTATGCTTGTCTATGGTCGAGATACTGTGCTCCAAGTCGTCCATAACCGCGGACACGGCTTTCAGAAAGTTTTAACCCGGCCGGGGTGCACAAATAGCAACACACACACGATCAACCTCGGAAAAACCAAAACAAAACCCAACGAGGTCTTCACGACGGAGCAATCACAAGATTCAGAAATATTTCAGGGGGCCACCCCATTGAGTAGACCCGCAACGAAGTAAGCAAGCTCCGAGACGGTCTCAAGGTTAGCGCCAATGGCTGTAAGCGACTGGGAACCCGAAAACTCGGGGTGTCGATACCGCGTAATCACTCCGCTTACCTAAACAGTACAGTGTGCTATCTGTCGCACAATTTAAATAAAGCAATAGCATGGCATAAGTACAGGATCGTAAATAAAACCTCAAACTAGTTGTGGCCCCAAGAAATAAGACGGAATCAAGCTCTGGCTAAGGGGGGCCCATACTCCCCGTATGTGGATAGCGCGATAAAACAAGGAACAGGTATCAAGTACTCGGGGTCCTACGGGACACAAGTGGGCGTTCGGAAACCAAATGTTATCTATCACCCACCGATGCCTCTGCTTACTTCAATTTTAGTTGTTAAACAGGAATTAAAGTGAACGAAAAGTAAAGCTATGATCATCTCCAACATCAACATGCGGCAATACATCAACAACTGTGGCATTTGACGACACGCAACAGCACTTGAGCCAGCGGCTACGACGCGCAAGTCCAACTATCTACCAAACAACAGGTAATAGGATGTGTCCAAGGCAATATAAGGCTGCAAGGGATATCACGGGTACGAAACACTAGAGCATCGCAACACAGATAGCAATAGAACAACAGGAGGGAAATAAATACTATAAAAGTAAGATAGGTAGAAAGGGGGAGATGCTCGCCTGAAAACATTGCCGAAGGTTCAACCGAAGATCGGGGCGAAGCTCACATCAACTCAACGGCCTTATCCGCGAAGAACCAAAGCACTAGAATAAACACCGGATGCAATATTTAATACAACGGCAGAAGATCGGCATGATGCATGTATGATGCATGACATGGCAAGGTGCGATGCAATTAGGCCAGATTAAGCGGAACCGGGGTCCCGACAATTAATTATATGGTTCAAGTTATTTAGAACCCCCGCAATTTAAATGTTGTTTTAACATGGCCAAAACATAGTACCGGTTCGCTACATCAATTTAAATGAGGCCAATATGAGACTAGATTTGCCCGCATATGGGCCCCATATTTAATTATTAGGTGAATCGGCATAAGGCCCCCAAACCACATGACAAGATGCATGCAAGTATGACAATTTAATATGCAACAGGTTTTATTTCATTTATAAAATAAGGCTCGAGAAAAGGGGTCACACATTAGAGGGGGTCTCGACGAACTTGGGGTTCCGGGGTTCGACAGGGTCCGGGGTCGGTCTCAGGGTCCAGGGTTCGACGGTTCCGTATCGACGGGATCGTTCTCGGATATCGGGGAAGTTCTTGTCGTGCTATGTCGGTGACCTCGACATCCGGGAAGCAGGACTTGGGTCGATGTCGTTCTTGTCGGGTTCTCGTGTCGGTTCGGTCTTGGCACTCGGGATGAAGTTCTTGACGTTCCTTGTCTCGGTGTCCTCGGATCCGATTGACGATCTTGGCGTCCGGCGGTAGGTCTTGTTGGTTTCACTCCGGGGGCTTGCTGTTCTGTAGCGTAGATCATGGTTCATCGGGGTCCGGGGTTCGCCGCTCCTTGAGGTAGATCTTGTCGACTTGGTGTCATCGCCCCTAGTTTCCGCGACGAAGTACACGGGGTGCCACTCGTTTGTCGGTGTCGAGCTCGTTGTCGCAATTAACTTGAAGTGATCATGGCCTTTACGGGATGGGTCCTCAAACTCTGGGAAGGCGTCCTTGCCGCTCGGGCTTCGAGGAACGGTGAAGGGGCATCGGGTCGGCCCTGTCGTCGGGATGATCCTGTCGACCCCGACATTGGGCAAAGGTCCTCTGCGGGCGAGCTTGTCGAACCAACGGGGCGTCGGGGCTGCTGCGGACGGCGGCGGGCTGCTGCAGAGTGTGGCCTGCGACGGAAGGCTCGGGGACGGCCTGCTGCTGCCGGTGCGCTGGTGGCGGGGCCACGGTAGGCGCACGGAGGAGCTCGGAGGGAGTCGCGCGGGCGTCGGTGGGGCTCGGGTGGCCGGAGAAGGTGGCCGCGGGGCGCGCTGCCGCGCCGGGGAGGCGGGCAGAAGCGGTACTGGCGGCGCAGGGTGGCGGAGGAGCACCGCGGGGCCGGGCGGCGAGAACCGGGGAGCGGCGAGGAGGAGCTCGGCGGACGAGGGAGGCCGGAGAGGATGTTGCAGGGACCGCGCGCGAGGCGGTGGGTGCGCTCGCCGGCGCGGGAAGCAGGTGGCCAGGGGGAGGCGAACGGGGTCGGCTCGGTCTCGGGGCGAGGCGGCGCTCGACCGCGAACGGGGCGGAGGCGAGGAGAGACGGCCGGGGAGGAGGCTGCGCGGCCGGCGGAGCTCTGGTGGTGGGTGCGCGCGGGGGTCGAGGCCGGGGAGGGGGAAGACGGGCGGACGGCAGGGAAGCTCGGGCTCGGGCGGTGGCGTAGGATGCGGGGAGGAGGGCGGTTGGCGGTAGAGCGAGCCGGCGGCGCCGGAGAGGGAGGAGCGGGGCCGGCGCTGGGCGGGTCACAGGCGGCACGCGGGCGTCGGGGTGGATGGCGTGTGGGAGGAAGAAGACAGGGAAGGAGAGAGGCGTGGGTGGAGGGGCCGACAGGGTGGGACCCGCGTGGGGTCAGCGCGTGGGGGAAGGCAGGCGCGCGGTGCGTGGCCAGGGTGGGGGCGGGGCGGTCTGGGGGAGGGTGGACCGGTCCAGGCTGGCCAGGGTGGGTCGGGTGTAGGGCCCACGCGGGGTGGGGCCCGGTGGCAGGGAGGGGGAGCGTGTGTAGCTGAGTGGGTTGTGTGTGTGGGTTGGGGAGAGAGAGGAAGTGGGGTAGGATTAGGTGGCAGTTTCTGGTTGGTGGGGGGAGAGGAGAGGGTGAGGTGGCGCGACGGGGTTGGCCGGGGTGATGTGGAGGGGGTGGGCTGGGTAGGTAATTTGGTAGGTTTAGAAATTAGGTGGACCGTTTTAATTTCTGGGGCGGTCGTTCGGGTCATTCGGCCCGTTCGACTGCCCCGCTAAAAATAACTTAATATTTTATTTACTTTATTTGGAACGTTTGCAAACCGAAAGCGGACACCAAATAATCCGATGACCCGGGGTTTGATATTTGATTAAAGTTGGGGCGTTTTAGAAAACAAAACGGGCTTTGCGAAAATAGTTTTCGACAAACAACATATGATGATGACGATGCAATGCACAAATTCAACGCGATTTTCTAGTAGTGGTTTTGCGGGATGCCACAATTCGACACCACTAACAAGGGATCTCGCCCTCGAGATCCGCCTCATGGTACCGGAAGGAAGGTCGGCGGTCTGCGTCTCCTCGCTTTGCGTAGATCCTCGCGACACCACTAACAAGAGGTCGTTGTCCGTGACCGTCGCGAGAACACTCCGGAACAACAAGTCGAAGGTAGAGGTATCAACAAATAAAGCCACCCCTAACTTCCGTGGACGGAGTAAAACTGCTGGATCCACTGATTCGATGTACAAGAGCGAATGATAAGAGTAGTGGTATGGTAGCTACTCCATCCCGCACTCGAACCATTACTCTGCACACAAATAGGAGGATTATGCAACCAACTCTCGGAATTAGACTGAAGATCTCGACAAGCGAGGTTCGGAAACAAAGGGGTGATGCAGACTCTGCATCGGATCTGGCGTAGATGATGTCGTCGCGTCGGAAAACACCGGATAGCACAAACAAGGAACAGAGAATGGTGCCACAACAGGCGGATTCCTCAGGCAGCTTGAACACCGGATGGTAGCACACCGTTATCAAAGAAGGAAGCGAAACCCTGAAGGTACGACGGAACCCAACCACGAGAAATCCTGGACTCGAAGAGGAAGAAGAGAGCAGATTCAAAACACGTAGAGATAAGAGGAGAATAGCAGAGGGGTAAGGAGTAAAATCAGACCTAATCAGAACTATCCAAACGATTTTGCAAAAATAGTTTTGACACTTCTACTTCGGCCGTTAGCTAGGTTATCCTACAGGCTGGACTTGTGGGGTATCGCAACTGCTGAGCTCTGATACCACTCTGTAACACCCTCAGAATCGGCCCTATGCAAGTTTTAGCGAAACCCGCCAAACCCGCATAGAAACGATTCAAAGGTGCCCACCAGGCACTTTCGTGCGGGTGGAAAACGAAGTAATAACATTACACAACAGTCCTCGATGGGACCCACAGAACAGATATATATAACAGCGACTCAATGAGTCGAGAATACAGATATAATATACAAAGATCCAAATCACCTTGAAAATGATAGAGCGTCCGACTACGGACAAGATGCAAATGGGGCTAAGAGCCCTGAAGAATAACCAATGGCGTCCATAACCCTGCCCAGGCCAAGCCGGAAGGGTAACCCTGCTAACGACGTCGATCTCAAAACCTGCTTAAACAAAAGGGGTGCCGACAAAGGGCAAAGGAAAAAGAGGAGCGTCAGTACTGAGGCCAGTACACGGCGAGACTAGAATTCGGCGGTCCTCGCCTACATAGGTATGGTGGACTGAAGCGGCAGCGGCAGCAAGCACTAAACAATCTATAGAGACTCGATGCTACTGGCGGCTATCAGAGAGGGGTGAGGAAGACCTATTCGGATCCAACCTGATACTATCATCAAACAAACCCATCCTGGCGTTTCCCCCTCGAGACCAAACGAGGAAGTCAACCGAGGAACTCACACAGTTGGCAGTTTTACTTATTCAGTTATAGTTGCGGCACTTTACTAGTCAGGTTTAGATAATCGTCCTGATAAAAGAAGCAGTGGGCCCTTTTAGTTATTCATTCCGTTGTAGTTGCAGCAATTACTAATCAGATACAGATAGCATGATGTAAACCCAAAACCCAGCAGTTGTTGGTACTTTTATTCAGCCATTCCGTTGTAGTTGCAATACTTACTAGTCAGATACAATGGTCGCAAGCGACACTCCAAACAAGCAATTGTGGGCAGTATTATTTAGCCATTCCGTTATAGTGAAGCTGATTACTAGTCATTATAAAGTCAAATTTATAGCAGTAAACTTTAGTTATGCTTGTCTATGGTCGAGATACTGTGCTCCAAGTCGTCCATAACCGCGGACACGGCTTTCAGAAAGTTTTAACCCGGCCGGGGTGCACAAATAGCAACACACACACGATCAACCTCGGAAAAACCAAAACAAAACCCAACGAGGTCTTCACGACGGAGCAATCACAAGATTCAGAAATATTTCAGGGGGCCACCCCATTGAGTAGACCCGCAACAAAGTAAGCAAGCTCCGAGACGGTCTCAAGGTTAGCGCCAATGGCTGTAAGCGACTGGGAACCCGAAAACTCGGGTGTCGATACCGCGTAATCACTCCGCTTACCTAAACAGTACAGTGTGCTATCTGTCGCACAATTTAAATAAAGCAGTAGCATGGCATAAGTACAGGATCGTAAATAAAACCTCAAACTAGTTGTGGCCCCAAGAAATAAGACGGAATCAAGCTCTGGCTAAGGGGGGCCCATACTCCCCGTATGTGGATAGCGCGATAAAACAAGGAACAGGTATCAAGTACTCGGGGTCCTACGGGACACAAGTGGGCGTTCGGAAACCAAATGTTATCTATCACCCACCGATGCCTCTGCTTACTTCAATTTTAGTTGTTAAACAGGAATTAAAGTGAACGAAAAGTAAAGCTATGATCATCTCCAACATCAACATGCGGCAATACATCAACAACTGTGGCATTTGACGACACGCAACAGCACTTGAGCCAGCGGCTACGACGCGCAAGTCCAACTATCTACCAAACAACAGGTAATAGGATGTGTCCAAGGCAATATAAGGCTGCAAGGGATATCACGGGTACGAAACACTAGAGCATCGCAACACAGATAGCAATAGAACAACAGGAGGGAAATAAATACTATAAAAGTAAGATAGGTAGAAAGGGGGAGATGCTCGCCTGAAAACATTGCCGAAGGTTCAACCGAAGATCGGGGCGAAGCTCACATCAACTCAACGGCCTTATCCGCGAAGAACCAAAGCACTAGAATAAACACCGGATGCAATATTTAATACAACGGCAGAAGATCGGCATGATGCATGTATGATGCATGACATGGCAAGGTGCGATGCAATTAGGCCAGATTAAGCGGAACCGGGGTCCCGACAATTAATTATATGGTTCAAGTTATTTAGAACCCCCGCAATTTAAATGTTGTTTTAACATGGCCAAAACATAGTACCGGTTCGCTACATCAATTTAAATGAGGCCAATATGAGACTAGATTTGCCCGCATATGGGCCCCATATTTAATTATTAGGTGAATCGGCATAAGGCCCCCAAACCACATGACAAGATGCATGCAAGTATGACAATTTAATATGCAACAGGTTTTATTTCATTTATAAAATAAGGCTCGAGAAAAGGGGTCACACATTAGAGGGGGTCTCGACGAACTTGGGGTTCCGGGGTTCGACAGGGTCCGGGGTCGGTCTCAGGGTCCAGGGTTCGACGGTTCCGTATCGACGGGATCGTTCTCGGATATCGGGGCAGTTCTTGTCGTGCTATGTCGGTGACCTCGGCATCCGGGAAGCAGGACTTGGGTCGATGTCGTTCTTGTCGGGTTCTCGTGTCGGTTCGGTCTTGGCACTCGGGATGAAGTTCTTGACGTTCCTTGTCGCGGTGTCCTCGGATCCGATTGACGATCTTGGCGTCCGGCGGTAGGTCTTGTTGGTTTCACTCCGGGGGCTTGCTGTTCTGTAGCGTAGATCATGGTTCATCGGGGTCCGGGGTTCGCCGCTCCTTGAGGTAGATCTTGTCGACTTGGCGTCATCGCCCCTAGTTTCCGCGACGAAGTACTCGGGGTGCCACTCGTTTGTCGGTGTCGAGCTCGTTGTCGCAATTAACTTGAAGTGATCATGGCCTTTACGGGATGGGTCCTCAAACTCTGGGAAGGCGTCCTTGCCGCTCGGGCTTCGAGGAACGGTGAAGGGGCATCGGGTCGGCCCTGTCGTCGGGATGATCCTGTCGACCCCGACATTGGGCAAAGGTCCTCTGCGGGCGAGCTTGTCGAACCAACGGGGCGTCGGGGCTGCTGCGGACGGCGGCGGGCTGCTGCAGAGTGTGGCCTGCGACGGAAGGCTCGGGGACGGCCTGCTGCTGCCGGTGCGCTGGTGGCGGGGCCACGGTAGGCGCACGGAGGAGCTCGGAGGGAGTCGCGCGGGCGTTGGTGGGGCTCGGGTGGCCGGAGAAGGTGGCCGCGGGGCGCGCTGCCGCGCCGGGGAGGCGGGCAGAAGCGGTACTGGCGGCGCAGGGTGGCAGAGGAGCACCGCGGGGCCGGGCGGCGAGAACCGGGGAGCGGCGAGGAGGAGCTCGGCGGACGAGGGAGGCTGGAGAGGATGTTGCAGGGACCGCGCGCGAGGCGGTGGGTGCGCTCGCCGGCGCGGGAAGCAGGTGGCCAGGGGGAGGCGAACGGGGTCGGCTCGGTCTCGGGGCGAGGCGGCGCTCGACCGCGAACGGGGCGGAGGCGAGGAGAGACGGCCGGGGAGGAGGCTGCGCGGCCGGCGGAGCTCTAGTGGTGGGTGCGCGCGGGGGTCGAGGCCGGGGAGGGGGAAGACGGGCGGACGGCAGGGAAGCTCGGGCTCGGGCGGTGGCGTAGGATGCGGGGAGGAGGGCGGTTGGCGGTACAGCGAGCCGGCGGCGCCGGAGAGGGAGGAGCGGGGCCGGCGCTGGGCGGGTCGCAGGCGGCACGCGGGCGTCGGGGTGGATGGCGTGTGGGAGGAAGAAGACAGGGAAGGAGAGAGGCGTGGGTGGAGGGGCCGACAGGGTGGGACCCGCGTGGGGTCAGCGCGTGGGGGAAGGCAGGCGCGCGGTGCGTGGCCAGGGTGGGGGCGGGGCGGTCTGGGGGAGGGTGGACCGGTCCAGGCTGGCCAGGGTGGGTCGGGTGTAGGGCCCACGCGGGGTGGGGCCCGGTGGCAGGGAGGGGGAGCGTGTGTAGCTGAGTGGGTTGTGTGTGTGGGTTGGGGAGAGAGAGGAAGTGGGGTAGGATTAGGTGGCAGTTTCTGGTTGGTGGGGGGAGAGGAGAGGGTGAGGTGGCGCGACGGGGTTGGCCGGGGTGATGTGGAGGGGGTGGGCTGGGTAGGTAATTTGGTAGGTTTAGAAATTAGGTGGACCGTTTTAATTTCTGGGGCGGTCGTTCGGGTCATTCGGCCCGTTCGACTGCCCCGCTAAAAATAACTTAATATTTTATTTACTTTATTTGGAACGTTTGCAAACCGAAAGCGGACACCAAATAATCCGATGACCCGGGGTTTGATATTTGATTAAAGTTGGGGCGTTTTAGAAAACAAAACGGGCTTTGCGAAAATAGTTTTCGACAAACAACATATGATGATGACGATGCAATGCACAAATTCAACGCGATTTTCTAGTAGTGGTTTTGCGGGATGCCACACATATGGATCCACCAGTGTGATTTAAATGTGTGTTCTCTACAGAGACCACACATGGATCCACCAGTGTCATTACATGTGTGTTCTTTTTAGTAACCACAACCAGTCATTTTGCATGTGTGTTCTTTTCACATACCACCTATGGATCCACCAGTGTCATTGCATGTGTGTTCTCTTCACAATCCACCTATGGATCCACCAGTGTCATTGCATGTGTGTTGTTTTTAGTAACAACAACCAGTGTCATTGCTTGTGTGTTCTCTTCAGAGACCACACATGGATCCACCAGTGTCATTGCATGTGTGTTCTTTTTACTAACAACAACAAGAGTCATTGAAATGTGTGCTCTCTTCAGAGACCACACATGGATCCACCAGTGTCATTGCATGTGTGTTCTTTTAACTAACAACAACCAGAGTCATTGCATGTGTGTTCTTTTCACATACCACATATGGATCCACTAGTGTCATTGCATGTGTGCTCTTTTCACAATCCACTCATGGATCCACCAGTGTCATTGCATGTGTGTTCTTTTTAGTAACAACAACCAGAGTCATTTTGCATGTGTGTTCTTTTCACATACCACCTATGAATCCACCAGTGTCATTGAAATGTGTGTTCATTTCGCAGTCCACCCATGGATGCACCAGTGTCATTGCATGTGTGTTCTTTTTAGTAACAACAACCAGAGTCATTTTGCATGTGTGATCTCTTCATAATCCACCTATGGATCCACCAGTGTCATTGCATGTGTGTTCTTTTTTGTAACAACAACCAGAGTCATTTTGCATGTGTGTTCTTCTCACATACCACCTACGGATCCACCAGTGTCATTGCATGTGTGTTCTTTTCACTAACAACAACTCGTGTCATTGCATGTGTGTTCTCTTCACAATCCACCTATGGATCCACCAGTGTCATTGAAATGCGTGTTCTCTACAGAGACCACACATGGATCCATCAGTGTCATTGCATGTGTGTTCTTTTTAGTAACAACAACCAGTCATTTTGCATGTGTGTTCTTTTCACATACCACCTATGGATCCACTAGTGTCATTGCATGTGTGTTCTCTTCACAATCCACCTATGGATCCACCAGTGTCATTGCATGTGTGTTCTTTTTATTAACAACAACCAGTGTCATTGCATGTGTGTTCTCTTCAAAGACCACACTGGTCCACCAGTGCCATTGCATGTGTGTTTTTTTTACTAACAACAACAAGAGTCATTGAAATGTGTGCTCTCTTCAGAGACCACAGATGGATCCACCAGTGCCATTGCATGTGTTTTCTTTTCACTAACAACAACAAGAGTCATTGCATGTGTGTTCTTTTCACATACCACATATGGATCCACCAGTGTCATTGCATGTGTGCTCTTTTCACAATGCACTCATGGATCCACCAGTGTCATTGCATGTGTGTTCTTTTTAGTAACAACCAGAGTCATTTTGCATGTGTGTTCTTTTCACATACCACCTATGAATCCACCAGTGTCATTGAAATGTGTGTTCATTTCACAATCCACCCATGGATCCACCAGTGTCATTGCATTTGTGTTCTTTTTAGTAACAACAACCAGAGTCATTTTGCATGTGTGATCTCTTCACATACCACCTATGGATCCACCAGTGTCATTGCATGTGTGTTATTTTTAGTAACAACAACCAGAGTCATTGAAATATGTGTTCTTCTCACATACCACCTATGGATCCACCAGTGTCATTGCATGTGTGTTCATTGCACAATCCACCTATGGATCCACCAGTGTCATTGCATGTGCGTTCTTTTTAGTAACAACAACCAGATTCATTTTGCATGTGTGTTCTTCTCACATACCACCTATGGATCCACCAGTGTCATTGCATGTGTGTTCTTTTCACTAACAACAACCAGAGTCATTGCATGTGTGTTCTTTTCACATACCACATATGGATCCACCAGTGTGATTTAAATGTGTGTTCTCTACAGAGACCACACATGGATCCACCAGTGTCATTACATGTGTGTTCTTTTTAGTAACCACAACCAGTCATTTTGCATGTGTGTTCTTTTCACATACCACCTATGGATCCACCAGTGTCATTGCATGTGTGTTCTCTTCACAATCCACCTATGGATCCACCAGTGTCATTGCATGTGTGTTGTTTTAGTAACAACAACCAGTGTCATTGCTTGTGTGTTCTCTTCAGAGACCACACATGGATCCACCAGTGTCATTGCATGTGTGTTCTTTTTACTAACAACAACAAGAGTCATTGAAATGTGTGCTCTCTTCAGAGACCACACATGGATCCACCAGTGTCATTGCATGTGTGTTCTTTTAACTAACAACAACCAGAGTCATTGCATGTGTGTTCTTTTCACATACCACATATGGATCCACTAGTGTCATTGCATGTGTGCTCTTTTCACAGTCCACTCATGGATCCACCAGTGTCATTGCATGTGTGTTCTTTTTAGTAACAACAACCAGAGTCATTTTGCATGTGTGTTCTTTTCACATACCACCTATGAATCCACCAGTGTCATTGAAATGTGTGTTCATTTCGCAGTCCACCCATGGATGCACCAGTGTCATTGCATGTGTGTTCTTTTTAGTAACAACAACCAGAGTCATTTTGCATGTGTGATCTCTTCATAATCCACCTATGGATCCACCAGTGTCATTGCATGTGTGTTCTTTTTTGTAACAACAACCAGAGTCATTTTGCATGTGTGTTCTTCTCACATACCACCTACGGATCCACCAGTGTCATTGCATGTGTGTTCTTTTCACTAACAACAACTCGTGTCATTGCATGTGTGTTCTCTTCACAATCCACCTATGGATCCACCAGTGTCATTGAAATGCGTGTTCTCTACAGAGACCACACATGGATCCATCAGTGTCATTGCATGTGTGTTCTTTTTAGTAACAACAACCAGTCATTTTGCATGTGTGTTCTTTTCACATACCACCTATGGATCCACCAGTGTCATTGCATGTGTGTTCTCTTCACATTCCACCTATGGATCCACCAGTGTCATTGCATGTGTGTTCTTTTTATTAACAACAACCAGTGTCATTGCATGTGTGTTCTTTTTATTAACAACAACCAGTGTCATTGCATGTGTGTTCTCTTCAAAGACCACACTGGTCCACCAGTGCCATTGCATGTGTGTTTTTTTACTAACAACAACAAGAGTCATTGAAATGTGTGCTCTCTTCAGAGACCACAGATGGATCCACCAGTGCCATTGCATGTGTTTTCTTTTCACTAACAACAACAAGAGTCATTGCATGTGTGTTGTTTTCACATACCACATATGGATCCACCAGTGTCATTGCATGTGTGCTCTTTTCACAATGCACTCATGGATCCACCAGTGTCATTGCATGTGTGTTCTTTTTAGTAACAACCAGAGTCATTTTGCATGTGTGTTCTTTTCACATACCAACTATGAATCCACCAGTGTCATTGAAATGTGTGTTCATTTCACTATCCACCCATGGATCCAACAGTGTCATTGCATGTGTGTTCTTTTTAGTACCAACAACCAGAGTCATTTTGCATGTGTGATCTCTTCACATACCACCTATGGATCCACCAGTGTCATTGCATGTGTGTTCATTTTAGTAACAACAACCAGAGTCATTGAAATGTGTGTTCTTCTCACATACCACCTATGGACCCACCAGTGTCATTGCATGCGTGTTCATTGCACAATCCACCTATGGATCCACATTGCATGTGCGTTCTTTTTAGTAACAACCAGAGTCATTTTGCATGTGTGTTCTTCTCACATACCACCTATGGATCCACCAGTGTCATTGCATGTGTGTTCTTTTCACATACCACATATGGATCCACCGGTGTGATTGAAATGTGTGTTCTCTATAGAGACCACACATGGATCCACCAGTGTCATTGCATGTGTGTTCTTTTTAGTAACAACAACTAGTCATTTTGCATGTGTGTTCTTTTCACATACCACCTATGGATCCACCAGTGTCATTGCATGTGTGTTCTCTTCACAATCCACCTATGGATCCACCAGTGTCATTGCATGTGTGTTCTTTTTAGTAACAACAACCAGTGTCATTGCATGTGTGTTCTCTTCAGAGACCACACATGGATCCACCAGTGTCATTGCATGTGTGTTCTTTTTACTAACAACAGCAAGAGTCATTGAAATGTGTGCTCTCTTCAGAGACCACACATGGATCCACCAGTGCCATTGCATGTGTGTTCTTTTCACTAACAACAACCAGAGTCATTGCATGTGTGTTCTTTTCACATACCACATATGGATCCACCAGTGTCATTGCATGTGTGCTCTTTTCACAATGCACTCATGGATCCACCAGTGTCATTGCATGTGTGTTCTTTTTAGTAACAACCAGAGTCATTTTGCATGTGTGTTCTTTTCACATACCACCTATGAATCCACAAGTGTCATTGAAATGTGTGTTCATTTCACAATCCACCCATGGATCCACCAGTGTCATTGCATTTGTGTTCTTTTTAGTAACAACAACCAGAGTCATTTTGCATGTGTGATCTCTTCACATACCACCTATGGATCCACCAGTGTCATAGCATGTGTGTTATTTTTAGTAACAACAACCAGAGTCATTGCATGTGTGTTCTTTTCACATACCACATATGGATCCACCAGTGTGATTTAAATGTGTGTTCTCTACAGAGACCACACATGGATCCACCAGTGTCATTACATGTGTGTTCTTTTTAGTAACCACAACCAGTCATTTTGCATGTGTGTTCTTTTCACATACCACCTATGGATCCACCAGTGTCATTGCATGTGTGTTCTCTTCACAATCCACCTATGGATCCACCAGTGTCATTGCATGTGTGTTGTTTTTAGTAACAACAACCAGTGTCATTGCTTGTGTGTTCTCTTCAGAGACCACACATGGATCCACCAGTGTCATTGCATGTGTGTTCTTTTTACTAACAACAACAAGAGTCATTGAAATGTGTGCTCTCTTCAGAGACCACACATGGATCCACCAGTGTCATTGCATGTGTGTTCTTTTAACTAACAACAACCAGAGTCATTGCATGTGTGTTCTTTTCACATACCACATATGGATCCACTAGTGTCATTGCATGTGTGCTCTTTTCACATTCCACTCATGGATCCACCAGTGTCATTGCATGTGTGTTCTTTTTAGTAACAACAACCAGAGTCATTTTGCATGTGTGTTCTTTTCACATACCACCTATGAATCCACCAGTGTCATTGAAATGTGTGTTCATTTCACAGTCCACCCATGGATGCACCAGTGTCATTGCATGTGTGTTCTTTTTAGTAACAACAACCAGAGTCATTTTGCATGTGTGATCTCTTCACAATCCACCTATGGATCCACCAGTGTCATTGCATGTGTGTTCTTTTTTGTAACAACAACCAGAGTCATTTTGCATGTGTGTTCTTCTCACATACCACCTACGAATCCACCAGTATCATTGCATGTGTGTTCATTTCACTAACAACAACTAGTGTCATTGCATGTGTGTTCTCTTCACAATCCACCTATGGATCCACCAGTGTCATTGAAATGCGTGTTCTCTACAGAGACCACACATGGATCCACCGGTGTCATTGCATGTGTGTTCTTGTTAGTAACAACAACCAGTCATTTTGCATGTGTGTTCTTTTCACATACCACCTATGGATCCACCAGTGTCATTGCATGTGTGTTCTCTTCACAATCCACCTATGGATCCACCAGTGTCATTGCATGCGTGTTCTTTTCAGTAGCAACAACTAGTGTCATTGCATGTGTGTTCTCTTCAAAGACCACACTGGTCCACCAGTGCCATTGCATGTGTGTTGTTTTTACTAACAACAACAAGAGTCATTGAAATGTGTGCTCTCTTCAGAGACCACAGATGGATCCACCAGTGCCATTGCATGTGTTTTCTTTTCACTAACAACAACAAGAGTCATTGCATGTGTGTTCTTTTCACATACCACATATGGATCCACCAGTGTCATTGCATGTGTGCTCTTTTCACAATGCACTCATGGATCCACCAGTGTCATTGCATGTGTGTTCTTTTTAGTAACAACTAGAGTCATTTTGCATGTGTGTTCTTTTCACATACCAACTATGAATCCACCAGTGTCATTGAAATGTGTGTTCATTTCACTATCCACCCATGGATCCAACAGTGTCATTGCATGTGTGTTCTTTTTAGTACCAACAACCAGAGTCATTTTGCATGTGTGATCTCTTCACATACCACCTATGGATCCACCAGTGTCATTGCATGTGTGTTCATTTTAGTAACAACAACCAGAGTCATTGAAATGTGTGTTCTTCTCACATACCACCTATGGACCCACCAGTGTCATTGCATGCGTGTTCATTGCACAATCCACCTATGGATCCACATTGCATGTGCGTTCTTTTTAGTAACAACAACCAGAGTCATTTTGCATGTGTGTTCTTCTCACATACCACCTATGGATCCACCAGTGTCATTGCATGTGTGTTCTTTTCACATACCACATATGGATCCACCGGTGTGATTGAAATGTGTGTTCTCTATAGAGACCACACATGGATCCACCAGTGTCATTGCATGTGTGTTCTTTTTAGTAACAACAACTAGTCATTTTGCATGTGTGTTCTTTTCACATACCACCTATGGATCCACCAGTGTCATTGCATGTGTGTTCTCTTCACAATCCACCTATGGATCCACCAGTGTCATTGCATGTGTGTTCTTTTTAGTAACAACAACCAGTGTCATTGCATGTGTGTTCTCTTCAGAGACCACACATGGATCCACCAGTGACATTGCATGTGTGTTCTTTTTACTAACAACAGCAAGAGTCATTGAAATGTGTGCTCTCTTCAGAGACCACACATGGATCCACCAGTGCCATTGCATGTGTGTTCTTTTCACTAACAACAACCAGAGTCATTGCATGTGTGTTCTTTTCACATACCACATATGGATCCACCAGTGTCATTGCATGTGTGCTCTTTTCACAATGCACTCATGGATCCACCAGTGTCATTGCATGTGTGTTCTTTTTAGTAACAACCAGAGTCATTTTGCATGTGTGTTCTTTTCACATACCACCTATGAATCCACCAGTGTCATTGAAATGTGTGTTCATTTCACAATCCACCCATGGATCCACCAGTGTCATTGCATTTGTGTTCTTTTTAGTAACAACAACCAGAGTCATTTTGCATGTGTGATCTCTTCACATACCACCTATGGATCCACCAGTGTCATTGCATGTGTGTTATTTTTAGTAACAACAACCAGAGTCATTGAAATATGTGTTCTTCTCACATACCACCTATGGATCCACCAGTGTCATTGCATGTGTGTTCATTGCACAATCCACCTATGGATCCACCAGTGTCATTGCATGTGCGTTCTTTTTAGTAACAACAACCAGATTCATTTTGCATGTGTGTTCTTCTCACATACCACCTATGGATCCACCAGTGTCATTGCATGTGTGTTCTTTTCACTAACAACAACCAGAGTCATTGCATGTGTGTTCTTTTCACATACCACATATGGATCCACCAGTGTGATTTAAATGTGTGTTCTCTATAGAGACCACACATGGATCCACCAGTGTCATTACATGTGTGTTCTTTTTAGTAACCACAACCTGTCATTTTGCATGTGTGTTCTTTTCACATACCACCTATGGATCCATCAGTGTCATTGCATGTGTGTTCTCTTCACAATCCACCTATGGATCCACCAGTGTCATTCCATGTGTGTTCTTTTTAGTAACAACAACCAGTGTCATTGCTTGTGTGTTCTCTTCAGAGACCACACATGGATCCACCAGTGTCATTGCATGTGTGTTCTTTTTACTAACAACAACAAGAGTCATTGAAATGTGTGCTCTATTCAGAGACCACACATGGATCCACCAGTGTCATTGCATGTGTGTTCTTTTAACTAACAACAACCAGAGTCATTGCATGTGTGTTCTTTTCACATACCACATATGGATCCACTAGTGTCATTGCATGTGTGCTCTTTTCACAATCCACTCATGGATCCACCAGTGTCATTGCATGTGTGTTCTTTTTAGTAACAACAACCAGAGTCATTTTGCATGTGTGTTCTTTTCACATACCACCTATGAATCCACCAGTGTCATTGAAATGTGTGTTCATTTCACAGTCCACCCATGGATGCACCAGTGTCATTGCATGTGTGTTCTTTTTAGTAACAACAACCAGAGTCATTTTGCATGTGTGATCTCTTCACAATCCACCTATGGATCCACCAGTGTCATTGCATGTGTGATCTTTTTTGTAACAACAACCAGAGTCATTTTGCATGTGTGTTCTTCTCACATACCACCTACGAATCCACCAGTGTCATTGCATGTGTGTTCTTTTCACTAACAACAACTAGTGTCATTGCATGTGTGTTCTCTTCACAATCCACCTATGGATCCACCAGTGTCATTGAAATGCGTGTTCTCTACAGAGACCACACATGGATCCACCGGTGTCATTGCATGTGTGTTCTTTTTAGTAACAACAACCAGTCATTTTGCATGTGTGTTCTTTTCACATACCACCTATGGATCCACCAGTGTCATTGCATGTGTGTTCTCTTCACAATCCACCTATGGATCCACCAGTGTCATTGCATGCGTGTTCTTTTCAGTAACAACAACTAGTGTCATTGCATGTGTGTTCTCTTCAAAGACCACACTGGTCCACCAGTGCCATTGCATGTGTGTTGTTTTTACTAACAACAACAAGAGTCATTGAAATGTGTGCTCTCTTCAGAGACCACACATGGATCCACCAGTGCCATTGCATGTGTTTTCTTTTCACTAACAACAACCAGAGTCATTGCATGTGTGTTCTTTTCGCATACCACATATGGATCCACCAGTGTCATTGCATGTGTGCTCTTTTCACAATGCACTCATGGATCCACCAGTGTCATTGCATGTGTGTTCTTTTTAGTTACAACAATCAGAGTCATTTTGCATGTGTGTTCTTTTCACATACCACCTATGAAGCCACCAGTGTCATTGAAATGTATGTTCATTTCACTATCCAACCATGGATCCACCAGTGTCATTGCATGTGTGTTCTTTTTAGTAACAACAACCAGAGTCATTTTGCATGTGTGATCTCTTCACATACCACCTATGGATCCACCAGTCACATTGCATGTGTGTTCATTTTAGTAACAACAACCAGAGTCATTGAAATGTGTGTTCTTCTCACATACCACCTATGGATCCACCAGTGTCATTGCATGTGTGTTCATTGCACAATCCACCTATGGATCCACATTGCATGTGCGTTCTTTTTAGTAACAACAACCATAGTCATTTTGCATGTGTGTTCTTCTCACATACCACCTATGGATCCACCAGTGTCATTGCATGTGTGTTCTTTTCACTAACAACAACTAGAGTCATTGCATGTGTGTTCTCTATAGAGACCACCTATGGATCCACCAGTGTCATTGCATGTGTGTTCTTTTTAGTAACACCAACCAGTGTCATTGCATGTGTGTTCTCTTCAGAGACCACACATGGATCCACCAGTGTCATTGCATGTGTGTTCTTTTTACTAACAACAACAAGAGTCATTGAAATGTTTGCTCTCTTAAGAGACCACACATGGATCCACCAGTGCCATTGCATGTGTGTTCTTTTCACTAACAACAACCAGAGTCATTGCATGTGTGTTCTTTTCACATACCACATATGGATCCACCAGTGTCATTGCATGTGTGTTCTTTTTAGTAACAACAACCAGAGTCATTTTGCATGTGTGTTCTTTTCACATACCACCTATGAATCCAACAGTGTCATTGAAATGTGTGTTCATTTCACAATCCACCCATGGATCCACCAGTGTCATTGCATTTGTGTTCTTTTTAGTAACAACAACCAGAGTCATTTTGCATGTGTGATCTCTTCACATACCACCTATGGATCCACCAGTGTCATTGCATGTGTGTTCTTTTTAGTAACAACAACCAGAGTCATTGAAATGTGTGTTCTTCTCACATACCACCTATGGATCCACCAGTGTCATTGCATGTGTGTTCATTGCACAATCCACCTATGGATCCACCAGTGTCATTGCATGTGCGTTCTTTTTAGTAACAACAACCAGAGTCATTTTGCATGTGTGTTCTTCTCACATACCACCTATGGATCCACCAGTGTCATTGCATGTGTGTTCTTTTCACTAACAACAACCAGAGTCATTGCATGTGTGTTCTTTTCACATACCACATATGGATCCACCAGTGTGATTTAAATGTGTGTTCTCTACAGAGACCACACATGGATCCACCAGTGTCATTGCATGTGTGTTCTTTTTAGTAACCACAACCAGTCATTTTGCATGTGTGTTCTTTTCACATAGCACCTATGGATCCACCAGTGTCATTGCATGTGTGTTCTCTTTACAATCCACCTATGGATCCACCAGTGTCATTGCATGTGTGTTCTTTTTAGTAACAACAACCAGTGTCATTGCATGTGTGTTCTCTTCAGAGACCACACATGGATCCACCAGTGTCATTGCATGTGTGTTCTTTTTACTAACAACAACAAGAGTCATTGAAATGTGTGCTCTCTTCAGAGACCACACATGGATCCACCAGTGTCATTGCATGTGTGTTCGTTTAACTAACAACAACCAGAGTCATTGCATGTGTGTTCTTTTCACATACCACATATGGATCCACTAGTGTCATTGCATGTGTGCTCTTTTCACAATCCACTCATGGATCCACCAGTGTCATTGCATGTGTGTTCTTTTTAGTAACAACAACCAGAGTCATTTTGCATGTGTGTTCTTTTAAAATACCACCTATGAATCCACCAGTGTCATTGAAATGTGTGTTCATTTCACAGTCCACCCATGGATCCACCAGTGTCATTGCATGTGTGTTCTTTTTAGTAACAACAACCAGAGTCATTGTGCATGTGTGATCTCTTCACATACCACCTATGGATCCACCAGTGTCATTCCATGTGTGTTCATTTTAGTAACAACAACCAGAGTCATTGAAATGTGTGTTCTTCTCACATACCACCTATGGATCCACCAGTGTCATTGCATGTGTGTTCATTGCACAATCCACCTATGGATCCACATTGCATGTGCGTTCTTTTTAGTAACAACAACCAGAGTCATTTTTCATGTGTGTTCTTCTCACATACCACCTATGGATCCACCAGTGTCATTGCATGTGTGTTCTTTTCACTAACAACAACTAGAGTCATTGCATGTGTGTTCTTTTCACATACCACTTATGGATCCACCGGTGTGATTGAAATGTGTGTTCTCTATAGAGACCACACATGGATCCACCAGTGTCATTGCATGTGTGTTCTTTTTAGTAACAACAACTAGTCATTTTGCATGTGTGTTCTTTTCACATACCACCTATGGATCCACCAGTGTCATTGCATGTGTGTTCTCTTCACAATCCACCTATGGATCCACCAGTGTCATTGCATGTGTGTTCTTTTTAGTAACAACAACCAGTGTCATTGCATGTGTGTTCTCTTCGGAGACCACACATGGATCCACCAGTGTCATTGCATGTGTGTTCTTTTTACTACCAACAACAAGAGTCATTGAAATGTGTGCTCTCTTCAGAGAGCACACATGGATCCACCAGTGCCATTGCATCTGTGTTCTTTTCACTAACAACAACCAGAGTCATTGCATGTGTGTTCTTTTCACATACCACATATGGATCCACCAGTGTCATTTTATGTGTGCTCTTTTCACAATCCACTCATGGATCCATCAGTGTCATTGCATGTGTGTTCTTTTTAGTAACAACAACCAGAGTCATTGAAATGTGTGTTCTTCTCACATACCACCTATGGATCCACCAGTGTCATTGCATGTGTGTTCATTGCACAATCCACCTATGGATCCACATTGCATGTGCGTTCTTTTTAGTAACAACAACCAGAGTCATTTTTCATGTGTGTTCTTCTCACATACCACCTATGGATCCACCAGTGTCATTGCATGTGTGTTCTTTTCACTAACAACAACTAGAGTCATTGCATGTGTGTTCTTTTCACATACCACATATGGATCCACCGGTGTGATTGAAATGTGTGTTCTCTATAGAGACCACACATGGATCCACCAGTGTCATTGCATGTGTGTTCTTTTTAGTAACAACAACTAGTCATTTTGCATGTGTGTTCTTTTCACATACCACCTATGGATCCACCAGTGTCATTGCATGTGTGTTCTCTTCACAATCCACCTATGGATCCACCAGTGTCATTGCATGTGTGTTCTTTTTAGTAACAACAACCAGTGTCATTGCATGTGTGTTCTCTTCGGAGACCACACATGGATCCACCAGTGTCATTGCATGTGTGTTCTTTTTACTACCAACAACAAGAGTCATTGAAATGTGTGCTCTCTTCAGAGACCACACATGGATCCACCAGTGCCATTGCATCTGTGTTCTTTTCACTAACAACAACCAGAGTCATTGCATGTGTGTTCTTTTCACATACCACATATGGATCCACCAGTGTCATTTTATGTGTGCTCTTTTCACAATCCACTCATGGATCCATCAGTGTCATTGCATGTGTGTTCTTTTTAGTAACAACAACCAGAGTCATTTTGCATGTGTGTTCTTCTCACATACCACCTATGGATCCACCAGTGTCATTGCATGTGTGTTCATTGCACAATCCACCTATGGATCCACATTGCATGTGCGTTCTTTTTAGTAACAACAACCAGAGTCATTTTTCATGTGTGTTCTTCTCACATACCACCTATGGATCCACCAGTGTCATTGCATGTGTGTTCTTTTCACTAACAACAACTAGAGTCATTGCATGTGTGTTCTTTTCACATACCACATATGGATCCACCGGTGTGATTGAAATGTGTGTTCTCTATAGAGACCACACATGGATCCACCAGTGTCATTGCATGTGTGTTCTTTTTAGTAACAACAACTAGTCATTTTGCATGTGTGTTCTTTTCACATACCACCTATGGATCCACCAGTGTCATTGCATGTGTGTTCTCTTCACAATCCACCTATGGATCCACCAGTGTCATTGCATGTGTGTTCTTTTTAGTAACAACAACCAGTGTCATTGCATGTGTGTTCTCTTCGGAGACCACACATGGATCCACCAGTGTCATTGCATGTGTGTTCTTTTTACTACCAACAACAAGAGTCATTGAAATGTGTGCTCTCTTCAGAGACCACACATGGATCCACCAGTGCCATTGCATCTGTGTTCTTTTCACTAACAACAACCAGAGTCATTGCATGTGTGTTCTTTTCACATACCACATATGGATCCACCAGTGTCATTTTATGTGTGCTCTTTTCACAATCCACTCATGGATCCATCAGTGTCATTGCATGTGTGTTCTTTTTAGTAACAACAACCAGAGTCATTTTGCATGTGTGTTCTTTTCACATACCACCTATGAATCCACCAGTGTCATTGAAATGTGTGTTCATTTCACAATCCACCCATGAATCCACCAGTGTCATTGCATTTCTGTTCTTTTTAGTAACAACAACCAGAGTCATTTTGCATGTGTGATCTCTTCACATACCACCTATGGATCCACCAGTGTCATTGCATGTGTGTTCTTTTTAGTAACAACAACTAGAGTCATTGAAATGTGTGTTCTTCTCACATACCACCTATGGATCCACCAGTGTCATTGCATGTGTGTTCATTGCACAATCCACCTATGGATCCACCAGTGTCATTGCATGTGCGTTCTTTTTAGTAACAACAACCAGAGTCATTTTGCATGTGTGTTCTTCTCACATACCACCTATGGATCCACCAGTGTCATTGCATGTGTGTTCTTTTCACTAACAACAACCAGTGTCATTGCATCTGTGTTCGTTTTAGTATCAGCAACTAGTCATTTTGCATGTGTGTTCTTTTCACATACCACCTATGGATCCACCAGTGTCATTTTATGTGTTTTCTCTTCACAATCCACCAATGGATCCACCAGTGTCATTGCATGTGTGTTCTTTTTAGTAACAACAACCAGTGTCATTGCATGTGTGTTCTCTTCAGAGACCACACACGGATCCACCAGTGTCATTGCATGTGTGTTCTTTTTACTAACAACAACAAGAGTCATTGAAATGTGTGCTCTCTTTAGAGACCACACATGGATCCACCAGTGTCATTGCATGTGTGTTCTTTTCACTAACAACAACCAGAGTCATTGCATGTGTATTCTTTTCACATAGCACATATGGATCCACCAGTGTCATTGCATGTGTGCTCTTTTCACAATCCACTCATGGATCCACCAGTGTCATTGCATGTGTATTCTTTTTAGTAACAACAACCAGAGTCATTTTGCATGTGTGTTCTTTTCACATACCACCTATGAATCCACCAGTTTCATTGAAATGTGTGTTCATTTCACAGTCCACCCATGGATGCACCAGTGTCATTGCATGTGTATTCTTTTTAGTAACAACAACCAGAGTCATTTTGCATGTGTGATCTCTTCACAATCCACCTATGGATCCACCAGTGTCATTGCATGTGTGTTCTTTTTAGTAACAACAACCAGTGTCATTGCATGTGTGTTCTCTTCAGAGACCACACACGGATCCACCAGTGTCATTGCATGTGTGTTCTTTTTACTAACAACAACAAGAGTCATTGAAATGTGTGCTCTCTTTAGAGACCACACATGGATCCACCAGTGTCATTGCATGTGTGTTCTTTTCACTAACAACAACCAGAGTCATTGCATGTGTATTCTTTTCACATAGCACATATGGATCCACCAGTGTCATTCATGTGTGCTCTTTTCACAATCCACTCATGGATCCACCAGTGTCATTGCATGTGTGTTCTTTTTAGTAACAACAACCAGAGTCATTTTGCATGTGTGTTCTTTTCACATACCACCTATGAATCCACCAGTGTCATTGAAATGTGTGTTCATTTCACAGTCCACCCATGGATGCACCAGTGTCATTGCATGTGTGTTCTTTTTAGTAACAACAACCAGAGTCATTTTGCATGTGTGATCTCTTCACAATCCACCTATGGATCCACCAGTGTCATTCCATGTGTGTTCTTTTTTGTAACAACAACCAGAGTCATTTTGCATGTGTGTTCTTCTCACATACCACCCACGGATCCACCAGTGTCATTGCATGTGTGTTCTTTTCACTAACAACAACTAGTGTCATTGCATGTGTGTTCTCTTCACAATCCACCTATGGATCCACCAGTGTCATTGAAATGCGTGTTCTCTACAGAGACCACACATGGATCCATCGGTGTCATTGCATGTGTGTTCTTTTTAGTAACAACAACCAGTCATTTTGCATGTGTGTTCTTTTCACATACCACCTATGGATCCACCAGTGTCATTGCATGTGTGTTCTCTTCACAATCCACCTATGGATCCACCAGTGTCATTGCATGCGTGTTCTTTTCAGTAACAACAACCAGTGACATTGCATGTTTGTTCTCTTCAAAGACCACACTGGTCCACCAGTGCCATTGCATGTGTGTTGTTTTTACTAACAACAACAAGAGTCATAGAAATGTGTGCTCTGTTCAGAGACCACAGATGGATCCACCAGTGCCATTGCATGTGTTTTCTTTTCACTAACAACAACCAGAGTCATTGCATGTGTGTTCTTTTCACATACCACATATGGATCCACCAGTGTCATTGCATGTGTGCTCTTTTCACAATGCACTCATGGATCCACCAGTGTCATTGCATGTGTGTTCTTTTTAGTAACAACAACCAGAGTCATTTTGCATGTGTGTTGTTTTCACATACCACCTATGAAGCCACCAGTGTCATTGAAATGTGTGTTCATTTCACTATCCACCCATGGATCCACCAGTGTCATTGCATGTGTGTTCTTTTTAGTAACAACAACCAGAGTCATTTTGCATGTGTGATCTCTTCACATACCACCTATGGATCCACCAGTGTCATTGCATGTGTGTTCATTTTAGTAACAACAACCAGAGTCATTTAAATGTGTGTTCTTCTCACATACCACCTATGGATCCACCAGTGTCATTGCATGTGTGTTCATTGCACAATCCACCTATGGATCCACATTGCATGTGCGTTCTTTTTAGTAACAACAACCATAGTCATTTTGCATGTGTGTCCTTCTCACATACCACCTATGGATCCACCAGTGTCATTGCATGTGTGTTCTTTTCACTAACAACAACTAGAGTCATTGCATGTGTGTTCTTTTCACATACCACATATGGATCCACCGGTTTGATTGAAATGTGTGTTCTCTATAGAGACCACACATGGATCCACCAGTGTCATTGCATGTGTGTTCTTTTTAGTAACAACAACTAGTCATTTTGCATGTGTTTTCTTTTCACATACCACCTATGGATCCACCAGTGTCATTTCATGTGTGTTCTCTTCACAATCCACCTATGGATCCACCAGTGTCATTGCATGTGTGTTCTTTTTAGTAACAACAACCAATATCATTGCATGTGTGTTCTCTTCAGAGACCACACATGGATCCACCAGTGTCATTGCATGTGTGTCTTTTTACTAACAACAACAAGAGTCATTGAAATGTTTGCTCTCTTCAGAGACCACACATGGATCCACCAGTGCCATTGCATGTGTGTTCTTTTCACTAACAACAACCAGAGTCATTGCATGTGTGTTCTTTTCACATACCACATATGGATCCACCAGTGTCATTGCATGTGTGCTCTTTTCACAATGTACTCATGGATCCACCAGTGTCATTGCATGTGTGTTCTTTTTAGTAACAACAACCAGAGTCATTTTGCATGTGTGTTCTTTTCACATACCACCTATAAAGCCACCAGTGTCATTGAAATGTGTGTTCATTTCACAATCCACCCATGGATCCACCAGTGTCATTGCATTTGTGTTCTTTTTAGTAACAACAACCAGAGTCATTTTGCATGTGTGATCTCTTCACATACCACCTATGGATCCACCAGTGTCATTGCATGTGTGTTCTTTTTAGTAACAACAACCAGAGTCATTGAAATGTGTGTTCTTCTCACATACCACCTATGGATCCACCAGTGTCATTGCATGTGTGTTCATTGCACAATCCACCTATGGATCCACCAGTGTCATTGCATGTGCGTTCTTTTCACATACCACCTATGGATCCACCAGTGTCATTGCATGTGTGTTCTTTTCACTATCAACAACCAGAGTCATTGCATGTGTGTTCTTTTCACATACGACATATGGATCCACCAGTGTGATTTAAATGTGTGTTCTCTACAGAGACCACACATGGATCCACCAGTGTCATTGCATGTGTGTTCTTTTTAGTAACCACAACCAGTCATTTTGCATGTGTGTTCTTTTCACATACCACCTATGGATCCACCAGTGTCATTGCATGTGTGTTCTCTTCACAATCCACCTATGGATCCACCAGTGTCATTGCATGTGTGTTCTTTTTAGTAACAACAACCAGTGTCATTGCATGTGTGTTCTCTTCAGAGACCACACATGGATCCACCAGTGTCATTGCATGTGTGTTCTTTTTACTGACAACAACAAGAGTCATTGAAATGTGTGCTCTCTTCAGAGACCACACATGGATCCACCAGTGTCATTGCATGTGTGTTCGTTTAACTAACAACAACCAGAGTCATTGCATGTGTGTTCTTTTCACATACCACATATGGATCCACTAGTGTCATTGCATGTGTGCTCTTTTCACAATCCACTCATGGATCCACCAGTGTCATTGCATGTGTGTTCTTTTTAGTAACAACAACCAGAGTCATTTTGCATGTGTGCTCTTTTCACATACCACCTATGAATCCACCAGTGTCATTGAAATGTGTGTTCATTTCACAGTCCACCCATGGATGCACCAGTGTCATTGCATGTGTGTTCTTTTTAGTAACAACAACCAGAGTCATTTTGCATGTGTGATCTCTTCACAATCCACCTATGGATCCACCAGTGTCATTGCATGTGTGTTCTTTTTTGTAACAACAACCAGAGTCATTTTACATGTGTGTTCTTCTCACATACCACCTACGGTTCCACCAGTGTCATTGCATGTGTGTTCTTTTCACTAACAACAACTAGTGTGATTGCATGTTTGTTCTCTTCACAATCCACCTATGGATCCAACAGTGTCATTGAAATGCGTGTTCTCTATAGAGACCACACATGGATCCACCGGTGTCATTGCATGTGTGTTCTTTTTAGTAACAACAACTAGTCATTTTGCATGTGTGTTCTTTTCACATACCACCTATGGATCCACCAGTGTCATTGCATGTGTGTTCTCTTCACAATCCACCTATGGATCCACCAGTGTCATTGCATGTGTGTTCTTTTTAGTAACAACAACCAGTGTCATTGCATGTGTGTTCTCTTCAAAGACCACACTGGTCCACCAGTGCCATTGCATGTGTGTTGTTTTTACTAACAACAACAAGAGTCATTGAAATGTGTGCTCTCTTCAGAGACCACAGATGGATCCACCAGTGCCATTGCATGTGTTTTCTTTTCACTAACAACAACCAGAGTCATTGCATGTGTGTTCTTTTCACATACCACATATGGATCCACCAGTGTCATTGCATGTGTGCTCTTTTCACAATGTACTCATGGATCCACCAGTGTCATTGCATGTGTGTTCTTTTTAGTAACAACAACCAGAGTCATTTTGCATGTGTGTTCTTTTCACATACCACCTATAAAGCCACCAGTGTCATTGAAATGTGTGTTCATTTCACAATCCACCCATGGATCCACCAGTGTCATTGCATTTGTGTTCTTTTTAGTAACAACAACCAGAGTCATTTTGCATGTGTGATCTCTTCACATACCACCTATGGATCCACCAGTGTCATTGCATGTGTGTTCTTTTTAGTAACAACAACCAGAGTCATTGAAATGTGTGTTCTTCTCACATACCACCTATGGATCCACCAGTGTCATTGCATGTGTGTTCATTGCACAATCCACCTATGGATCCACCAGTGTCATTGCATGTGCGTTCTTTTCACATACCACCTATGGATCCACCAGTGTCATTGCATGTGTGTTCTTTTCACTAACAACAACCAGAGTCATTGCATGTGTGTTCTTTTCACATACGACATATGGATCCACCAGTGTGATTTAAATGTGTGTTCTCTACAGAGACCACACATGGATCCACCAGTGTCATTGCATGTGTGTTCTTTTTAGTAACCACAACCAGTCATTTTGCATGTGTGTTCTTTTCACATACCACCTATGGATCCACCAGTGTCATTGCATGTGTGTTCTCTTCACAATCCACCTATGGATCCTCCAGTGTCATTGCATGTGTGTTCTTTTTAGTAACAACAACCAGTGTCATTGCATGTGTGTTCTCTTCAGAGACCACACATGGATCCACCAGTGTCATTGCATGTGTGTTCTTTTTACTGACAACAACAAGAGTCATTGAAATGTGTGCTCTCTTCAGAGACCACACATGGATCCACCAGTGTCATTGCATGTGTGTTCGTTTAACTAACAACAACCAGAGTCATTGCATGTGTGTTCTTTTCACATACCACATATGGATCCACTAGTGTCATTGCATGTGTGCTCTTTTCACAATCCACTCATGGATCCACCAGTGTCATTGCATGTGTGTTCTTTTTAGTAACAACAACCAGAGTCATTTTGCATGTGTGTTCTTTTCACATACCACCTATGAATCCACCAGTGTCATTGAAATGTGTGTTCATTTCACAGTCCACCCATGGATGCACCAGTGTCATTGCATGTGTGTTCTTTTTAGTAACAACAACCAGGGTCATTTTGCATGTGTGATCTCTTCACAATCCACCTATGGATCCACCAGTGTCATTGCATGTGTGTTCTTTTTTGTAACAACAACCAGAGTCATTTTGCATGTGTGTTCTTCTCACATACCACCTACGGTTCCACCAGTGTCATTGCATGTGTGTTCTTTTCACTAACAACAACTAGTGTCATTGCATGTTTGTTCTCTTCACAATCCACCTATGGATCCAACAGTGTCATTGAAATGCGTGTTCTCTATAGAGACCACACATGGATCCACCGGTGTCATTGCATGTGTGTTCTTTTTAGTAACAACAACTAGTCATTTTGCATGTGTGTTCTTTTCACATACCACCTATGGATCCACCAGTGTCATTGCATGTGTGTTCTCTTCACAATCCACCTATGGATCCACCAGTGTCATTGCATGTGTGTTCTTTTTAGTAACAACAACCAGTGTCATTGCATGTGTGTTCTCTTCAAAGACCACACTGGTCCACCAGTGCCATTGCATGTGTGTTGTTTTTACTAACAACAACAAGAGTCATTGAAATGTGTGCTCTCTTCAGAGACCACAGATGGATCCACCAGTGCCATTGCATGTGTTTTCTTTTCACTAACAACAACCAGAGTCATTGCATGTGTGTTCTTTTCACATACCACATATGGATCCACCAGTGTCATTGCATGTGTGCTCTTTTCACAATGCACTCATGGATCCACCAGTGTCATTGCATGTGTGTTCTTTTTAGTAACAACAACCAGAGTCATTTTGCATGTGTGTTCTTTTCACATACCACCTATGAATCCACCAGTGTCATTGAAATGTGTGTTAATTTCACTATCCACCCATGGATCCACCAGTGTCATTGCATGTGTGTTCTTTTTAGTAACAACAACCAGAGTCATTGTGCATGTGTGATCTCTTCACATACCACCTATGGATCCACCAGTGTCATTGCATGTGTGTTCATTTTAGTAACAACAACCAGAGTCATTGAAATGTGTGTTCTTCTCACATACCACCTATGGATCCACCAGTGTCATTGCATGTGTGTTCATTGCACAATCCACCTATGGATCCACATTGCATGTGCGTTCTTTTTAGTAACAACAACCAGAGTCATTTTTCATGTGTGTTCTTCTCACATACCACCTATGGATCCACCAGTGTCATTGCATGTGTGTTCTTTTCACTAACAACAACTAGAGTCATTGCATGTGTGTTCTTTTCACATACCACATATGGATCCACCGGTGTGATTGAAATGTGTGTTCTCTATAGAGACCACACATGGATCCACCAGTGTCATTGCATGTGTGTTCTTTTTAGTAACAACAACTAGTCATTTTGCATGTGTGTTCTTTTCACATACCACCTATGGATCCACCAGTGTCATTGCATGTGTGTTCTCTTCACATACCACCTATGGATCCACCAGTGTAATTGCATGTGTGTTCTTTTTAGTAACAACAACCGGAGTCATTTTGCATGTGTGTTCTTCTCACATACCACCTATGGATCCACCAGTGTCGTTGCATGTGTGTTTTTTCACTAACAACAACCAGTGTCATTGCATGTGTGTTCTCTTCACGATCCACCTATGGATCCACAAGTGTCATTGAAATGCGTGTTCTCTACAGAGACCACACATGGATCCACCAGTGTCATTGCATGTGTGTTATTTTTAGTAACAACAACCAGTCATTTTGCATGTGTGTTCTTTTTAGTAACAACAACCAGTCATTTTGCATGTGTGTTCTTTTCACATACCACCTATGGATCCACCAGTGTAATTGCATGTGTGTTCTCTTCACAATCCACCTATGGATCCACCAGTGTCATTGCATGTGTGTTCTTTTTAGTAACAACAACCAGTGTCATTGCATGTGTGTTCTCTTCAGAGACCACACATGGATCCACTAGTGTCATTGCATGTGTGTTCTTTTCACTAACAACAACCAGAGTCATTGAAATGTGTGCTCTCTTCAGAGACCACACATGGATCCACCAGTGTCATTGCATGTGTGTTCTTTTCACTAACAACAACCAGAGTCATTGCATGTGTGTTCTTTTCACATACCACATATGGATCCACCAGTGTGATTTAAATGTGTGTTCTCTACGGAGACCACACATGGATCCACCAGTGTCATTGCATGTGTGTTCTTTTTAGTAACCACAACCAGTCATTTTGCATGTGTGTTCTTTTCTCATACCACCTATGGATCCACCAGTGTCATTGCATGTGTGTTCTCTTCACAATCCACCTATGGATCCACCAGTGTCATTGCATGTGTGTTCTTTTTAGTAACAACAACCAGTGTCATTGCATGTGTGTTCTTTTTACTAACAACAACAAGAGTCATTGAAATGTGTGCTCTCTTCAGAGACCACACATGGATCCACCAGTGTCATTCCATGTGTGTTCTTTTAACTAGCAACAACCAGAGTCATTGCATGTGTGTTCTTTTCACATACCACATATGTATCCACTAGTGTCATTGCATGTGTTCTCTTTTCACAATCCACTCATGGATCCACCAGTGTCATTGCATGTGTGTTCCTTTTAGTAACAACAACCAGAGTCATTTTGCATGTGTGTTCTTTTCACATACCACCTATGAATCCACCAGTGTCATTGAAATGTGTGTTCATTTCACAGTCCACCCATGGATGCACCAGTGTCATTGCATGTGTTTTTTTTAGTAACAACAACCAGAGTCATTTTGCATGTGTGATCTCTTCATAATCCACCTATGGATCCACCAGTGTCATTGCATGTGTGTTCTTTTTTGTAACAACAACCAGAGTCATTTTGCATGTGTGTTCTTCTCACATACCACCTACGGATCCACCAGTGTCATTGCATGTGTGTTCTTTTCACTAACAACAACTAGTGTCATTGCATGTGTGTTCTCTTCACAATCCACCTATGGATCCACCAGTGTCATTGAAATGCGTGTTCTCTACAGAGACCACACATGGATCCATCAGTGTCATTGCATGTGTGTTCTTTTTAGTAACAACAACCAGTCATTTTGCATGTGTGTTCTTTTCACATACCACCTATGGATCCACCAGTGTCATTGCATGTGTGTTCTCTTCACAATCCACCTATGGATCCACCAGTGTCATTGCATGTGTGTTCTTTTTATTAACAACAACCAGTGTCATTGCATGTGTGTTCTCTTCAAAGACCACACTGGTCCACCAGTGCCATTGCAAGTGTGTTGTTTTTACTAACAACAACAAGAGTCATTGAAATGTGTGCTCTCTTCAGAGACCACAGATGGATCCACCAGTGCCATTGCATGTGTTTTCTTTTCACTAACAACAACCAGAGTCATTGCATGTGTGTTCTTTTCACATACCACATATGGATCCACCAGTGTCATTGCATGTGTGCTCTTTTCACAATGCACTCATGGATCCACCAGTGTCATTGCATGTGTGTTCTTTTTAGTAACAACCAGAGTCATTTTGCATGTGTGTTCTTTTCACATACCAACTATGAATCCACCAGTGTCATTGAAATGTGTGTTCATTTCACTATCCACCCATGGATCCAACAGTGTCATTGCATGTGTGTTCTTTTTAGTAACAACAACCAGAGTCATTTTGCATGTGTGATCTCTTCACATACCACCTATGGATCCACCAGTGTCATTGCATGTGTTTTCATTTTAGTAACAACAACCAGAGTCATTGAAATGTGTGTTCTTCTCACATACCACCTATGGACCCACCAGTGTCATTGCATATGTGTTAATCCACCTATGGATCCACATTGCATGTGCGTTCTTTTTAGTAACAACAACTAGAGTCATTTTGCATGTGTGTTCTTCTCACATACCACCTATGGATCCACCAGTGTCATTGCATGTGTGTTCTTTTCACTAACAACAACTAGAGTCATTGCATGTGTGTTCTTTTCACATACCACATATGGATCCACCGGTGTGATTGAAATGCGTGTTCTCTATAGAGACCACACATGGATCCACCAGTGTCATTGCATGTGTGTTCTTTTTAGTAACAACAACTAGTCATTTTGCATGTGTGTTCTTTTCACATACCACCTATGGATCCACCAGTGTCATTGCATGTGTGTTCTCTTCACAATCCACCTATGGATCCACCAGTGTCATTGCATGTGTGTTCTTTTTAGTAACAACAACCAGTGTCATTGCATGTGTGTTCTCTTCAGAGACCACACATGGATCCACCAGTGTCATTGCATGTGTGTTCTTTTTACTAACAACAACAAGAGTCATTGAAATGTGTGCTCTCTTCAGAGACCACACATGGATCCACCAGTGCCATTGCATGTGTGTTCTTTTCACTAACAACAACCAGAGTCATTGCATGTGTGTTCTTTTCACATACCACATATGGATCCACCAGTGTCATTGCATGTGTGCTCTTTTCACAATGCACTCATGGATCCACCAGTGTCATTGCATGTGTGTTCTTTTAACTAGCAACAACCAGAGTCATTGCATGTGTGTTCTTTTCACATACCACATATGTATCCACTAGTGTCATTGCATGTGTTCTCTTTTCACAATCCACTCATGGATCCACCAGTGTCATTGCATGTGTGTTCCTTTTAGTAACAACAACCAGAGTCATTTTGCATGTGTGTTCTTTTCACATACCACCTATGAATCCACCAGTGTCATTGAAATGTGTGTTCATTTCACAGTCCACCCATGGATGCACCAGTGTCATTGCATGTGTTTTTTTTAGTAACAACAACCAGAGTCATTTTGCATGTGTGATCTCTTCATAATCCACCTATGGATCCACCAGTGTCATTGCATGTGTGTTCTTTTTTGTAACAACAACCAGAGTCATTTTGCATGTGTGTTCTTCTCACATACCACCTACGGATCCACCAGTGTCATTGCATGTGTGTTCTTTTCACTAACAACAACTAGTGTCATTGCATGTGTGTTCTCTTCACAATCCACCTATGGATCCACCAGTGTCATTGAAATGCGTGTTCTCTACAGAGACCACACATGGATCCATCAGTGTCATTGCATGTGTGTTCTTTTTAGTAACAACAACCAGTCATTTTGCATGTGTGTTCTTTTCACATACCACCTATGGATCCACCAGTGTCATTGCATGTGTGTTCTCTTCACAATCCACCTATGGATCCACCAGTGTCATTGCATGTGTGTTCTTTTTATTAACAACAACCAGTGTCATTGCATGTGTGTTCTCTTCAAAGACCACACTGGTCCACCAGTGCCATTGCAAGTGTGTTGTTTTTACTAACAACAACAAGAGTCATTGAAATGTGTGCTCTCTTCAGAGACCACAGATGGATCCACCAGTGCCATTGCATGTGTTTTCTTTTCACTAACAACAACCAGAGTCATTGCATGTGTGTTCTTTTCACATACCACATATGGATCCACCAGTGTCATTGCATGTGTGCTCTTTTCACAATGCACTCATGGATCCACCAGTGTCATTGCATGTGTGTTCTTTTTAGTAACAACCAGAGTCATTTTGCATGTGTGTTCTTTTCACATACCAACTATGAATCCACCAGTGTCATTGAAATGTGTGTTCATTTCACTATCCACCCATGGATCCAACAGTGTCATTGCATGTGTGTTCTTTTTAGTAACAACAACCAGAGTCATTTTGCATGTGTGATCTCTTCACATACCACCTATGGATCCACCAGTGTCATTGCATGTGTTTTCATTTTAGTAACAACAACCAGAGTCATTGAAATGTGTGTTCTTCTCACATACCACCTATGGACCCACCAGTGTCATTGCATATGTGTTAATCCACCTATGGATCCACATTGCATGTGCGTTCTTTTTAGTAACAACAACTAGAGTCATTTTGCATGTGTGTTCTTCTCACATACCACCTATGGATCCACCAGTGTCATTGCATGTGTGTTCTTTTCACTAACAACAACTAGAGTCATTGCATGTGTGTTCTTTTCACATACCACATATGGATCCACCGGTGTGATTGAAATGCGTGTTCTCTATAGAGACCACACATGGATCCACCAGTGTCATTGCATGTGTGTTCTTTTTAGTAACAACAACTAGTCATTTTGCATGTGTGTTCTTTTCACATACCACCTATGGATCCACCAGTGTCATTGCATGTGTGTTCTCTTCACAATCCACCTATGGATCCACCAGTGTCATTGCATGTGTGTTCTTTTTAGTAACAACAACCAGTGTCATTGCATGTGTGTTCTCTTCAGAGACCACACATGGATCCACCAGTGTCATTGCATGTGTGTTCTTTTTACTAACAACAACAAGAGTCATTGAAATGTGTGCTCTCTTCAGAGACCACACATGGATCCACCAGTGCCATTGCATGTGTGTTCTTTTCACTAACAACAACCAGAGTCATTGCATGTGTGTTCTTTTCACATACCACATATGGATCCACCAGTGTCATTGCATGTGTGCTCTTTTCACAATGCACTCATGGATCCACCAGTGTCATTGCATGTGTGTTCTTTTTATTAACAACCAGAGTCATTTTGCATGTGTGTTCTTTTCACATACCACCTATGAATCCACCAGTGTCATTGAAATGTGTGTTCATTTCACAATCCACCCATGTGTCCACCAGTGTCATTGCATTTGTGTTCTTTTTAGTAACAACAACTAGAGTCATTTTGCATGTGTGATCTCTTCACATACCACCTATGGATCCACCAGTGTCATTGCATGTGTGTTCTTTTTAGTAACAACAACCAGAGTCATTGAAATGTGTGTTCTTCTCACATACCACCTATGGATCCACCAGTGTCATTGCATGTGTGTTCATTGCACAATCCACCTATGGATCCACCAGTGTCATTGCATGTGCGTTCTTTTTAGTAACAACAACCAGATTCATTTTTCATGTGTGTTCTTCTCACATACCACCTATGGATCCACCAGTGTCATTGCATGTGTGTTCTTTAAACTAACAACAACCAGAGTCATTGCATGTGTGTTCTTTTCACATACCACATATGGATCCACCAGTGTGATTTAAATGTGTGTTCTCTACAGAGACCACACATGGATCCACCAGTGTCATTGCATGTGTGTTCTTTTTAGTAACCACAACCAGTCATTTTGCATGTGTGTTCTTTTCACATACCACCTATGGATCCACCAATGTCATTGCATGTGTGTTCTCTTCACAATCCACCTATGGATCCTCCAGTGTCATTGCATGTGTGTTCTTTTTAGTAACAACAACCAGTGTCATTGCATGTGTGTTCTCTTCAGAGACCACACATGGATCCACCAGTGTCATTGCATGTGTGTTCTTTTTACTAACAACAACAAGAGTCATTGAAATGTGTGCTCTCTTCAGAGACCACACATGGATCCACCAGTGTCATTGCATGTGTGTTCTTTTAACTAACAACAACCAGAGTCATTGCATGTGTGTTCTTTTCACATACCACATATGGATCCACTAGTGTCATTGCATGTGTTCTCTTTTCACAATCCACTCATGGATCCACCAGTGTCATTGCATGTGTGTTCTTTTTAGTAACAACAACCAGAGTCATTTTGCATGTGTGTTCTTTTCACATACCACCTATGAATCCACCAGTGTCATTGAAATGTGTGTTCATTTCACAGTCCACCCATGGATGCACCAGTGTCATTACATATGTGTTCTTTTTAGTAACAACAACCAGAGTCATTTTGCATGTGTGATCTCTTCACAATCCACCTATGGATCCACCAGTGTCATTGCATGTGTGTTCTTTTTTGTAACAACAACCAGAGTCATTTCGCATGTGTGTTCTTCTCACATACCACCTACGAATCCACCAGTGTCATTGCATGTGTGTTCTTTTCACTAACAACAACTAGTGTCATTGCATGTGTGTTCTCTTCACAATCCACCTATGTATCCACCAGTGTCATTGAAATGCGTGTTCTCTACAGAGACCACACATGGATCCACCAATGTCATTGCATGTGTGTTCTTTTTAGTAACCACAACCAGTCATTTTGCATGTGTGTTCTTTTCACATACCACCTATGGATCCACCAGTGTCATTGCATGTGTGTTCTCTTCACAATCCACCTATGGATCCACCAGTGTCATTGCATGCGTGTTCTTTTCAGTAACAACAACCAGTGTCATTGCATGTGTGTTCTCTTCAAAGACCACACTGGTCCACCAGTGCCATTGCATGTGTGTTGTTTTTACTAACGACAACAAGAGTCATTGAAAAATGTGCTCTCTTCAGAGACCACAGATGGATCCACCAGTGCCATTGCATGTGTTTTCTTTTCACTAACAACAACCAGAGTCATTGCATGTGTGTTCTTTTCACATACCACATATGGATCCACCAGTGTCATTGCATGTGTGCTCTTTTCACAATGCACTCATGGATCCACCAGTGTCATTGCATGTGTGTTCTTTTTAGTAACAACAACTAGAGTCATTTTGCATGTGTGTTCTTTTCACATACCACCTATGAAGCCACCAGTGTCATTGAAATGTGTGTTCATTTCACTATCCACCCATGGATCCACCAGTGTCATTGCATGTGTGTTCTTTTTAGTAACAACAACCAGAGTCATTTTGCATGTGTGATTTCTTCACATACCACCTATGGATCCACCAGTGTCATTGCATGTGTGTTCATTTTAGTAACAACAACCAGAGTCATTGAAATGTGTGTTCTGCTCACATACCACCTATGTATCCACCAGTGTCATTGCATGTGTGTTCATTGCACAATCCACCTATGGATCCACATTGCATGTGCGTTCTTTTTAGTAACAACAACCATAGTCATTTTGCATGTGTGTTCTTCTCACATACCACCTATGGATCCACCAGTGTCATTGCATGTGTGTTCTTTTCACTAACAACAACTAGAGTCATTGCATGTGTGTTCTTTTCACATACCACATATGGATCCACCGGTGTGATTTAAATGTGTGTTCTCTATAGAGACCACACATGGATCCACCAGTGTCATTGCATGTGTGTTCTTTTTAGTAACAACAACTAGTCATTTTGCATGTGTGTTCTTTTCACATACCACCTATGGATCCACCAGTGTCATTGCATGTGTGTTCTCTTCAAAATCCACCTATGGATCCACCAGTGTCATTGCATGTGTGTTCTTTTTAGTAACAACAACCAATATCATTGCATGTGTGTTCTCTTCAGAGACCACACATGGATCCACCAGTGTCATTGCATGTGTGTTCTTTTTACTAACAACAACAAGAGTCATTGAAATGTTTGCTCTCTTCAGAGACCACACATGGATCCACCAGTGCCATTGCATGTGTGTTCTTTTCACTAACAACAACCAGAGTCATTGCATGTGTGTTCTTTTCACATACCACATATGGATCCACCAGTGTCATTGCATGTGTGCTCTTTTCACAATGTACTCATGGATCCACCAGTGTCATTGCATGTGTGTTCTTTTTAGTAACAACAACCAGAGTCATTTTGCATGTGTGTTCTCTTCACATACCACCTATGGATCCACCAGTGTCATTGCATGTGTGTTATTTTTAGTAACAACAACCAGAGTCATTGAAATATGTGTTCTTCTCACATACCACCTATGGATCCACCAGTGTCATTGCATGTGTGTTCATTGCACAATCCACCTATGGATCCACATTGCATGTGCATTCTTTTTAGTAACAACAACCAGAGTCATTTTTCATGTGTGTTCTTCTCACATACCACCTATGGATCCACCAGTGTCATTGCATGTGTGTTCTTTTCACTAACAACAACTAGAGTCATTGCATGTGTGTTCTTTTCACATACCACATATGGATCCATCGGTGTGATTGAAATGTGTGTTCTCTATAGAGACCACACATGGATCCACCAGTGTCATTGCATGTGTGTTCTTTTTAGTAACAACAACTAGTCATTTTGCATGTGTGTTCTTTTCACATACCACCTATGGATCCACCAGTGTCATTGCATGTGTGTTCTCTTCACATACCACCTATGGATCCACCAGTGTAATTGCATGTGTGTTCTTTTTAGTAACAACAACCGGAGTCATTTTGCATGTCTGTTCTTCTCACATACCACCTATGGATCCACCAGTGTCGTTGCATGTGTGTTTTTTCACTAACAACAACCAGTGTCATTGCATGTGTGTTCTCTTCACGATCCACCTATGGATCCACAAGTGTCATTGAAATGCGTGTTCTCTACAGAGACCACACATGGATCCACCAGTGTCATTGCATGTGTGTTATTTTTAGTAACAACAACCAGTCATTTTGCATGTGTGTTCTTTTTAGTAACAACAACCAGTCATTTTGCATGTGTGTTCTTTTCACATACCACCTATGGATCCACCAGTGTAATTGCATGTGTGTTCTCTTCACAATCCACCTATGGATCCACCAGTGTCATTGCATGTGTGTTCTTTTTAGTAACAACAACCAGTGTCATTGCATGTGTGTTCTCTTCAGAGACCACACATGGATCCACTAGTGTCATTGCATGTGTGTTCTTTTCACTAACAACAACCAGAGTCATTGAAATGTGTGCTCTCTTCAGAGACCACACATGGATCCACCAGTGTCATTGCATGTGTGTTCTTTTCACTAACAACAACCAGAGTCATTGCATGTGTGTTCTTTTCACATACCACATATGGATCCACCAGTGTGATTTAAATGTGTGTTCTCTACGGAGACCACACATGGATCCACCAGTGTCATTGCATGTGTGTTCTTTTTAGTAACCACAACCAGTCATTTTGCATGTGTGTTCTTTTCTCATACCACCTATGGATCCACCAGTGTCATTGCATGTGTGTTCTCTTCACAATCCACCTATGGATCCACCAGTGTCATTGCATGTGTGTTCTTTTTAGTAACAACAACCAGTGTCATTGCATGTGTGTTCTTTTTACTAACAACAACAAGAGTCATTGAAATGTGTGCTCTCTTCAGAGACCACACATGGATCCACCAGTGTCATTCCATGTGTGTTCTTTTAACTAGCAACAACCAGAGTCATTGCATGTGTGTTCTTTTCACATACCACATATGTATCCACTAGTGTCATTGCATGTGTTCTCTTTTCACAATCCACTCATGGATCCACCAGTGTCATTGCATGTGTGTTCCTTTTAGTAACAACAACCAGAGTCATTTTGCATGTGTGTTCTTTTCACATACCACCTATGAATCCACCAGTGTCATTGAAATGTGTGTTCATTTCACAGTCCACCCATGGATGCACCAGTGTCATTGCATGTGTTTTTTTAGTAACAACAACCAGAGTCATTTTGCATGTGTGATCTCTTCATAATCCACCTATGGATCCACCAGTGTCATTGCATGTGTGTTCTTTTTTGTAACAACAACCAGAGTCATTTTGCATGTGTGTTCTTCTCACATACCACCTACGGATCCACCAGTGTCATTGCATGTGTGTTCTTTTCACTAACAACAACTAGTGTCATTGCATGTGTGTTCTCTTCACAATCCACCTATTGATCCACCAGTGTCATTGAAATGCGTGTTCTCTACAGAGACCACACATGGATCCATCAGTGTCATTGCATGTGTGTTCTTTTTAGTAACAACAACTAGTCATTTTGCATGTGTGTTCTTTTCACATACCACCTATGGATCCACCAGTGTCATTGCATGTGTGTTCTCTTCACAATCCACCTATGGATCCACCAGTGTCTTTGCATGTGTGTTCTTTTTATTAACAACAACCAGTGTCATTGCATGTGTGTTCTCTTCAAAGACCACACTGGTCCACCAGTGCCATTGCAAGTGTGTTGTTTTTACTAACCACAACAAGAGTCATTGAAATGTGTGCTCTCTTCAGAGACCACAGATGGATCCACCAGTGCCATTGCATGTGTTTTCTTTTCACTAACAACAACCAGAGTCATTGCATGTGTGTTCTTTTCACATACCACATATGGATCCACCAGTGTCATTGCATGTGTGCTCTTTTCACAATGCACTCATGGATCCACCAGTGTCATTGCATGTGTGTTCTTTTTAGTAACAACCAGAGTCATTTTGCATGTGTGTTCTTTTCACATACCAACTATGAATCCACCAGTGTCATTGAAATGTGTGTTCATTTCACTATCCACCCATGGATCCAACAGTGTCATTGCATGTGTGTTCTTTTTAGTAACAACAACCAGAGTCATTTTGCATGTGTGATCTCTTCACATACCACCTATGGATCCACCAGTGTCATTGCATGTGTTTTCATTTTAGTAACAACAACCAGAGTCATTGAAATGTGTGTTCTTCTCACATACCACCTATGGACCCACCAGTGTCATTGCATATGTGTTAATCCACCTATGGATCCACATTGCATGTGCGTTCTTTTTAGTAACAACAACTAGAGTCATTTTGCATGTGTGTTCTTCTCACATACCACCTATGGATCCACCAGTGTCATTGCATGTGTGTTCTTTTCACTAACAACAACTAGAGTCATTGCATGTGTGTTCTTTTCACATACCACATATGGATCCACCGGTGTGATTGAAATGCGTGTTCTCTATAGAGACCACACATGGATCCACCAGTGTCATTGCATGTGTGTTCTTTTTAGTAACAACAACTAGTCATTTTGCATGTGTGTTCTTTTCACATACCACCTATGGATCCACCAGTGTCATTGCATGTGTGTTCTCTTCACAATCCACCTATGGATCCACCAGTGTCATTGCATGTGTGTTCTTTTTAGTAACAACAACCAGTGTCATTGCATGTGTGTTCTCTTCAGAGACCACACATGGATCCACCAGTGTCATTGCATGTGTGTTCTTTTTACTAACAACAACAAGAGTCATTGAAATGTGTGCTCTCTTCAGAGACCACACATGGATCCACCAGTGCCATTGCATGTGTGTTCTTTTCACTAACAACAACCAGAGTCATTGCATGTGTGTTCTTTTCACATACCACATATGGATCCACCAGTGTCATTGCATGTGTGCTCTTTTCACAATGCACTCATGGATCCACCAGTGTCATTGCATGTGTGTTATTTTTAGTAACAACCAGAGTCATTTTGCATGTGTGTTCTTTTCACATACCACCTATGAATCCACCAGTGTCATTGAAATGTGTGTTCATTTCACAATCCACCCATGGATCCACCAGTGTCATTGCATTTGTGTTCTTTTTAGTAACAACAACCAGAGTCATTTTGCATGTGTGATCTCTTCACATACCACCTATGGATCCACCAGTGTCATTGCATGTGTGTTCTTTTTAGTAACAACAACCAGAGTCATTGAAATGTGTGTTCTTCTCACATACCACCTATGGATCCACCAGTGTCATTGCATGTGTGTTCATTGCACAATCCACCTATGGATCCACCAGTGTCATTGCATGTGCGTTCTTTTTAGTAACAACAACCAGATTCATTTTGCATGTGTGTTCTTCTCACATACCACCTATGGATCCACCAGTGTCATTGCATGTGCGTTCTTTTCACTAACAACAACCAGAGTCATTGCATGTGTGTTCTTTTCACATACCACATATGGATCCACCAGTGTGATTTAAATGTGTGTTCTCTACAGAGACCACACTAGGATCCACCAGTGTCATTGCATGTGTGTTCTTTTTAGTAACCACAACCAGTCATTTTGCATGTGTGTTCTTTTCACATACCACCTATGGATCCACCAATGTCATTGCATGTGTGTTCTCTTCACAATCCACCTATGGATCCTCCAGTGTCATTGCATGTGTGTTCTTTTTAGTAACAACAACCAGTGTCATTGCATGTGTGTTCTCTTCAGAGACCACACATGGATCCACCAGTGTCATTGCATGTGTGTTCTTTTTACTAACAACAACAAGTGTCATTGAAATGTGTGCTCTCTTCAGAGACCACACATGGATCCACCAGTGTCATTGCATGTGTGTTCTTTTAACTAACAACAACCAGAGTCATTGCATGTGTGTTCTTTTCACATACCACATATGGATCCACTAGTGTCATTGCATGTGTGCTCTTTTCACAATCCACTCATGGATCCACCAGTGTCATTGCATGTGTGTTCTTTTTAGTAACAACAACCAGAGTCATTTTGCATGTGTGTTCTTTTCACATACCACCTATGAATCCACCAGTGTCATTGAAATGTGTGTTCATTTCACAGTCCACCCATGGATGCACCAGTGTCATTGCATATGTGTTCTTTTTAGTAACAACAACCAGAGTCATTTTGCATGTGTGATCTCTTCACAATCCACCTATGGATCCACCAGTGTCATTGCATGTGTGTTCTTTTTTGTAACAACAACCAGAGTCATTTCGCATGTGTGTTCTTCTCACATACCACCTACGAATCCACCAGTGTCATTGCATGTGTGTTCTTTTCACTAACAACAACTAGTGTCATTGCATGTGTGTTCTCTTCACAATCCACCTATGGATCCACCAGTGTCATTGAAATGCGTGTTCTCTACAGAGACCACAGATGGATCCACCAATGTCATTGCATGTGTGTTCTTTTTAGTAACCACAACCAGTCATTTTGCATGTGTGTTCTTTTCACATACCACCTATGGATCCACCAGTGTCATTGCATGTGTGTTCTCTTCACAATCCACCTATGGATCCACCAGTGTCATTGCATGCGTGTTCTTTTTAGTAACAACAACCAGTGTCATTGCATGTGTGTTCTCTTCAAAGACCACACTGGTCCACCAGTGCCATTGCATGTGTGTTGTTTTTACTAACGACAACAAGAGTCATTGAAATGTGTGCTCTCTTCAGAGACCACAGATGGATCCACCAGTGCCATTGCATGTGTTTTCTTTTCACTAACAACAACTAGAGTCATTGCATGTGTGTTCTTTTCACATACCACATATGGATCCACCAGTGTCATTGCATGTGTGCTCTTTTCACAATGCACTCATGGATCCACCAGTGTCATTGCATGTGTGTTCTTTTTAGTAACAACAACTAGAGTCATTTTGCATGTGTGTTCTTTTCACATACCACCTATGAAGCCACCAGTGTCATTGAAATGTGTGTTCATTTCACTATCCACCCATGGATCCACCAGTGTCATTGCATGTGTGTTCTTTTTAGTAACAACAACCAGAGTCATTTTGCATGTGTGATCTCTTCACATACCACCTATGGATCCACCAGTGTCATTGCATGTGTGTTCATTTTAGTAACAACAACCAGAGTCATTGAAATGTGTGTTCTTCTCACATACCACCTATGGATCCACCAGTGTCATTGCATGTGTGTTCATTGCACAATCCACCTATGGATCCACATTGCATGTGCGTTCTTTTTAGTAACAACAACCATAGTCATTTTGCATGTGTGTTCTTCTCACATACCACCTATGGATCCACCAGTGTCATTGCATGTGTGTTCTTTTCACTAACAACAACTAGAGTCATTGCATGTGTGTTCTTTTCACATACCACATATGGATCCACCGGTGTGATTGAAATGTGTGTTCTCTATAGAGACCACACATGGATCCACCAGTGTCATTGCATGTGTGTTCTTTTTAGTAACAACAACTAGTCATTTTGCATGTGTGTTCTTTTCACATACCACCTATGGATCCACCAGTGTCATTGCATGTGTGTTCTCTTCAAAATCCACCTATGGATCCACCAGTGTCATTGCATGTGTGTTCTTTTTAGTAACAACAACCAATATCATTGCATGTGTGTTCTCTTCAGAGACCACACATGGATCCACCAGTGTCATTGCATGTGTGTTCTTTTTACTAACAACAACAAGAGTCATTGAAATGTTTGCTCTCTTCAGAGACCACACATGGATCCACCAGTGCCATTGCATGTGTGTTCTTTTCACTAACAACAACCAGAGTCATTGCATGTGTGTTCTTTTCACATACCACATATGGATCCACCAGTGTCATTGCATGTGTGCTCTTTTCACAATGTACTCATGGATCCACCAGTGTCATTGCATGTGTGTTCTTTTTAGTAACAACAACCAGAGTCATTTTGCATGTGTGTTCTTTTCACATACCACCTATGAATCCACCAGTGTCATTGAAATGTGTGTTCATTTCACAGTCCACCCATGGATGCACCAGTGTCATTGCATGTGTGTTCTTTTTAGTAACAACAACCAGAGTCATTTTGCATGTGTGATCTCTTCACAATCCACCTATGGATCCACCAGTGTCATTGCATGTGTGTTCTTTTTTGTAACAACAACCAGAGTTATTTTGCATGTGTGTTCTTCTCACATACCACCTACGGTTCCACCAGTGTCATTGCATGTGTGTTGTTTTCACTAACAACAACTAGTGTCATTGCATGTGTGTTCTCTTCACAATCCACCTATGGATCCACCAGTGTCATTGAAATGCGTGTTCTCTACAGAGGCCACACATGGATCCACCGGTGTCATTGCATGTGTGTTCTTTTTAGTAACAACAACTAGTCATTTTGCATGTGTGTTCTTTTCACATACCTCCTATGGATCCACCAGTGTCATTGCATGTGTGTTCTCTTCACAATCCACCTATGGATCCACCAGTGTCATTGCATGTGTGTTCTTTTTAGTAACAACAACCAGTGTCATTGCATGTGTGTTCTCTTCAAAGACCACACTGGTCCACCAGTGCCATTGCATGTGTGTTGTTTTTACTAACAACAACAAGAGTCATTGAAATGTGTGCTCTCTTCAGAGACCACAGATGGATCCACCAGTGCCATTGCATGTGTTTTCTTTTCACTAACAACAACCAGAGTCATTGCATGTGTGTTCTTTTTACATACCACATATGGATCCACCAGTGTCATTGCATGTGTGCTCTTTTCACAATGCACTCATGGATCCACCAGTGTCATTGCATGTGTGTTCTTTTTAGTAACAACAACCAGAGTCATTTTGCATGTGTGTTCTTTTCACATACCACCTATGAATCCACCAGTGTCATTGAAATGTGTGTTCATTTCACTATCCACCCATGGATCCACCAGTGTCATTGCATGTGTGTTCTTTTTAGTAACAACAACCAGAGTCATTGTGCATGTGTGATCTCTTCACATACCACCTATGGATCCACCAGTGTCATTGCATGTTTGTTCATTTTAGTAACAACAACCAGAGTCATTGAAATGTGTGTTCTTCTCACATACCACCTATGGATCCACCAGTGTCATTGCATGTGTGTTCATTGCACAATCCACATTGCATGTGCATTCTTTTTAGTAACAACAACTAGAGTCATTTTTCATGTGTGTTCTTCTCACATACCACCTATGGATCCACCAGTGTCATTGCATGTGTGTTCTTTTCACTAACAACAACTAGAGTCATTGCATGTGTGTTCTTTTCACATACCACATATGGATCCACCGGTGTGATTGAAATGTGTGTTCTCTATAGAGACCACACATGGATCCACCAGTGTCATTGCATGTGTGTTCTTTTTAGTAACAACAACTAGTCATTTTGCATGTGTGTTCTTTTCACATACCACCTATGGATCCACCAGTGTCATTGCATGTGTGTTCTCTTCACAATCCACCTATGGATCCACCAGTGTCATTGCATGTGTGTTCTTTTTAGTAACAACAACCAGTGTCATTGCATGTGTGTTCTCTTCAGAGACCACACATGGATCCACCAGTGTCATTGCATGTGTGTTCTTTTTACTAACAACAACAAGAGTCATTGAAATGTTTGCTCTCTTCAGAGACCACACATGGATCCACCAGTGTCATTGCATGTGTGTTCGTTTAACTAACAACAACCAGAGTCATTGCATGTGTGTTCTTTTCACATACCACATATGGATCCACTAGTGTCATTGCATGTGTGCTCTTTTCACAATCCACTCATGGATCCACCAGTGTCATTGCATGTGTGTTCTTTTTAGTAACAACAACCAGAGTCATTTTGTATGTGTGTTCTTTTCACATACCACCTATGAATCCACCAGTGTCATTGAAATGTCTGTTCATTTCACAGTCCACCCATGGATGCACCAGTGTCATTGCATGTGTGTTCTTTTTAGTAATAACAACCAGAGTCATTTTGCATGTGTGATCTCTTCACAATCCACCTATGGATCCACCAGTGTCATTGCATGTGTGTTCTTTTTGTAACAACAACCAGAGTCATTTTGCATGTGTGTTCTTCTCACATACCACCTACGGTTCCACCAGTGTCATTGCATGTGTGTTGTTTTCACTAACAACAACTAGTGTCATTGCATGTGTGTTCTCTTCACAATCCACCTATGGATCCACCAGTGTCATTGAAATGCGTGTTCTCTACAAAGACCACACATGGATCCACCGGTGTCATTGCATGTGTGTTCTTTTTAGTAACAACAACTAGTCATTTTGCATGTGTGTTCTTTTCACATACCACCTATGGATCCACCAGTGTCATTGCATGTGTGTTCTCTTCACAATCCACCTATGGATCCACCAGTGTCATTGCATGTGTGTTCTTTTTAGTAACAACAACCAGTGTCATTGCATGTGTGTTCTCTTCAAAGACCACACTGGTCCACCAGTGCCATTGCATGTGTGTTGTTTTTACTAACAACAACAAGAGTCATTGAAATGTGTGCTCTCTTCAGAGACCACAGATGGATCCACCAGTGCCATTGCATGTGTTTTCTTTTCACTAACAACAACCAGAGTCATTGCATGTGTGTTCTTTTCACATACCACATATGGATCCACCAGTGTCATTGCATGTGTGCTCTTTTCACAATGCACTCATGGATCCACCAGTGTTATTGCATGTGTGTTCTTTTTAGTAACAACAACCAGAGTCATTTTGCATGTGTGTTCTTTTCACATACCACCTATGAATCCACCAGTGTCATTGAAATGTGTGTTCATTTCACTATCCACCCATCGATCCACCAGTGTCATTGCATGTGTGTTCTTTTTAGTAACAACAACCAGAGTCATTATGCATGTGTGATCTCTTCACATACCACCTATGGATCCACCAGTGTCATTGCATGTGTGTTCATTTTAGTAACAACAACCAGAGTCATTGAAATGTGTGTTCTTCTCACATACCACCTATGGATCCACCAGTGTCATTGCATGTGTGTTCATTGCACAATCCACCTATGGATCCACATTGCATGTGCGTTCTTTTTAGTAACAACAACTAGAGTCATTTTTCATGTGTGTTCTTCTCACATACCACCTATGGATCCACCAGTGTCATTGCATGTGTGTTCTTTTCACTAACAACAACTAGAGTCATTGCATGTGTGTTCTTTTCACATACCACATACGGATCCACCGGTGTGATTGAAATGTGTGTTCTCTATAGAGACCACACATGGATCCACCAGTGTCATTGCATGTGTGTTCTTTTTAGTAACAACAACTAGTCATTTTGCATGTGTGTTCTTTTCACATACCACCTATGGATCCACCAGTGTCATTGCATGTGTGTTCTCTTCACAATCCACCTATGGATCCACCAGTGTCATTGCATGTGTGTTCTTTTTAGTAACAACAACCAGTGTCATTGCATGTGTGTTCTCTTCAGAAACCACACATGGATCCACCAGTGTCATTGCATGTGTGTTCTTTTTACTACCAACAACAAGAGTCATTGAAATGTGTGCTCTCTTCAGAGACCACACATGGATCCACCAGCGCCATTGCATGTGTGTTCTTTTCACTAACAACAACCAGAGTCATTGCATGTGTGTTCTTTTGACATACCAAATATGGATCCACCAGTGTCATTTTATGTGTGCTCTTTTCACAATCCACTCATGGATCCACCAGTGTCATTGCATGTGTGTTCTTTTTAGTAACAACAACCAGAGTCATTTTGCATGTGTGTTCTTTTCACATACCACCTATGAATCCACCAGTGTCATTGAAATGTGTGTTCATTTCACAATCCACCCATGAATCCACCAGTGTCATTGCATTTCTGTTCTTTTTAGTAACAACAACCAGAGTCATTTTGCATGTGTGATCTCTTCACATACCACCTATGGATCCACCAGTGTCATTGCATGTGTGTTCTTTTTAGTAACAACAACCAGAGTCATTGAAATGTGTGTTCTCCTCACATACCACCTATGGATCCACCAGTGTTATTGCATGTGTGTTCATTGCACAATCCACCTATGGATCCACCAGTGTCATTGCATGTGCGTTCTTTTTAGTAACAACAACCAGAGTCATTTTGCATGTGTGTTCTTCTCACATACCACCTATGGATCCACTAGTGTCATTGCATGTGTGTTCTTATCACTAACAACAACCAGAGTCACTGCATGTGTGTTCTTTTCACATACCACACATGGATCCACCAGTGTGATTGAAATGTGTGTTCTCTACAGAGACCACACATGGATCCACCAGTGTCATTGCATGTGTGTTCTTTTTAGTAACAACAACCAGTCATTTTGCATGTGTGTTCTTTTCACATACCACCTATGGATCCACCAGTGTCATTGCATGTGTTTTCTCTTCACAATCCCCCAATCGATCCACCAGTGTCATTGCATGTGTGTTCTTTTTAGTAACAACAAACAGTGTCATTGCATGTGTGTTCTCTTCAGAGACCACACACGGATCCACCAGTGTCATTGCATGTGTGTTCTTTTTACTAACAACAACAACAAGAGTCATTGAAATGTGTGTTCTCTTTAGAGACCACACATGGATCCACCAGTGTCATTGCATGTGTGTTCTTTTCACTAACAACAACCAGAGTCACTGCATGTGTATTCTTTTCACATAGCACATATGGATCCACCAGTGTCATTGCATGTGTGCTCTTTTCACAATCCACTCATGGATCCACCAGTGTCATTGCATGTGTGTTCTCTTCACAATCCACCTATGGATCCTCCAGTGTCATTGAAATGCGTGTTCTCTACGAAGACCACACATGGATCCACCAGTGTCATTGCGTCTGTGTTCGTTTTAGTATCAGCAACTAGTCATTTTGCATGAGTGTTCTTTTCACATACCACCTATGGATCCACCAGTGTCATTGCATGTGTTTTCTCTTCACAATCCACCAATGGATCCACCAGTGTCATTGCATGTGTGTTCTTTTTAGTAACAACAACCAGTGTCATTGCATGTGTGTTCTCTTAAGAGACCACACACGGATCCACCAGTGTCATTGCATGTGTGTTCTTTTTACTAACAACAACAAGAGTCATTGAAATGTGTGCTCTCTTTAGAGACCACACATGGATCCACCAGTGTCATTGCATGTGTGTTCTTTTCACTAACAACAACCAGAGTTATTGCATGTGTATTCTTTTCACATAGCACATATGGATCCACCAGTGTCATTGCATGTGTGCTCTTTTCACAATCCACTCATGGATCCACCAGTGTCATTGCATGTGTGTTCTTTTTAGTAATAACAACCAGAGTCATTTTGCATGTGTGTTCTTTTCACATACCACCTATGAATCCACCAGTGTCATTGAAATGTGTGTTCATTTCACAATCCACCCATGGATCCACCGGTGTCATTGCATGTGTGTTCTTTTTAGTAACAACAACCAGAGTCATTTTGCATGTGTGATCTCTTCACATACAACCTATGGATCCACCAGTGTCATTGCATGTGTGTTCTTTTTAGTAACAACAACCAGAGTCATTGAAATGTGTGTTCTTCTCACATACCACCTATGGATCCACCAGTGTCATTGCATGTGTGTTCATTTCAGTAACAACAACCAGAGTCATTGCATGTGTGTTCTTTTCACATACCACATATGGATCCACCAGTGTGATTGAAATGTGTGTTCTCTACAGATACCACACATGGATCCACCAGTGTCATTGCATGTGTGTTCTTTTTAGTAATAACAACAAGTCATTTTGCATGTGTGTTCTTTTCACATACCACCTATGGATCCCCCAGTGTCATTGCATGTGTGTTCTCTTCACAATCCACCTATGGATCCACCAGTGTCATTGCATGTGTGTTCTTTTTAGTAACAACAACCAGTGGCATTGCATGTGTGTTCTCTTCAGAGACAACACATGGATCCACCAGTGTCATTGCATGTGTGTTCTTTTTACTAACAACAACAAGAGTCATTGAAATGTGTGCTCTCTTCAGAGACCACACATGGATCCACCAGTGTCATTTCATGTGTGTTCTTTTCACTAACAACAACTAGAGTCATTGCATGTGTGTTCTTTTCACATACCACACATGGATCCACCAGTGTCATTGCATGTATGCTCTTTTCACAATCCACTCATGGATCCACCAGTATCATTGCATGTTTGTTCTTTTTTGTAACAACCAGAGTCATTTTGCATGTGTGTTCTTTTCACAAACCACCTATGAATCCACCAGTGTCATTGAAATGTGTGTTCATTTCGCAATCCACCCATGGATCCACCAGTGTCACTGCATGTGTGTTCTTTTTAGTAACAACCAGAGGCATTTTGCATGTGTGATCTCTTCACATACCACCTATGGATCCACCCGTGTCATTGCATGTGTGTTCTTTTTAGTAACAACAACCAGAGTCATTGAATTGTGTGTTCTTCTCACATACCACCTATGGATCCACCAGTGTCATTGCATGTGTGTTCATTTCACAATCAACCTATGGATCCACCAGTGTCATTGCATGTGTGTTCTTTTTAGTAACAACAACCAGAGTCATTTTGCATGTGTGTTCTTCTCACATACCACCTATGGATCCACCAGTGTCATTGCATGTGTGTTCTTTTCACTAACAACAACCAGTGTCATTGCATGTGTGTTCTTTTCACATAGCACATATGAATAAAGAAGTGTGATTGAAATGTGTGTTCTCTAAAGAGACCACACATGGATCCACTAGTGTCATTGCATGTGTGTTCTTTTTAGTAACAACGACCAGTCATTTTGCATGTGTGTTCTTTTCACATACCACCTATGGATCCACCAGTGTGATTGCATGTGTGTTCTCTTCACAATCCACCTATGGATCCACCAGTGTCATTGCATGTGTGTCCTTTTTAGTAACAACAACCAGTGTCATTGCATGTGTGTTCTTGTTGGGGGGGATACCCCGGGGTAGGGTCACTCCGGGGTATAAGGGCCGAGTTAGTCGAGGTTCGGCAAGGTCAAAGCGGATGCTGGCCAAGTCACCTCAAGGCAAGCCGGATCACGGAGTAACCCAGACCAGGGGGGGGGGGGTCGCCTCACGTAGTCTCGTCCGACTTAAGGAGTAAGTCGGAAATGCGTGTCTCACTTATATGCAGGAACAGGTGTGGCTGGATCTACTGTGATCCGGATCCTCGCTTGGCTTCTAGGAGAAGGAAGGAATCTCTCTGGTCAAAAAGGAGGGTCCGGTACGTACTGGCTGAGCGGATAAAGCAAGGGCAGGACCACCAGACCGTCGCTGACAAGGGTGACGATGCTCACGTCGGCTTACGTCGCTAAAGCAAGTGTGACGCGGGGGAAAAGCACCCCTGTCGGGTTACTACTTTGGGAGGGGGCATATTCTTGGGAATATGCCTCCACGTATGCCCTAGGCCAGGACCGAACCACCTCTATATAAGGGGGGTTAGGGCTCTGGTAGAAGGGGTAGCTGATTGAGAGAATTCTAGTTGGTTGAGCACAACCTGGTCTAGGGTTCTTGGGCAAGATAGTAGGCTAGAGTAAGAGAGCACCTTCTTCCTCCTCTCGCCAATACAGCTCAAGGAGCACTTGTAATCTGGGAGATATTGCAATACAAACTTCTGTGTGGAGAATCACTCTACTATCCCTCCCTGGATTCCCCTAGCGCATATTAGTCCCCACCTTTAGCCTATCCATGGCATCTGCCGTGACACCACCACGACAGTTGGCACCCACCGTGGGGCTCGCGGCGCTAGCAGGGGTGAAGATCCGGACGGGAAACTTCATCAGCACCGGCGAACGCATCGTCTCCGGGCTCGTTCAGCGCTTTGGAGCGCTGGATTTCGTCAGCGACAATGCTGACTGCTTTGGCACGCGCCCGCTTCCGTGCAACGGCCTCTTCGTCAAGCTCGGCGCGCACAAGGTCTACGTTGCTGTGGACGTCTCGTGCGTTCATCCGTGTCGCGTCGTCGATGCGGGGGAACCACCCCTCACTGTGGCTCGCGGGGCGCATATCGCTCGCTCCCCGGACCGCGCGGAGGTGATGATGACTGCTCCAGGTGAGGGCACAAGCAAGGATCCAGCACCAGACCCGGAGGTAACACCTAAGGCACCAAGGAAAGGTAGAGGACCTCCACTGGAGAGGCCCGAGAACATGCTGAGGGAAGCTATGGATAGCTTGGCTAACCCAGTAGCAGCAGTGGTAGATCCGGCTCAGGCACAAGCCGAGCTAGAGGAAACTCGGCAAAAGATACTGGAGGGCGCAAAGAAAATAGCCGCAGCTCAGCAGTCGTGAACATGACGCTGCGCGAGTACGCGAAGGAAACAAGGTTGATGCAGTAAGGGTAAAAGGGAAAAATCTCATGAGTGAGATGAACAAAGAAGGTAATGATGGAGCAGAAGGGTCGGAAAACTATCTGTCTGTGGGGTTGCCAAGGTACAACACACCGGCGAAGAACCTCAGAGCAGCAGATGCCGCTGCGTCCGAGCTAGAGGGCCTGACGGGTGAGGCCCGTCAAAGACAACAAGACCGGGTTAACGAGCTGGTTCGGATCGCGAACAGGCAGAAGGAAGAGCTACTGAGAGCTAACCCGGGGAGAGCTGGGGCTTCCAAGATCGTCCATTTGGTGGTGGGTAACCCGGAGAAATCCGTTGGAGCCGCATCATCGCCTCATGGCGGTCCAAGGAGGGAAGAAGTAGTAACCTCGGCCAGACGGAACAAACAGATTGTCCCGTATGACCCAACGTGTGCGGGAAAAGACAAAGAAATGCGGAAGAATGACGATCAACGGAGTGTGAGCCGAGGTGAAGCTGGCCAAGGTAATCACGACCAAGGCAATGCCGGTCAAGGGATTGCTGCCAACGGCAATGCCGGACAGCGCAACTCCGCAGGAGCAGGACAAACGCAGCAGCGGAATATACCGAGGCAAGAGCAAAGCGCCGGCCGAGGCATGCAGCAGAAAGATGTGCGACGAGAGCAAAACCGATACAACGACGGTGATTCGGAGATGGTGAACGCAGGATACCCCAGACCGGACTACCATGTAATAGGGTCAAGATTGGGGAGCAGGGATTTGATGCCGGATGACGCCAGGTTAAAACTGGATCACCTGTATAGGTCGGAAGAGATCGAATGTCAAGGTCCTCCTGGTCTAGCGTGCTTTGGACCCCGGATCATGAAGGAACCTCCGGTACCAAACTTCCAGTTACCAAGGGGCACGAAGTCGTATGACGGAAGCACCAAGCCAGAGGATTGGCTGATAAACTATGTTACGGCGTTGAAAATTGCGACAGGCAACTTGAGATGGGCTGTGCGTTACGTGCCCCAGATGTTGGAAGGTCCGGCCAGAGTATGGCTGAATAACTTGCCACCCGGAAGCATCAACTGCTGGATAGATTTTGAAGAAATGTTTATCAGCAACTTCTCAAGTACGTACCAGAGGCCGAATAGACCGCAGACCCTGGCAATGTGCAAGCAAAGAGCCAACGAGACGGATCGTGAATTCTTGACCCGGTGGTGTACCGTAAGAAACTCGTGTGAGAGCGTCATAGAGTCACAGGCCATTGCGTGGTTTGCGCAAGGGTGCAGATATGGCAGCGAGCTGTGGATGAAACTGCAAAGGAAAATGCCAGTTATGCTGGCAGAGATGATCCGGATTGCTGATTCGTATGCATTGGGCGACCCGACCCAACCTAGGCTCGCGTCAAGTGAGTCAAACGAGGAATACTATCAGAGGGACGGAGTTGGGTCGTCCCGGAGGAATGATTACAGAGGAAAAAGGAGAGATGACAATCGATATGGCTCGCAACAAGTTGCAGCAGTGAATCAAGATCAACCCGGAGGAGGAAGTAACCAACGCCAGAGAACTGGAGGGCAGTGGACTCCAAGGAATGATGGCAAGAAAACATGGACTCCGGAGCAGAAGAAACAGTGGCAGGAAAAGAAAGACCGTCCGAGGTATACCTATGAGTCGATGCTGGACCAGCCGTGTAAGTTTCACACGCCAAATCCGAATAGCCCGGCGGGTCACACAACGAGGCAATGTGAGTGGATGCGAAAGATAGAGCAAGGTGGCTCGGGGAATGCTCAGGCACCCCGGAATGATCAACCTCGGCAGGAGTTACCCCGGCAGCAATTGCTTTCCGGAGCAAACACGCAGCAGCTAATGTTGCCTCCCCCTCCGCCAAGGTATGATAACAATGAAAGAAGGGATGCAGTGCATCAAGTGGAAAATCAGCAACAATCGGATCAGAGGTACCCCGGAAACGAGGGAAGAAACGAGTACAGGGAACATCACCAGAGTTATTGTGTGTTCACGACTGAGGAAACAGATAGAAAAAGCTTGCAGCGCCGACATATGGAGGTCAATGCAGTCATGCCAACGGTGACGAAGTACATGCCTTGGTCGGACCAGGAAATCACCTGGAACATCAAAGATCATCCTAAACTCATGCCAAGTCCAGGCTCGTACGCGCTAGTCCTAGATCCGACATTCATTGGACCGAACATCAATGTGAGGTTCTCCAAGGTTTTGATTGATAATGGCAGTAGCATTAACATCATGTATGCGGATACGATGCGCAAGTTGGGCATCTCGAAGAACATGCTCCAGGCTATGAGAACAACTTTCCATGGCATAGTACCAGGCATTTCTTGGGAGCCCATAGGCAAAGTCCGGGTCGACGTGTTATTCGGCACAAGGGACAACTGCCGAACCGAAAATCTGGAATTTGAGGTGGTGAACTTGGAAAGTGTATATCATGCGTTACTCGGAAGACCAGCATTGGACAAATTTATGGCGAGCTGTCACATCAGTTATCTGAAGATGAAGTTCCCGGGCCAAATGGAGCGATTACCATTGCTGGAGATTTCCGACATTCCATGGAGTGTGCTTCAGCCGGGTCCAACCTAGCCGAGTCACTCGTGATCGCGCAAGAGAAAAGAAAAATCCAAGAGGTGGCAGCGTTAGCTCAGTCAGCGCAGCAATATATGCTGGCATTAAGTAACCCGCATGGCAGTGTTTCATTTCAAGCCGCAAAGGACACCAAGAAGATCACGGTTGATAACATGTTCCCGGAGCGCACCGTAACGATTGGTGCCGGGTTGACTGACAAATAGGAAAGCGAGCTCGTCAACTTCCTCCGTGAGAATCGAGATATTTTTGCTTGGTCTACACAGGACTTGCAAGGTGTTTCGAGGGAGTTGGCCGAGCACTCTTTGAACGTAAGACCCGGTGCAAGGCCGGTGAAGCAACCTCTTCGCCGCTTCGCCGAGGATAGGAGAAAAGTCATTGGAGACGAGATAGCTCGATTACTAGCAGCAGGATTCATCATGGAGGTACTATATCTGGATTGGCTCTCTAATCCGGTGCTAGTGGAAAAGAAGAAGGACGATCCGAACGTAGCAGTGGTTTGGCGCATGTGTATCGATTACACGAACCTGAACAAGGCGTGTCCGAAAGACCCATTTCCACTGCCGAGGATAGATCAGGTCATAGACTCAACCGCAGGATGCGAACTGTTGTCATTCATTGATGCGTATTCTGGCTTCCACCAGATACCTCTGAACCCGGATGATCAAATAAAAACGGTGTTTATTACCCCGTACGGGGCTTACTGCTATCGCACTATGCCGTTCGGTTTACGTAATGCAGGTGCAACGTACCAAAGATGTATGCAAAAATGTTTGCATGACCAAATAGGTCAAAACGTACAAGTATATGTGGATGATGTGGTTATCAAGACCAAGGAAAGCGCAACACTCCTTGACGACATAAGACAAACATTCGCGAACTTGAGAAGGTTCCGGATGAAGCTTAACCCGGAAAAATGTACCTTCGGTGTCCCGGCTGGAAAGTTACTCGGATTTCTCGTCTCCAGCCGAGGTATCGAGGTTAATCCAACTAAGATCCGAGCCATCGAACGAATGGAGCTGCCGAAGTGTCTTAACGATGTCCAGAAGTTCACTGGATGCCTAGGGTCGTTGAGTCGGTTTGTATGTCGGTTGGGAGAAAAGGCACTGCCTCTCTACCAACTCATGAAAAAGTCGGATAAATTCATTTGGATGCCACAAGCCGATGAAGCTTTTGCCCACTTGAAAAAGATGTTGGCCACTGCGCCAGTGTTAGCCTCTCCACTATCAAAGGAGCCAATGTTGCTCTACGTAGCCGCAACCAACCGAGTTGTAAGTGCAGTGATTATAGTGGAACGCAATGAAGAGGGTAAGTCGGTGCAGAGGCCAATGTATTACCTGAGCGAGGTATTGTCTGCCTCAAAACAGAACTACCCGCACTTTCAAAAGGTGGCATACGGTGTCTATATGGCGGCGAAGAAGTTAAAGCATTACTTTGAGGAGCACCCCATCAAAGTAATATGTGAAGCTCCCATATCTGAGATAATGGGTAACAAGGATGCGAGCGGTAGAATCGCAAAATGGGCAATTGAGCTAGCTCCTTATGCGCCCCAATACGACAGAAGAGAAGCGATCAAATGTCAGGCTGTGGCGGACTTTTTCGTGGATTGGGCCGAGGTACAATACGAACCACCGCCACCGGATCCGAATTACTGGAGGATGCACTTTGACGGGTCGGAAACCAAAACCGGATTAGGTGCCGGGGTCGTGCTTACCTCACCAAAGAAGGATCAGCTCAAGTACGTATTGCAGATCCATTTCGCGGCATCGAACAATGTCGCTGAGTATGAGGCTCTTGTGCATGGGCTCAAAGTGGCAAAGGAGATTGGCATACGTCGGATAATATGCTTCGGCGACTCGGACCTGGTGGTGCAGCAGGTGTCCGGAGTGTGGGACGCCCTGGATCCCAACATGGCGCTATACAAATTTCACGTGCAGAAGATATCTGGTTACTTCGAGGGATGTGAATTTCACCATGTACCCCGGGCGGAAAACGAGGCTGCCGACATGTTGTCGAAGCTCGGATCGACCAGACAGCAATTCCACCGAGTGTAGCATTGGAACACCTCAGAAAACCATCTATCAGGCCGTCCCCAGGAACCGACTCGATCTATGTCCCGGAAAATACGGAGTCCGGAGCTGAGCCCATGGACATTGACATGGGAGGTGGTACGCGAGACCCGGGGACTGCCTCGGCAAACCCGAGGACTACCTCGCTAGACCCGGGGACTGCTCAGCATGATCCGACTGAAGTTATGCCGGTAGATCGGATGGAAATTGATGAGGAGATATTCCCTCCACGAGCCATACCAGCTTGGGCACTGCCTATATTTCAATTCCTGAAAGATGGAACGCTACCCGCTGAGGAGGTGTTAGCCAGGCAAACACAGAGGAGAGCAAAGGCATACACAATCATCAACTCCGAGCTATACAAATGGAGTGTGACCAATGTCCTCCAGCGATGCGTTGACCCGGAAGAAGGGCTTGACATCCTCCGAGATATACACCAAGGAGAGTGTGGGCATCATGCCTCATCCCGAGCCTTGGTAGCAAAGGCGTTCCGGCATGGATTCTACTGGCCAAGTGCCTTGGAACAAGCAGAAGATCTGGTGAGAAAGTGCAATGGTTGTCAGAGGTACGCCACCAAGACACATATGCCTATGTCGGAACTCAAGACCATACCAATTACATGGCCATTTGCTGTATGGTGCTTGGACATGGTTGGCCCGTTCAAACCCGCGAGAGGAAACATGACACACATTTTGGTCATGGTGGACAAGTTCACAAAATGGATTGAAGTGAAACCTATAAGAAAATGTGATGGAAATACGGCCGTGACATTTCTCAAAGACATCATCTTGAGATACGGTTAGCCACACAGTATTATAACTGATAATGGAACAAATTTTGCGGAAGGAGCATTTGCGCGCTTCTGCCGAGATAAGAAGATCCGACTCGACGTCGCCTCGGTAGCCCACCCCGCATCGAACGGACAAGTGGAAAGATCCAACGGATTAGTGTTATCCGGGATAAAACCCCGGCTCATTGAGCCGCTGCAAAGATTAGCGGGGTGCTGGATAGAAGAACTACCGGCGGTACTATGGAGCTTAAGAACAACTCCAAATCGATCAACAGGCTATACGCCATTTTTTCTGGTATGTGGGGCAGAAGCTGTATTACCAGCCGACATAGAGCATGATTCTCCTAGGGTCACCCAATACACAGAAGCCGAAGTGCAAGAAGCCCGGCAAAATGATGTTGATCTGCTGGAAGAAGCGAGAGAACTGGCACTGTCCAGATCCGCCATATATCAGCAAAACCTCCGACGCTATCATAGCCGAAAAGTGTGCCCCCCAGTCTTCCGGGAAGGCGATCTGGTGCTCCGGTTAGTACAACGTACTGCTGGCATGCATAAACTATCCCCCCATGGGAAGGGCCGTTCATTGTGAGCAAAGCATTGCACAATGATTCTTACTATCTTATAGATGCAAAGCCACAGGAAACGAACAAGGCAGACAGGTCCGGAGAGGAATCCAAGCGACCGTGGAATGTAGCACTACTTCGTCCCTTCTACACTTAGCTAAGAAGTGTATGTATCTGAGTCCTCTCATATGTCGGTATGTATGTCGGCAATGAGCTTATCAATGAAATAGTGGCGCCTCGAGCAGTAACTCGGGGACTGCCTTAACAATGTTTGTCGTAGTTTCTTATGCGGTAGCTGGAATGACTCGTTTTACTTAACCCGGATTAGTAATGTGTGAGCACCAAAAAACCCAACCCTTCGACTCGCTGCGGTCCAACAAGAATTGGCTTCATGACAAGCAAGGGAACAAGTTTGGAATTGCGTAGCACATGAAAAACGGCAAAGGAAACGAGGTTATTCGAGTTAACGTTTGTTTTTTCGGACTAACCCTATTTTTATTTTCAAGTTATTATGCTGAATTATTTTGAGCAAAATCTCAAAAGTTTCTAAGTATTGTTAAGACAATTTTTGAAGCTCGGATTCCTAAGTCGTAAAACCGAATCAAGGTAGACGCGGACCGAGCCAAGGAATTGGCCGAACAAGAAAATGAAACTCGGGGACTACGCCCAAGTCAATCCGGCATAAAAACGTAGTAGCAAAATATCACTTATCCAACATACAATTGCACCCGGCATACCGGGGATCTGATAAATTTTCAAGTTTTTTTAGAACTAAGGAGCAGCAGGAGGAGCAGGTTCAACGTCGTCGTCGATGTCTTCAATATCTGAAGCATCATCTTCCCCGTCCTCATCTGACCCATCTTCGACATTCTCATTAGGCTCATCCCCACCGGACTCCAGAAAGCTCGGTCCCTCAACCCAGTCATGGATCGGAGAATATTCGACGAGGCTGTAGGCGCAAGCCTGGCGCCGAGCTACCCACTCCGGATCATCGGTCCATCTGGATCCGGTGCGCCGGCGTGTGAGGAGGCTCAGGTCGATCTTCTCGTACCATGTAAGAATATGATGAAGGAGGGTATCTGCTGCGGCACGCCCGACGGACTCCCTCCAGAGGTCAAGCTGAGTCTCAACTTCCAACAGCTTTTTGGCAGGGAGTGTGATCCTTTCTGGAGCGCTCTCGCTTGGCCAGAAGGTGTTGTAGATCCAGACCGCAACGTCGAGGAGATCTTTCCCATAGTTCTTGATGGTTTCCACGCGAGCTGACACGCTGACCAATAGGTCCTCCATGTCTAAGGGGATGCTCTCACCATCAGGAGCGACGGGAGTACCCCTTTCTCGGCGGAATTTGGCCACAGCAGCACTGGCAATGGGAGTACCCTCGGGAAAGTGATCTGGAAACAAGGAAAGCGAAGATGCTAAAGCAAAGGCATATGAGCTAACCCGGAAAGGCATATGAGCAAAAGCACATGTCAGATAAGGGAAAGAAACTTACTGAGATATGGCGGTGGATCCGGGTCAACTCCTTGATGCAGTTGTCGCGTCTCTGGCGAAGTTGTTCAAGTTCAGCGAGCGCCGACCCAAGCTGGACCTCGGATTCCTTAAGCAGGTCCTGGTCCTTGGAGATCTGAAGAGCAAGGCGCTCGCGCTCTTCGGTGAAGTTCTGGCCAACTTTTTGGAGCTCGGTTTTGTGTTGGGCCTTCATCTTCTCCATCTCAGCTTTGAGCTTAGCTATCTCGTCGTCCTTGGTCCGGAGGAGGGCAAGCTCGTCATTCTTCTTCTTCAGCTCAGCTTGATGCTGTCCTGCTTGTTCGAGAAAATGCAGCATCATATCAGCCACGGGCACACTATCCTCAAGCAATGCTGAAATAATGTGTTGACCCGGCAGAGCCGAGGAGTGAATGTTTGCCGAGCCAAGGAGAAGAAGAAATGGAAAACACAACAAGGTAGAACGAAAGAGGACATACCTCGGATTTCCTCCAAGTTTTTCCGCATAATTTTGTTTTCATCCTCCACCCCAGCTGCAAAAAAAACCGAATGAGGAGATTAGTCCGGCAAAAACAAGTAAAGAAAAACGGAGAAGTGCTGAGGGAGAAAATTACCCCTCTTTTCATGCTCTACACCAAGTGCAACATGTTTTGCGTGCAGGATGTTGTGGGTATCAAGCAGGCGTTGAAATTCGGCACTCCGGCGGTTGGTGGTCACCTGAAAGGAGCACAGAAGTGTGACATTAACTTGATGAATATTCGAAGTGTGCAAGATCCGGGCCAAGTGGAACTTAACCCGGCTCTAGGTGTGTGCATATTCGAAGTCTGTAAGATCTGGGTCAAGTGGAACTTAACCCGGCTCTAGGTGTGTGCATATTCGAAGTGTGCAAGATCCGGGCCAAGTGGAACTTAACCCGGCTCTAGGTGTGTGCATATTCGAAGTGTGCAAGATCCGGGCCAAGTGGAACTTAACCCGGCTCTAGGTGTGTGCATATTCGAAGTGTGTAAGATCCGGGCCAAGTGGAACCTAACCCGGCTCTAGGTGGGTGCATATTTGAAGTTTACATGCAGCTATGTTAATTTTCTAAGGAGCATCCGGCCGAGTAACAAGTTACTCCGCCGGAGGCTCAGGGACTAATGGTTATTCTCTACAGCATGTAAAGGGAAAACGACATACCTCCATCATTCGCCCCGCGAGGTTAATTGCCTTGGCAGCAGTGTTCATCTAGGCAGAAAATTCTGCAGGGCCGAACTTTTCCGGGAGATTGTCGTTGTAGACGAACTCCGCCTTGTTCCAGTTCATGACGAACTCGATAAGGCTCGGAGGGTACCGTTCGCCAGTGGGCATGTGGGGTGCCACCAAGCCCTTCGCATGAGCTTCCTTCCTCTCAATTAGAGCAAGAGCTGGGCTGGTGTGAAGAACCATCTGCTGCATTTCGGTTGGCTCGTAGGTGGATCCGTCATTGCTGGTGATTTCTTCGGAAGCATTGACGACAAGGTTCGCTGCCCGGCCTCGACGGAGCTGGACTTGGCAGCATCCGGAGCCTTCTTGCCTTTAGCTTGCTGGGACGAAGTAACCACGACAGATTTCCCCTTGGAAGTTGCGGGAATGGTTCCTCGCCGGGGCTGGGATGACTCGGAAGAAGCAGAGGAACTTGGTACTGGAGCTGTTGTGGGTTTCCTAGCTGCCGGGACAGGTGCTGGTTCAGAAGCTGGTGCTGGGGCTGCTGCTGGTGCTGGAGTTGCGGTAGACTTGGTGGTTGCTGGTTGCGGCAATGCCGAAGTGCGGACGCCGTCGCCTCGGCTGAACCGACCCCTCCTGATCCGAGGTCACGTTCCTCTTGACGAGGTACTGTGGAACCCAGAGCAGCCGCAGAACCCTCCAGAATAGGGCTCAGCGGGCGTGACTCGTCGTCACAAGGAGGGGAAGGACTGGACCGAAGGGGAGAAGAGATGCTCGATCCGCTCTGAGGGACCTCCACAGGCGGCCTGAAAAAGAGAATAAGGTCAGGTGTGAAATTACCACGATGCAAGGAAAAGTGAGTTGCGCATTAAAAAATGACTTACGCGTCCGAGGTCTTGGCCTCCTTAGGTTTCCGGGCCCTCCGTGCCGGGGCTTTGCCTGCTCGCTTGGAGGCAGTCTTGTCGCCGGCCTTCTTTTGCCTTTTGGTAGGCTGAGAAGGTTTGGAGGAAGAACTTGACGCGGATCCGCGCTTCTTCTTCGACGCCACCGGAACCGGCTCGCCCGAGGCAAGTGGAGGATCCTCGTGGATATGTCCACCGGGGTTAGCTGATGCTGGAAAAGCAAAGGAAAGAGGGAGAGCCTCAACGGGTTCAATCATGTCGATATCCGAGTCATCCTCATCATCGGGCCAATCTCTAAGAGAAGAGAATTTACCGCTGGGACGTTTGGTGGCGTCGGTCATAGGGAGGAACATCTCCTGGTCCGGCTCCACCTCATCCGGGATCTCTCGGTCCGGCGCCCACTTAAGGGTCGGATCCGTGCCATCCTCAAGAGTTTGCTGGAGAAACAGCTGAGAAAAAGCACAAAGAGCAGAGTCAAAAATATGATAGAAAACCAACACATAATTGATCCGAAATAAGTTTACCCCGCGAAGCTTACCATGGGAGGGAGCCTATCACGACAGTAATGCTCGATTCCCCATGTCCATTCGGCGGAGAAATCCTTGTGAGTGGTGAACAGAGCCTTGACCCGGCGGAAGATCTCTGTATTACTCAATTCGAAGGAGGAGGTTCGGTTGGGGTCGCGGCTGAAGCTCATGTGGCACAACTTATGGGAGCGCTTCTGGAGGGGAGAGATTCGGTTGCGCACGAACGTGATCATAGCATCCTCGTTGCGCAATCCGAGCGTCTTCAGCTCCGCGAACCTCTTGTTGACTTGGTTGGCCAGAGCGGTAGGCTTCTTGGGGACCTCCTCCCAGAAATCCATGTCAGGGAGACCCGAAGCATAGGGAAGCAACCGGATCAAGTCTTTGGTACCCTCGTTCCGGATGTAGAAGAAGGTCCGGGCCCATCCTTTGCAGGAGTCGATCCCGGTGACCCGGGGAAAGACTGAAAGCCTCCGGGGCGAGATGGAAGCAGCTCCGAACTGGGTGAGCTTCTTGCCCTCCGACTCAACGTGGATGTTGGGGACGACGTTGCGACGGAGGCCGAAGAACCGGATCCACAGCTCCTTCGTGGGCCATAGCCCGGTGTAGCCCTCAATCGTAGAGGCAAAGGCGGACAGAGAGGTGATGGCGTTCGTCGGGAGATGATGTGGTTGCAAGTGATAGGTCCGGACCCAGTCCCAGAAGAAATCACTCACCGGAAGACCAAATCCCCGTTGGAAATGGGATAGGAAAACAACAAACTCACCCGGATTGGGTGAGGGGGCCAATTCCGAGGAGGGGAGACGAGCAGCGACGCCGGCGGGAATACGCTTGGTCCGGTAGAGCCAGTCGATGTCGTCTTGGCAGACCCACGAACCGGCCCACGCGCCACGGTCCGCGGTGGCGGCGTCCTCCTCCATCTCCTGCTCGACGACGACGAGCTCCTCTTCAGTCATTTCGTATCCGCTGTCCTCGCTGGAGCAAGCGGCGGCGGGGTTCTGTGGTCTAGATTGACGAGGACCCGTGGCTAAGCAACTGCGTAGCAGGGGCTACGGTGCGGAGGCACGGAGAAGGTGCGGCAGCGGCGCTGCTGCTACGAGAACTGGCGGCGGCGCAGTCGCGAGGAAGACGAAGGAGAAGAAGAGGAACGGGCAAAGGGGCGCGGGGATGGAAAAATGCAAAGGGACGCCCCCTCCCCTATTTAACCGCCCGCAGTGATCGATGAGTGGGATCGCTCTGCGCCCGCGAGCCACGCGATGTGGCCGTGTATTACCGGCATCAGCCAATCACAAAGAAGCCACACAGGGGGCCACAGGGTGGACGAGATCCCATGACACGATGTGCCGTTGCGATAAACGAGGAGACAGGCATGACGTAACCCGTGCACAGTAAAACTGACAATTACTGCGGTGGTTACTGTGCAGGCCCTTAAAATGAGGCAACGTAATGATTAGTCTCCACGTGGGTTGGCGTATGAGAGAAGGAAGCAAGGCTCGGATCCGAGCCACAATGGTAACCCGGCCGACAAGTGAAAACTTGGAACGTGCGAAGGGAACGTAAATCCATGTAATCCGAGATAAGGAGCTGGCCCGGAAGTAAACATCTGAGGCTCGGACATAAATGAACCTGATGTGGCCTTAGCGGCCGAGGCAGCTAAGACCGCACCAGCTTCGAGGACTAATGTTGGGGGGATACCCCTGGGTAGGGTCACTCCGGGGTATAAGGGCCGAGTTAGCCGAGGTTCGGCAAGGTCAAAGCGGATGCTAGCCAAGTCACCTCAAGGCAAGCCGGATCACGGAGTAACCCGGACCAGGGGGGGTCGCCTCACGTAGTCTCGTCCGACTTAAGGAGTAAGTCGGAAATGCTTGTCTAACTTATATGCAGGAACAGGTGTGGCCGGATCTACTGTGATCCGGATCCTCGCTTGGCTTCTAGGAGAAGGAAGGAATCTCTCTGGTCAAAAAGGAGGGTCCGGTACGTACTGGCTCAGCGGATAAAGCAAGGGCAGGACCACCGGACCGTCGCCGACAAGGGTGACGATGCTCATGTCGGCTTACGTCGCTAAAGCAAGTGTGACGCGGGGGAAAAGCACCCCTGTCGGGTTACTACTTTGGGAGGGGCATATTCTTGGGAATATGCCTCCACGTATGCCCTAGGCCAGGACCAAACCACCTCTATATAAGGGAGGTTAGGGCTCTGGTAGAAGGGGCTGGCTGATTGAGAGAATTCTAGTTGGTTGAGCACAACCTGGTCTAGGGTTCTTGGGCAAGATAGTAGGCTAGAGTGAGAGAGCACCTTCTTCCTCCTCTCGCCAATAAAGCTCAAGGAGCACTTGTAATCTGGGAGATATTGCAATACAAACTTCTATGTAGAGAATCACTCTACTATCCCTCCCTGGATTCCCCTAGCGCATATTAGTCCCCACCTTTAGCCTATCCATGGCATCTGCCGTGACACCACCACGACAATTCTTTTTAGTAAAAACAACCAGATTCATTGAAATGTGTGTTCTTCTCATTACCACCTATGGATCGACCAGTGTCATTGCATGTGTGTTCATTTCACAATCCACCTATGGATCCACCAGTGTCATTGCATGTGCGTTCTTTTTAGTAACAACAACCAGAGTCATTTTGCATGTGTGTTCTTCTCACATACCACCTATGGATCCACCAGTGTCATTGCATGTGTGTTCTTTTCACTAACAACAACCAGAGTCATTGCATGTGTGTTCTTTTCACATACCACATATGAATGCACCAGTGTGATTGAAATGTGTGTTCTCTACAGAGACCACACATGGATCCACCAGTGTCATTGCATGTGTGTTCTTTTTAGTAACAACAACCAGTCATTTTGCATGTGTGTTCTTTTCACATACCACCTATGGATCCACGAGTGTCATTGCATGTGTGTTCTCTTCACAATTCACCTATGGATCCACCAGTGTCATTGCATGTGTGTTCTTTTTAGTAACAACAACCAGTGTCATTGCATGTGTGTTCTCTTCAGCGACCACACATGGATCCACCAGTGTCATTGCATGTGTGTTCTCTTCACAATCCACCTATGGATCCACCAGTGTCATTGCATGTGTGTTCTTTCTAGTAAAAACAACCAGTGTCATTGCATGTGTGTTGTCTTGAGACCACACATGGATCCACTAGTGTCATTGCATGTGTGTTCTTTTCACTAACAACAACCAGAGTCATTGAAATGTGTGCTCTATTCAGAGACCACACATGGATCCACCAGTGTCATTGCATGTGTGTTCTTTTAACTAACAACAACCAGAGTCATTGCATGTGTGTTCTTTTCACATACCACATATGGATCCACCAGTGTCATTGCATGTGTGCTCTTTTCACAATCCACCCATGGATCCACCGGTGTCATTGCATGTGTGTTCTTTTTAGTAACAACAACCAGAGTCATTTTGCATGTGTGTTCTTTTCACATACCACCTATGGATCCACCAGTGTCATTGCATGTGTATTATTTTCACAATCCACCCATGGATCCCACCAGCGTCATTTTGCATGTGTGTTCTTTTTAATAACAACAACCAGAGTCATTTTGCATGTGTGATCTCTTCACATACCACCTATGGATGCACCAGTGTCATTGCATGTGTGTTCTTTTTAGTAACAACCAGAGTCATTGGAATGTGTGTTCTTCTCACATACCACCTATGGATCCACCAGTGTCATTGCATGTGTGTTCATTTCACAATCCACCTATTGATCCACTAGTGTCATTGCATGTGCGTTCTTTTTTGTAACAACAACCAGAGTCATTTTGCATGTGTGTTCTTCTCACATACCACCTATGGATCCACCAGTGTCATTGCATGTGTGTTCTTTACACTAACAACAACCAGAGTCATTGCATGTGTGTTCTTTTCACATACCACATATGAATCCACAAGTGTGATTGAAATGTGTGTTCTCTAAAGAGACCACACATGGATCCACCAGTGTCATTCCATGTATGTTCTTTTTAGTAACAACAACCAGTCATTTTGCATGTGTGTTCTTTTCACATACCACCTATGGATCCACCAGTGTCATTGCATGTGTGTTCTCTTCACAATCCACCTATGGATCCACCAGTGTCACTGCATGTGTGTCCTTTTTAGTAACAACAACCAGTGTCATTGCATGTGTGTTCTCTTCAGAGACCACACATGGATCCACCAGTGTCATTGCATGTGTGTTCTTTTTACTAACAACAAAAAGAGTCATTGAAATGTGTGCTCTCTTTAGAGACCACACATGGATCCACCAGTGTCATTGCATGTGTGTTCTTTTCACTAACAACAACCAAAGTCATTGCATGTGTGTTCTTTTCACATACCACATATGGATCCGCCAGTGTCATTGCATGTGTGCTCTTTTCACGATCCACCCATGGATCCACCGGTGTCATTGCATGTGTGTTCTTTTTAGTAACAACAACCAGAGTCATTTTTCATGTGTGTTCTTTTCACATACCACCTATGAATCCACCAGTGTCATTGAAATGTGTGTTCATTTCACAATCCACCCATGGATCCACCGGTGTCATTGCATGTTTGTTCTTATTAGTAACAACAACCACAGTCATTTTGCATGTGTGATCTCTTCACATACCACCTACGGATCCACCAGTGTCATTGCATGTGTGTTCTTTTTAGTAACAACAACCAGAGTCATTGAAATGTGTGTTCTTCTCACATACCACCTATGGATCCACCAGTGTCATTGCATGTGTGTTCATTTCACTAACAACAACCAGAGTCATTACATGTGTGTTCTTTTCACATACCACATATGAATCCACCAGTGTGATTGAAATGTGTATTCTCTACAGAGACCACACATGGATCCACCGGTGTCATTGCATGTGTGTTCTTTTTAGTAACAACAACCAGTCATTTTGCATGTGTGTTCTTTTCACATACCACCTATGGATCCACCAGTGTCATTGCATGTGTGTTCTCTTCACAATCCACCTATGGATCCACCAGTGTCATTGCATGTGTGTTCTTTTTAGTAACAACAACCAGTGTCATTGCATGTGTGTTCTCTTTAGAGACCACACATGGATCCACCAGTGTCATTGCATGTGTGTTCTTTTTACTAACAACAACAAGAGTCATTGAAATGTGTGCTCTCTTCAGAGACCACACATGGATCCACCAGTGTCATTGCATGTGTGTTCTTTTCACTAACAACAACCAGAGTCATTGCATGTGTGTTCTTTTCACATATCACATATGGATCCACCAGTGTCATTGCATGTGTGCTCTTTTCACAATCCACCCATGGATCCACCAGTGTCATTGCATGTGTGTTCTTTTTAGTAACAACAACTAGAGTCATTTTGCATGTGTGTTCTTTTCACATACCACCTATGGATCCACCAGTGTCATTGCATGTGTATTATTTTCACAATCCACCCATGGATCCCACCAGTGTCATTTTGCATGTGTGTTCTTTTTAGTAACAACAACCATAGTCATTTTGCATGTGTGGTCTCTTCACATACCACCTATGGATCCACCCGTGTCATTGCATGTGTGTTCTTTTTAGTAACAATAACCAGAGTCATTGAAATGTGTGTTCTTCTCACATGCCACCAATGGATCCACCAGTGTCATTGCATATGTGTTCATTTCACAATCAACCTATGGATCCACTAGTGTCATTGCATGTGTGTTCTTTTTAGTAACAACAACCAGAGGCATTTTGCATGTGTGTTCTTCTCACATACCACCTATGGATCCACCAGTGTCATTGCATGTGTGTTCTTTTCACTGACAACAACCAGAGTCATCTCATGTGTGTTCTTTTCACATGCCACATATGAATCCACCAGTGTGATTGAAATGTGTGTTCTCTACAGAGACCACACATGGATCCACCAGTGTCATTGCATGTGTGTTATTTTTAGTAACAACAACCAGTCATTTTGCATGTGTGTTCTTTTCACATACCACCTATGGATCCACCAGTGTCATTGCATGTGTGTTCTCTTCACAATCCACCTATGGATCCACCAGTGTCATTGCATGTGTGTTCTTTTTAGTAACAACAACCAGTGTCATTGCATGTGTGTTCTCTTCAGAGACCGCACATGGATCCACCAGTGTCATTGCATGTGTGTTATTTTTACTAACAACAACAAGAGTCATTGAAATGTGTGCTCTCTTTAGAGACCACACATGGATCCACCAGTGTCATTGCATGTGTGTTCTTTTCACTAACAACAACCAGAGTCATTGCATGTGTGTTCTTTTCACATACCACATATGGATCCACCAGTGTCATTGCATGTGTGCTCTTTTCACAATCCACTCATGGATCCACCCGTGTCATTGCATGTGTGTTCTTTTTAGCAACAACAATCAGAGTCATTTTGCATGTGTGTTATTTTCACATACCACCTATGAATCCACCAGTGTCATTGAAATATGTGTTCATTTCACAATCCACGCATGGATCCACTAGTGTCATTGCATGTGTGTTCTTTTTCGTAACAACAGCCAGAGTCATTTTGCATGTGTGATCTCTTCACATACCACCTATGGATCCACCAGTGTCATTTCATGTGTGTTCTTTTTAGTAACCACAACCAGAATCATTGAAATGTGTGTTATTCTCACATACCACCTATGGATCCTCCAGTGTCATTGCATGTGTGTTCATTTCACTAACAACAACCAGAGTAATTGCATGTGTGTTCTTTTCACATACCACATATGGATCCACCAGTGTGATTGAAATGCGTGTTTTCTACATAGACAACACATGGATCCACCGGTGTCCTTGCATGTGTGTTCTTTTTAGTAACAACCAGAGTCATTTTGCATTTGTGTTCTTCTCACATACCACCAATGGATCCACCAGTGTCATTGTATGTGAGTTCTCTTCACAATCGACCTATGGATCCACCAGTGTCATTGCATGTGTGTTATTTTTAGTAAGAACAACCAATGTCATTGCATGTTTGTTCTCTTCAGAGACCAAGCATGGATCCACCAATGTCATTGCATGTGTGTTCTTTTTACTAACAACAACAAGAGTCATTGAAATGTGTGCTCTCTTCAGAGACCGCACATGGATCCACCAGTGTCATAGCATGTGTGTTCTTTTCACTAACAACAACCAGAGTCATTGCCTATGTGTTCTTTTCACATACCACCTTTGAATCCACCAGTGTTATTGAAATGTGTGTTCATTTCACAATCAACCCATGGATCCACCAGTGTCATTGCATGTGTGTTCTTTTTAGTAACAACAACCAGAGTCATTTTGCATGTGTGGTCTCTTCACATACCACCTACGCATCCACCCGTGTCATTGGATGTGTGTTCTTTTTAGTAACAACAACCAGAGTCATTGAAATGTGTGTTCTTCTCACATACCACCTATGGATCCACCATTGTCATTGTATGTGTGTTCATTTCACTAACAACAACCAGAGTCATTACATGTGTGTTCTTTTCACATACCACATATGGATCCACCAGTGTGATTGAAATGTGTATTCTCTACAGAGACCACACATGGATCCACCAGTGTCATTGCATGTGTGTTCTTTTTAGTAACAACAACCAGTCATTTTGCATGTGTGTTCTTTTCACATACCACCTATGGATCCACCAGTGTCATTGCATGTGTGTTCTCTTCACAATCCACCTATGGATCCACCAGTGTCATTGCATGTGTGTTCTTTTTAGTAACAACAACCAGTGTCATTGCATGTGTGTTCTCTTCAGAGACCACACATGGATCCACCAGTGTCATTGCATGTGTGTTCTTTTTACTAACAACAACAAGAGTCATTGAAATGTGTGCTCTCTTCAGAGACCACACATGGATCCACCAGTGTCATTGCATGTGTGTTCTTTTCACTCACAACAACCGGAGTCATTGCATGTGTGTTCTTTTCACATATCACATATGGATCCACCAGTGTCATTGCATGTGTTATCTTTTCACAATCCACCCATGGATCCACCAGTGTCATTGCATGTGTGTTCTTTTTAGAACAACAACTAGAGTCATTTTGCATGTGTGTTCTTTTCACATACCACCTATGGATCCACCAGTGTCATTGCATGTGTATTATTTTCACAATCCACCCATGGATCCCGCCAGTGTCATTTTGCATGTGTGTTCTTTTTAGTAACAACAACCATAGTCATTTTGCATGTGTGGTCTCTTCACATACCGCCTATGGATCCACCCGTGTCATTGCATGTGTGTTCTTTTTGTAACAATAACCAGAGTCATTGAAATGTGTGTTCTTCTCACATACCACCTATGGATCCACCAGTGTCATTGCATGTGTGTTCATTTCACAATCAACCTATGGATCCACCAATGTCATTGCATGTGTGTTCTTTTTAGTAACAACAACCAGAGGCATTTTGCATGTGTGTTCTTCTCACATACCACCTATGGATCCACCAGTGTCATTGCATGTGTGTTCTTTTCACTTACAACAACCAGAGTCATTTCATGTGTGTTCTTTTCACATGCCACATATGAATCCACCAGTGTGATTGAAATGTGTGTTCTCTACAGAGACCACACATGGATCCACCAGTGTCATTGCATGTGTGTTATTTTTAGTAACAACAACCAGTCATTTTGCATGTGTGTTCTTTTCAGATACCACCTATGGATCCACCAGTGTCATTGCATGTGTGTTCTCTTCACAATCCACCTATGGATCCACCAGTGTCATTGCATGTGTGTTCTTTTTAGTAACAACAACCAGTGTCATTGCATGTGTGTTCTCTTCAGAGACCGCACATGGATCCACCAGTGTCATTGCATGTGTGTTATTTTTACTAACAACAACAAGAGTCATTGAAATGTGTGCTCTCTTTAGAGACCACACATGGATCCACCAGTGTCATTGCATGTGTGTTCTTTTCACTAACAACAACCAGAGCATTGCATGTGTGTTCTTTTCACATACCACATATGGATCCACCAGTGTCATTGCATGTGTGCTCTTTTCACAATCCACTCATGGATCCACCCGTGTCATTGCATGTGTGTTCTTTTTAGCAACAACAATCAGAGTCATTTTGCATGTGTGTTATTTTCACATACCACCTATGAATCCACCAGTGTCATTGAAATGTGTGTTCATTTCACAATCCACGCATGGATCCACTAGTGTCATTGCATGTGTGTTCTTTTTCGTAACAACAGCCAGAGTCATTTTGCATGTGTGATCTCTTCACATACCACCTATGGATCCACCAGTGTCATTTCATGTGTGTTCTTTTTAGTAACCACAACCAGAATCATTGAAATGTGTGTTATTCTCACATACCACCTATGGATCCTCCAGTGTCATTGCATGTGTGTTCATTTCACTAACAACAACCAGAGTAATTGCATGTGTGTTCTTTTCACATACCACATATGGATCCACCAGTGTGATTGAAATGCGTGTTTTCTACATAGACAACACATGGATCCACCGGTGTCCTTGCATGTGTGTTCTTTTTAGTAACAACCAGAGTCATTTTGCATGTGTGTTCTTCTCACATACCACCAATGGATCCACCAGTGTCATTGTATGTGAGTTCTCTTCACAATCGACCTATGGATCCACCAGTGTCATTGCATGTGTGTTATTTTTAGTAAGAACAACCAATGTCATTGCATGTTTGTTCTCTTCAGAGACCAAGCATGGATCCACCAATGTCATTGCATGTGTGTTCTTTTTACTAACAACAACAAGAGTCATTGAAATGTGTGCTCTCTTCAGAGACCGCACATGGATCCACCAGTGTCATAGCATGTGTGTTCTTTTCACTAACAACAACCAGAGTCATTGCCTATGTGTTCTTTTCACATACCACCTTTGAATCCACCAGTGTTATTGAAATGTGTGTTCATTTCACAATCAACCCATGGATCCACCAGTGTCATTGCATGTGTGTTCTTTTTAGTAACAACAACCAGAGTCATTTTGCATGTGTGGTCTCTTCACATACCACCTACGCATCCACCCGTGTCATTGGATGTGTGTTCTTTTTAGTAACAACAACCAGAGTCATTGAAATGTGTGTTCTTCTCACATACCACCTATGGATCCACAAGTGTCATTGTATGTGTGTTCATTTCACTAACAACAACCAGAGTCATTACATGTGTGTTCTTTTCACATACAACATATGGATCCACCAGTGTGATTGAAATGTGTATTCTCTACAGAGACCACACATGGATCCACCAGTGTCATTGCATGTGTGTTCTTTTTAGTAACAACAACCAGTCATTTTGCATGTGTGTTCTTTTCACATACCACCTATGGATCCACCAGTGTCATTGCATGTGTGTTCTCTTCACAATCCACCTATGGATCCACCAGTGTCATTGCATGTGTGTTCTTTTTAGTAACAACAACCAGTGTCATTGCATGTGTGTTCTCTTCAGAGACCACACATGGATCCACCAGTGTCATTGCATGTGTGTTCTTTTTACTAACAACAACAAGAGTCATTGAAATGTGTGCTCTCTTCAGAGACCACACATGGATCCACCAGTGTCATTGCATGTGTGTTCTTTTCACTAACAACAACCGGAGTCATTGCATGTGTGTTCTTTTCACATATCACATATGGATCCACCAGTGTCATTGCATGTGTTATCTTTTCACAATCCACCCATGGATCCACCAGTGTCATTGCATGTGTGTTCTTTTTAGAACAACAACTAGAGTCATTTTGCATGTGTGTTCTTTTCACATACCACCTATGGATCCACCAGTGTCATTGCATGTGTATTATTTTCACAATCCACCCATGGATCCCGCCAGTGTCATTTTGCATGTGTGTTCTTTTTAGTAACAACAACCATAGTCATTTTGCATGTGTGGTCTCTTCACATACCGCCTATGGATCCACCCGTGTCATTGCATGTGTGTTATTTTTAGTAACAATAACCAGAGTCATTGAAATGTGTGTTCTTCTCACATACCACCTATGGATCCACCAGTGTCATTGCATGTGTGTTCATTTCACAATCAACCTATGGATCCACCAATGTCATTGCATGTGTGTTCTTTTTAGTAACAACAACCAGAGGCATTTTGCATGTGTGTTCTTCTCACATACCACATATGGATCCACCAGTGTCATTGCATGTGTGCTCTTTTCACAATCCACTCATGGATCCACCCGTGTCATTGCATGTGTGTTCTTTTTAGCAACAACAATCAGAGTCATTTTGCATGTGTGTTATTTTCACATACCACCTATGAATCCACCAGTGTCATTGAAATGTGTGTTCATTTCACAATCCACGCATGGATCCACTAGTGTCATTGCATGTGTGTTCTTTTTCGTAACAACAGCCAGAGTCATTTTGCATGTGTGATCTCTTCACATACCACCTATGGATCCACCAGTGTCATTTCATGTGTGTTCTTTTTAGTAACCACAACCAGAATCATTGAAATGTGTGTTATTCTCACATACCACCTATGGATCCTCCAGTGTCATTGCATGTGTGTTCATTTCACTAACAACAACCAGAGTAATTGCATGTGTGTTCTTTTCACATACCACATATGGATCCACCAGTGTGATTGAAATGCGTGTTTTCTACATAGACAACACATGGATCCACCGGTGTCCTTGCATGTGTGTTCTTTTTAGTAACAACCAGAGTCATTTTGCATGTGTGTTCTTCTCACATACCACCAATGGATCCACCAGTGTCATTGTATGTGAGTTCTCTTCACAATCGACCTATGGATCCACCAGTGTCATTGCATGTGTGTTATTTTTAGTAAGAACAACCAATGTCATTGCATGTTTGTTCTCTTCAGAGACCAAGCATGGATCCACCAATGTCATTGCATGTGTGTTCTTTTTACTAACAACAACAAGAGTCATTGAAATGTGTGCTCTCTTCAGAGACCGCACATGGATCCACCAGTGTCATAGCATGTGTGTTCTTTTCACTAACAACAACCAGAGTCATTGCCTATGTGTTCTTTTCACATACCACCTTTGAATCCACCAGTGTTATTGAAATGTGTGTTCATTTCACAATCAACCCATGGATCCACCAGTGTCATTGCATGTGTGTTCTTTTTAGTAACAACAACCAGAGTCATTTTGCATGTGTGGTCTCTTCACATACCACCTACGCATCCACCCGTGTCATTGGATGTGTGTTCTTTTTAGTAACAACAACCAGAGTCATTGAAATGTGTGTTCTTCTCACATACCACCTATGGATCCACCATTGTCATTGTATGTGTGTTCATTTCACTAACAACAACCAGAGTCATTACATGTGTGTTCTTTTCACATACCACATATGGATCCACCAGTGTGATTGAAATGTGTATTCTCTACAGAGACCACACATGGATCCACCAGTGTCATTGCATGTGTGTTCTTTTTAGTAACAACAACCAGTCATTTTGCATGTGTGTTCTTTTCACATACCACCTATGGATCCACCAGTGTCATTGCATGTGTGTTCTCTTCACAATCCACCTATGGATCCACCAGTGTCATTGCATGTGTGTTCTTTTTAGTAACAACAACCAGTGTCATTGCATGTGTGTTCTCTTCAGAGACCACACATGGATCCACCAGTGTCATTGCATGTGTGTTCTTTTTACTAACAACAACAAGAGTCATTGAAATGTGTGCTCTCTTCAGAGACCACACATGGATCCACCAGTGTCATTGCATGTGTGTTCTTTTCACTCACAACAACCGGAGTCATTGCATGTGTGTTCTTTTCACATATCACATATGGATCCACCAGTGTCATTGCATGTGTTATCTTTTCACAATCCACCCATGGATCCACCAGTGTCATTGCATGTGTGTTCTTTTTAGAACAACAACTAGAGTCATTTTGCATGTGTGTTCTTTTCACATACCACCTATGGATCCACCAGTGTCATTGCATGTGTATTATTTTCACAATCCACCCATGGATCCCGCCAGTGTCATTTTGCATGTGTGTTCTTTTTAGTAACAACAACCATAGTCATTTTGCATGTGTGGTCTCTTCACATACCGCCTATGGATCCACCCGTGTCATTGCATGTGTGTTCTTTTTGTAACAATAACCAGAGTCATTGAAATGTGTGTTCTTCTCACATACCACCTATGGATCCACCAGTGTCATTGCATGTGTGTTCATTTCACAATCAACCTATGGATCCACCAATGTCATTGCATGTGTGTTCTTTTTAGTAACAACAACCAGAGGCATTTTGCATGTGTGTTCTTCTCACATACCACCTATGGATCCACCAGTGTCATTGCATGTGTGTTCTTTTCACTTACAACAACCAGAGTCATTTCATGTGTGTTCTTTTCACATGCCACATATGAATCCACCAGTGTGATTGAAATGTGTGTTCTCTACAGAGACCACACATGGATCCACCAGTGTCATTGCATGTGTGTTATTTTTAGTAACAACAACCAGTCATTTTGCATGTGTGTTCTTTTCAGATACCACCTATGGATCCACCAGTGTCATTGCATGTGTGTTCTCTTCACAATCCACCTATGGATCCACCAGTGTCATTGCATGTGTGTTCTTTTTAGTAACAACAACCAGTGTCATTGCATGTGTGTTCTCTTCAGAGACCGCACATGGATCCACCAGTGTCATTGCATGTGTGTTATTTTTACTAACAACAACAAGAGTCATTGAAATGTGTGCTCTCTTTAGAGACCACACATGGATCCACCAGTGTCATTGCATGTGTGTTCTTTTCACTAACAACAACCAGAGCATTGCATGTGTGTTCTTTTCACATACCACATATGGATCCACCAGTGTCATTGCATGTGTGCTCTTTTCACAATCCACTCATGGATCCACCCGTGTCATTGCATGTGTGTTCTTTTTAGCAACAACAATCAGAGTCATTTTGCATGTGTGTTATTTTCACATACCACCTATGAATCCACCAGTGTCATTGAAATGTGTGTTCATTTCACAATCCACGCATGGATCCACTAGTGTCATTGCATGTGTGTTCTTTTTCGTAACAACAGCCAGAGTCATTTTGCATGTGTGATCTCTTCACATACCACCTATGGATCCACCAGTGTCATTTCATGTGTGTTCTTTTTAGTAACCACAACCAGAATCATTGAAATGTGTGTTATTCTCACATACCACCTATGGATCCTCCAGTGTCATTGCATGTGTGTTCATTTCACTAACAACAACCAGAGTAATTGCATGTGTGTTCTTTTCACATACCACATATGGATCCACCAGTGTGATTGAAATGCGTGTTTTCTACATAGACAACACATGGATCCACCGGTGTCCTTGCATGTGTGTTCTTTTTAGTAACAACCAGAGTCATTTTGCATGTGTGTTCTTCTCACATACCACCAATGGATCCACCAGTGTCATTGTATGTGAGTTCTCTTCACAATCGACCTATGGATCCACCAGTGTCATTGCATGTGTGTTATTTTTAGTAAGAACAACCAATGTCATTGCATGTTTGTTCTCTTCAGAGACCAAGCATGGATCCACCAATGTCATTGCATGTGTGTTCTTTTTACTAACAACAACAAGAGTCATTGAAATGTGTGCTCTCTTCAGAGACCGCACATGGATCCACCAGTGTCATAGCATGTGTGTTCTTTTCACTAACAACAACCAGAGTCATTGCCTATGTGTTCTTTTCACATACCACCTTTGAATCCACCAGTGTTATTGAAATGTGTGTTCATTTCACAATCAACCCATGGATCCACCAGTGTCATTGCATGTGTGTTCTTTTTAGTAACAACAACCAGAGTCATTTTGCATGTGTGGTCTCTTCACATACCACCTACGCATCCACCCGTGTCATTGGATGTGTGTTCTTTTTAGTAACAACAACCAGAGTCATTGAAATGTGTGTTCTTCTCACATACCACCTATGGATCCACAAGTGTCATTGTATGTGTGTTCATTTCACTAACAACAACCAGAGTCATTACATGTGTGTTCTTTTCACATACAACATATGGATCCACCAGTGTGATTGAAATGTGTATTCTCTACAGAGACCACACATGGATCCACCAGTGTCATTGCATGTGTGTTCTTTTTAGTAACAACAACCAGTCATTTTGCATGTGTGTTCTTTTCACATACCACCTATGGATCCACCAGTGTCATTGCATGTGTGTTCTCTTCACAATCCACCTATGGATCCACCAGTGTCATTGCATGTGTGTTCTTTTTAGTAACAACAACCAGTGTCATTGCATGTGTGTTCTCTTCAGAGACCACACATGGATCCACCAGTGTCATTGCATGTGTGTTCTTTTTACTAACAACAACAAGAGTCATTGAAATGTGTGCTCTCTTCAGAGACCACACATGGATCCACCAGTGTCATTGCATGTGTGTTCTTTTCACTAACAACAACCGGAGTCATTGCATGTGTGTTCTTTTCACATATCACATATGGATCCACCAGTGTCATTGCATGTGTTATCTTTTCACAATCCACCCATGGATCCACCAGTGTCATTGCATGTGTGTTCTTTTTAGAACAACAACTAGAGTCATTTTGCATGTGTGTTCTTTTCACATACCACCTATGGATCCACCAGTGTCATTGCATGTGTATTATTTTCACAATCCACCCATGGATCCCGCCAGTGTCATTTTGCATGTGTGTTCTTTTTAGTAACAACAACCATAGTCATTTTGCATGTGTGGTCTCTTCACATACCGCCTATGGATCCACCCGTGTCATTGCATGTGTGTTCTTTTTAGTAACAATAACCAGAGTCATTGAAATGTGTGTTCTTCTCACATACCACCTATGGATCCACCAGTGTCATTGCATGTGTGTTCATTTCACAATCAACCTATGGATCCACCAATGTCATTGCATGTGTGTTCTTTTTAGTAACAACAACCAGAGGCATTTTGCATGTGTGTTCTTCTCACATACCACCTATGGATCCACCAGTGTCATTGCATGTGTGTTCTTTTCACTTACAACAACCAGAGTCATTTCATGTGTGTTCTTTTCACATGCCACATATGAATCCACCAGTGTGATTGAAATGTGTGTTCTCTACAGAGACCACACATGGATCCACCAGTGTCATTGCATGTGTGTTATTTTTAGTAACAACAACCAGTCATTTTGCATGTGTGTTCTTTTCAGATACCACCTATGGATCCACCAGTGTCATTGCATGTGTGTTCTCTTCACAATCCACCTATGGATCCACCAGTGTCATTGCATGTGTGTTCTTTTTAGTAACAACAACCAGTGTCATTGCATGTGTGTTCTCTTCAGAGACCGCACATGGATCCACCAGTGTCATTGCATGTGTGTTATTTTTACTAACAACAACAAGAGTCATTGAAATGTGTGCTCTCTTTAGAGACCACACATGGATCCACCAGTGTCATTGCATGTGTGTTCTTTTCACTAACAACAACCAGAGCATTGCATGTGTGTTCTTTTCACATACCACATATGGATCCACCAGTGTCATTGCATGTGTGCTCTTTTCACAATCCACTCATGGATCCACCCGTGTCATTGCATGTGTGTTCTTTTTAGCAACAACAATCAGAGTCATTTTGCATGTGTGTTATTTTCACATACCACCTATGAATCCACCAGTGTCATTGAAATGTGTGTTCATTTCACAATCCACGCATGGATCCACTAGTGTCATTGCATGTGTGTTCTTTTTCGTAACAACAGCCAGAGTCATTTTGCATGTGTGATCTCTTCACATACCACCTATGGATCCACCAGTGTCATTTCATGTGTGTTCTTTTTAGTAACCACAACCAGAATCATTGAAATGTGTGTTATTCTCACATACCACCTATGGATCCTCCAGTGTCATTGCATGTGTGTTCATTTCACTAACAACAACCAGAGTAATTGCATGTGTGTTCTTTTCACATACCACATATGGATCCACCAGTGTGATTGAAATGCGTGTTTTCTACATAGACAACACATGGATCCACCGGTGTCCTTGCATGTGTGTTCTTTTTAGTAACAACCAGAGTCATTTTGCATGTGTGTTCTTCTCACATACCACCAATGGATCCACCAGTGTCATTGTATGTGAGTTCTCTTCACAATCGACCTATGGATCCACCAGTGTCATTGCATGTGTGTTATTTTTAGTAAGAACAACCAATGTCATTGCATGTTTGTTCTCTTCAGAGACCAAGCATGGATCCACCAATGTCATTGCATGTGTGTTCTTTTTACTAACAACAACAAGAGTCATTGAAATGTGTGCTCTCTTCAGAGACCGCACATGGATCCACCAGTGTCATAGCATGTGTGTTCTTTTCACTAACAACAACCAGAGTCATTGCCTATGTGTTCTTTTCACATACCACCTTTGAATCCACCAGTGTTATTGAAATGTGTGTTCATTTCACAATCAACCCATGGATCCACCAGTGTCATTGCATGTGTGTTCTTTTTAGTAACAACAACCAGAGTCATTTTGCATGTGTGGTCTCTTCACATACCACCTACGCATCCACCCGTGTCATTGGATGTGTGTTCTTTTTAGTAACAACAACCAGAGTCATTGAAATGTGTGTTCTTCTCACATACCACCTATGGATCCACAAGTGTCATTGTATGTGTGTTCATTTCACTAACAACAACCAGAGTCATTACATGTGTGTTCTTTTCACATACCACATATGGATCCACCAGTGTGATTGAAATGTGTATTCTCTACAGAGACCACACATGGATCCACCAGTGTCATTGCATGTGTGTTCTTTTTAGTAACAACAACCAGTCATTTTGCATGTGTGTTCTTTTCACATACCACCTATGGATCCACCAGTGTCATTGCATGTGTGTTCTCTTCACAATCCACCTATGGATCCACCAGTGTCATTGCATGTGTGTTCTTTTTAGTAACAACAACCAGTGTCATTGCATGTGTGTTCTCTTCAGAGACCACACATGGATCCACCAGTGTCATTGCATGTGTGTTCTTTTTACTAACAACAACAAGAGTCATTGAAATGTGTGCTCTCTTCAGAGACCACACATGGATCCACCAGTGTCATTGCATGTGTGTTCTTTTCACTAACAACAACCGGAGTCATTGCATGTGTGTTCTTTTCACATATCACATATGGATCCACCAGTGTCATTGCATGTGTTATCTTTTCACAATCCACCCATGGATCCACCAGTGTCATTGCATGTGTGTTCTTTTTAGAACAACAACTAGAGTCATTTTGCATGTGTGTTCTTTTCACATACCACCTATGGATCCACCAGTGTCATTGCATGTGTATTATTTTCACAATCCACCCATGGATCCCGCCAGTGTCATTTTGCATGTGTGTTCTTTTTAGTAACAACAACCATAGTCATTTTGCATGTGTGGTCTCTTCACATACCGCCTATGGATCCACCCGTGTCATTGCATGTGTGTTCTTTTTAGTAACAATAACCAGAGTCATTGAAATGTGTGTTCTTCTCACATACCACCTATGGATCCACCAGTGTCATTGCATGTGTGTTCATTTCACAATCAACCTATGGATCCACCAATGTCATTGCATGTGTGTTCTTTTTAGTAACAACAACCAGAGGCATTTTGCATGTGTGTTCTTCTCACATACCACCTATGGATCCACCAGTGTCATTGCATGTGTGTTCTTTTCACTGACAACAACCAGAGTCATTTCATGTGTGTTCTTTTCACATGCCACATATGAATCCACCAGTGTGATTGAAATGTGTGTTCTCTACAGAGACCACACATGGATCCAACAGTGTCATTGCATGTGTGTTATTTTTAGTAACAACAACCAGTCATTTTGCATGTGTGTTCTTTTCACATACCACCTATGGATCCACCAGTGTCATTGCATGTGTGTTCTCTTCACAATCCACATATGGATCCACCAGTGTTATTGCATGTGTGTTCTTTTTAGTAACAACCAGTGTCATTGCATGTGTGTTCTCTTCAGAGACCGCACATGGATCCACCAGTGTCATTGCATGTGTGTTATTTTTACTAACAACAACAAGAGTCATTGAAATGTGTGCTCTCTTTAGAGACCACACATGGATCCACCAGTGTCATTGCATGTGTGTTCTTTTCACTAACAACAACCAGAGTCATTGCATGTGTGTTCTTTTCACATACCACATATGGATCCACCAGTGTCATTGCATGTGTGCTCTTTTCACAATCCACTCATGGATCCACCCGTGTCATTGCATGTGTGTTCTTTTTAGCAACAACAATCAGAGTCATTTTGCATGTGTGTTATTTTCACATACCACCTATGAATCCACCAGTGTCATTGAAATGTGTGTTCATTTCACAATCCACGCATGGATCCACTAGTGTCATTGCATGTGTGTTCTTTTTCGTAACAACAGCCAGAGTCATTTTGCATGTGTGATCTCTTCACATACCACCTATGGATCCACCAGTGTCATTTCATGTGTGTTCTTTTTAGTAACCACAACCAGAATCATTGAAATGTGTGTTATTCTCACATACCACCTATGGATCCTCCAGTGTCATTGCATGTGTGTTCATTTCACTAACAACAACCAGAGTAATTGCATGTGTGTTCTTTTCACATACCACATATGGATCCACCAGTGTGATTGAAATGCGTGTTTTCTACATAGACAACACATGGATCCACCGGTGTCCTTGCATGTGTGTTCTTTTTAGTAACAACCAGAGTCATTTTGCATGTGTGTTCTTCTCACATACCACCAATGGATCCACCAGTGTCATTGTGTGTGAGTTCTCTTCACAATCGACCTATGGATCCACCAGTGTCATTGCATGTGTGTTATTTTTAGTAAGAACAACCAATGTCATTGCATGTTTGTTCTCTTCAGAGACCAAGCATGGATCCACCAATGTCATTGCATGTGTGTTCTTTTTACTAACAACAACAAGAGTCATTGAAATGTGTGCTCTCTTCAGAGACCGCACATGGATCCACTAGTGTCATAGCATGTGTGTTCTTTTCACTAACAACAACCAGAGTCATTGTCTGTGTGTTCTTTTCACATACCACCTTTGAATCCACCAGTGTTATTGAAATGTGTGTTCATTTCACAATCAACCCATGGATCCACCAGTGTCATTGCATGTGTGTTCTTTTTAGTAACAACAACCAGAGTCATTTTGCATGTGTGGTCTCTTCACATACCACCTACGCATCCACCCGTGTCATTGGATGTGTGTTCTTTTTAGTAACAACAACCAGAGTCATTGAAATGTGTGTTCTTCTCACATACCACCTATGGATCCACCAGTGTCATTGTATGTGTGTTCATTTCACTAACAAAAACCAGAGTCATTACATGTGTGTTCTTTTCACATACCACATATGGATCCACCAGTGTGATTGAAATGTGTATTCTCTACAGAGACCACACATGGATCCACCAGTGTCATTGCATGTGTGTTCTTTTTAGTAACAACAACCAGTCATTTTGCATGTGTGTTCTTTTCACATACCACCTATGGATCCACCAGTGTCATTGCATGTGTGTTCTCTTCACAATCCACCTATGGATCCACCAGTGTCATTGCATGTGTGTTCTTTTTAGTAACAACAACCAGTGTCATTGCATGTGTGTTCTCTTCAGAGACCACACATGGATCCACCAGTGTCATTGCATGTGTGTTCTTTTTACTAACAACAACAAGAGTCATTGAAATGTGTGCTCTCTTCAGAGACCACACATGGATCCACCAGTGTCATTGCATGTGTGTTCTTTTCACTAACAACAACCGGAGTCATTTAATGTGTGTTCTTTTCACATATCACATATGGATCCACCAGTGTCATTGCATGTGTTATCTTTTCACAATCCACCCATGGATCCACCAGTGTCATTGCATGTGTGTTCTTTTTAGTAACAACAACTAGAGTCATTTTGCATGTGTGTTCTTTTCACATACCACCTATGGATCCACCAGTGTCATTGCATGTGTATTATTTTCACAATCCACCCATGGATCCCTCCAGTGTCATTTTGCATGTGTGTTCTTTTTAGTAACAACAACCATAGTCATTTTGCAAGTGTGGTCTCTTCACATACCGCCTATGGATCCACCCGTGTCATTGCATGTGTGTTCTTTTTAGTAACAATAACCAGAGTCATTGAAATGTGTGTTCTTCTCACATACCACCTATGGATCCACCAGTGTCATTGCATGTGTGTTCATTTCACAATCAACCTATGGATCCACCAATGTCATTGCATGTGTGTTCTTTTTAGTAACAACAACCAGAGGCATTTTGCATGTGTGTTCTTCTCACATACCACCTATGGATCCACCAGTGTCATTGCATGTGTGTTCCTTTCACTGACAACAACCAGAGTCATTGCATGTGTGTTCTTTTCACATACCACACATGAATCCACCAGTGTGATGGAAATGTGTGTTCTCTACAGACACCACACATGGATCCACCAGTGTCATTGCATGTGTGTTCTTTTTAGTAACAACAACCAGTCATTTTGCATATGTGTTCTTTTCACATACCACCTATGGATCCACCAGTGTCATTGCATGTGTGTTCTCTTCACAATCCACCTATGGATCCACCAGTGTCATTGCATGTGTGTTCTTTTTAGTAACAACAACCAGTGTCATTGCATGTGTGTTCTCTTCAGAGACCACACATGGATCCACCAGTGTCATTGCATGTGTGTTCTTTTTACTAACAACAAAAAGAGTCGTTGAAATGTGTGCTCTCTTTAGAGACCACACATAGATCCACCAGTGTCATTGCATGTGTGTTCTTTTCACTAACAACAACCAGAGTCATTGCATGTGTGTTCTTTTCACATACCACATATGGATCCACCAGTGTCATTGCATGTGTGCTCTTTTCACAATCCACTCATGGATCCACCCGTGTCATTGCATGTGTGTTCTTTTTAGCAACAACAACCAGAGTCATTTTGCATGTGTGTTCTTTTCACATACCACCTATGAATCCACCAGTGTCATTGAAATGTGTGTTCATTTCACAATCCACGCATGGATCCACCAGTGTCATTGCATGTGTGTTCTTTTTCGTAACAACAGCCAGAGTCATTTTGCATGTGTGATCTCTTCACATACCACCTATGGATCCACCAGTGTCATTTCATGTGTGTTCTTTTTAGTAACCACAACCAGAATCATTGAAATGTGTGTTATTCTCACATACCACCTATGGATCCTCCAGTGTCATTGCATGTGTGTTCATTTCACTAACAACAACCAGAGTAATTGCATGTGTGTTCTTTTCACATACCACATATGGATCCACCAGTGTGATTGAAATGCGTGTTTTCTACATAGACAACACATGGATCCACCGGTGTCCTTGCATGTGTGTTCTTTTTAGTAACAACCAGAGTCATTTTGCATGTGTGTTCTTCTCACATACCACCAATGGATCCACCAGTGTCATTGTATGTGAGTTCTCTTCACAATCGACCTATGGATCCACCAGTGTCATTGCATGTGTGTTATTTTTAGTAAGAACAACCAATGTCATTGCATGTTTGTTCTCTTCAGAGACCAAGCATGGATCCACCAATGTCATTGCATGTGTGTTCTTTTTACTAACAACAACAAGAGTCATTGAAATGTGTGCTCTCTTCAGAGACCGCACATGGATCCACCAGTGTCATAGCATGTGTGTTCTTTTCACTAACAACAACCAGAGTCATTGTCTGTGTGTTCTTTTCACATACCACCTTTGAATCCACCAGTGTTATTGAAATGTGTGTTCATTTCACAATCAACCCATGGATCCACCAGTGTCATTGCATGTGTGTTCTTTTTAGTAACAACAACCAGAGTCATTTTGCATGTGTGGTCTCTTCACATACCACCTACGCATCCACCCGTGTCATTGGATGTGTGTTCTTTTTAGTAACAACAACCAGAGTCATTGAAATGTGTGTTCTTCTCACATACCACCTATGGATCCACAAGTGTCATTGTATGTGTGTTCATTTCACTAACAACAACCAGAGTCATTACATGTGTGTTCTTTTCACATACCACATATGGATCCACCAGTGTGATTGAAATGTGTATTCTCTACAGAGACCACACATGGATCCACCAGTGTCATTGCATGTGTGTTCTTTTTAGTAACAACAACCAGTCATTTTGCATGTGTGTTCTTTTCACATACCACCTATGGATCCACCAGTGTCATTGCATGTGTGTTCTCTTCACAATCCACCTATGGATCCACCAGTGTCATTGCATGTGTGTTCTTTTTAGTAACAACAACCAGTGTCATTGCATGTGTGTTCTCTTCAGAGACCACACATGGATCCACCAGTGTCATTGCATGTGTGTTCTTTTTACTAACAACAACAAGAGTCATTGAAATGTGTGCTCTCTTCAGAGACCACACATGGATCCACCAGTGTCATTGCATGTGTGTTCTTTTCACTAACAACAACCGGAGTCATTGCATGTGTGTTCTTTTCACATATCACATATGGATCCACCAGTGTCATTGCATGTCTTATCTTTTCACAATCCACCCATGGATCCACAAGTGTCATTGCATGTGTGTTCTTTTTAGTAACAACAACTAGAGTCATTTTGCATGTGTGTTCTTTTCACATACCACCTATGGATCCACCAGTGTCATTGCATGTGTATTATTTTCACAATCCACCCATGGATCCCGCCAGTGTCATTTTGCATGTGTGTTCTTTTTAGTAACAACAACCATAGTCATTTTGCAAGTGTGGTCTCTTCACATACCGCCTATGGATCCACCCGTGTCATTGCATGTGTGTTCTTTTTAGTAACAATAACCAGAGTCATTGAAATGTGTGTTCTTCTCACATACCACCTATGGATCCACCAGTGTCATTGCATGTGTGTTCATTTCACAATCAACCTATGGATCCACCAATGTCATTGCATGTGTGTTCTTTTTAGTAACAACAACCAGAGGCATTTTTCATGTGTGTTCTTCTCACATACCACCTATGGATCCACCAGTGTCATTGCATGTGTGTTCCTTTCACTGACAACAACCAGAGTCATTGCATGTGTGTTCTTTTCACATACCACACATGAATCCACCAGTGTGATGGAAATGTGTGTTCTCTACAGACACCACACATGGATCCACCAGTGTCATTGCATGTGTGTTCTTTTTAGTAACAACAACCAGTCATTTTGCATATGTGTTCTTTTCACATACCACCTATGGATCCACCAGTGTCATTGCATGTGTGTTCTCTTCACAATCCACCTATGGATCCACCAGTGTCATTGCATGTGTGTTCTTTTTAGTAACAACAACCAGTGTCATTGCATGTGTGTTCTCTTCAGAGACCACACATGGATCCACCAGTGTCATTGCATGTGTGTTCTTTTTACTAACAACAAAAAGAGTCGTTGAAATGTGTGCTCTCTTTAGAGACCACACATAGATCCACCAGTGTCATTGCATGTGTGTTCTTTTCACTAACAACAACCAGAGTCATTGCATGTGTGTTCTTTTCACATACCACATATGGATCCACCAGTGTCATTGCATGTGTGCTCTTTTCACAATCCACTCATGGATCCACCCGTGTCATTGCATGTGTGTTCTTTTTAGCAACAACAACCAGAGTCATTTTGCATGTGTGTTCTTTTCACATACCACCTATGAATCCACCAGTGTCATTGAAATGTGTGTTCATTTCACAATCCACGCATGGATCCACCAGTGTCATTGCATGTGTGTTCTTTTTCGTAACAACAGCCAGAGTCATTTTGCATGTGTGATCTCTTCACATACCACCTATGGATCCACCAGTGTCATTTCATGTGTGTTCTTTTTAGTAACAACAACCAGAATCATTGAAATGTGTGTTATTCTCACATACCACCTATGGATCCTCCAGTGTCATTGCATGTGTGTTCATTTCACTAAGAATAACCAGAGTAATTGCATGTGTGTTCTTTTCACATACCACATATGGATCCACCAGTGTGATTGAAATGCGTGTTTTCTACATAGACCACACATGGATCCACCGGTGTCCTTGCATGTGTGTTCTTTTCAGTAACAACCAGAGTCATTTTGCATGTGTGTTCTTCTCACATACCACCTATGGATCCACCAGTGTCATTGCATGTGAGTTCTCTTCACAATCGACCTATGGATCCACCAGTGTCATTGCATGTGTGTTCTTTTTAGTAAGAACAATAAATGTCATTGCATGTTTGTTCTCTTCAGAGACCAAGCATGGATCCACCAATGTCATTGCATGTGTGTTCTTTTTACTAACAACAACAAGAGTCATTGAAATGTGTGCTCTCTTCAGAGACCACACATGGATCCACCAGTGTCATAGCATGTGTGATCTTTTCACTAACAACAACCAGAGTCATTGCATGTGTGTTCTTTTCACATACCACCTATGAATCCAGCAGTGTTATTGAAATGTGTGTTCATTTCACAATCCACCCATGGATCCACCAGTGTCATTGCATGTGTGTTCTTTTTAGTAACAACAACCAGAGTCATTTTGCATGTGTGGTCTCTTCACATACCACCTATGGATCCACCCGTGTCATTGGATGTGTGTTCTTTTTAGTAACAACAACCAGAGTCATTGAAATGTGTGTTCTTCTCACATACCACCTATGGATCCACAAGTGTCATTGCATGTGTGTTTATTTCACAATCAACCTATGGATCCACCAGTGTCATTGCATGTGTGTTCTTTTTAGTAACAACCAGAGGCATTTTGCATGTGTGTTCTTCTCACATACCACCTATGGATCCACTAGTGTCATTGCATGTGTGTTCTTTTCACTAACAACAACCAGTGTCATTGCATGTGTGTTCACTTCACAATCCACCTATGGATCCACCAGTGTCATTGAAATGCGTGTTCTCTACAGAGACCACACATGGATCCACCAATGTCATTGCATGTGTGTTCTTTTTAGTAACAACAACCAGTCATTTTGCATGTGTCTTCTTTTCACATACAACCTATGGATCCACCAGTGTCATTAAATGTGTGTTCTCTACACAATCCACCTATGGATCCACTAGTGTCATTGCATGTGTGTTCTTTTTAGTAACAACAACTAGTGTCATTGCATGTGTGTTCTCTTCAGAGACCACACATGGATCCACTAGTGTCATTGCATGTGTGTTCTTTTCACTAACAACAACCAGAGTCATTGAAATGTGTGCTCTCTTCAAAGACCACACATGGATCCACCAGTGTCATTGCATGTGTGTTCTTTTCACTAACAACAACCAGAGTCATTGCATGTATGTTCTTTTCACATACCACATATGGACCCACCAGTGTCATTGCATGTGTGCTCTTTTCACAATCCACCCATGGATCCACCAGTCTCATTGCATGTGTGTTCTTTTTAGTAACAACAACCAGAGTCATTTTGCATGTGTGTTGTTGTCACATACCACCTATGGATCCACCAGTGTCATTGCATGTGTATTATTTTCACAATCCACCCATGGATCCCACCAGTGTCATTTTGCATGTGTGTTCTTTTTAGCAACAACAACCAGAGTCATTTTGCATGTGTGATCTCTTCACATACCACCTATGGATCCACCAGTGTCATTGCATGTGTGTTATTTTTAGTAACAACAACCAGAGTCATTGAAATGTGTGTTCTTCTCACATACCACCTATGGATCCACCAGTGTCATTGCATGTGTGTTCATTTCACATTCCACCTATGGATCCACCAATGTTATTGCATGTGCGTTCCTTTTAGTAACAACAACCAGAGTCATTTTGCATGTATGTTCTTCTCACATGCCACCTATGGATCCACCAGTGTCATTGCATGTGCGTTCTTTTCACTAACAACAACCAGAGTCATTGCATGTGTGTTCTTCTCACATACCACATATGAATCCACCAGTGTGATTGAAATGTGTATTCTCTACAGAGACCACACATGGATCCACCAGTGTCATTGCATGTGTGTTCTTTTTAGTAACAACAACCAGAGTCATTTTGCATGTGTGTTCTTGTCACATACCACCTATGGATCCACCAGTGTCATTGCATGTGTATTATTTTCACAATCCACCCATGGATCCCACTAGTGTCATTTTGCATGTGTGTTCTTTTTAGTAACAACAACCAGAGTCATTTTGCATGTGTGATCTCTTCACATACCACCTATGGATCCATCAGTGTCATTGCATGTGTGTTCTCTTCACAATCCACCTATGGATCCACCAGTGTCATTGCATGTCTGTTCTTTTCACTAACAACAACCAGAGTCATTGCATGTGTGTTCTTCTCACATACCACATATGAATCCACCAGTGTGATTGAAATGTGTATTCTCTATAGAGACCACACATGGATCCACCAGTGTCATTGCATGTGTGTTCTTTTTAGTAACAACAACCGGTCATTTTGCATGTGTGTTCTTTTCACATACCACCTATGGATCAACCAGTGTTATTGCATGTGTGTTCTTTTTAGTAAGAACAACCAGATTCATTGGAATGTGTGTTCTTCTTACATACCACCTATGGATCCACCAGTGTCATTGCATGTGTGTTCATTTCACAATCCACCTATGGATCCACCAGTGTCATTGCATGTGTGGTCTTTTTAGTAACAACAACCAGAGTCATTGAAATGTGTGTTCTTCTTACAGACCACCTATGGATCCACCAGTGTCATTGCATGTGTGTTCATTTCACAATCCACCTATGGATCCACCAATGTCATTGCATGTGCGTTCTTTTTAGTAACAACAACCAGAGTCATTTTGCATGTGTGTTCTTCTCACATACCACCTATGGATCCACAAGTGTCGTTGCATGTGTGTTCTTTCCACTAATAACAACCAGAGTCATTGCATGTGTGTTCTTTTCACATACCACATATGAATCCACCAGTGTGATTGAAATGTGTGTTCTCTACAGAGACCACACATGGATCCACCAGTGTCATTGCATGTGTGTTCTTTTTAGTAACAACAACCAGTCATTTTGCATGTGTGTTCTTTTCACATACCACCTATGGATCCACCAGTGTCATAGCATGTGTGTTCTCTTCACAATCCACCTATGGATCCACCAGTGCCATTGCATGTGTGTTCTTTTTAGTAACAACAACTAGTGTCATTGCATGTGTGTTCTATTCGGAGACCACACATGGATCCACCAGTGTCATTGCATGTGTGTTCTTTTTAGTAAGAACAACAAGAGTCATTGAAATGTGTGCTCTCTTTAGAGACTACACATGGATCCACCAGTGTTATTGCATGTGTGTTCTTTTCACTAACAACAACCAGAGTCGTTGCATGTGTCTTCTTTTCACATACCACATATGAATCCACCAGTGTGATTGAAATGTGTGTTCTCTACAGAATCCACCTATGGATCCACCAGTGTCATTGCATGTGTGTTCTTTTTAGTAACAACAACCAGTGTCATTGCATGTGTGTTCTCTTCAGAGACCACACACCAACAGTGTCATTGCATGTGTGTTGTTTTTACTAACAACAACAAGAGTCATTGAAATGTGTGCTCTCTTCAGAGACCACACATAGATCCACCAGTGTCATTGCATGTGTGTTCTTTTCACTAACAACAACCAGAGTCATTGCATGTGTGTTCTTTTCACATACCACATATGGATCCACCAGTGTCATTGCATGTGTGCTCTTTTCACAATCCACTCATGGATCCACCCGTGTCATTGCATGTGTGTTCTTTTTAGCAACAACAACCAGAGTCATTTTGCATGTGTGTTCTTTTCACATACCACCTATGAATCCACCAGTGTCATTGAAATGTGTGTTCATTTCACAATCCACGCATGGATCCACCAGTGTCATTGCATGTGTGTTCTTTTTCGTAACAACAGCCAGAGTCATTTTGCATGTGTGATCTCTTCACATACCACCTATGGATCCACCAGTGTCATTTCATGTGTGTTCTTTTTAGTAACAACAACCAGAATCATTGAAATGTGTGTTATTCTCACATACCACCTATGGATCCTCCAGTGTCATTGCATGTGTGTTCATTTCACTAAGAATAACCAGAGTAATTGCATGTGTGTTCTTTTCACATACCACATATGGATCCACCAGTGTGATTGAAATGCGTGTTTTCTACATAGACCACACATGGATCCACCGGTGTCCTTGCATGTGTGTTCTTTTCAGTAACAACCAGAGTCATTTTGCATGTGTGTTCTTCTCACATACCACCTATGGATCCACCAGTGTCATTGCATGTGAGTTCTCTTCACAATCGACCTATGGATCCACCAGTGTCATTGCATGTGTGTTCTTTTTAGTAAGAACAATAAATGTCATTGCATGTTTGTTCTCTTCAGAGACCAAGCATGGATCCACCAATGTCATTGCATGTGTGTTCTTTTTACTAACAACAACAAGAGTCATTGAAATGTGTGCTCTCTTCATAGACCACACATGGATCCACCAGTGTCATAGCATGTGTGATCTTTTCACTAACAACAACCAGAGTCATTGCATGTGTGTTCTTTTCACATACCACCTATGAATCCAGCAGTGTTATTGAAATGTGTGTTCATTTCACAATCCACCCATGGATCCACCAGTGTCATTGCATGTGTGTTCTTTTTAGTAACAACAACCAGAGTCATTTTGCATGTGTGGTCTCTTCACATACCACCTATGGATCCACCCGTGTCATTGGATGTGTGTTCTTTTTAGTAACAACAACCAGAGTCATTGAAATGTGTGTTCTTCTCACATACCACCTATGGATCCACAAGTGTCATTGCATGTGTGTTTATTTCACAATCAACCTATGGATCCACCAGTGTCATTGCATGTGTGTTCTTTTTAGTAACAACCAGAGGCATTTTGCATGTGTGTTCTTCTCACATACCACCTATGGATCCACTAGTGTCATTGCATGTGTGTTCTTTTCACTAACAACAACCAGTGTCATTGCATGTGTGTTCACTTCACAATCCACCTATGGATCCACCAGTGTCATTGAAATGCGTGTTCTCTACAGAGACCACACATGGATCCACCAATGTCATTGCATGTGTGTTCTTTTTAGTAACAACAACCAGTCATTTTGCATGTGTCTTCTTTTCACATACAACCTATGGATCCACCAGTGTCATTAAATGTGTGTTCTCTACACAATCCACCTATGGATCCACTAGTGTCATTGCATGTGTGTTCTTTTTAGTAACAACAACCAGTGTCATTGCATGTGTGTTCTCTTCAGAGACCACACATGGATCCACTAGTGTCATTGCATGTGTGTTCTTTTCACTAACAACAACCAGAGTCATTGAAATGTGTGCTCTCTTCAAAGACCACACATGGATCCACCAGTGTCATTGCATGTGTGTTCTTTTCACTAACAACAACCAGAGTCATTGCATGTATGTTCTTTTCACATACCACATATGGACCCACCAGTGTCATTGCATGTGTGCTCTTTTCACAATCCACCCATGGATCCACCAGTCTCATTGCATGTGTGTTCTTTTTAGTAACAACAACCAGAGTCATTTTGCATGTGTGTTGTTGTCACATACCACCTATGGATCCACCAGTGTCATTGCATGTGTATTATTTTCACAATCCACCCATGGATCCCACCAGTGTCATTTTGCATGTGTGTTCTTTTTAGTAACAACAACCAGAGTCATTTTGCATGTGTGATCTCTTCACATACCACCTATGGATCCACCAGTGTCATTGCATGTGTGTTATTTTTAGTAACAACAACCAGAGTCATTGAAATGTGTGTTCTTCTCACATACCACCTATGGATCCACCAGTGTCATTGCATGTGTGTTCATTTCACATTCCACCTATGGATCCACCAATGTTATTGCATGTGCGTTCCTTTTAGTAACAACAACCAGAGTCATTTTGCATGTATGTTCTTCTCACATGCCACCTATGGATCCACCAGTGTCATTGCATGTGCGTTCTTTTCACTAACAACAACCAGAGTCATTGCATGTGTGTTCTTCTCACATACCACATATGAATCCACCAGTGTGATTGAAATGTGTATTCTCTACAGAGACCACACATGGATCCACCAGTGTCATTGCATGTGTGTTCTTTTTAGTAACAACAACCAGAGTCATTTTGCATGTGTGTTCTTGTCACATACCACCTATGGATCCACCAGTGTCATTGCATGTGTATTATTTTCACAATCCACCCATGGATCCCACCAGTGTCATTTTGCATGTGTGTTCTTTTTAGTAACAACAACCAGAGTCATTTTGCATGTGTGATCTCTTCACATACCACCTATGGATCCATCAGTGTCATTGCATGTGTGTTCTCTTCACAATCCACCTATGGATCCACCAGTGTCATTGCATGTCTGTTCTTTTCACTAACAACAACCAGAGTCATTGCATGTGTGTTCTTCTCACATACCACATATGAATCCACCAGTGTGATTGAAATGTGTATTCTCTACAGAGACCACACATGGATCCACCAGTGTCATTGCATGTGTGTTCTTTTTAGTAACAACAACCGGTCATTTTGCATGTGTGTTCTTTTCACATACCACCTATGGATCAACCAGTGTTATTGCATGTGTGTTCTTTTTAGTAAGAACAACCAGATTCATTGGAATGTGTGTTCTTCTTACATACCACCTATGGATCCACCAGTGTCATTGCATGTGTGTTCATTTCACAATCCACCTATGGATCCACCAGTGTCATTGCATGTGTGGTCTTTTTAGTAACAACAACCAGAGTCATTGAAATGTGTGTTCTTCTTACAGACCACCTATGGATCCACCAGTGTCATTCCATGTGTGTTCATTTCACAATCCACCTATGGATCCACCAGTGTCATTGCATGTGCGTTCTTTTTAGTAACAACAACCAGAGTCATTTTGCATGTGTGTTCTTCTCACATACCACCTATGGATCCACAAGTGTCGTTGCATGTGTGTTCTTTCCACTAATAACAACCAGAGTCATTGCATGTGTGTTCTTTTCACATACCACATATGAATCCACCAGTGTGATTGAAATGTGTGTTCTCTACAGAGACCACACATGGATCCACCAGTGTCATTGCATGTGTGTTCTTTTTAGTAACAACAACCAGTCATTTTGCATGTGTGTTCTTTTCACATACCACCTATGGATCCACCAGTGTCATAGCATGTGTGTTCTCTTCACAATCCACCTATGGATCCACCAGTGCCATTGCATGTGTGTTCTTTTTAGTAACAACAACTAGTGTCATTGCATGTGTGTTCTATTCGGAGACCACACATGGATCCACCAGTGTCATTGCATGTGTGTTCTTTTTAGTAAGAACAACAAGAGTCATTGAAATGTGTGCTCTCTTTAGAGACCACACATGGATCCACCAGTGTTATTGCATGTGTGTTCTTTTCACTAACAACAACCAGAGTCGTTGCATGTGTCTTCTTTTCACATACCACATATGAATCCACCAGTGTGATTGAAATGTGTGTTCTCTACAGAATCCACCTATGGATCCACCAGTGTCATTGCATGTGTGTTCTTTTTAGTAACAACAACCAGTGTCATTGCATGTGTGTTCTCTTCAGAGACCACACACCAACAGTGTCATTGCATGTGTGTTGTTTTTACTAACAACAACAAGAGTCATTGAAATGTGTGCTCTCTTCAGAGACCACACATAGATCCACCAGTGTCATTGCATGTGTGTTCTTTTCACTAACAACAACCAGAGTCATTGCATGTGTGTTCTTTTCACATACCACATATGGATCCACCAGTGTCATTGCATGTGTGCTCTTTTCACAATCCACTCATGGATCCACCAGTGTCATTGCATGTGTGTTCTTTTTAGTAACAACAACCAGAGTTATTTTGCATGTGTGTTCTTTTCACATACTACCTCTGAATCCACTAGTGTCATTGAAATGTGTGTTCATTTCACAATCCACCCATGGATCCACCAGTGTCATCGCATGTGTGTTCTTTTTAGTAACAACAACTAGAGTCATTTTGCATGTGTGATCTCTTCACATACCACCTATGGATCCACCAGTGTCATTTCATGTGTGTTCTTTTTAGTAACCAGAATCATTGAAATGTGTGTTCTTCTCACATACCACCTATGGATCCACCAGTGTCATTGAATGTGTGTTCATTTCACTAACAACAAACAGAGTCATTGCATGTGTGTTCTTTTCACATACCACATATGGATCCACCAGTGTGATTGAAATGCGTGTTCTCTACATATTCCACACATGGATCCACCGGTGTTATTGCATGTGTGTTCTTTTTAGTAACAACCAGAGTCATTTTGCATGTGTGTTCTTCTCACATACCACCTATGGATCCACCAGTGTCATTGCATGTGTGTTCTCTTCACAATCCTCCTATGGATCCACCAGTGTCATTTCATGTCTGTTCTTTTTAGTAACAACAACCAGTGTCATTGCATGTGTGTTCTATTCAGAGACCACACATGGATCCACCAGTGTCATTGCGTTTGTGTTCTTTTTACTAAGAACAACAAGAGTCATTGAAATGTGTGCTCTCTTCAGAGACCACACAAGGATCCACCAGTGTCATTGCATGTGTGTTCTTTTCACTAACAACAACCAGAGTCATTGCATGTGTGTTCTTTTCACATACCACATATGGATCCACCAGTGTCATTGGATGTGTGCTCTTTTCACAATCCACACATGGATCCACCAGTGTCATTGCATGTGTGTTCTTTTCACTAACAACAACCAGAGTCATTGCATGTGTGTTCTTTTCAGATACCACATATGTATCCACCAGTGTCATTGGATGTGTGCTCTTTTCACAATCCACACATGCATCCACCAGTGTCATTGCATGTGTGTTCTTCTTAGTAACAACAACTAGAGTCATTTTGCATGTGTGTTCTTTTCAGTAACAACCAGAGTCATTTTGCATGTGTGTTCTTCTCACATACCACCTATGGATCCACCAGTGTCATTGCATGTGAGTTCTCTTCACAATCGACCTATGGATCCACCAGTGTCATTGCATGTGTGTTCTTTTTAGTAAGAACAATAAATGTCATTGCATGTTTGTTCTCTTCAGAGACCAAGCATGGATCCACCAATGTCATTGCATGTGTGTTCTTTTTACTAACAACAACAAGAGTCATTGAAATGTGTGCTCTCTTCAGAGACCACACATGGATCCACCAGTGTCATAGCATGTGTGATCTTTTCACTAACAACAACCAGAGTCATTGCATGTGTGTTCTTTTCACATACCACCTATGAATCCACCAGTGTTATTGAAATGTGTGTTCATTTCACAATCCACCCATGGATCCACCAGTGTCATTGCATGTGTGTTCTTTTTAGTAACAACAACCAGAGTCATTTTGCATGTGTGGTCTCTTCACATACCACCTATGGATCCACCCGTGTCATTGGATGTGTGTTCTTTTTAGTAACAACAACCAGAGTCATTGAAATGTGTGTTCTTCTCACATACCACCTATGGATCCACAAGTGTCATTGCATGTGTGTTTATTTCACAATCAACCTATGGATCCACCAGTGTCATTGCATGTGTGTTCTTTTTAGTAACAACCAGAGGCATTTTGCATGTGTGTTCTTCTCACATACCACCTATGGATCCACTAGTGTCATTGCATGTGTTTTTTTTTCACTAACAACAACCAGTGTCATTGCATGTGTGTTCACTTCACAATCCACCTATGGATCCACCAGTGTCATTGAAATGCGTGTTCTCTACAAAGACCACACATGGATCCACCAATGTCATTGCATGTGTGTTCTTTTTAGTAACAACAACCAGTCATTTTGCATGTGTCTTCTTTTCACATACAACCTATGGATCCACCAGTGTCATTAAATGTGTGTTCTCTACACAATCCACCTATGGATCCACTAGTGTCATTGCATGTGTGTTCTTTTTAGTAACAACAACCAGTGTCATTGCATGTGTGTTCTCTTCAGAGACCACACATGGATCCACTAGTGTCATTGCATGTGTGTTCTTTTCACTAACAACAACCAGAGTCATTGAAATGTGTGCTCTCTTCAAAGACCACACATGGATCCACCAGTGTCATTGCATGTGTGTTCTTTTCACTAACAACAACCAGAGTCATTGCATGTATGTTCTTTTCACATACCACATATGGACCCACCAGTGTCATTGCATGTGTGCTCTTTTCACAATCCACCCATGGATCCACCAGTCTCATTGCATGTGTGTTCTTTTTAGTAACAACAACCAGAGTCATTTTGCATGTGTGTTGTTGTCACATACCACCTATGGATCCACCAGTGTCATTGCATGTGTATTATTTTCACAATCCACCCATGGATCCCACCAGTGTCATTTTGCATGTGTGTTCTTTTTAGTAACAACAACCAGAGTCATTTTGCATGTGTGATCTCTTCACATACCACCTATGGATCCACCAGTGTCATTGCATGTGTGTTATTTTTAGTAACAACAACAAGAGTCATTGAAATGTGTGTTCTTCTCACATACCACCTATGGATCCACCAGTGTCATTGCATGTGTGTTCATTTCACATTCCACCTATGGATCCACCAATGTTATTGCATGTGCGTTCCTTTTAGTAACAACAACCAGAGTCATTTTGCATGTATGTTCTTCTCACATGCCACCTATGGATCCACCAGTGTCATTGCATGTGCGTTCTTTTCACTAACAACAACCAGAGTCATTGCATGTGTGTTCTTCTCACATACCACATATGAATCCACCAGTGTGATTGAAATGTGTATTCTCTACAGAGACCACACATGGATCCACCAGTGTCATTGCATGTGTGTTCTTTTTAGTAACAACAACCAGAGTCATTTTGCATGTGTGTTCTTGTCACATACCACCTATGGATCCACCAGTGTCATTGCATGTGTATTATTTTCACAATCCACCCATGGATCCCACCAGTGTCATTTTGCATGTGTGTTCTTTTTAGTAACAACAACCAGAGTCATTTTGCATGTGTGATCTCTTCACATACCACCTATGGATCCACCAGTGTCATTGCATGTGTGTTCTCTTCACAATCCACCTATGGATCCACCAGTGTCATTGCATGTCTGTTCTTTTCACTAACAACAACCAGAGTCATTGCATGTGTGTTCTTCTCACATACCACATATGAATCCACCAGTGTGATTGAAATGTGTATTCTCTACAGAGACCACACATGGATCCACCAGTGTCATTGCATGTGTGTTCTTTTTAGTAACAACAACTGGTCATTTTGCATGTGTGTTCTTTTCACATACCACCTATGGATCAACCAGTGTTATTGCATGTGTGTTCTTTTTAGTAAGAACAACCAGATTCATTGGAATGTGTGTTCTTCTTACATACCACCTATGGATCCACCAGTGTCATTGCATGTGTGTTCATTTCACAATCCACCTATGGATCCACCAGTGTCATTGCATGTGTGGTCTTTTTAGTAACAACAACCAGAGTCATTGAAATGTGTGTTCTTCTTACAGACCACCTATGGATCCACCAGTGTCATTGCATGTGTGTTCATTTCACAATCCACCTATGGATCCACCAGTGTCATTGCATGTGCGTTCTTTTTAGTAACAACAACCAGAGTCATTTTGCATGTGTGTTCTTCTCACATACCACCTATGGATCCACCAGTGTCATTGCATGTGTGTTCTTTCCACTAATAACAACCAGAGTCATTGCAAGTGTGTTCTTTTCACATACCACATATGAATCCACCAGTGTGATTGAAATGAGTGTTCTCTACAAAGACCACACATGGATCCACCAGTGTCATTGCATGTGTGTTGTTTTTAGTAACAACAACCAGTGTAATTGCATGTGTGTTGTCTTCAGAGACCACACATGGATCCACCAGTGTCATTGCATGTGTGTTCCTTTTAGTAACAACAACCAGAGTCATTTTGCATGTGTGATCTCTTCACATACCACCTATGGATCCACCAGTGTCATTGCATGTGTGTTATTTTTACTAACAACAACCAGAGTCATTGCATGTGATTTCTTTTCACAATCCACCCATGGATCCCACCAGAGTCATTGCATGTGTGTTCATTTCACAATCCACCTATGGATCCACCAGTGTCATTGCATGTGTGTTCTTTTTAGTAACAACAACCAGAGTCATTTTGCATATGTGTTCTTCTCACATACCACCTATGGATCCACCAGTGTCATTGCATGTGTGTTCTTTTCACTAACAACAACTAGTGTCATTGCATGTGTGTTCTCTTCACAATCCACCTATGGATCCACCAGTGTCATTGGAATGCGTGTTCTCTATAGAGACCACACATGGATCCACCAGTGTCATTGCATGTGTGTTCTTTTTAGTAACAACAACTAGTCATTTTGCATGTGTGTTCTTTTCACATACCACCTATGGATCCACCAGTGTCATTGCATGTGTGTTCTCTTCACAATCCACCTATGGATCCACCAGTGCCATTGCATGTGTGTTCTTTTTAGTAACAACAACCAGTGTCATTGCATGTGTGTTCTCTTTAGAGACCACACATGGATCCACCAGTGTCATTGCATGTGTGTTCTTTTTACTAACAACAACAAGAGTCATTGAAATGTGTGCTCTCTTTAGAGACCACACATGGATCCACCAGTGTCATTGCATGTGTGTTCTTTTCACTAACAACAACCAGAGTCATTGCATGTGTGTTCTTTTCAGATACCACATATGTATCCACCAGTGTCATTGGATGTGTGCTCTTTTCACAATCCACACATGCATCCACCAGTGTCATTGCATGTGTGTTCTTCTTAGTAACAACAACTAGAGTCATTTTGCATGTGTGTTCTTTTCAGTAACAACCAGAGTCATTTTGCATGTGTGTTCTTCTCACATACCACCTATGGATCCACCAGTGTCATTGCATGTGAGTTCTCTTCACAATCGACCTATGGATCCACCAGTGTCATTGCATGTGTGTTCTTTTTAGTAAGAACAATAAATGTCATTGCATGTTTGTTCTCTTCAGAGACCAAGCATGGATCCACCAATGTCATTGCATGTGTGTTCTTTTTACTAACAACAACAAGAGTCATTGAAATGTGTGCTCTCTTCAGAGACCACACATGGATCCACCAGTGTCATAGCATGTGTGATCTTTTCACTAACAACAACCAGAGTCATTGCATGTGTGTTCTTTTCACATACCACCTATGAATCCAGCAGTGTTATTGAAATGTGTGTTCATTTCACAATCCACCCATGGATCCACCAGTGTCATTGCATGTGTGTTCTTTTTAGTAACAACAACCAGAGTCATTTTGCATGTGTGGTCTCTTCACATACCACCTTTGGATCCACCCGTGTCATTGGATGTGTGTTCTTTTTAGTAACAACAACCAGAGTCATTGAAATGTGTGTTCTTCTCACATACCACCTATGGATCCACAAGTGTCATTGCATGTGTGTTTATTTCACAATCAACCTATGGATCCACCAGTGTCATTGCATGTGTGTTCTTTTTAGTAACAACCAGAGGCATTTTGCATGTGTGTTCTTCTCACATACCACCTATGGATCCACTAGTGTCATTGCATGTGTGTTCTTTTCACTAACAACAACCAGTGTCATTGCATGTGTGTTCACTTCACAATCCACCTATGGATCCACCAGTGTCATTGAAATGCGTGTTCTCTACAGAGACCACACATGGATCCACCAATGTCATTGCATGTGTGTTCTTTTTAGTAACAACAACCAGTCATTTTGCATGTGTCTTCTTTTCACATACAACCTATGGATCCACCAGTGTCATTAAATGTGTGTTCTCTACACAATCCACCTATGGATCCACTAGTGTCATTGCATGTGTGTTCTTTTTAGTAACAACAACCAGTGTCATTGCATGTGTGTTCTCTTCAGAGACCACACATGGATCCACTAGTGTCATTGCATGTGTGTTCTTTTCACTAACAACAACCAGAGTCATTGAAATGTGTGCTCTCTTCAAAGACCACACATGGATCCACCAGTGTCATTGCATGTGTGTTCTTTTCACTAACAACAACCAGAGTCATTGCATGTATGTTCTTTTCACATACCACATATGGACCCACCAGTGTCATTGCATGTGTGCTCTTTTCACAATCCACCCATGGATCCACCAGTCTCATTGCATGTGTGTTCTTTTTAGTAACAACAACCAGAGTCATTTTGCATGTGTGTTGTTGTCACATACCACCTATGGATCCACCAGTGTCATTGCATGTGTATTATTTTCACAATCCACCCATGGATCCCACCAGTGTCATTTTGCATGTGTGTTCTTTTTAGTAACAACAACCAGAGTCATTTTGCATGTGTGATCTCTTCACATACCACCTATGGATCCACCAGTGTCATTGCATGTGTGTTATTTTTAGTAACAACAACCAGAGTCATTGAAATGTGTGTTCTTCTCACATACCACCTATGGATCCACCAGTGTCATTGCATGTGTGTTCATTTCACATTCCACCTATGGATCCACCAATGTTATTGCATGTGCGTTCCTTTTAGTAACAACAACCAGAGTCATTTTGCATGTATGTTCTTCTCACATGCCACCTATGGATCCACCAGTGTCATTGCATGTGCGTTCTTTTCACTAACAACAACCAGAGTCATTGCATGTGTGTTCTTCTCACATACCACATATGAATCCACCAGTGTGATTGAAATGTGTATTCTCTACAGAGACCACACATGGATCCACCAGTGTCATTGCATGTGTGTTCTTTTTAGTAACAACAACCAGAGTCATTTTGCATGTGTGTTCTTGTCACATACCACCTATGGATCCACCAGTGTCATTGCATGTGTATTATTTTCACAATCCACCCATGGATCCCACCAGTGTCATTTTGCATGTGTGTTCTTTTTAGTAACAACAACCAGAGTCATTTTGCATGTGTGATCTCTTCACATACCACCTATGGATCCACCAGTGTCATTGCATGTGTGTTCTCTTCACAATCCACCTATGGATCCACCAGTGTCATTGCATTTCTGTTCTTTTCACTAACAACAACCAGAGTCATTGCATGTGTGTTCTTCTCACATACCACATATGTATCCACCAGTGTGATTGAAATGTGTATTCTCTACAGAGACCACACATGGATCCACCAGTGTCATTGCATGTGTGTTCTTTTTAGTAACAACAACCGGTCATTTTGCATGTGTGTTCATTTCACATACCACCTACGGATCAACCAGTGTTATTGCATGTGTGTTCTTTTTAGTAAGAACAACCAGAGTCATTGAAATGTGTGTTCTTCTTACAGACCACCTATGGATCCACCAGTGTCATTGCATGTGTGTTCATTTCACAATCCACCTATGGATCCACCAGTGTCATTGCATGTGCGTTCTTTTTAGTAACAACAACCAGAGTCATTTTGCATGTGTGTTCTTCTCACATACCACCTATGGATCCACCAGTGTCATTGCATGTGTGTTCTTTCCACTAATAACAACCAGAGTCATTGCATGTGTGTTCTTTTCACATACCACATATGAATCCACCAGTGTGATTGAAATGTGTGTTCTCTACAGAGACCACACATGGATCCACCAGTGTCATTGCATGTGTGTTATTTTTAGTAACAACAACCAGTCATTTTGCATGTGTGTTCTTTTCACATACCACCTATGGATCCACCAGTGTCATAGCATGTGTGTTCTCTTCACAATCCACCTATGGATCCACCAGTGCCATTGCATGTGTGTTCTTTTTAGTAACAACAACTAGTGTCATTGCATGTGTGTTCTATTCGGAGACCACACATGGATCCACCAGTGTCATTGCATGTGTGTTCTTTTTAGTAAGAACAACAAGAGTCATTGAAATGTGTGCTCTCTTTAGAGACCACACATGGATCCACCAGTGTTATTGCATGTGTGTTCTTTTCACTAACAACAACCAGAGTCGTTGCATGTGTCTTCTTTTCACATACCACATATGAATCCACCAGTGTGATTGAAATGTGTGTTCTCTACAGAATCCACCTATGGATCCACCAGTGTCATTGCATGTGTGTTCTTTTTAGTAACAACAACCAGTGTCATTGCATGTGTGTTCTCTTCAGAGACCACACACCAACAGTGTCATTGCATGTGTGTTGTTTTTACTAACAACAACAAGAGTCATTGAAATGTGTGCTCTCTTCAGAGACCACACATAGATCCACCAGTGTCATTGCATGTGTGTTCTTTTCACTAACAACAACCAGAGTCATTGCATGTGTGTTCTTTTCACATACCACATATGGATCCACCAGTGTCATTGCATGTGTGCTCTTTTCACAATCCACTCATGGATCCACCAGTGTCATTGCATGTGTGTTCTTTTTAGTAACAACAACCAGAGTTATTTTGCATGTGTGTTCTTTTCACATACTACCTCTGAATCCACTAGTGTCATTGAAATGTGTGTTCATTTCACAATCCACCCATGGATCCACCAGTGTCATCGCATGTGTGTTCTTTTTAGTAACAACAACTAGAGTCATTTTGCATGTGTGATCTCTTCACATACCACCTATGGATCCACCAGTGTCATTTCATGTGTGTTCTTTTTAGTAACCAGAATCATTGAAATGTGTGTTCTTCTCACATACCACCTATGGATCCACCAGTGTCATTGAATGTGTGTTCATTTCACTAACAACAAACAGAGTCATTGCATGTGTGTTCTTTTCACATACCACATATGGATCCACCAGTGTGATTGAAATGCGTGTTCTCTACATATTCCACACATGGATCCACCGGTGTTATTGCATGTGTGTTCTTTTTAGTAACAACCAGAGTCATTTTGCATGTGTGTTCTTCTCACATACCACCTATGGATCCACCAGTGTCATTGCATGTGTGTTCTCTTCACAATCCTCCTATGGATCCACCAGTGTCATTTCATGTCTGTTCTTTTTAGTAACAACAACCAGTGTCATTGCATGTGTGTTCTATTCAGAGACCACACATGGATCCACCAGTGTCATTTCGTTTGTGTTCTTTTTACTAAGAACAACAAGAGTCATTGAAATGTGTGCTCTCTTCAGAGACCACACAAGGATCCACCAGTGTCATTGCATGTGTGTTCTTTTCACTAACAACAACCAGAGTCATTGCATGTGTGTTCTTTTCAGATACCACATATGGATCCACCAGTGTCATTGGATGTGTGCTCTTTTCACAATCCACACATGCATCCACCAGTGTCATTGCATGTGTGTTCTTTTTAGTAACAACAACTAGAGTCATTTTGCATGTGTGTTCTTTTCACATACCACCTATGGATCCACCAGTGTCATTGCATGTGTGTTCTCTTCACAATCCACCTTTGGATCCACCGGTGTCATTGCATGTGTGTTGTTTTTAGTAACAACAACCAGTGTAATTGCATGTGTGTTGTCTTCAGAGACCACACATGGATCCACCAGTGTCATTGCATGTGTGTTCCTTTTAGTAACAACAACCAGAGTCATTTTGCATGTGTGATCTCTTCACATACCACCTATGGATCCACCAGTGTCATTGCATGTGTGTTATTTTTACTAACAACAACCAGAGTCATTGCATGTGATTTCTTTTCACAATCCACCCATGGATCCCAACAGAGTCATTGCATGTGTGTTCATTTCACAATCCACCTATGGATCCACCAGTGTCATTGCATGTGTGTTCTTTTTAGTAACAACAACCAGAGTCATTTTGCATGTGTGTTCTTCTCACATACCACCTATGGATCCACCAGTGTCATTGCATGTGTGTTCTTTTCACTAACAACCAGTGTCATTGCATGTGTGTTCTCTTCACAATCCACCTATGGATCCACCAGTGTCATTGAAATGCGTGTTCTCTACAGAGACCACACATGGATCCACCAGTGTCATTGCATGTGTGTTCTTTTTAGTAACAACAACTAGTCATTTTGCATGTGTGTTCTTTTCACATACCACCTATGGATCCACCAGTGTCATTGCATGTGTGTTCTCTTCACAATCCACCTATGGATCGACCAGTGCCATTGCATGTGTGTTCTTTTTAGTAACAACAACCAGTGTCATTGCATGTGTGTTATCTTTAGAGACCACACATGGATCCACCAGTGTCATTGCATGTGTGTTCTTTTTACTAACAACAACAAGAGTCATTGAAATGTGTGCTCTCTTTAGAGACCACACATGGATCCACCAGTGTCATTGCATGTGTGTTCTTTTCACTAACAACAACCAGAGTCATTGCATGTGTGTTCTTTTCAGATACCACATATGGATCCACCAGTGTCATTGGATGTGTGCTCTTTTCACAATCCACACATGCATCCACCAGTGTCATTGCATGTGTGTTCTTCTTAGTAACAACAACTAGAGTCATTTTGCATGTGTGTTCTTTTCACATACCACCTATGGATCCACCGGTGTCATTGCATGTGTGTTCTCTTCACAATCCACCTATGGATCCACCGGTGTCATTGCATGTGTGTTGTTTTTAGTAACAACAACCAGTATAATTGCATGTGTGTTGTCTTCAGAGACCACACATGGATCCACCAGTGTCATTGCATGTGTGTTCCTTTTAGTAACAACAACCAGAGTCATTTTGCATGTGTGATCTCTTCACATACCACCTATGGATCCACCAGTGTCATTGCATGTGTGTTATTTTTACTAACAACAACCAGAGTCATTGCATGTGATTTTTTTTCACAATCCACCCATGGATCCCACCAGAGTCATTGCATGTGTGTTCATTTCACAATCCACCTATGGATCCACCAGTGTCATTGCATGTGTGTTCTTTTTAGTAACAACAACCAGAGTCATTTTGCATGTGTGTTCTTCCCACATACCACCTATGGATCCACCAGTGTCATTGCATGTGTGTTCTTTTCACTAACAACCAGTGTCATTGCATGTGTGTTCTCTTCACAATCCACCTATGGATCCACCAGTGTCATTGAAATGCGTGTTCTCTACAAAGACCACACATGGATCCACCAGTGTCATTGCATGTGTGTTCTTTTTAGTAACAACAACCAGTCATTTTGCATGTGTGTTCTTTTCACATACCACCTATGGATCCACCAGTGTCATTGCATGTGTGTTCTCTTCACAATCCACCTATGGATCCACCAGTGCCATTGCATGTGTGTTCTTTTTAGTAACAACAACCAGTGTCATTGCATGTGTGTTCTCTTTAGAGACCACACATGGATCCATTAGTGTCATTCCATGTGTGTTCTTTTTACTAACAACAACAAGAGTCATTGAAATGTGTGCTCTCTTTAGAGACCACACATGGATCCACCAGTGTCATTGCATGTGTGTTCTTTTCACTAACAACAACCAGAGTCATTGCATGTGTGTTCTTTTCAGATACCACATATGGATCCACCAGTGTCATTGGATGTGTGCTCTTTTCACAATCCACACATGCATCCACCAGTGTCATTGCATGTGTGTTCTTTTTAGTAACAACAACTAGAGTCATTTTGCATGTGTGTTCTTTTCACATACCACCTATGGATCCACCAGTGTCATTGCATGTGTGTTCTCTTCACAATCCACCTGTGGATCCACCGGTGTCATTGCATGTGTGTTGTTTTTAGTAACAACAACCAGTGTAATTGCATGTGTGTTGTCTTCAGAGACCACACATGGATCCACCAGTGTCATTGCATGTGTGTTCCTTTTAGTAACAACAACCAGAGTCATTTTGCATGTGTGATCTCTTCACATACCACCTATGGATCCACCAGTGTCATTGCATGTGTGTTATTTTTACTAACAACAACCAGAGTCATTGCATGTGATTTCTTTTCACAATCCACCCATGGATCCCACCAGAGTCATTGCATGTGTGTTCATTTCACAATCCACCTATGGATCCACCAGTGTCATTGCATGTGTGTTCTTTTTAGTAACAACAACTAGAGTCATTTTGCATGTGTGTTCTTCTCACATACCACCTATGGATCCACCAGTGTCATTGCATGTGTGTTCTCTTCACAATCCACCTATGGATCCACCAGTGTCATTGCATTTCTGTTCTTTTCACTAACAACAACCAGAGTCATTGCATGTGTGTTCTTCTCACATACCACATATGTATCCACCAGTGTGATTGAAATGTGTATTCTCTACAGAGACCACACATGGATCCACCAGTGTCATTGCATGTGTGTTCTTTTTAGTAACAACAACCGGTCATTTTGCATGTGTGTTCATTTCACATACCACCTACGGATCAACCAGTGTTATTGCATGTGTGTTCTTTTTAGTAAGAACAACCAGAGTCATTGAAATGTGTGTTCTTCTTACAGACCACCTATGGATCCACCAGTGTCATTGCATGTGTGTTCATTTCACAATCCACCTATGGATCCACCAGTGTCATTGCATGTGCGTTCTTTTTAGTAACAACAACCAGAGTCATTTTGCATGTGTGTTCTTCTCACATACCACCTATGGATCCACCAGTGTCATTGCATGTGTGTTCTTTCCACTAATAACAACCAGAGTCATTGCATGTGTGTTCTTTTCACATACCACATATGAATCCACCAGTGTGATTGAAATGTGTGTTCTCTACAGAGACCACACATGGATCCACCAGTGTCATTGCATGTGTGTTATTTTTAGTAACAACAACCAGTCATTTTGCATGTGTGTTCTTTTCACATACCACCTATGGATCCACCAGTGTCATAGCATGTGTGTTCTCTTCACAATCCACCTATGGATCCACCAGTGCCATTGCATGTGTGTTCTTTTTAGTAACAACAACTAGTGTCATTGCATGTGTGTTCTATTCGGAGACCACACATGGATCCACCAGTGTCATTGCATGTGTGTTCTTTTTAGTAAGAACAACAAGAGTCATTGAAATGTGTGCTCTCTTTAGAGACCACACATGGATCCACCAGTGTTATTGCATGTGTGTTCTTTTCACTAACAACAACCAGAGTCGTTGCATGTGTCTTCTTTTCACATACCACATATGAATCCACCAGTGTGATTGAAATGTGTGTTCTCTACAGAATCCACCTATGGATCCACCAGTGTCATTGCATGTGTGTTCTTTTTAGTAACAACAACCAGTGTCATTGCATGTGTGTTCTCTTCAGAGACCACACACCAACAGTGTCATTGCATGTGTGTTGTTTTTACTAACAACAACAAGAGTCATTGAAATGTGTGCTCTCTTCAGAGACCACACATAGATCCACCAGTGTCATTGCATGTGTGTTCTTTTCACTAACAACAACCAGAGTCATTGCATGTGTGTTCTTTTCACATACCACATATGGATCCACCAGTGTCATTGCATGTGTGCTCTTTTCACAATCCACTCATGGATCCACCAGTGTCATTGCATGTGTGTTCTTTTTAGTAACAACAACCAGAGTTATTTTGCATGTGTGTTCTTTTCACATACTACCTCTGAATCCACTAGTGTCATTGAAATGTGTGTTCATTTCACAATCCACCCATGGATCCACCAGTGTCATCGCATGTGTGTTCTTTTTAGTAACAACAACTAGAGTCATTTTGCATGTGTGATCTCTTCACATACCACCTATGGATCCACCAGTGTCATTTCATGTGTGTTCTTTTTAGTAACCAGAATCATTGAAATGTGTGTTCTTCTCACATACCACCTATGGATCCACCAGTGTCATTGAATGTGTGTTCATTTCACTAACAACAAACAGAGTCATTGCATGTGTGTTCTTTTCACATACCACATATGGATCCACCAGTGTGATTGAAATGCGTGTTCTCTACATATTCCACACATGGATCCACCGGTGTTATTGCATGTGTGTTCTTTTTAGTAACAACCAGAGTCATTTTGCATGTGTGTTCTTCTCACATACCACCTATGGATCCACCAGTGTCATTGCATGTGTGTTCTCTTCACAATCCTCCTATGGATCCACCAGTGTCATTTCATGTCTGTTCTTTTTAGTAACAACAACCAGTGTCATTGCATGTGTGTTCTATTCAGAGACCACACATGGATCCACCAGTGTCATTTCGTTTGTGTTCTTTTTACTAAGAACAACAAGAGTCATTGAAATGTGTGCTCTCTTCAGAGACCACACAAGGATCCACCAGTGTCATTGCATGTGTGTTCTTTTCACTAACAACAACCAGAGTCATTGCATGTGTGTTCTTTTCAGATACCACATATGGATCCACCAGTGTCATTGGATGTGTGCTCTTTTCACAATCCACACATGCATCCACCAGTGTCATTGCATGTGTGTTCTTTTTAGTAACAACAACTAGAGTCATTTTGCATGTGTGTTCTTTTCACATACCACCTATGGATCCACCAGTGTCATTGCATGTGTGTTCTCTTCACAATCCACCTTTGGATCCACCGGTGTCATTGCATGTGTGTTGTTTTTAGTAACAACAACCAGTGTAATTGCATGTGTGTTGTCTTCAGAGACCACACATGGATCCACCAGTGTCATTGCATGTGTGTTCCTTTTAGTAACAACAACCAGAGTCATTTTGCATGTGTGATCTCTTCACATACCACCTATGGATCCACCAGTGTCATTGCATGTGTGTTATTTTTACTAACAACAACCAGAGTCATTGCATGTGATTTCTTTTCACAATCCACCCATGGATCCCAACAGAGTCATTGCATGTGTGTTCATTTCACAATCCACCTATGGATCCACCAGTGTCATTGCATGTGTGTTCTTTTTAGTAACAACAACCAGAGTCATTTTGCATGTGTGTTCTTCTCACATACCACCTATGGATCCACCAGTGTCATTGCATGTGTGTTCTTTTCACTAACAACCAGTGTCATTGCATGTGTGTTCTCTTCACAATCCACCTATGGATCCACCAGTGTCATTGAAATGCGTGTTCTCTACAGAGACCACACATGGATCCACCAGTGTCATTGCATGTGTGTTCTTTTTAGTAACAACAACTAGTCATTTTGCATGTGTGTTCTTTTCACATACCACCTATGGATCCACCAGTGTCATTGCATGTGTGTTCTCTTCACAATCCACCTATGGATCGACCAGTGCCATTGCATGTGTGTTCTTTTTAGTAACAACAACCAGTGTCATTGCATGTGTGTTATCTTTAGAGACCACACATGGATCCACCAGTGTCATTGCATGTGTGTTCTTTTTACTAACAACAACAAGAGTCATTGAAATGTGTGCTCTCTTTAGAGACCACACATGGATCCACCAGTGTCATTGCATGTGTGTTCTTTTCACTAACAACAACCAGAGTCATTGCATGTGTGTTCTTTTCAGATACCACATATGGATCCACCAGTGTCATTGGATGTGTGCTCTTTTCACAATCCACACATGCATCCACCAGTGTCATTGCATGTGTGTTCTTCTTAGTAACAACAACTAGAGTCATTTTGCATGTGTGTTCTTTTCACATACCACCTATGGATCCACCGGTGTCATTGCATGTGTGTTCTCTTCACAATCCACCTATGGATCCACCGGTGTCATTGCATGTGTGTTGTTTTTAGTAACAACAACCAGTATAATTGCATGTGTGTTGTCTTCAGAGACCACACATGGATCCACCAGTGTCATTGCATGTGTGTTCCTTTTAGTAACAACAACCAGAGTCATTTTGCATGTGTGATCTCTTCACATACCACCTATGGATCCACCAGTGTCATTGCATGTGTGTTATTTTTACTAACAACAACCAGAGTCATTGCATGTGATTTTTTTTCACAATCCACCCATGGATCCCACCAGAGTCATTGCATGTGTGTTCATTTCACAATCCACCTATGGATCCACCAGTGTCATTGCATGTGTGTTCTTTTTAGTAACAACAACCAGAGTCATTTTGCATGTGTGTTCTTCCCACATACCACCTATGGATCCACCAGTGTCATTGCATGTGTGTTCTTTTCACTAACAACCAGTGTCATTGCATGTGTGTTCTCTTCACAATCCACCTATGGATCCACCAGTGTCATTGAAATGCGTGTTCTCTACAAAGACCACACATGGATCCACCAGTGTCATTGCATGTGTGTTCTTTTTAGTAACAACAACCAGTCATTTTGCATGTGTGTTCTTTTCACATACCACCTATGGATCCACCAGTGTCATTGCATGTGTGTTCTCTTCACAATCCACCTATGGATCCACCAGTGCCATTGCATGTGTGTTCTTTTTAGTAACAACAACCAGTGTCATTGCATGTGTGTTCTCTTTAGAGACCACACATGGATCCATTAGTGTCATTCCATGTGTGTTCTTTTTACTAACAACAACAAGAGTCATTGAAATGTGTGCTCTCTTTAGAGACCACACATGGATCCACCAGTGTCATTGCATGTGTGTTCTTTTCACTAACAACAACCAGAGTCATTGCATGTGTGTTCTTTTCAGATACCACATATGGATCCACCAGTGTCATTGGATGTGTGCTCTTTTCACAATCCACACATGCATCCACCAGTGTCATTGCATGTGTGTTCTTTTTAGTAACAACAACTAGAGTCATTTTGCATGTGTGTTCTTTTCACATACCACCTATGGATCCACCAGTGTCATTGCATGTGTGTTCTCTTCACAATCCACCTGTGGATCCACCGGTGTCATTGCATGTGTGTTGTTTTTAGTAACAACAACCAGTGTAATTGCATGTGTGTTGTCTTCAGAGACCACACATGGATCCACCAGTGTCATTGCATGTGTGTTCCTTTTAGTAACAACAACCAGAGTCATTTTGCATGTGTGATCTCTTCACATACCACCTATGGATCCACCAGTGTCATTGCATGTGTGTTATTTTTACTAACAACAACCAGAGTCATTGCATGTGATTTCTTTTCACAATCCACCCATGGATCCCACCAGAGTCATTGCATGTGTGTTCATTTCACAATCCACCTATGGATCCACCAGTGTCATTGCATGTGTGTTCTTTTTAGTAACAACAACTAGAGTCATTTTGCATGTGTGTTCTTCTCACATACCACCTATGGATCCACCTGTGTCATTGCATGTGTATTCTTTTCACTAACAACAACTAGTGTCATTGCATGTGTGTTCTCTTCACAATCCACCTATGGATCCACCAGTGTCATTGGAATGCGTGTTCTCTATAGAGACCACACATGGATCCACCAGTGTCATTGCATGTGTGTTCTTTTTAGTAACAACAACTTGTCATTTTGCATGTGTGTTCTTTTCACATACCACCTATGGATCCACCAGTGTCATTACATGTGTGTTCTCTTCACAATCCACCTATGGATCCACCAGTGCCATTGCATGTGTGTTCTTTTTAGTAACAACAACCAGTGTCATTGCATGTGTGTTCTCATTAGAGACCACACATGGATCCACCAGTGTCATTGCATGTGTGTTCTTTTTACTAACAACAACAAGAGTCATTGAAATGTGTGCTCTCTTTAGAGACCACACATGGATCCACCAGTGTCATTGCATGTGTGTTCTTTTCACTAACAACAACCAGAGTCATTGCATGTGTGTTCTTTTCAGATACCACATATGTATCCACCAGTGTCATTGGATGTGTGCTCTTTTCACAATCCACACATGCATCCACCAGTGTCATTGCATGTGTGTTCTTCTTAGTAACAACAACTAGAGTCATTTTGCATGTGTGTTCTTTTCACATACCACCTATGGATCCACCAGTGTCATTGCATGTGTGTTCTCTTCACAATCCACCTATGGATCCACCGGTGTCATTGCATGTGTGTTGTTTTTAGTAACAACAACGAGTGTAATTGCATGTGTGTTGTCTTCAGAGACCACACATGGATCCACCAGTGTCATTGCATGTGTGTTCTTTTTAGTAACAACAACCAGAGTCATTTTGCATGTGTGTTCTTCTCACATACCACCTATGGATCCACCAGTGTCATTGTATGTGTGTTCTTTTCACTAACAACAACCAGTGTCATTGCATGTGTGTTCTCTTCACAATCCGCCTACGGATCCACCAGTGTCATTGAAATGCGTGTTCTCTACAGAGACCACACATGGATCCACCAGTGTCATTGCATGTGTGTTCTTTTTAGTAACAACAACCAGTCATTTTGCATGTGTGTTCTTTTCACATACCACCTATGGATCCACCAGTGTCATAGCATGTGTGTTCTCTTCACAATCCACCTATGGATCCACCAGTGCCATTGCATGTGTGTTCTTTTTAGTAACAACAACTAGTGTCATTGCATGTGTGTTCTATTCGGAGACCACACATGGATCCACCAGTGTCATTGCATGTGTGTTCTTTTCACTAAGAACAACAAGAGTCATTGAAATGTGTGCTCTCTTTAGAGACCACACATGGATCCACCAGTGGTATTGCATGTGTGTTCTTTTCACTAACAACAACCAGAGTCGTTGCATGTGTCTTCTTTTCACATACCACATATGAATCCACCAGTGTGATTGAAATGTGTGTTCTCTACAGAATCCACCTATGGATCCACCAGTGTCATTGCATGTGTGTTCTTTTTAGTAACAATAACCAGTGTCATTGCATGTGTGTTCTCTTCAGAGACCACACACCAACAGTGTCATTGCATGTGTGTTGTTTTTACTAACAACAACAAGAGTCATTGAAATGTGTGCTCTCTTCAGAGACCATACATAGATCCACCAGTGTCATTGCATGTGTGTTCTTTTCACTAACAACAACCAGAGTCATTGCATGTGTGTTCTTTTCACATACCACATATGGATCCACCAGTGTCATTGCATGTGTGCTCTTTTCACAATCCACTCATGGATCCACCAGTGTCATTGCATGTGTGTTCTTTTTAGTAACAACAACTAGAGTTATTTTGCATGTGTGTTCTTTTCACATACTACCTCTCAATCCACTAGTGTCATTGAAATGTGTGTTCATTTCACAATCCACCCATGGATCCACCAGTGTCATTGCATGTGTGTTCTTTTTAGTAACAACAACCAGAGTCATTTTGCATGTGTGATCTCTTCACATACCACCTATGGATCCACCAGTGTCATTTCATGTGTGTTCTTTTTAGTAACCAGAATCATTGAAATGTGTGTTCTTCTCACATACCACCTATGGATCCACCAGTGTCATTGAATGTGTGTTCATTTCACTAACAACAAACAGAGTCATTGCATGTGTGTTCTTTTCACATACCACATATGGATCCACCAGTGTGATTGAAATGCGTGTTCTCTACATATTCCACACATGGATCCACCGGTGTTATTGCATGTGTGTTCTTTTTAGTAACAACCAGAGTCATTTTGCATGTGTGTTCTTCTCACATACCATCTATGGATCCACCAGTGTCATTGCATGTGTGTTCTCTTCACAATCCTCCTATGGATCCACCAGTGTCATTTCATGTCTGTTCTTTTTAGTAACAACAACCAGTGTCATTGCATGTGTGTTCTATTCAGAGACCACACATGGATCCACCAGTGTCATTGCGTTTGTGTTCTTTTTACTAAGAACAACAAGAGTCATTGAAATGTGTGCTCTCTTCAGAGACCACACAAGGATCCACCAGTGTCATTGCATGTGTGTTCTTTTCACTAACAACAACCAGAGTCATTGCATGTGTGTTCTTTTCAGATACCACATATGGATCCACCAGTGTCATTGCATGTGTGCTCTTTTCACAATCCACACATGGATCCACCAGTGTCATTGCATGTGTGTTCTTTTTAGTAACAACAACTAGAGTCATTTTGCATGTGTGTTCTTTTCACATACCACCTATGGATCCACCAGTGTCATTGCATGTGTGTTCTCTTCACAATCCACCTATGGATCCACCGGTGTCATTGCATGTGTGTTGTTTTTAGTAACAACAACCAGTGTAATTGCATGTGTGTTGTCTTCAGAGACCACACATGGATCCACCAGTGTCATTGCATGTGTGTTCCTTTTAGTAACAACAACCAGAGTCATTTTGCATGTGTGATCTCTTCACATACCACCTATGGATCCACCAGTGTCATTGCATGTGTGTTATTTTTACTAACAACAACCAGAGTCATTGCATGTGATTTCTTTTCACAATCCACCCATGGATCCCAACAGAGTCATTGCATGTGTGTTCATTTCACAATCCACCTATGGATCCACCAGTGTCATTGCATGTGTGTTCTTTTTAGTAACAACAACCAGAGTCATTTTGCATGTGTGTTCTTCTCACATACCACCTATGGATCCACCAGTGTCATTGCATGTGTGTTCTTTTCACTAACAACCAATGTCATTGCATGTGTGTTCTCTTCACAATACACCTATGGATCCACCAGTGTCATTGAAATGCGTGTTCTCTACAGAGACCACACATGGATCCACCAGTGTCATTGCATGTGTGTTCTTTTTACTAACAACAACCAGTCATTTTGCATGTGTGTTCTTTTCACATACCACCTATGGATCCACCAGTGTCATTGCATGTGTGTTCTCTTCACAATCCACCTATGGATCCACCAGTGCCATTGCATGTGTGTTCTTTTTAGTAACAACAACCAGTGTCATTGCATGTGTGTTCTCTTTAGAGACCACACATGGATCCACCAGTGTCATTGCATGTGTGTTCTTTTTACTAACAACAACAAGAGTCATTGAAATGTGTGCTCTCTTTAGAGACCACACATGGATCCACCAGTGTCATTGCATCTGTGTTCTTTTCACTAACAACAACCAGAGTCATTGCATGTGTGTTCTTTTCAGATACCACATATGGATCCACCCGTGTCATTGGATGTGTGCTCTTTTCACAATCCACACATGCATCCACCAGTGTCATTGCATGTGTGTTCTTTTTAGTAACAACAACTAGAGTCATTTTGCATGTGTGTTCTTTTCACATACCACCTATGGATCCACCAGTGTCATTGCATGTGTGTTCTCTTCACAATCCACCTATGGATCCACCAGTGCCATTGCATGTGTGTTCTTTTTAGTAACAACAACCAGTGTCATTGCATGTGTGTTCTCTTTAGAGACCACACATGGATCCACCAGTGTCATTGCATGTGTGTTCTTTTTACTAACAACAACAAGAGTCATTGAAATGTGTGCTCTCTTTAGAGACCACACATGGATCCACCAGTGTCATTGCATCTGTGTTCTTTTCACTAACAACAACCAGAGTCATTGCATGTGTGTTCTTTTCAGATACCACATATGGATCCACCCGTGTCATTGGATGTGTGCTCTTTTCACAATCCACACATGCATCCACCAGTGTCATTGCATGTGTGTTCTTTTTAGTAACAACAACTAGAGTCATTTTGCATGTGTGTTCTTTTCACATACCACCTATGGATCCACCAGTGACATTGCAATTGTGTTCTCTTCACAATCCACCTGTGGATCCACCGGTGTCATTGCATGTGTGTTGTTTTTAGTAACAACAACCAGTGTAATTGCATGTGTGTTGTCTTCAGAGACCACACATGGATCCACCAGTGTCATTGCATGTGTGTTCCTTTTAGTAACAACAACCAGAGTCATTTTGCATGTGTGATCTCTTCACATACCACCTATGGATCCACCAATGTCATTGTATGTGTGTTATTTTTACTAACAACAACCAGAGTCATTGCATGTGATTTCTTTTCACAATCCACCCATGGATCCCACCAGAGTCATTGCATGTGTGTTCATTTCACAATCCACCTATGGATCCACCAGTGTCATTGCATGTGTGTTCTTTTTAGTAACAACAACCAGAGTCATTTTGCATGTGTGTTCTTCTCACATACCACCTATGGATCCACCAGTGTCATTGCATGTGTGTTCTTTTCACTAACAACAACTAGTGTCATTGATGTGTGTTCTCTTCACAATCCACCTATGGGTCCACCAGTGTCATTGGAATGCGTGTTCTCTATAGAGACCACACATGGATCCACCAGTGTCATTGCATGTGTGTTCTTTTTAGTAACAACAACTAGTCATTCTGCATGTGTGTTCTTTTCACATACCACCTATGGATCCACCAGTGTCATTGCATGTGTGTTCTCTATGGATCCACCAGTGCCATTGCATGTGTGTTCTTTTTAGTAACAACAACCAGTGTCATTGCATGTGTGTTCTCTTTAGAGACCACACATGGATCCACCAGTGTCATTGCATGTGTGTTCTTTTTACTAACAACAACAAGAGTCATTGAAATGTGTGCTCTCTTTAGAGACCACACATGGATCCACCAGTGTCATTGCATGTGTGTTCTTTTCACTAACAACAACCAGAGTCATTGCATGTGTGTTCTTTTCAGATACCACATATGTATCCACCAGTGTCATTGGATGTGTGCTCTTTTCACAATCCACACATGCATCCACCAGTGTCATTGCATGTGTCTTCTTCTTAGTAACAACAACTAGGGTCATTTTGCATGTGTGTTCTTTTCACATACCACCTATGGATCCACCAGTGTCATTGCATGTGTGTTCTCTTCACAATCCACCTATGGATCCACCGGTGTCATTGCATGTGTGTTGTTTTTAGTAACAACAACGAGTGTAATTGCATGTGTGTTGTCTTCAGAGACCACACATGGATCCACCAGTGTCATTGCATGTGTGTTCCTTTTAGTAACAACAACCAGAGTCATTTTGCATGTGTGATCTCTTCACATACCACCTATGGATCCACCAGTGTCATTGCATGCGTGTTATTTTTACTAACAACAACCAGAGTCATTGCATGTGATTTCTTTTCACAATCCACCCATGGATCCCACCAGAGTCATTGCATGTGTGTTCATTTCACAATCCACCTATGGATCCACCAGTGTCATTGCATGTGTGTTCTTTTTAGTAACAACAACCAGAGTCATTTTGCATGTGTGTTCTTCTCACATACCACCTATGGATCCACCAGTGTCATTGCATGTGTGTTCTTTTCACTAACAACAACTAGTGTCATTGCATGTGTGTTCTCTTCACAATCCACCTATGGGTCCACCAGTGTCATTGGAATGCGTGTTCTCTATAGAGACCACACATGGATCCACCAGTGTCATTGCATGTGTGTTCTTTTTAGTAACAACAACTAGTCATTTTGCATGTGTGTTCTTTTCACATACCACCTATGGATCCACCAGTGTCATTGCATGTGTGTTCTCTATGGATCCACCAGTGCCATTGCATGTGTGTTCTTTTTAGTAACAACAACCAGTGTCATTGCATGTGTGTTCTCTTTAGAGACCACACATGGATCCACCAGTGTCATTGCATGTGTGTTCTTTTTACTAACAACAACAAGAGTCATTGAAATGTGTGCTCTCTTTAGAGACCACACATGGATCCACCAGTGTCATTGCATGTGTGTTCTTTTCACTAACAACAACCAGAGTCATTGCATGTGTGTTCTTTTCAGATACCACATATGTATCCACCAGTGTCATTGGATGTGTGCTCTTTTCACAATCCACACATGCATCCACCAGTGTCATTGCATGTGTCTTCTTCTTAGTAACAACAACTAGGGTCATTTTGCATGTGTGTTCTTTTCACATACCACCTATGGATCCACCAGTGTCATTGCATGTGTGTTCTCTTCACAATCCACCTATGGATCCACCGGTGTCATTGCATGTGTGTTGTTTTTAGTAACAACAACGAGTGTAATTGCATGTGTGTTGTCTTCAGAGACCACACATGGATCCACCAGTGTCATTGCATGTGTGTTCCTTTTAGTAACAACAACCAGAGTCATTTTGCATGTGTGATCTCTTCACATACCACCTATGGATCCACCAGTGTCATTGCATGTGTGTTATTTTTACTAACAACAACCAGAGTCATTGCATGTGATTTCTTTTCACAATCCACCCATGGATCCCACCAGAGTCATTGCATGTGTGTTCATTTCACAATCCACCTATGGATCCACCAGTGTCATTGCATGTGTGTTCTTTTTAGTAACAACAACCAGAGTCATTTTGCATGTGTGTTCTTCTCACATACCACCTATGGATCCACCAGTGTCATTGCATGTGTGTTCTTTTCACTAACAACCAGTGTCATTGCATGTGTGTTCTTTTCACTAACAACCAGTGTCATTGCATGTGTGTTCTCTTCACAATCCACCTATGGATCCACCACTGTCATTGAAATGCGTGTTCTCTACAGAGACCACACATGGATCCACCAGTGTCATTGCATGTGTGTTCTTTTTAGTAACAACGACCAGTCATTTTGCATGTGTGTTCTTTTCACATACCACCTATGGATCCACCAGTGTCATTGCATGTGTGTTCTCTTCACAATCCACCTATGGATCCACCAGTGCCATTGCATGTGTGTTCTTTTTAGTAACAACAACCAGTGTCATTGCATGTGTGTTCTCTTTAGAGACCACACATGGATCCACCAGTGTCATTGCATGTGTGTTCTTTTTACTAACAACAACAAGAGTCATTGAAATGTGTGCTCTCTTTAGAGACCACACATGGATCCACCAGTGTCATTGCATGTGTGTTCTTTTCACTAACAACAACCAGAGTCATTGCATGTGTGTTCTTTTCAGATACCACATATGGATCCACCAGTGTCATTGGATGTGTGCTCTTTTCACAATCCACACATGCATCCACCAGTGTCATTGCATGTGTGTTCTTTTTAGTAACAACAACTAGAGTCATTTTGCATGTGTGTTCTTTTCACATACCACCTATGGATCCACCAGTGTCATTGCATGTGTGTTCTCTTCACAATCCACCTATGGATCCACCGGTGTCATTGCATGTGTGTTGTTTTTAGTAACAACAACGAGTGTAATTGCATGTGTGTTGTCTTCAGAGACCACACATGGATCCACCAGTGTCATTGCATGTGTGTTCCTTTTAGTAACAACAACCAGAGTCATTTTGCATGTGTGATCTCTTCACATACCACCTATGATTCCACCAGTGTCATTGCATGTGTGTTACTTTTACTAACAACAACCAGAGTCATTGCATGTGATTTCTTTTCACAATCCACCCATGGATCCCACCAGAGTCATTGCATGTGTGTTCATTTCACAATCCACCTATGGATCCACCAGTGTCATTGCATGTGTGTTCTTTTTAGTAACAACAACCAGAGTCATTTTGCATGTGTGTTCTTCTCACATACCACCTATGGATCCACCAGTGTCATTGCATGTGTGTTCTTTTCACTAATAACCAGTGTCATTGCATGTGTGTTCTCTTCACAATCCACCTATGGATCCACCAGTGTCATTGAAATGCGTGTTCTCTACAGAGACCACACATGGATCCACCAGTGTCATTGCATGTGTGTTCTTTTTAGTAACAACAACCAGTCATTTTGCATGTGTGTTCTTTTCACATACCACCTATGGATCCACCAGTGTCATTGCATGTGTGTTCTCTTCACAATCCACCTATGGATCCACCAGTGCCATTGCATGTGTGTTCTTTTTAGTAACAACAACCAGTGTCATTGCATGTGTGTTCTCTTTAGAGACCACACATGGATCCACCAGTGTCATTGCATGTGTGTTCTTTTTACTAACAACAACAAGAGTCATTGAAATGTGTGCTCTCTTTAGAGACCACACATGGATCCACCAGTGTCATTGCATGTGTGTTCTTTTCACTAACAACAACCAGAGTCATTGCATGTGTGTTCTTTTCAGATACCACATATGGATCCACCAGTGGCATTGGATGCGTGCTCTTTTCACAATCCACACATGCATCCACCAGTGTCATTGCATGTGTGTTGTTTTTAGTAACAACAACTAGAGTCATTTTGCATGTGTGTTCTTTTCACATACCACCTATGGATCCACCAGTGTCATGTCATGTGTGTTCTCTTCACAATCCACCTATGGATCCACCGGTGTCATTGCATGTGTGTTGTTTTTAGTAACAACAACCAGTGTAATTGCATGTGTGTTGTCTTCAGAGACCACACATGGATCCACCAGTGTCATTGCATGTGTGTTCCTTTTAGTAACAACAACCAGAGTCATTTTGCATGTGTGATCTCTTCACATACCACCTATGGATCCACCAGTGTCATTGCATGTGTGTTACTTTTACTAACAACAACCAGAGTCATTGCATGTGATTTCTTTTCACAATCCACCCATGGATCCCACCAGAGTCATTGCATGTGTGTTCATTTCACAATCCACCTATGGATCCACCAGTGTCATTGCATGTGTGTTCTTTTTAGTAACAACAACCAGAGTCATTTGCATGTGTGTTCTTCTCACATACCACCTATGGATCCACCAGTGTCATTGCATGTGTGTTCTTTTCACTAACAACAACCAGTGTCATTGCATGTGTTCTCTTCACAATCCACCTATGGATCCACCAGTGTCATTGGAATGCGTGTTCTCTATAGAGACCACACATGGATCCACCAGTGTCATTGCATGTGTGTTCTTTTTAGTAACAACAACTAGTCATTTTGCATGTGTGTTCTTTTCACATACCACCTATGGATCCACCAGTGTCATTGCATGTGTGTTCTCTTCACAATCCACCTATGGATCCACCAGTGCCATTGCATGTGTGTTCTTTTTAGTAACAACAACCAGTGTCATTGCATGTGTGTTCTCTTTAGAGACCACACATGGATCCACCAGTGTCATTGCATGTGTGTTCTTTTTACTAACAACAACAAGAGTCATTGAAATGTGTGCTCTCTTTAGAGACCACACATGGATCCACCAGTGTCATTGCATGTGTGTTCTTTTCACTAACAACAACCAGAGTCATTGCATGTGTGTTCTTTTCAGATACCACATATGGATCCACCAGTGTCATTGGATGTGTGCTCTTTTCACAATCCACACATGCATCCACCAGTGTCATTGCATGTGTGTTCTTTTTAGTAACAACAACTAGAGTCATTTTGCATGTGTGTTCTTTTCACATACCACCTATGGATCCACCAGTGTCATTGCATGTGTGTTCTCTTCACAATCCACCTGTGGATCCACCGGTGTCATTGCATGTGTGTTGTTTTTAGTAACAACAACCAGTGTAATTGCATGTGTGTTGTCTTCAGAGACCACACATGGATCCACCAGTGTCATTGCATGTGTGTTCCTTTTAGTAACAACAACCAGAGTCATTTTGCATGTGTGATCTCTTCACATACCACCTATGGATCCACCAGTGTCATTGCATGTGTGTTATTTTTACTAACAACAACCAGAGTCATTGCATGTGATTTCTTTTCACACTCCACCCATGGATCCCACCAGAGTCATTGCATGTGTGTTCATTTCACAATCCACCTATGGATCCACCAGTGTCATTGCATGTGTGTTCTTTTTAGTAACAACAACCAGAGTCATTTGCATGTGTGTTCTTCTCACATACCACCTATGGATCCACCAGTGTCATTGCATGTGTGTTCTTTTCACTAACAACAACCAGTGTCATTGCATGTGTGTTCTTTTCAGATACCACATATGGATCCACCAGTGGCATTGGATGTGTGCTCTTTTCACAATCCACACATGCATCCACCAGTGTCATTGCATGTGTGTTGTTTTTAGTAACAACAACTAGAGTCATTTTGCATGTGTGTTCTTTTCACATACCACCTATGGATCCACCAGTGTCATTGCATGTGTGTTCTCTTCAAAATCCACCTATGGATCCACCGGTGTCATTGCATGTGTGTTGTTTTTAGTAACAACAACCAGTGTAATTGCATGTGTGTTGTCTTCAGAGACCACACATGGATCCACCAGTGTCATTGCATGTGTGTTCCTTTTAGTAACAACAACCAGAGTCATTTTGCATGTGTGATCTCTTCACATACCACCTATGGATCCACCAGTGTCATTGCATGTGTGTTACTGTTACTAACAACAACCAGAGTCATTGCATGTGATTTCTTTTCACAATCCACCCATGGATCCCACCAGAGTCATTGCATGTGTGTTCATTTCACAATCCACCTATGGATCCACCAGTGTCATTGCATGTGTGTTCTTTTTAGTAACAACAACCAGAGTCATTTGCATGTGTGTTCTTCTCACATACCACCTATGGATCCACCAGTGTCATTGCATGTGTGTTCTTTTCACTAACAACAACCAGTGTCATTGCATGTGTTCTCTTCACAATCCACCTATGGATCGACCAGTGTCATTGGAATGCGTGTTCTCTATAGAGACCACACATGGATCCACCAGTGTCATTGCATGTGTGTTCTTTTTAGTAACAACAACTAGTCATTTTGCATGTGTGTTCTTTTCACATACCACCTATGGATCCACCAGTGTCATTGCATGTGTGTTCTCTTCACAATCCACCTATGGATCCACCAGTGCCATTGCATGTGTGTTCTTTTTAGTAACAACAACCAGTGTCATTGCATGTGTGTTCTCTTTAGAGACCACACATGGATCCACCAGTGTCATTGCATGTGTGTTCTTTTTACTAACAACAACAAGAGTCATTGAAATGTGTGCTCTCTTTAGAGACCACACATGGATCCACCAGTGTCATTGCATGTGTGTTCTTTTCACTAACAACAACCAGAGTCATTGCATGTGTGTTCTTTTCAGATACCACATATGTATCCACCAGTGTCATTGGATGTGTGCTCTTTTCACAATCCACACATGCATCCACCAGTGTCATTGCATGTGTCTTCTTCTTAGTAACAACAACTAGGGTCATTTTGCATGTGTGTTCTTTTCACATACCACCTATGGATCCACCAGTGTCATTGCATGTGTGTTCTCTTCACAATCCACCTATGGATCCACCGGTGTCATTGCATGTGTGTTGTTTTTAGTAACAACAACGAGTGTAATTGCATGTGTGTTGTCTTCAGAGACCACACATGGATCCACCAGTGTCATTGCATGTGTGTTCCTTTTAGTAACAACAACCAGAGTCATTTTGCATGTGTGATCTCTTCACATACCACCTATGGATCCACCAGTGTCATTGCATGTGTGTTATTTTTACTAACAACAACCAGAGTCATTGCATGTGATTTCTTTTCACAATCCACCCATGGATCCCACCAGAGTCATTGCATGTGTGTTCATTTCACAATCCACCTATGGATCCACCAGTGTCATTGCATGTGTGTTCTTTTTAGTAACAACAACCAGAGTCATTTTGCATGTGTGTTCTTCTCACATACCACCTATGGATCCACCAGTGTCATTGCATGTGTGTTCTTTTCACTAACAACCAGTGTCATTGCATGTGTGTTCTTTTCACTAACAACCAGTGTCATTGCATGTGTGTTCTCTTCACAATCCACCTATGGATCCACCACTGTCATTGAAATGCGTGTTCTCTACAGAGACCACACATGGATCCACCAGTGTCATTGCATGTGTGTTCTTTTTAGTAACAACGACCAGTCATTTTGCATGTGTGTTCTTTTCACATACCACCTATGGATCCACCAGTGTCATTGCATGTGTGTTCTCTTCACAATCCACCTATGGATCCACCAGTGCCATTGCATGTGTGTTCTTTTTAGTAACAACAACCAGTGTCATTGCATGTGTGTTCTCTTTAGAGACCACACATGGATCCACCAGTGTCATTGCATGTGTGTTCTTTTTACTAACAACAACAAGAGTCATTGAAATGTGTGCTCTCTTTAGAGACCACACATGGATCCACCAGTGTCATTGCATGTGTGTTCTTTTCACTAACAACAACCAGAGTCATTGCATGTGTGTTCTTTTCAGATACCACATATGGATCCACCAGTGTCATTGGATGTGTGCTCTTTTCACAATCCACACATGCATCCACCAGTGTCATTGCATGTGTGTTCTTTTTAGTAACAACAACTAGAGTCATTTTGCATGTGTGTTCTTTTCACATACCACCTATGGATCCACCAGTGTCATTGCATGTGTGTTCTCTTCACAATCCACCTATGGATCCACCAGTGTCATTGCATGTGTGTTGTTTTTAGTAACAACAACGAGTGTAATTGCATGTGTGTTGTCTTCAGAGACCACACATGGATCCACCAGTGTCATTGCATGTGTGTTCCTTTTAGTAACAACAACCAGAGTCATTTTGCATGTGTGATCTCTTCACATACCACCTATGATTCCACCAGTGTCATTGCATGTGTGTTACTTTTACTAACAACAACCAGAGTCATTGCATGTGATTTCTTTTCACAATCCACCCATGGATCCCACCAGAGTCATTGCATGTGTGTTCATTTCACAATCCACCTATGGATCCACCAGTGTCATTGCATGTGTGTTCTTTTTAGTAACAACAACCAGAGTCATTTTGCATGTGTGTTCTTCTCACATACCACCTATGGATCCACCAGTGTCATTGCATGTGTGTTCTTTTCACTAATAACCAGTGTCATTGCATGTGTGTTCTCTTCACAATCCACCTATGGATCCACCAGTGTCATTGAAATGCGTGTTCTCTACAGAGACCACACATGGATCCACCAGTGTCATTGCATGTGTGTTCTTTTTAGTAACAACAACCAGTCATTTTGCATGTGTGTTCTTTTCACATACCACCTATGGATCCACCAGTGTCATTGCATGTGTGTTCTCTTCACAATCCACCTATGGATCCACCAGTGCCATTGCATGTGTGTTCTTTTTAGTAACAACAACCAGTGTCATTGCATGTGTGTTCTCTTTAGAGACCACACATGGATCCACCAGTGTCATTGCATGTGTGTTCTTTTTACTAACAACAACAAGAGTCATTGAAATGTGTGCTCTCTTTAGAGACCACACATGGATCCACCAGTGTCATTGCATGTGTGTTCTTTTCACTAACAACAACCAGAGTCATTGCATGTGTGTTCTTTTCAGATACCACATATGGATCCACCAGTGGCATTGGATGCGTGCTCTTTTCACAATCCACACATGCATCCACCAGTGTCATTGCATGTGTGTTGTTTTTAGTAACAACAACTAGAGTCATTTTGCATGTGTGTTCTTTTCACATACCACCTATGGATCCACCAGTGTCATGTCATGTGTGTTCTCTTCACAATCCACCTATGGATCCACCGGTGTCATTGCATGTGTGTTGTTTTTAGTAACAACAACCAGTGTAATTGCATGTGTGTTGTCTTCAGAGACCACACATGGATCCACCAGTGTCATTGCATGTGTGTTCCTTTTAGTAACAACAACCAGAGTCATTTTGCATGTGTGATCTCTTCACATACCACCTATGGATCCACCAGTGTCATTGCATGTGTGTTACTTTTACTAACAACAACCAGAGTCATTGCATGTGATTTCTTTTCACAATCCACCCATGGATCCCACCAGAGTCATTGCATGTGTGTTCATTTCACAATCCACCTATGGATCCACCAGTGTCATTGCATGTGTGTTCTTTTTAGTAACAACAACCAGAGTCATTTGCATGTGTGTTCTTCTCACATACCACCTATGGATCCACCAGTGTCATTGCATGTGTGTTCTTTTCACTAACAACAACCAGTGTCATTGCATGTGTTCTCTTCACAATCCACCTATGGATCCACCAGTGTCATTGGAATGCGTGTTCTCTATAGAGACCACACATGGATCCACCAGTGTCATTGCATGTGTGTTCTTTTTAGTAACAACAACTAGTCATTTTGCATGTGTGTTCTTTTCACATACCACCTATGGATCCACCAGTGTCATTGCATGTGTGTTCTCTTCACAATCCACCTATGGATCCACCAGTGCCATTGCATGTGTGTTCTTTTTAGTAACAACAACCAGTGTCATTGCATGTGTGTTCTCTTTAGAGACCACACATGGATCCACCAGTGTCATTGCATGTGTGTTCTTTTTACTAACAACAACAAGAGTCATTGAAATGTGTGCTCTCTTTAGAGACCACACATGGATCCACCAGTGTCATTGCATGTGTGTTCTTTTCACTAACAACAACCAGAGTCATTGCATGTGTGTTCTTTTCAGATACCACATATGGATCCACCAGTGTCATTGGATGTGTGCTCTTTTCACAATCCACACATGCATCCACCAGTGTCATTGCATGTGTGTTCTTTTTAGTAACAACAACTAGAGTCATTTTGCATGTGTGTTCTTTTCACATACCACCTATGGATCCACCAGTGTCATTGCATGTGTGTTCTCTTCACAATCCACCTATGGATCCACCGGTGTCATTGCATGTATGTTGTTTTTAGTAACAACAACCAGTGTAATTGCATGTGTGTTGTCTTCAGAGACCACACATGGATCCACCAGTGTCATTGCATGTGTGTTCCTTTTAGTAACAACAACCAGAGTCATTTTGCATGTGTGATCTCTTCACATACCACCTATGGATCCACCAGTGTCATTGCATGTGTGTTATTTTTACTAACAACAACCAGAGTCATTGCATGTGATTTCTTTTCACACTCCACCCATGGATCCCACCAGAGTCATTGCATGTGTGTTCATTTCACAATCCACCTATGGATCCACCAGTGTCATTGCATGTGTGTTCTTTTTAGTAACAACAACCAGAGTCATTTGCATGTGTGTTCTTCTCACATACCACCTATGGATCCACCAGTGTCATTGCATGTGTGTTCTTTTCACTAACAACAACCAGTGTCATTGCATGTGTGTTCTTTTCAGATACCACATATGGATCCACCAGTGGCATTGGATGTGTGCTCTTTTCACAATCCACACATGCATCCACCAGTGTCATTGCATGTGTGTTGTTTTTAGTAACAACAACTAGAGTCATTTTGCATGTGTGTTCTTTTCACATACCACCTATGGATCCACCAGTGTCATTGCATGTGTGTTCTCTTCAAAATCCACCTATGGATCCACCGGTGTCATTGCATGTGTGTTGTTTTTAGTAACAACAACCAGTGTAATTGCATGTGTGTTGTCTTCAGAGACCACACATGGATCCACCAGTGTCATTGCATGTGTGTTCCTTTTAGTAACAACAACCAGAGTCATTTTGCATGTGTGATCTCTTCACATACCACCTATGGATCCACCAGTGTCATTGCATGTGTGTTACTGTTACTAACAACAACCAGAGTCATTGCATGTGATTTCTTTTCACAATCCACCCATGGATCCCACCAGAGTCATTGCATGTGTGTTCATTTCACAATCCACCTATGGATCCACCAGTGTCATTGCATGTGTGTTCTTTTTAGTAACAACAACCAGTCATTTTGCATGTGTGTTCTTTTCACATACCACCTATGGATCCACCAGTGTCATTGCATGTGTGTTCTCTTCACAATCCACCTATGGATCCACCAGTGCCATTGCATGTGTGTTCTTTTTAGTAACAACAACCAGTGTCATTGCATGTGTGTTCTCTTTAGAGACCACACATGGATCCACCAGTGTCATTGCATGTGTGTTCTTTTTACTAACAACAACAAGAGTCATTGAAATGTGTGCTCTCTTTAGAGACCACACATGGATCCACCAGTGTCATTGCATGTGTGTTCTTTTCACTAACAACAACCAGAGTCATTGCATGTGTGTTCTTTTCAGATACCACATATGGATCCACCAGTGGCATTGGATGCGTGCTCTTTTCACAATCCACACATGCATCCACCAGTGTCATTGCATGTGTGTTGTTTTTAGTAACAACAACTAGAGTCATTTTGCATGTGTGTTCTTTTCACATACCACCTATGGATCCACCAGTGTCATGTCATGTGTGTTCTCTTCACAATCCACCTATGGATCCACCGGTGTCATTGCATGTGTGTTGTTTTTAGTAACAACAACCAGTGTAATTGCATGTGTGTTGTCTTCAGAGACCACACATGGATCCACCAGTGTCATTGCATGTGTGTTCCTTTTAGTAACAACAACCAGAGTCATTTTGCATGTGTGATCTCTTCACATACCACCTATGGATCCACCAGTGTCATTGCATGTGTGTTACTTTTACTAACAACAACCAGAGTCATTGCATGTGATTTCTTTTCACAATCCACCCATGGATCCCACCAGAGTCATTGCATGTGTGTTCATTTCACAATCCACCTATGGATCCACCAGTGTCATTGCATGTGTGTTCTTTTTAGTAACAACAACCAGAGTCATTTGCATGTGTGTTCTTCTCACATACCACCTATGGATCCACCAGTGTCATTGCATGTGTGTTCTTTTCACTAACAACAACCAGTGTCATTGCATGTGTTCTCTTCACAATCCACCTATGGATCCACCAGTGTCATTGGAATGCGTGTTCTCTATAGAGACCACACATGGATCCACCAGTGTCATTGCATGTGTGTTCTTTTTAGTAACAACAACTAGTCATTTTGCATGTGTGTTCTTTTCACATACCACCTATGGATCCACCAGTGTCATTGCATGTGTGTTCTCTTCACAATCCACCTATGGATCCACCAGTGCCATTGCATGTGTGTTCTTTTTAGTAACAACAACCAGTGTCATTGCATGTGTGTTCTCTTTAGAGACCACACATGGATCCACCAGTGTCATTGCATGTGTGTTCTTTTTACTAACAACAACAAGAGTCATTGAAATGTGTGCTCTCTTTAGAGACCACACATGGATCCACCAGTGTCATTGCATGTGTGTTACTGTTACTAACAACAACCAGAGTCATTGCATGTGATTTCTTTTCAGATACCACATATGGATCCACCAGTGTCATTGGATGTGTGCTCTTTTCACAATCCACACATGCATCCACCAGTGTCATTGCATGTGTGTTCTTTTTAGTAACAACAACTAGAGTCATTTTGCATGTGTGTTCTTTTCACATACCACCTATGGATCCACCAGTGTCATTGCATGTGTGTTCTCTTCACAATCCACCTATGGATCCACCGGTGTCATTGCATGTGTGTTGTTTTTAGTAACAACAACCAGTGTAATTGCATGTGTGTTGTCTTCAGAGACCACACATGGATCCACCAGTGTCATTGCATGTGTGTTCCTTTTAGTAACAACAACCAGAGTCATTTTGCATGTGTGATCTCTTCACATACCACCTATGGATCCACCAGTGTCATTGCATGTGTGTTATTTTTACTAACAACAACCAGAGTCATTGCATGTGATTTCTTTTCACACTCCACCCATGGATCCCACCAGAGTCATTGCATGTGTGTTCATTTCACAATCCACCTATGGATCCACCAGTGTCATTGCATGTGTGTTCTTTTTAGTAACAACAACCAGAGTCATTTGCATGTGTGTTCTTCTCACATACCACCTATGGATCCACCAGTGTCATTGCATGTGTGTTCTTTTCACTAACAACAACCAGTGTCATTGCATGTGTGTTCTTTTCAGATACCACATATGGATCCACCAGTGGCATTGGATGTGTGCTCTTTTCACAATCCACACATGCATCCACCAGTGTCATTGCATGTGTGTTGTTTTTAGTAACAACAACTAGAGTCATTTTGCATGTGTGTTCTTTTCACATACCACCTATGGATCCACCAGTGTCATTGCATGTGTGTTCTCTTCAAAATCCACCTATGGATCCACCGGTGTCATTGCATGTGTGTTGTTTTTAGTAACAACAACCAGTGTAATTGCATGTGTGTTGTCTTCAGAGACCACACATGGATCCACCAGTGTCATTGCATGTGTGTTCCTTTTAGTAACAACAACCAGAGTCATTTTGCATGTGTGATCTCTTCACATACCACCTATGGATCCACCAGTGTCATTGCATGTGTGTTACTGTTACTAACAACAACCAGAGTCATTGCATGTGATTTCTTTTCACAATCCACCCATGGATCCCACCAGAGTCATTGCATGTGTGTTCATTTCACAATCCACCTATGGATCCACCAGTGTCATTGCATGTGTGTTCTTTTTAGTAACAACAACCAGAGTCATTTGCATGTGTGTTCTTCTCACATACCACCTATGGATCCACCAGTGTCATTGCATGTGTGTTCTTTTCACTAACAACAACCAGTGTCATTGCATGTGTTCTCTTCACAATCCACCTATGGATCGACCAGTGTCATTGGAATGCGTGTTCTCTATAGAGACCACACATGGATCCACCAGTGTCATTGCATGTGTGTTCTTTTTAGTAACAACAACTAGTCATTTTGCATGTGTGTTCTTTTCACATACCACCTATGGATCCACCAGTGTCATTGCATGTGTGTTCTCTTCACAATCCACCTATGGATCCACCAGTGCCATTGCATGTGTGTTCTTTTTAGTAACAACAACCAGTGTCATTGCATGTGTGTTCTCTTTAGAGACCACACATGGATCCACCAGTGTCATTGCATGTGTGTTCTTTTTACTAACAACAACAAGAGTCATTGAAATGTGTGCTCTCTTTAGAGACCACACATGGATCCACCAGTGTCATTGCATGTGTGTTCTTTTCACTAACAACAACCAGAGTCATTGCATGTGTGTTCTTTTCAGATACCACATATGGATCCACCAGTGTCATTGGATGTGTGCTCTTTTCACAATCCACACATGCATCCACCAGTGTCATTGCATGTGTGTTCTTTTTAGTAACAACAACTAGAGTCATTTTGCATGTGTGTTCTTTTCACATACCACCTATGGATCCACCAGTGTCATTGCATGTGTGTTCTCTTCACAATCCACCTATGGATCCACCGGTGTCATTGCATGTGTGTTGTTTTTAGTAACAACAACCAGTGTAATTGCATGTGTGTTGTCTTCAGAGACCACACATGGATCCACCAGTGTCATTGCATGTGTGTTCCTTTTAGTAACAACAACCAGAGTCATTTTGCATGTGTGATCTCTTCACATACCACCTATGGATCCACCAGTGTCATTGCATGTGTGTTATTTTTACTAACAACAACCAGAGTCATTGCATGTGATTTCTTTTCACACTCCACCCATGGATCCCACCAGAGTCATTGCATGTGTGTTCATTTCACAATCCACCTATGGATCCACCAGTGTCATTGCATGTGTGTTCTTTTTAGTAACAACAACCAGAGTCATTTGCATGTGTGTTCTTCTCACATACCACCTATGGATCCACCAGTGTCATTGCATGTGTGTTCTTTTCACTAACAACAACCAGTGTCATTGCATGTGTGTTCTTTTCAGATACCACATATGGATCCACCAGTGGCATTGGATGTGTGCTCTTTTCACAATCCACACATGCATCCACCAGTGTCATTGCATGTGTGTTGTTTTTAGTAACAACAACTAGAGTCATTTTGCATGTGTGTTCTTTTCACATACCACCTATGGATCCACCAGTGTCATTGCATGTGTGTTCTCTTCAAAATCCACCTATGGATCCACCGGTGTCATTGCATGTGTGTTGTTTTTAGTAACAACAACCAGTGTAATTGCATGTGTGTTGTCTTCAGAGACCACACATGGATCCACCAGTGTCATTGCATGTGTGTTCCTTTTAGTAACAACAACCAGAGTCATTTTGCATGTGTGATCTCTTCACATACCACCTATGGATCCACCAGTGTCATTGCATGTGTGTTACTGTTACTAACAACAACCAGAGTCATTGCATGTGATTTCTTTTCACAATCCACCCATGGATCCCACCAGAGTCATTGCATGTGTGTTCATTTCACAATCCACCTATGGATCCACCAGTGTCATTGCATGTGTGTTCTTTTTAGTAACAACCAGAGTCATTTGCATGTGTGTTCTTCTCACATACCACCTATGGATCCACCAGTGTCATTGCATGTGTGTTCTTTTCACTAACAACAACCAGTGTCATTGCATGTGTTCTCTTCAAAATCCACCTATGGATCGACCAGTGTCATTGGAATGCGTGTTCTCTATAGAGACCACACATGGATCCACCAGTGTCATTGCATGTGTGTTCTTTTTAGTAACAACAACTAGTCATTTTGCATGTGTGTTCTTTTCACATACCACCTATGGATCCACCAGTGTCATTGCATGTGTGTTCTCTTCACAATCCACCTATGGATCCACCAGTGCCATTGCATGTGTGTTCTTTTTAGTAACAACAACCAGTGTCATTGCATGTGTGTTCTCTTTAGAGACCACACATGGATCCACCAGTGTCATTGCATGTGTGTTCTTTTTACTAACAACAACAAGAGTCATTGAAATGTGTGCTCTCTTTAGAGACCACACATGGATCCACCAGTGTCATTGCATGTGTGTTCTTTTCACTAACAACAACCAGAGTCATTGCATGTGTGTTCTTTTCAGATACCACATATGGATCCACCAGTGTCATTGGATGTGTGCTCTTTTCACAATCCACACATGCATCCACCAGTGTCATTGCATGTGTGTTCTTTTTAGTAACAACAACTAGAGTCATTTTGCATGTGTGTTCTTTTCACATACCACCTATGGATCCACCAGTGTCATTGCATGTGTGTTCTCTTCACAATCCACCTATGGATCCACCGGTGTCATTGCATGTGTGTTGTTTTTAGTAACAACAACCAGTGTAATTGCATGTGTGTTGTCTTCAGAGACCACACATGGATCCACCAGTGTCATTGCATGTGTGTTCCTTTTAGTAACAACAACCAGAGTCATTTTGCATGTGTGATCTCTTCACATACCACCTATGGATCCACCAGTGTCATTGCATGTGTGTTATTTTTACTAACAACAACCAGAGTCATTGCATGTGATTTCTTTTCACACTCCACCCATGGATCCCACCAGAGTCATTGCATGTGTGTTCATTTCACAATCCACCTATGGATCCACCAGTGTCATTGCATGTGTGTTCTTTTTAGTAACAACAACCAGAGTCATTTGCATGTGTGTTCTTCTCACATACCACCTATGGATCCACCAGTGTCATTGCATGTGTGTTCTTTTCACTAACAACAACTAGTGTCATTGCATGTGTGTTCTCTTCACAATCCACCTATGGATCCACCAGTGTCATTGGAATGCGTGTTCTCTATAGAGACCACACATGGATCCACCAGTGTCATTGCATGTGTGTTCTTTTTAGTAACAACAACTAGTCATTTTCCATGTGTGTTCTTTTCACATACCACCTATGGATCCACCAGTGTCATTGCATGTGTGTTCTCTTCACAATCCACCTATGGATCCACAAGTGCCATTGCATGTGTGTTCTTTTTAGTAACAACAACCAGTGTCATTGCATGTGTGTTCTCTTTAGAGACCACACATGGATCCACCAGTGTCATTGCATGTGTGTTCTTTTTACTAACAACAACAAGAGTCATTGAAATGTGTGCTCTCTTTAGAGACCACACATGGATCCACCAGTGTCATTGCATGTGTGTTCTTTTCACTAACAACAACCAGAGTCATTGCATGTGTGTTCTTTTCAGATACCACATATGGATCCACCAGTGTCATTGGATGTGTGCTCTTTTCACAATCCACACATGCATCCACCAGTGTCATTGCATGTGTGTTCATCTTAGTAACAACAACTAGAGTCATTTTGCATGTGTGTTCTTTTCACATACCACCTATGGATCCACCAGTGTCATTGCATGTGTGTTCTCTTCAAAATCCACCTATGGATCCACCGGTGTCATTGCACGTGTGTTGTTTTTAGTAACAACAACGAGTGTAATTGCATGTGTGTTGTCTTCAGAGACCACACATGGATCCACCAGTGTCATTGCATGTGTGTTCCTTTTAGTAACAACAACCAGAGTCATTTTGCATGTGTGATCTCTTCACATACCACCTATGGATCCACCAGTGTCATCGCATGTGTGTTATTTTTACTAACAACAACCAGAGTCATTGCATTTGATTTCTTTTCACAATCCACCCATGGATCCCACCAGAGTCATTGCATGTGTGTTCATTTCACAATCCACCTATGGATCCACCAGTGTCATTGCATGTGTGTTCTTTTCAGTAACAACAACCAGAGTCATTTTGCATGTGTGTTCTTCTCACATACCACCTATGGATCCACCAGTGTCATTGCATGTGTGTTCTTTTCACTAACAACCAGTGTCATTGCATGTGTGTTCTCTTCACAATCCACCTATGTATCCACCAGTGTCATTCAAATGCGTGTTCTCTATAGAGACCACACATGGATCCACCAGTGTCATTGCATGTGTGTTCTTTTTAGTAACAACAACCAGTCATTTTGCATGTGTGTTCTTTTCACATACCACCTATGGATCCACCGGCGTCATTGCATGTGTGTTCTCTTCACAATCCACCTATGGATCCACCAGTGCCATTGCATGTGTGTTCTTTTTAGTAACAACAACCAGTGTCATTGCATGTGTGTTCTCTTTAGAGACCACACGTGGATCCACCAGTGTCATTGCATGTGTGTTATTTTTACTAACAACAACAAGAGTCATTGAAATGTGTGCTCTCTTTAGAGACCACACATGGATCCACCAGTGTCATTGCATGTGTGTTCTTTTCACTAACAACAACCAGAGTCATTGCATGTGTGTTCTTTTCAGATACCACATATGGATCCACCAGTGTCATTGGATGTGTGCTCTTTTCACAATCCACACATGCATCCACCAGTGTCATTGCATGTGTGTTCTTTTTAGTAACAACAACTAGAGTCATTTTGCATGTGTGTTCTTTTCACATACCACCTATGGATCCACCAGTGTCATTGCATGTGTGTTCTCTTCACAATCCACCTATGGATCCACCGGTGTCATTGCATGTGTGTTGTTTTTAGTAACAACAACCAGTGTAATTTCATGTGTGTTGTCTTCAGAGACCACACATGGATCCACCAGTGTCATTGCATGTGTGTTCCTTTTAGTAACAACCAGAGTCATTTTGCATGTGTGATCTCTTCACATACCACCTATGGATCCACCAGTGTCATTGCATGTGTGTTACTTTTACTAACAACAACCAGAGTCATTGCATGTGATTTCTTTTCACAATCCACCCATGGATCTCACCAGAGTCATTGCATGTGTGTTCATTTCACAATCCACCTATGGATCCACCAGTGTCATTGCATGTGTGTTCTTTTTAGTAACAACAACCAGAGTCATTTTGCATGTGTGTTCTTCTCACATACCACCTATGGATCCACCAGTGTCATTGCATGTGTGTTCTTTTCACTAACAACAACCAGTGTCATTGCATGTGTGTTCTCTTCACAATCCACCTATGGATCCACCAGTGTCATTGGAATGCGTGGTCTCTATAGAGACCACACATGGATCCACCAGTGTCATTGCATGTGTGTTCTTTTTAGTAACAACAACCAGTCATTTTGCATGTGTGTTCTTTTCACATACCACCTATGGATCCACCAGTGTCATTGCATGTGTGTTCTCTTCACAATCCACCTATGGATCCACCAGTGCCATTGCATGTGTGTTCTTTTTACTAACAACAACTAGTGTCATTGCATGTGTTTTCTATTCGGAGACCACACATGGATCCACCAGTGTCATTGCATGTGTGTTCTTTTTACTAAGAACAACAAGAGTCATTGAAATGTGTGCTCTCTTTAGAGACCACACATGGATCCACCAGTGTTATTGCATGTGTATTCTTTTCACTAACAACAACCAGAGTCGTTGCATGTGTCTTCTTTTCACATACCACATATGGATCCACCAGTGTCATTGCATGTGTGCTCTTTTCACAATCCGCACATGGATCCACCAGTGTCATTGCATGTGTGTTCTTTTTAGTAACAACAACTAGAGTCATTTTGCATGTGTGTTCTTTTCACATACCACCTATGGATCCACCAGTGTCATTGTATGTGTGTTCTCTTCTCAATCCACCTATGGATCCACTAGTGTCATTGCATGTGTGTTCTTTTTAGTAACAACAACCAGTGTAATTGCATGTGTGTTGTCTTCAGAGACCACACATGGATCCACCAGTGTCATTGCATGTGTGTTCTTTTTAGTAACAACAACCAGAGTCATTTTCCATGTGTGATCTCTTCACATACCACCTATGGATCCACCAGTGTCATTGCATGTGTGTTATTTTTAGTAACAACAACCAGAGTCATTGCATGTGTTTTCTTTTCACAATCCACCCATGGATCCCACGAGAGTCATCGCATGTGTGTTCATTTCACAATCCACCTATGGATCCACCAGTGTCATTGCATGTGTGTTCTTTTTAGTAACAACAACCAGAGTCATTTTGCATGTGTGTTCTTCTCACATACCACCTATGGATCCACCAGTGTCATTGTATGTGTGTTCTTTTCACTAACAACAACCAGTGTCATTGCATGTGTGTTCTCTTCACAATCCACCTATGTATCCACCAGTGTCATTGAAATGCGTGTTCTCTACAGAGACCACACATGGATCCACCAGTGTCATTGCATGTGTGTTCTTTTTAGTAACAACAACCAGTCATTTTGCATGTGTGTTCTTTTCACATACCACCTATGGATCCACCGGCGTCATTGCATGTGTGTTCTCTTCACAATCCACCTATGGATCCACCAGTGCCATTGCATGTGTGTTCTTTTTAGTAACAACAACCAGTGTCATTGCATGTGTGTTCTCTTTAGAGACCACACGTGGATCCACCAGTGTCATTGCATGTGTGTTCTTTTTACTAACAACAACAAGAGTCATTGAAATGTGTGCTCTCTTTAGAGACCACACATGGATCCACCAGTGTCATTGCATGTGTGTTCTTTTCACTAACAACAACCAGAGTCATTGCATGTGTGTTCTTTTCAGATACCACATATGGATCCACCAGTGTCATTGGATGTGTGCTCTTTTCACAATCCACACATGCATCCACCAGTGTCATTGCATGTGTGTTCTTTTTAGTAACAACAACTAGAGTCATTTTGCATGTGTGTTCTTTTCACATACCACCTATGGATCCACCAGTGTCATTGCATGTGTGTTCTCTTCACAATCCACCTATGGATCCACCGGTGTCATTGCATGTGTGTTGTTTTTAGTAACAACAACCAGTGTAATTTCATGTGTGTTGTCTTCAGAGACCACACATGGATCCACCAGTGTCATTGCATGTGTGTTCCTTTTAGTAACAACAACCAGAGTCATTTTGCATGTGTGATCTCTTCACATACCACCTATGGATCCACCAGTGTCATTGCATGTGTGTTACTTTTACTAACAACAACCAGAGTCATTGCATGTGATTTCTTTTCACAATCCACCCATGGATCTCACCAGAGTCATTGCATGTGTGTTCATTTCACAATCCACCTATGGATCCACCAGTGTCATTGCATGTGTGTTCTTTTTAGTAACAACAACCAGAGTCATTTTGCATGTGTGTTCTTCTCACATACCACCTATGGATCCACCAGTGTCATTGCATGTGTGTTCTTTTCACTAACAACAACCAGTGTCATTGCATGTGTGTTCTCTTCACAATCCACCTATGGATCCACCAGTGTCATTGGAATGCGTGGTCTCTATAGAGACCACACATGGATCCACCAGTGTCATTGCATGTGTGTTCTTTTTAGTAACAACAACCAGTCATTTTGCATGTGTGTTCTTTTCACATACCACCTATGGATCCACCAGTGTCATTGCATGTGTGTTCTCTTCACAATCCACCTATGGATCCACCAGTGCCATTGCATGTGTGTTCTTTTTAGTAACAACAACTAGTGTCATTGCATGTGTTTTCTATTCGGAGACCACACATGGATCCACCAGTGTCATTGCATGTGTGTTCTTTTTACTAAGAACAACAAGAGTCATTGAAATGTGTGCTCTCTTTAGAGACCACACATGGATCCACCAGTGTTATTGCATGTGTATTCTTTTCACTAACAACAACCAGAGTCGTTGCATGTGTCTTCTTTTCACATACCACATATGGATCCACCAGTGTCATTGCATGTGTGCTCTTTTCACAATCCGCACATGGATCCACCAGTGTCATTGCATGTGTGTTCTTTTTAGTAACAACAACTAGAGTCATTTTGCATGTGTGTTCTTTTCACATACCACCTATGGATCCACCAGTGTCATTGTATGTGTGTTCTCTTCTCAATCCACCTATGGATCCACTAGTGTCATTGCATGTGTGTTCTTTTTAGTAACAACAACCAGTGTAATTGCATGTGTGTTGTCTTCAGAGACCACACATGGATCCACCAGTGTCATTGCATGTGTGTTCTTTTTAGTAACAACAACCAGAGTCATTTTCCATGTGTGATCTCTTCACATACCACCTATGGATCCACCAGTGTCATTGCATGTGTGTTATTTTTAGTAACAACAACCAGAGTCATTGCATGTGTTTTCTTTTCACAATCCACCCATGGATCCCACGAGAGTCATTGCATGTGTGTTCATTTCACAATCCACCTATGGATCCACCAGTGTCATTGCATGTGTGTTCTTTTTAGTAACAACAACCAGAGTCATTTTGCATGTGTGTTCTTCTCACATACCACCTATGGATCCACCAGTGTCATTGTATGTGTGTTCTTTTCACTAACAACAACCAGTGTCATTGCATGTGTGTTCTCTTCACAATCCACCTACGGATCCACCAGTGTCATTGAAATGCGTGTTCTCTACAGAGACCACACATGGATCCACCAGTGTCATTGCATGTGTGTTCTTTTTAGTAACAACAACCAGTCATTTTGCATGTGTGTTCTTTTCACATACCACCTATGGATCCACCAGTGTCATTGCATGTGTGTTCTCTTCACAATCCACCTATGGATCCACCAGTGCCATTGCATGTGTGTTCTTTTTAGTAACAACAACCAGTGTCATTGCATGTGTGTTCTCTTTAGAGACCACACATGGATCCACCAGTGTCATTGCATGTGTGTTCTTTTTACTAACAACAACAAGAGTCATTGAAATGTGTGCTCTCTTTAGAGACCACACATGGATCCACCAGTGTCATTGCATGTGTGTTCTTTTCACTAACAACAACCAGAGTCATTGCATGTGTGTTCTTTTCAGATACCACATATGGATCCACCAGTGTCATTGGATGTGTGCTCTTTTCACAATCCACACATGGATCCACCAGTGTCATTGCATGTGTGTTCTTTTTAGTAACAACAACTAGAGACATTTTGCATGTGTGTTCTTTTCACATACCACCTATGGATCCACCAGTGTCATTGCATGTGTGTTCTCTTCACAATCCACCTATGGATCCACCGGTGTCATTGCATGTGTGTTGTTTTTAGTAACAACAACCAGTGTAATTTCATGTGTGTTGTCTTCAGAGACCACACATGGATCCACCAGTGTCATTGCATGTGTGTTCCTTTTAGTAACAACAACCAGAGTCATTTTGCATGTGTGATCTCTTCACATACCACCTATGGATCCACCAGTGTCATTGCATGTGTGTTATTTTTACTAACAACAACCAGAGTCATTGCATGTGATTTATTTTCACAATCCACCCATGGATCCCACCAGAGTCATTACATGTGTGTTAATTTCACAATCCACCTATGGATCCACCAGTGTCATTGCATGTGTGTTCTTTTTAGTAACAACAACCAGAGTCATTTTGCATGTGTGTTCTTCTCACATACCACCTATGGATCCACCAGTGTCATTGCATGTGTGTTCTTTTCACTAACAACCAGTGTCATTGCATGTGTGTTCTCTTCACAATCCACCTATGGATCCACCAGTGTCATTGAAATGCGTGTTCTCTATAGATACCACACATGGATCCACCAGTGTCATTGAAATGCGTGTTCTCTATAGAGACCACACATGGATCCACCAGTGTCATTGCATGTGTGTTCTTTTTAGTAACAACAACCAGTCATTTTGAATGTGTGTTCTTTTCACATACCACCTATGAATCCACCAGTGTCATTGCATGTGTGTTCTCTTCACAATCCACCTATGGATCCACCAGTGCCATTGCATGTGTGTTCTTTTTAGTAACAACAACCAGTGTCATTGCATGTGTGTTCTATTCGGAGACCACACATGGATCCACCAGTGTCATTGCATGTGTGTTCTTTTTACTAAGAACAACAAGAGTCATTGAAATGCGTGCTCTCTTTAGAGACCACACATGGATCCACCAGTGTTATTGCATCTGTGTTCTTTTCACTAACAACAACCAGAGTCGTTGCATGTGTATTCTTTTCACATACCACATATGGATCCACCAGTGTCATTGCATGTGTGCTCTTTTCACAATGCACACATGGATCCACCAGTGTCATTGCATGTGTGTTATTTTTAGTAACAACAACTAGAGTCATTTTGCATGTGTGTTCTTTTCACATACCACCTATGGATCCACCAGTGTCATTGTATGTGTGTTCTCTTCTCAATCCACCTATGGATCCACCAGTGTCATTGCATGTGTGTTCTTTTTAGTAACAACAACCAGTGTAATTGCATGTGTGTTGTCTTCAGAGACCACACATGGATCCACCAGTGTCATTGCTTTAGTAACAACAACCAGAGTCATTTTGCATGTGTGATCTCTTCACATACCACCTATGGATCCACCAGTGTCATTGCATGTGTGTTATTTTTAGTAACAACAACCAGAGTCATTGCATGTGTTTTCTTTTCACAATCCACCCATGGATCCCACCAGAGTCATTGCATGTGTGTTCATTTCACAATCCACCTATGGATCCACCAGTGTCATTGCATGTGTGTTCTTTTTAGTAACAACAACCAGAGTCATTTTGCATGTGTGTTCTTCTCACATACCACCTATGGATCCACCAGTGTCATTGTATGTGTGTTCTTTTCACTAACAACAACCAGTGTCATTGCATGTGTGTTCTCTTCACAATCCACCTATGGATCCACCAGTGTCATTGAAATGCGTGTTCTCTACAGAGACTACACATGGATCCACCAGTGTCATTGCGTGTGTGTTCTTTTTAGTAACAACAACCAGTCATTTTGCATGTGTGTTCTTTTCACATACAACCTATGGATCCACCAGTGTCATTGCATGTGTGTTCTCTTCACAATCCACCTATGGATCCACCAGTGCTATTGCATGTGTGTTCTTTTTAGTAACAACAACCAGTGTCATTGCATGTGTGTTCTCTTTAGAGACCACACATGGATCCACCAGTGTCATTGCATGTGTGTTCTTTTTACTAACAACAACAAGAGTCATTGAAATGTGTGCTCTCTTTAGAGACCACACATGGATCCACCAGTGTCATTGCATGTGTGTTCTTTTCACTAACAACAACCAGAGTCATTGCATGTGTGTTCTTTTCACATACCACATATGGATCCACCAGTGTCATTGCATGTGTGCTCTTTTCACAATCCACACATGGATCCACCAGTGTCATTGCATGTGTGTTCTTTTTAGTAACAACAACTAGAGTCATTTTGCATGTGTGTTCTTTTCACATACCACCTATGGATCCACCAGTGTCATTGCATGTGTGTTCTCTTCACAATCCACCTATGGATCCACCGGTGTCATTGCATGTGTGTTGTTTTTAGTAACAACAACCAGTGTAATTGCATGTGTGTTGTCTTCAGAGACCACACATGGATCCACCAGTGTCATTGCATGTGTGTTCCTTTTAGTAACAACAACCAGAGTCATTTTGCATGTGTGATCTCTTCACATACCACCTATGGATCCACAAGTGTCATTGCATGTGTGTTATTTTTACTAACAACAACCAGAGTCATTGCATGTGATTTCTTTTCACAATCCACCCATGGATCCCACCAGAGTCATTGCATGTGTGTTCATTTCACAATCCACCTATGGATCCACCAGTGTCATTGCATGTGTGTTCTTTTTAGTAACAACAACCAGAGTCATTTTGCATGTGTGTTCTTCTCACATACCACCTATGGATCCACCAGTGTCATTGCATGTGTGTTATTTTCACTAACAACAACCAGTGTCATTGCATGTGTGTTCTCTTCACAATCCACCTATGGATCCACCAGTGTCATTGAAATGGGTGTTCTCTACAGAGACCACACATGGATCCACCAGTGTCATTGCATGTGTGTTCTTTTTAGTAACAACAACCAGTCATTTTGCATGTGTGTTCTTTTCACATACCACCTATGGATCCACCAGTGTCATTGTATGTGTGTTCTCTTCTCAATCCACCTATGGATCCACCAGTGTCATTGCATGTGTGTTCTTTTTAGTAACAACAACCAGTGTAATTGCATGTGTGTTGTCTTCAGAGACCACACATGGATCCACCAGTGTCATTGCTTTAGTAACAACAACCAGAGTCATTTTGCATGTGTGATCTCTTCACATACCACCTATGGATCCACCAGTGTCATTGCATGTGTGTTATTTTTAGTAACAACAACCAGAGTCATTGCATGTGTTTTCTTTTCACAATCCACCCATGGATCCCACCAGAGTCATTGCATGTGTGTTCATTTCACAATCCACCTATGGATCCACCAGTGTCATTGCATGTGTGTTCTTTTTAGTAACAACAACCAGAGTCATTTTGCATGTGTGTTCTTCTCACATACCACCTATGTATCCACCAGTGTCATTGTATGTGTGTTCTTTTCACTAACAACAACCAGTGTCATTGCATGTGTGTTCTCTTCACAATCCACCTATGGATCCACCAGTGTCATTGGAATGCGTGTTCTCTACAGAGACTACACATGGATCCACCAGTGTCATTGCATGTGTGTTCTTTTTAGTAACAACAACCAGTCATTTTGCAAGTGTGTTCTTTTCACATACAACCTATGGATCCACCAGTGTCATTGGATGTGTGTTCTCTTCACAATCCACCTATGGATCCACCAGTGCTATTGCATGTGTGTTCTTTTTAGTAACAACAACCAGTGTCATTGCATGTGTGTTCTCTTTAGAGACCACACATGGATCCACCAGTGTCATTGCATGTGTGTTCTTTTTACTAACAACAACAAGAGTCATTGAAATGTGTGCTCTCTTTAGAGACCACACATGGATCCACCAGTGTCATTGCATGTGTGTTCTTTTCACTAACAACAACCAGAGTCATTGCATGTGTGTTCTTTTCACATACCACATATGGATCCACCAGTGTCATTGCATGTGTGCTCTTTTCACAATCCACACATGGATCCACCAGTGTCATTGCATGTGTGTTCTTTTTAGTAACAACAACTAGAGTCATTTTGCATGTGTGTTCTTTTCACATACCACCTATGGATCCACCAGTGTCATTGCATGTGTGTTCTCTTCACAATCCACCTATGGATCCACCGGTGTCATTGCATGTGTGTTGTTTTTAGTAACAACAACCAGTGTAATTGCATGTGTGTTGTCTTCAGAGACCACACATGGATCCACCAGTGTCATTGCATGTGTGTTCCTTTTAGTAACAACAACCAGAGTCATTTTGCATGTGTGATCTCTTCACATACCACCTATGGATCCACAAGTGTCATTGCATGTGTGTTATTTTTACTAACAACAACCAGAGTCATTGCATGTGATTTCTTTTCACAATCCACCCATGGATCCCACCAGAGTCATTGCATGTGTGTTCATTTCACAATCCACCTATGGATCCACCAGTGTCATTGCATGTGTGTTCTTTTTAGTAACAACAACCAGAGTCATTTTGCATGTGTGTTCTTCTCACATACCACCTATGGATCCACCAGTGTCATTGCATGTGTGTTCTTTTCACTAACAACAACCAGTGTCATTGCATGTGTGTTCTCTTCACAATCCACCTATGGATCCACCAGTGTCATTGAAATGGGTGTTCTCTAAAGAGACCACACATGGATCCACCAGTGTCATTGCATGTGTGTTCTTTTTAGTAACAACAACCAGTCATTTTGCATGTGTGTTCTTTTCACATACCACCTATGGATCCACCAGTGTCATTGCATGTGTGTTCTCTTCACAATCCACCTATGGATCCACCAGTGTCATTGCATGTGTGTTCTTTTTAGTAACAACAACCAGTGTAATTGCATGTGTGTTGTCTTCAGAGACCACACATGGATCCACCAGTGTCATTGCTTTAGTAACAACAACAGAATCATTTTGCATGTGTGATCTCTTCACATACCACCTATGGATCCACCAGTGTCATTGCATGTGTGTTATTTTTAGTAACAACAACCAGAGTCATCGCATGTGTTTTCTTTTCACAATCCACCCATGGATCCCACCAGAGTCATTGCATGTGTGTTCATTCCACAATCCACCTATGGATCCACCAGTGTCATTGCATGTGTGTTCTTTTTAGTAACAACAACCAGAGTCATTTTGCATGTGTGTTCTTCTCACATACCACCTATGGATCCACCAGTGTCATTGTATGTGTGTTCTTTTCACTAACAACAACCAGTGTCATTAAATGTGTGTTCTCTTCACAATCCACCTATGGATCCACCAGTGTCATTGAAATGCGTGTTCTCTACATAGACCACACATGGATCCACCAGTGCCATTGTATGTGTGTTCTTTTTAGTAACAACAACCAGTCATTTTGCATGTGTGTTATTTTCACATACCACCTATGGATCCACCAGTGACATTGCATGTGTGTTCTCTTCACAATCCACCTATGGATCCACCGGTGTCATTGCATGTGTGTTGTTTTTAGTAACAACAACCAGTGTAATTTCATGTGTGTTGTCTTCAGAGACCACACATGGATCCACCAGTGTCATTGCATGTGTGTTCCTTTTAGTAACAACAACCAGAGTCATTTTGCATGTGTGATCTCTTCACATACCACCTATGGATCCACCAGTGTCATTGCATGTGTGTTACTTTTACTAACAACAACCAGAGTCATTGCATGTGATTTCTTTTCACAATCCACCCATGGATCTCACCAGAGTCATTGCATGTGTGTTCATTTCACAATCCACCTATGGATCCACCAGTGTCATTGCATGTGTGTTCTTTTTAGTAACAACAACCAGAGTCATTTTGCATGTGTGTTCTTCTCACATACCACCTATGGATCCACCAGTGTCATTGTATGTGTGTTCTTTTCACTAACAACAACCAGTGTCATTGCATGTGTGTTCTCTTCACAATCCACCTATGGATCCACCAGTGTCATTGAAATGCGTGTTCTCTACAGAGACTACACATGGATCCACCAGTGTCATTGCATGTGTGTTCTTTTTAGTAACAACAACCAGTCATTTTGCATGTGTGTTCTTTTCACATACCACCTATGGATCCACCAGTGTCATTGCATTTGTGTTCTCTTCACAATCCACCTATGGATCCACCAGTGCCATTGCATGTGTGTTCTTTTTAGTAACAACAACTAGTGTCATTGCATGTGTTTTCTATTCGGAGACCACACATGGATCCACCAGTGTCATTGCATGTGTGTTCTTTTTATTAAGAACAACAAGAGTCATTGAAATGTGTGCTCTCTTTAGAGACCACACATGGATCCACCAGTGTTATTGCATGTGTGTTCTTTTCACTAACAACAACCAGAGTCATTGCATGTGTCTTCTTTTCACATACCACATATGGATCCACCAGTGTCATTGCATGTGTGCTCTTTTCACAATCCACACATGGATCCACCGGTGTCATTGCATGTGTGTTCTTTTTAGTAACAACAACTAGAGTCATTTTGCATTGTGTTCTTTTCACATACCACCTATGGATCCACCAGTGTCATTGCATGTGTGTTCTCTTCACAATCCACCTATGGATCCACCGGTGTCATTGCATGTGTGTTGTTTTTAGTAACAACAACCAGTGTAATTTCATGTGTGTTGTCTTCAGAGACCACACATGGATCCACCAGTGTCATTGCATGTGTGTTCCTTTTAGTAACAACAACCAGAGTCATTTTGCATGTGTGATCTCTTCACATACCACCTATGGATCCACCAGTGTCATTGCATGTGTGTTACTTTTACTAACAACAACCAGAGTCATTGCATGTGATTTCTTTTCACAATCCACCCATGGATCTCACCAGAGTCATTGCATGTGTGTTCATTTCACAATCCACCTATGGATCCACCAGTGTCATTGCATGTGTGTTCTTTTTAGTAACAACAACCAGAGTCATTTTGCATGTGTGTTCTTCTCACATACCACCTATGGATCCACCAGTGTCATTGTATGTGTGTTCTTTTCACTAACAACAACCAGTGTCATTGCATGTGTGTTCTCTTCACAATCCACCTATGGATCCACCAGTGTCATTGAAATGCGTGTTCTCTACAGAGACTACACATGGATCCACCAGTGTCATTGCATGTGTGTTCTTTTTAGTAACAACAACCAGTCATTTTGCATGTGTGTTCTTTTCACATACCACCTATGGATCCACCAGTGTCATTGCATTTGTGTTCTCTTCACAATCCACCTATGGATCCACCAGTGCCATTGCATGTGTGTTCTTTTTAGTAACAACAACTAGTGTCATTGCATGTGTTTTCTATTCGGAGACCACACATGGATCCACCAGTGTCATTGCATGTGTGTTCTTTTTATTAAGAACAACAAGAGTCATTGAAATGTGTGCTCTCTTTAGAGACCACACATGGATCCACCAGTGTTATTGCATGTGTGTTCTTTTCACTAACAACAACCAGAGTCATTGCATGTGTCTTCTTTTCACATACCACATATGGATCCACCAGTGTCATTGCATGTGTGCTCTTTTCACAATCCACACATGGATCCACCGGTGTCATTGCATGTGTGTTCTTTTTAGTAACAACAACTAGAGTCATTTTGCATTGTGTTCTTTTCACATACCACCTATGGATCCACCAGTGTCATTGCATGTGTGTTCTCTTCACAATCCACCTATGGATCCACCGGTGTCATTGCATGTGTGTTGTTTTTAGTAACAACAACCAGTGTAATTTCATGTGTGTTGTCTTTAGAGACCACACATGGATCCACCAGTGTCATTGCATGTGTGTTCCTTTTAGTAACAACAACCATAGTCATTTTGCATGTGTGATCTCTTCACATACCAGCTATGGATCCACCAGTGTCATTGCATGTGTGTTATTTTTACTAACAACAACCAGAGTCCTTGCATGTGATTTCTTTTCACAATCCACCCATGGATCCCACCAGAGTCATTGCATGTGTGTTCATTTCACAATCCACCTATGGATCCACCAGTGTCATTGCATGTGTGTTCTTTTTAGTAACAACAACCAGAGTCATTTTGGCATGTGTGTTCTTCTCACATACCACCTATGGATCCACCAGTGTCATTGCATGTGTGTTCTTTTCACTAACAACAACCAGTGTCATTGCATGTGTGTTCTCTTCACAATCCACCTATGGATCCACCAGTGTCATTGAAATGGGTGTTCTCTACAGAGACCACACATGGATCCACCAGTGTCATTGCATGTGTGTTCTTTTTAGTAACAACAACCAGTCATTTTGCATATGTGTTCTTTTCACATACCACCTATGGATCCACCAGTGTCATTGCATGTGTGTTCTCTTCACAATCCACCTATGGATCCACCAGTGTCATTGCATGTGTGTTCTTTTTAGTAACAACAACCAGTGTAATTGCATGTGTGTTGTCTTCAGAGACCACACATGGATCCACCAGTGTCATTGCTTTAGTAACAACAACAGAATCATTTTGCATGTGTGATCTCTTCACATACCACCTATGGATCCACCAGTGTCATTGCATGTGTGTTATTTTTAGTAACAACAACCAGAGTCATCGCATGTGTTTTCTTTTCACAATCCACCCATGGATCCCACCAGAGTCATTGCATGTGTGTTCATTCCACAATCCACCTATGGATCCACCAGTGTCATTGCATGTGTGTTCTTTTTAGTAACAACAACCAGAGTCATTTTGCATGTGTGTTCTTCTCACATACCACCTATGGATCCACCAGTGTCATTGTATGTGTGTTCTTTTCACTAACAACAACCAGTGTCATTAAATGTGTGTTCTCTTCACAATCCACCTATGGATCCACCAGTGTCATTGAAATGCGTGTTCTCTACATAGACCACACATGGATCCACCAGTGCCATTGCATGTGTGTTCTTTTTAGTAACAACAACCAGTCATTTTGCATGTGTGTTATTTTCACATACCACCTATGGATCCACCAGTGACATTGCATGTGTGTTCTCTTCACAATCCACCTATGGATCCACCGGTGTCATTGCATGTGTGTTGTTTTTAGTAACAACAACCAGTGTAATTTCATGTGTGTTGTCTTCAGAGACCACACATGGATCCACCAGTGTCATTGCATGTGTGTTCCTTTTAGTAACAACAACCAGAGTCATTTTGCATGTGTGATCTCTTCACATACCACCTATGGATCCACCAGTGTCATTGCATGTGTGTTACTTTTACTAACAACAACCAGAGTCATTGCATGTGATTTCTTTTCACAATCCACCCATGGATCTCACCAGAGTCATTGCATGTGTGTTCATTTCACAATCCACCTATGGATCCACCAGTGTCATTGCATGTGTGTTCTTTTTAGTAACAACAACCAGAGTCATTTTGCATGTGTGTTCTTCTCACATACCACCTATGGATCCACCAGTGTCATTGTATGTGTGTTCTTTTCACTAACAACAACCAGTGTCATTGCATGTGTGTTCTCTTCACAATCCACCTATGGATCCACCAGTGTCATTGAAATGCGTGTTCTCTACAGAGACTACACATGGATCCACCAGTGTCATTGCATGTGTGTTCTTTTTAGTAACAACAACCAGTCATTTTGCATGTGTGTTCTTTTCACATACCACCTATGGATCCACCAGTGTCATTGCATGTGTGTTCTCTTCACAATCCACCTATGGATCCACCAGTGCCATTGCATGTGTGTTCTTTTTAGTAACAACAACTAGTGTCATTGCATGTGTTTTCTATTCGGAGACCACACATGGATCCACCAGTGTCATTGCATGTGTGTTCTTTTTATTAAGAACAACAAGAGTCATTGAAATGTGTGCTCTCTTTAGAGACCACACATGGATCCACCAGTGTTATTGCATGTGTGTTCTTTTCACTAACAACAACCAGAGTCATTGCATGTGTCTTCTTTTCACATACCACATATGGATCCACCAGTGTCATTGCATGTGTGCTCTTTTCACAATCCACACATGGATCCACCGGTGTCATTGCATGTGTGTTCTTTTTAGTAACAACAACTAGAGTCATTTTGCATTGTGTTCTTTTCACATACCACCTATGGATCCACCAGTGTCATTGCATGTGTGTTCTCTTCACAATCCACCTATGGATCCACCGGTGTCATTGCATGTGTGTTGTTTTTAGTAACAACAACCAGTGTAATTTCATGTGTGTTGTCTTTAGAGACCACACATGGATCCACCAGTGTCATTGCATGTGTGTTCCTTTTAGTAACAACAACCATAGTCATTTTGCATGTGTGATCTCTTCACATACCAGCTATGGATCCACCAGTGTCATTGCATGTGTGTTATTTTTACTAACAACAACCAGAGTCCTTGCATGTGATTTCTTTTCACAATCCACCCATGGATCCCACCAGAGTCATTGCATGTGTGTTCATTTCACAATCCACCTATGGATCCACCAGTGTCATTGCATGTGTGTTCTTTTTAGTAACAACAACCAGAGTCATTTTGGCATGTGTGTTCTTCTCACATACCACCTATGGATCCACCAGTGTCATTGCATGTGTGTTCTTTTCACTAACAACAACCAGTGTCATTGCATGTGTGTTCTCTTCACAATCCACCTATGGATCCACCAGTGTCATTGAAATGGGTGTTCTCTACAGAGACCACACATGGATCCACCAGTGTCATTGCATGTGTGTTCTTTTTAGTAACAACAACCAGTCATTTTGCATATGTGTTCTTTTCACATACCACCTATGGATCCACCAGTGTCATTGCATGTGTGTTCTCTACACAATCCACCTATGGATCCACCAGTGTCATTGCATGTGTGTTCTTTTTAGTAACAACAACCAGTGTAATTGCATGTGTGTTGTCTTCAGAGACCACACATGGATCCACCAGTGTCATTGCTTTAGTAACAACAACAGAATCATTTTGCATGTGTGATCTCTTCACATACCACCTATGGATCCACCAGTGTCATTGCATGTGTGTTATTTTTAGTAACAACAACCAGAGTCATCGCATGTGTTTTCTTTTCACAATCCACCCATGGATCCCACCAGAGTCATTGCATGTGTGTTCATTCCACAATCCACCTATGGATCCACCAGTGTCATTGCATGTGTGTTCTTTTTAGTAACAACAACCAGAGTCATTTTGCATGTGTGTTCTTCTCACATACCACCTATGGATCCACCAGTGTCATTGTATGTGTGTTCTTTTCACTAACAACAACCAGTGTCATTAAATGTGTATTCTCTTCACAATCCACCTATGGATCCACCAGTGTCATTGAAATGCGTGTTCTCTACAGAGACCACACATGGATCCACCAGTGTCATTGCATGTGTGTCCTTTTTAGTAACAACAACCAGTCATTTTGCATGTGTGTTATTTTCACATACCACCTATGGATCCACCAGTGACATTGCATGTGTGTTCTCTTCACAATCCACCTATGGATCCACCGGTGTCATTGCATGTGTATTGTTTTTAGTAACAACAATCAGTGTAATTTCATGTGTGTTGTCTTCAGATACCACACATGGATCCACCAGTGTCATTGCATGTGTGTTCCTTTTAGTAACAACAACGAGAGTCATTTTGCATGTGTGATCTCTTCACATACCACCTATGGATCCACCAGTGTCATTGCATGTGTGTTACTTTTACTAAGAACAACCAGAGTCATTGCATGTGATTTCTTTTCACAATCCACCCATGGATCTCACCAGAGTCATTGCATGTGTGTTCATTTCACAATCCACCTATGGATCCACCAGTGTCATTGCATGTGTGTTCTTTTTAGTAACAACAACTAGAGTCATTTTGCATGTGTGTTCTTCTCACATACCACCTATGGATCCACCAGTGTCATTTCATGTGTGTTCTTTTCACTAACAACAACCAGTGTCATTGCATGTGTGTTCTCTTCACAATCCACCTATGGATCCACCAGTGTCATTGGAATGCGTGGTCTCTATAGAGACCACACATGGATCCACCAGTGTCATTGCATGTGTGTTCTTTTTAGTAACAACAACCAGTCATTTTGCATGTGTGTTCTTTTCACATACCACCTATGGATCCACCAGTGTCATTGCATGTGTGTTCTCTTCACAATCCACCTATGGATCCACCAGTGCCATTGCATGTGTGTTCTTTTTAGTAACAACAACTAGTGTCATTGCATGTGTTTTCTATTCGGAGACCACACATGGATCCACCAGTGTCATTGCATGTGTGTTCTTTTTACTAAGAACAACAAGAGTCATTGAAATGTGTGCTCTCTTTAGAGACCACACATGGATCCACCAGTGTTATTGCATGTGTGTTCTTTTCACTAACAACAACCAGAGTCGTTGCATGTGTCTTCTTTTCACATACCACATATGGATCCACCAGTGTCATTGCATGTGTGCTCTTTTCACAATCCACACATGGATCCACCAGTGTCATTGCATGTGTGTTCTTTTTAGTAACAACAACTAGAGTCATTTTGCATGTGTGTTCTTTTCACATACCACCTATGGATCCACCAGTGTCATTGCATGTGTGTTCTCTTCACAATCCACCTATGGATCCACCGGTGTCATTGCATGTGTGTTCTTTTTAGTAACAACAACCAGTGTAATTGCATGTGTGTTGTCTTCAGAGACCACACATGGATCCACCAGTGTCATTGCATATGTGTTCTTTTTAGTAACAACAACCAGAGTCATTTTGCATGTGTGATCTCTTGACATACCACCTATGGATCCACCAGTGTCATTGCATGTGTGTTATTTTTAGTAACAACAACCAGAGTCATTGCATGTGTTTTCTTTTCACAATCCACCCATGGATCCCACCAAAGTCATTGCATGTGTTTTCATTTCACAATCCACCTATGGATCCACCAGTGTCATTGCATGTGTGTTCTTTTTAGTAACAACAACCAGAGTCATTTTGCATGTGTGTTCTTCTCACATACCACCTATGGATCCACCAGTGTCATTGCATGTGTGTTCTTTTCACTAACAACAACCAGTGTCATTGCATGTGTGTTCTCTTCACAATCCACCTATGGATCCACCAGTGTCATTGAAATGCGTGTTCTCTATAGAGACCACACATGGATCCACCAGTGTCATTGCATGTGTGTTATTTTTAGTAACAACAACCAGTCATTTTGCATGTGTGTTCTTTTCACATACCACCTATGGATCCACCAGTGTCATTGCATGTGTGTTCTCTTCACAATCCACCTATGGATCCACCAGTGCCATTGCATGTGTGTTCTTTTTAGTAACAACAACCAGTGTCATTGCATGTGTGTTCTCTTTAGAGACCACACATGGATCCACCAGTGTCATTGCATGTGTGTTGTTTTTACTAACAACAACAAGAGTCATTGAAATGTGTGCTCTCTTTAGAGACCACACATGGATCCACCAGTGTCATTGCATGTGTGTTCTTTTCACTAACAACAACCAGAGTCATTGCATGTGTGTTCTTTTCAGATACCACATATGGATCCACCAGTGTCATTGGATGTGTGCTCTTTTCACAATCCACACATGGATCCACCGGTGTCATTGCATGTGTGTTCTTTTTAGTAACAACAACTAGAGTCATTTTGCATGTGTGTTCTTTTCACATACCACCTATGGATCCACCAGTGTCATTGCATGTGTGTTCTCTTCACATTCCACCTATGGATCCACCAGTGTCATTGCATGTGTGTTCTTTTTAGTAACAACAACCAGTGTAATTGCATGTGTGTTGTCTTCAGAGACCACACATGGATCCACCAGTGTCATTGCTTTAGTAACAACAACAGAGTCATTTTGCATGTGTGATCTCTTCACATACCACCTATGGATCCACCAGTGTCGTTGCATGTGTGTTATTTTTAGTAACAACAACCAGAGTCATCGCATGTGTTTTCTTTTCACAATCCACCCATGGATCCCACCAGAGTCATTGCATGTGTGTTCATTTCACAATCCACCTATGGATCCACCAGTGTCATTGCATGTGTGTTCTTTTTAGTAACAACAACCAGAGTCATTTTGCATGTGTGTTCTTCTCACATACCACCTATGGATCCACCAGTGTCATTGTATGTGTGTTCTTTTCGCTAACAACAACCAGTGTCATTGCATGTGTGTTCTCTTCACATCCACCTATGGATCCACCAGTGTCATTGAAATGCGTGTTCTCTACAGAGACCACACATGGATCCACCAGTGTCATTGCATGTGTGTTCTTTTTAGTAACAACAACCAGTCATTTTGCATGTGTGTTATTTTCACATACCACCTATGGATCCACCAGTGTCATTGCATGTGTGTTCTCTTCACAATCCACCTATGGATCCACCAGTGCCATTGCATGTGTGTTCTTTTTAGTAACAACAACCAGTGTCATTGCATGTGTGTTCTCTTTAGAGACCACACATGGATCCACCAGTGTCATTGCATGTGTGTTCTTTTTACTAACAACAACAAGAGTCATTGAAATGTGTGCTCTCTTTAGAGACCACACATGGATCCACCAGTGTCATTGCATGTGTGTTCTTTTCACTAAAAACAACCAGAGTCATTGCATGTGTGTTCTTTTCACATACCACATATGGATCCACCAGTGTCATTGCATGTGTGTTCTTTTTAGTAACCACAACCAGAATCATTGAAATGTGTGTTCTTCTCACATACCACCTATGGATCCACCAGTGTCATTGAATGTGTGTTCATTTCACTAACAACAAACAGAGTCATTGCATGTGTGTTCTTTTCACATACCACATATGGATCCACCAGTGTGATTGAAATGCGTGTTCTCTACATATTCCACACATGGATCCACCGGTGTCATTGCATGTGTGTTCTTTTTAGTAACAACCAAAGTCATTTTGCATGTGTGTTCTTCTCACATACCACCTATGGATCCACCAGTGTCATTGCATGTGTGTTCTCTTCACAATCCTCCTATGGATCCACCAGTGTCATTTCATGTCTGTTCTTTTTAGTAACAACAACCAGTGTCATTGCATGTGTGTTCTATTCAGAGACCACACATGGATCCACCAGTGTCATTGCGTGTGTGTTCTTTTTACTAAGAACAACAAGAGTCATTGAAATGTGTGCTCTCTTTAGAGACCACACAAGGATCCACCAGTGTCATTGCATGTGTGTTCTTTTCACTAACAACAACCAGAGTCATTGCATGTGTGTTCTTTTCACATACCACATATGGATCCACCAGTGTCATTGCATGTGTGCTCTTTTCACAATCCACACATGGATCTACCAGTGTCATTGCATGTGTGTTCTTTTTAGTAACAACAACTAGAGTCATTTTGCATGTGTGTTCTTTTCACATACCACCTATGGATCCACCAGTGTCATTGCATGTGTGTTCTCTTCACAATCCACCTATGGATCCACCGGTGTCATTGCATGTGTGTTGTTTTTAGTAACAACAACCAGTGTAATTGCATGTGTGTTGTCTTCAGAGACCACACATGGATCCACCAGTGTCATTGCATGTGTGTTCCTTTTAGTAACAACAACCAGAGTCATTTTGCATGTGTGATCTCTTCACATACCACCTATGGATCCACCAGTGTCATTGCATGTGTGTTATTTTTACTAACAACAACCAGAGTCATTGCATGTGATTTCTTTTCACAATCCACCCATGGATCCCACCAGAGTCATTGCATGTGTTTTCATTTCACAATCCACCTATGGATCCACCAGTGTCAGTGCATGTGTGTTCTTTTTAGTAACAACAACCAGAGTCATTTTGCATGTGTGTTCTTCTCACATACCACCTATGGATCCACCAGTGTCATTGCATGTGTGTTCCTTTCACTAACAACAACCAGTGTCATTGCATGTGTGTTCTCTTCACAATCCACCTATGGATCCACCAGTGTCATTGAAATGCGTGTTCTCTATAGAGACCACACATGGATCCACCAGTGTCATTGCATGTGTGTTATTTTTAGTAACAACAACCAGTCATTTTGCATGTGTGTTCTTTTCACATACCACCTATGGATCCACCAGTGTCATTGCATGTGTGTTCTCTTCACAATCCACCTATGGATCCACCAGTGCCATTGCATGTGTGTTCTTTTTAGTAACAACAACCAGTGTCATTGCATGTGTGTTCTCTTTAGAGACCACACATGGATCCACCAGTGTCATTGCATGTGTGTTGTTTTTACTAACAACAACAAGAGTCATTGAAATGTGTGCTCTCTTTAGAGACCACACATGGATCCACCAGTGTCATTGCATGTGTGTTCTTTTCACTAACAACAACCAGAGTCATTGCATGTGTGTTCTTTTCAGATACCACATATGGATCCACCAGTGTCATTGGATGTGTGCTCTTTTCACAATCCACACATGGATCCACCGGTGTCATTGCATGTGTGTTCTTTTTATTAACAACAACCAGTCATTTTGCATGTGTGTTCTTTTCACATACCACCTATGGATCCACCAGTGTCATTGCATGTGTGTTCTCTTCACATTCCACCTATGGATCCACCAGTGTCATTGCATGTGTGTTCTTTTTAGTAACAACAACCAGTGTAATTGCATGTGTGTTGTCTTCAGAGACCACACATGGATCCACCAGTGTCATTGCTTTAGTAACAACAACAGAGTCATTTTGCATGTGTGATCTCTTCACATACCACCTATGGATCCACCAGTGTCGTTGCATGTGTGTTATTTTTAGTAACAACAACCAGAGTCATCGCATGTGTTTTCTTTTCACAATCCACCCATGGATCCCACCAGAGTCATTGCATGTGTGTTCATTTCACAATCCACCTATGGATCCACCAGTGTCATTGCATGTGTGTTCTTTTTAGTAACAACAACCAGAGTCATTTTGCATGTGTGTTCTTCTCACATACCACCTATGGATCCACCAGTGTCATTGTATGTGTGTTCTTTTCGCTAACAACAACCAGTGTCATTGCATGTGTGTTCTCTTCACATCCACCTATGGATCCACCAGTGTCATTGAAATGCGTGTTCTCTACAGAGACCACACATGGATCCACCAGTGTCATTGCATGTGTGTTCTTTTTAGTAACAACAACCAGTCATTTTGCATGTGTGTTATTTTCACATACCACCTATGGATCCACCAGTGTCATTGCATGTGTGTTCTCTTCACAATCCACCTATGGATCCACCAGTGCCATTGCATGTGTGTTCTTTTTAGTAACAACAACCAGTGTCATTGCATGTGTGTTCTCTTTAGAGACCACACATGGATCCACCAGTGTCATTGCATGTGTGTTCTTTTTACTAACAACAACAAGAGTCATTGAAATGTGTGCTCTCTTTAGAGACCACACATGGATCCACCAGTGTCATTGCATGTGTGTTCTTTTCACTAAAAACAACCAGAGTCATTGCATGTGTGTTCTTTTCACATACCACATATGGATCCACCAGTGTCATTGCATGTGTGTTCTTTTTAGTAACCACAACCAGAATCATTGAAATGTGTGTTCTTCTCACATACCACCTATGGATCCACCAGTGTCATTGAATGTGTGTTCATTTCACTAACAACAAACAGAGTCATTGCATGTGTGTTCTTTTCACATACCACATATGGATCCACCAGTGTGATTGAAATGCGTGTTCTCTACATATTCCACACATGGATCCACCGGTGTCATTGCATGTGTGTTCTTTTTAGTAACAATCAAAGTCATTTTGCATGTGTGTTCTTCTCACATACCACCTATGGATCCACCAGTGTCATTGCATGTGTGTTCTCTTCACAATCCTCCTATGGATCCACCAGTGTCATTTCATGTCTGTCCTTTTTAGTAACAACAACCAGTGTCATTGCATGTGTGTTCTATTCAGAGACCACACATGGATCCACCAGTGTCATTGCGTGTGTGTTCTTTTTACTAAGAACAACAAGAGTCATTGAAATGTGTGCTCTCTTTAGAGACCACACAAGGATCCACCAGTGTCATTGCATGTGTGTTCTTTTCACTAACAACAACCAGAGTCATTGCATGTGTGTTCTTTTCACATACCACATATGGATCCACCAGTGTCATTGCATGTGTGCTCTTTTCACAATCCACACATGAATCCACCAGTGTCATTGCATGTGTGTTCTTTTTAGTAACAACAACTAGAGTCATTTTGCATGTGTGTTCTTTTCACATACCACCTATGGATCCACCAGTGTCATTGCATGTGTGTTCTCTTCACAATCCACCTATGGATCCACCGGTGTCATTGCATGTGTGTTGTTTTTAGTAACAACAACCAGTGTAATTGCATGTGTGTTGTCTTCAGAGACCACACATGGATCCACCAGTGTCATTGCATGTGTGTTCTTTTTAGTAACAACAACCAGAGTCATTTTGCATGTGTGTTCTTCTCACATACCACCTATGGATCCACCAGTGTCATTGTATGTGTGTTCTTTTCGCTAACAACAACCAGTGTCATTGCATGTGTGTTCTCTTCACAATCCACCTATGGATCCACCAGTGTCATTGAAATGCGTGTTCTCTACAGAGACCACACATGGATCCACCAGTGTCATTGCATGTGTGTTCTTTTTAGTAACAACAACCAGTCATTTTGCATGTGTGTTATTTTCCCATACCACCTATGGATCCACCAGTGTCATTGCATGTGTGTTCTCTTCACAATCCACCTATGGATCCACCAGTGCCATTGCATGTGTGTTCTTTTTAGTAACAACAACCAGTGTCATTGCATGTGTGTTCTCTTTAGAGACCACACATGGATCCACCAGTGTCATTGCATGTGTGTTCTTTTTACTAACAACAACAAGAGTCATTGAAATGTGTGCTCTCTTTAGAGACCACACATGGATCCACCAGTGTCATTGCATCTGTGTTCTTTTCACTAAAAACAACCAGAGTCATTGCATGTGTGTTCTTTTCACATACCACATATGGATCCACCAGTGTCATTGCATGTGTGTTCTTTTTAGTAACCACAACCAGAATCATTGAAATGTGTGTTCTTCTCACATACCACCTATGGATCCACCAGTGTCATTGAATGTGTGTTCATTTCACTAACAACAAACAGAGTCATTGCATGTGTGTTCTTTTCACATACCACATATGGATCCACCAGTGTGATTGAAATGCGTGTTCTCTACATATTCCACACATGGATCCACCGGTGTCATTGCATGTGTGTTCTTTTTAGTAACAACCAGAGTCATTTTGCATGTGTGTTCTTCTCACATACCACCTATGGATCCACCAGTGTCATTGCATGTGTGTTCTCTTCACAATCCTCCTATGGATCCACCAGTGTCATTTCATGTCTGTTCTTTTTAGTAACAACAACCAGTGTCATTGCATGTGTGTTCTATTCAGAGACCACACATGGATCCACCAGTGTCATTGCGTGTGTGTTCTTTTTACTAAGAACAACAAGAGTCATTGAAATGTGTGCTCTCTTTAGAGACCACACAAGGATCCAGCAGTGTCATTGCATGTGTGTTCTTTTCACTAACAACAACCAGAGTCATTGCATGTGTGTTCTTTTCACATACCACATATGGATCCACCAGTGTCATTGCATGTGTGCTCTTTTCACAATCCGCACATGGATCCACCAGTGTCATTGTATGTGTGTTCTTTTTAGTAACAACAACTAGAGTCATTTTGCATGTGTGTTCTTTTCACATACCACCTATGGATCCACCAGTGTCATTGCATGTGTGTTCTCTTCACAATCCACCTATGGATCCACCGGTGTCATTGCATGTGTGTTGTTTTTAGTAACAACAACCAGTGTAATTGCATGTGTGTTGTCTTTAGAGACCACACATGGATCCACCAGTGTCATTGCATGTGTGTTCCTTTTAGTAACAACAACCAGAGTCATTTTGCATGTGTGTTGTCTTCAGAGACCACACATGGATCCACCAGTGTCATTGCATGTGTGTTCCTTTTAGTAACAACAACCAGAGTCATTTTGCATGTGTGATCTCTTCACATACCACCTATGGATCCACCAGTGTCATTGCATGTGTGTTATTTTTACTAACAACAACCAGAGTCATTGCATGTGATTTCTTTTCACAATCCACCCATGGATCCCACCAGAGTCATTGCATGTGTTTCATTTCACAATCCACCTATGGATCCACCAGTGTCATTGCATGTGTGTTCTTTTTAGTAACAACAACCAGAGTCATTTTGCATGTGTGTTCTTCTCACATACCACCTATGGATCCACCAGTGTCATTGCATGTGTGTTCTTTTCACTAACAACAACCAGTGTCATTGCATGTGTGTTCTCTTCACAATCCACCTATGGATCCACCAGTGTCATTGAAATGCGTGTTCTCTACAGAGACCACACATGGATCCACCAGTGTCATTGCATGTGTGTTCTTTTTAGTAACAACAACCAGTCATTTTGGATGTGTGTTCTTTTCACATACCACCTATGGATCCACCAGTGTCATTGCATGTGTGTTCTCTTCACAATCCACCTATGGATCCACCAGTGCCATTGCATGTGTGTTCTTTTTAGTAACAACCAGTGTCATTGCATGTGTGTTCTCTTTAGAGACCACACATGGATCCACCAGTGTTATTGTATGTGTGTTGTTTTTACTAACAACAACAAGAGTCATTGAAATGTGTGCTCTCTTTAGAGACCACACATGGATCCACCAGTGTCATTGCATGTGTGTTCTTTTCACTAACAACAACCAGAGTCATTGCATGTGTGTTCTTTTCAGATACCACATATGGATCCACCAGTGTCATTGGATGTGTGCTCTTTTCACAATCCACACATGGATCCACCAGTGTCATTGCATGTGTGTTCTTTTTAGTAACAACAACCAGTCATTTTCCATGTGTGTTCTTTTCACATACCACCTATGGATCCACCAGTGTCATTGCATGTGTGTTCTCTTCACAATCCACCTATGGATCCACCAGTGTCATTGCATGTGTGTTCTTTTTAGTAACAACAACCAGTGTAATTGCATGTGTGTTGTCTTCAGAGACCACACATGGATCCACCAGTGTCATTGCTTTAATAACAACAACAGAGTCATTTTGCATGTGTGATCTCTTCACATACCACCTATGGATCCACCAGTGTCGTTGCATGTGTGTTATTTTTAGTAACAACAACTAGAGTCATCGCATTTGTTTTCTTTTCACAATCCACCCATGGATCCCACCAGAGTCATTGCATGTGTGTTCATTTCACAATCCACCTATGGATCCACCAGTGTCATTGCATGTGTGTTCTTTTTAGTAACAACAACCAGAGTCATTTTGCATGTGTGTTCTTCTCACATACCACCTATGGATCCACCAGTGTCATTGTATGTGTGTTCTTTTCGCTAACAACAACCAGTGTCATTGCATGTGTGTTCTCTTCACAATCCACCTATGGATCCACCAGTGTCATTGAAATGCGTGTTCTCTACAGAGACCACACATGGATCCACCAGTGTCATTGCATGTGTGTTCTTTTTAGTAACAACAACCAGTCATTTTGCATGTGTGTTATTTTCACATACCACCTATGGATCCACCAGTGTCATTGCATGTGTGTTCTCTTCACAATCCACCTATGGATCCACCAGTGCCATTGCATGTGTGTTCTTTTTAGTAACAACAACCAGTGTCATTGCATGTGTGTTCTCTTTAGAGACCACACATGGATCCACCAGTGTCATTGCATGTGTGTTCTTTTTACTAACAACAACAAGAGTCATTGAAATGTGTGCTCTCTTTAGAGACCACACATGGATCCACCAGTGTCATTGCATGTGTGTTATTTTCACTAAAAACAACCAGTGTCATTGCATGTGTGTTCCTTTTAGTAACAACAACCAGAGTCATTTTGCATGTGTGATCTCTTCACATACCACCTATGGATCCACCAGTGTCATTGCATGTGTGTTATTTTTACTAACAACAACCAGAGTCATTGCATGTGATTTGTTTTCACAATCCACCCATGGATCCCACCAGAGTCATTGCATGTGTTTTCATTTCACAATCCACCTATGGATCCACCAGTGTCATTGCATGTGTGTTCTTTTTAGTAACAACAACCAGAGTCATTTTGCATGTGTGTTCTTCTCACATACCACCTATGGATCCACCAGTGTCATTGCATGTGTGTTCTTGTCACTAACAACAACCAGTGTCATTGCATGTGTGTTCTCTTCACAATCCACCTATGGATCCACCAGTGTCATTGAAATGCGTGTTCTCTACAGAGACCACACATGGATCCACCAGTGTCATTGCATGTGTGTTCTTTTTAGTAACAACAACCAGTCATTTTCCATGTGTGTTCTTTTCACATACCACCTATGGATCCACCAGTGTCATTGCATGTGTGTTCTCTTCACAATCCACCTATGGATCCACCAGTGCCATTGCATGTGTGTTCTTTTTAGTAACAACAACCAGTGTAATTGCATGTGTGTTCTCTTCAGAGACCACACATGGATCCACCAGTGTCATTGCATGTGTGTTCTTTTTACTAACAACAACAAGAGTCATTGAAATGTGTGCTCTCTTTAGAGACCATACATGGATCCACCAGTGTCATTGCATGTGTGTTCTTTTCACTAACAACAACCAGAGTCATTGCATGTGTGTTCTTTTCAGATACCACATATGGATCCACCTGTGTCATTGGATGTGTGCTCTTTTCACAATCCACACATGCATCCTCCAGTGACATTGCATGTGTGTTCTTTTTAGTAACAACAACTAGAGTCATTTTGCATGTGTGTTCTTTTCACATACCACCTATGGATCCACCAGTGTCATTGCATGTGTGTTCTCTTCACAATCCACCTAAGGATCCACCGGTGTCATTGCATGTGTGTTGTTTTTCGTAACAACAACCAGTGTAATTTCATGTGTGTTGTCTTCAGAGACCACACATGGATCCACCAGTGTCATTGCATGTGTGTTCCTTTTAGTAACAACAACCAGAGTCATTTTGCATGTGTGATCTCTTCACATACCACCTATGGATCCACCAGTGTCATTGCATGTGTGTTACTTTTACTAACAACAACCAGAGTCATTGCATGTGATTTCTTTTCACAATCCACCCATGGATCTCACCAGAGTCATTGCATGTGTGTTCATTTCACAATCCACCTATGGATCCACCAGTGTCATTGCATGTGTGTTCTTTTTCGTAACAACAACCAGAGTCATTTTGCATGTGTGTTCTTCTCACATACCACCTATGGATCCACCAGTGTCATTGCATATGTGTTCTTTTCACTAACAACAACCAGTGTCATTGCATGTGTGTTCTCTTCACAATCCACCTATGGATCCACCAGTGTCATTGAAATGCGTGTTCTCTATAGAGACCACACATGGATCCACCAGTGTCATTGCATGTGTGTTCTTTTTAGTAACAACAACTAGTCATTTTGCATGTGTGTTCTTTTCACATACCACCTATGGATCCACCAGTGTCATTGCATGGGTGTTCTCTTCACAATCCACCTATGGATCCACCAGTGCCATTGCATGTGTGTTCTTTTTAGTAACAACAACTAGTGTCATTGGATGCGTGTTCTATTCGGAGACCACACATGGATCCACCAGTGTCATTGCATGTGTGTTCTTTTTACTAAGAACAACAAGAGTCATTGAAATGTGTGCTCTCTTTAGAGACCACACATGGATCCACCAGTGTTATTGCATGTGTGTTCTTTTCACTAACAACAACCAGAGTCGTTGCATGTGTCTTCTTTTCACATACCACATATGGATCCACCAGTGTCATTGCATGTGTGCTCTTTTCACAATCCACACATGGATCCACTTGTGTCATTGCATGTGTGTTCTTTTTAGTAACAACATATAGAGTCATTTTGCATGTGTGTTATTTTCACATACCACCTATGGATCCACCAGTGTCATTGTATGTGTGTTCTCTTCTCAATCCACCTATGGATCCACTAGTGTCCTTGCATGTGTGTTCTTTTTAGTAACAACAACCAGTGTAATTGCATGTGTGTTGTCTTGAGAGACCACACATGGATCCACCAGTGTCATTGCATGTGTGTTCTTTTTAGTAACAACAACCAGAGTCATTTTGCATGTGTGATCTCTTCACATACCACCTATGGATCCACCAGTGTCATTGCATGTGTGTTATTTTTAGTAACAACAACCAGAGTCATTGCATGTGTTTTCTTTTCACAATCCACCCATGGATCCCACCAGAGTCATTGCATGTGTGTTCATTTCACAATCCACCTATGGATCCACCAGTGTCATTGCATGTGTGTTCTTTTTAGTAACAACAACCAGAGTCATTTTGCATGTGTGTTCTTCTCACATACCACCTATGGATCCACCAGTGTCATTGTATGTGTGTTCTTTTCACTAACAACAACCAGTGTCATTGCATGTGTGTTCTCTTCACAATCCACCTACGGATCCACCAGTGTCATTGAAATGCGTGTTCTCTACAGAGACCACACATGGATCCACCAGTGTCATTGCATGTGTGTTCTTTTTAGTAACAACAACCAGTCATTTTGCATGTGTGTTCTTTTCACATACCACCTATGGATCCACCAATGTCATTGCATGTTTGTTCTCTTCACAATCCACATATGGATCCACCAGTGCCATTGCATGTGTGTTCTTTTTAGTAACAACAACCAGTGTCATTGCATGTGTGTTCTCTTTAGAGACCACACATGGATCCACCAGTGTCATTGCATGTGTGTTCTTTTTACTAACAACAACAAGAGTCATTGAAATGTGTGCTCTCTTTAGAGACCACACATGGATCCACCAGTGTCATTGCATGTGTGTTCTTTTCACTAACAACAACCAGAGTCATTGCATGTGTGTTCTTTTCAGATACCACATATGGATCCACCAGTGTCATTGGATGTGTGCTCTTTTCACAATCCACACATGGATCCACCAGTGTCATTGCATGTGTGTTCTTTTTAGTAACAACAACTAGAGTCATTTTGCATGTGTGTTCTTTTCACATACCACCTATGGATCCACCAGTATCATTGCATGTGTGTTCTCTTCACGATCCACCTATGGATCCACCGGTGTCATTGCATGTGTGTTGTTTTTAGTAACAACAACCAGTGTAATTTCATGTGTGTTGTCTTCAGAGACCACACATGGATCCACCAGTGTCATTGCATGTGTGTTCCTTTTAGTAACAACAACCAGAGTCATTTTGCATGTGTGATCTCTTCACATACCACCTATGGATCCACCAGTGTCATTGCATGTGTGTTATTTTTACTAACAACAACCAGAGTCATTGCATGTGATTTCTTTTCACAATCCACCCATGGATCCCACCAGAGTCATTGCATGTGTGTTTATTTCACAATCCACCTATGGATCCACCAGTGTCATTGCATGTGTGTTCTTTTTAGTAACAACAACCAGAGTCATTTTGCATGTGTGTTCTTCTCACATACCACCTATGGATCCACCAGTGTCATTGCATGTGTGTTCTTTTCACTAACAACAACCAGTGTCATTGCATCTGTGTTCTCTTCACAATCCACCTATGGATCCACCAGTGTCATTGAAATGCGTGTTCTCTGTAAAGACCACACATGGATCCACCAGTGTCATTGCATGTGTGTTCTTTTTAGTAACAACAACCAGTCATTTTGCATGTGTGTTCTTTTCACATACCACCTATGGATCCACCAGTGTCATTGCATGTGTGTTCTCTTCACAATCCACTTATGGATCCACCAGTGCCATTGCATGTGTGTTCTTTTTAGTAACAACAACCATTGTCATTGCATGTGTGTTCTCTTTAGATACCACACATGGATCCACCAGTGTCATTGCATGTGTGTTCTTTACTAACAACAACAAGAGTCATTGAAATGTGTGCTCTCTTTAGAGACCACACATGGATCCACCAGTGTCATTGCATGTGTGTTCTTTTCACTAACAACAACTAGAATCATTGCATGTGTGTTCTTTTCAGATACCACATATGGATCCACCAGTGTCATTGGATGTGTGATCTTTTCACAATCCACACATGCATCCACCAGTGTCATTGCATGTGTGTTCTTTTTAGTAACAACAACTAGAGTCATTTTGCATGTGTGTTCTTTTCACATACCACCTATGGATCCACCAGTGTCATTGCATGTGTGTTCTCTTCACAATCCACCTATGGATCCACCGGTGTCATTGCATGTGTGTTGTTTTTAGTAACAACAACCAGTGTAATTTCATGTGTGTTGTCTTCAGAGACCACACATGGATCCACCAGTGTCATTTCATGTGTGTTCCTTTTAGTAACAACAACCAGAGTCATTTTGCATTTGTGATCTCTTCACATACCACCTATGGATCCACCAGTGTCATTGCATGTGTGTTACTTTTACTAACAACAACCAGAGTCATTGCACGTGATTTCTTTTCACAATCCACCCATGGATCTCACCAGAGTCATTGCATGTGTGTTCATTTCACAATCCACCTATGGATCCACCAGTGTCATTGCATGTGTGTTCTTTTTAGTAACAACAACCAGAGTCATTTTGCATGTGTGTTCTTCTCACATACCACCTATGGATCCACCAGTGTCATTGCATGTGTGTTCTTTTCACTAACAACAACCAGTGTCATTGCATGTGTGTTCTCTTCACAATCCACCTATGGATCCACCAGTGTCATTGCAATGCGTGTTCTCTATAGAGACCACACATGGATCCACCAGTGTCATTGCATGTGTGTTCTTTTTAGTAACAACAACCAGTCATTTTGCATGTGTGTTCTTTTCACATACCACCTATGGATCCACCAGTGTCATTGCATGTGTGTTCTCTTCACAATCCACCTATGGATCCACCAGTGCCATTGCATGTGTGTTCTTTTTAGTAACAACAACTAGTGTCATTGCATGTGTGTTCTATTCGGAGACCACACATGGATCCACCAGTGTCATTGCATGTGTGTTCTTTTTACTAAGAACAACAAGAGTCATTGAAATGTGTGCTCTCTTTAGACCACACATGGATCCACCAGTGTTATTGCATGTGTGTTCTTTTCACTAACAACAACTAGAGTCGTTGCATGTGTCTTCTTTTCACATACCACATATGGATCCACCAGTGTCATTGCATGTGTGCTCTTTTCACAATCCACACATGGATCCACCAGTGTCATTGCATGTGTGTTCTTTTTAGTAACAACAACTAGAGTCATTTGGCATGTGTGTTCTTTTCACATACCACCTATGGATCCACCAGTGTCATTGTATGTGTGTTCTCTTCTCAATCCACCTATGGATCCACTAGTGTCATTGCATGTGTGTTCTTTTTAGTAACAACAACTAGTGTAATTGCATGTGTGTTGTCTTCAGAGACCACACATGGATCCACCAGTGTCATTGCATGTGTGTTCTTTTTAGTAACAACAACCAGAGTCATTTTGCATGTGTGATCTCTTCACATACCACATATGGATCCACCAGTGTCATTGCATGTGTGTTATTTTTAGTAACAACAACCAGAGTCATTCCATGTGTTTTCTTTTCACAATCCACCCATGGATCCCACCAGAGTCATTGCATGTGTGTTCATTTCACAATCCACCTATGGATCCACCAGTGTCATTGCATATGTGTTCTTTTTAGTAACAACAACCAGAGTCATTTTGCATGTGTGTTCTTCTCACATACCACCTATGGATCCACCAGTGTCATTGTATGTGTGTTCTTTTCACTAACAACAACCAGTGTCATTGCATGTGTGTTCTCTTCACAATCCACCTATGGATCCACCAGTGTCATTGAAATGCGTGTTCTCTACAGAGACCACACATGGATCCACCAGTGTCATTGCATGTGTGTTCTTTTTAGTAACAACAACCAGTCATTTTGCATGTGTGTTCTTTTCACATACCACCTATGGATCCACCAATGTCATTGCATGTGTGTTCTCTTCACAATCCACCTATGGATCCACCAGTGCCATTGCATGTGTGTTCTTTTTAGTAACAACAACCAGTGTCATTGCATGTGTGTTCTCTTTAGAGACCACACATGGATCCACCAGTGTCATTGCATGTGTGTTCTTTTTACTAACAACAACAAGAGTCATTGAAATGTGTGCTCTCTTTAGAGACCACACATGGATCCACCAGTGTCATTGCATGTGTGTTCTTTTCACTAACAACAACCAGAGTCATGGCATGTGTGTTCTTTTCAGATACCACATATGGATCCACCAGTGTCATTGGATGTGTGCTCTTTTCACTATCCACACATGCATCCACCAGTGTCATTGCATGTGTGTTCTTTTTAGTAACAATAACTAGAGTCATTTTGCATGTGTGTTATTTTCACATACCACCTATGGATCCACCAGTGTCATTGCATGTGTGTTCTCTTCACAATCCACCTATGGATCCACCGGTGTCATTGCATGTGTGTTGTTTTTAGTAACAACAACCAGTGTAATTTCATGTGTGTTGTCTTCAGAGACCACACATGGATCCACCAGTGTCATTGCATGTGTGTTCCTTTTAGTAACAACAACCAGAGTGATTTTGCATGTGTGATCTCTTCACATACCACCTATGGATCCACCAGTGTCATTGCATGTGTGTTACTTTTACTAACAACAACCAGAGTCATTGCATGTGATTTCTTTTCACAATCCACCCATGGATCTCACCAGAGTCATTGCATGTGTGTTCATTTCACAATCAACCTATGGATCCACCAGTGTCATTGCATATGTGTTCTTTTTAGTAACAACAACCAGAGTCATTTTGCATGTGTGTTCTTCTCACATACCACCTATGGATCCACCAGTGTCACTGCATGTGTGTTCTTTTCACTAACAACAACAAGAGTCATTGCATGTGTGTTCTCTTCACAATCCACCTACGGATCCACCAGTGTCATTGAAATGCGTGTTCTCTATAGAGACCATACATGGATCCACCAGTGTCATTGCATGTGTGTTCTTTTTAGTAACAACAACCAGTCATTTCGCATGTGTGTTCTTTTCACATACCACCTATGGATCCACCAGTGTCATTGCATGTGTGTTCTCTTCACAATCCACCTATGGATCCACCAGTGCCATTGCATGTGTGTTCTTTTTAGTAACAACAACTAGTGTCATTGCATGTGTGTTCTATTCGGAGACCACACATGGATCCACCAGTGTCATTGCATGTGTGTTCTTTTTACTAACAACAACAAGAGTCATTAAAATGTGTGCTCTCTTTAGAGACCACACATGGATCCACCAGTGTTATTGCATGTGTGTTCTTTTCACTAACAACAACCAGAGTCGTTGCATGTGTCTTCTTTTCACATACCACATATGGATCCACCAGTGTCATTGCATGTGTGCTCTTTTCACAATCCACACATGGATCCACTAGTGTCATTGCATGTGTGTTCTTTTTAGTAACAACAACTAGAGTCATTTTGCATGTGTGTTCTTTTCACATACCACCTATGGATCCACCAGTGTCATTGTATGTGTGTTCTCTTCTCAATCCACCTATGGATCCACTAGTGTCATTGCATGTGTGTTCTTTTTAGTAACAACAACTAGTGTAATTGCATGTGTGTTGTCTTCAGAGACCACACATGGATCCACCAGTGTCATTGCATGTGTGTTCTTTTTAGTAACAACAACCAGAGTCATTTTGCATGTGTGATCTCTTCACATACCACCTATGGATCCACCAGTGTCTTTGCATGTGTGTTATTTTTAGTAACAACAACCAGAGTCATTGCATGTGTTTTCTTTTCACAATCCACCCATGGATCCCACCAGAGTCATTGCATGTGTGTTCATTTCACAATCCACCTATGGATCCACCAGTGTCATTGCATGTGTGTTCTTTTTAGTAACAACAACCAGAGTCATTTTGCATGTGTGTTCTTCTCACATACCACCTATGGATCCACCAGTGTCATTGTATGTGTGTTCTTTTCACTAACAACAACCAGTGTCATTGCATGTGTGTTCTCTTCACAATCCACCTATGGATCCACCAGTGTCATTGAAATGCGTGTTCTCTACAGAGACCACACATGGATCCACTAGTGTCATTGCATGTGTGTTCTTTTTAGTAACAACAACCAGTCATTTTGCATGTGTGTTCTTTTCACATACCACCTATGGATCCACCAGTGTCATTGCATGTGTGTTCTCTTCACAATCCACCTATGGATCCATCAGTGCCATTGCATGTGTGTTCTTTTTAGTAACAACAACCAGTGTCATTGCATGTGTTATCTCTTTAGAGACCACACATGGATCCACCAGTGTCATTGCATGTGTGTTCTTTTTACTAACAACAACAAGAGTCATTGAAATGTGTGCTCTCTTTAGAGACCACACATGGATCCACCAGTGTCATTGCATGTGTGTTCTTTTCACTAACAACAACCAGAGTCATTGCATGTGTGTTCTTTTCAGATACCACATATGGATCCACCAGTATCATTGGATGTGTGCTCTTTTCACAATCCACACGTGCATCCACCAGTGTCATTGCATGTGTGTTCTTTTTAGTAACAACAACTAGAGTCATTTTGCATGTGTGTTCTTTTCACATACCACCTATGGATCCACCAGTGTCATTGCATGTGTGTTCTCTTCACAATCCACCTATGGATCCACCGGTGTCATTGCATGTGTGTTGTTTTTAGTAACAACAACCAGTGTAATTTCATGTGTGTTGTCTTCAGAGACCACACATGGATCCATCAGTGTCATTGCATGTGTGTTCCTTTTAGTAACAACAACCAGAGTCATTTTGCATGTGTGATCTCTTCACATACCACCTATGGATCCACCAGTGTCATTGCATGTGTGTTACTTTTACTAACAACAACCAGAGTCATTGCATGTGATTTCTTTTCACAATCCACCCATGGATCTCACCAGAGTCATTGCATGTGTGTTCATTTCACAATCCACCTATGTATCCACCAGTGTCATTGCATGTGTGTTCTTTTTAGTAACAACAACCAGAGTCATTTTGCATGTGTGTTCTTCTCACATACCACCTATGGATCCACCAGTGTCATTGCATGTGTGTTCCTTTCACTAACAACAACCAGTGTCATTGCATGTGTGTTCTCTTCACAATCCACCTATGGATCCACCAGTGTCATTGAAATGCGTGTTCTCTATAGAGACCATACATGGATCCACCAGTGTCATTGCATGTGTGTTCTTTTTAGTAACAACAACAAGTCATTTCGCATGTGTGTTCTTTTCACATACCACCTATGGATCCACCAGTGTCATTGCATGTGTGTTCTCTTCACAATCCACCTATGGATCCACCAGTGCCATTGCATGTGTGTTCTTTTTAGTAACAACAACTAGTGTCATTGCATGTGTGTTCTATTGGGAGACCACACATGGATCCACCAGTGTCATTGCATGTGTGTTCTTTTTACTAAGAACAACAAGAGTCATTGAAATGTGTGCTCTCTTTAGAGACCACACATGGATCCACCAGTGTTATTGCATGTGTGTTCTTTTCACTAACAACAACCAGAGTCGTTGCATGTGTCTTCTTTTCACTAACAACAACCAGAGTCATTGCATGTGTGTTCTTTTCACATACCACACATGGATCCACCAGTGTCATTGCATGTGTGCTCTTTTCACAATCCACACATGGATCCACCAGTGTCATTGCATGTGTGTTCTTTTTAGTAACAACAACTAGAGTCATTTTGCATGTGTGTTCTTTTCACATACCACCTATGGATCCACCAGTGTCATTGCATGTGTGTTCTCTTCAGAATCCACCTATGGATCCACCGGTGTCATTGCATGTGTGTTGTTTTTAGTAACAACAACCAGTGTAATTGCATGTGTGTTGTCTTCAGAGACCACACATGGATCCACCAGTGTCATTGCATGTGTGTTCCTTTTAGTAACAACAACCAGAGTCATTTTGCATGTGTGATCTCTTCACATACCACCTATGGATCCACCAGTGTCATTGCATGTGTGTTATTTTTACTAACAACAACCAGAGTCATTGCATGTGATTTCTTTTAACAATCCACCCATGGATCCCACCAGAGTCATTGGATGTGTGTTCATTTCACAATCCACCTATGGATCCACCAGTGTCATTGCATGTGTGTTCTTTTTAGTAACAACAACCAGAGTCATTTTGCATGTGTGTTCTTCTCACATACCACCTATGGATCCACTAGTGTCATTGCATGTGTGTTCTCTTCACAATCCACCTATGGATCCACCAGTGTCATTGCATGTGTGTTCTTTTTAGTAACAACAACTAGTGTAATTGCATGTGTGTTGTCTTCAGAGACCACACATGGATCCACCAGTGTCATTGCTTTAGTAACAACAACAGAGTCATTTTGCATGTGTGATCTCTTCACATACCACCTATGGATCCACCAGTGTCATTGCATGTGTGTTATTTTTAGTAACAACAACCAGAGTCATTGCATGTGTTTTCTTTTCACAATCCACCCATGGATCCCACCAGAGTCATTGCATGTGTGTTCATTTCACAATCCACCTATGGATCCACCAGTGTCATTGCATGTGTGTTCTTTTTAGTAACAACAACCAGAGTCATTTTGCATGTGTGTTCTTCTCACATACCACCTATGGATCCACCAGTGTCATTGTATGTGTGTTCTTTTCACTAACAACAACCAGTGTCATTGCATGTGTGTTCTCTTCACAATCCACCTACGGATCCACTAGTGTCATTGAAATGCGTGTTCTCTACAGAGACCACACATGGATCCACCAGTGTCATTGCATGTGTGTTCTTTTTAGTAACAACAACCAGTCATTTTGCATGTGTGTTCTTTTCACATACCACCTATGGATCCACCAATGTCATTGCATGTGTGTTCTCTTCACAATCCACCTATTGATCCACCAGTGCCATTGCATGTGTGTTCTTTTTAGTAACAACAACCATTGTCATTGCATGTGTGTTCTCTTTAGAGACCACACATGGATCCACCAGTGTCATTGCATGTGTGTTCTTTTTACTAACAACAACAAGAGTCATTGAAATGTGTGCTCTCTTTAGATACCACACATGGATCCACCAGTGTCATTGCATGTGTGTTCTTTTCACTAACAACAACCAGAGTCATTGCATGTGTCTTCTTTTCACATACCACATATGGATCCACCAGTGTCATTGCATGTGTGCTCTTTTCACAATCCACACATGGATCCACCAGTGTCATTGCATGTGTGTTCTTTTTAGTAACAACAACTAGAGTCATTTTGCATGTGTGTTCTTTTCACATACCACCTATGGATCCACCAGTGTCATTGCATGTCTGTTCTCTTCACAATCCACCTATGGATCCACTGGTGTCATTGCATGTGTGTTGTTTTTAGTAACAACAACCAGTGTAATTGCATGTGTGTTGTCTTCAGAGACCACACATGGATCCACCAGTGTCATTGCATGTGTGTTCCTTTTAGTAACAACAACCAGAGTCATTTTGCATGTGTGATCTCTTCACATACCACCTATGGATCCACCAGTGTCATTGTATGTGTGTTCTCTTCTCAATCCACCTATGGATCCACCAGTGTCATTGCATGTGTGTTCTTTTTAGTAACAACAACCAGTGTAATTGCATGTGTGTTGTCTTCAGAGACCACACATGGATCCACCAGTGTCATTGCATATGTGTTATTTTTACTAACAACAACCAGAGTCATTGCATGTGATTTCTTTTCACAATCCACCCATGGATCCCACTAGAGTAATTGCATGTGTGTTCATTTCACAATCCACCTATGGATCCACTAGTGTCATTGCATGTGTGTTCTTTTTAGTAACAACAACCAGAGTCATTTTGCATGTGTGTTCTTCTCACATACCACCTATGGATCCACCAGTGTCATTGCATGTGTGTTCTTTTCACTAACAACACCCAGTGTCATTGCATGTGTGTTCTCTTCACAATCCACCTATGGATCCACCAGTGTCATTGAAATGCGTGTTCTCTACAGAGACCACACATGGATCCACCAGTGTCATTGCATGTGTGTTCTTTTTAGTAACAACAACCAGACATTTTGCATGTGTGTTCTTTTCACATACCACCTATGGATCCACCAGTGTCATTGCATGTGTGTTCTCTTCACAATCCACCTATGGATCCACCAGTGCCATTGCATGTGTGTTCTTTTTAGTAACAACAACCAGTGTCATTGCATGTGTGTTCTCTTTAGAGACCACACATGGATCCACCCGTGTCATTGCATGTGTGTTCTTTTTACTAACAACAACAAGAGTCATTGAAATGTGTGCTCTCTTTAGAGACCACACATGGATCCACCAGTGTCATTGCATGTGCGTTCTTTTCACTAACAACAACTAGAGTCATTGCATGTGTGTTCTTTTTAGATACCACATATGGATCCACCAGTGTCATTGGATGTGTGCTCTTTTCACAATCCACACATGGATCCACCAGTGTCATTGCATGTGTGTTATTTTTAGTAACAACAACTAGAGTCATTTTGCATGTGTGTTCTTTTCACATACCACCTATGGATCCACCAGTGGCATTGCATGTGTGTTCTCTTCACAATCCACCTATGGATCCACCGGTGTCATTGCATGTGTGTTGTTTTCAGTAACAACCAGTGTAATTTCATGTGTGTTGTCTTCAGAGACCACACATGGATCCACCAGTGTCATTGCATGTGTGTTCCTTTTAGTAACAACAACCAGAGTCATTTTGCATGTGTGATCTCTTCACATACCACCTATGGATCCACCAGTGTCATTGCATGTGTGTTACTTTTACTAACAACAACCAGAATCATTGCATGTGATTTCTTTTCACAATCCACCCATTGATCTCACCAGAGTCATTGCATGTGTGTTCATTTCACAATCCACCTATGGATCCACCAGTGTCATTGCATGTGTGTTCTTTTTAGTAACAACAACCAGAGTCATTTTGCATGTGTGTTCTTCTCACATACCACCTATGGATCCACCAGTGTCATTGCATGTGTGTTCTCTTCACAATCCACCTATGGATCCACCAGTGTGATTGAAATGCGTGTTCTCTATAGAGACCACACATGGATCCACCAGTGTCATTGCATGTGTGTTGTTTTTAGTAACAACAACCAGTCATTTTGCATGTGTGTTCTTTTCACATACCACCTATGGATCCACCAGTGTCATTGCATGTGTGTTCTCTTCACAATCCACCTATGGATCCACCAGTGCCATTGCATGTGTGTTCTTTTTAGTAACAACAACTAGTGTCATTGCATGTGTGTTCTATTCGGAGACCACACATGGATCCACCAGTGTCATTGCATGTGTGTTCTTTTTACTAAGAACAACAAGAGTCATTGAAATGTGTGCTCTCTTTAGAGACCACACATGGATCCACCAGTGTTATTGCATGTGTGTTCTTTTCACTAACAACAACCAGAGTCGTTGCATGTGTCTTCTTTTCACATACCACATATGGATCCACCAGTGTCATTGCATGTGTGCTCTTTTCACAATCCACACATGGATCCACCAGTGTCATTGCATGTGTGTTCTTTTTAGTAACAACAACTAGAGTCATTTTGCATGTGTGTTCTTTTCACATACCACCTATGGATCCACCAGTGTCATTGTATGTGTGTTCTCTTCTAAATCCACCTATGGATCCACTAGTGTCATTGCTTGTGTGTTCCTTTTAGTAACAACAACCAGTGTAATTGCATGTGTGTTGTCTTCAGAGACCACACATGGATCCACCAGTGTCATTGCATGTGTGTTCTTTTTAATAACAACAACCAGAGTCATTTTGCATGTGTGATCTCTTCACATACCACCTATGGATCCACCAGTGTCATTGCATGTGTGTTATTTTTAGTAACAACAACCTGAGTCATTGCATGTGTTTTCTTTTCACAATCCACCCATGGATCCCACCAGAGTCATTGCATGTGTGTTCATTTCACAATCCACCAATGGATCCACCAGTGTCATTGCATGTGTGTTCTTTTTAGTAACAACAACCAGAGTCATTTTGCATGTGTGTTCTTCTCACATACCACCTATGGATCCACCAGTGTCATTGTATGTGTGTTCTTTTCACTAACTACAACCAGTGTCATTGCATGTGTGTTCTCTTCACAATCCACCTACGGATCCACCAGTGTCATTGAAGTGCGTGTTCTCTACAGAGACCACACATGGATCCACCAGTGTCACTGCATGTGTGTTCTTTTTAGTAACAACAACCAGTCATTTTGCCTATGTGTTCTTTTCACATACCACCTATGGATCCACCAATGTCATTGCATGTGTGTTCTCTTCACAATCCACCTATGGATCCACCAGTGCCATTGCATGTGTGTTCTTTTTAGTAACAACAACCAGTGTCATTGCATGTGTGTTCTCTTTAGAGACCACACATGGATCCACCAGTGTCATTGCATGTGTGTTCTTTTTACTAACAACAACAAGAGTCATTGAAATGTGTGCTCTCTTTAGAGACCACACATGGATCCACCAGTGTCATTGCATGTGTGTTCTTTTCACTAACAACAACCAGAGTCATTGCATGTGTGTTCTTTTCAGATACCACATATGGATCCACCAGTGTCATTGGATGTGTGCTCTTTTCACAATCCACACATGGATCCACCAGTGTCATTGCATGTGTGTTCTTTTTAGTAACAACAACTCGAGTCATTTTGCATGTGTGTTCTTTTCACATACCACCTATGGATCCACCAGTGTCATTGCATGTGTGTTCTCTTCACAATCCACCTATGGATCCACCGGTGTCATTGCATGTGTGTTGTTTTTAGTAACAACAACCAGTGTAATTTCATGTGTGTTGTCTTCAGAGACCACACATGGATCCACCAGTGTCATTGCATGTGTGTTCCTTTTAGTAAAAACAACCAGAGTCATTTTGCATGTGTGATCTCTTCACATACCACCTATGGATCCACCAGTGTCATTGCATGTGTGTTATTTTTACTAACAACAACCATAGTCATTGCATGTGATTTCTTGTCACAATCCACCCATGGATCCCACGAGAGTCATTGCATGTGTGTTAATTTCACAATCCACCTATGGATCCACCAGTGTCATTGCATGTGTGTTCTTTTTAGTAACAACAACCAGAGTCATTTTGGATGTGTGTTCTTCTCACATACCACCTATGGATCCACCAGTGTCATTGCATGTGTGTTCTTTTCACTAACAACAACTAGTGTCATTGCATGTGTGTTCTCTTCACAATCCACCTATGGATCCACCAGTGTCATTGAAATGCCTGTTCTCTATAGAGACCACACATGGATCCACCAGTGTCATTGCATGTGTGTTCTTTTTAGTAACAACAACCAGTCATTTTGCATGTGTGTTCTTTTCACATACCACCTATGGATCCACCAGTGTCATTGCATGTGTGTTCTCTTCACAATCCACCTATGGATCCACCAGTGCCATTGCATGTGTGTTCTTTTTAGTAACAACAACCAGTGTCATTGCATGTGTGTTCTATTCGGAGACCACACATGGATCCACCAGTGTCATTGCATGTGTGTTCTTTTTACTAAGAACAACAAGAGTCATTAAAATGTGTGCTCTCTTTAGAGACCACACATGGATCCACCAGTGTTATTGCATGTGTGTTATTTTCACTAACAACAACCAGAGTCGTTGCATGTGTCTTCTTTTCACATACCACATATGGATCCACCAGTGTCATTGCATGTGTGCTCTTTTCACAATGCACACATGGATCCACCAGTGTCATTGCATGTGTGTTCTTTTTAGTAACAACAACTAGAGTCATTTTGCATGTGTGTTCTTTTCACATACCACCTATGGATCCACCAGTGTCATTGTATGTGTGTTCTCTTCTCAATCCACCTATGGATCCACCAGTGTCATTGCATGTGTGTTCTTTTTAGTAACAACAACCAGTGTAATTGCATGTGTGTTGTCTTCAGAGACCACACATGGATCCACCAGTGTCATTGCTTTAGTAACAACCAGAGTCATTTTGCATGTGTGATATCTTCACATACCACCTAGGGATCCACCAGTGTCATTGCATGTGTGTTATTTTTAGTAACAACAACCAGAGTCATTGCATGTGTTTTCTTTTCACAATCCACCCATGGATCCCACCAGAGTCATTGCATGTGTGTTCATTTCACAATCCACCTATGGATCCACCAGTGTCATTGCATGTGTGTTCTTTTTAGTAACAACAACCAGAGTCATTTTGCATGTGTGTTCTTCTCACATAGCACCTATGGATCCACCAGTGTCATTGTATGTGTGTTCTTTTCACTAACAACAACCAGTGTCATTGCATGTGTGTTCTCTTCACAATCCACCTATGGATCCACCAGTGTCATTGCATGTGTGTTCTTTTTAGTAACAAAAACTAGAGTCATTGAAATGCGTGTTCTCTACAGAGACCACACATGGATCCACCAGTGTCATTGCATGTGTGTTCTTTTTAGTAACAACAACCAGTCATTTTGCATGTGTGTTCTTTTCACATACCACCTATGGATCCACCAGTGTCATTGCATGTGTGTTCTCTTCACAATCCACCTATGGATCCACCAGTGCCATTGCATGTGTGTTCTTTTTAGTAACAACAACCATTGTCATTGCATGTGTGTTCTCTTTAGAGACCACACATGGATCCACCAGTGTCATTGCATGTGTGTTCTTTTTACTAACAACAACAAGAGTCATTGAAATGTGTGCTCTCTTTAGAGACCACACATGGATCCACCAGTGTCATTGCATGTGTGTTCTTTTCACTAACAACAACCAGAGTCATTGCATGTGTGTTCTTTTCACATATCACATATGGATCCACCAGTGTCATTGCATGTGTGCTCTTTTCACAATCCACACATGGATCCACCAATGTCATTGCATGTGTGTTCTTTTTAGTAACAACAACTAGAGTCATTTTGCATGTGTGTTCTTTTCACATACCACCTATGGATCCACCAGTGTCATTGCATGTGTGTTCTCTTCACAATCCACCTATGGATCCACCGGTGTCATTGCATGTGTGTTGTTTTTAGTAACAACAACCAGTGTAATTGCATGTGTGTTGTCTTCAGAGACCACACATGGATCCACCAGTGTCATTGCATGTGTGTTCCTTTTAGTAACAACAACCAGAGTCATTTTGCATGTGTGATCTCTTCACATACCACCTATGGATCCACCAGTGTCATTGCATGTGTGTTATTTTTACTAACAACAACCAGAGTCATTGCATGTGATTTCTTTTCACAATCCACCCATGGATCCCACCAGAGTCATTGCATGTGTGTTCATTTCACAATCCACCTATGGATCCACCAGTGTCATTGCATGTGTGTTCTTTTTAGTAACAACAACCAGAGTCATTTTGCATGTGTGTTCTTCTCACATACCACCTATGGATCCACCAGTGTCATTGCATGTGTGTTCTCTTCACAATCCACCTATGGATCCACCAGTGTCATTGAAATGCGTGTTCTCTACAGAGACCACACATGGATCCACCAGTGTCATTGCATGTGTGTTCTTTTTAGTAACAACAACCAGTCATTTTGCATGTGTGTTCTTTTCACATACCACCTGTGGATCCACCAGTGTCATTGCATGTGTGTTCTCTTCACAATCCACCTATGGATCCACCAGTGTCATTGCATGTGTGTTCTTTTTAGTAACAACAACCAGTGTAATTGCATGTGTGTTGTCTTCAGTGACCACACATGGATCCACCAGTGTCATTGCTTTAGTAACAACAACAGAGTCATTTTGCATGTGTGATCTCTTCACATACCACCTATGGATCCACCAGTGTCATTGCATGTGTGTTATTTTTAATAACAACAAACAGAGTCATTGCATGTGTTTTCTTTTCACAATCCACCCATGGATCCCACCAGAGTCATTGCATGTGTGTTCATTTCACAATCCACCTATGGATCCACCAGTGTCATTGCATGTGTGTTCTTTTTAGTAACAACAACCAGAGTCATTTTGCATGTGTGTTCTTCGCACATACCACCTATGGATCCACCAGTGTCATTGTATGTGTGTTCTTTTCACTAACAACAACCAGTGTCATTGCATGTGTGTTCTCTTCACAATCCACCTATGGATCCACCAGTGTCATTGAAATGCGTGTTCTCTACAGAGACCACACATGGATCCACCAGTGTCATTGCATGTGTGTTCTTTTTAGTAACAACAACCAGTCATTTTGGATGTGTGTTCTTTTCACATACCACCTATGGATCCACCAGTGTCATTGCATGTGTGTTCTCTTCACAATCCACCTATGGATCCACCAGTGCCATTGCATGTGTGTTCTTTTTGGTAACAACAACCAGTGTCATCGCATGTGTGTTGTCTTCAGAGACCACACATGTATCCACCAGTGTCATTGCATGTGTTTTCTTTTTAATAACAACAACCAGAGTCATTTTGCATGTGTGATCTCTTCACATACCACCTATGGATCCACCAGTGTCATTGCATGTGTGTTATTTTTAGTAACAACAACCAGAGTCATTGCATGTGTTTTCTTTTCACAATCCACCCATGGATCCCACCAGAGTCATTGCATGTGTGTTCATTTCACAATCCACCAATGGATCCACCAGTGTCATTGCATGTGTGTTCTTTTTAGTAACAACAACGAGAGTCATTTTGCATGTGTGTTCTTCTCACATACCACCTATGGATCCACCAGTGTCATTGTATGTGTGTTCTTTTCACTAACTACAACCAGTGTCATTGCATGTGTGTTCTCTTCACAATCCACCTACGGATCCACCAGTGTCATTGAAGTGCGTGTTCTCTACAGAGACCACACATGGATCCACCAGTGTCATTGCATGTGTGTTCTTTTTAGTAACAACAACCAGTCATTTTGCCTATGTGTTCTTTTCACATACCACCTATGGATCCACCAATGTCATTGCATGTGTGTTCTCTTCACAATCCACCTATGGATCCACCAGTGCCATTGCATGTGTGTTCTTTTTAGTAACAACAACCAGTGTCATTGCATGTGTGTTCTCTTTAGAGACCACACATGGATCCACCAGTGTCATTGCATGTGTGTTCTTTTTACTAACAACAACAAGAGTCATTGAAATGTGTGCTCTCTTTAGAGACCACACATGGATCCACCAGTGTCATTGCATGTGTGTTCTTTTCACTAACAACAACCAGAGTCATTGCATGTGTGTTCTTTTCAGATACCACATATGGATCCACCAGTGTCATTGGATGTGTGCTCTTTTCACAATCCACACATGGATCCACCAGTGTCATTGCATGTGTGTTCTTTTTAGTAACAACAACTAGAGTCATTTTGCATGTGTGTTCTTTTCACATACCACCTATGGATCCACCAGTGTCATTGCATGTGTGTTCTCTTCACAATCCACCTATGGATCCACCGGTGTCATTGCATGTGTGTTGTTTTTAGTAACAACAACCAGTGTAATTTCATGTGTTTTGTCTTCAGAGACCACACATGGATCCACCAGTGTCATTGCATGTGTGTTCCTTTTAGTAAAAACAACCAGAGTCATTTTGTATGTGTGATCTCTTCACATACCACCTATGGATCCACCAGTGTCATTGCATGTGTGTTATTTTTACTAACAACAACCATAGTCATTGCATGTGATTTCTTGTCACAATCCACCCATGGATCCCACCAGAGTCATTGCATGTGTGTTAATTTCACAATCCACCTATGGATCCACCAGTGTCATTGCATGTGTGTTCTTTTTAGTAAAAACAACCAGAGTCATTTTGCATGTGTGTTCTTCTCACATACCACCTATGGATCCACCAGTGTCATTGCATGTGTGTTCTTTTCACTAACAACAACCAGTGTCATTGCATGTGTGTTCTCTTCACAATCCACCTATGGATCCACCAGTGTCATTGAAATGCATGTTCTCTATAGAGACCACACATGGATCCACCAGTGTCATTGCATGTGTGTTCTTTTTAGTAACAACAACCAGTCATTTTGCATGTGTGTTCTTTTCACATACCACCTATGGATCCACCAGTGTCATTGCATGTGTGTTCTCTTCACAATCCACCTATGGATCCACCAGTGCCATTGCATGTGTGTTCTTTTTAGTAACAACAACCAGTGTCATTGCATGTGTGTTTTATTCGGAGACCACACATGGATCCACCAGTGTCATTGCATGTGTGTTCTTTTTACTAAGAACAACAAGAGTCATTAAAATGTGTGCTCTCTTTTGAGACCACACATGGATCCACCAGTGTTATTGCATGTGTGTTCTTTTCACTAACAACAACCAGAGTCGTTGCATGTGTCTTCTTTTCACATACCACATATGGATCCACCAGTGTCATTGCATGTGTGCTCTTTTCACAATGCACACATGGATCCACCAGTGTCATTGCATGTGTGTTCTTTTTAGTAACAACAACTAGAGTCATTTTGCATGTGTGTTCTTTTCACATACCACCTATGGATCCACCAGTGTCATTGTATGTGTGTTCTCTTCTCAGTCCACCTATGGATCCACCAGTGTCATTGCATGTGTGTTCTTTTTAGTAACAACAACCAGTGTAATTGCATGTGTGTTGTCTTCAGAGACCACACATGGATCCACCAGTGTCATTGCTTTAGTAACAACCAGAGTCATTTTGCATGTGTGATCTCTTCACATACCACCTATGGATCCACCAGTGTCATTGCATGTGTGTTATTTTTAGTAACAACAACCAGAGTCATTGCATGTGTTTTCTTTTCACAATCCACCCATGGATCCCACCAGAGTCATTGCATGTGTGTTCATTTCACAATCCACCTATGGATCCACCAGTGTCATTGCATGTGTGTTCTTTTTAGTAACAACAACCAGAGTCATTTTGCATGTGTGTTCTTCTCACATAGCACCTATGGATCCACCAGTGTCATTGTATGTGTGTTCTTTTCACTAACAACAACCAGTGTCATTGCATGTGTGTTCTCTTCACAATCCACCTATGGATCCACCAGTGTCATTGCATGTGTGTTCTTTTTAGTAACAAAAACTAGAGTCATTGAAATGCGTGTTCTCTACAGAGACCACACATGGATCCACCAGTGTCATTGCATGTGTATTCTTTTTAGTAACAACAACCAGTCATTTTGCATGTGTGTTCTTTTCACATACCACCTATGGATCCACCAGTGTCATTGCATGTGTGTTCTCTTCACAATCCACCTATGGATCCACCAGTGCCATTGCATGTGTGTTCTTTTTAGTAACAACAACCATTGTCATTGCATGTGTGTTCTCTTTAGAGACCACACATGGATCCACCAGTGTCATTGCATGTGTGTTCTTTTTACTAACAACAACAAGAGTCATTGAAATGTGTGCTCTCTTTAGAGACCACACATGGATCCACCAGTGTCATTGCATGTGTGTTCTTTTCACTAACAACAACCAGAGTCATTGCATGTGTGTTCTTTTCACATATCACATATGGATCTACCAGTGTCATTGCATGTGTGCTCTTTTCACAATCCACACATGGATCCACCAATGTCATTGCATGTGTGTTCTTTTTAGTAACAACAACTAGAGTCATTTTGCATGTGTGTTCTCTTCTCAGTCCACCTATGGATCCACCAGTGTCATTGCATGTGTGTTCTTTTTAGTAACAACAACCAGTGTAATTGCATGTGTGTTGTCTTCAGAGACCACACATGGATCCACCAGTGTCATTGCTTTAGTAACAACCAGAGTCATTTTGCATGTGTGATCTCTTCACATACCACCTATGGATCCACCAGTGTCATTGCATGTGTGTTATTTTTAGTAACAACAACCAGAGTCATTGCATGTGTTTTCTTTTCACAATCCACCCATGGATCCCACCAGAGTCATTGCATGTGTGTTCATTTCACAATCCACCTATGGATCCACCAGTGTCATTGCATGTGTGTTCTTTTTAGTAACAACAACCAGAGTCATTTTGCATGTGTGTTCTTCTCACATAGCACCTATGGATCCACCAGTGTCATTGTATGTGTGTTCTTTTCACTAACAACAACCAGTGTCATTGCATGTGTGTTCTCTTCACAATCCACCTATGGATCCACCAGTGTCATTGCATGTGTGTTCTTTTTAGTAACAAAAACTAGAGTCATTGAAATGCGTGTTCTCTACAGAGACCACACATGGATCCACCAGTGTCATTGCATGTGTATTCTTTTTAGTAACAACAACCAGTCATTTTGCATGTGTGTTCTTTTCACATACCACCTATGGATCCACCAGTGTCATTGCATGTGTGTTCTCTTCACAATCCACCTATGGATCCACCAGTGCCATTGCATGTGTGTTCTTTTTAGTAACAACAACCATTGTCATTGCATGTGTGTTCTCTTTAGAGACCACACATGGATCCACCAGTGTCATTGCATGTGTGTTCTTTTTACTAACAACAACAAGAGTCATTGAAATGTGTGCTCTCTTTAGAGACCACACATGGATCCACCAGTGTCATTGCATGTGTGTTCTTTTCACTAACAACAACCAGAGTCATTGCATGTGTGTTCTTTTCACATATCACATATGGATCTACCAGTGTCATTGCATGTGTGCTCTTTTCACAATCCACACATGGATCCACCAATGTCATTGCATGTGTGTTCTTTTTAGTAACAACAACTAGAGTCATTTTGCATGTGTGTTCTTTTCACATACCACCTATGGATCCACCAGTGTCATTGCATGTGTGTTCTCTTCACAATCCACCTATGGATCCACCGGTGTCATTGCATGTGTGTTGTTTTTAGTAACAACAACCAGTGTAATTGCATGTGTGTTGTCTTCAGAGACCACACATGGATCCACCAGTGTCATTGCATGTGTGTTCCTTTTAGTAACAACAACCAGAGTCATTTTGCATGTGTGATCTCTTCACATACCACCTATGGATCCACCAGTGTCATTGCATGTGTGTTATTTTTACTAACAACAACCAGAGTCATTGCATGTGATTTCTTTTCACAATCCACCCATGGATCCCACCAGAGTCATTGCATGTGTGTTCATTTCACAATCCACCTATGGATCCACCAGTGTCATTGCATGTGTGTTCTTTTTAGTAACAACAACCAGAGTCATTTTGCATGTGTGTTCTTCTCACATACCACCTATGGATCCACCAGTGTCATTGCATGTGTGTTCTCTTCACAATCCACCTATGGATCCACCAGTGTCATTGAAATGCGTGTTCTCTACAGAGACCACACATGGATCCACCAGTGTCATTGCATGTGTGTTCTTTTTAGTAACAACAACCAGTCATTTTGCATGTGTGTTCTTTTCACATACCACCTGTGGATCCACCAGTGTCATTGCATGTGTGTTCTCTTCATAATCCACCTATGGATCCACCAGTGTCATTGCATGTGTGTTCTTTTTAGTAACAACAACCAGTGTAATTGCATGTGTGTTGTCTTCAGTGACCACACATGGATCCACCAGTGTCATTGCTTTAGTAACAACAATAGAGTCATTTTGCATGTGTGATCTCTTCACATACCACCTATGGATCCACCAGTGTCATTGCATGTGTGTTATTTTTAGTAACAACAAACAGAGTCATTGCATGTGTTTTCTTTTCACAATCCACCCATGGATCCCACCAGAGTCATTGCATGTGTGTTCATTTCACAATCCACCTATGGATCCACCAGTGTCATTGCATGTGTGTTCTTTTTAGTAACAACAACCAGAGTCATTTTGCATGTGTGTTCTTCGCACATACCACCTATGGATCCACCAGTGTCATTGTATGTGTGTTCTTTTCACTAACAACAACCAGTGTCATTGCATGTGTGTTCTCTTCACAATCCACCTATGGATCCACCAGTGTCATTGAAATGCGTGTTCTCTACAGAGACCACACATGGATCCACCAGTGTCATTGCATGTGTGTTCTTTTTAGTAACAACAACCAGTCATTTTGGATGTGTGTTCTTTTCACATACCTCCTATGGATCCACCAGTGTCATTGCATGTGTGTTCTTTTTACTAACAACAACAAGAGTCATTGAAATGTGTGCTCTCTTTAGAGACCACACATGGATCCACTAGTGTCATTGCATGTGTGTTCTTTTCACTAACAACAACCAGAGTCATTGCATGTGTGTTCTTTTCACATATCACATATGGATCTACCAGTGTCATTGCATGTGTGCTCTTTTCACAATCCACACATGGATCCACCAATGTCATTGCATGTGTGTTCTTTTTAGTAACAACAACTAGAGTCATTTTGCATGTGTGTTCTTTTCACATACCACCTATGGATCCACCAGTGTCATTGCATGTGTGTTCTCTTCACAATCCACCTATGGATCCACCGGTGTCATTGCATGTGTGTTGTTTTTAGTAACAACAACCAGTGTAATTGCATGTGTGTTGTCTTCAGAGACCACACATGGATCCACCAGTGTCATTGCATGTGTGTTCCTTTTAGTAACAACAACCAGAGTCATTTTGCATGTGTGATCTCTTCACATACCACCTATGGATCCACCAGTGTCATTGCATGTGTGTTATTTTTACTAACAACAACCAGAGTCATTGCATGTGATTTCTTTTCACAATCCACCCATGGATCCCACCAGAGTCATTGCATGTGTGTTCATTTCACAATCCACCTATGGATCCACCAGTGTCATTGCATGTGTGTTCTTTTTAGTAACAACAACCAGAGTCATTTTGCATGTGTGTTCTTCTCACATACCACCTATGGATCCACCAGTGTCATTGCATGTGTGTTCTCTTCACAATCCACCTATGGATCCACCAGTGTCATTGAAATGCGTGTTCTCTACAGAGACCACACATGGATCCAACAGTGTCATTGCATGTGTGTTCTTTTTAGTAACAACAACCAGTCATTTTGCATGTGTGTTCTTTTCACATACCACCTGTGGATACACCAGTGTCATTGCATGTGTGTTCTATTCATAATCCACCTATGGATCCACCAATGTCATTGCATGTGTGTTCTTTTTAGTAACAACAACCAGTGTAATTGCATGTGTGTTGTCTTCAGTGACCACACATGGATCCACCAGTGTCATTGCTTTAGTAACAACAACAGAGTCATTTTGCATGTGTGATCTCTTCACATACCACCTATGGATCCACCAGTGTCATTGCATGTGTGTTATTTTTAGTAACAACAAACAGAGTCATTGCATGTGTTTTCTTTTCACAATCCACCCATGGATCCCACCAGAGTCATTGCATGTGTGTTCATTTCACAATCCACCTATGGATCCACCAGTGTCATTGCATGTGTGTTCTTTTTAGTAACAACAACCAGAGTCATTTTGCATGTGTGTTCTTCGCACATACCACCTATGGATCCACCAGTGTCATTGTATGTGTGTTCTTTTCACTAACAACAACCAGTGTCATTGCATGTGTGTTCTCTTCACAATCCACCTATGGATCCACCAGTGACATTGAAATGCGTGTTCTCTACAGAGACCACACATGGATCCACCAGTGTCATTGCATGTGTGTTCTTTTTAGTAACAACAACCAGTCATTTTGGATGTGTGTTTTTTTCACATACCACCTATGGATCCACCAGTGTCATTGCATGTGTGTTCTCTTCACAATCCACCTATGGATCCACCAGTGCCATTGCATGTGTGTTCTTTTTAGTAACAACAACCAGTGTCATTGCATGTGTGTTATATTCGGAGACCACACATGGATCCACCAGTGTCATTGCATGTGTGTTCTTTTTACTAAGAACAACAAGAGTCATTGAAATGTGTGCTCTCTTTAGAGACCACACATGGATCCACCAGTGTTATTGCATGTGTGTTCTTTTCACTAACAACAACCAGAGTCGTTGCATGTGTCTTCTTTTCACATACCACATATGGATCCACCAGTGTCATTGCATGTGTGCTCTTTTCACAATCCACACATGGATCCACCAGTGTCATTGCATGTGTGTTCTTTTTAGTAACAACAACTAGAGTCATTTTGCATGTGTGTTCTTTTCACATACCACCTATGGATCCACCCGTGTCATTGTATGTGTGTTCTCTTCTCAATCCACCTATGGATCCACGAGTGTCATTGCATGTGTGTTCTTTTTAGTAACAACAACCAGTGTAATTGCATGTGTGTTGTCTTCAGAGACCACACATGGATCCATCAGTGTCATTGCATGTGTGTTCTTTTTAGTAACAACAACCAGAGTCATTTTGCATGTGTGATCTCTTCACATACCACCTATGGATCCACCAGTGTCATTGCATGTGTGTTATTTTTACTAACAACAACCAGAGTCATTGCATGTGATTTCTTTTCACAATCCACCCATGGATCCCACCAGAGTCATTGCATGTGTGTTCATTTCACAATCCACCTATGGATCCACCAGTGTCATTGCATGTGTGTTCTTTTTAGTAACAACAACCAGAGTCATTTTGCATGTGTGTTCTTCTCACATACCACCTATGGATCCACCAGTGTCATTGCATGTGTGTTCTTTTCACCAACAACAACCAGTGTCATTGCATGTGTGTTCTCTTCACAATCCACCTATGGATTCACCAGTGTCATTGAAATGCGTGTTCTCTACAGAGACCACACATGGATCCACCAGTGTCATTGCATGTGTGTTCTTTTTAGTAACAACAACCAGTCATTTTGCATGTGTGTTCTTTTCACATACCACCTATGGATCCACCAGTGTCATTGCATGTGTGTTCTCTTCATAATCCACCTATGGATCCACCAGTGCCATTGCATGTGTGTTTTTTTAGTACCAACAACCAGTGTCATTGCATGTGTGTTCTATTCGGAGACCACACATGGATCCACCAGTGTCATTGCATGTGTGTTCGTTTTACTAAGAACAACAAGAGTCATTGAAATGTGTGCTCTCTTTAGAGACCACACATGGATCCACCAGTGTTATTGCATGTGTGTTCTTTTCACTAACAACAACCAGAGTCCTTGCATGTGTCTTCTTTTCACATACCACATATGGATCCACCAGTGTCATTGCATGTGTGCTCTTTTCACGATCCACACATGGATCCATCAGTGTCATTGCATGTGTGTTCTTTTTAGTAACAACAACTAGAGTCATTTTGCATGTGTGTTCTTTTCACATACCACCTATGGATCCACCAGTGTCATTGTATGTGTGTTCTCTTCTCAATCCACCTATGGATCCACTAGTGTCATTGCATGTGTGTTCTTTTTAGTAACAACAACCAGTATAATTGCATGTGTGTTGTCTTCAGAGACCACACATGGATCCACCAGTGTCATTGCATGTGTGTTTTTTTAGTAACAACAACCAGAGTCATTTTGCATGTGTGATCTCTTCACATACCACCTATGGATCCACCAGTGTCATTGCATGTGTGTTATTTTTAGTAACAACAACCAGAGTCATTGCATGTGTTTTCTTTTCACAATCCACCCATGGATCCCACCAGAGTCATTGCATGTGTGTTCATTTCACAATCCACCTATGGATCCACCAGTGTCATTGCATGTGTGTTCTTTTTAGTAACAACCAGAGTCATTTTGCATGTGTGTTCTTCTCACATACCACCTATGGATCCACCAGTGTCATTGTATGTGTGTTCTTTTCACTAACAACAACTAGTGTCATTGCATGTGTGTTCTCTTCACAATCCACCTATGGATCCACCAGTGTCATTGAAATGCGTGTTCTCTACAGAGACCACACATGGATCCACCAGTGTCATTGCATGTGTGTTCTTTTTAGTAACAACAACCAGTCATTTTGCATGTGTGTTCTTTTCACATACCACCTATGGATCCACCAGTGTCATTGCATGTGTGTTCTCTTCACAATCCACCTATGAATCCACCAGTGCCATTGCATGTGTGTTCTTTTTAGTAACAACAACCAATGTCATTGCATGTGTGTTCTCTTTAGAGACCACACATGGATCCACCAGTGTCATTGCATGTGTGTTCTTTTTACTAACAACAACAAGAGTCATTGAAATGTGTGCTCTCTTTATAGACCACACATGGATCCACCAGTGTCATTGCATGTGTGTTCTTTTCACTAACAACAACCAGTCATTGCATGTGTGTTCTTTTCACATACCACATATGGATCCACCAGTGTCATTGCATGTGTGCTCTTTTCACAATCCACCCATGGATCCACCAGTGTCATTGCATGTGTGTTCTTTTTAGTAACAACAACCAGAGTCATTTTGCATGTGTGTTCTTGTCACATACCACCTATGGATCCACCAGTGTCATTGAAATGTGTATTATTTTCAACTACCGCCGTTGGCCATAAACAATCGGGACGCAAAACTAACTAGCAACCGCTCTGGGCTTCTAGAAGACCCGATCCCCGATTGTTAGGCGCCGTTGGATCGGGGTGCGTGGACGATAGTGATGTCCTTCGTGAGGGCGATCCGTGAGAAGTCTGTTCTGCGAACTGATTGGCCGTGGCAACTACGCTGGGCCTACGTCCTTGCCTTTATCCCCTTAACCTCGGGGCCGAAAATCAGATCGTGTTCCTTCATCGCCATGGAGAGGGAGAGGCCCAAACTCAGCTTGCACGAGGCTCAGATGTTCGCCCACTACGGCATACTCACGCCGCCATTAGCAAGGCTTCCGGCCGGCTTCGAGCTCAGCTACGCTGGGGTTCCTGTCGCGCCGCTCTTGCGCGACAACGCGTTGGCGAGGTAGATCGAGGAGCGCCACCGCCAGCTGTCGGAGCGGAAGAGGGCAATGGCGCGGTACTCGCGTACGAGCGCGTACTGGAGAAAGCTGTTCAAGAAGGAGCAGGCTGCGTTGATTGAGCTATGCAGAACCCACCGGCAGGAGATCCACCCGGATCTGCGCAACCCCGAAAGGAGGCAGCGCTTCTGGGCAGTGCCTGGGCGTACGACCTCCACCGTTATCAATGCAACACGCCGTGAAGAATCCATGAGGAGGAGGAACGCTGCCGGGAATGTTGGCATCGATTCCGACGCGGGGGAGGCTGGCGGCGACGCGGACAACATCGTCAATGATGGAGACTACAGGAGCGTCATAGTCGATTAGGGACACTTAAGCATAAATTAAATCTATGTACGGTATCTTAATGCGCTCTTTGGATCTGGGTCACCTGATTCATGGTCGATTATCGTCACAATCTATATATGTTGGCCATGTTTTAGTTGTCTTTGTCTTTGAAACTAGTCGATCGAAACTCGTCCGATCCTAAAAATAAAGTTCGCGCGTTCCCTGGCATATCTGATGGGACAATACGCTGACTCTGCTCCCATCACTTGATGGCACGGCCTAATTTGGAGTGCGCCTGAGGAGAAGGGATCGAGCGTGTTGTAATAGTGTACTACTCCTGTCCAGATATATCTGACTTAGTTTTTTTAGATATTTAATAAATGTTTCTATACCCAAAACATGTCTAGATACATGTTTTAGGTTTCTCTGTCTTTCAAACTAATCAAAAGTCATCAAATTATGAACAAACAAAGTCACTGCGTTCACACCTGATGGGACAATACGCTGACTCTGCTACTTGATGGCACAACCATAATTCTGGAGTGCGCTAGAGGAGATGGGAATGCAAGGGAGATGGGAACTAGTATCCGCGTCCAAACGCAGGTAAAAAATTAATGTAATAATATTTTAAAAAATGTAATCTGGTCCACATGACCCCATCACAGACACGTTGCACGCGCCAGATATAAATAAAGATGACACGGCTAGTTTAGTTTCAATGATACAATTCAACATAGGACATTACTGTGCCCGCATCTTTCTGCTCCTCTTATTAGTCTAAGCATCAGTTGATGAGGATAAAAAAAATGATAAAATGGCAAATAAAACAATTTTTAAGATTACCTTTCATCCGGAGAATCGTACAAAGATGAAATTGATAGGGATTTATTATTTCTCCTGCAGTTAGCCGAAAGATCCTCAAGAACATCCTCAATCACCCCTACAACTTCTTCATATTCTAATACACCTCCATATTTGCCCTTTCCTGCCCGTTCCGCTTACCCTTTTGTTTCTTTCACACCCTTTTCTCGCCGGCACCTCCACTTCTTCATAAATTGTCTGCTTACGTACGTTTTCCTCCGAGTGTTCATCACCGTCTTCGCACTGCTCTTCCGCCAGTTTTGGCTGAGAAGCCTCATTTTCTGCCACCGGGGTGTGAACCGGGACAATAGCATGTGTAACTGGGTTTTTGCACAACCTCTTGATATGGCTAAATCCGCCACAACATCAACATTTCCTTTTCCTAGCACCAAGCCCTGGACTTTTATCGGTGGAGGCTACGATCCTTAGCTTTCTAGGCCTCCCAGGTGGCCTCCTAAGAACTGGTGGTTGAAGTTTGAACCCTGGATCGACAATCTCCCAATCATTTTCATCGGCCATAGGTGGTACGTTTTCTGCATAAGTTGCAGCAAACTTGTCCACTGAGAAATAGTTGTCGACATAGTTCTCTATTTCAGCTCTGTTACCTCTAAGCTTTAAGATGAAGTAAATTGCATGGTGACATGGCAGACCAGTAATCTGCCACTGCCTGCATGAACAAGTCTTGTTTCCAATGTCTATAGTGTACCTCCGTTCACTTCCACGCTTGTATTCTACATAAACCTTAGCCAATGTTCTAGAACTTCTGACCACCCTCATCTTTATCGTTCTCATTGCCCTGGTTCTTGCATTCAGTAACATAACCACCTTTGGAACTATTTTATGGCCTAAAAATTTTCTTGCACAAATTCTTTGCCTTAAATCTATCTTCACCATTATGCACTGCTTATTGCATCCAACAAAATAACAATTCCAAGTGTCTTCATGCCCGGAATCTTATCATTGAAACTCTCTGCCAAATTATTGCATACAATATCCACCTTGCTTAACTCACCAAACTTGCTTCTGGCCCATAGCTTGGTGTGATGTTCCTCAAGGTATTTTTTCACCTTTGGAACTACATACATGTTCTGCAAGTAAGTAGCATGCGTGCTTGGGATGTATGTGTATGTTGATCGCCACAAGTCCTCTTCAAAGATCTTTCCTTCGAACTTCTTCGTGAAGTTAGTAGCGAGGTGTCGCATGCATTACCTATGCTCAACCCTAGGAAACACAGCATCAATAGCATTCTCAAGACCCTCGGATGCACCGGTGTGTATCACCAAGCCTTCAGGGTGACCAATTACTTCCCGTAGTCTCTGCATGAACCATGTCCAGCTTTCATTTGATTCACCCTCAAGAACAGCATAAGCTACGGGTAGAAGCCAATTATGCGCGTTGAAAGCACAAGCAGAAGCAACATGTCCCCTGAACTTCCTTGTTAAAGAAGTTGCGCCTATTGCCAAGTATGGCCTGCAGCCGTCTAGGAACCCCTTCCAGCATGCCTTCAGGCAGACAAAACATCTCCTGAAGCATATCTTATCTGCCTGCTTATACCTGACCCCCCTCGAGATCTTCTCTCTCCCTTTCACAACCTCGTAATCGATGTCAACAACACTACCAGGTGATGTTTTCTCTACCTGAGCTTTGAAACTATACAACATATGAAAACTGTCATTCCACTTGCCTTGAATGAAGTCTAGAGCCATCTCCTTCCCATCAAAGACTCTGTGATAAGGAATCAAAACGTTAAATTTTTTGCTTATCTTTGCTTTGAGTTCAGATGGTCCAATGTTATGATCCTGCCTCACCCAGTCAAGTACAGTAGCAGCAATCCACTTGGTAGTCGTCGGTCTAATTTTACCACTTAAAGAAGTATTAGGGCAGTTGTGTTCCTTTGTGTTTACTTTGATCTGCATTCGATAAGAATCCAAATAATTCAGAGCTAGTTATCAGCAGAATAAATATGAGAAAGACTGAAACTAAATGTAGTTATTGCAACCTGAAATGGGTGTCCACCCCGCATTGGAGATGCATGTAATCTCCATTTACACACATTACTTTCCCTACAGTGCACCCTAAATCTCTTTTGGTCGCTCTTTTCAATGATAAATTCGAACCCAACTCTGATTGCATAGGTTGCAACTGCATATCTGCAGTGCTCCACATTATCAAAGATAGTCCCCTCATCAATTGTAGGATTGTCCCTCTCAAAGTGTATCACTGGCCTGTCCATGTCTTCGTCGTCGTATCTACATCCCATTTCCACATCTTCACATTCCTCTTCCTCATTAGTCCCATAGTCAGGCTCAAAGTTCGAATCAACCAAATATTCCCTACTCTCCATCCTATCAGGGTCAGCAGCCACGTCTGGATATGTTTTCTCATCATCATCCGCACTGCCACACGTTTCAGTGCCTTCATGCTCGCTTGACAAAGCATCATGCTCAAGGACAAGCTGTACAGACGTCCTACGGTTACCAACCCATATCCTTGGCATCACCACGGGACTATAAACACTAATTGGGGTATGCAGATAAGGAATCACAGTTCTTACCTTCCAATGTGGACGCATGGCACCTTCTCCGGGCTCCATACCTCCAAAGCTCTGCACCCCGCTACCTCTCCCCCCGTTTCGTTGTCCTCTGTGCTCTCCAGACTTGAAGGAGATTCCGTGCTCTCCAGCCGTGCAGGACCCATATCCTTGCTCTCAAGCCTCGCAGGATCCATCTCCGAGCGGGATCCGGATCACCAGCGTCGTTGGGCCCCTAACCTAATGGCCGACTCTCGGTTTTCGTTTCCAGACGCGCCTAGGCGGTGGGCGGCGACAAGGAGATAGGGCAGGGAGGGGAGGGAAGGGGACGTGAGGGGATGGTAGGGAGGGGAGGGCGGGAGGATGACGGCCCAAGGGGACGACGGGAGCGGTGCACGACTGAGCGGAGTGGCGGCGGCACGAGCAGATGAGAGGAGCGGAGCGGAGCTAGTTGCGACAAAGCATGGAAAATTGCACAATAATGTGTTGGTGGGCGGCACCAGCCCTCGAACCTGGGACGCGCGCCGTCGTGGGTGGAGGAGGCGGGCCCGCCTATCAGAAAACATGCCACCTGTCAGCGCACTATGCACGGGGAGCGCTTCACGGAATTTTTAGCAGGTCCCACATGTCAGTCTGTTTAATCAAAACTTGCATGCAGTGCATGGCTGGTCCACGCGCTAGTTCCGGAAAAAAGTCCGTTGATCCACACTTGAATTGGTAGTTCCACTTCTTCTCCCCCGTCTCATCGTCTCCTCGCAGTGGCAGTTTTGCTTCGTCTCCCTCGTCTGTTATCCACTTCTTCTTCTCCTCGCGGTGGTAGTTCTTCTTTCTTCCTTGATAAAAACATTCCCGCACGTAAGCCATGGCTAGTAGCCGGATGAAGAGGAACTGGGCCGATCTCCCGGCCGACCCACTTCGCAAGATCGCCGACTATTTGCTGGAGAAAGAGGAGTACGTCGACACCTATGCTGCTTGTCGGGAAGTCTGCACCGATTGGCGTTGCACTTTAAAGGTGCCCGAATTCCATCTCAACAACTGGATCATGATAGATAACACACTTCCAGACGTTGGTGACTTCACCTTCCTCAACCTCGCCACTGGTCGTTGCTTCAGGACAAGTCTAATGGACGTCCATCGCAGGTTCACATTCACATCCGATATTTATTGGTATTTTCCATTGTAAACATCTTAGTGCTAACTGATGCCCTCTTCTTCCAAAATATTCTACTTCGTCGGTGTTTCTCGTGGCGTCATCATGCTTGCTCAGAGGGTGGAGTCGTACCAGATTCGGCTTCTGAACCCAATCACTCACAAGTCTAACACTGAGTTTCAAGCACACATACCATCTGATCTTCTGCAATCTGTCGTCGTGACGAAGTCCCTGACGATGGTGTTCGTTTTCACTGATTATCCAGATCATATTGCATGGGCCGATGAGAGCACCCCAACAGGGCAAATCAATGGATCATTTGGAGAAGGATTGTATTCACCACCTCCTGATACGCTTATGATCTGCATGACGGCATTCCGAGGGGAAGTATATGCATTACTTGAGAATGGAGACATCTTGTCGACCAACATCTAGTTAGAGCAGCGCGCGAGCACTGTCACGATGGCCAAAATAATTTCGGCCCCAGTCTTTGAACAGGTACACGAAACCTACAAATTTTACCTTGTGGAGTCAGATGGTGATCTGCTTCTTGTGTTGAACGGGGATTTCGCCAAAGGGCAACCGGTGTTGTACCGGGTGGACATGGAGAACCTCTCTCTCGAGGCCGTCGGCGACATTGGAAGTCGTGCCCTCTTCATTGGTTGCAATCGGTCTATCCCCATTGACACCAGGTTACATCCCACAATCAAACCCGGTTGCATATACTACAGGAATTTTATCAGACTGTATGATCATGAGGTTCAATCCTAGGAAGAGGAACCAATAATGGTAATGTATGGCTTATGTCTGGAACATACACCGAGGCCTTACCCTCTGTACGAGATACTGGCAGCACACTACAGACGGAGAGAGTTCTCTGAACATATGTTGCAGCACGCGGGAGCCGACAATGACGAAGGTGGAGGGGGCGGGCCCACCAGTCAGAAAACATGCCATGTCGGCATCCCCTATTTCTGATGCCCTTTCAAAAAATAAAACACGTCACGTCATTATCCCCTGTTTCTGATGGTGTTGCTACACTCGACGGTACATGGTGGCATATAAATAATATCATATAAACATAAGGGCACAGTCGTCAACATTTCTAAAATGAAACCCGGTCCCGTCTCCTACCTGTCCTGGTACATTGCCCGATGAGGTGGATAGCCACGACCGATATTTTTAATACGTTCGCACTCTTATACTGAGAAGGGAAATAAAGATTGAGCTGTTAATGCAACGAGTGTCGAATTATTACCCTCTAAGGAAATGGGAAATGGTTATTTTCACGCGTGCCCATAGTCCAAACCTACTGTCAGTCTTTCACTCCCCTTCTCCGACTAACCACAGTTCACCTTGCGCGGCTCCTCCGCGCCGCACCAACTAGGGTAACATGGCCCCGCCTAAGCCGCCGCCACCGCCGTCGCGACAACCACCGAAATTGGGGTATTTAGCCCCTCTAAGGTAGGCCATGAAGCTCTACTCAAGGCAGGTCTCCCATTGCCCTGTCAGGCGGATGATTTCCCCGAATGTGCCGAATCGGCCATGGCGGCGACTACGCCGTCGTTGGCGCCAGATGCGGCAAGCAGGGCCAAGAGAGCGATGTGGAGAAATCGCGAGGCGGCATTACGGCATGCTCTAGGCAATGGGAACAAGGTACGTATCAAATCATTCATGAGAGCATGCCACCGCCGAGGGTACACACCCTCGAACAGGGCAGCGCCAAGGTCTAGGAACTCTCGCGTCCACGCTTCAGCGCAGACTACCTTACCTCAGTGGGGTAGGCTGGGAGCACGCCGTCTGCGGCAAAGACGCTCCATCCTACGCACCGTCGAAGGCCGTACCGTGGCGGCGACCAAGCGTCTACAGTCAGCATGCTGGATTGTTCGACAGCCGGAGCCGGCGGCGGGCATCAGCTCAGCCCCGGAATTCAGGTTCGAGTTCACATGGACCTACGATCCCGAGAAGGAGATGTCGAATTTCAGTTTCGAAGAAATTGTTGCAGCGGCGCGGATGGTCCAACTGAACCGGGACTGGCGCACGCAAATCGCTCGTGCATGAACGATGCAGATTTCTTGTAGTTTGGCGGGAAGGCAATAGATCAGTTTGGGTTAAATGATCAAAGAACTTATGTCCTCTCAAGGCAATTGGCTAGCCAACTTTTCGGGTGGAGATCTGTAGTTTCTTCAGTGCAGAATAGTTAAGTTCAGACTGAAGAATGGCTTTTGTAGATGAAATGCTAACGAATTGTTCTATAAACTAGTAGAAAGTTTAGCCCACTTTTGTGCAGGTATAAGACCCTTTTGTATGGAAGTACTACTATTGTAAGCAAATACTATCAAGTACCTATTTCCTTCAATTACTAGTCGTGGTTCAATCCAGTTAACTGGCATCTTTTTATCCCAGACTACAGATTTTGCGTCTGCTGTCTGTGCTGTAAACCATTTTTTCCTTTGTCTTGTGTTGCCTGCAAAATGGTCCTGTAGTTCAATGTGTTACAAATGTAGCTACCTTGTACTCCCTCCGTTTCAAAATATAAGATGTTTTAGCTTTGTGAATGAAGTGTATCTAGTCCCCTTTTAGTATGTAGGTTCATCTAGGTTTAGAAAGCACCATCACTAAAAGATGTCTAGATACGCTCCATTCACAAAGCTAAAACATCTTATATTTTGAAACGTAGGGAGTACTTGAAGAGGAGATGGACTACATTTTCCTGGCATCCACAGAATTGACATTGCTCATTGCCAGACCACCCTCTTTTCATGAGGTTGTCCTTGGTTATTCACAGAAATTATAAAGCACGGTGTTCAACTACATCGATTCAAACTATTACACGCACACAAACTACATCAAATTCATTACCCACACATACTACATTGATTCAAACTATTACACACACATACTACTTCAAACTATTACACACACGTACTACATCGATTCAAACTATTACACATTTTTAGTCGATGCTAACTTCCTGCTATGCTCTCCATACTACAAATTCATTAGCCACACATACCACAGCAATTCACTAGAGCTCTGTCTTCACTCAAGGGAAATCAGAACCATCAACTCGTCCAAGCCCGGTCCCCCCACCGAAACTGTGTTCCCCGTCGCGAATCGGTGGCGGTACTGTGTCATCGATCCTTCTAGGCCAACACTGCAGGCGACGAGGGCGCTTTATGGCAGCCTCTTCGAGGCCCTAAATGCCATGTACCGAGTCCAGAACCTCCTCCAGGTGGATGATGACCGGGTGCTTCCAGCAAAGTTGTCGCCCTGCCCTTCTTGGAATCTGCACCTCGTACATCTTAGGAACAATGTCAGGATCTTTCAGCCACGCCTTTACCTCGATGACCCATCTATCGCTCGGTGGCATGATTTCCACCAGCTCGCCGCCAAGGCTACTGACGACTTGCTTGAGGGCCTCCGGCTCCCAAGCATCCAATGGGAGGCCGTCAAAGCCGAGTTTGGAGAAGAAACGAAGCTGCCCCAAGTGATCGTCCCACCCACAGGCGCGATGCCAACGCATGAAGCTCATTTTCTCCCCGCAGCACTCGAAAGAACGAGAAGAATGCAGAACGCACTTGGTGTCTGAGCTGTGCTCGAACCGGACGAAAAAATCGAATGGCAGCGCGCATACCTCAATGTTGACCTCATTTTGTCTGATCCCAAAACGAGACCTGAAAGCCGACAGCAACTCTGCCAGCGACATGATGGGACGGACGCCCAGCATGGTGGCCATGAGAGCGTGGTCGTTGAACTGCTGTGCCAGGGCTAGCATGCCTGGGGTGCGCGGCAGCATGCAACTTCCCGAGGCCGGTCGCCGGCCTGGATCGCCCGACGGGACGCGCTCCGCCGTGCGAGAAGGACTAGCCAGAGGCGAGATATTAGTCCGGGGATGCAAAGCTCCGATACGGCGGACGATGCAACGATGACGGCTGCGAGCTTCGATTAGAGGCATGGGAGGTTGACCGGACATGGTGGAGACGCAAATTAGAGCAAGTGGGAGCTCCGATCTGAGACGAGCAGCCGGAGCTGAGCAAATGTTATGGGGAGGGGAGCAGAGGAGAAGACCAGAGCAGAGCAAAGAAATAGATCTCGTCCACTCAGGGATCTGGTCCACGCAGGGGTAAGCTAGTCCACGACCACAAAAGATAACGGGGAATACTGACATGGCGGGCCAAGAAGAGTTGACCTAACGGCGGTATTTGAGTTCAACCGTTTTTCGTCTGGTTCAAGCGACCGTTTGGCCGTTAGATTTGTATTCACCCCCATTTGGCCCTTCTGGACAATTGGCGAAGCTACTATGGCCCCTCTGCGTGGTTGATGGCAACTCGGGTACCGCGGTGCGCTCACCCACCAACTTTGGTACCGCAAACGAACATTCCCATAGTAGAACTAGATTCATCTTCCTCCACAGCCTCGGAGGGGATTACCCCTTTAGGCTGTGGCGGCAAAATAGTGTTCACCTTCCATTCCTGCCAAAGCACATGGTTACAATCGCAAAATGCCCTGTGGGCAAACGAAGCACAATAGAAGAAGAAATGACAAAGTTACCTCAGGAGGAAGGACGACTCGTGTGAAAGGGCAGCATGACTGAATCTCCAGGGAGTTTCTCCTTGATGGTGAACTTGGTCAGGGCCCTAAACGTTTTATCCACTTCGCCTGAGGATAAGTTCTCCTGGGAGACGCGAGTGATATCGTCGGCACCAGTCCAGATATACATCGCTTGCGCCTAGCCTGTAGTGCCTGCACCCGACGATGCATCCAGGTGCGGATGAGGTCCGCGCCATCAATCTCCTTCCCATGAATGAGTTGGAGATCACAGCCGCGCTTATACAAAACCTCGACTTCTTCGACCTCGCCGGGCATAACTACATTTTTCCAAGACCTTCTCCTCTTGAACTCCGCCTTCAGATCAAAAGGAGCGAGTCCGAAGAGTTCATCATTGGCCTTTTGATCACGGATGTAAAACCACTTTTCCCTCCATCCCTAGACGGACTCGGAGATATTGAGGGAGAAGTATTGGACGTTCGGGTCCACATGGATACCGCAGCCTCCAATATCATAGACCACAGATCTAGAGACCGATTGCTGCTTCAGCTTGAAGAGTTTTTGGAAAGGCCAAAGTGCGGTTTGATTCCGAGCCAGCACTCGCAGAGGGTGATATAGCACGAGATGTGCAAAATAGAGTTTGAGGTCAGCTGATGTAGCTGGAGCCCATAGAAGTAGAGTAACCCTCACACAAACTTGTGGAGGAGAAGAGAAAGGCCCCGAAGGACAAAAGCAAAGTACATCCGTCGAAATCCAATAGGGGGATCGGGGATTACCTCCAAGCCAGGCAGCTTACAGTCTGCTTCATTGGCAGGAAGTGGACCATCCTGGCGGTGTTGTTGGAGCTCATGCTCCTTCATGGCGGTACGTTGCCATGAACCATTGGTAACGCGCATTCCTGTGCCCTTCTTCTTCCTGACTACAGCAGCAGTGTCGAACCCGGTGGCAGCGACGCTATTCTTCTAGGCCACATCGGCGGCGGTAGAAGATCTAGCATCGGTGGCACCCTTCTTCTTCGCCATCTTCCGGTGGTGATGGGATCGTAGGAAATAGCTCGGATAAGTACTAAGACCGTCCAGCGCAGCAGTAGGGGCAAGGATGATGGAGCAGCAACGAGGAGCAATGGCAGCAGTGCGCAAGGAGGAAGAAGATGGACTGTGAAAATTTACCGCATGGAATCCCTACTTAACCAAAGGACATATGCCATCCAACGGCTCACAATGATTCACCCAGACGCGTGGCGCAAATCAATGAAAATGGGTGGCGACAGAAATATTGAACCGTTGACGCACTTTCCCCACTATGCACGAGCATCGAGGAGGCGTAGTTAAAACGAAGATTACATATGCCATGTCAAATCCCAGTTAGAAATGGGGCCCCACCTTCGCCATGTCCTGTCCATGCCGCTTAAGCGGGCAAATGAGGTCATCTAATTGTCAGCACTGATGTCATTCAATCCAGCAGGAGATCTATTCGACTACTTTAGTCCTTGCTTGAATCTGTGAGTCGACCAAGCACTCAGGGGCTACTCCTAATAGGAGCGTTGGTCGTGCACTCGAAGACTTCATAGGCACAGAACTGCCTTCACCAGTTGAAGCCCCTCTTCGAATCAACGATTCAATTATGTACTCGGGGGCTACTCCCATAGGGAGCACTGCAAGCATATTCGGCCAAAAACTATAAAAATGACAGCAGTCGAAAAAGTTCAAAGTCCCCACTTGAGTCTACGACTCGAATAGGCACTCGAGGGCTACTCCCATAGGGAGCACTATCGCGCACCCTATGAAAAACCTTAATCATTAAAAGTGTGTCAACTACATCCACACTCGAAACGGCGACTCCGCCTTATATTTTCTCTACAAAGAGACTACATCTCCTGGGCCACCCGAATCACCTCCGCGGTGACTAAAAATTCGGATGCCGCGTTTACAACATGAAGGTAAGACCTAAAAAAGGCCTGGCAATGCACCTGCTGCGCTCTACTAGATATTAGCCGTGCCTAAAGGCACGATGAAATAAGCCTTGACAGACGCGTAGAGTGTCCACACCTAAAACACTAGATTTCGTCTCTAAAAGGTCTCCGCGGCAAGAGTGGAATTACGCCAGCATTATTCCGAATTCGAGTCCGAGGACTTGAATTTGAGTAGATAGTGTTGTTTTACCCTAACACAGTTAACTAATCCCGATCCGTCGGATGAATCAGGGACGCATATCGACAATCCCTATGACACAAACTGTGGCACCCAAAAGAACTTATAGTCTCATGCACTCGAAAGACTTATAGTCCTCACCCGAATCTATAATTCGACTGGACACTCGGGGGATACTGACATGGGTATAGGTACTTGAGATGCCTATATGGTTCAGCCCAAGAAGGAGTCCACGGTGCAATCGAAGCCTAGCAAGGATTCGGGTGGCCCATTGGAGTTTGACTTCTTGAAGGACACGACAAAGTGTAGAAAGAAAATTTAAGGGGAAACCATAATCTGTAACCGACTCGACCTACTACCAAGAGACCTAGCCACTCTATATAAAAGCCAAGAGGTGGGTGACGAGGAGGACCAATACACACACACCCGCATACACCTCGCCAGATTGCATCTGCGCACCCTTGTACTTTTTGACTCCCTCGTAATCAAGAGCAGACAAGTAGGAGTAGGGTCCTCTATGAGGCCTGAACCTAGGTAAAACCTCGTGTCACCTGTGTGCTTGTTGCTAGCTGGCCGATGCCTCCAGCGCTCCCCACTTCCTCGAACCTAAGTCCATCAACGATGGGCATTGATGAGTTAATCCTTGTTAGTGCTACTTCATTATCCGCAAGGGTCTAACAATGATAAAGGTCTGGGATCCAATCAGTGGAAGTGGAATAGTGATACCAGAACCACCAATTTGGCAGAGATGTGAGTATGATAGCGACACAATTCTCTGTTCGAGAAACCATGGGCAATTGTCTTCACACTGTTGCAGCAATTTCTGGGTTGTTTGGATAGTAACCAATCACTGGTGCAGAGGTACTCATCAGAGTTAGGAAAAGGGGAGGACTAGATTGAACCTGCTAAGATGCTGGCTAGGATTGATTGCAGGCCGTCAACTCTCATAGGGTACATTTTGTACTAGCCCACAATGAACTCCAGATATATAATTGCCTTCGACAACGTGACAACAAAATTGTGTTATATTGAGTGCCCCATGAGACACATGATATTTCCAGATGCAATTTTTTCATCGCTAAGGGGCATAATGGAGATGTTTCCCTTGCAGTTATAAGATACTTCACTCTAAACACGTGGTCTAGTGCAAGATCATCAACAGGAAAATGGGAATCTTGGGTGCCTCATATAAAGGTTGAGTTGGATACTCTCCTTGGCCTTGAGAAATCATGGGCATATGGTGGGAAAGATGTAGTAAGGTTACTCTGCGCATTTGAGGAGAGAGAAATGGTGGTTATATGGGCGAAGGAGAGATTATTCGAATTAGATCTCAGCAACATGAAGTCTAAGAAGTTCAGATCTCGCAAATGTTGTTGTACTTTACATCCCTACATAATGACATCTGGTTAGTGTAGTCATTCATGTGCAACCCTTGCATTTTTGTACACCTATGATTTTGCTAATCATTTTGTTCATTTCCTTCAGCAACCGACGTGATTCGGAGTGCTAAATGAAAGAAATGAAAAGGAAGTCCTGTCAGCAACACGGCTGATTCAGACTGCAGCATCAAGGAGATGAAAATAATACTCTGATGAACAAGCAAGGCTTGTTTGGGTAAGCATGTGTTTGCCCAGGTTGTGTTATTTGGAGCTACAGTCTAATGTTTGTTTGTTTTGGTAGCTGATGGAACTGTTGGGGCACCTTTGTTTGTGCTACAGCCACAGCGACAGGGGCTAGAATATTTGAGTTGTCTATTCGTTTTGGGGGCCTATGTGTGTGTGATAAAACATTGTTTTATATGATGAAATGGTGTTCTGTATATAGTAGTGTATGCATGATGGAATCTTGTTTTATGTGTTCTACATATACTTATAGCTGGTGTTTGTGTTTTGATAGTATGTAGTAGTAGGAGTATTTGTTTTGTAGCAAGGTTTTTATTTGATATGAATTAATACTACCATTTAGTTAGTGCTTCTTGTAGAAGAGTCTATGTCGACACCTAAATAATTAGTAGACCTTGGTTACACACCATTTTCACATTCTTGAATCAGAGCTACTTCAGACATTTGTTTGTTGTTATGTTAAACATACATTCTTGTATCGGAGATCTGCATTTTCATATGCGTGGTAGATAATCACTCTCGCTAACTCGGATCCCTGAAATAGAGGGAGAACGGCCTATTTTTTAATTATTCTTTGGACAACATCTAAATTCAAAATCATAGTCGACCGCCAAAACCTACCGCCTACCTCGTTTGAATCGGAGGCATCAGTTGATGTGACTCGCCTTAAATTCCTGACCAAATGGCATTTGATCTACACAACCTTTTTCAAGTAATAAAACTTGGTCGGCAGCCAAATTCAAAATCATAATCGAGCGGCAAAATAACCCACCAACCCTGATGAATTTTGCACCCCTCCGTTTCAAACATTTTGAGGCAAAATCTCCCACCGAGGTAGTACCATTTTTATATTATTACATGGAAGCTAGCCAAATTTAAAACCTGAGTCAAGCAGCAAAATTTACCGCCTACGCTGTGTGAATCGAAGGTATCCAAGTTTCTATGCAAAAATATGGTTATGGATGATTAGTTGATGTGACTCTCGGCCTTGAATTCCTGGACAGATAGCTTATAGTCTACTGCCTTTTTTATTAGTAGATGGACGCTAGCCAAATCTCAATCGAGCGGAAAAATCACCCACCTACCTTCAAGCATTCCCCCCTGTTTTAAAAACTTTGAGACAAAATATCCCACCGACCGAGGGAGTACCATTTTCCTATTATTATTAGATGGGTGCTAGCCAAATTGAAAATCTCAATCGAGCAGCAAAACCACACATCGACCTTGAAGCATTTCACGCCCTTCTGTTTCAAAAACTTTAGAATTTAAAATTTCAAATCTACCTATTGTTCAGACGACAAATGGGCATGCTAAAGTCAATATCTCAAGGGCACGATCGTAATTATTTTTCTACTCACCTCTATGGTCCCGATTCGCCCAGTTTTCCCGCTGGCCCTCCCAAAAATCCCATGCTCCTCTGTCCCCTCCACGACCACTGCGCACACCGGCTTGAGCTGCGGTCTCGTGCACTGCTGCGGAGCCGCTTCAGTGAAGCTCACCCACCAGATCTAGGAGTTGCGGTGTCGTTCACCATGATGATGGCGTCATCGACCACCCAGGCTCTGATTCCTCTCCGCTGAAAGCTACCCAACCGTACTGGATCCGCTTCACCGGTGTCCACCGGACGTGATCTAGTTCAAAGAGTTTCATGTCCACCGCTCCAGACCAGCTACACGGTCATCGCCGTTCACTGCACTGGATCTGCCTAGCGATGCTCTCGTCCACCACGCTCAAGTCGGCATCAACCACCCAAGATCTGCTTCCCCAACGCCAACAGCCACCGCAACCGCAACACCCTCGGTGACCTAGATGTCACCCGCATGGTACCGACAATAATTAGACGCCTCTTCGACCAAGGTTAACCAAATCTCCTACCCATTTTTGTTTTGTCAGTAGTATAGCAGGTTCAAGCCTATCGTAGTGAACTGCATTTTTGTAATCGTGCTAGTACATACAAGTCACTTGGCACGCTGTTCTTCATGCTAGTACATACAAGGTCATAAGACATGTTGGTTTGCATTTGCTGCTCTACAAATTTCAGGTCATGCACATGTCTGTTATTTTGTCATGCACACGTTCTTAGCTACTCCATACAATAGTAATTGCCTGCTATCGTGTAATTCTTGCAAAATCTGAAGTCAGTGGAAAATATTAGTGTGGATTCCCTGCTCTATAGTTGCTGAATCAATCTAGTTCGTCCTGAGATCAGTTCCTTCTATTTTCCTCCTTGGCATCATTTCGCTATCCTGTAGTAGCCGTTTAAACTCTTCGTATTATTTCGATTATAATTTTGTTATTGCCATCTGGTTGTTCAAAATCTGCATCACTAACTATTTCCTTTTTCTTGCATAGAGCTCAGAATGCAATAATGAACATGTTGGTTTGCATAGCCTATTCTACATGTTCACAAGGGACGCCATTACTTCCTTATCTGGTGCTGGTTCATCATGAGCAACGACATAACTGTACTCTACTATGTAGTTCACTTGTGGTTTGCATTCCTGCTCTAGAAGTTCACTTATGATGCCATTATAATTTCTATCTGGTTGATTCTTAGCTATGACAGTAACTACATGCCATTGTGTAGATCACCGCAAATTCGGAGTCACCCAACGACTCTTTGCATTCCTGGAGATGCCACTGCTTCCATATATATTTGCTGAAATGACCTCGCTAGTTTATATTTGCTGAAATTCTAAGCAACACTTTGTTTGATTGCTCATTTCATTCTAGGCACACTTGTTTAATGCTTGTTTGTCCTGTTCTACAAGTTCATGAGCTACACCATTATATCTCGCATCTGGTTCTGGTTCGTCCTAAGCCACGACATAACTATCCTCTACAATATAAAGTTCATTTGTGGTTTGCATTCCTACACTACAAGTTCTCGTATGATGCGGTTATAATTTCTGTCTAGTTCATTCTTTGCTACGACAGTAACTACATGCCACTTTTTGGCTCAGCGCAAATTTCGAGTCAGCCAATGTCTCTTGCATTTTAGGGTATACAACTGCTTCCATATATATTTGTTGAAATGACCTGGCTAGTTTATATTTGCTGAAATTATAAGCCACAAACACACATTTTTTGATTTATCGTTTCACGGTAGACACACTTGTTTAATGTGTGCTTGCTTGTCCTGTTTGTTTGACGTGTTGGTCAATAATTGAACCATTGACCAATTGTAAACTCTAGTTCATAGCTCCTGTTATATCAGTCAAATGAGTAGTTTGTCTTGTTTGATGTATTAACTTGTTATTACTTAGTTTTAGACTACAATTATTGCTATCGCCACCAAAGAGGGGGCTGCAAGATCATGTCTCCTCTAATGTAGCTGTCACACTTAAAGGAAGATGCAGGTGATTGATTAAGAAAGAAAATTGAGGACTCTCTATCAACTTGATTGTCAACTGAAATGCCAAATTTTATTTCCCTTGAGTTAATAATATGGAATAATTTTAAGAAGTTTGCAGCTGATGTAATATCTAGATAACTCGCATAGGCCATGTAGGCATTTAGTTGACGCTGTCCACACATGGCCATAGTCATTACGGTAACTACGCCATGCATGTTGATTAGGGAACAATATCGTGCTTTGTTATTGGCCCGTCTTGTATTCGGCCGGCGATGAAGAGTAAAAGATGCTGGCTTATTATACACGTTTTATGATATTGGCATGGGCTTCAGAAAGGCCGAAACTGTAAAAGGCCGTAAATGTAATGGGCCGACCCACATGAAGTAATAGGCCGTAATAGTAACATGCCATAATAGTAACATGCCATAACAGTAGCAGGCCAGAACAGTAGCAGGCCAAAATAGAAACATCCCACTACAGTAACGGGCAAGAAACTGTAAAATGGTAGAACAGTAACATGATAGAGAATTAATGGGCCAGAACAATAGCGGGCCTCAAAAGTAAAGGGCCACAATAGTAAAGGGCCGAAGAAGTTAAAGGCCAGAACAGTAATGAGCCTAAACAGTAACGGACTGAGAAATTTCCAGATGAGGGTAGTAATATGCCGACAAATTTACCAGGCTAGAACAGTAACAGGCCACTTGTGGGCCTGAACAGTTAATGGCTAGAACCGTAAAAGGCTAGAACAGTAACGGACCATCTCAAAGAAGGGCCATTAGTAGGCGGCCCATGATGGGCTGCGATAACAATGATGGGCTGACCACAGGCCTTAAGTGTACATGACCGACTTAGCGCAGGTTGCTAATGGCCCGCATAGTGTTGGACCAACATGCACATTCTGTAGGCCGAAACAATATCGGGCCTGAAAGTTCGCGGGCTGCTGCTGCTGCATTATTGGGCCATTTCAAGCAGTGTAGGACAAAACAATAACGGACCTTCTTCTTATTGGGCTCTCCTCATGTGCCGACCTAGTTAGTATTTAGCAGGCCTTGGCTGGGTCTGGCTTGTGCCAGAGTTTCTGTGACAATTAACGGTGGTTACCAGCCGCTAACGGTGGTTACCAGCCGCTAACGGCGGCTGCCACATGGCAGTTTGTATGATATCAGCAGTCAATGCGGCTGGCGAACAAATCTACGATAGAACAAGTTTTCGTGGCTGAAGGGTGCGATCCGCCATGGTCAGAAAAAACCATGGTTGATTCATTTGTGACGGGGCTTTTACCACGAAGGCCATCCATTGCGGAAGACATTTTGGCCACGAAAAATGGGCCTTCAACCATGAAAATCATTCGTTGTAAAAGCCAACTTTTCTTGTAGTGATAAGTACTATTCCGTCCACATATACTACTAGGAAAACCACTAAGCTCCCACTCGCTTTCTTGTAAACATAGAACTCTTGTTGATTTTGGAAAAATCCAAAACACTTGATCGCTTGATCAAAACATTGGTTCTAGCTCCGAGATGCTTGCTTCATAAATGGATAGCTGAAGTTTACATACCTTCCCCCGCATCCTTAGGATCAACAAAACCTTCTGTTTGCATCATATACAATTCTTCATCAATGTGTCCATTCAGGAATGTGCTTTCGACATCCATCTGTCATATTTCATAGTCGAAATGAGCATCAATTGCTAGTAGAATATGGACAGTTTTAAGCATCACTACGGGAGAGAAGGTCTCATCATAGTCAATTCCTTGAATTTGTCGAAAACCCTTTGCGACAAGTCAAGCTTTATGAATGGTCACATTACCATTCACATCTGTCTTTTTCTTAAAGATCCATTTATTTTCCATGACCTTACGGCCTTCCGGAACATCCACCAAGGTAGAAACTTGGTTTTCATACAGGGATCCTATTTCGGATTTCATGGCTTCTAGCCATTTCTCACAATCAGTAATTTCCATAGCTTCTTTGTAGTTTGCAGGTTCTTCTTGCTCATCCAAAATGATAGCCACCACAAGACTACTATACCAATCAGGGGCGATACGTATTCTTGTAGACTTGCGAACTACATGAGTTTTGTTGTGGTTGTCTTGATCATTATCATTTGATTCTTCGTCCATGTTGGAGGGCGATTTGGAACAACTTCCGTTGCGCTACTCGGTATTTGGAGAGAAGGATCAACAACCTCGTCTAGCTCAATCTTCCTTCCACTAACTCCTTTAGCGAGAAACTCTTTCTCAAGAAAGGTGCCATTCTTCGCGACAAACATTTTGCCTTTGGCTTGGTTGTACAAGGTATACCCAATGGTTTCCCTTGGGTATCCTACAAAGCTACATTTTTCTACCATGGGTTTGTGTTTATCAGGCTGCAGTTTCTTGACGTAAGCCTCACATCCCCAAACTTTCAAAAATGACAACTTTGGCTTCTTGCCATTCCATATCTCATATGGGGTTGTCTCCATGGATTTGGACGATGCTCATTTTAAAATAAAAGCAATGGTTTCTAATGCATATCCTAGAATGACATAGACAAATCAGTCAAAGACATCATGGACCCGACACTATCCAATAGAGTACGGTTACACCACTCTAACACACTATTATGCTATGGTGTCCTGGCTAGCGTAAGTTGTGGTATGATCCCATAGTCCTTCAAGTGCATGCCAAACTCATAACTCAAATACTCGCCTCCTCGATCGGATCGAAGATGCTTGATTTTCTTATTAAGTTGATTCTCTACTTCCTTCTGAAATTCCTTGAACTTTTCAAAGGTTTTAGATTTGTGTTTCATTAAGTAGATATATCCATATCTACTCAAATCGTTAGTAAAGGTAACAAAATAACAATAACCATTGCGCGTTGAGACGCTCACTAGTCTGCACACATATGTCTGTATGATTCCCAGTAGGTCCATAACCCTCTCCATTGTACCGGAGAAGGGTGTCCTAGTCATCTTGCCCATAAGGCAGGGCTCGCATGTGTCAAGGGATTCAAAATCCAATGATTCAAGGAGTCCATCAGAATGAATCTTCTTCATGTGCTTTACACCAATGCGACCAAGATGGCGATGCCACATAAACATGGAATTATCATCATTATGCCTACAACGTTTAGCATCAACATTGTGGATGTGAGTATTGCAATCAAGATCTAGTAAGAATAAACCATTACACACAGGCGCATGAACATAGAAAACATCATTCATATAAATAGAACAACCATTTGTTCCTAATTTAAACAAATAACGATCTTGCAGCAAGCAAGATCCACTCACAATATTCATACTTAATGTAGGTACATAGTAGTATTTATTAAAAACCAAAATCAATCCTGACGGCAGACATAGAGGTAAAGTGCCAACGACCACGACATCGACCTTCGTGCCGTTCCTGACGTGCATCGTCACCTCATCCTTCCTAGGCACCTCTTACTCCACAGCTCCTGTTGAGAGTTACAAATGTGAGCAACAGAACTGGTATCAAATACCTAGGTGTTACTCCTGGTGCTAGTAAGGAACACATCTATAACATGTATATCAAATTTACCTTTGTCTTTGGCAGCTATCTTACTGTCTTTCTTGTCCTCAAGGTACTTGTGGCAGTTGTGCTTTTAGTGCCCATCCCCTTTGCAGTAGTAGCAAGTGACGCCGGGCTTGGGATTGGGCTTGGCAACCTTGGAAGTATTGGCAACAAACTTTGCGTCCTTCTTAGGCTTCTTTCCCTTGCCCTTTTCTCCTGGCTTCTTAAAGTTGGTGGTCTTATTGACCATCAACACTGTGTGCTCCTTCTTGATCTCAACCTCGGAAATTTTGAGCGTGGCAAACACTTCAGCAAGGGTCTTAGTCAACCCTTGCATGTTGTAGTTCATCACAAAGCTCTTGTAGCTAGGGGCAGCGAGTGCAACACCCTATTGATGAGTCAAAAATTGAAGCATATTTACCTTTTGTTTTTGCATAAATAGAGTAGGGTTCTTTGTATTTCACTGTGTTTGCACACACCATTTTGTTCTTGTTTTAACATGATCCCAAATCACTAAGTCTTATATGAACATATCAGTTGGAACTGTCATATTGTGTAATAATATGATATTCTAAGTGATAAAAGTCATTTTATGGATTTACCTTCGCACCTAGGAGAATACCAAACGAGGAGAAGGAATCAGTACCAATAATGACCTGTGGCATGAGCGGAGCCTGCCGTACTAGGTGTCAGCATGACCGCCTCGTCAAATACTTTCTCCTGGCAAAGACTAGAGGGAGATCCCACATTCACAGTCACCAGAAACCACGAAAAACCACATCTGAAAGGGATCTAAAGGAGGAACTTGGCTGGGGTAAAATCCCACTCGCTTCATAGATCATTAGAGGACAACACATCATCCCCTTCATCATCAACCGCTGCATCTCCATCACCACCATTTCCCCCATCTCTCATCTATTAGATCTTGTTGTAATTCCAAATTCAATTGTGGTTTGCATTAGATCTATCTCCGTAATTTTATCCATTCATTTGACTATGATGATGTTGTTGTTGATTGCTTCCATGTGTGAGTAGCTCCTATGTTCTTGGGTACATGGAGAAACCCTAGCACCATTATGAATTTGTAATAAAGATGATCTATTTTTGTGACCATATGACTTGCCGGTCTATGATAGATTTATGATTTGTGTTTGATCTCTCTCTTTAGATGGTATGTGTAGTCGGCCACATATCATTTTCCCTTGGGACTAAAGGGAGGGAGAAATCCATTGGAAGTGTTTTGGGATCTTACCCAGAATGACCTCGTGACATATAGGCGTCGGCTCGTAACCTACACGGTCAAAGGAGGATAAAGAGGGACTCCCTAAGCTAATTACGATATCCACAGGGAAACCCTTAATTGCGGTGGTTTGTATGGGTGACTGCTCTCACACATTGCGGTGGTTATTTAGAGGTGACCTTACACTTGGATCAACAAAGTGGCTTCCTACGAGCGTTGTAGTGAACATCAGATGTATGGAGCTCTCTCCACACATCTCATGACACAAGAAGTATGTTATCTTGATTATAAATAATAACAATACCATGCTAGTGGTGTATCCTACATCCCCGAGAACGATTTATGCCTATTGAGTTCAACCATGTTTTCATACAACCTTGTTAATTGTTTTCTTTGCTTTTTTGCAAATAACCAAAAACCTTTCAAACACCTTTTACTTGAGATCAAATGCAGCTTATAAGTATCCTTTGGTAGATAGTGACAAGGGGCATAAAGACCTTTACCAATAGCTCTTCGTGGGTTCAATATCTTTACTTCGAAACTAGCTACAATTGATATGTGCACTTGCAGTCATCAAGCTATTTTTTGGCGTTGTTGCCAGGGAGCTAAGCGCTTTTGGTCTTTATTCTTAGTTACTTATTTTACTAATTGTTTTACTAAAGCTGTTTATTAGGTTCGGGTGATACATTATGGGCGAGTACCAACATATAATCCAGCTGGAGGTTGTGAGGAATTCCGGTCCGCCCATGGATGCCTATTTAAAATCCAATAACCCAAGAGGGTATGATATTAACACCATGCTCTTGGATCTTTTGCATGAATTTTTTTTGCAGAAGATGGTACGGAGGATCCGTATGAGCATGTAGGGTTCTTTGAAGATATTTGTGGGACTTTCCACCTTAATCTACAAACTGAGGATGAGGTTAAATTTGCTCTATTTGTTCAAACCCTCATTGATGAAGCCCGTTCTTGGTACATCCAAAGTTCTGTAAAGATTACTAGTTCCTGGGAGAGCGTAGCCTCTTTATTTTTAGTTGATTTCTTTCCCTGGACAAAAAATCTTGGCGCGAGATGCATGATCACAAATTTTAAAGGAAAACCCGAAGAAAACTTGCATGAAGGATATACAAGGTTTCAGGGATTGCTTGATTGCTGCCCCCATCATAATTTCCCATTTTGGCTAGTGATACACACCTTCTATGCATGTTTGAACGATGCTAACAGAAATGAAATCGACTCCCTTACCAATGGGTCATTCACCGGAATTTGCTAGGCACGGTGAATAGGATAGAGAAGGCTTATTGCAAGGCTGAGTTTAATAAAGAAAATCCCATAGAGTATAATTTCTTAAAAAGGTTTTTAGCTTCAGGAAAGATAGAAAAACTGCTCAGAAATTTTAATCTTGACCATCGCATGATTGTTCAAATTACTAAAACTTATGCTGACTTTCTGTGGATTCCAGAAGATTGGGAACACTATACACCACCTGCAGAGGAGAAACCCTCCAAAACATGCCATAGTGATAAATATTTCCAAATGCAGAAGAAAATGTTAGCTAAGGAAGAGACCATTCTAACCAAAGTAATAGATAGGAAGGGTGAAAGGAATAAAAGGGTAGGAAGGTTAACTAAGGACCTGGGAACCATTAAACAGAACATTGGGATAGTAAAAGAACTTCTGGAACCTGAAATGTTCAAGGATGAAGTGATCATGGTAAGTAAAGAATCCTCTGAAATGATAGGGGGCAAGTTTGATGGTAAAAATAGAAGTCAACAGAAATTCCCTTTGTGTTTAGGAGGAACTGCTTATATAGGGTTTTGTGACTTAATTTTTTCCATAAATATCATGCCTTAAACAATCTATGAAGAGATGCGTGACCATCTTGATGAATTTTACCTTGATCCATCATAAGCTACTTTTATGTTTTCTAATCGAACTTTGCATCCTACTCATAGGATACTTCACAATGTCTGTGTTTCTATGGGAGCTTTTGTGTACCCACTTGATTTTCATATTATTGAAATACCTTTGAACTCCTCCTGCCTGGTCATTTTTGGAAACCGTTTTTACAAATCTATGAACATTGACATTGATAACAAAAAATAGGCTATGTCCTTACAGTTTCGTGAAGAAGTTATAGAAATAAATTACAGCCAATTCACAAGATTGCCTTATGAAAAGAAAGTTGAGATTAAAGAGGAGAAGACTATTGAAGAATTGGCAGCAATCTATTTTTGCACTCCACAATCTGAGTTGGAGAGGAGTTCGACAAGCAATGATTCGCTTCTAACGACTCTGCAAAAGAAGATTTGGATGAGATTCTCAACACCACACCAGAGGTTGGGACTGGCCTCAGGGATGAATTTGAAGAACTTGAAAGAAAAGGGGATGAGGATCCGCCACCCCTAATTTTAAAACCTCTTCCTCCACGTCTCAGGTATGAATTCTTAGATAAGGAAGGTAAATGCCTAGTGATTTTAGATGATAAGCTCTCTCTTGAGGAAAACACGAAATTGTTAGAGGTACTTGTCAAACATGGTGAAGCTTTTGGATACACTCTTAATGACATAAAAGGTATATATCCCTCCATAGTAACTCAAAAGATATCTATGATTGAAGATGCTAAACCATTTGTTGATAACCAAAAAGGTTGAATCCTAAAATAAAAGAGGCAGTAAGAAAGGAAGTTATATATATTGGATAGCGGTATTATCTATACAATTTCACATAGTAAGTGGGTGAGCCCAACTCATTGCATACCTAGGGAAGGGTGTATAACAATAATTAATAATGATAAGGATGAATTAATCCCTGCTAGAACGACAGCAGGATATAGAATGTGTCTTGACTTCAGGAAGTTGAACAAAGAAACCATAAAAATTCATAAGAAACTGCCTCTCATTAATGATATTATGGAAAGGATGTCTGCTAATTCTTACTTCTATTTTCTTGATGGATACTCTGGATATTCTCAAATACCTATCCAGCCCAAAGATCAAGAAAAACCCACTTTAACCTATCCCTATGGAACTTATGCTTATCGATTAATGCCTTTTGGTTTGTGTAATGCAGCTACTACTTTTAAAGAGTGTATTCTAAAAATATTCGATAGTTTTTCAAAAAGTTCCATGGAAGTTCTTATGGACAATTTTGTAGTTTATGGAACTACTTTTGAGCAATGTCTCTATAATCTTAATAGATTTTTGCAGCGATGTAGACAAACCAAGGTGGTTATAAATTGGGAGCGCTACCGCTTCATGGTAAGGGAAGGTATAGTTTTCGGGCATAAGGTTTCTGAAAAGAGCATTGAGATTGATAATTCAAACTTGGTTACTTTAGAAAAACTGCCAATTCTGCAAGATATAAAGGGAGTAAAGAACTTCCTTGGGTATGCTGGTTTTTATAGACTATGTATTAAAGATTTCGTTAAAATAACTGCTCCTTTAACTCGTCTCTTAGATAAAGATACCCTTTTTGCCTTTGATAGAAATTGCAAAGATTCCTTCGAACAGTTAAAAAAGGCCCTAATTTTTGCACCGGTCATTCAACCACCAAATTAGGATGAACCATTTGAAATAATGTGTGATGCTAGTGACTATGCTATTGGAGCTTTTTTAGGACAAAGAGCTGGACTGAATCTCAACGTCATTCAATATGCTAGTCGAGTTTTTAATGAGGATCAAAGAACTATGCAATGACCGAGAAAGAATTTCTAGATATTGTTTTTTCTTGTGATAAATTTAGACACTATATTATCAACTCAAAAGTAATAGTTCATACTGATCATCAAGCTTTGAGACACCTGCTAGCTAAGAAATATGCTCAGCCCCGTCTAATTAAACGAGTCTTGGTACTAGAAGAATATGACCTGCAGATAGTAGATAGGAGAGGAAAGGATAACCGTGTTGCTGATCATCTATCACGGATGTTAGGAATCATAGAGGATCCCATTCCTATTAATTAATCTTTGCCAGGGAATACCTTGTAGTTATAGAACCTCACGATCCTTGGTTTGTAGATTATGCTAATTTCCTTGTAGGTAAGTTTTTACCAAAAGGAATGGATTACAAACAAACAAAGGAATTCGTTAATGATTTAATACATTACTTCTAGGACGACCCTTACTTATATAGATGGGATAATAAGGAAAATGTGTACCCGAGAACGAGGTAAAGGCTATTCTTAAGGCTTGCCACGATAGTCCTTATGGAGGACATCATGCCGGTAATCGTACTACAGCTAAGGTGTTGCAGTCAGGTTTCTACGGGCCTACACTAGTTAAATACTCTCATGAATATGTTATAAATTGTGATGTTTGCCAACATATGAGTAATATTGGTAAAAGACAGGATCTAACTATGAAATATAACTTACTAATATAGCCATTTGATGTATGGGGAATGGACTTTATGGGAGCATTTGTTCCCTCTAATGGTTATACTCATATTCTTGTTGATGTTGACTATGTTACTAAATGGGTGTAATCTATACCCACTTCTCATGCAGATGCAGCCACTTCCATCAAGATGATCAAGGTCATCATCTTTCCTAGGTTTGGAGTACCTCAGTTTATGATTATTGATGGTGGAACTCATTTTATGAAGGGAACTTTTAACAAGATACTTCAGAAGTATGGAGTAGACCATCGGGTAGCCTCACCTTACCACCCTCAAACCAGTGGACAAGTGGAATTATCTAACAGAGAACTCAAGGTCATACTTCAGAAGACGGCGAACAGGTCAAGAAAGGACTGGGCTTTGAAGCTTAATGATGCATTGTGGGCGTATCATATAGCTTTGAAGAACCCTATGGGGATGACACCATACAAAAAGAGTTATGTAAAACTTGTCACCTTCCATTAGAACTTGAGCATAAGGCTCGGTGGGCTATTAAGACTATGAAGTTAGATTTTAAAACTGCAGGGGAAAATGACTCTTAGATACTCATGCTTTGGATGAACTCAGAAATGAGGCCTATTAAAATACTAGAATATTCAAAGAAAAAGTGAAGAAATGGCACGATAAAAAAAATTAGAGGGCAAGGAATTTAAAACTTGAGTTTTGCTCTACAACTCTAGGCTTAACATTTTTGTAGGAAAATTGAAATCCAGGTGGGAAGGACCTTATGAAGTTGAAGAGGAATATCCTTTGGGAGCGGTAAGATTGAAAAATACTACACCATCTTCTTCATCCTAGATCATTAATGGGCAGCGATTCAAGCATTATAGAGTTGGCAAGGTTAACACAGTGGAGCTGATCTCTTTAATTTCAGCCAAACAATACAATAAGCAAAGTGAGGTAACAAAGTTTTAGTTGATTAGTTTTGCTATTTTGGAAAAAATTAGTCGATCTTGTCTTGTTCATTGCTCTTAACTTGCTGTTCATGTTATTCGAAGCTGTTTTTCAACCTAGTGCGGGCGGACCGTATGAGAGGCGCGCCCGTACCAGTGGTCGTTAAACGTTCGGAGTGCTAACTCTGTTTTCGCTGATACGGTACGGTCGGACCATACGGGCATAAGCACCCGTACCGATGGTCGTTACTGGCTCTGCCTTTTCTTCATCTATTTTACATATTATGATGTGCTAAAAAAACAAAAGGCAGTAAGAAGCCCGTACGGGGGCGTGGTATGGGTGGGTCCTGCCCGTACCATTAGTCGCGACCGACTTCAACCCTTTTATCAAGGGATTTCTTCCTTTAATTTGCACTTTTCTTCTTTCTTGTTCTTGTCTGTCATATTTCAGATCTCAAGTTTTTCCCCTTTACATTGAAACCTCAGATCTCACTTGATCACTCAAGGACCATGCAACCTTTTCATATCAAGCAGATTTGGACCGAGAAGAGAGGTGTTTTTGAAACACAAGCAAATGGAAAGGGATCCGAGAAGGATACTTCATCTTCCTAGACCCACGAGTCCTCACAAGTGCTTCCACTCCCCAACTGGGAAGACATGTTCCCGCATAAGTTGGAGATGCTCAGGCACGTGGAAGAAGGAAAGAACAAAGGAGAATCTCCACTCAACCCCTACATGTATAACCTTTGAGGATCTTCTCTTAAATCCCCTCCAGGAACCTCTTATATAAAAGAGGAAAACCAAGATGAGATTCGAGAAAAGATCAAGAACCTTGAAAATATTTCCAAAGCTTGTGTTGAAACTATTGGAGAAGGAGTTGACTCTTACTGGATGATGGGCAAAGACCTCGAAAAGAAGGTCGATGACATCGACGGTAGAGTACAACTCCTGACCAATATTATCATGGAGATGGCTGATGATAGGAAGACATTAAGAAACATAATTAAAGAATTTGATGCCGGTATCATAGAGTTGTCCACTCGATTCACGTGTATTGATCATGCTTGCAGCCTCAAGGCAGATGAAGAAGAGGAAGATGATGACTTCTTTACTCCCCAAAAGGAGTAAGTAATTGCAAGGAATTATTTGATCCACCCGATTTGATTCCAAGCTTGGGAGGATCTGTGAGGACCTTGTAACCTATCTTACAGCTTTAGCATGTTTACTTTCCTGCACGCATGTTAGACTTTAATTCCAGATTTTGCATTAGTTGCATAAACTTTGAGCTCTCTTTGTTCAAGAGAAGATTTATATCCATTGAGTTGCGAGAATTTATGATAATTAAAGTTGTGTTTTGGTTCATGATTATTATATTAGATGATTGAACTAGGTTGAGTGTTATGATACTTGTACAACTGTCATGATTTTAGGGACTTCCACACCAATAAAAGTATTGATTAAGTTATGAGAAGAAGAATTCGGGTAGCATATTATAATTAAGAGTTTTTGAAAGCCATTAAAGTAGTGAGACTGATCAAATAGATGTACTTAAAAAAACAGGAAGGGAGAGAAAGTAAAAATATAAACATGTATATAGAAAAAAAAGATAAGAAAAGAAGGAATAAGAGAGAACAACTATCAAAAGAATCAAGTGTAGAAGAAAAAGAATGATCATAAATCTTCATTACTAAACTTAGAGCAAGATATCTCTAAACATTGTGATTATATGATATGTTGGATCACCAGAAGCTTCTTATGATTTCATTAATACTAGAAAAGGTGTGGAAGCCTCTAAGTCATGTAATGTGTAAGGGTATGGTAATACTCCCGAAGTATCTCTACATCTGATGTTGTATTCCTGTTTCAATTTCTACCTCATTTATTGCAATGACTCGTGTCTCATGAACATGGTGATCTTCTCCATAAGCCACCATCTTGCTCAGGGACGAGCAAGAACCTAGCTTGGGGGAGTTGATGAGTCCAAAACTGAAGCATATTTACCTTTTGTTTTTGCATGAATAGAGTAGGGATATTTCTATTTCACTCTGTTTGCACGCACCATTTTGTTCTTGTTTTAACAGGATCACAAATCACTAAGTCTTAAATGAACATATCAATTGGAACTGTCATATTATGTTACAATATGATATTTCTAAGTGATAAAAGTCATTTTATGGATTACCTTCGCACCTGGGGAATACCAAATGAGGAGAAGCAATCAGTACCAATAATGACCAGTGGTATGGGTGGAGCCCGCCCGTACCATCTGCCCATACTAGGTGTCAGTGTGATCACCTCGTCAAATACTTTCTCCTTGCAAAGACTAGAAGGAGATCCGACATTCACAGCCACCAGAATCCACGAAAAATCACATCTGAAAGGGATCTGAAGGAGGAACTTGGCTGGGTAAAATCCCAGTTGCTTCACGGATCATTGGAGGACAACGCATCATCCCCTTCATCATCAACCACTGCATCTCCATCACCACCATTACCCCCATCTCTCATCTATTAGATCTTGTTGTAATTCTAATTTCAATTGTGGTTTGCATTAGATCTATCTCCATACTTTCATCCATTCATTTGACTATGATGATGTTGTTGATTGCTTCCATGTGTGAGTAGTTCCTTTGTTCTTGGTGAGATGGAGAAACACTAGCACCATTATGAATTTGTAATAAATATGATCTATTCTTGTGTCCATATGACTTGACAGTCTATGATAGATTTAAGATTTTTGTTTGATCTCTCCCTTTAGATGGTATGTGTAGTCGGCCACATATCATTTTCCCTTGGGATTAAGGGAGGGAGAAATCCTTTGGACGTGTGTTGGGATCGTACCCGGGATGGCCTCGTGACAGATCGGTGTCGGCTCGTAACCTACAAGGTCAAAGGAGGATAAAGGGGAAGCTAATTACGATATCCATGGGGAAACCCTTAATTGCGGTGGTTTGTATGGGTGACTGCTCTCAGACATCACATTGGTTATTTAGAGGTGACCTCACTCTTGGCTCAACAAAGTGGCTTCCTACGAGCCTTGTAGTGAACATCTTATTATGGAGCTCTCTCCACACATCTCATGACACAAGAAGTATGTTATCTTGATTATTAATAATAACAATACCATGCTAGTGGTGTATCCTGTATCTCCAAGAATGGTTTAGCCCTATTAATTTCAACCACGTTTTCATACAACCTTGTTACTTGTTTCCTTTTACTTGTTTTAATTACTTTTCTGCAAACAACCAAAAACCTATCAAACACCCTTTACTTGAGATCAAAGGCAGCTTATAAGTATCCTTTGGTAGATAGTGATGAGGGGCATAAAGCCTTTACCAATAGCTCTCTGTGGGTTTGATATATTTACTTCGAAACTAGCTACAATTGATCTATGCACTTGTAGTCATCACTTATAAATTGCGAGCTCCTCCAGGATTTTGCAATCCAGGGCATTCAACCGCTTAACGTAGCCAGACATTTTGACTACATGCTCATTAATACTGCTATGCTCTTCCATCTTGGTTGAGAAGAAGAGCTCAGAAGCATCATACCTTTCTGCTCGAGCCTGTGGCGCAAAGACAACCTTGAGATCTTCAATGATCTCAAAAGCATTCATCTTCTCAAAAATCTTTTGAAGCCCGGCTCCATTGCATAGAGTACTCCACTCTAGATTAGGGAGAAATCATATGCCTTGGACTTCCAGACATTGTTTTCTTCCTGGGAGGTGGAATCTGGAGGCTTAATTGGAAGCTCAGCCTCCATGACGTAGGTCAACTTGTAGGGGACTAGGAGGATCCTCAGATTGTGGAACCATGTGGTGAAGTTGGTTCCATCAGTTTTTAGCTTGTCCTTCTCCAGGAACGTGCTAAGGTTGAGGGTGGGTGGGCGAGACATCTACAATGGATTTGCAAAGTGTTTAGACCATGTTCATAATAATGAGTTCAAGTCTTAATTTATACTACTAAACTAAAACAAAAGGAACTCCCACTCAAACGAACATCCCTATATTCATTTAGTGATCATATGACCCTAGTCCGCTACTCCACCCCCGATCATCATGGCCGGTAGAGCAGTTTCAAAGGTAGACATTCTCAATGTCAATCACATCTCATGTGATTTAATGACCCACAAGTATAGGGGGTGTATCGCAGTATTTTCGATAGGTAAGTAAGTGTCGAACCCAACGAGGAGCAGAAGGTGCTGGCTAGTGGCTTGGAGCAGGAATTCTCTGTAAATACTTAGCAAACTGATTTTTAGGATTTTTTGATAAGGCAAGTAAATAAAGTACGAGTGAATAAAAGACAACAAGAATAAATGCATCAAGTGGCCCAATCATTTATCCAGCAAAGGACAAGCCGGTTGTATTACTTAAGATGACCAAACGTTCTGGAGGACATATGGGAAGACTGTCAAGTGCTTTCGCTTCATATAGTTGATCAATCTTCTTTACCTTGCTAAGTGTTGTGTGGGTGAACCTGTGCTAATGTACCGACCTTCCTAGGACTAATACATACTTGTGATTAAACCCCTTGCAAACATCCGTAAGTACAAGAAAGTAATTAAGGTAGAAACCTAACCACAGCTTTAAACTCTAAGACCGTTACGTTCCTTGTGCAATGGTTTCCTAACGGGGGTTCAGGTTTCTGTCACTCCGGCAACCCCTACGATTAGTAGCCAAATACACAATGCATTCCCCTAGGCCCATATAGGTGAAGTGTCATGTAGTCGATGTTCACATGACACCACTAGAAGAAGTACACCACAACTTAAATATCAAACTATTGAATCTTTCTCAACGCAATTCCACTACTAACAACATGACTTCTCCCATGTCCTCAAGAACAAAACAAACTACTGACAAGACATCATATGGATCATGATCAGAGATGGAATAATGATGTATAACAATCTGAACATAAACGATAGTTCAACGGTTCACTCAATAGCATCAACTACAAAGAGTAATCAACACCGGGAAAGTTTCCCCTAAGAACTATGCAAGATTCAACCCAATTGTTACATCAATATGGAGATGGAGATGATGGTGCTAGTGGTGATGATGGTGGTGATGATCCCGATGAAGTCCAGCTTGATGGTGGAGTTGATGGCGACGATCTCCCCTCTCTAGGAAGGAATTCCCCTGGCAGAAATCTGTCTACTGGAGAGATCTTTCTCTCTCGGTGTTTTCTGCCCCGCAGAGGCGGCAGAATCTTTCTGTGGTCGCTCTCCCAGTATTAGCGTTCCGTGGAGATAATATACGCCAGAGGGGAGAGCTGGAGGTGGGCCAGGGTGGCTACACCACCTGGTGGCGCGGCCTAGGCTGGCCCGCGCCAGGGGGTGGTGTGGGCCCCCTGTGGCCCATCTCCAGTCCTCCTTCTGGCTTCCTTCGTCTTCTGGAAAAATAGGATTTTCCATGTATTTTGCCGGATTTTCTGATCTTCGCGAATTTTGCCTCCAAACAGCACCTTTTCCATCAAAATCCTGACTGGAGCGGTCCATGCTCCAAAAGTCATCAACCATGCAAAAAACAGGTGAAATAACATAAGTATCACCTCTTAATATGAAATATATCAATGAATAACAGTGAATTATGATATAGAATAGTGATGCAAAATGGACGTATCATGATTCATGCTCGAACTTTTGGTCTTTTGTATTCCGAGGCCATGTCTACACATGCTAGGCTCGCCAATTCTAACTTGTGTGTATTCGCAGTGCAACGTGGCTTGCACCGTATGCGAACATAGATATGTATGACACCTGATCGTCACATCCTGCCTCATAATAGAGAAATTTCTTGGTGGTGCACACACAAGGGGAATACTATAACTGGAATTATGTGAGGGATTATCCTATTATGCTACCGTCATATATTCTAACATACTAGCATAATAAGATGCAAGAGAAAAACTTCAAAAATATGATGTCATGACATGGTTGCAGCATCTTGATCTCCATCTAGAGCTCCAATGAAAATGTTTCACAAACTTACCATTGCCATGTCATGACACACGACCCTGCAAAATAAAGTTAGATGCCTCTACTTTATCTATTGCAAGTTTTACACGGCTTTAGGGCATTCGTGCTAGAACCCCTTCCCCTTTATGAACGTAGAGCCACAACATGGATTCAATGATTGCCTTTTCTCTTCCCTTTTCAGGGCCCTCCAATGTTGATGCCATATCAACTACTATAGAGAGACAAACACCCCCCCCCAAAGCCAGTTACTTGTGGAGCAGTCTCGTGAATCACCATGTAATGTCGGTTGGGGGGCACTTCATCAAACAGTACCACGATATGAACAAGAACATAAAAAAGGGTAGCAACTAGAAAATCAATGCCCAAATATTGCTATGTGTTCTATCCGTATGACATGCCTACCCATAGACCCGCTCTGATAACACTGTAGGGTTCCGGAGCAGAAAAGAAAAAAATCTAACTACGCGAACACTAATACCAGGATCTATACTATTTATACATAAGTAACGGAAAAAGAAGACAGTATTCATACCCTTGAAGACCGAGGAACGCCTTATGCAGGAAGGTGTATGTTGATAAATATGAGCAACTCCAAGCACCCCAAGTGTGGTTGAAGGAAATATGCCCTGAGAGGCAATAATAAAGTTGTTATTATGTATTCCTAGTATATGATAGATGTTTATTTTGCATGCTATAATTGTATTGAAAGGAAACATCAATACATGTGTGTTTAATAAACAAAAAGGGTTCCTAGTTATGCCTCTCTTCAAGACTAGCTCGTTGATTAACAAGATGATCAAGGTTTCCTGATCATGGACATTGGATGTTGTTAATAACGAGGTCACAACATTCGTGAAATGATGGGATGAACATTCATCCGAAGTATAGCATTACGATCAAAGTCATTATGTTTATATTGCTATAACATCATAAGAAGTAATCTTAATCCTTAGACCATGAGATCATGTTAATTGCTAACACTAGAAGAGTATGTTGATAACATCAAATGTCACACCGTAACAGGGTGACTATAAAGGTGGGTTCAGTGCTATGAAGGTGTTATGTTGAGGCTCATGGATCAAGAGTGGAATTTTTTAATCCCGATGATGGATAGATATACTCTGGGCCCTCTCGGTGATATCACATTAAGGTAGCTTGCAAGCAAGTGATGTGATTACTAGAATGTTATATCACGGGAACGAGAAAAGAGTGCATGTCGGTAACGAGATCAAACTAGGTATTTGGATACAGATGATCGAATCTCGGACATGTATTATATCATGAGACAAAGGGATTAAATACTAGCGTTAAAGGTTCTCACGATCACAGAAGTCATTGTTGAATGTGCAGGAGTCAGTATGGATCTCCAGGTCTCGCTTCTGATTATTGATCTGAGAGGAGTCTCAATCATGTCTGCATTATTCACGAACCGTAGGGTGACACACTTAAGGGTTGACGGACACCATTTTGGAGCACAAATCTTTCAGACAAAAGGTTTGCAAAGCGCAGGAAATGTTTCGATAGAAACAAGAATTGTTTCGATAGAAACCGGAATTTTTTCGGGTGAAATTGCAGAAAGTGGTTTTGCATGTGATATTGAAATGTTGCAAGGGGTTTTATGTGAATGTTTGTTAATTAAAGTAATTAACAAAATTCTGAATAAAATAAATGAATGAGTTTTATTAATTGAGAATTGCATTAAATTTGGTGGAAATTTAATGCATGTGAGTGGAACTTTGGGTGGAGCTTGAATTGATGTGAGTGGAGCTTCCACGACATGAATGAGGAAGAGGAGGGGGCTCCCTCCTTGGCCGCCGGCCATGGTAGGGGAGGAGTCCCCCCTCTCCTCCCTCACAAAGCACACCTCCTCGTGAAGGATCTCTCTCCCCCACTAGATATTCCCCTATGGTCTCAGATTAGCGAGATACATGTTCCCGGTGGCCTTGTGTAACACCCTCGAATCGACCCTATGCAGATTTTAGCGCTTCCCGCCAAACCCGCATAGAAACGATTCAAGGACGCCCACCAGGCACTTGCGTGCAGGTGGAAAACGAAGTAATACCATTACACAATAGTCCACGATGGAACCCACAGAACAGATATATACAACAACGACTCACTGAGTCAACAATACAAATATACAGTACAAAGATCCAAATCACCTTGAAAACGATACAGCATCCGAGTACGGATAAGAAGCAAATTGAGCAAAGAGCCCTGAAGAATAACCAATGGCGTCCATAACCCTGCCCAGGCCAAGCCTGAAGGGTAACCCTGCTAACGACGTCGAACTTATACCTGCTAAAACAAAAGGGGTGCCGACAAAGGGCAAAGGAAAAAGAGAGCGGTCAGTACTGAGGCCAGTACACGGCGAGGCTAGAATTCGGCGGCTCTCACCTACATATGTATGGTGGACTGAAGTGGCAGCAAAGCATGCACTAAACAACCTATAGAAACTCGATACATCTGTCGGCTATTAGAGAGGATAAGAAAGACCTATCTGAAACCAACCTTATACTAACACCAATCATACCCATCCTGGTATTCCCCCTCGAGACCAAACGAGGAAGTCAAACCGAGGAACTCACATAGTTGGCAGTTTTATTCATTCCATTATAGTTGAAGCACTTACTAGTCAGATATAGATAGCATGAGTCATCCTGATAGCATAAGTAGTGGGAAGTTTTAGTTAACCATTCGGTTGTAGTTGCAGTACTTACTAGTCAAATACAATTAGCATGTGACATCCCAAACCCAGCAGTTGTTGGCACTTTTATTTCATTCCATTGGAGTTGTGATACTTACTAGGCAGGTATAACATGACACGATACACCCCAGTTCCGTTGAAGTCAAACGAGGAAGTCAAACCGAGGAACTCACACAGTTGGCAATTTTATTATCCATTCCGTTGTAGTGAAGCTGATTACTAGTCACATATTAAGTCAAATTTATAGCACTACTTTAGTTATGCTTGTCTATGATCGAGATAATGTGCTCCAAGTCGTCCATAACCGCGGACATGGCTTTCAGAAAGATTTACCCTGCAGGGGTGCACAAATAGCAACACACACATGATCATCCTTGGAAAAACCAAATCAAAAGCCAACGAGGCTTTCACGACAAAGCAATCACAAGATTCATAAAATATTTCAGGGGGGGGCACCCCATTAAGCTACCCCCAAGGTTTGCGTCAATGGCTGTAAACGACTGGGAACCTGAAAGTGTGACTGCGCTTGTCGATACCACGAAAACACTCCGCATCCAAAACAGTACAGGTGCTCCACGCACAATCGTAAATAAAGCAGTAAAGCATGGCATAAGTACAGGATAGTAATAAATCCCCAAACTAGTTTGTGGCCCCAAGAAATAAGAAATGAATCAAGCTCTGGCTAAGGGGGATCCATAGGGTCTCCCGGATGTGGATAGTGCGAATAATCAAGGAACAGGTATCAAGTACTCGGGGCCTACGGGACACAAGTGGACATGAAAAACCAAATAGCATATATTGCCCTGACTCTTTCATTAGTTATCCCAACAATTTAATAGTTGTATTTAAAGTCATGATCAACTCCACCGTAAAGCATATGACAACATTCCAACAACTGTGTGGTACTTCACGACACGGGATCGCACCTGAGCAAGCGACTACGACTCGGAAGACCATTTATCTACCAAACAATAGGTAATAGGAGGTGTCCAAGGCAATATAAAGGCTGCACGGAATATATCTGGTATGGAACACTAAAGCATCGTGACACGGATAGCAGTAGATCAACAGGAAGGAAGTAAAGACTATAAATGCAAAATAGGTAGAAAGGGGGAGATTGCTCGCATGGGAAACAACGCCGAAGGTACATTATCTGAAGAACTTGTCGATACTCGCATCCACTCAACGGCCTAACCCGCGAAGAACAAAACACTAAAAGAAACACCGGATGCACTATTTAATACTACGGCAGAAGAATCAGCATGTTTATGATATGATGCATGACATGTCAAAGATACGGTGCAACTAGGCAATATTAAGCGGAACCGGGGTCCCGACGATTAATTAAGAGGTTCATGTTGTTTAGCTACCCCGCAATTTAAATGTTGACTTAACAAGGCAAAACATGGTATCGGTTCGCTACACAAATTTAAATGAAGACAATATGAGACTAGAAAAGCCCTCATATGGTCTCCATATTTAATTTAGGCGAATAGTCTAAATACCCCCAAACAACCACAATATGTATGCGAGTATGAATGATTTAATATGCAACAACTATATATAGCATTTATAAAATAGGATATTGGATCAGGATCACACATAGGGTTCGGCGATCTTGGGCTCCGAGGGTCTCGGGGTTCGGGTCTTCGGACTCCGGGATCAGGGCTCTTCGGATCGCCGGGATCGGGCTCCGTGACCAAGATCTTCAGGTCATGACTTTGGGTGCCCGGAGCAAGGAATTGAGGTAGCCTATCTTCACACGGTTGTCATCATGTTTCATCCATACCAACACATGCACGTCGCCACCGCATCGCACCATGAGTACCGCACCACCTACTCCTACGGAGATCGGGCTTAGCTACATAGAGGGAGAAACTGAGGTCAAAACACTATGGAAGAACCACCACGTTGTGCTGCACATAAACAAAACAATCTCAACGCGGGGTAGAGACCAGACCAAGGTGCGCTGATGCACTTGAACAACAACACAAGGACACTGCCGGATTGGCTCCTGCACGCGTGGGTCTAAACAGCTCGTGGTGGTGCCAAGGCGAGGAAGACCGGCGATAGTGTGCATGGCTTGCTGCCGGGGATGGCTGTCCAGATGCTGACGGAAGACGGGCCGATAGTGGCCAGTCTTGGTGGAGTAAGGGGCAGCTTGCAGCAGGGCTCGCGCGGGGCTGGGTGCGGGAGGTGAGGTAGAGTGGAGGTCGCGGGCGGCGGTCGCGGCTCAGGTGAGGGTGTCCAGATGCAGGGACGCGCGCTGACGTCTGGAAGGGGCGACACGCGAGCAACTACCGAGGCAGGCGACACCATGGCTCGAGGAGGAGCTCGTCGGTGGAGCGCTGGATGACGGCTTGTGGGGCGGAGGTCTCCCGTGACGGCGCGGTACACAGAGGCGGCGACAAGCCCAGAGAGCGGCCAACCATGGCGGCGGCGCTAGGGTTGAGCGGAGGGGAGGCCGCAGCGGCAGTGCCTGGGAGGAGACGACGCTCTGCAGGCGCAGGCGGCGGCCTCGCAGAAACATGATCGAGGGAGGCGGCGACAGTGGTTGGTGGGGAGGGGATCGCGAGAGACGGGAGGAAGGTTGCGTCGGGATCGGTTGCGTGGGACAAGGGGTGTGGGGTCGGGAGGAGCGTGCGGGAGGGTGAGCGAGCGTTGACGGGGAGTGGCCGGTCTAGGTGTGCGTTGGGATCGGGACCCAGGGGCGGTCGTGTCTTAGCGGGATGGGCCAGGGGAGCGGGGAGAGGGCATTTGGGTCGGGGCTGTGCGCGCGTCTGTGTGTTGCCTCTGTGCGGCGGCGGCAGGGAGGGAGTAGGTAGGATGCTGGGTCTAGGGTTTGGGAAGACTAGGGTTTAGCTGGGTTAGGTTTTAGACGACCTGGGTAGTAGGTAGTTTGGCCCGGTTAGACCTCTGGTCTGACCGGCTGGACTGTCTCCCCGGGATTTTATAAAATATCTTTTTGTTTACATATTTTGTTTTAAATATTCTTTTGGTAAATAGTTTAGCAAATAAAAGATCCGGAAGAGACCGGGTTTTACATTTGAAATATAGAGGGGGTATTTTAGAAAACACAAATAGGCTTTTGGAAAATAGTTTTGGGCAACAAATGCATGATGACATGACGATGCTCAAATGCAATGTGGCATGATGACATGAGCATGCGGTCATGATGATGCACAAAAATAAAACAACAAGCGATTTTCTAGTAGTGGTTTTACTGGGGTGCTACACCTTGCGTCTGGAAGGAGTTGCTGCTTCCGCTGATTCGCTGGAGTGAGGAGGTGGAGGTTGTCCGGTGGCTTGAACGTGTGTGCGAGGACAGATGCGCTGCTGTTTTGCGGCGCTCGGACTTCCACACGATCTTGAGACCAGCAAGCGTATGACTACATCAACCACGAGTTCCTACTCGTTAACAAAACTCGTTGTCTTCGAGGGTAAGTTCTCCATGGATGTATGTCCACCCGTTGCTCTGTATCTAATAGATAGATCTTGGCGTATAGTTCTCACCATAGGAAAAAAATTGTTTTCTATGCTGCGGACCTAACAGTGGTATCAGAGCCTGATCTATGCGTAGGTGCTTTGCACGGGTAGTACACATATGTTTATATGTGGGCGATGATGATCATGTTATTGCATCTTCTATGTATTTTGGATATTGGTGGCATAGTGGGATGAAGCGGCCCGGACCAACCTTACATGTCATCGTACATGAGACCGGTTCCACGACTGACATGCAACTAGTTTTGCATAAGTGGCTAGTGGGTGTCCATCTCTCCTACTATAGTCAATATCTGATTTACAACGAGTTGCTAACAACTTGGTTATCCTTATTGTGGTTCATGTTCGTAGGTAAGACCGGTTCTATCTCCGAAAGCCCTAAGCCATGTAAAACTTGCAATTGATAAATTAGAGGCGTCTAGTTTAGATCGTTTCTAGGCTAGTGTCTTGATATGGTATTGTTGTAACTAGATGTATGATAGATACTCTTACAACACACTTAACGTGTAAGTTCCATAGACCTTGGCCTTACACACAAAGGAATGATAGAGATCATACCACGATGCAAATGATAGAGATCAAATGCATGGACCATATCATCTCACTTTACACATTAGATGTTTGCATCTTATATTGCTAGTTTGGCGCTTTTGGTAGCATTGTAAGATGATCCCTCATTTAGATATCAAGATAAAATGTGTTCTTCCTTTAGTATGCACCGTTCTATGGATCGTGTTTTGAGACATCACGTGATGATCGGGTGTACTCGACTCCGCGCTTTCATACAACGGGTGTAAGACAGTTTTACACACGCGGAATACTAAGGTTCTTACTTGACGAGCCTAGCATGTATAGACATGGCCTCGGAACACGGACCGAAAGGTTAAGCATGAGTCATATAGTTGATATGATGCCCATATTGATGCTCGCCTTTGAGGCTACGCCGACTCATGTGATGATCGGACTTGGTGTAGTGGATTTGGTTCATGTAATCACCAAAAAGACACGAGGGATGTCGTTTTTGAGTGGGAGTTCATTAGTAATTTGGATTAGTTGAACTCAATCTATCATAAACTTAGTCTAAATAAACTTTACAAATTCTGTTGTAGATGGCACCACCTGCTTTTAATTTCAATGTGTTCATGGAGAAAGAGAAGCTTGCTGTGAATGGTAGCAACTTCACCAACTGGGCTATGAATTTGAGGATTCTCCTCACTGCTGCACAAAAGCAATATGTGCTAGAGGCGCCGCTAGGCCCCCCACCAGCTCCTGATGCCCCTGACGAGGAAAAGAATGTCTATATAACTCGTCAGGAGGACCACAACTTCGTTCATTGCGTCATACTGTAGGGGCTAGAGCCAGAACTTCGAAAGCGTTTCGAAAATGGCAATGCTTTTGATACCATGGGATAATTGAAAATGATTTCGATACCCATGCTGCCGTAGAGAGTTATAATGCTTCTGAAAAGTTCTTTAGCTGCATGATGGAAGAGAACAGCTCCGTTAGTGAGCACGTACTCAAAATGTCTGGGTACGCCGATAAGCTTGTGTCCTTGGGAATAACGATTCCCATTGACTTAGGCATACATCATGTTCTCCAATCTCTGCCACCTAGCTACAAGAGCTTCGTGATGAACTATAACATGCAGGGCATGAAGAAGTCTCTTCCCGAGCTTCTGTCAATGCTTAAGACTGCAGAAGTGGAGATTAGGAAAGAACACCAAGTGTTGATGATCAATAATACCACCGGTTTCAAGAAGGACAAGAAAGCCAAGCAGAAGGGAAAGAAGGGCGGCAAATCTATTGCCGCACCTGAAAAGAAACCCCGAGCTGGCCCTAAGTCTGATACCGAGTGCTACTATTGTAAGGGGACTGGCCACTGGAAGCACAACCGCCCCAAGTATTTGGCGGACAAGAAGGCCGGCAAGGCAAACAAAGGTATATGTGATATACATGTTATTGATGTGTACTTGACTAGTACTCGCAGTAGCACCTGGGTATTTGATACGGGATCGGTTGCTAATATATGTAACTTGATTCAGGGGCTGTGGAACAAGCGACAGCTAGCAAGGGATGAGGTCACGATGCGGGTTGACAGTGGATCAAGAGTTGATGTGATCGCCGTCGGAACGCTACCTCTCCATATGCCGTCGAGATTAGTGATAAATCTGAATAATTGTTATTTTGTGCCTACACTGAGCATGAACATTGTATCTGGATTGTGTTTGATGCGAAGTGGTTATTCCTTTAAATCTGAAAAAAATGGTTGTTCGATTTATATGGATAATACCTTTTATGGTCATGCACCTATGTTGAATGGTTTATTTCTATTGGATCTCGATAGTTGTATTATGCATATTCATTGAGTTGATGTTAAAAGGATTAAACTTGATGATGATATATCTATATATATGTGGCACTATCGTCTACGTCATATTGGTGTTAAACGCATGAAGAAACTCCATTCTGATGGACTTTTGGAATCACTTGATTTTGAATCATTTGATACATGTGAGCCATGCCTTATGGGCAAGATGACTGAACGCCATTTTCCGGTTCAATGGAACGGGCGACAGATTTATTGGAAATCATACATACTGAGACGTGTGTACCAATGAGTGTGTCGGCGCGAGGTGGATATCATTATTTTGTTACTTTCACAGATGATTTGAGTAGATACGGGTATATCTATTCGATGAAACATAAGTCTGAAACTTTTGAAAAGTTCAAGGAATTTCAGAATGAAGTGGAAAATCATCATAACAGAAAGATCAAATTTCTGCGGTCCGACCGTGGAGGAGAGTATCTTAGTTACGAGTTTAGCACACATATGAAAAATTGTGGAATAGTTTCACAACTCACGCCTGCCGGAACACCACAATGTAATGGTGTGTCGGAAAGTCGTAATCATACTTTATTGGATATGGTTGGATCTATGATGTCTCTGACTGACTTGCCACTGTGATTTTGGGGTTATGCACTAGAAACCGCTGCATTCACTTTAAATCGGGGACCATCTAAATCCCTTGAAACGACACCGTATGAATTATGGTTTGGAGACAAACCTAAGTTGTCATTTCTTAAAGTTTGGGGATGCGATGTTTATGTGAAGAAACTTCAGCCAGATAAACTCGAACCCAAAGCGGAAAAATGCGTCTTCATAGGATACCCTAAGGAAACGATTGGGTATACCTTATGATATGGGGTGGCCCAATCTTCTCATTAAGTGGATGGCAATGATAATGGTGGATGATAGATAACTAGCCTGTAGCTATGAACTCTCCCGCTCGATCCCTGATGCCAATGCAACAGCTCTCGAATCTTGTAGGATATTCACAACACCACGCTCTTGCGCATGCAGCCGTGACCACGAATGGTAGTATGCAATCTACTAATTCCCAACGGAACAACAGATCACACTCAATTATAGTTGGTAGATTCGAACACAGGGTAATTCCAGAGGTTCTATGAAAGAAACAACTCCAAAATATTTTAATGTGGTCTAAACCCTAACTAGAGGTCGTCCTATAGCTTATAAGGGCGGCTGGAGCGACCAGAAACCGAAACTAAACACAAATGACTCAAACTGATACAAACCGACTCAGACCAGATTCGATCGGCGGGCGGACACTCCGGTCGAATCCGGCCAGACAGTCCGGTCAGGCCGGACACTCCGGGGGAAGTGTGTCGGACAGTTCGGTCTGGCCGGAAACTTTGAAGTTTCCGGGTGGCGTCCGTGTAGTGTCCGAACTGTCATACTGAATGTCCACGCCAGTTTGCCTCTCGACTAGGCCGGACAGTCCGGGTGGATCTGGCCGGACACTCCGGTCGTGGCAGATCTTTTTGCCTTCGTCTTGATGATCTTCTCTTGCACCTTCCTCCCGCTCCTCCCTCGCACATCCTTGGGCGATGATCATGTTGGGCTTCTCTTGTAGCCCTTCTCCTCCTCGCGCCATGCTTGTTTCTCCAACGAACCTGATCATACATAAATGCATATACTTAGGCAGTATAAAGTTCTCATCAATCAAAGTACCAGATTTGTTTAGGAGTAAATTCACCTGTTGTTCCAGTAGCTTAGCACGAGCTCTTGTAATAGGTCCAATTCTAATCTCATTGGACTGATCCTTTCTTGCAACCGTTGTAGCATCTTCAGTAGTCATTGGGGTAGGTGTAATTGTAGGGATGTCCTCATCATCTCCCCCCCCCCTTCAAAAGGCGTCGACCTCGACGCTCCAAGGTCTTCTCCAGCATATGGTGACAAATCAGCAACGTTGAAGCTATTGCTAACTCCACCAAACTCCTCAATATGTATATCAACCGAGTAGGAGTTATCATTAATCTTGGCTAACACCTTGTAAGGACTAGCACCACGTGGCTTCAATTTTGACATTCGAAGTAGTGGGAACCTATCCTTGCGTAGATGCACCCAAACCATATCTCCAGTCTCGAACAACACTTCTTTCCTTGGTTGATTCCTTGCAGCAGCAATGTTCTTTCCTTTCTTCTCAATAGCCTCTTGAGTCTTCTCATGTATTTTCTTCACATAATCAGCACGTTTTGATGCCTCCATATCAACTCTCTCATGTAATGGCAGAGGCAACATATCAAGTGGCGTCAATGGCTTGAAACCATACACCACCTCAAAAGGACAAAGCCGAGTAGTTGAATGCACAACCCTATTGTAAGCAAACTCAACATGTGGCAAACACTCTTCCCACTCCCGCAGATTCTTTTTAATCATGGTCCTTAGTAGCTGTGACAATGTTCGATTCACCACCTCCGTTTGACCATCTGTTTGGGGATGACATGTAGTACTGAACATCAACTTCGTTCCTAGCTTGCCCCATAAGGTATTCCAAAAGTAGCTCATGAACTTCACATCACAGTCAGAAACAATCGTCTTTGGTACTCCATGTAATCTCACGATGTCCCTGAAAAACAGGTTAGCAACATGCGACGCATCGTCGCTTTTGTGGCAGGCAATAAAATGAGCCATCTTAGAGAACCTATCCACTACCACAAATATAGAATCATGACCTCTCTGAGTTTTAGGTAGACCTAGCACAAAATCCATACTAATGTCTTCCCATGGAATAGTCGGTGCAGAGAGAGGTGTATACAAACCGTGAGGCTTTAGCTTAGATTTCGACTTGTGGCATGTAATACATCGGCTCACAAATCTGTACACATCACGCCTTATCTTGGGCCAATAAAAGTGATCAGCAAGCATGAGCAATGTCTTCTCATGCCCAAAGTGACCCATCAAACCACCAGCATGTGATTCCTGCACTAAGAACAAACACAACGACGATTCTGGAATACATAGTTTGTTAGCTCGAAACAAATATCCATCATGTATATGATACTTATCCCATGCGTTTCTAAGAGCACACAAATGATATGGTTCAGCAAAATCATGGTCAGTTGCATAAAGTGCATCAAGCCAGGAATTTTAACATCAAGATTGGTTAATAGCATGTTCTTCCTAGATAGAACATTAGCAACAATGTTTTCTTTTCCCTTCTTATAGTTAATGATGTAAGGAAAAGACTCAATGAACTCAAGCCATTTAGCTAATCTTCTATGCAAGTTTGATTGAGCTTTCAAGTATTTCAATGCTTCATGATCAGAATGTATGATGAATTCTTTTGGCCACAAATAATGTTGCCAAACCTCAAGTACTCTAACAAGTGCATACAATTCTTTATCATAGATAGAATAATTCAAACGAGCACCAGTCAATTTCTCAGAAAAATAAGCTATAGGCCGACCCTCTTGCATCAAAACGCCACCTATGCCTATACCACTAGCATCACATTCAACTTTAAATTGCTTCAAAAAATCAGGTAATGCAAGTAATGGTGCAGAAGTAAGCAAACGTTTTAATGTATCAAATGCAATGTCTTGAGCCGCGCCCCATATAAAAGGAACACCGTTCTTTGTCAAATCATTTAATGGTGCAGCAATGGTGCTAAAATCTTTCACAAAGCGCCTATAGAAACCAGCGAGACCGTGGAAACTACGCACTCGACTAACATTCATCGGAGTAGGCCAATTCTGAATTGATTCTTTTAGATTGATCTACCTATACTCCATGTTTAGAAACAACAAAGCCTAGGAATATGACCTTATCTTTTGCAAATGTACACTTCTCAAGATTAGCATACAGTTTATTATCACGTAACACTTGCAAAACTTGTCTAATATGAGTGCAATGTTCAGATTCAGTGTGGCTGTATATGAGTATATCATCAAAGTAAACAACCATGAAACGACCAATAAACTCTCTCAAAACATGATTCATCAAACGCATGAAAGTACTAGGTGCATTAGTAAGACCAAATGGCATAACTAACCACTCATACAAACTGAATTTAGTTTTGAAAGCAGTTTTCCATTCATCCCCATCTTTCATCCTAATTTGATGATAACCACTACGCAAGTCAATTTTAGAGAAAACAATAGCACCACTCAATTCATCGAGCATATCCTCTAAGCGTGGAATAGGATGACGATATCGAATAGTGATGTTATTAATCGCTCTACAATCAACACACATGCGCCATGTACCATCTTTCTTAGGAACTAAAATAACAGGAACAGCACAAGGGCTAAGAGAGACACGAATGTACCCTTTATCCAGCAACGCTTGTACTTGCTTCTGAATTTCCTTAGTTTCTTCGCGATTAGTCCTATAAGGTGCACGATTGGGAAGTGTGGCGCCAGGAATTAGGTCCACTTGATGTTCTATACCACGCAATGGGGGAAAACCTGTGGGTACGTCTTCTGGAAACACATCCCCAAAATCCTGCAAAACAGAAGAGACACTAAGAGAAATAGGGGTCATGTCGTTAGAAACCAATACCTCGCCCTTATACATGAGCACAAGTGGCATGGCTGTAGGATCCTCACGAAACTCTCTCATATCCTCCTTGGTGGCTAGTATCAATAAACCAGGCACTCTCTCACTTTTCGTTATATCACTCAATTTAGGCTCAATTACATCAGGAACAGCTGTTACACAGTCTCGCCGAGTGGTAGTATCTTCCTTCAAGTTCACCTCTATCTTCTGGTGAGAATTATTCACAATTTCTTGTGGTGTCATTGGCTGCATAGTAATCTTCTTTCCTTTGAATTCCAAGTGATATGTACTGGCTCGGCCATTGTGTTGCACATGGCGATCATAGAGCCAAGGACGACCCAATAGTAGGTGACAAACAGTCATAGGAACCACATCAAAATCAATAGAATCGTTGTATGGCCCTATTTGAAAATTCACACGTACCATATGATTTACCTTCATCTCACCATTGTTGCTCAACCATTGTATGTAGTATGGCTTGGGATGAGGTAAATATGTCAAATTCAGTTTGGCACATAGTTCCTTACTTGCAAGATTTCTGCAGTTACCTCCTTCAATAATTACCTTGCAAGCTTTGTTTGGTCCAACTAGAGATTTTGTTTGGAACAAGTTGCAACGCTGGGATTCCTCAACCGGTTGCACACTAAGTACACGTGAAGATACGACAATAGTGGGTGCACGCTCAGCATATGCATCAGCACCATCCTCGCCGTCATCAATATCATCCTCAGAAGCTTCATCTCCACTTTCTACTTCACCTTGTTCATTAACAAACATAACCTTGTTGTTTGGACAATCCTTCTTGTAGTGACCTCTACCTCCACAAGTATGGCACACTACATCACGAGTACGTGCAGTAGACATGTTGGAACCCGAGCTAGCAGTAGGAACAGCGGGTTTCCGAGCATGAGAACCGAACGAAGGTGTACTTGCCGGCTTGGCCGATGGTGTAAATGGAGCAGCAGCTGGTGGCGTGACTGTAGGAGGTGTAGATCTGGCCGAAAATCTGCTAGAGGATGGAAAACGAACGCGTGACTTCGCCTCTTCTGCCAACTGGGATTCGGCCTCTCTAGCATGAGGCAACAACTCATTCATGGTCTCATACTTGTGATGACGAACAATGCTCTTGATTGGTAACTTCAGATTGTTTAAGAATCGCTGCATGGTCATCTCAATGGACTCACGAACTCGAGCATGCTGCATAAGCATCTCCATCTCCATGTAGTACTCTTCAACTGTCATGGTGCCTTGCTTCAATTGCGTCAATTTATCAAAAACTGATCGCAAGTAGTTGGTTGGTACGAAACGAGCTTTCATGATTTTCTTCATCTCACGCCAATCCATCACAGGAAGTTCATTGTCCTCCCTCCTATGTTGCACAAGAGCATCCCACCAACGCAAAGAATAACCATCAAATTCATATGCTGCAAGTTTGACCTTCTTATCTTCTGGATAGTCAAATAATCGCCAGAGTTTCTCAATCTTCAATTCCCAGGTGAGGTAGTCTTCAGGATCAATGGAACCATCAAACTTAGGAATCGAGAATTTTGGCTTGCCCAAACCGTCATCAGTAGCTTGGTTGGGCACACATGGACCACGCCCAAGATGGGCAAACCCACGACCATGAGCATGTGCATGGACAGGGGGAATAGCACGTCCCTTGCCAACATGTGGAGCAGCATCAACAACGCTACCCTCATCGAAATCATCAAAGGCATCATCATGTTGAGGATCTCCCCTTCTATGCAAGGCGGCTCTCAAACCCTCAATGGACTGCTGCAAAGTAGTGACATTGACATTGAGCGTAGCCACTTGCGTTTGGATAGTATCAACTGTCCCAACATGCTGATCCAATCTCATATTCACATCTTGGAGATTCTTGTCAATGGCATCTGTCGTGTTAGTAAACACACGTGTCAAGTGGGATTTCAAAGCCTCATATTCACGCCAATTGATGAGCTCCTCATCCTTCTTTTTCTGCAACACAACATCATCATCACTAGAAGACATGATTAGTAGGTTAGTGCAAAAATCAAAATCTGTATGGTGGAAACTCTCCCAACTCACTCACAACTAATAAGAAAGGAGATCTTACAGTTCCAAAGTGAATAGAGATGCTCTACCAAACGAAATCAAAGAATGATGCACTTGATGTGATGAAGTGAATATCAAAGGTATAGAGAACGATCGCAGGGCACACAGGTTATTTAAGGTGGAGCTATAGGTATGGTACCCTATCTACACTGCAAACAAGTCCTAGTGCTGATCGTACAAATACCCAAGAAACACACACAGTGGAGATAAACGTGGCAAATCAACTTATGAACAGGAATATTGCAATGCACAAGAGAGACGCTAGTAATAGCTCAAATAGAACAGGCACAAGATTGCTCAATCTACCAGTGCTATACAACAAGGCCTCCAATATTGCACACTTCTATATCTCTTTTTTTTGTCAGGCTTGTAGCTCTTTGCTCTTTTTTTATACTAATTCTCTTTTCTTTTCTCTCTCTTTTTTCAACTATATTACTCAATGCAAACGAGCACAGCAACTTATAACAGAACTGGGCCGGATAGTCCGGTTGATATGCGCCAGAGACTCCGGTGGGGCTGGATAGTCCGGTGTGATTCGGCCGGATAGTCCGGTTTTGCCTGTCGAAAAATTTCTGCACTGCAAACCCTAATGAGCAGCCTGTCGGAGCAAAGCAACTAGTCTCGTGGGTACATTCCTAGGCACAGATGCTGTAGATAGGCTGTGTCTATGGTATGCAAACAAAGGTACGCTATGTGGACTCAGAAAAATGATAAATACTTGCGGAAACGGTAACGGTGGGAACAGCGGAAAACAAGATCAAAACCTACACCTAGACACAAATGGAAACTAGACTCCTACGAGGAAAACCTGCAGATTGGATCTACGAGAAGATACAATCAACAACTAAAACTTGAAAACGATGCACTCTAGTCTGGCAAATATTTTTGTAAGGCTTTTTCTGTATAGGACGAAAACACTCTCTAATCTATGGATGGATTTGTGGATGCTTACCGAGGCAACACTGGAAATCTGATACCAAGATGATATGGGGTGGCCCGATCTTCTCAGTAAGCGGATGGCAATGCTAATGGTGGATGATAGATAACTAGCCTATAGCTATGAACTCTCCCGCTCGATCCCTGATTCCAATGCAACAACTCTTGAACCTTATAGGATATTCACAACACCACGCTCTTGCGCACGCAGTCGTGACCACGAACGATAGTATGCAATCTACTAATTCCCAATGGAACAACAGATCACACTCAATTATAGTTGGTAGATTCGAACACAAGGTAATTCCAGAGGTTCTATGAAAGAAACAACTCCAAAATATTTTAACATGGTCTAAACCCTAACTAGAGGTCCTCCCATAGCTTATAAGGGCGGCTGGAGTGACCAGAAACGAAAACTAAACGCAAACGACTCAAATTGATACAAACCGACTCGGACCAGATTCGGTCGGCGGACGGACACTCTGGTCGAATTCGGCCGGACAGTCCGGTCAGGCCGGACACTCCGGGTGAAGTGTGCCGGACAGTCCGGTCTGGCCGGAAACTTTGAAGTTTTCGGGTGGCATCCGTGTAGTGTCCGAACTGGCATACTGAATGTCCTCATGCTAGTTTGCCTCTCGACCAGGCTGGACAGTCCGGGTGGATCTGGCCAGACACTCCGGTCGTGGCAGATCTTTTTGCCTTCGTCTTGATGATCTTCTCTTGCGCCTTCCTCCCGCATCCTTGGGCGATCATCATGTTGGTCTTCTCTTGTAGCCCTTCTCCTCCTCGCGCCATGGTAGTTTCTCCAACGAACCTGATCATACATAAATGCATAGACTTAGGCAGTATAAAGTTCTCATCAATCAAAGTACCAGATTCGTTTAGGAGTAAATTCACCTGTTGTTCCAGTAGCTTAGCACGAGCTCTTGTAATAGGTCCAATTCTAATCTCATTGGACTGATCCTTTCTTGCAACAGTTGTAGCATCTTCAGTAGTCATTGGGGTAGGTGTAATTGTAGGGATGCCCTCATCACCTTCTATCACAGATCCGAGGGCACGGTTTTTTTGTTGCCAAGAATAGATCCTTTCTTGAGAAGGAGTTTCTCGTGAAAGGTGTGAGTAGTCGGAAGGTAGAACTCGAAGAGGTTATTGAACCTTCTCTTCATGAAATGGCGAGTAGCGTAGCACCAGAAGTTGTTTCAAAGTTGACTTCACCTAATGAAGAGAGAGCTAATGATATTGATCATGAAAATCCGAAAGAGGACACTACCGAACCTCGCAGGTCAAGTAGGACACGCGCAGCTCCTGAACTATACGGCAATCCTGTTATGAATTTCATGATTGATGAAATAGATGACCATGTGACGTATGAAGAAGCGATGATGAGCCCGGATTCCAACAAATGGCTAGAAGCCATGAAATCCGAGATGGAATCCATGTACGAAAACTAGGTTTGGACCTTGGTGGACTTACCTCACGATCAAAAGGCCGTTGAGAATAAATGGATTTTCAAAATAAAAACTGATGCTAATGGTAATGTGACCATCTATAAAGCTCGACTTGTCGCAAAGGGGTTTCGACAAATTCAAGGAGTTGACTACGATGAGACATTCTCTCCCGTAGCGATGCTAAAGTCGGTTATGATTATGTTAGCAATTGATGCATATTTCTATTATGAAATATGGCAGATGGATGTCAAAACTGCGTTCCTCAATGGTAATATTCAAGAAGAGTTGTATATGATACAACCTAAGGGTTTTGTCGATCCTAAGGATGCTGATAAGGTATGCAAACTTCAGCGATCCATCTATGGACTGAAGCAAGCATCCCGGAGTTGGAATCTCCGCTTTGATGAGGTGATCAAAGAGTTTGGATTTGTCCAGACTTATGGAGAGGCTTGTATTTACAAGAAAATGAGTGGGAGCAATGTGGCATTTCTGATATTGTATGTGGATGACATATTATTGATTGGAAATGATATAGATCTTTTAAATAGTGTTAAAAGTTATCTAAACAACAAATTTTCGATGAAAGACCTTGGTGAAGCTTCATATATATTAGGCATTAAAATCTATAGAGATAGATAAAGACGCCTAATTGGGTTATCGCAGAGTACATACCTTGACAAGATATTAAAGAAGTTTAATATGGACAGAAGTAAGAAGGGGTTCTTACCTATGTTGCAAGGCAAGACATTGAGTAAGACTCAAATTCCGTCTACGGCGGAAGAAAGAGAGATAATGGATAAGATCCCCTATGCCTCAGCCATAGGCTCTATAATGTACGCTATGCTATGTACAAGACCGGATGTGGCACATGCTATTAGTTTGACTAGTAGGTACCAATCTGATCCAGGTTCGGAACACTGGATAGCGGTCAAGAAATATCCTTAAGTACTTTAGAAGAACTAAGGATATGTTTCTTGCATACGGAGGTGAAGAAGAGCTAGTCGCTAAATGTTATGTCGATGCTAGCTTTAACACCGATCCGGATGACTCTAAGTCTCAATCCGGATACGTATTTCTCTTGAACGGAGCAGCAGTTAGTTGGAGGAGTTCCAAACAACCTGTGGTGGCTAGATCAACGACGGAGGCGGAATATGTTGCTTCTTCAGAAGCGGCGCAGGAAGCGGTTTGGATGAAGGAGTTCATAAGGGAACTAGGTGTGGTTCCTGGACCCAATGGTGATCTATTGTGACAACAATGGAGCCATAGCCAACACCAAGGAACCAAGGTCTGACAAGAATTCCAAGCATATTAAGCGCCGGTTTCACTCCATCCGCGAGCATGTCAAGGATGGAGATATAAAGATTTGTAAAGTACACACAGACCTGAATGTAGCAGATCCATTGACTAAAGTTCTCCCTAGGGCAAAACATGATCAACACCAGAACTCCATGGGTGTTACATTTATCACTATGTAAACTAGATTATTGTCTCTAGTGCAAGTGGGAGACTGAAGGAAATATGCCCTAAGAGGCAATAATAAAGTTGATATTATGTATTCCTAGTATATGATAGATGTTTATTTTGCATGCTATAATTGTATTGAAAGGAAACGTGAATACATGTGTGTTTAATAAACAAAAAGGGTTCCTAGTTATGCCTCTCTTCAAGACTAGCTCATTGATTAACAAGATGATCAAGGTTTCCTGATCATGGACATTGGATTTTGTTAATAACGAGGTCACAACATTTGTGAAATGATGTGATGAACATTCATCCAAAGTATAGCATTACGATCAAAGTCATTATGTTTATATTGCTATAACATCATAAGAAGTAATCTTAGTCCTTAGACCATGATATCATGTTAATTGCTAACACCGGAAGAGTATCTTGATAACATCAAACGTCACACCGTAACAGGGTGACTATAAAGGTGGGTTCAGTGCTACGATGGTGTTATGTTGAGGCTCATGGATCAAGAGTGGAATTTGTCAATCTTGATGATGGATAGATATACTCTGGGCCCTCTCGGTGATATCACATTAAGATAGCTTGCCAGCAAGTGATGTGATCACTAGAATGTTATATCACGGGAACGAGAAAAGAGTGCATGTAGGTAACAAGATAAAACTAGGTATTTGGATACTGATGATCGAATCTCGGACATGTATTATATCATGAGACAAAGGGATTAAATTACTAGCGTTAAAGGTTCTCACGATCACAGAAGTCATCGTTGAATGTGCAGGAGTCAGTATGGATCTCCAGGTCCCACATCTGATTATTGATTTGAGAGGAGTCTCAATCATGTCTGCATTATTCGCGAACCATAGGGTGACACACTTAAGGGTTGCCGAACACCATTTTGGAGCACAAATGTTTCAGACAAAAGGTTTGCAAAGCACAGGAAATGTTTCGATAGAAACCGGAATTGTTTCGGGTGAAATTGCAGAAAGTGGTTCTAAATGTGATATTGAAATGTTGCAAGGGGTTTTATGTGAATTTTTGTTAATTAAAGTAATTAACAAAATTCTGAATAAAATAAATAAAAGAGTTTTATTAATTGAGAGTTGCATTAAATTTGGTGGAAATTTAATGCATGTGAGTAGAACTTTGGGTGGAGCTTGAATTGATGCGAGTGGAGCTTCCACCACATGAATGAGTCATTATGTTTATATTGATGTGATCACTAGAATGTTATATCACGGGAACGAGAAAAGAGTGCATGTCTGTAACGAGATCAAACTAGGTATGGAGATACCGATGATCGAATCTCGGACATGTAATATATCGCGAGACAAAGGGATTTAAATACTAGCGTTAAAAGTTCACACGATCACAAGAGTCATCGTTGAATATGTGGGAGTCAGTACGGATCTCCACGTCCCGCTGCTGATTATTGATCGAAGAGGGGTCTCGATCATGTCTGCATTATTCGCGAACCGTAGGGTGACACACTTAAGGGATACCGACACCATTTTGTAACACCCCGTCCACTCCTGGGCCCGGGGGATGTCACTCCTGGCAGCTTAATAGGATATCTAGACTGGCCGCACAGACCAACACTAGTCTTTTCTGCGCACTTTGTCCTCACTCGTGCGCACCCGGTTACCCACTTCCCGGTCGGTCACCCATCCTAGAATTGCTCTAGGCCAAGCACGCTTAACCTTAGAGTTCTTTTCGAATGAGCTTTCGGAAAAGAAGTTGAAACTTCTTGATATGGGTATCCTATCAATCCTATTAAGCCATGTGCCTGGATCTCACATACACCCACCCTTTAGAAGATCGATGCCCTCATCGATCAAGCACACCGCAGGAACGTTCCCTCTTGGCACGCGTCTGTGCATCCAGTGCCGGCACATGTGCCATGCCGTGTCCACTCTGGTCCACATGCGCCATGCTCCACATGTCCCGCCACTGACCCGCGCACACCCATGTAATCGCAAGGGTCGGCTCTGATACCACTTGTAACACCCCGTCCACTCCTGGGCCTGGGGGATGTCACTCCTGGCAGCTTAATAGGATATCTAGACTGGCCCCACAGACCAACACTAGTCTTTTCTGCACACTTTGTCCTCACTCGTGCGCACCCGGTTACCCACTTCCCGGTCGGTCACCCATCCTAGAATTGCTCTAGGCCAAGCACGCTTAACCTTAGAGTTATTTTCGAATGAGCTTCCGAAAAAGAAGTTGCAACTTGTTGATATGGGTATCCTATCAATCCTATTAAGCCATGTGCCTGGATCTCACACATTTGGAGCAAATATGTTTCAGATAAAGATTTAAGAAAGCGCTGGAATTATTTCAATAGACACCACCGAAACTGGAATTTGGAGAAATTTAATGCATTTAAAGTGGAGACTTTAAAAGAGAATGTGAAGGGGCATTTTAATGTGGAGGGGTTACCACCACATGAATGGGGGAGGTGAGGAGTCACCCGCCCCATGCGTCAACCATGAAGGAGGGGCACCCCCCCTCCTCCTATAAAAGGCCACCCTCTTCCTCCTTCTTCCTCACACCTCCTTGTGAAGGATCTCTCTCCCCCTCTAGTATTATTCCCCATGGTCTCGGATTAGCGAGATACATGTTCCCGGTGGCTTTATCTAGAAAGGAGTTGTTGCTTCTGCTGCTTTGCTTGAGCGAGGGACGGAGGTTGTCGGGGTACCGGACGTGTGTGCGATCACGGATGCACCGCTGCTTTGCGGTGGCTGGACTTGGTTGTGCTGGAGCTAGATCTGAAGGACGTGCTGGAGCCGGACCTTCTTGGACTTCCTCACGATCTTGAGATCGGCAAGTGTACGACTACATCAACCACGAGTTCCTACTCGTTAACAAAACTCGTTGTCTTCGAGGGTAAGTTCTCGATGGATGTATGTCCACCCGTTGCTTTGTACCTAGTTGATAGATCTTGGCGTGTAGTTCTCATCATAGGAAATTTTTTGTTTTCTATGCTGCGAACCCAACAGTGGTATCAGAGCCTGATGTATGCGTAGGTGCTTTGCACGGGTAGTACACATATGTTTATATGTGGGCGATGATGGTCATTTTATTGCATCTTCTATGTCTTTTGGATATTGGTGGCATAGTGGGATGAAGCGACCCAGACCAACCTTACATGTCATCGTACATGAGACCGGTTCCACGACTGACATGCAACTTGTTTTGCATAAGTGGCTGGCGGGTGTCTGTCTCTCCTACTATAGTCAATATCTGATTTACAACGAGTTGCTAATAAATTGGTTATCCTCGTTGTGGTTCCATGTTCGTAGGTAAGAACGGTTCTATCTTCGAAAGCCCTAAGCCACGTAAAACTTGCAATTGATAAATTAGAGGCGTCTAGTTTAGATCGTTGCTGGGCTAGTGTCATGATATGGTAATGTTGTAAGCAGATGTATGATAGATACTCTTACAACACATTCAACGTGTAAGTTCCATAGACCTTGGCCTTACACACAAAGGAATGATAGAGATCATACCACGATGCAAATGATAGAGATCAAATGCATGGACCATATCATCTCACTTTACACATTAGATGTTAGCATCTTATACTGCTAGTTTGGCGCTTTCTGTAGCATTGTAAGATGATCCCTCATTTTGATATCAAGATAAAAATGTGTTCTTCCTTAAGTATGCACCGTTTTATGGATCGTGTTTCGAGACATCACGTGATGATCGGGTGTACTCGACTCTACGCTTTCATACAAACGGGTGTAAGACAGTTTTACACATGCGAGTACTAAGGTTCTTACTTGGCGAGCCTAACATGTACAGACATGGCCTCGGAACACGGACCGAAAGGTTAAGAATGTGTCATATAGTTGATATGATGCCCATATAGATGCTCGCCTTTGAAGCTACATCAACTCACGTGATGATCAGACTTGGTGTAGTGGATTTGGTTCATGTAATCACCAAAAGGACACGAGGGATGTCGTTTTTGAGTGGTAGTTTATTTCTAATTTGGATTAGTAGAACTCAATTTGTCATAAAATAAATCGAAGTGAATTTGCATAATTTGTTGTAGTCATTGGCATATGTTCACTACCTTATGCTTAGTTTCAATTGAGATAATAGAACTATAGAATTCTGGATATTTACTTTACGAACTGGTATCGTATTGTTTTGAATGTCAATTTAAAGTTTAGAAGTCCTATTGCAAACTTTCAGCAAATTCTATTTACTCCATGAAGTTTAATAAGTAGTATTAAATAAAGAGTAAAGATTCCAATGTTAGTATCTAAAGTATCATGTTTGCCTCCATGATTATTGATATTCAAAAAGTTGTTTTAATATCAAGATTATATAGGAGCTGAAAAATTGTTTCAGAAACCATCATGTGTGGAAGATATTGTGATATCTGAACAATGTTTTTGGTTGCATTATGATAGAGTATAATTTAGCAAAATACATGTTCTCATATTGTATGAGAATTTGTGAAGGATGGAGATGCTAGGCATCCGAATCTCCCAAAAGGTTTTGGGAACTGAAATTATACCCATCATTCTTCCTTATAGGCTATAGTAGCTTGATCATGAAAGTTGTCATGATAAGGATGAATAGAAGATGTAAGTAAAATGTTTACTACACTAATACATTACTAAAGAATGGATTTTTGAAAGAACACCAAACATTTGATGATGGTGATCCACTTCAAAGTGCAAGTCCAAAGGTATTAGTATTTGACTATATACACTTTGTACTATGTGTCATGTGAATGACACCACTATTGATGTTGATAGATTCTTTTAAAAGAAAAGGAATTGTTGAAAGAGAATCTATAAAATATTTGGCAGAAAATAAAAGGTTGGAGATGTCCAACTTAGGTATATAGAAGATATACATGTTATGGTTGTATTCCTTGCTTGTTAAACAATGTGGTTCTTAGGTATTGGATACCGGATTGGATACCGAATTGGTTGGTATGAAGTGTCATACATGACAATGCAATTCATCAACTGAAATGGCCTAAG